>CM056739.1:70336843-71685177 GCA_029844215.1 Przewalskia tangutica | reverse complement strand
TTGCTTCTAAGTTCTAAGAACATGCACATATAGTTTCATTGAATATGTCTATCACCAAATATTTTACCAACTTTATATCCAACCAAATGCAGAAAGTTTATTCAGTATTAATTTTTTCTTAATTAAGTAACAAATTATTAATAGAAAATATTATCGTAAAGACTAGCAATTACGTCTAGGGCTGCATAAAACCCTCGGACCGGATCGGATCGAGGACCGAAATTCCAGAAAGGTCAGACCGAAGACTGGATCAAAAAATTCGGTCCGGTCCAATCCAATATACATTAAAATCGAAAAAAATCCGGACCAAACCGATGACCGAATTTTCAGAAACGTAAGATCGAAGACCGGACCGAAAAAATCGATCCGGTCCGATCCAATTCGATTCAGGGATTTTTTTGATCCAATCCATTTTTTGTGCAGCCCTAATTACGTCATATCAAATCAAACTTAACTAAAGCTCAAATGGAAAAGAGAGAAAAAAAAAGATGTTTACCCCCTCCCCACCCCATCCCACCCCTCCACCAACAAATATCCTCAGCCCTCCCTCCATCAAGGGCGGAGCTTCATGATATGAAAGGATAATTGAATCTCCTTCAATGAAAAGTTAAAATTAAAGTGTACAAAATTGATGAAAAATAATTGTGCACGTGCATGTGCATACACACACTTGTATATAAACATACATATGATTGAATACTTTAATATAACTTGAAGGTAGAGATGGCTTCAAATTATTTTAGGTCACAAATTTAAATCTGAAATATAATATTATTGTATTTCTCGAAATTCCCTTATTAAAATTTTTGAGTCTGCCGCACTACAACCCTTCATGAAATTATGAACACATCTTAAATTGTCCGCTTGAACATCTCAATTGGTTTTAAAGGGATATTTGGAGCAATGACCAAAGATCGAATTTCACACGGCAGCATGTGCTTTCTTCAAATAAAGGATGACTTCACAATGCTACAGACTTGCCTAACCTTTTAAATCAATTGAGTTACCTTCATAGATTTGTCGGACCGAAGTGTAAGGCTCGTGGGGTGAAAGATTTCATCTTTTGGAGCAATAAACACATCTTAAATTAGATGTGAAGATTAATGAGTAAGGTTCATTGAGAAAATTTGATTGATTGGATGTTCAAGTGTCCCTCTAATAATGGGTGCCAAAAAGAAACAAAAAAAACACAACGTTATCTTCTCTGCTTGTTTGTCTCTTTTCAGTTCCCTCTCGTCCACAGATTTTTCTACTTTGGCAAATTCCAATTAAACCAAATTTGCTCTATTAAATAAGGTGATATTCATCACATATATGACCCTATCATAAATCATCATCAATATGAGTGTGGTTGGTGTATGTGATATGATACTGTCTTATACTCCGTAAAAGATCGACACTTTTTGTTTTTCGAAAATTAAATGAATTGTTCTTTGATCATAATATTTTTCAAATATTTTTTAAATATTTTAAATTATTAATTATGGTAACTTATAATACTTTTTATGTAATTTTTAAATATGTAAATTTTATTTCAAAAAAATTAAAAAATTTATATTCTAACACGATTAAAATTAGGAAGTTTGACTCTCAAAAAATGAAAAATATTAATTTTTTGGAACGGAGGGAGTACTTAGCTGTGTCTATGAGAAAGCATAGAAAACAACTCTTTCTACACAACCTTTTTAGTTATATAAGCCCTTTAAGTCCTTGCTCTATTAATAAATTAAAGCTACGGTTAGAATATTATGGTAAAATATTTTAAAATAATATAATAGTGTCATTAATAGAATATTGTGTGAATATCCTATATTAATGTAGTATCTTTTCATATGTGGTAGGTTATTATTGTATAGAGAATATTCCTAACATTATACTAAGGAAGACTTATTATTCCTAGTCATTGTAATATTGTATATATTCTTACCTAATGGAAGAAGAAGTTTTGAGAAAAATATTCTTACATGGTATCACGAGTTTAAGGAAAGATCCAAACTTATTATTTTTTTCCTATTTTCGGTTTATTCTCCTCCTTTGACCGAAATTCTATTTCCTTTCTTGTATTGTCTTCTTCAATTGTTCACTTCTCCATTGGTGAACACATTTCATCTCAACCAATAATGTCTGAATCAAAATCAACCTTTCACCCTGCCCTAACAATCTCGAATATCAAAACACATGTTTCTGTCAAACTTGAAATGGAAACAGTGCATTATGCACCGTGAGCGAAATTATTCAAAATTTGTTGTCGTGCTCACAAGGTTCTGCACCATATAATTCCACCAAAGGATGGGAAAGGGAAGGAGGTCACAACCGATGCGGACAAAGAACTGTGGGATACTCTTAATGCCACAGTCCTTGGTTAGATTTATGCAACAATATCTACGGATTTGTTACATACAATAATGGAACCAGACTCCACAGCGATGGCGGCATGGAAACGTCTGCGAGATATTTTTCAAGACAACTACAATTCTCGCGTTGTTACGTTGGAGCAGGAATTCTCCACCATTGACATGGCAGATTTCCCGAATGTTTCTACATATTGTCAACGCCTCAAAGTGTTGGCAGATCAGTTAAGAAACGTTGGTTCACCGGTTACTGATAATCGGTTGGTCTTGCAATTGGTCGTCGGTCTCACCGATACGTATAGCGGCGTTGGGACGTTAATTTATCAAAGTAATCCTCTACCGAAATTTTATCAAGAAAGGTCCATGCTTGTTCTTGAAGAGTCGGGCTTCTTGAAAAAGACATCTACTACTTCAAACTCCGCCATGATTGTCACTCCGTCTAATGATGGTAATTATTTTGATTCTTCTCAATAAAATAATGGAAAAAAGGACGTAGTAATAATAAGAAGGGTGGAAATCGCAGAAATAACAAATGTGGAAGTCACCGGAATTTCGGTGGCGGCGGAAATAACGGCAACACCAACACCGGCGACGGACAATGGCAAAGAACTGCGGCAGAAATGTCACTAAGATCAACCATGAGGTCCAAATAGATTGGCCCGACAGCTATGGACATACCGTCAAATTCACCCCAACAGTGGCAACGGGCCAGTAGCCCAAGAAATTTCATCGACCATTTCAAGAAATTTCGCTTTTTTCAAGAATGCCTTCGCTGACAGCCCAAAGAGCCCATTTCTTTGGTCTGGTCTGCAAGCGCCCAGTGCCAAGTTGGGCCTCAGCCGACCAAGTGGCGTGAGGCCCACTCCATAATGGCTCAGCCCACGGATATTCAGTTTGACATGCACCCACCGGATTCAAATTATTACATGAACTCTGGGGCAACGTCTCACATGACGTCTTCCCAAGGTAATCTCAACTCCTATTTTAATTTGAGCAATGATAGTGGTATAGTTGTAGAAAATGACCATTCGATTCCAATAAAAGGGTATGGTTCCACTAAATTAACACCACCAAACCCACCACTGGTTTTAAAGAATGTCCATGCTCCAAAATTAATCAAAAATTTGGTATATGTTAGGAAGTTTACAACTGATAATTGAGTATCTGTCCGTTTTGACCCGTTTGGTTTTTCCGTGCATGATTTTCAGACGGGGAAGCTTATCATGAGATGTGATAGCAAGGGGAAGCTCTATCCAACTAGGTTACCTAGCCAACAGTCCAAGTTCCACCTACTTTTGCAGCTTTGGCACATTCTTTATGGCATCAACGTTTGGGACATCTGGGGAGGTTGTTTTGGCCTCTCTCAAACAAAATAAATTTATTTCTTGTACCCAAACTAGTATTCTCAATAAGTGTCATTCTTGTGAACTGGGTAAACATGTAAAATTGTCATTTGTTGCTTCTAATTCATGCACTCTTATGCCTTTTGATATCTTACATTGTGATATTTGGACATCACTCGTTGTGAGTTCGTCTGGTCATAGATATTATTTACTGATATTAGATGACTCTTCTAATTATTTGTGGATATTTTCTTTATCTAAAAAATCACAAGTGTTTTCCACATTTCTTACTTTTAGAATTCGAACTCAGTTTGAACGGGATATCAAAAATATACAATGTGATAATGGGAGGGAATTTGACAACACTCAGTTTTGGGAGTTCATAAAAAATAATGGTCTAAACTTTCGTCTATCTTGTCCTCACACATCATCACAAAATAGGAAGGCTGAACGTAAAATTAGAACCATAAATAATATTGTTAGAACATCCCTTGCTCATGCTTCACTCCCCCCCATATTTTGGCATCACGCACTCCAAATGACTACTTATCTATTGAATATCCTCCCTCATAAGAACATGTCTTACCAAGCTCCACTAAAGATGTTTTATTTGAGAGATCCCTCATATCTCAATTTAAGAGTTTTTGGTTGCTTTTGTTCCCTTTGTTTCCATCCACTACAATCACAAAACTTCAACCCCGGTCTATTCCTTGTGTCTTTTTGGGATATCCTACCAATCACCGTGGCTACAAGTGCTATGATATTTCTTTCCAAAGAATTATTATAAGTCGTCATGTGATTTTTTATGAAACTATATTTCCATTTGCTAAGATACATGAAACCGAGACTCACTCTTATGATTTGTTGGATGATGATAGGCTTCCGTACCTCACTTAATTTTTTCACGCCCGTAACTCACTACTGTGCAAATAAATTGGGCCAATCGACCTCAGACAATCGTCCCAAACATCGAACGCCCTTTCTAGCAGCCTTTCAACCTACGTAACCAAGGCCCGACATCATCGCTTCCACAACGAATCAGCAGCCCAATTCGTTAGACCACTCCTCATTTGCCCACCAACATACCAACAACATTTCCAGTCCACTGCCAGTCTTGGTGAAAACAGATTGGGCAGTGGCGTTCACCATCGTTTCTCTGGCCATGGCGATACCCATCGCCACGTCACCCGTCCGGTCACCCGCAGTCAACATGGAATTGTCAAACCCAATACCAAATACAACCTTCACACACAGGTTTCCAAATCACTTTTACCTCATAATCCAGTGTCTGCTCTCTAAGACCCGAATTGGAAAATGACAGTGGATGATGAATATCATGCTCTAATTAAAAATAGGACATGGGATTTAGTACCTCGTCCATCTAATACTAATATTATTCGATCTATGTGGATTTTTAGCCATAAAAAAAAATCTGATGGTTCTTTTGAGCGGCATAAGGTCCATCTTGTAGGTGATGGGAAGACCCAGCAGGTTGGCATCGATTGTGGGGAGACGTTCAGTCAAATGGTCAAACCAGCTACCATCCGCACAGTTCTAATTCTGTCACTCTCAAAAGGATGGTAACTTCATCAACTAAATGTCAAAAATATCTTTCTTCATGGTCACCTGAATGAGACAGTTTACATGTACCAACCTTTGGGATACAGAGATTTCAAGTATCCCAACCATATGTGCTTGCTAAACAAATCATTGTATGGCCTCAAACAGGCTCCTAGGGCTTGGTATAAGCGGTTTGCAGATTTTGTGTCACAAATGAGTTTTATTCACAGCCGTTCTGACAATTATCTGTTTATTTATCGTCAGGGTAATAATATTGCTTACCTTCTTTTATATGTGGATGATATCATTCTTACAGCATCTTCAGAATCTCTCCGCAAGAGTATCATATCTCAGATTAGTTCCGAGTTTGCTATGAAGGATCTTGGTCCACTGCACTATTTTCTACATATTGTTGTGACACGACATGCAGGTGGGTTATTCCTCTCCCAAAAGAAGTATGCATCTGAAATTGTTGAACTGTTATACCCCGTAGTTCTGACCATGTGTATGAGAGCGTGCGAAAGGAGTAAGACTTAAAATTTTCGAAAGATAAGTTGACGGATTGTTTCGGACGGGTTTTAGTCAACTTTGGGGCGGGTTATGACCCGCTAAATTAAGAGTTCCTAAGTGTTTCAAAGGCATAGTGCGTAGTTCGTTGAGTCTAGTTTCCAACGCAACAAACCGTTCGTCGATAGGACATCGGAGTAGGAAGTTAAGGGAGTTACAAGTTCAGTGCGCAGACGGACATAAATGTGTTTTGACAAAGCGGCGGCGCCGGATGCGGGCGCGCGCCAGATATTTTGAGGGGTCGCTGAAGCGCAGCCAGTCACGGAAGCAGGCGCGAAAGTCCCGAGAGGCGGCAGGTTTCAGCACAGGCGCCAGGCGGGTTCTCGCGAGTGGGGATTTCGACCGCTTTGTTTTAAAAGAGGTCGGGTGGGTGACAAATGCCCCCATCTGAATTCTCAGATGTCTTATATTGACCAAGTCTTGAAGACTTGGTCATCTTTCAAATCCTCTCTCTCTAAGCTAAAGCTCACTTCTCTAAAATTCCAAGAGGAATTCAAAGCCTAAGGAAAATATGAAAAGTTAAGGACAAGAAGGAAGCTTGTGGCTAGCTTGTAGGAGTTATTGTGGTGGTGTTCTTGGAAAGGAGGCTTGCAAAGTTGTTGGAATAATTTTGGCTAAAACTTTAAGGTAACAATACTTCTCTTGTAGCTAGTTATTTGTGTTGCATGTGAAGAAGAAGGAACTTGTAGTAGTAAATAATGCTCTTAGATTCATTGCATGTAAGAAACGTGGGTTGGATATGAAATAATTGGTTAAAAAGGTTATGTGAGCATGTCGTGGCCTAAAAACTACCTTAGACTTGTTAAGTTAATTGTTGTACCTTTTGGGGCAGAATTTTACACACCCAAGTTTAGGTGTGTAATCCCCTTTGAAATGTTTGGATTGTTGAGCCTTAAATGTAGCGATTGGATGTTGAATTCGGCCTTGAGAAAGGTGGCAAAGTATGTAGAAACAAAGGAAATGCTGCCCAATTTTCCATAGAATTTAGTGGCTTTGAACTTAGATTATTTCTACATTGAAACTAGAGGTTAATAAACGTATCATGGTTATTATAGGTTGACATATTACTTGCGGTAGTTTGGGCTTAGTGTGGATCGACCAAGAGGTATGTGGAGCTTTCCTATCTCTTGAGCATGAGTAGTTGTATCTATGTAGTACGGTAGACGTACAAGATTTGGTATTCTTACTTATTTTAAGTATATAGACACTTGTTCGTTTTAAAAAGTATAAGTCCCTTGATTATGGGAAAAGTATAATTTTACTAAAGTATAGGGTTAATATAACAACTTTATGGGAAGTTGGTTTATTAGCTTTATGAAAGGGTAAATATAAGAGAATTACTCTAAGTAAGATAAGTAAGGACAAATGACTTTATTTATGAAAGACAAATTGATTTTAAGGCATCCATTGCCCAAAGATTTTATATGAAAAGGAGTCATTTTCACAAGAATAGACGTATGTAGTACTTTGATTTAAATTCCCGGATTCTCTTTTATTAAGAATGTTAGTGCCTTAAGTAAACTAAAATGAGAGGGTACATGAACAAGACTAATAAGTTATAAGCTTTCTTAACTAATTTATGATTATGATATGATGACCGATTGAGCTAGGGTAAGAGTATAAATGAGGGGCAAGCCCCAAGATCGTTATACCACCTTCTCCAGGGTAAGAGTATGAATGAGGGGCAAGCCCCAAGATCGTCATACCACCTTCTTCAGGGTAAGAGTATATCTGAGAGGTACATCCCCAAGATCGTTATACCACCTTCTTCAGGGTAAGAGTATATCTGAGGGGAACATCCCCAAGATCGTTATACCATCTGCTTCAGGGTAAGAGTATATCTGAGGGGTAAATCCCCAAGATCGTTATACCACATGTTCCGTGGATTTGCTACCCACGATGCGAGGAATACCTCATGCGAGTCCTATGGGCTTATGCGGGTGAAATAGTCCCATGCGGGCAGGTATAGCCTATGCGAGGAATACCTCATGCGGGTCCACAGGACCCATGCGGGTGAAATAGTCCCAAGAGTAGAATTGCTTGTTGATACTACGGGCGAGGTACCCTGTTTTGATCATGAGCCTCCTATTTTTATGCAGTATTATATATATATTTGTAACCCTCATTTGTTAGTAAGGCACAGTGTACTCTATTTTAATTGTCTTCCATGACTCCAGCTTACTTTTAGACTTATGATATCATTATTACAGTATTTTCCAGTTTTACATACTTGGTACATATCAGGTAACGACCCTTCCTGGCCGCTCATGCCGCAAGTGCGGTAAAGGTGGTGGATCCTCGTTCTTAGGATCACCGCTCTGTCAGAAGCTCCATTCCTCCGGAAGCTTGTTTTGTTGGTACGATACTTCCCTGATGCTATAGGTATTGTGTACATTCAGGGGTATGGCGGGGCCCTGTCCCGCCACAGTTGTTATTCTTAGAGGTCTGTGGTCACGTATGTGTTTTGGGCTGTAAGAACAAGTTGTACTGCTATACTTCTGGTTAAGTATGTTTTTATGGAAGGGCTTTATCTACCGACGGTGATGTTTACCTTTTATAAGTTATGTTATGTATGTTCCGCTATTCTTTGACGATATACGATGCGGTACCGGCAGGTACTACCGCGCCCCGGTCGGTCGTGACAAAAGTGATATCAGAGCAGTTAGTCCTCGGAAAGTGTCTACAGATCGTATCTAGTAGAATCTTGATTATCAGTGTGTTGTGCACCACATCTATAATCGTGAGGTCGCAGGATATTTAGGATCGTTTCCATTCTTTCACTCTAAGATCGTGCAATAGAGCTGTGTTATAGGTTGAACATCCTCTGATGTTTTCCCTTATGTATCAGTTATGCCTCCACGCAAGGCAACCGCGCCCGTGGCGGCAAGGCACCGAGGTGCCGCTATGGGACGCGAGGGTCACGCAGGCATGCACCCGGGCCTTTACCAGATATGATGTTTCGAGCGACGAGTTCTAAGACGTCGCCAGCCTCAGCGGAGTTCGAGGCAATGGCCATCGAGACGCAGACGAGCCTCCACCCCACCGTGGTCGAGTATAGAGATTACGGGAACAGATCCGCTTATCGACCAAAGATAGTGGCATGGCAAATACCGATGTGAGCAGTGCAACCAACCCTGTGAGCCGAAGCGGTTTACTTGATTCGGATTTCCTAGGTTGTCATCCACCCGAAGTTCTATGGTTCGAGATTCGGCGAGGATCCGCAGGAGTTTGCGCGAAGCATACAATGACCATGCAGTGCTAGGGCCTCGAGATCGAGTCCGTTATACTAGCTTTCACCGGCTACGCGATATTGTTGAACTGTTTGAGTCATGGGTGTTGTCGAAAGCAGGATGCTCTTCCAAATTGCTTTGGGAGAGTTCACAGAGGCTTTCTGGATCACTTCTTACCTCCCGAGATGAGAGAGCCCGTAGATAGATTCTTGACCTCGAGGCGTGACGGAGGACTATCGCAGAGTACACTGAGTTTGATTCTCGCTGTGTACGCACACACCATCAGAAATGATACGGCGCATAATGTTCATCGATATGTGATGGGTTAGACCGCATACGACATCGATGCTTGGGGGTGGCTCTTCACCGTGGATGGATATTGCCGTGACGCAGCGTATGCGCAGGGATTGAGGCGAGAGAGCAGGATCAACTAGATTTAGCCACCAAGAGGCCGTGACAGCAGGTCTCGTGGCGCTGAGGCGACAAATTTCAAGAATGCATCAGGTCCACATTTAAGCCAAAGACAGGTGCTCCTTCTCGCTTTCGCGAGGTCCGATCACCGTCATTCGCGAGCAGTCGTGGCTCCGTGACTTCGGTTTCTGCGAGGAGGACTGATCACCAATCGAGACCACCCACATCTCGGCATTCGACGCGTAGGTCTCATCCGGCGAGTGCCGATGGGTTCGGAGCTTGTTACTCTTGTGGCCAGCAGGTCGTGAAGAGGGATTGTCCGCCCCAGCGGCGGAGTGTTATGGTTCACCGACGGTCGGGCTTTGGATCTTCGCCTTCGTGGTCGACGCCCCGAGGCGGGGTGTTCACGGCCAGCAGCCGCGCAGGTCGTGGTAGGGTCCCGATTCTAGCGTCCTCGTAACCGCATCTATGCTATGTCCAAATGGCCGACCGTGAGGCGCCACGGATGTCGCCACAAGTACATTGTTGGTTTCTTGTTGTGATGTATATGCTTTGATAGATCCGTGTTCGCTTGTCCTATATATCTCCTCATATTCTCGATAGAATAGGATAAAGCCCGAGTCCATAAGACCTTTTGAGGTGGCTACGCCAAAGAGTGATTCGGTGGTAGCCGAGCGATATATAGAGCTTGCCCAATGATCGTAGACACGTCGACTTCAGCCGACTTGATAGAGTTGGATATGACGGACTTTGATGTGATTATGGGTATGGATTGGCTAGCGCCTTGGCACGCCAACGTGGGTAGAGAGATTAGTTCGATTCCGCTTCGCGAGCCGGTTATGGAGTGGAAGGAATATCATACGCCGTGGTAAGTTTATTTCTTACCTCAAGGCTAGGAAGATGCGCGAAAGGGTATATCTACCATACGGTTCGTATTCGACATCGAGGCGAGATACCGACCTTGATCGGGCCCGGCCATTAGAGAGTTTCGACGTATTCCCGCACGAGCTTCCGCATTCTCCGAGAGGAGGTTGAGTTTTGCATTGATTGGCGCCGATACTGACCGATATCTATTCCGCCATACGACGGCACCGCCGAGTTGAAGGAATTGAAAGACCACCAAGGACTTGCCGAGAAGGGCTTTATCGTGCCAAGTGTTTCTCCCGGGAGCGCCGGTGTTATTTGTAAAGAAGAAGGACGGACGCCAGATGTGTATTGATTACGTGCAACAACAAGGTAACTATCAAGAACATATATCCTCCCGTGATTGACGATTTGTTTGACCGGGCCAGGTGCAAGGTGTTTTTCCAAGATAGACTCGCGTGCAGTTATCATCAAAGTGCGAGTTAGAGACAGATATCCCAAAGATCGCATTCAGACCGGTATGAGCACTATGAGTTCAGGTGATGTCTTTCGGTTGACCAACGCCCAAAAGATTCATGGATTTGATGAATAGGTGTTCGTGCCATTCTCGATATGTTCGTTATAGTTTTCATTGATGATATCTCGGTTTATTCGCAAGACAGAAAGAATACGCGATCATCCGGACGGTATCGAGTCCTCCGACCGGCAATTGTATGCCAAGTTCTCAAACGCGAGTTTTGGTTAGCTACTGTGGCTTTATTAGGGCATGTTATCTGGGGCCGATGGTATTCGGTTGATACAAAGAAAGATCGAGGCAGCCAAGACTTGGCCTAGACCCACTACACCAACGGAGTGCACAACTTTGGGCCTCGCAAGTTATTATCTGAGGTTTGTGAGAAGTTTGCTTCTATGCAAAGATTTTGACTAAGTCGACTCGTAGCGGCTATGTTCCGTGGACGGATACTTGTGAGGAAAGTTTCCAGTGCTAAAGGAGAAGTTGACGACCGCCCATTCTTACTCTTCCGCAGGTTTAGATGGATACGTGGTTTATTGCGACGCCAGTGTCAGGCTCGTGCGTTGATGTAGCACGACAAGGTTATAGCTACGATCTCGACAACTTAGGAAGCATGAGAAGAACTATCCCACACATGACTTGGAGTTGGCGCAGTGATTCATGCCTCAAGATCCTGGAGACATTATTTATATGGAGTTCATATGGATATTTACACACCACAAGAGTCTCCAGATATCTTCACCAGAGGAGCCGAACTTGCGGCAGACGGTGGTCGAGCCGCAAGGATTACGATGTTGATATTCTATACCACCCGGGAAGGCCAATAGTTGCAGATGCCCTTAGTCGCAGATCGATGGGTAGCCCGTCGATGTACCCGCAGAAAAGGGATATGGTCCGAGAGTTACATCGCCAGCGAGCCTTGGGGTTCGCTTTGGTTGATTCTCGATAGTGATGGAGTTCGTTCGAGAGGTTGCGAGTCTTCCATCGTCGAGAGGTGAAGAGGCGACAATACGAGGATCCGATTATGGTACGGTATCGAGACGCCGCTTCGTAAAGATAAGAGTCTATTTGAGGTAGCGCCACGGGTGCTAAGATTTGAGGGCCGGTTGTGTTCCCGATGTGACAGACTTCGCGCAGATTCTCGTGAGGCACACGGTGCTCGTTATTCTATTCATCCGGTCGACTAAGATGTATCATGACCTCGGGACGTGTATTGGTGGATGGCTCAAGAGGACGCCATGGAGTTCGTAGCAGCGCCCGAATTGTCGCAGGTCAAAGTTGAGCACCGAAGCCCGTGGTCATTGCAGCTATTGATATTCCGACTGGAAGTGGGAGGTGGTAAATATGGATTTTATTACAGGGTTACCTTCCACTCGTAGGAAGCATGATTCCATTTGGTTATCACGACAGTCGATTTAAATCAGCCCATTTTCTTCCATCGTGACGACTTTTTCTACGAGGATTATGCTAGATCAGATATCGTGAGATTGTGAGATCGCACGAGTTCCTATATCGATTATTTCGCATGAGCCTGGGCCACACGCTAACTTCGGAGGTCTTTCCGTGGCGGACTAGGGACACAGGTGAGTCTTAGTACGACATTTCATCCTCAGACCGACGGACAAGCCGAGCGCACTATCCAGACGCTTGAGGATATGTTGCGGGCTTGTGTTATTGATTTTGTGGTAGCCGAGGATCATCCGCCTCTTGTGGAGTTTGCTTATAACAACACTACCATTCTAGTATTCGGATGACGCCTTATGAGGCCTTATACTAAGAAAGTGCAGTCACCGATAGCTGGTTCGAGGTGGAGAAGTTCGATTAGTCGGGCGGACTTGGTTCGAGGCGATGGATAAGGTGGCTTATCCAGAGCGGTTATTGTCACCGAGTCGGCGTAAGTCGACGCAGATCATCGGCCGACACTTGGAGTTTGAGGTTGATGATCGGGTCTTTCAAGGTATCACCCACGGCGGCGTGATGAGATTTGGAAAGAAGGGGAAACTTAGCCCAAGGTACATTGGGCCTTATCAGATTGTCCGTAAGGTAGACAAGGTTGCCTATGAGTTGGATCTGCCGTCCGATCTGGAGGCAGTGCATCCAGTTTTCCATATGTCTATGTTGCGGAAATGTGTTGAAGATCCATCTAGAGTGCACCCGATTCATGACGTCCAGGTGACAGAGGAGTTATCTTACGAGGAGAGTCCCATAGCGATACTCGATCGACAGGTTAGGCGACTTCGGATGAAGGACGTGACTTCCGTCAAGGTCTTATGGCGGAACGAGAACAGGGAGGAGATGACGTGGGAAGCAGACGATGACATGATGAAGAAGTATCCTCACCTATTACCTACACCTCCAGGTAACCCATTTTCTTGCTTGTTAGTTTTATTTGACAATTACGCTTAAGTATGTTGTGGCTCGTGGAGCGTCTTTAATTGCAGAAAGAATAATTAAGAGGGTCTATATCGATATTGTAATTGGAGTAAGCCTAGAAGGAACATTCGGGATGAATGTTTCTAAGGGGGGGAGAATGTTATACCCCGTAGTTCTGACCATGCGTATGAGAGCGTGCGAAAGGAGTAAGACTTAAAATTTTCGAAAGATAAGTTGACGGATTGTTTCGGACGGTTTTAGTCAACTTTAGGGCGGGTTATGACCCTCTACATTGAGAGTTCCTAAGTGTTTCAAAGGCCTAGTGCGTAGTTCGTTGAGTCTAGTTTCCAACTCAACAAACCGTTCGTCGATAGGACATCGGAGTAGGAAGTTATGGGAGTTACAAGTTCAGTGCGCAGACGGACAGAAATGTGTTTGACAAATGGCGCGCGCGCCGTGGGCCACGCACGCGCCAGATATTATGGGGTCGCTGTTGCAGCCACGCGCCGGAAGTAGGGTCGCGCGGAAAGTCCCGAGAGCGGCAGAGTTTCAGCGGCCGCACACGGGAAGCAGGTCGCGGCACGAAAGTCCCGAGGCAGGTTTCAGCGCGCGCCGAGGCGGTTCTGCAAGTTGAGTGATTTCGACCGCTTTTTTAAAAGAGGTCATGGGTGGGTGACAAGTGTCCCCCCCCATCTGAATTCTTGCATGTCTTATATTGACCAAGTCTTCATCTTTTAAATCCATCTCTCTCTCTAAGCTAAAGCTCTCACTTCTCTCTAAAATTCCAAGAGGAATTCAAAGCCTAAGGAAAATCTGAAAACTTAAGGACAAGAAGGAAGCTTGTGGCTAGCTTGTAGGAGTTATTGTGGTGGTGTTCTTGGAAAGGAAGCTAGCAAAGTTGTTGGAATAATTTTGGCTAAAGCTTTAAGGTAACAATTCTTTTCTTGTAGCTAGTTATTTGTGTTGCATGTGAAGAAGAAGGAACTTGTAGTAGTAAATAATGCTCTTAGATTCATTGCATGTAAGAAACGTGGGTTGGATATGAAAGAATTGGTTAAAAAGGTTATGTGAGCATGTTGTGGCCTAAAAACTACCTTAGACTTGTTAAGTTAATTGTTGTACCTTTTGGGGCAGAATTTTACACACCCAAGTTTAGGTGTGTAATCCCCTTTGAAATGTTTGGATTGTTGAGCCTTAAATGTGGCGATTGGATGTTGAATTCGGCCTTGAGAAATGTGGCAAAGTATGTAGAAACAAAGGAAATGCTGCCCAATTTTCCATAGAATTTAGTGGCTTTGAACTTAGATTATTTCTACATTGAAATTAGAGGTTAATAAACGTATCATGGTTATTATAGGTTGACATATTACTTGCGGTAGTTTGGGCTTAGCAAGTGGATTGACCGAAGAGGTATGTGGAGCTTTCCTATCTCTTGAGCATGAGTAGTTGTATCTATGTAGTACGGTAGACATACAAGATTTGGTATTCTTACTTGTTTTAAGTATATAGAGACTTGTTCGTTTTAAAAAGTATAAGTCCCTTGGTTATGGGAAAAATATAATTTTACTAAAGTATAGGGTTAATATAACAACTTTATGGGAAGTTGGTTTATTAGCTTTATGAAAGGGTAAATAGAAGAGAATTACTCTAAGTAAGATAAGTAAGGACAAATGACTTTATTTATGAAAGACAAATTGATTTTAAGGCATCCATTGCCCAAAGATTTTATATGAAAAGGAGTCATTTTCACAAGAATAGACGTATGTAGTACTTTGATTTAAATTCCCGGATTCTCTTTTATTAAGAATGTTAGTGCCTTAAGTAAACTAAAATGAGAGGGTACATGAACAAGACTAATAATAAGTTATAAGTTTTCTTAACTTATTTATGATTATGATATGATGACCGATTGAGCTAGGGTAAGAGTATAAATGAGGGGCAAGCCCCAAGATCGTTATACCACCTTCTCCAGGGTAAGAGTATGAATGAGGGGCAAGCCCCAAGATCGTCATACCACCTTCTTCAGTGTAAGAGTATATCTGAGGGGTACATCCCAAGATCGTTATACCACCTTCTTCAGGGTAAGAGTATATCTGAGGGGAACATCCCCAAGATCGTTATACCACCTGCTTCAGGGTAAGAGTATATCTGAGGGGTAAATCCCCAAGATCGTTATACCACCTGTTTCGTGGATTTGCTACCCATGATGCGAGGAATACCTCATGCGAGTCCTATGGGCTTATGCGGGTGAAATAGTCTCATGCGGGCAGGTATAGCCTATGCGAGGAATACCTCATGCGGGTCCACATGACCCATGCGGGTGAAATAGTCCCGCGAGTAGGATTGCTTGTTGATACTACTGCGAGGTACCTGCTTTGATTATGAGCCTCCTATTTTTATGCAAGATTATATATATACTTGTTACCTCATTTGTTAGTAAGGCACAATGATCAGATTTTGATTATCTTCCATGACTCCAAATTTACTTTTAGACTTATGATATCATTATTACAGATTTTCCGCTTTACATACTTGGTACATATCAGGTAATCGACTTTCCTGGCCGCTCATGCCGCAGGTGGTAAGGCGTGGTGGATCCTCGTTCTAGATCACCGCTCGGTGTCGAAGCTCCATTCTCCGGAGCTTGTTTTGTTGGTACGGTTCTTCCCGATGCTATAGGTATTGTGGTACATTCGAGGGTATGGCGGGCCCCGTCCCCGCCACGCTTGTTATTCTTAAGTGCGTGGTCACGTATGTGTTTTGGGATGTAAGAACAAGTTGTACCGCTATACTTACGATTAAGTATGTTTTATGGAAAGCCTTATCTACCGCGATGATGTTTACCTTTTATAAGTTATGTGTTATGTATGTTCACCGCTATTCTCTCGATGTATACGACGTGGTACCCTGCAGGTACTACCGCGCCCCGGTCGGGTCGTGACATGAACGAACTGGTATGTCCTCATGCAAACCCTCAACAACTCCGGTGGAAACCAAGTCAAAGTTGAGTGTTATCTCTAGCAAACCTTTTGCTGATCCTACATTATACCGCATCCTGGCTGGAGCTTTGCAGTACCTTACATTTACCATGCCGGATATTACCTACGTCGTACAACAAGTGTGTCTATTCATGCACGATCCGATGGAAGAACATATGCATACCCTCAAACGCATCGTGCGGTATATTCAGGGTACTCTGGAGTATGGCTTACACCTTTACCCATCTTCCGTCACCAAACTTGTCGCCATACGACGCAGATCGGTAGGCGGGTTGTCCGGACACCAGACGCTCCACCTCGGGTTACTGCGTCTTTCTTGGTGATAATTTGATCTTCTGGTCTTCTAAAAGACAACCCGCAGTATCATGCTCGAGTGCTGAAGCTGAATACCGTGCGGTTGTCAATGTGGTATCTGACTCTTGCTGAATTCAGAATCTTTTACTTGAGCTTCATTGCCCTATTCCGACGGCTACTATGGTATACTGTGATAACGTTAGTGCAATCTATCTATCAGGGAATCCCATCAATCATCAACGCACTAAACATATTGAGTTAGATATTCATTTTGTCCGTGAAAAAGTGATTCGCGGACAAGTGCGAATATTACATGTTCCGACGCGACATCATATTGCTGATATCTTCACAAAAGGACTTCCGCTGATATTATTTGAAGAATTTCGGGACAGTCTCAACATTCGTCGCCCTCCAGCTTCGACTGCGGGGGAGTGTTAGAATATTATGTTAGAATATTCTAGAATAGTATAATAGTGTCATTAATAGAATATTGTGTGAATATTTTATATTAATGTAGTATCTCTTCATATATGGTATGTTATTATTGTATAGAAAATATTCCTAGCATTATACTAGGAAGACTTATTCTTCCTAGTCATGTAATATTATATATATTCTTACCTAATGATAGAATAAGTTTTGAGGAAAATGTTCTTACATTTACTGAGAAGCTAAGCTAGCTCTCTTTTAATTAATGATGCTAGCTAGCTCCTATTAATTACATCAAGTGATTTACTGTTTTGTTGCAAATTCACATATAAGCTACTACTACTTATTAAGATTAAACTTGATCATTGTCTGCGTGTGTGACTAATTATAAATTCGATCAGTGGAACTAACCTAATATGTTTTACTTAATTAGTTTTATTATATAATTACTAAACTTGAAAGGATATTTCTCATTTAGGCTCTACTACTTAGTGTTTCTACTTTCTAGTAACCAAGTAGATTAATCTCCAGTTAATGATGGTCAACCAACACAAGCTATATCTATTGACAAAGATGGATCCAAGATTTAAAGTTTACATGAATATCTATTGTTATCTCAAGTTAATATATAATTATAATTGTGTTTGTAATCAAATATTTCTATAATATTTAATATTTTTTTTACACATATAGAATTTGTAGAAAAAAAGTATTGAGTTCATTTAAACCCATAAGTTTAATTAAGGCTATATCCGCCCCTAACTACAGGGATGAGTATGCCACATATTTCTATAACCATATGAGTGTAGGTTTAAGTAACGAAACATAAAGAAGCACATTATATGAGGTCTATAATGTTACTTATATACAGCTAGGTCTCCTTTAACCCTTTATATAAATATATATATTTGTCGTCTTCATCACAATGTTTTTTAGAGTTACAAAAGTTTGTGTATTGTACTACTAGTTGTTAATGTTACTCAGATTTTTCAAAAATGTTGAAGCATCCACGTCGATTCCTCCAAAATACACTATTTTTGAAGGATTCGAACACACACCATCGACATTTTTAAAGAGTCCGAGCTATTTCATTGAGCTTGCTATTTTTTTAAGGAGGATACAGGGAGGAAGACTTAAAACTATACATCAATCTGACATGGCTCAATCAGGTGTATGACCTTAATTTCTTATTGATTTGTACATATTTTGTGTAATTAATGTTTGATCTAGGTATTTATTAATTACTCATATGTTAGATTGCTAACCTTGTCTGTTTCTGGAGATTTTGTAGCATGTAGGTAAATGATAATGCATGTCAATAGGGTCGTCTTTGGACCCGTGCAAGATGTGCTACTGCACAGGGCCCCGAAAAACGAAAAATTTTAGGACTTTTTTTTTCATTTTTTATTAAGTAGTATTAGCCAGAATTTACTGTAAAGACCCATAATTCTCAGGTCTTATCTTAATTAAGAGTCCACTTTTACGAATTAGAACAGAACCCCAAAATGTATGTCACATATATGTATCCAAAACCAAAAGGCTGCTGCATTATCTTATAATAAGAGCATCTATTTATATCTATATAAAAGTACATTAATGTTTATCAGGTGAATCCACTACACTTAATAGTGATTCTGTTTGGATTATTCTGCACTTCACTTCTTTATTTTTGTGGGACGGAGATAAGATCATGGCTATTGTATTATACTCCACTCAATTTAATTTATATAGGTTGTACGGAATTAACTAGTAGCATAAATTTACATTTAATCTACAAATGGATATGGAAATTAACTTTTAGTGAGCGGTAGGATAAGCATTTACATCTTAGTTCTATATTGTTAACATTGTAAAGGTAAGAATAGATCTTGGGTCTAACTCAACCCCAAAAGCTAGCTTGTAAGGTGAGAATTGTCCAAGTCCATATAAGAAGTCTATGTTCCCATTTTATATTCGATGTGGGACTCTTAACACTCTCCGCACGCCCAGAACTTGTTAACTGGAGCGTGAATAATATAATTTGGGGGCCCAACATCGGTGAACAAAAAATTAGAATGACTCTGATACCACGTAAGAATGGATATTGGGTCTAATTCAACCCCAAAAACTAGCTTGTAAGGTGAGGATTGTCCAAGCCCATATAAAAGTCCATATTCTCATTTCATATCTGATGTGAGACTTTTAACAATAAACAATGGTAGTGACATCAATACAACAATATAAGGTCTAATTATGACACTTAAAAAGATGACACTTTAATTTGCGCATGCAATAGCAATAATGATGATCTTATAATAGCGGATCATGTAGTGGAATTTATATATATCATCATATGAAAATACTGTTGATCAACTAGAAAATGGGAAATAATATTCAAGAACATCTTACCTTGGATGTGGACTATTCTTGACCATCTTCTTGCCATATTTCCTCCATTTAAATCCATCATCCAACACCTCCAATTCTGATCTAAATCTAAATGCAACCCTAGACTTTGCCTCCACCTTTTTGTACTTCTTTACACCTTTTGTACAATTTCTGTTACGATCATAACGAAACAAAAATATATATTAATTTTGAGCAATAAAATGCACATAATTATCAACAAAAAAAGGTGAAAACTTATGTAAAGAATATTATATTCATGTAGCACTTGCATGTCATGATGATCACTAGTTGGAGTGAGATTATTGGAATATGATCCAATATTGCTTGAAACACTTTGAACAAATTCATTTTGTGACAAAAAATCATCACCCGATCCTTCTCCGGTAAAGAGGTAATCAGAGAGCTCGAAATTTTCCGGTGTATCGATAAAAATTGGAGCTATAAATATCTCCATTATTAGGGTTAGGGTTTGAGTTATAGGGAAAGTTTTCCGTTGTTGAAAGGGAGAAGAGATGGAAATGTGCTATGAAGTGTTAGAAGGAGTTGATATGATGACTTTTCAAGAGACTTTGTTTCTATTTATGCTCTTGTTTCCATTTCTTTATTATTATTTTATTCTCCTTTTATTTTTCCTTATTTTCTTCTTTTTTAAGTCACATTCATTGCTTCTTTCTTGTAGGGTACAAGGAAGGTGCTTCTGTTGACACATGACATCATTTTGTAGGTTATGTTAAGAGTCTTACATTGAAAATGAAATGTGTAATCTTTATATGGACTTGAACAATTCTCATCCTACAAGCTATCTTTGAGGTTGAATTAGACTCAATATCCATTTGATTATAAGTGATGTCATAGGGATGACGATATAATGTCGTATTTTGACAAGACTTATGTCTTGCAATACTTCTTGTCCACATAAATATTCTAGTATGACTTTAACTTAATTCCCTATTTCTTTTCCCATCCGGTATTTGATAATATTCTCTTCGTCTCAATTTATATAAAATATTTAAAGAACGATATATTTTTATATTTTGTAAAAATAGAACTAATCTTAAATTTTTAGTGTTCTTAATGAGATAATTTATAACCCTCTATTGCTTGTTTTCTGAAGCGGATTCAGGATTTAAATTCTATGGATTTAATTTTAAGATTCTTAGTAATGAACTCATTATATTTTCAAGATTATGAATTCAGACTTACTAGTTGTTGCAATTTTAGTAAACTTATATATATAAATTTATAGTTTGTGTCGAAAGAACTAAGTTCAGATGAACTCAGTGCTTGCATGTTGCATCCATCACTACTTAATTTAGACCAGAAGTTTTCGAAAGTCTTTCCTTTTCTTTTAAATTTTGTGGCTAGTCAAACACCTCTACATAAATTGAGACTGGGAATATGAGATCAAATTACTCTGGGTTTCATATTCAAAAATTAACTTTGAAGGTAAAATGCTTCATACCAAAAGTGGTTCCATCTTTAGGACTCGACGCTATACCTTTGAATAAAAATGAATGAATTATGGAGTATTATTTTAAATAGTCTATGAAAATATATAATTGTCTATAATAAGTTAGATTCGGTAACTTAGTACACTACTACAGATTTGCGCTTAGATAGCGCTTATTTTTTGGCTTAGATAACGCTTAAATTTAAGCGTTATGGTAATATAATTCTGATATACATATATTTTTGAAAATATTGCTTGCATAGCGCTTACAAAAGCGCTATGCTATCTTGTTTTTTTTACTTTTTATTTATTTTAAAAATATTGCTTGCATAGCGCTTCCAAAGCGCTATCCAATCTGTTTTGTTTTTACTTTTTTTTTTTTTGGTAATATCCCTATTTTTTCATCAAAATATAATATAATCATTCGCATAAAACATAATAATATATTTAAAAATAGTATCTCAATCATTAGTAGCTTACAATCATTAACTAATAACAATACGACATAGGCAACAATTACATCAATAGCTTCAACCTTCCATTTTTTCTTTGAGGAATCAATTGTACAATTAGCCTGCCCAATTAATTTGAAATTCTTCATTTTGCTTGGAGGATAAACTTTGAGTGGTGAACTATGAAAAAACTGCAAAACATAGATGTTGCAAAAACATAGTTAGATTAGAAACGTCCAATAAATAAACTTATATACTTACACAAATAACCTCATACAAATATGATTGGGTATGAACAATGACCTAGATCATAACAATGTATTTTCACCAATTTCCTATGAAAAGTTCATTAGAAGGAGGATGTCGCGGGAACACATTAGTTGTTCACTCTTAGGTTGGGTAGTGAGGTCACAGATGACACCAAAGACAAATACATGAATGAATTAAAATCTGATCATTTAACAATTTGCAACTTGGATACCATTATGTCCTCCTAAGCTTTCATTAGCCAGTCAATGGGGGGAAAGTCGTTTCTTTTAGGAATAAAATTTAGTTTTATTTGTAACTTCCTATCTTGACATCTTGAGTAGTAGATTTATCTCTAATGTTGTAGCATTTTTCTACAAAAATCAGATAATATATATAACAATGAATTTAAAGCACATTTGAAGTCTTCAAGGCTCGACTTCCCCTCATATAGTACATATATAAAAATATTAAGCACATTTGAAGTATTCAAGGCTCGACTTCCCCTCACATAGTACATATATAAGAATCTTAAACACATATGAAGTCTTTAAGGCACGACTTCCCCTCATGTTGTCATACTGCCAAGTATAAAATGAAGATCGATATACTTACATAAACAGGAATACTTGTATCACCCGAACTCAAAATATCCTCAATGAAACAGCAAATATAATGGCCACAATGAATGTTATCGATCTGCCTTGGACACTATGAAAAATAACGTTCAATATTAATTTATTATCATATCTTATATATAAAAAATTTCAAAATTGTAAAGTAAATACCTTAATATTTGACCAACTGAATCTATTGTATGCCGCCTTAACTGAGAGTAACACCTTGAAGATTCCGATACCCTAACATACCCCTATTTTATTTAAAGTAAACAATATTATACAAATGTATATATATTATTAGTAATGTAAAAAAATTGAATAGCTAATTACCTTTCAATAAAGTTTTTCAAATTCGGACGTTGTGAATAGCTGTATTTCGAAGCTGGATCCATAAAGTATATCACCTCCGTTTGGGTATTGATACCAACCAATACCCAATGTGAACTACATAATATTTGAAAAGTTTATTGTATTATCAGTTCATTTATAATATATGTGGCCTTGTAATGTCTAATACAATAATCATGCGAGTACTTGATTAAATTATGAAAACTCAATTAAGATAATGTCAAGTAAAAGCATGCCTAGAAGGCTAGAAATAACTGAAGACAACATATAATAATTAAATATTATGTTAAAACTCACCAACATTATGCGGCACGAATAATAGATTATTTTTCCTTCATGCTTGAGCAGACATTCGGCCAAATGATTGGACGTTGTTGCAGTACCTATAATATTGGCCGCAAAATGGGGCGACACAAAAGAAAACTTGCTGGCCAACTCGACATTCTCGAAAAGATAAACTTCACCCAAATACCTTAAACAATGCATAATACATAAGTTTTATAAAATATTTATATAACATATTTTATATAAAATAAGATGGACAATTTTTAATAATTTTATTACCTAATATAAAATGCAATGCTTGAAGCACTTAGCCATCCATCATCCAAAATTTTCAAGATATGTTCATGAACTATATCTTCACTCCAAGGATCTCCATCAAAATATGCATCCATGGGAACTTCTATGTTGGTCAGTTGGGAATGCGAGACGCAAAAAATGCAACATCATACGATCGTGAGGAGAATCTCCACACTTGGATATCCTAATGCATTAGCACAAACTGTTGACTCCACAATTTTCAAAGTAGTCGTAGCACCTATAGAAACTTTCTGACTCCTCTTATCCATCTTCTTAAGAGGTGGGCACAAAGAATTTTGGATGACCATATATCAGTAAGATTAATTCTAGTATGTTAACTAGAAGTTGAAAAAATAGACAAGATCATGTATAAAATTCAAAAGCAAAACTAAATCAGTCCGAAAATAGTCGAAAATCAGTAACAACCATGACTGAAAATCAGTATCCAAATAGCCAAAAATTAGTCCGGAACACAGCGAAAATCAGTCTGAAAATAGCCGAAAATCAGTATCAACCATGGCTGAAAATCAGTAGCCGAATAGCCAAAAATCAGCCCAGCAAATGGTCGAAAATTTGTCCGAAAATAGCCAAAAATCAGTCCAGCGAATAGCCAAAAATCAGCCCGGCAAATGGCCGAAAATCAATCCAAAAATAGCCAAAAATCAGTCCAGCGAATGGCCGAAAATCAGTCCAGCGAATAGCCAAAAATCAGCCCAGCAAATGGCCAAAAATCAGTAGCCAAATAGCCAAAAATCAGTCCAGCGAATAGCCAAAAATCAGAGAAATGATGCAGTTCAGAGAAGAAAATTGTTTTGGTTAACTAAGATGATCCTAGCTATGTGTGTGGTATTGATAGTACTGTTCATTCTTTCAACATGATCTCATTAGTTAGCTAACACAGTTCACTTCAACAATAGCACATTCATCACAGGATCAGACTCCACAAATGACGAAAATATACAGAAGTAGCAGCAGCCGGAAAAGTTGTAGATCATTTACCTCTATTTTCAAGACACAAGCTTTTTTGGCCATGAAATGAAATGTCCAACAGCTTCTCCTATGATGCTAACTTCATCAGTAGGTTGCGGCACCTCTGACTGTTTCTCAGATTATTCCACCACCTCAAATTGTATCCTCACATAACCTTCTGGCAATGGAACACCATGAAGAATCTCCTTCGGTTCATTATGCAAAATACACTGCCCAACATATCTACGGGGATGCTCAACGTACAAATAACATTTAATAGGACCCTAGCAATGAACAATATGTTAGTCTTCATTTAATAAATATATTTATTAGCCACACATGAACACTTAAAATACCCCAGGAAGATTCTCATCCGGAACATCATCATTATCATTCGAATTCATGGCATTCTCCACATCGAAAAAAGATTGATTTTTTTTAAAACCTCTAGTGGGAATAGACTTTGCAAAGTATTTACTAAATTGTGTCTCAATATTTTCCACATCTTTTAGTACATCAACACCTGACAATGTAGGAGGTGGAGACCGATCTTCAACTTCACCATTGAATGAATCAGACATCAATCTGTAACGATGATTTGGATCTAAAAACCGTCTATGCCCCATGTAAACAGACTTCTTACAGTGACTCAATTGAAGATGATCAGTGTCATTGGTAAACCATGGACACGCACACTTCCCCTTCACACTATATCCAGAAAGGTTGCCATAAGCTGGGAAATCATTGATTGTTCCAAACAACATAGCCTTCAGTCTAAAACTAGCATTTCTCCTTCCATCGTAGACATCAACACCCTCTTTCCACAACAACTTTAAGTCCTCGATTAAAGGAGCCAAATATACATCAATGTTGTTACCATGTTGGCGAGGTCCTGATATCAAAATAGACAACATCATATACTTGCGCTTCATGCATAACCAATGGGCGAGGTTATAGATCATCAAAACTACGGGCCATGCACTATGGGAAGTACTCTGGAGACCATGAGGGTTCATTCCATCTGTTGAAAGTACTAAGCGTAAGTTCCTTGATTCCTTGTCAAATTCTGGATATTTGTTATCAAATGTCTTCCATTGAGGTGAATCGGTTGGGTGTCTTAACATTCCATCATTAATTCTTTCATCATGATGCCATATCAAGCATTTAGCATCTTCTGCGCTCCTACACAACCTCCTAAATCTAGGAATTATAGGAAAGTACCACATAATTTTGGCCGGGGATTTGTTTTTCTTATACCGCTTCATACCACATTTGAGACTTTCATTCAATTCTGCGTACTCTCCCCTAAATAAATACAATCATCCGGACAAGCATGGATCTTCTGATGTGTTAATCCGATAGAGTTGACTAATTATTTAGCATCATAGGTTTTACGAGGGAGCACATTTTCATCTGACAATAGATCACTTACAACTTCCAATAGCTCTGTGAAGAACACATCGGAAACTTGGTGACTAGATTTTAAGTTGTACAAAATCAACACAACTGACAATTTTGAAGCCTTAGTACAACCCGACTACAATGGTAACCCAACATCTCCCCTTAAGACATCACACATATCAGGATGATCCCGCAACTTTTCATTGACAACACTTCGAGAATTCTTCACATGACTGGATTTATCATTATCATCTCCCATATTACTTGTGTTCATTATATTTGTAAACTCAAATTGGGAGTCGGATTGACTAAATGAATTATGTTTACGTTTTCCACTTGAACTACCTTTGTCTTTGCTCTCACCGTGATATGTCCAAACCTTATATGTTATGTCAAAACCGTGACACATTAAATGCTCATGCAACTTCATTTGACCACTAACCTCCTTTGCATTCAGACATTTTTGACACGAACATTTAATGTACAATGAATTTTTAGCATTCTTGGTTGCATGAGCACAAAACTCCTCCACCCATTTCTTATACTCTTCAGATAATCGATTCGCATTTACCCAGTCTCGATTCATCAAGAACAATACTACAAAAATCAAAATGCAATCCAGAATGCACGACTTCCCCTCACGTAAAGCATAATAAAGCTAAATTAACTTCGAATGTACAATAATACTTTCCGAATGCAATCCAAGCAATTTATCTTTCAAATTTTTGAAAATCTACAAAAAAATCAAGAAGATCACATTCATTAATAATTAATAAAATAAGATACAAAATTCAGTAATCATCAAATATTCAATCATAATCTGGAAATTGAGGCTAAATGAGTTTCGTTCTTCACAATTATCAATATACACTTCAATCATAAACTCAAAATTGAGGCTAAATATAATGAATGAAAAGTATTGTTTCTCAAACAAATATACACTTCAAACCCTTGAAAACTATACTGAACACAAAGATTGAAACATACCTTGACGCTCGAAACTTCCTTCAATTCACTAATTCTACTCTTGCAAACTAAATTGGTATTACACTTGGGAATAATTTCAGGGGCGAGATGGAATTGGTTTAGGGTTAATAATGCACAAATTAGGAGAATGACTGAAGAATTGGGCTTCGACGATATAGTATTGCACTTGAAAACTTCGTTTTTGGCGGAGAAGTTTAGGGCTTCGACGATATGAAATGAATTGGGATTATTGCGTTTTTCTAATTCTTTAAAACTTACATAGCGTTTTACTTAGATAGCACTTTCAAAAGCGCTATCTAAGTAAGAATATTAATATTTTTATATTAGTAAATTAATTAGGTAACATAGCGTTTCGATTAAAATTTCCTAAAAACGCTATCTAAACTGCGTTACGCAAGCTGAAATCTGTAGGAGTGGTAACAAAGAAAATCATATGCTAAATTAAATCGGTAGCTTAATATGGGACACTAGGAATAAAGATAAATTTGTTGGAGAATATTTTCACTTTTTCCCTTTAATTTTCTATTCACATTTTGCATTCATTTCTTTTATATTTTAACTGATTGGCTTAGGTTAATTTGTGGTGATTAAGATAAGATAGAGTGTTCAACTCTCTTTTCTAGTCTTATTTTAACATTTTCTTTGATTTGATTGTGTTGAGATGGATGACAAATGGATTATTAATTCGCTAATATTCGGAAAAGGCATTTCCTAGCAAAATCTGCTTTTACGTCTTGATTCTTTACACATTAGGATAGTAAATTTAGTGATACTGTTCTTCTAATAAAAATACTAGTGCTGATCTCACCATTTGGCTGAAATTTTTACTGTGTATACTTATTTATTCTTTTTTTTGTACGTTCTATCATAAAATATTTTTAGATCTCAATACACTCAACTTTAAATAGCTGCAAAAAGCATAAGTCAAAAAACGCACTATATGTTTACACCTTCGTAACTCCAAATACCCGAATTCATTATAACGGTAGTCTTCTTTTGGGGAAGTAAATCAAAATGTCTCATGTCTAACTCTTTTAAAGTGCACTCATTTAGTAAGTTTGATGTACTTTATCATGAAATTATTTTCTATTATAATTGGTTCCATATATAGACATATAGTCTATATATAATTTGTAACAACAGTGTAGGATGGAAGAAGGCTTGTATATAATTCAGGTCATATATTTAAAGATGAGGAAGTATTACATATAGACACACACACAAATTTTATTTTCTCTTGTGTATAATGGAAAAGTAAAAAAAGAAAAAACAACAGTAACAAACAAACAAAATCAAGCTTTAATATATAGGAAAGGAGGAAAATTGCTATCCATAATTTGGCTGGCTTTGGACACATTAAATCAGGGCCGTCTTTGGACCCGTGCGAGGTGTGCTACATATTGACCGATTTCCAATTGCTTAACGCAAGTGTACGTATCGTTACAAGTAATATAGTCTGATAAGACCGAATATCGTCCTCAGAGATTGGTTATCAAGTACCGATTATCTAAGCTTTAGTTTCTATTTGGTGAACGTTAATTTGTTTGAATTTTTTTATCTAAGAATTATAACTAAGTAACGAAAATAAACTAAATTTGACAATACTTTGATTTCAATCAGTTATGATGAAAATAGGGCTTCCAATATCCTCAACTATCCACTCTTTTCAATCCTTAATGCAACTAGAATGACTTCTTCTTCTACGTTAAGACAACGGTTAACTAGACTGTCTTATATTCCGATTAGGATATATAATCGCTCAACCCTAGTGCAGAACCCTTCTATATTTCTATGATAGGATTTATCACATAGGAGGATTAAGAACAGTAACCTATAATGCTACACAAGTATCAGGGTACATTCGTCCGCAATTTTAACCTATGTCTATTCAATTACAGCATATCCAAATCTCTCCTCTCGGTTCTTGATTCAAAATCATATAGATTATTATAATTAGTGATCAGTTAACTATCAAACATTCATACCAATATTGAATAAATCGTAATCAAGTGAAGAAGAAACCAACTAATGCATTAATTCATGAAACGAGGTTCAAGCGATTCAAAAGGAAAGCCCTAATTAAGTAATTAACTCCTAAACATTGTCATGCCAAGAACTAATACAAATCAACATAAACTGAAATAAATAAAAGGAAAGAAAACAAAATTTGAACCAAAGTTGTCTTCAATCTTGTGTTGTTGCCTCCTTTCTTCTCCCCAAAGTAGAATGTGGAATTATGTACAAGATGCCCTCTTTAGGTCATGATTTTAGGGATTTATAGTTTTGAGAAAAATCACGTTTTGGACCCTTTTGCCCTTCGAAAATCGACCCAGAAAATCAGAAATCCCGCGTCGGCACCGCGGTCCTGCAGAATTGCACGCGATGCAGAAATCTGCGACCTCTCGAATATTAGGCATCGCGATTCTGCATTCTGACGCGATGCGGTGGCTTCCCATTCTGGATTTTCTGATTTTTTGTTATTTTTTCGTCCGGACTTCGTCTGATTTCTTCTATACTTTCCGGGACTTCTTAGGCTTCATTTCTTGGCCTTTTATTGTGCAATTCCATCTCAAATAAGCTCATTTCATCTTCTTTTTTACATTTCTCCATTTATGACCGTTGTGACTCAAAAGAAAGAAAAACGACCATAATACTATACTAAACACAAACAATATGAGTAAAATACTAACTAAAAATGACTCAAAAAGTGTATATAAAATATGTCTAACAAACCCCCAAACTTAACCTTTACTCGCCCTTGAGTAAAGCAAAAATAAAAACGAAAACAAAACAAACGAATACTCAATGAAATGAATCAAGTAGCTATAGCAATGCTTCTTCAAAATCATGGATGAAAGATGGGATAATATGTTAGAACATATATAGCATGAATAATCAGCAATCTAGAATTTCAAGTTAGATATTTCGCAAATTCATTTAATCACAATCAACGAAAGCATAAACCCCTAACCTATGCATATCAATTTCATTTAGTTCTATGGGCCTGTTTATTTGTTATTCTCCACTAATCATAGACATGCATACTAGAGATTTTCAGGACTTGTCAGGGTTGTAATGTAGTCTTAGGCAGGGGTAGGTAGGATTAGACATTTAGGCTCACTTTACTTACCATAAGAGTTTTCCTCATTCAACCATTTTGTCCTTCTTTTTAGTATCATTTTCAATCCATACCTATCACTCCCCTTTTCTCTTTTTGAGAGCATGAAACACATTCTCATAGGTACCCCCGAACTTAAGCTTTTACATCTTTTTTATTGGGGTGCATCAATTTTTCACTCTCTTTTCGTATTTCTTTTTCACACTTCTTTTTATTCCAATTTTTTAATTACTGCTTATGACACATAAGAGAATCACAGGGTGTCAAAGAAATCACTTATTTTAGGCTCAAAGGAGCTGACTAGGGATACAAGTTATTGCAAGATAGGTATTGAATGGTAAGAATGGCTAACAAAGAAATGCCTGAATCATCTCTCTAAACATATACATCTTTAACTATTTCGCCTCAAATAACAAGCAAGCAAACTCATAGACATTTTTCATAATTGACAACACATAGGCTAAGCACAATTATCTCAAATAATTATATGTTCAAGAATTTTTGGCATATCTAACTCAAGCACACAGATTTTTGCTTCTCATTTTATTACATTATCTCACTTAATCCACTAGGCGTTTCAAGCAGCTACAACATGCATGTTCATAAAAAAAAAATTGACTCATATAGACACAATAAAAGACACAAAAACTCAATCAAAAATAAAAACACAAAAATAAAATAAGTACCCCCCCCCCACACACACACACTTAAACGACACATTGTCCCTAATGTATGAAGACTAAAAATAAGGGACAACTTACTGACACAACACAACGATCATAACGGATGTCTGGGATGGAATTCTGGAAATTGCACATCTTTTGGGCTCTCTAAAGTTTCAACGCTTTTGATTCTTTCCCTCTTAGGGTCAGTCCCTAGTCCACCTGCCATCAAAACATAAGACAAAACCCAAGACCGTAAGACTGTTCAAGATAAAATAAAACATACTCAAACAAAAATTAAAATAACATAATTAAAAACATTAGGTTGCCTCCCAACAAGCGTTGTCTTTAACGTCTTTTAGCCGGACGCAACTAATCTTTACTAGTGCCCATTGGATCCTTCGCGAGCGACTTGCAATCCATGCGATCATTGTTGCAGGTCTCACTTTTCCTACAACACTTTTTTCAAACAAGGGCCTCATATCTAAGATTATCCCCCAATTACACAAGACATGCTTGTCTTCTAGGCTCTCTATAATGTAGAGATCAGTGAAACTCCTTACATCTCTCAATTTTTGGGGGTGCCCTTGAGGGTATGGACTTTCTGGTTGGGGCTCAACAATGATAGTTGGTGGTGTTTTTTCTACAACGGGTATAGGAAAAAGAAGTTTCAAGGAATCCAAAAAGGTGAAAAACTGAATCTCAGAAACCTCTTCTTTCTCTACACCAACTATATTTCTCAATTCCTCATTATTCTCAACAGCTTGTTTTGGTTCAGGTTCCTCACTCTGCTTATCATTCCCCACAACTGTGTCGCTAGGCAGATTTTCTTGCGGTACATTAATCACCATATCCGTCAACTGCCATATTTGTGTCTCCAAATTTTTGAGGGACACCCTTGTCTCAACCAACAACTAAGTCTGGAACTTGGTGAGCTCATATATGGCTGTCTGCAACTCATCTAGATCTTCCTCTGAAATCTGTGTGTTAGGCTGCTGTTGTTGATTCCACTGCCCCTGATAGTAGTAGTCCATGTGTTTTTTTTTTAACTAACTTTACCTATAAAATAAGAAAAACAACAAAAACTGATAGAATGACGCTCACAGAATAAGTTAGAAACTTGTTCATGGAGCAACCAAGTTAGAAATAAAATAACATAACCAAATATATACAAACCAAATTAGAAATAAGAATAGATAAGTCGATATTGAAAGTACGTCAGTCCCCGGCAACGGCGCCAAAAACTTGTTAGGCCGATTTCCAATTGCTTAACGCAAGTGTACGTATCGTTACAAGTAATATAGTCTGGTAAGACCGAATATCGTCCTCAGAGACTGGTTATCAAGTACCGATTATCTAAGCTTTAGTTTCTATTTGGCGAACGTTAATTTATTTGGATTTTTTTATCTAAGAATTATAACTAAGTAACGAAAATAAACTAAATATGATAATACTTTGGTTTCAATCAGTTATGATGGAAATAAGACTTCCAATATCCACAACTATCCACTATTTTCAATCCTTAATGCAACTAGAATGACTTCTTCTTCTACGTTAAGATAACGGTTAACTAGACTGTCTTATATCCTGGTTAGGATATATAATCGCTCAACCCCAGTGCAGAACCCTTCTATATTTCTATGATAGGATTTATCACATAGGAGGATTAAGAACAGTAACCTATAATGCTACACAAGTATCGGGGTACTTTCGTCTGCGATTTTAACCTATGTCTATTCAATTACAGCATATCCAAATCTCTCCTCTCGATTCTTGATTCGAAATCATATAGATTATGATAATTAGTGATCAGTTAACTATCAAACATTCATACCAATATTGAATAAATCTTAATCAAGTGAAGAAGAAATCAACTAATGCATTAATTCATGAAACGAGGTTCAAGCGATTCAAAAGAAAGACCTAATTAAGTAAGTAGCTCCTAAACATTGTCATGTCAAGAACTAATACAAACCAACATAAACTGAAATAAATAAAAGGAAAGAAAACGAAACTTGAACCAATGTTGTCTTCAATCTTGTGTTGTTGCCTCCTTTCTTCTCCCCAAAGTAGAATGTGAAATTATGTACAAGATGCCCTCTTTAGGTCAGGGTTTTAGGGATTTATAGTCTTGAGAAAAATCACGTTTTGGACCCTTTTGCTATTCGAAAATCGACCCAGAAAATCAGAAATCCTGCGTCGACACCGCGGTCCTGCAGAATAGCATAGTGGTGCCGAAAGTACTGCAGCCTCTCTGAATATTAGGCACCGTGGTTCTGCATTACGGCACCGCGGTGCCGGTGGCTTCCCATTCTGGATTTTCTAATTTTTCGTTATTTTCTCGTCCGGACTTCGTCTGATTTCTTTTATACTTCCCGGGACTTCTTATGTTTCATTTCTTGGCCTTTTATTGTGCAATTCCATCTCAAATAAGTTTATTTCATCTTCTTTTTGACATTTCTCCATTTATGACTGTTGTGACTCAAAAGAAAGAAAAACGACCATAATTCTATACTACACACAAACACTGAGTTAAATACTAACTAAAAATTACTCAAAAAATGTATATAAAATATGCCTAACACTACCGCACAGGACCCCCCGAAAACGAAAATCTTTTTTTCATTTTTTTATTAAGTAGTATTAGCCAGAATCTACTGTAAAGACCCATAATTCACAGGTCTTAGCCTATAAAGGTCCACTTTTACGAATTAGAACAGGGCCCTAAATTGTTTAAGACCGCCCTGCATCAAATCAACTCGAATTTTGAGTGAAATTTCTAAGAAATATCTTTACTCGTGGCTGCTGAATTTATTTGCCTAACTTAGAATTTTGTATCCTTATCTTGTATCGTCAAATAACTCATTTCACTTTCTCCAAAAAAAATACCGACACCTGGAATACTTTCAATTGAAGACTTATCTCACCTTATAAAAATAACTCATTTCACAAATGTTATTTTAGTCATGTATCATTAAGGAAAAAAACTTTGGTAAGTGTAAGTATGTAGAATATGTGTTAGGCCGTATCAATATTAGAATTTTAACTTTACATAAATTTTCCTGGCAGTTATTTTGAGTCTTACTAAGTAAGGAATGGTCAGTTGAATTAATGTTTTGGCCGTTTGAATTTGGAAAAATTTAAGAACACGCAAGAAATTTACTTAGTGAGATTCAAAGCATCGACTTCTCCTAAAGAATTTTTTCTTCGGGCTTAGGAGCTTTTTCATACATTCTATTTAATTTAAGGAATATATTCTCGTACGTTGAGACTGACTCGGACATCATCAAAGAGTATAAGCAGAAGTCCTTTAGTAAATATTGTCACGCCCTTTTACGACCGCGACATTATTCTCAGCGAATCCCGCTTATGGTTAGAAATAAAAATAAAAAATGCTAAAAAGTGTGCTAAAGGGGTGCTAAAAGGTAATGCTAAAGGGTTCGCGGAGTCGCCATCTAATTAGTTTGGGTGAATTAGGACACCTAAATGTCAACTAGGTAAAGTCAACACTAACTCCATTAAAGGGTCTGCAAAATTTATGTGAGATTTTGGGTGAGGGTTCTTTATCAATCTAGAAGGAAGGGGTTAGACACCCTCTAAGATCCGCTAACTTGTGGTTGTCCTGCCAAACCTAGGTTGATTATTATGCTAGAGAAAATGCATGTTTAAAAAGATGCTGCAAGTGTTATAAAAGAATGCATTTTTTGATAAAAGATTCATAAGACTAATGATATAAAAATATACGAAAGTATTCTTTATAAAATAAATGATACACAAGTTGATGTACTACTAAAGATATGCATTTCATTTGCAAACGTCAACTTTGATTAACATACACATGGTATGATATAAAGATGTTATTTTTGCAATTGATAATAAGAAAATAATTTTATTATGAAAATAAATTATAATGTCATTAAGTGATTTACGAGAAAATCAATTTCTTTTGTTATGCATTAATTTCATGATTAGATGTGCAAATTAAATGGTTAGGCAAAATATTAGATATGCATGACAAACCTAAAAATAAGTAATTAGAAGTGCATTTTTTATTTTAAGACTACCCGCCCAATTTATTTGTTCAAAGGCTAATTGTTTATGTCTCCTATTAATTACAAAATTAGATAATAAAATTACAAATAATAAAATAAAAGACACGAATGAGGTAGAGAGATTAAGAGAGTAAAAGGAGTTGAGGTGGATGACGACGTCATCTAGTCCTATTTTGTCTTAGGAGTGCTGATTCGGAAATGCAAATGCGGATGCACATAGATGCGGGTTGTCATTTGAATTAGCTCATGTTGAGTCTCGCCATAAGACTCTTCATTTTTGCTCCGATGCATTTCATGTAAGAAAATAAGAAAAGATAAGGATTAGTACAAACCTTATTAAATAATAAACATGGGCATAAGATTTAGACATATTTGGTCACTTTATTTCAATAGTCATACGTGCGAACCAATCCAAACCTCGAGCTAAATATCAAGAATTACAAACATAATACAATGCAGGTCAACAATTTCTAACATTTTTTGACTTTTTCTCTTAGGAGTGTGAAATCGAAAAGCAAGAGGGAACAATATTTCAAGGCTAAGAGAAGGCAGCTGGCAGGAAAACACATAGAAATTTAGACAGCAAGCATGAAAACACATAGAGAACAAGATAGAAAAGCACAAGAAAACCTGACAGTCATGAGCAAATTCAGATCACAAGCAAGAGGGAACAATACTTCAAGGCTAAGAGAAGACATCAATCATGTTGAATAACAGTGAACATATCTAGTTCCAATCAGGGATGAGAGATAATTGCCTATTTTAACACTTACACATGTATAGGAATGAGAACACCAGTTCATTCATTTTTTCTTTGTTGTATAAAAAGATGAAGTGGACAAACATGCTGACTTAGGGGTAATTGTTATAGACAAGGTTCCTACAAGATAGCCTTCAAAATAGTATATTATCAAACACTAGACGTGTTTAGTTCATTCTAAATCTTAAACTAATACTAAATGACATACCAAACATAATGAGACATAGATTAACCAATTAGTAACCCCTAATGTATTACTGTATTAGCTTCTTAAATCAGCTTGCTTGACTAAAGAAGCTAAGCATCTAGATAACATCGTGACATTACAGATTAGACAGTATATATGCAAATAAGGATAAGAGGCCAAAATACCAACATTCAGACTACTTCAACTAGCTGATATGATTGCTAAATGATTTACAAGATAATATATGCTATCATAAATCTACTTGATATTTAGATAGACAAGGGGGCAAATAGATGGCACGTTCCAGAGATATATCAGGATATGGAGACATTTTAGATTAGGCATGACTTGATGAGCACCATAATCCGCTAGATCTAATTGACAACCATTATATCCTAAGGCAGGAAGACAAACTGGACAGATTGAAAGAACATAATGAAACATATTTCAATACTACTCGGTTTGCTTTCACTCAATTAACCAACCAGCAAACACAGTTATGTAACATTCATCCGACATATAGTTTAACTAAGCGAATTGGTATATTGGCCTAATATCAATTCCCGAATGATATACTTCAACAGTTAATGCCCTAGACTTGAACAGTAGTCAATCTACTCAAACACGTATGAAAACACATCACAGATGCCAGTATTAGCCTAAACATGTTAACAGTCACAATCGTGAATATTAATAGCAAATTAACATTAGCCTAAACAGGCTTAACGATTACCTTAATAAGCATAAACAACCATCGATATCAACTTAATACACACTCAAGCAGTCATACAAACACATATTACATGCATTAATATCAAATGAAATCTAAGACGGAATTGGTGATAATTTACCTTCTCCGGACATCGAACTAAGACAGCGTATCAAGTCGTCGATCCGCTCGGATTGTATTGCTATGTCAATGAAAAAGGCAGAGCTTGTTTGCTGATTTCTGGACTGATATTGAAAGAAAATGGTTTCGAAATTTTATGTTCTCGCCCTTAGACTACCAATTTTCGGATCTTGATTGATGTCTACCGATTGGGATTCTTACTGATGCTAAAGTATTCCTTTGAGTGTGCACATTCATTTGTTTATATAGTCTCAATTCTGGGTTTGAAATTTGGTAGGCTTTGATGATGATTTTGGGCTGATTTGTCATGGTTTTGAGACTGATTTTGTGCAATTTTTGGACTGATTTTGTATTATTGATTAAGGTAAGTTTTGGTATGAGATTTGGGTTGTAAATGGTAAGTTTCGATTTGGTAAGATTGGGGCTAATTCTATGCGATTTGAGTATGATATTGGGGAAGATTTGGGTGATGTTCGGGTGAAGGGAATGGGGGTGCGGCGGACTCCTCTCTAGAGCATTTTAGGTTTCCTTTTTTTTGTTTGGGTTTATATTGGGCTCGTCTAAAAGTAAAAAGGAAGGGTGTATTTGGGCCAGTTGTTTTATTAGTTTTGTTGTTAGTTTTAGGTGTTAGTTTTTGGGTAGAAATTTAAGGTATAGTTTTAAGTGTTTTATTAGTGGTAAATAAATGAGGCTTAAATTATTTATAAAATTTAAAGTAACCAATGCGGACATGATATTTAAGAATTGCTTAATGTTTTATAAATGCGATGTCATTATTAAAATGTTTAATTATGTATGTTTATGCTTATATATGCGTATTTTAAAATTATTTGCGGTGTTTAAAATTAATTTAATGTATTAATTATTAATAGGAGAGAGGGTCAAAATTGGGTATCAACAAATATGTCAGCAATTGTTGCGATATTTCTAAGTGCTTACGCAAGTGTACGTATCGTTCAAGTAATAAAGATCTGTAAGACCAAGTTTATCGTCCACAGAGACTGGTTTATTAAGTACCAGTTATCTATTCTATGGTATCTATTTGATTGACGTTCTTTAGTTTTAGATTGATGACTAAGAATTATGACTAGGTGCAGAAAATAAACTAAAGATGATTTTACTTTGGGTTTATAACAGTTATGAATGAAATAAGGTTTCAATCTCCTCAACTATCCACTCTTTCACGTGTTAATGCAATGCTAATGATTCTTCTTCTTATTAAGATAGCAAGTTAACTAATCTGTCATTATATTCCGGTTAGGACATACAAGAGCTCAACCTAGTGCAGAAACCTTCTATATTTCTATGATAAATTTTACCACACATGAGGATTAAGAACAATAACTTTTAATTACTACACAAGTATCGGGGTACTTTCGTCCACGATTTTAACCTATGTCTAGACAATTACAGCATATTCAAATCTCACTTTTCAGACTTTTGATTCGAAATCATATAAGTGATGACAATTAATAGCTAGTTAATTATCAAGCAATCATAACAATATTGAATAGATCTTAATACGCTGAAGAAGAACTCAAAAACTAATGCATTAACTATATGAAAGAGCTTCAAGAAGATTCGATGAAAACCCTACTAAAGTAATTAGCTCCTAAACATTGTTATGTCAAGAACTAATACAAAATCCAACATAAACTGAAATAAAGTAAAGGAAAGAAAATAACTTGAACAATAAGATGTCTCCAATTGTCGCTTGTAGCCGTCGTTCTCCTCTCAAAAGTATGATCATCTAATAATGACAGGGTTTAGGGTATTTATATCTAATAAAAACCTTGCTTCAGACCCATTTACCCTTGTCAAAAATCGACTCGGAATCTAATTTTTACGCGTCAGCACCGCGGTTCCGTTGTCCGGCACCGCGGTGCTTATTCAGCCGAAATCACTATAGCTTCCTGGAAATATGGCACCACAGTTACATGGCCAGACACCGCGGTGCCTTCGACGGTGTTTCAGTTTCGGACTTTCGGCAATTTTTACGCCTCTCGGTGCTAATTTTTCTGACCGCGGTTCCATGGCACCGCGGTGCTACTTGGCCAGGCACCGCATTGCCTCATTGATTTTTGTCCGGAATCTGTCATATTTCTTCTGTTCTTCTTGGCACTTCTTAGGCTTCATACCTTGGGTTGTGCTTGTGCAATTTTCATCCTCAGTTAAGTTCATTTCATCCTCAGAAGTAGTATTTTCTCCTTTATGACCGCTGTGACACAAACGAAAGAGAAACACACCTAACACTATACCAAACGCAAAATAAAAGAGTAAAATACTAACTAAAAAGACTCAAAAGTGTATACAAAATACACTTAACAAACACCCCAAACTTACACTTTACTCGCCCTCGAGTAAAGCACCAAACAAAAACAAAAATAAAAACAAAGTTAAATAAAAGACTCTATGCAATGGATCAAATAGTTATAGCAATGCTTCTTCAAAATCATGAATGAAAGTTGAGATAATATGTTAGAACATACATATCATGAATAATTAGCAATCTAGAATTTCAAGTTAGATATTTCGCAAATTCACTTAGATCATGATCAATTGGAAATACAAATACCTAACCTATGCATGTCAATCTCATTCCATCTTTTTCAAACTCTATAGATATGTTTACTTGCTATTCTCCACTAATCGTAGACATACATATTAAAGATCATCAGGACCTTCACTGGTTGTAATGTAGGCTTAGGCAGGGATAGGTAAAAGTAGACATTTATGCTCAATTACGTACCATAAGCATTTTCATTCAACTTTTTTTCCTTCTTTTTGACTTTCTTTTTAATTTTATATCTATTTCCTCCCATCTTTTCTTTTGAGAGAATGAGATACATTATAAATAACAAGCACCCCCTAACTTATGCATATTTTTCACTGGGGTGCATCAAATTCATACTCTCATTTTTATTCTTTTTCAACACTTTTCATTTCAAGAGTTTTCAAATATTACTTATGGCACCACAAAGGAATCATTGGGTGTCAAAGAAAGATCTTATTTTAGGCTTAAAGGGGCTGACTAGTGATACAATTTATGTCAGGATGGGTAATGAATGGTAGGAAGGGCTATCAAAAAAATGTCTGAATCATTTCCCTAAATATGTACATCTTAACTATTTCGCCTCAAATAACAAGAAAACAGATTTTCTAGACAATTTCAACCTTTCTTTCCATAACTGACACACACAGGCTAAGCGCAAATATCCCAAATAATTAGATGTCATGAATTTTTGGCATATCTAACTTAAGCACACATATTATCGCTTTTAATTCCATTATATTATCCCACTTTATCCACTCAATATCTTTAGCAATTATAACATGCTTGCTCCATAAAAAAAAATATGACTCATGAACACATAAAACAACAAAAAGACTCAAAACAAAATAAGGCACCCCCCCAAACGTAATCGACACATTGTCCCCAATGTGTGAAGACTAAAAATAATGAGGGACAACTTACTGACACAACAAATCGGTCATAACGAAGGTCTGGGAGGAAGGTCAAATTACTGTGCACAAAGCCGAAGGAGGAACCGCGGTTCTGCTCCAAGCACCGCGGTGCTAATTGCCGAAAAATTCTAGTGTCTTCAGTTTTCTGCATTGTTAACCATTCGCCCTTTGGAGTGAGTCCTGTCCTTCATCTGTCATCCAACAACACTAACATACCAGATCGTGAGACTGTTCAAGACAAAATAAATAAACTAAAACAAAAATTGAAATAACATAATTAAAACATTGGGTTGCCTCTCAAATAGCGATGTCTTTAACGTCTTTTAGCCGGACGCAGGTTACTTACTAGATCAAGGAGGTAGAGTGTCCCCTCCGCATATCCACTTTAGCACCATTTTTCTCCTCCTTCTCCTTTTCTTTTTCACAAGGCTTATTTCAGAAGGATTCATTCCCTTGTTCTCATCCACCACATCATTTACGGGTGCATAATTCTTACCATCAAGGGCATCAGTACCCTTGGAACTTTCATGAGAACCTTTTTTATCAACTACACCAATAGCAAAACATCTATCATCGACTTGAGGTTCAGTGGGCTGCTTGAAAACTTTAAACACCATTTCCTCACCTTGAACTCTGAGCTTTAACTACCCATTTTCAACATCAATGAGGGCTCTCCCTGTGGCTAGGAATGGTCTCCCAAGGATCATGGACATATTTTTATCTTCATCCATATCTAAAATGAGGAAATCAGCAGGACGGATGAATTTACCCACTTGTACCAACACATCTTCAATAATTCCTTGGCGATGCACAAATGAGCGATCAGCTAGCTACAAGGTGACTGTGGTTGGTTTTGCCTCCCCCAAACCAAGTCTTTTGAACACAGAGAGGGGAATTAGGTTGACAATTGCCCCCAAATCACATAAGGCTTGCTTGCATGTCACATTCCCTATGGTGCAAGGTAGGGAGAAACTCTCTGGATCTTTCAACTTAGGGGGAAGTTTCTTCTGCAAGATAGCACTGCACTCCTCTGTCAGCGCTATTGTCTCATAGTCCACCAGCTTTCTCTTCTTAAACAGGATGTCTTTCATGAATTTCACATAAGCTGGCATCTGCTCCAAAGCTTCAATGAATGAGAGATTGATATGAAGCTTTTTGAAGACCTCTAAAAATTTGGAACATTGCTTATCTAAAGACTTCTTTTGCAGTCTTTGAGGGTAAGGAATTTTGTCAGTATACTCCCTCATCACTGCGGGTGGAGCCTTCTCTAAAATAGGTCGGTCATCAGTAACCCCCTTCTTCTCTGCCTCAGCTGCTTTCTCCAACTCTCTCTTTTTTTCAGCCACTGATTTGGGTGCAACCTGTTCTAACTGTTTTCCGCTCCTCAGACTTATTGTATGACACTGCTCCCTTAGATTCACCACGGTATCGCTGGGGATGTTTCCTTGTTCTCTATTGTTCAGCATGCTTGCCAACTGTCCAACCTGTGCCTCTAAATTTCGGATAGATGACTTAGTTTTTGTCATGAACTGGGTCTGCGAATTCGTAAGTGTTACCAATGCTGCTTTTAGCTCATCAGGCTTTTCTTGTGGCTGCTGGTTCTGGTTTGACCTTGAAACTTTGCTTGTTGCCCTTGTTCATTCCTCCAAGCAATGATGATTTCTCCACCCCTGATTGTATGTTGTTGAGTAAGGGTTGTTGTAGGGCCTCTGAAAATTCCCCACTGCCTGAACCTGCTCCATAGATACATTATTCGGATCCACTATTGTGTATCTATCAAAAGTATGGGGACCCCCACAAATCTCACAGCTTATTGGTGTCTGAACTGCTTTAACTGTCATGGTACTCTGCTGCATCTGTTTGGTCAAAGTAGCTACCAGCGCAGTCAATGCAGTGATAGCATCTAACTCATGAACCCCAGCCACTTTCCTACTGTTCATTATTCTCGCATCGGCCCCCTGATAGTTGTTTGTGGCCATATCTTCTAGCAAATCATGTTCCTCATTGACACTCTTTCTTATGAACGTACCTCCTGCTGCAGCATCAATGATGGTACGAGTTGTGCCATACAGCCCATTGTAAAATATGTGGACTAACATCCACTTCTCAATCACATGATGTGGGCACTTTCTCTGCAAGTCTTTAAACCTCTCTCATGCATCATAGAGTGACTCTCCATCCATCTGATAGTAATTATTAAGTTCTCCTTTGAGCTTTGCTGCTTTGGATGGAGGGAAGAACTTGGTAAGGAACTTCTGGGCTAAGTCTTGCCATGTAGTGATGAAATTCGCCTGTAATGAGTTCAGCCAACACTTTGCTCTATCCCTGAGTGAGAATGGGAAGAGTCTCAATCGAATGGTGTCATCAGTAATACCATTGTATTTAAACGTTGCACACAGCTCCATGAAGTTTGCTAGATGCAAGTGAGGATCTTCAGACGACAACCCCCCAAACTGAATTGAGCTCTAAACCATGTGTAATATGGCTGGTTTGATCTCGAAATTATTGGCTTCAACCGCTGGAAGCCGGATGCAAGTCTGTACTCTTGTAATGGTTGGCATCACATAGTCCCCCAAACTCTTTTCTGCATGGACTTGTCTTAAAACAGGCGGTAACTCACCATCCCTCACATTATTGTTTCGCTGATCTCCCATTGCTAAGGAATCAGCTGCTCTTTTCTCTTTCATGTTCTGTCTGCACAATCTCTCAATCTCCGGGTTCAGAGGGATAGGAATGTCAGCTCCTCTCCTACTTCGCATAAACTAAGTTCCTGAGACTAATCAAAAATAGCAAACAGATCACGACAAACAGTACTAAAGCAAAATAAAAGAAAAAAAAACTGAAAATAAAAAATAAATTAGAAATAAGAATATATAGATCGATATTAACAGTACGCCAGTCCCCGGCAAAGGCGCCAAAAACTTTTTGCGATATTTCTAAGTGCTTACGCAAGTGTATGTATCGTTCAAGTAATAAAGATCTGTAAGACCGAGTTTATCGTCCACAAAGACTAGTTTATTAAGTATCGGTTATCTATTCTATGGTATCTATTTGGTTGACGTTCTTTAGTTTTAGATTGATGACTAAGAATTATGACTAGGTGCAGAAAATAAACTAAAGATGACTATACTTTGGGTTTATAACAGTTATGAAGGAAATAGGGTTCCAATCTCCTCAACTATCTACTCTTTCACGTGTTAATGCAATGCTAATGATTCTTCTTCTTATTAAGATAACATGTTAACTAATCTGTCATTATATTCCGGTTAGGACATACAAGAGCTCAACCTAGTGCAGAAACCATCTATATTTTTATGATAAGTTTTACCACACATGAAGATTAAGAACAATAACCTTTAAGTACTACACAAGTATCAAGGTACTTCCGTCCACGATTTTAACCTATGTCTAGACAATTACAACATATTCAAATTTCATTTTTCAGACTTTTGATTCGAAATCATATAAGTGAAGACAATTAATAGCTAGTTAATTATCAAACAATCATAACAATATTGAATAGATCTTAATACACTGAAGAAGGACTCAAAAACTAATGCATTAACTATATGAAAGAGCTTCAATAAAATTAGATGGAAACCATACTAAAGTAATTAGCTCCTAAACATTGTCATGTCGAGAACTAATACAAAATCCAACATAAACTGAAATAAAGTAAAGGAAAGGAAATAACTTGAACAATAAGATGTTTCCAATTATCGCTTGTAGCTGTCGTTCACCTCTCCAAAGTATGATCATCTAATAATGACAGGGTTTAGTGTATTTATATCTGAGAAAAAACTTGCTTCAGACCCTTTTACGCTTGTCAAAAATCGACTTGGAATCTGATTTTTACGCGTCGGCACCGCTGTTCCGATGTCCGGCACTGTGGTGCTTATTCAGCCTAAATGACTTTAGCTTCCTAGAAATATGGCACAACGGTTCCATGGCCAGGCACCGCGGTGCCTTCGACGATGTTTCAGTTTCGGACTTTCGGAAATTTTTACGCTTCGGTGCTAATTTTTCTGACCGCGGTTCCATGGCATCGCGGTGCTACTTGGCCAGGAACCACGGTGCCTCTTTGATTTTTGTCCGGAATCTGCTAGATTTCTTCTGTTCTTCTTGGAACTTCTTAGGATTCATTCCTTGGGTTGTGCTTGTGCAGTTTTCATCCTTAGTTAAGCTCATTTCATCCTCAGAAGTAGTATTTTCTCCTTTATGACTGTTGTGACACAAACTAAAGAGAAACACACCTAACACTATACTAAACGCAAAATAAAAGAGTAAAATACTAACTAAAAAGGACTCAAAAGATTATACAAAATACACTTAACAACAATCTGATATCGGGAAGAAACATGAAGAACACAAACTTGTCCACGAGCAACTTTCTCACGTACAAAGTGAATATTCATTTCAATGTGTGTAGTGCGCTGATGTTAAACGGGATTGTCAGAAAGATATATCGCACTTACATTATCACAATAAACCAATGTAGCCTTATGGATGGGGCAGTGAAGTTCCAGGAGAAGGTTGTGTATCTAACAAGACTTAGAGACAACATTCGCTATACATCGGTACTCGGCTTCGGCACTGGATCGAGACAGAGTAGGTTGTCTTTTAGAAGACCAAGAAATAAAGTTATCTCTGAGAAACACACAATAACCCGATGTGGATCAATGAGTGTCGGGATATCCACCCCAGTTAGCATCAGAATAAGAGGTGAGGTTAGAGAGTGAGGATTTGTACAGGTGTAAGTCAAAATGTAGAGTACCTTGTACATATCGCAAAATTCGTTTGAGGACATTCATATGTTCATACATCGGGTTGTGCATGTGTAAGCATATTTGTTGCACAACATAGGATATATCTGGTGTCATAAAAGTGAGATACTGCAATGCTCCTGCTAAACTGCGATAATGAGTCGGGTCGACGTACAGAAAACCCGAAGAGCCACTGAGTTTGGAATTAGTGTCCACATGTGTGTAGACCAATTTGCAAGACGACATGCCTGCTCTGTCAAGGATCTCTTCGGCGCACTTATTTTGACAAACAAAAAAACCACATGCATGTCTCATAACAACAATGCCCAAAAAATAGCTTAGGGGGCCCAAATCCTTCATAGCAAACTTAGAGGCAATGGGTGACATAATGGATCAGCGAAGTGCATCAGAAGATGTAGTTACGATGATGTCATCAACATATAACAAAATCGATGTCATGTCATTACCCTTGCTATAGATGAAAAATGAGTGATCAGATTTGATATGTGAAACCGATAGAGGATACAAAGTGAGAAAACTATTGGTAGCACGCACGAGGAGCATGTTTCAGACATAGAGTGATTTCTTCAAATGACACACATAATTTGGATGGACTAGATTACTGAATCCCAAAGGTTGATGCATATACATAGTCTCATGAAGGTCTACATGCAAGAAGACATTTTTGCCATCCAACTGATGAATGGGCCATAATTTGGACAAAGTAATATTGAGAACAGTCCGAATAGTCGCTGGTTTCATTATCGGGTTGAAGGTTTCATCACAATCCACGCTCACCTGTTGATACAAGTCATCCCGTACAAGACGGGTCTAGACGGGTCTTGTGCCTCTCAGAAGAACCATCAGGTTCTTTTTATATCTAAAAATCCACATAGAATGAATAACATTAGCATCAGGAAGACGGGGCACTAGCTTACACGTTTTGTTTTCAATAAGAGCATTATGTTCGTCAATCATGACAGATTTCTAATTATGACCGGACAAGACATTTTTTGGGTTGTGAGGAAGAGGTGAAAGGGCAATCGAATTCGACAAATTAAATTGTCGTTTGGGTTTGAAAATGTCATGTATATCATGAGTTTCCATCGTGTGGGTGCCGCGAGAGATGGGGCGGGATCGGGAAGTGGTTGGGGTAGAGTTGCAAGCCAAGAGGGAGTAATGGAATCATAGAGAAGCGGCGAGAGTAGTTGTTCCAAAGAGTATGTATGGGGTTGGATGGCCTACCCAATATGGGATAGAGGGCGGTGGGTCGGGCATCAGTGACGGTAACTAGTGATTTTGCAAGTGATGAATTAGAAAGGGATTAATGTCGTCATTTAAGAAGTCATAGAAATTCAGAAGTGGAGAATTGTGTTTGGTAAAGGGAAATTGAGATACACCAAATATGACATGATGAAAAATGATTATTTTTCGGCTGGACTGGTCGTAACAGTTGTAACCATGATGATTAGGAGGTAATCGAAAAATACACATGGGGTGGACCTAGGTTGCAGCTTGTTGATTTGTGTGGAGGGATGGAGGGGCTAGCATAGACACTGAAAGTTCTTAAATGCTTATAGGAAGGATCCGAAGATAGAGAACTTGAATGAGAGACTTGTGTTTGAGAGACTTGTTGGGGAGAATGTTTAATAGATAGGTTGCCATGGATAGAGCATAATGCCAAAAGGAGGGGAGATATAGATGTGTGGGCAAGGAGGGAACAAACTACATTGTTTATGGTCATAATTTTTCATTCAGCTTTGCCATTTTGTGGAGAGGTGTAGGGACAGGAGAAATGAAAAATAATGCCATTTTTTATGCAGAAAAGTTTGAATTGATTATTATCAAATTTTCTCCTATTGCCACATTGAAAACATTTGATATTCTTTTCAAATTGTGTCTTAATGAAAACGTTGAATGAAGAAAAAATAGAATAGACTTGAGATTTATTTCTAATGGAAAATTCCACAGGAAGTTTGAATAATCATCTAAAAATAACATATAGTATCGATGTCCGACTGTGCTTAAAAAAAGGAGAAGTCCATAAATCATTATGCATTATACCAAAAAACACTAAGTACATGTAGATGAATAAAATGGAAACTTGACATGTTTCCAAAAAACACAAGATTCACAAATAGGAGGATAAGATACATGTTTGTAATCTATAAATTTATTTTTGCGAAGGGAGCGTAAAATAGAGTCTCTCGAATGTCCTAATCTATTATGTCATTAATAGGAGGAAATAGCTGCAAGAGATGATGGAGAGGAGGTTGGATGACCGACGATGGTGGTAATAGGATAAAAGTCTCTGGTGCTATTACTTCACATTATTTACATCCCTGTCATAAGGTCCTTTATAGAAAATTCAAAAGGATCAAATTCAAGGAAAACATTATAGTCGGTTGTGAAACGATACACAGAGATTAGATTCTTGATAAGTGTCTGGGGGTACGGAGGAATTTTTTAAAGCTAATGTAGGGTGTGGTGGGCATGAAGTCAACAACTTCTCTTGATTAAGATGGGAAAGACTACTTAAATATGAAAAAAGCAATTATGCAAAATCCATTAATCACCTAAATCCAATATGGGATGCACTACCTCTTGGAGAAATCAAATAATCAATATATGGGATGCACTACCTCTTGGAGAAATCAAATAATCAATAGAAAAACTAAAAAAAAATAGAGAAAGACTCATTCCATTAATAACCAAATCATAGAAACATAAGCTTTGTTGGCATAAAATATTTTTTCTTGGTCAATTAAATTCCCTTGTTCAGATATAAAAGAGTAGACAAAACAAATAAAAAGAATTGTAGAAATACAAATGGCCACACTTGGCTAAAATGTTATATTTGCCTTCTTTTCATCATGTCGTCCACTTAATTCTCCCTATATCTTTGGAACCCTCCTCAAGAAAATTAACTTTATAACAAAGTTTCTTGAAACATATATAAAGAGAATTACAAGTAACAATTGTAGTTTCTTGAAAATGTCCAAGCCACTAAGAAGTTTGCTCAAAGTCATTGTTCTTGGTGATTGCGGGTAAGAATTTTCACTACCCTTTATCATTTTCTCTATAAAAATGCTTTCTTTTCTTCTTCTTTTTTCCCTATCTTTTTGGCTATTTTTAAGTAGAGGTAAGCCAGGATATGAACTTTATAGATTCGGAATTTCGGTCCTTTTACATTACTGGTTCTAAAGTTTCTTAAGATAAATATAAAGTTTGAATCAAAATTACTGGATTCGGTAGAATATTTTCTACACTCTAGCTAGTGCCTCGCTATTTTCAATTACCCTTTTGCTGATTTTTCTTCAAATTGCACGTTCCTTTTTTGTTTTTATTCATCTGCTTGCTTACTGCTAACACTTTAACATGATTTTTTTCTCAGGGTGGGAAAGACATCTTTGGTGAATCAGTATCCATCACATTGCATAACCTTTTCATTTCATGTTGTTCACTGACGGAGTCAGGATTTGTTAATCAGGGATAATTTATTTTATTACAGTTAAGGTGAATTTATTTATTTTTTGTGTAAAAATATAGAATCGGACCTCTCTATAACAAGCATCGATCCTTTATAACAATATTTCATTATAACAACTAATTTTTATGTGAAATCAATTTTTCATGTTATGTTATAATATATATTTCCTATAACAATATTTCACTATAACAGTCAAAAAAGTATTGAAACAAATTATAGTGTTATAGAGAGGTTGAATGTAATAAGGGGTTGGCTGAAAAGGGGAAGCATTTTCTCAAGGTATGTTCTATAGATGAAAAATATGATGGACTAAGGTTTTTATAAGTCAAGGATTTGGTAATTTGTGGTTCCATTAACTGCAATTATAAATATGTTTTCAAGAAATTTAGGGAACGGTAAGATATATATTAATCTTCCTTGGGGAGTCTTTCTCATTAATATCAATATATATAGTGTACAATGTTCATCTCATATACAAGAGGAATCTTAGTCCCATATACAAGAGAAATCTCAGTCTTACCATAATTATATTTACACAAATATTCTAATTATGGGTAGGGATATTATTATACTACTGTACACATTTACATATACCCTCAGTCGGAGCGGGAGGAGGTCGGACGTTGAGACTGGATCTGAAGTCAAGAAACAACTGTCTGGAAAGTCCTTTGGTAAATATATCGGCATACTGATATGATGAGGGAACATATAACACTCTGACATGACCTAGCGCAACTTTCTCACGAACAAAATGTGTGTACATCTCAACGTGCTTGGTTCGCTGATGTTGAACCGAGTTGTGAGAAAGGTAGATTGCAAATATGTTATCACAATACACAATAGATGTCTGACGCAAAGGACACTGGAGTTCTAACAGTAAATTTCTGAGCCAACAAATCTCAGCTACCACATTTGCAACGCCTCTATACTCATCCTCTGTACTGGAACGAGATAGGGTGGTCTGTCGCTTGACAGATAATGAAATCAGATTATCCCCTAAAAAGACACAAAAGCCGGAGGTGGAGCGTCGCGTGTCTGGACACCCTGCCCAATCTGCATTTGTATAAGAGAACAACTTATTTGGTGCAGAGGGGTATAGGTGCAAATCATAATCAAGTGTGCCCTTAATTGTTATACCCCGTAGTTCTGGCCACACGTGTGAGAGCGTGCGAAAGGGAGTAAGACTTAAAATTTTCGAAAGATAAGTTGACGGATTGTTTCGGACGGGTTTTAGTCAACTTTGAGACGGGTTATGACCCGGTACATTGAGAGTTCCTAAGTGTTTCAAAGGCTTAGGGCGTAGTTCGTTGAGTCTAGATTCCAACACAACCAACCGTTCGTCGATAGGACGTCGGAGTAGAAAGTTATGAGAGTTACAAGTTCGGTCTTGTGACGGACAGAAATGTGTTTCGGACAAAGCGGCAGGCAGCGCGCGCCGGATGCGAGGCGGCGCCGGATGCAGGCGCGGCGGGAAATGCGAGTCGCTGAGTTGCGGCCCAGCTGAGCCAGCGAGGCATGGCGCCGGAAGTTCCGAGAGTCCGCAGAGGTTTCAGCGCCAAGGCGGGATTCCTGGCGGAAAAACTTAGGAAAAATCAGATTTTTCTTTTAAAAGACCTTGGGAGGGTGACAAGTGTCCCCCTACCCCCCCATCTGATTTCTTGCATGCCTTATATTGACCAAGTCTTGAAGACTTGGTCATCTTTCAAATCCCTCTCTCTCTCTAAGCTTAAGCTCCCACTTCTCTCTAAAATTCCAAGAGGAATTCAAGCCTAAGAAAAATCTGAAAAGTTAAGAACAAGAAGGAAGCTTGTGGCTAGCTTGTTGGTATTGTTGTGGTGGTGTTCTTGGAAAGGAGGCTAGCAAAGTTGTTGGAATAAGTTTGGCTAAAGTTTTAAGGTAACATTTCTTCTCTTGTGGTTAGTTATTAATGTTGCATGTGAAGAAGAAGGGATGTGTAGTAGTAAATAATGCACTTAGAATCCTTGCATGTAAGAAATGTGGTTTGGATATGAAAGAATTGGCTAAAAAGATATTATGAGCATGTTGTAGCCTAAAAACTACCTTAGAATTATTAAGTGAATTGTTGTACCTTATGGGGCAGAATTTTACACACCCAAGTTTAGGTGTGTAATCCCCTTTGAAATGTTGGATTGTTGAGCCTTAAAGGTGGCGTTTGAATGATAAATTCGGCCTTGAGAAAGGTGGCAAAGTATGTAGAAACAAAGGAAATCTTGCCAATTTTCCATAGAATTTAGTGACTTTGAACTTGGATTATTCTACATTGAAATTAGAGGTTAATAAACGTATCATGGTTATTTTAGGTTGACATATTACTTGCGGTAGTTTGGACTTAGCAAGTGGATTGACCGAAGAGGTATGTGGAGCTTTCTTATCTCTTGAGCATGAATAGATGAAACTATGTAGTACGGTAGACGTACAAGATTTGGTATTCTTACTTGTTTTAAGTATATAATGGCTTGTTTCGTTTTAAGAATGTATAGGTCCCTTGGTTAGGGGAAAAGTATGATTTTTACTAAAGTGTAGGGTTAATATAACAACTTTATGGGAAGTTGGTTTATTAGCTTTATAAAAGGTTAATGAGAAGAGGTTTACTCTAAGTAAGACAAGTAAGGACAAATGGTTTGATTTATGAAAGGCAAATTGATTTTAAGGCATCAATTGCCCAAAGGTTTTATGTATGAAAAAGAGTCACTATTAAAAGAGTTGAAGTATGTAGTACTTGGGTTAAATTCCCGGTTTTTCTTTTATCAAAGATATGATAACGTGCCTTAAGTAAACTAAAATGAGAGGGTATATGAACAAGACTAATAATAAGTTATAAGTTTTCTTAACTTATTTATGATTATGATATGATAACAGTTTGAGCTAGGGTAAGAGTATATTTGAGGGGCAAGCCCCAAGATCGTTATACCACCTTCTCCAGGGTAAGAGTATGTCTGAGGGGCAAGCCCCAAGATCGTCATACCACCTTCTTCAGTGTAAGAGTATATCTGAGGGGCAAGCCCCAAGATCGTTATACCATCCGCCGATGTAAGAGTATATCCGAGGGTAAGCCCCAAGATCGTTATACCATCCGCCTGTGGTAGAGTATATCCGAGGGTAAGTCCCCAAGATCGTTATACCACTGTTAGTGGATTTTCTACCCACGATGCGAGGAATACCTCATGCGAGTCCTTATGGGCTTACGCGGGTGAAATAGTCCCGTGCGGCGTGTCTGACTATCACGAGGAATACCTCGTGCGGGTCCACGGGACTATCGCGAGTGAAATAGTTCCGCGAGTAGGGTGCTTATTGATACTACAGGCGAGGTACCTGTTTTGATCATGAGGCCCCTATTTTATGCAGTATTATATATACTTGTCACTCTCATTGTTAGTAAGGCGCAATAAAAGGTATTTTGTTTGTCTTTCATGACTCCAGCTTACTTTTAGACTTATGATATCATTATTCCAGTATTTTCCAGCTTTACATACTTGGTACATATTGTGTCGACCCCTTCCTCGGCTGCGTTATCTGCGGTAAGGGTAAGAAGATTGTGGATCCTCGTTCTTGGATCACCGTTCGGTGTCAGAAGCTCCATTCCTCCGGAAGCTTGTTTATTGGTACGGATATTCCCCGATGCTATAGGTATTTTGTACATTCAGGGGTATGGCGGGGCCCTGTCCCGCCACAGTTGTTATCCTTAGAGGTTTGTGGTCACGTATGTGTTGGGCTGTAAGAACAAGTTGTACTGCTATACTTTTTGATTAGTATGTTTTTATGGAAGGCAGCCTTATCGGCTGGCCAGTGATGTTACCTTTTTATAAGTTATGTATTATGTATGTTCCGCTGCTATTCTCTGATGTATACCTGACAGGGTACCCCGGTAGGGTACTAGTCGCGGCCCCGGGGTCGGGTCGTGACATTAATGTATCAGATGATACGCTTAAGGGCAGTGAAATGAGACTTCTAGGGCATGCATAAATAAGCATACCTGCTGAACAACATAAGCAATGTCTGATCTTGTAAATATGAGATATTGAAGTGCACCTGCAAGGTTCCTATACAGAGTAGGGTCGGAGACTGGAGCACCATCCATAGCACTGAGCTTATATTTTGAATCAACTGAAGTAGGCATAACTTTGCAATTCGCTATCTTAGCCTTGTACACAATCTCTTCTGCATACTTACGCTGAAACAAGAATATGTGGTTGGAAGATCAATCATTGCAAATTCGCTCTTAAGCAAGGCAATAATCTCATTTTTCAACCTATCGGAGGAGGCAGTAAGAACAATATCATCCACGTAAAGTAATAAGTAAGCAATGCTACTACCTCGATGAAAAATGAAGAGTGATGTATCACTCTTGCTTCATACAAATCCAATCTGCAAGATATACCTGACAAAATGATCATATCATGCACAGGGGCCTGTTTCAGGCCATATAATGACTTACGGAGACGGCACACATAGTGAGGGACTGCAGGATGTGTGAACCCAGGCGGTTGATGCGTGTAGACTATCTCTCTCAGGTTCCCATGTAAAAATGCATTCTTCATATCAAGTTGATATATCGGCCAGTGTCTGCCCATAACTATGCTCAAAACTGTGTAAATGGTAGCCGGTTTGACAACCGGGCTAAATGTATCACCACAATTAATGTCCTCCTGCCGATTCATGTCATTAGCCACAAGACATGCCTTATACCTCTCAAGATCCCCATTGTCTCTGAATTTGTGATGAAATATCCACATACACCGAACCATATTCACCCCCTCAGGTTTAGGTACTAGATCCCACGTGTGTTGTTTAGTCAAAGCATTGAATTTCTCAGACATAGCCGCATTTCAATTAGGGTCTTGTTTGACCAATTTGGGGTTCTTGGAAATTGGAGAGATGGTTTGGACAGACAAGTTAATTGGACTGTGGGTTTGAAGATTCCGTGTTTGACACGAGTTTCCATTTGGTGAGTAGGGATAGTGGGTGGCTGAGGCAGCTAAGTGGTGGGGTCCGAGACGGAAGGTAGAGACGGATATGGAGAGGGTGGAGGTGAAACCGTCAGACGCGCCGCGGCGCCGAGATCAAGGGTCACGGCGCTGGATGGGGAACAAACTTCTCTAAAGTTTTGGCGTCGCGGCGCTGTCGACGGTGTAGAAGGACAGACTTCGCTGAAGTTTTGGCTCCGCGACGCCTCATCACTAAGCCGTGGCGCTGTCGACGGTAAAAAAAGAATCTGCTCACCGGATAGAGAAGGCGATTTTGCAGTGGTGCTATGATCTATTTGACTGAGAATGATGGGAGAGATGACAGACTCGTCAAGAAAGGAGTAATCCGGTTTTTGGAATTTTTGAAGATTCGAAAACGGGAATGTGGTCTCGTTGAATGTGACGTGACGAGAGATGTGGTCTACCGAGGGACAAGTCATAGCATAGATAGCCCCTATGATTAGGCGGAAAGCCTAAGTAGACACATGGAGTGGACTGAGGAGCTAGTTTGTGAGGGGCGATGGAGGCAAGGTTAGGATAACAATGACAACCGAATATCCGGAGATGATCATAGGATGAGACTCTATGATAGAGGATTTCAGTGGGGGTCATATTGTGAAGGGTGCTAGTTGGGAGAATATTGAGAACGTATTCTGATATTTTAGCAGCGTATACCCATAAGGACGGAGGGAGTGAGGCATGAATCAATAGAGTGCGAATCATATTGTTAATGGTGCGAATGATTCTTTCAGCTTTATCGTTTTGTGGGGAGGTGAGGGCAGGAGAATCGAAAAACCATGTCATTATTAGTACAAAAATGGTGAAAGGTAGAGTTGTTGAATTCACGACCATTATCACACTAAAATGATTTAATACCTTTTTTTTCAAATTGTGTTTGAATGAATATTCGAAACTCAAGAAATTTGGCAAACACTTCCGATTTAAATTTGAGAGGATATAACCAAACATAGTGGGGGAAATCATCTAGTAAGACAAGGTAATATTTATGATCGAGAGAACTAGCAATAGGTGATGTCCATAAATCGACATGTGTAATATCAAATGGTGCAAAGATAACACTAGTAGATGATTTAAATGGAAGACGAGTATGTTTGCATAAAGAACAAGAAATACATTTTTGGGCAAGCTTCTCATTATTACAAGTAATGAAATTATTGCCTCTAAGAAAATTAAAAGTTGGGGCTCCTAGATGACCAAGCCTATTATGCCATGTTGATGAAGTAATAACCGCTAGAGAGATGGGAGAGCGAGATCCGACAGCGGAGGTGGAAGGGAATGGATAGAGATCCCCGTGCTATTGCATCTTGTAAGAGGTGTCCCCGTATACAGATCTTTCACAGTGAAACCAAAAGGGACAAAGTCAACAGAGACTGAGTTATTACGAGTAAATTTGCGGACATAAATTAGGTTCTTAATGATGTGTGGGGCATATAGGACATTTTTAAGGGAAAATGGCGGATGAGGATGTGGTGTGTAGGATGTACCATAGCCCGTATTGGAATGCGGTGGTCATTGCCAACTATAATAAATTGAGGATGCTTTAAACTAAACATTTTAGGGATGTTACCTGCAGACCGGGTGAAGTGAGATGTGGCACCGGAGTCCATGATCCAAATGTTGTCCGGCTGTTGCATGTTTAGGCTGCTGAAGGCCTGAGTCAGAGGGGCCATGCCGGAAGCGGGCTGTTGGAACTGTCCTTGCATGAAAGGGGCCGACGCCGCAACTCTATACTGAGGCCACGGCACAGATCGGAGCCGCGCACAGATCGTATCGCTTGGGGCATCGCGGCCCAGTTGTTCTGTGGACCCTGTTGTTGATATTGCTGCTGCTGGTTCTGCTGACCGCAACCCTTGTGCTCATCTTGCTTAGCACGACGTGTTTCTTCGAGCAACAACTGTGAGCGAGCTTTGTTAAAACGGGGTAACGAATCCGCTTGTTGAATCATGGTGGCCAAAGTATAATATTCGCCTTTAGAAAGGCCTGCAATCATTTGTAACACCATTTTAGTTTCAGAGACAGGAGTGCCGACGTTGGAGAGTTGATCCGCCACAAGGTTTAGCTGCTTGCAGTACTCAATCACGTTGGAGAAATTTTCAAGACGTGTTTTGTTAAACTGTTCCTCCAAATACACAGCACGAGTGTGCTTGTTATCCTGAAAGATTTCTTCCAAACGAATCCATAATTCACTGGCCGTGGCACCAGATTTCATGATAGTCATGAGAAGATCCTGAGAGATACTACCATATATACACTGTTTGACGGCAGCGTTGAGATGATGCCATGTAGAATCATCAACCTCCGGGAGGGGCGAGGAATAGTGTTATCGTTATGATCAAGCACGTTATAGACACATGAATGTGAAACAATTCAACCTAAGGAGAATACTGACCGTTTTCTTGATCAAGAAGAATAGGAATGCAGTTCTTGATGTTGGTAACGGTTAGGGCTGGATGAAAAGATGGTTTTGGTGTTTCGGGAGTGATAACGTTGGAGAAGGAGGTTGTAGGGGATTCAGGAGGAGTAATGATAGTGGATATAATTTAGGAGAGAAGAAAAGAACCCTAGAAAGTGGAAGAGTGTCGCGGCCGAGAAGGAGGAAAGGGGGGGGGGGGGTCGGCGGCGCAGAAAAATTTAGAGAAAGGGTAGGGTTTTGGCTCTTGATACCATGTAAGATGATATTAATCTCCCTTGGGGAGTCGTTCTCATTAATATAAATATATATAGTGTACAATGTTCATCTCATATACAAGAGGAATCCTAGTCCCATATACAAGAGGAATCCTAGTCTTACCATAATTATATTTACACAAATATTCTAATTATGGATAGGGATATTATTATACTACTATACACGTTTACATGAACAATACAAGGCAACAATTGGAGCTGATTTTGCTACTAAAGAACTAGAGAAGGATGAAAGAGTAATCACATTGCAAGTGATTTTGTTCTCTGAAATTAATACTACAAGTAGTGGCGGATACATAATTTTCACTAAGGGGTTCATCATCATCATATATATATATATATAGTGCGACTTTTCCGCAAAGAGAGTTCGGATGAGCCCCTTCTAACCCTCTGGCTCCGACCCTAACTACGAGAAGAGAAATATTGAGTATCGAATATTTTTTCAAGTTAAAATTTTTATTTTGTTTTGGTAGATATGGGACACAGCAGGGCAAGAAAGGTTTCATAGCCTTGGTGTTGCATTTTACAGAGGAGCAGATTGCTGCATTCTTGTATATGATGTGAATGTGCCTAAGTCATTTGAGACTCTTCAACATTGACATGAAGAATCCATCAAACAGGTGAGTCAATTAATTAATTAATTTTCATGAACTTTTTTCAAGTTGATAATTGGCATATCTTTAATATGGTTAATTGAAAATAGTTACTTTTTCAATTTGTGATTGACTCTAGGCAGACCTAACAGAGCCTGAAAAATTCCCATTTGTCTTTATTGTTAACAAAGTACACTTGGAATATGGTTCATTGAGACAATAAGTTTTTGCTAATTCTCATCTCATCTTTGTCAAACACACTTTTTCACGTTATGTATGTTTTTACAGCTTAACTTCTATACCCCAAAAGTATAAAAGAATTTGTACACCATCAACTAAAGTAAAAGATAACACATATAATTGTCCATATAAAGTAAGAGTAGGAACTAGAAAAATAAGGCAGGTAACATGCCAAAAAAAAAAAAAAACAGTCCGATGCACAAAGTATCCCGCATTCATTCAGGGTTCGGGAGGGCCACACTCCAATGAGGTGTGATGCGATGCAGGCAGCTGTCCCTGACGCAAGTGATTGATTTCACGACTCGAACCCATAATCTTGGTCACACAAAAACAATTGTATCATTGCCAAAACTCCCCTTCATACTACATTCACTGATGTTGTAAAAAAACTATAAACTGTCAGCGTGTATAAGTTGAATCCCTCTACTTAAAATGAATCCTACTTTCAGGTTTCTGAGAAGAAAGTAAAGGAATGGTGTGCATCAAGGGGAAATATACAAAACTTTATGACCTCAACAAAAGAGGATTACAATGTGGATGCTGCATTCTTGTGTGCTGCACAACTTGCCCTTGTTAATGAAGATGATCACAACATGTACGTACAATTATCACTACAAGAAAGTGAAATATTTGAGACGGAGTATTCATCATAATTTTGTCACATATATTAGTGTCGCAGCAATTTTGTGATGGAAGAATAGAACCGGCATATATTCATCATAAATTGATGAATTCCGCCACAAAACCGTCACAAATCAAATGGAATTTTGTAACCTATCAATCATAAATGTTGTGTTCCGTCACAAATTTGTGTGGTTTAGTAGTGCAAGTACTAGGGATTAAAACATCTTTTACTCCCTCAGCAAGAAAGCCAAATCGGTTTATTATAAGCACATTAAGAGTTTTTTCTTTTTACCTAACAAATTGAGAAATACTAAACACGATAGCATTCAGACTAAAATCAGAGCTAAGTGATGCTTGACTAGATTATATACAAATGCTTTTGGGATTTCGCTCCTCTTTATTCACCACGCTCGACATCGTCATTATTGTTATTACTATTGCTATTTTAGTTCTTGTTATTTTGATATTTTTCTTTATCAAGTTACTCAATTACTGAGGACATGACCTTAGATATGGGGTTATGGAGGACACGGATTAGAGTGGAAGAGTAATAGGTAGTTGAGCGTAGTCCTACTTACGCTTACATACTGGTAGTTGTAGTGTTATTATTGTAGTCTTGTTTAGCCTATCATACTAGTAAGCGCAGTATTGTTTTAGTCTCTTGTCATTTGATTTCTATTGTTGTATGTTCTTTCGTGTACTTTGTTTATCATATTTGCATTAGTTACTGCTTCTTTTTTCAGAATGCTTTATCATAACCTATTCGTTTTTGTTACTCTCATTTTCATTCTGCTTTAAATTTCTTGTCCTGGTCTGACCGTTTCTCTTACTTTGCTTGTGCTTATGCTTTTTCTTGAGCCAAGGTCTTTCGAAAACAACCTCTTTACTTACCAAGACTTCATGCTTTTTCTTGAGCCAAGGTCTTGTTGGGTTTTGATATTGGTGAATGGGAAATGATGGGATGAAAATTAAAGGGAAAGTGTTATTTTGTCCCACATCGAAAAAATAGAAGGAAAGAGAGGTGTATATATTACATTACACCTTCTCGAGCTGCTAAAAGGGTTGAGAGGCGCGACCTCGCTGCCGTCGCCGCCGCTCGGCTTTGATTTGGATTTGGATTTGTCAAAAGATTGATTGATAATCTTTTTGGACAAACGTTTCTTTAATTAAATTAATTAATTAATTATTTAATTAAAAATAAATCCAAACGGATCGACCCGCGACCGACCCGACCCGTCCGACTCTCCCTCTCTTTTTCGAATTTCCCTCCAAAATTAGGTGACTATTCTGAATGGTTGCAAACATTCGTAATCGATTTTCTAACCCTAAAAATTCTTGATCATTTCAAGAATTTATTCACAATTTATATTCTAATCAATTCTGAAGTTGCTCTTCAACTCGAAAATTTCATTCTGTGTGATATACTGCCGTTGAGTGGTTCGCTGCTACCGGAATTTGGAGTACTACTATTCTGGTAAGATAATCGTTCTATCCTGGGAGGCGATATTCCGTTAACCTCGAGTACTGTGAGGGGAATAATTTCCTTAAGGACACACTTTGAACTAAGTGGGCTCGATTACATTCTGAAATTATTTTTCCAAAACAGATTCTGTTTTCGTTTATTGTTTCACTAATGTTATATGTTTCACTAAGTGATTAACATATTGTTTTGAATCATTATTTAGCCAAGTACAGATTATTATACCAACATTCTTAAGGAAATTAATTTTTTATTGTATTTTAATCTGTATCCTGGTTTGGAGATTAAAACCTGTGTGGTTTTCTACTCCGTATGAGATTTCATATTCTAACTTGAAGACATAAACACTTCGTTGGAATATTAAAAGTCCAGGAAAAAGTGTTTTCCCAAAAGGAAAAAAAAAGTGTTTTTTTCAGAAAGAAAAAAAAATGTTTTTCTTGTATGTTGTTTGGAGACTAAAATCTTCGGATTTTCTACTCCGGTTGAGATTAAAGTTTTCATAACTTTCTACTCATTTGGATACTTGATTTGAAGATATAAAAACTTCATCAAGTATATAACATACAATATATTGCACTTCGTTTCTATCAATTTTGATTCGGTTTGAAGAAATAAAATCTTCACCGTTGTGTATTATATTTGTTGCTATCAAAATTGATTTGGTTTGAAGAAATAAAATCTTAACCGTTGTGTATAACGATTTGAAGAACATAAAAACTTCATCGTTCTGTTTAAGGAGATTAAAACTTGTGTAGTTTTCTACTCCATATGAATATTAGTATTCCGACTCGAAGATATAAAAACTTCGTTGGAATACTAAAGTTTCATAATTATACTACGATTTGAAGAAATAAAATCTTCATCGTTTAAGGTTATAATTCGACTGCGATTTGAAGAAATAAAATCTTCATCGTTGAAGTCTGTGAATTAATTGCTATTTTGGTTTTATTAATTAAAACAGTTTGTCTATTTGACAGTGACAAATAAATAATGGCAATTGATATGAATGATGATCTGAATGATCTGTGTGCAATGCTGTCAGAGTGCAATTTGGTTGGAAACCGAAAGGAGTGGTGGCTGGATTCTGGTGCCACTCGACATGTTTATACCGCAGAAGCATTTGCAACATATGCTCCGATGGACCAAGAGGTCTTGCATGGAAATACCGCAATGACCAAGGTTGAAGGATATGGGAAGATATCAAGATGACTTCCAAGCGTCTCGACTTCAACAATGTTCTGCACGTTCCAATAATTCGAAAAATTTAGTTTTAGCCGGACTACTCGTCAAAAACGGGTTTAAGTGTGTGTTGGTTAGTGAGAAAATTGTAATAAGTAAGAATGATATGTTCATAGGAAAGGGCTACCTCACCGAGGGCTTTTTCAAACTCAATGTAATGATTGTCGATGTGATAATGAAAATTCAAATGCCTTACTTATTGGAGTCAAATGATTTATGGCATGTTCGTTTAGGACATGTCAATTACAAAACCTTGCGAAAATTGATCAATTTAGAAGTATTGCCTAAATTCGAGTGTAACAAATCAAAATGTGAAATTTGTGTTGAATCTAAGTTTGTTAAACATCCATATAAGTCTATTGATAGGAATTCAAATCCTTTAGACTTAATTCACACAGATATATGTGATATGAAGTCAATACCATCTCGTGGTGGGAAAAAGTATTTTATAACTTTCATCGATTTATCAGACTCGACATCATATGTGTATTTGCTTAATAGTAAGGATGAAGCAATTAATGCATTTAAGCAATACAAGAACGAAGTGGAAAATCAATTGAATAAAAAGATCAAAATGATTAGAAGCGATAGGGGTGGAGAGTACGAATCTCCTTTTGCAGAGACATGTTTCGAATATGAAATTATTCATCAAACTACTGCCCCTTACACACCACAATCAAATGGAATTGCGGAAAGGAAAAACCGAACATTAAAGGAAATGATGAATGTTTTACTAATTAGTTCTGGTTTACCGCAGAGCTTGGGGGGAAGCTATCCTTACAGCTAATCGAATACTCAACAGAGTACCCCACAGCAAAACACAATCTATTTCATATGATCTATGGAAAGGAAGAAAACTCAACTTGAAATATTTCAAAGTGTGGGGGTGTTTAGCGAAGGTCCAAGTTCCTTTGCCCAAAAGGGTAAAAATCGGACCAAAAACTGTGGATTGTGTTTTTATTGGCTATGCTACAAACAGCAAAGCTTGTCGGTTTTTGGTTCACAAATCGGACAATCCCGAAATTCATGTTAATACGGTAATCAATCGATAATGCTGAATTTTTTGAAAACATCTATCCGTATAAAACTGAATGTGAGTCGTCAAGTGAAAGATCTAAACGACCGCGGGAAGAACCAAATGAAAGTATATCAAGCAAAGAGGATCTAAGGCGTAACAAACGTCAAAAGACATCCACTTCCTTCGACTGCACTTTGTAACATTCTTGCTTGAAAATGAGCCTCAAACATTTAAAGCAGCAATGTCATCTTCTAATTCAACATTTTGGAAAGAAGCAGTCAATAGTGAGATTGAATCAATTTTAAACAACCATACATGGGAGTTAGTTGATCTTCCTCCTGGAAATAAACCTTTAGGATCAAAATGGATCTTTAAAAGGAAAAGGAAAATGAAAGCTGATGGTACTATTGACAAATATAAGGCAAGACTTGTGGTCAAAGGTTATAGACAAAAAGAAGGTCTTGATTACTTTGACACATACTCGCCGGTAACAAGAATAACATCTATTCGTGTTAGTGGCACCGTAGTCCGATATGGTCTTGAAATCCATCAAATGGATGTCAAGACATCTTTCTTAAATGGAGAATTGGAGGAAGAAATTTACATGGAACAACCTGAGGGTTTTGTGGTTCCTGGTAAAGAAAGGAAAGTGTGCAGACTTGTTAAGTCACTTTATGAACTTAAACAAGCACCCAAACAATGACATGCAAAATTTGACCAAATAATGTTGGCAAATGGATTTAAGATTAATGAGAGTGACAAATGTGTTTACATTAAAAATACTCCAAATCATGAAGTCATTGTTTGTTTGTATGTTGATGACATGTTGATAATGAGTAAAGATATTGTCGATGTAAATGCTACGAAGCGTATGCTCGCTAGCAAATTTGACATGAAAGACTTGGGGTTCTTGATTTGATCTTAGGAATTAGGATCCATAAAACTCCACAAGGTCTAGCATTATCACAGTCACATTATATTGAAAAAGTACTTGACAAGTTCAAGTATTTAAATTTCAATGTTGCAAAGACTCCAATTGATGTAAGTTTTGCACTTCAAAAGAATGAAGGTGAAAGTGACTCACAATTGACTTTGCACGAAGTTTTGGAAGTCTGATGTACATTATGAATTGTACACGACCAGATATAGCATGTGCTATAAGCAAGCTGAGTCGATTCACGAGTAATCCCAATAAAACTCATTGGATGACAATGAAACGAGTCTTGAGATATTTACAACACACCCAAAACTATGCTTTGCATTATAATAAATATCCCGCAAGATTGAGGATATAGTGATGCAAATCGATCACCGGATCGTTTGAAGTTAAATCCACGAGTGGATATGTTTTCACCGTCATGAGGAGCAAGTGTCTTGAAAATCATCAAAACAGACATGTATCGCCCGCTCTACAATGGAATCAGAATTTATAGCTTTAGACAAGGCCGGTGAAGAAGTTGAATGGCTCCGGAATTTCTTAGAAGATATTTCATTCTGGCCCAAACTTTTGGCTCCTATATGTATACACTGTGATACCAAGCAAAGAATAGGTAGAGGCGAGCGTAATGTATAACGGAAAATCTCGTCACATACGACGGAGACACAATACCGTTAGACAACTCCTCTCAGGTGTTATCACAATTGATTATGTAAAGTCAAGAGATAACGCGGATCCGCTTACAAAAGGCTTATCTAGAGAGGAGTTGGTAGATCATCAACGGAATGGGGTTAAGGCCGCGACAAGTCATCACGGCGTAACTCTACCTAGCAGACTGGAGATCCCAAGAGCTAGGTTCAAGGAGATCAAACAAAGTTGTGACTGACGGTTCAACATTGTCAAATAACTCAACCCATTCTCGGATGAAGACAATGTTCAGAAATAAGGATAAGACTTTATGGCTTGTTAATGAGTTAATAAAGCATTAAGGTTTTTTAATGGTTATCTAAATCGCGACGATGACCGATAATGTGGCTATAGGACCACATGTTTAGAAATCACCTATGTGAGTGTTAAGTGTAAGCCGCTTTAAAGGGGAATGACAGTAAAGGTCCATTCTCTATGCACTCATGAGACAAGGCGGTGTTCATGGCTGAAACGAACACAACCGTGAGAACCATAAACGGTTGAGGGTTGATTGTGTGTCTTATGTTGTCTAGGTATACAACAAAGTTCGACGGTTCAAAGATATCAAATCTACCGATTGATCGAGTATATCCGATATAAGTTCACTACGGAAAGTTCAAAGGGAAACCTACTTATCCAGATGCAGTCAATTCTCGCTTGTATATCACACTCGTCCGTACATTCTTCTATCTTATAACCATTTCCCATTCATGTGGGGATTGTTGGGTTTTGATATTCTTTGAATGGTAAATGATGGGATGAAAATTAAAGGAAAGTGCTCTTTTGTCCCACATCGAAAAAAAGAGAAGGAAAGAGAGTGTATATATTACATTACACCTTCTCGAGCCGCTAAAAGGTTGAGAGGGCAGGACTCGCCGCTTGCCGTCGCCGCCGCTTTCTCGACTTCGGCTTTGGATTTGGATTTGTCAAAAGATTGATTGATAATCTTTTTGGACAAACGTTTCTTTAATTAAATTAATTAATTAATTATTTAATTAAAAACAAATCCAAACGGATCGACCCGCGACCCGACCCGACCCGTCCGGCTCTCCCTCTCTTTTTCGAATTTCCCTCCAAAATTAGGTGACTATTCTGAATGGTTGCAACCATTCAGAATCAGTACCTCTAACCCTATAAATTCTTGATTATTTCAAGAATTTATTCACTAATTTCATATTCTAATCAATTCTGAAATTCTGAAGTTGCTCTTCAACTCGAAAATTTCATTTTGTGTGATATACTGCCGTTGAGTGGTTCGTTGCTACCGGAATTTGGAGTACTACTATTCTGGTAAGATAATCGTTCTATCCTGGGAGACGATATTCCGTTAACCTCGAGTACTGTGAGGGGAATAATTTCCTTAAGGACACACTTTGAACTAAGTGGGCTCGATTACATTCTGAAATTATTTTTCCAAAACAGATTCTGTTTTCGTTTATTGTTTCACTAATGTTATATGTTTCACTAAGTGATTAACATATTGTTTTGAATCATTATTTAGCCAAGTACATATTATTATACCAACAGGTCTTTCGAAAACAACCTCTTTACTTATCAAGATAAAGATAAGGTATGTGTATAATCTACCATCTTCAGACCCTACGTTGTGAGACTTCACTGATGAACCCTTCATTTTCTCCCGTTGGCAACCATCAGTAGATGAAGAAATGCCTTCTCATTGGTGAGTTGTTAATGTGTACACCAAATAATATTGCAATTTCAATTAAACTTGATGTAGGGTTCTTTATTTTATTTTTTTCTCATATAAGCACTAATGTTTTTTTTTTCTTTTCTTTTTTTCCAGTCAACTCCAAAGAATACCAGAGTCTGGATCAGGAATTGAGCAACAGAGATGAGGGTGTGCATGTTAATTAATGTCACAAAGTCGTGACATCCTAATTAATTTGTTTAATCTTCTATTCCTTATTGTTTTTAGATATTTGGATCTGCGGGCTGCGGCAAAGTCTAATGTGAATCTTATGTCTGTGCAAAAACAAGTATAAATAGAATTAAAAATACAATTCGAAACTTATTTTCTTAGCTCAAAATACACGGCGTCTAAATTTTGAATAAGTCAGTTAGGATGTGGGGCAGATCATGGTCAAATGCAATAACAACATACCCAACATAATCCCACCATGCGGAATCTGGAGAGGGTAGAGTGTACACAGATAGTGTTGTTATCGGTCCGGATCGGTCCGGGTATCCCCTTACCGGAACCGGTCTGATAAGCTTACCGGTCCGGACCGGTCCCGGACCGATAAGGTTTCGGTCCTGGAACGAGATCCGGTCCCGGACCGAAACCTTATCGGTCCGGTTCTCGGTCCGGATCGATAAGAATTTTCCGGGTCGGGCCTTTTTTTTTTTTAAATTGAATTTCCAATACTGAAATTGACATTCTCGGACGCGGTGCCACGCAATTTTTACGTTGAAATCAATTGTACATCGCGAGATATTTAGATTTGAAAAGGGGAAAAACGTAACGATTTGGGGGGAAAGTGAAATTGAGGGGCAAGATGGACGTTTTTGGAGAAATCGGCGGAATCAAATCGCTTCAGCTGTTTGGCCAACCCCGTATCGAAAAAATACGCAAAATCAATTTTTTTTTTAGGTAAAACGGACGTCCAAGCGCAAAGTTATGACCATATAAAGTTTGATCAATTTACAAATAATTAGAGTTGGCAGGAGGATCACGCTTTGGGAGGGAGGGGGGGGAGGGTGGTGTTACCGGGTATTTTACCGGGTTACCGGTCCGGCTCCTTATCGGTCCGGGTATTTTTTTGGTACTCGTATCCGGACCGTTAAGGTTTCGGTCCGGTTTCGGTCCGGGTTTACCGGTCCGGTTTCGGTCCGGTTCTCGAGTATATCTGAACCACTAACAGCCCTATACGCAGATCTTACTCCTTTCTTGTAAATGTCGGAAGGTTATTTCCAATAGACCATCGGCTCAAAATAAAATGCAAATACAACAATAATAATAGGCAGTAACAACAACAATAGAGATAAATAAAGACAACAAGAATCTTTCACAAAAAATCTCTCTGGCAAAACGCAATTCGTCAAGTTCAATTCAAGGTGCACCTTGCTTTTTTTTTCAGGTAGCTTTTTCTTACGTCTATTTAGCTAGTGGGGCATTGGTCATAGCCGAAATTCGTTGAAGGGATAAAACTTTTTAGAGGAAATAACATGTCCCAATGCTATCTTCCTCGAAGTTGCTGCTCAATATGATCTTGTTTTTGGGGGGAGGATCCACTAAATGGACCAACGGAGCACTGTCGGGTCGATAGCCCTTGATCCGAGATCTCTTTTTAACAAAAAATAGTTGGATTTGCATCGCATCAACATCCACACTTCGTTAAGCCATTTCGGTAAGCTAGTCGCCATCTCTTTGCTTTTTATTGTCACTTCTTTTTTGCTTTTGATAGTTTCTGCAATTACATGGATTATATCTATTTACACAAATACCTCGATGATTTCCGCTCTTTAATACATAGAGTCCAATAAGCATATCTTGCGTGGGTACGGAAATGGGATCCCCAATAGCCGGAAACAAAAGATTATGATTTGAAATTCGAGTTATTTCACGGAATAACACATCCGCTCTTTTTTCTTCCTAAAAGAAAAGGCCAATGTTCTCTTTCGTATAAATTCATTTGGTTGCTTGCTTGTTAGAAAGAATGTTATTCGTGTATTAAAATTAACATAGCTAATAATAATGTGTTTGGTTATTCTATTACATCCCACGTGGATAAAATAGGTATAAGGTATGAATCAATTTATACATTACTCTTTGCGAGATAGAAAATAAAATAATTAATACATGAATTATAAATTAGTTATATAAATAACTAAACCTTACAAAACTAAGACTTGCATAACTCTAACCAGCAACCATACGACCCCTAAGTTTCTTATCAGAATATGGAAGACCTAAGAAAGCTATTTTGTTATTTTAGCCCAAAATAACAAAAGCTCTTCTGTTAATAAATTTAAAAGCAAATGAAAGACCTAAATTACATGCAAGTCCATTAACCAAATCACGTTAAAATATTTCATCTCTTTCTGCTAATTTCAATCCCAACAGAAAAGAAAGAATGTTAAAAACAAATACAATTTAGTCCATACAGAACCATTTCTCGACTTCATACAAGACGGCTGAGAAAAATGTTATTCTTCTTTATCTTCAGAAAATTCAAGCCAACGACAGCTTCTATCTGACAAGACAACCTAACCTATAACATAGTGAAAAAAATACTTTTGCAAATGAACTAAGTACAAAATTGGACCTATAAATGATTGCATAAATAGTGGTGATGGTTGCAATTAAGAAGTTAATATGCAGTGAGATACGCCTGATCTCGCTCTACTCCTCACCCCTTGCGATAAAGCTATAGGAGGAGAAATCACCTACGAAATAAATGGGCCTTAAAAAAAGAAAGAAGGGTAGAAATTGTTACGCCAACACGATTAACTCTTCCTCTTCTTATGTGATTTGGATCCAGAGTTGCTTTTGTGTCTTTTCTTGTCATTGTTTTCAGTCTCCGGCTTGGAACACTTCTCTAACTTGCTTTTGTTGGATTTTATACTAATTACACCACTAGAACCACCAATCTTCCCACCACCATTCTGGAGAGCATTTTCGAAATCAACCCCTTTGTCTACTACGTATTGCTGACATAGTTCTGGGTCCAACGAACCCTCCATCGTCTTGGCTTTCATCTCATCCTAGATATGAACTTAGGTTAAAGTAGATATCTTGCCAAATGGGAGAAAACTTGAAAAGACGAGCAAGCAAATTCAAACCTGGACTCTCTTAGCAGCGTCATTAAGATCGTCATCAACAGATATAGGATGTCGGTCCATCTTAATCTGAAAACGAGAAGGAAAAAGTGCCTCCGTTAATGTTCAGCAAAGATAGATGAACAGAAGATAAGCAGTTACAGTGCCTCAAATGCTCTTTGATTAAACCAAATTGTTCATATCTTGAGACAAACTAGTACGAGAAGCGTTAGTATGTTTCCTTGTGTTGACTAATTGACACATTGCATGACGATGCATGCAGTTATTTTCACTTCTTTAGTTTCTCCTTGTCTTAGCATAGGAAGTTTGGGAGAACGAAATAAATAACTCATCTACTTACCGCTTTAAGACGAGATACAGTTGATGATTCAAATACTTTTGATTTTAGATTATGCAGGTATTTGCAAAGTCTCTTCATGATTTTCATGAACAAGGACAATATCTGCTGCCTTTCCAAATTCATTTCTCCCTGTAAAATATAAAAACTAAAAAGAGTGAACTCTAAGCACTTGAGTTGATTGAAAGAAATATCTTATTTAGTTTGGATGTGATGAAGGATAACTAGCGAACTTAACAAAAAAAGAAGGGTATTTAACTGCACAAGGCCTGATAGTACTGAATAACCTATTCAAAAAAAGACTAGCGAGCCAGCAAACCTCTATGTCAGGTATGTCTTTGTGCTGCAGGCCATAGCAAAGCAAAAGGGAAGCCTGGGCATATGAAAGTGAAACTGGAAGATGCTCCAAAAAGTACTCACGCGCAAGTTTTTGAGCAACATCTCGAATCTGTGATAAAATAGCTCAGGCAAATAATTAACATGGAAAATAAAATAAAATCAAATGTCAGGCACTTTTGAGATATTTAAACATGACTTGCACTAGGAAATAACGGAAAGGTTTTATGTGGACAACTAAATATCGGTCACTTTTCAAGGGTTTGTTGTTGAACACATCTTGTATCCCTTCGTTTCTTTCCCCTTCTCTATTATTGGTCTTTCTAATTCTAGGAACCGGAGAACAAGCCACCTACTTAAAAATCATTAGATATCAAATGTCTAATTATTGGATTTTCTTCCCCTATATCTAATAGAACTTCACCTTTATAACTGAAGACCTAGACACAAACAGACAAGGAAAATCATGCACCTGTTATTTATAAATAAATATAACTGACATATTTATCACGTCTTTTTTGGTTCAAAATCTTCTTCTTGTCAAAAGTAACACGTACCAATATGAGTTTTTTTTCATCTACACTTGAACCATTTTCTTGTTGTCAAGAGTAAAATGTACCATATGAGTTTTTCATCGACACTTGAACCATATACCAACAATTTTTTAAGAGCACCAGATTTGCCTAAAAGTGAACTCCAGTTGGTTATGATGCTTGAAATTGGAAAATATGCTTAACTTTAAGCTCTTTTCAGTGTTTCAAGTTGTTCAGGCATATTTACCACAATATTTTGTCTTTAAGTACAAGCTCCATATGATTGTTGATATTGAAACATACATCTAGCATAACTTGATAGTACCACCAACAAAAATCTTCTATCACTACTCCATATAACATATTTTCATTCTCATCACTAATCGAGATCTAACCAGTAGTCAATAAGGTTATTTGAGTAGGCTCAAAGCACTCTTAGCCTTTTTTTTAATACACTGTTGACATAGTACGTTTGTCCACTTACCCATTTCGACAAGTAAAACTACATCACAAGATATCTCGCTTCACTACTTAGTATAACATATTTCCTCGCCAATCATCAACTCAGATCTTACCAAGGGATAGTCAATACGGCTATTTGAGTAAGCTTCAAGCCTATTCACCTCATAAGGTCCCAGAATTTCACTTGAAGCACAAGAAGCAGGGTCCTGCTCCGCAAAGTTGATCTTTGGATCAAAGACACTGCAAGATTATGGACATTGTTGAGAATATAACCAAATATTAAAAAGTGTGCTTTCTCTAATAGCTTAAGCTTTTGGATGAGATGGTCACACACTTCAACGTGGTATCAGAGCAGACAGAGGTCCTGGGACCATTATCAAAAAGAACTTCCACGTGCTTGGACCATGAAAAAAAATCAGGCCAGCACGTGAGGGGACGTGTTGAGAATATAATCAAATATTAAAGTGTGTTCTCTCTAATAGCTTAAACTTTAAGATGAGATGGTCACACACTTCAACAGACATCATAAACATATGTAAAGAGACATACATATTAACTAACCACCTAAGTATACATTTTTACCTCATAGCAAGCTTGTAGTTCATCTTCCGATAGGTAGAACCCAACAGTTCCACTAACTTTTCTTTGTATTCTGATAATGTTATAGACGTCAATATATCGAAATAGGAATAGAAGACAATTCTAAAATTAAAGAGAAAAAAAAGTAATAGAATAAATACAAGCTACTACAAGAACTGCAACTTGTTAGATTGACGGGATGCGTATGCAAAGGGAGGGAGATAAAAAAGTCAGAGGGCAACATATGAAACTTGTATCTCTGCCTTATCCAAATTTTGGACCAGAATGCAGGGGACAACTTTCACCTTCTCGATGAAATTTTTCATAATTCCAAAGTTGCTTGTAATAGAAAGTCACTACTCTCTCAACAATGTGTAAAAAGTGACGAACATATATTAGGAATCGTAAAATTTGTGTTCCTCTTTATCACGAGAAAAGATTATCTTCCCATCTCCTCAGTTCCTTTAGATAATAAGGTAAGAAAAAACGAGAAGAACAAAAACAACTTATCACCTCGGTAGTAGGGACCATAAAAGCCCCACTCATCTGACCCAGAATCTTCAACATCATCATTTTTCAATGCCTTCAAGACCATGCATGTGTACTCGCCCGTTACGCCATTCTGATTCATCCAATCACATGTTTGATCACAATTAATCCTCAACTGCAAACATCTAAAAGGAATTGAAGGAACAGATGTCTCTGAGACTTACCGGGGCATTGCCTATGAAAAATGGAGCAAACTTATGTTTTCTCCAAAAGCGGAAGAGATCCAATGTAAGTCCAAATGAGACCCCAAGGTAATGGAGGCTTTCAGGTCGTCTTTCACGTAAAGGGACAAGCAACGGAGGAAGATCTGTTCTTGGTTTTATATTTTCTTCTTGCAAAGAGACCTGGAAGGAAGGTAGTTTGAATTCAATAACAAAAAGCAAACAAACATTCTAATCCCACATAGAAGTCTTTCTAACTTTTTCAACCATCCTGTTTTCCATATTACAGCTAATCGTCAATCATGAGGCCTTAACATAACATTCGCACTAGACAGTGGTGTGCAGACAACCCATATCCATATGAAGGAAAGACAGATTCAATGAGACATAGTATAATGATTTAACACTGTTAAAAGAAGTGCAATGATATAACTTTTTTGCGGTTTTCAGACACCAAAATGATAACAGGAAAGCCAATAACCTAAAATCTACAAACTGCAAAGTTAGATCAAATAAGATTACCTTCTCTGCAGCTTCAGTTATATTGACTTGAGGAGTCTCTTCTGTCTCTACTTCGGATAATTGCGTCAACTGACCCTCAAAGTACCTATATTAGCAGTAAATAAACTTATTGTTCCTCAAAGATCCATATAGGAAATATATGCATTAACTGTGATTAGTCACTTAATACAGATGATTAAACCCATCGTCCCATCCAGCAGAAGCAGCATGATATTTAAGTATGTCACTTCATTAAATCGTGCATTCTTTAACAAATGCATTAGAGAAAACCTACCAACATACCTAGTGAAATAATAGAAATCTAGAAATGAAAACCTAAAACCATGATACATAATAAATATGCAGATAAAAACAAGTGCAAAAGGAAAAAGTCAACAAGTGCACAACCCTTTCATATCATTATGCAGAAAATAAACATTATGCGTGATTTTAGTATTTGAAACTACTACTTTTCATATATACTACACCAAGATCCAACACTGAAACAGTCACCGGCTCCACATACTCTTAAGGTTTCTTAAAATCTGCTAATCCACTTTTGAAACTTCGTCCAGGAAAAGCATTCTTGATTAAGTAGTACACTATAATTATCCTCATTTGAGATTATAGTGAGCAGTCATTTCACAACGTTTTGGGTAGGTTTGTATGTTGTTCAGAGGCCATCAAGGCCATTTTCGGGATTCACAGTGGTATGAATTTTAATAAAATCTTTGTTGCATCAAACGACAAGGGTCCTTGACCTTTAACATACATATAGACAACAATGATATGAATGCTTGCGGCCTAGGCATAAACCAGCTGAATTAATCAATACACAGCCAAACCAAGAAGTCGACCGAACACTCTTCCTTTTTCCTTGAATATTTTTGAGAATGGTAACACATTTATATTAATAGATAATTGGTGGAAATCGTATGATTTTCAGGGAGAGCCAGATGTTATCCTTGCAAAAAAACTTAAATTGCTGAAGAATGATTTGAAAACATGGAATAAAGAGGTGTTCGGGGACTTAGAGGAAAAGAAAAACAAAGGCTTGGCAAGATTGGAAATAATTGATCATGGTGCATGGGGCAATGAGAATGAGGAACAGATTAAAGCAGAAAGAAATTCAATAAAAAAGGAATTGGAAAAGGTTGCGAAAGCTGAAGAGATTTCATGGAGAAACTAGTAGAGACAAAGAAGCATGGAACATATCCTCTTGTGTTCCGACTGTTGAAGTTTGCTTTACTTCTACCGGTTGCTAATGCTACAGTTGAAAGAGTTTTCTCTGCGATGAAGTTGATTAAGACTGACTTACAAAATCGAATGGATGATGAGCTTTGAGTGGTTGCTTGGTGCCTTATATAGAAAAATAAATAGTATTTAGTAATGTTTCTAATGAGGCTATTATGGATACCTTTCAAAAGATGAAGTCTCGTCGAGGAGAATTGTAATAATGTATTTTGGTGATCAAGTTTTGTATATCCACTAGTAGATTCTCCATTGTAATCAATGGGAGCCCATTCATTGAATCTCAAAGAGGATTGAGACAAGGAGATCCTTTATCTCCTTATTTATTTACTTTGGTGATGGAAGTTCTTAGCATGATGATAAAGAGGGCAGAAAGTTTTGGATGGATAAAAGTAATGAGCTTTGGAAGAACTGGTGGTGATAGTGTGACTATTTCTCATATTCTATATGCTGATGATACCCTCCTGCAGTGTGAAGCAGAGAGAAAGCATTTGTTGTATCTCAGATGTATTTTACTAGCCTTTGAAGCAGTCACTGGGCTAAAGGTAAGTCTGACAAAAAGCAGTATTTTTAGTATTGATGTGGATGAATGCATAGAGGAATTTGCTGACATACTGGGATGTAAGCTAAAAAGATTTCCCCCAGTGTATCTAGGGCTTCCACTTGGTGCAAAAAGAAATGATCCTAGTACTTGGCAAGGTAATCTGGACAGGTGTACTAAGAAACTCACTCCATGGAAAAAGTAATAGTTATCCTATGGGAGCAGGTTGACTCTCATCAGTAGTGTATTGGATAGCATGCCACTTACCGTATGTCTATGTTTTTAATACCAGTTGCAGTGGAGAAAAAAATGAACTCAATTAGAAGTAAGTTTCTGTTGGATGGTAATGCAGGAAAGAGAAGGGTTCATTTAGTCAACTGGCAGATGGTTATGAAAGATAAGAAGAATGGTGGGCTAGGTGTGAGGAATTTAAAGCTTCACAATAGAAGTCTGCTATTCAAAAGGTTGTGAGGTACTGCAAGGAAGGTAATGAAGTTTGGAAAGAGCTGATAAATGCAATTCATGGAAAGAAGGATGGATGGAGAAATGTGAGGGTGGATTATGGAAGGACATATGTAAGTTCTGGGAAGAATTCAAGCTGTTCACGTGGGCAATGGAGCTAAAATAAAATTCTGGACAGATCTGTGGGTTGGAGATGAATGCCTGAAGGACAAATTCCATACTTTATTCAATTGCTCAACAAAAAAGAATGGTAATGTGGCAGATTTTCACTCAAATTCTGGTTGGCAGCTAGAGTTTAGAAGGAATTTAAATGATTGGGAGGTAGAGGACTTTTGCCAGTTGCTTCAACAAATAGAATCAGTTCATATTGATCATTGTAAAGTGGATTCTCTAATCTGGATAGCAAGCAAGGACAAAATTCTCAGTTAGGAATTGTTAGTCTGTTAACAAAGCAGTCAGGTCAAGGGGAGGCTTCTTGGCCATGGAAGATGTTATGGAAGTAGCATGCTTTGGGTGGGTTGCTACAAGGGGGGCACGTTTAACACAAAATAATCTGCAAAAAACGGGTTTTGTATTATATAATAGATGCTACTTGTGTCAAGAAGATCTAGAAACAGTGGAGCACCTGTTTATCCATTGCAGCGTTGCCAAACAGTGCTGGGAATTATTTCCAAGTATTTGTGGTATTACATAAATGTCTCAGAATGTGAGAGGTTTATTAGAAAGTTGGCAACAAGAGGTTACTAGTAAAGAGAATGAGCAGATATGGAGAACTATTCCATTGTGCATTCTCTGGACGATATGGCTGGAAAGGAACAAGGCCCTTTTTGAAGGACATAGATCTCCTATTTCTAGAGTTAAAGATTGTTGTTTGCAGAATCTGTTCTTCGGGTGTAGAAGTAGGCAGTCTGAACCAACTAATGGATTTCCTAGATCTATTAAGAAGGAAAGTCCAGTAGTCTGATCTTCTTTCTGGTGCTTTTTGTTTGATTATGCAACCTTTAAGTACCTTCTTGGTGCCCTTTTAATAAAATGTTTACCGTACAAAAAAAACGTTCCTAGCTGTATACCTTCTTACAGACAAGAAATACTAGAAAAACAAACCTCGGGATTAGTGCCTGAAAGCATTTACGAAAAAGATTTGTACAATAAACATGTTTATTAACAATTCACCTTTTTACCTTGAATTTATCTTATGTTGTCACAGGGCTTTCAAAACAAAACCAGCAGCTAGCTTTTGTCAGTTCGCGTCTCCGCTCTCCATACATTTTGTTCGGAATATTCATTTCCAACCTCCACTAATACTTGGTCATAAGAACTACGTACTTTTTTTTACAAGATAAGGTATACTCGGTCATAAGAACTACGTACTTTTTTTTACAAGATAAGGTATACTTGGTCATAAGAATTTAAGAGTACCTACCCAGTTTTATGCAACAAATACCAAACCCCATGGTCAGTTAACAAACAAAACTTTCACCCGGTTCTATTTTGCATTTTTGCAGGATCTTGTGAATGCTGGATAGAAACCAACTTAAATGCCAACAGAATATTCAAGTTATGAACAGTAACCAGAATATGATGTGAGTCCCGAGACTTTAAGACAACCTTCCAAGCCACCATCAATCCACCCAAAACTCATCATACTGCCACACACTTAATAAAAGTGCAATAATAGAAAAGGGTATCGAATCTTTCCAGCCCCTTTCAAGAAAAGAGCAAGCGCTTGCTTCATTTTCATCATCTAACAGCTCTCCCAAAATTTACACACAATAACCTACACCATGATATACCCCCCAAAATTTAACTAGACTTATTTTTCTTTATATGGTGTTTATAAAAAAATTAATTGCTCGACCATGAACAATCCATTCTTGATGATTACCCAAACAAAGAGATTACTCTTTTTAAGTTCAATATGCGGGAGAAAAGGGCTACTTGCTGTCCAGAAGCTATGTTGATATTTGATAGTGTGACGGAGAGATATAGTTTTTGGTGTTAGCAGCTTCCAAACAATGCGGAGATGTCTACAAGAATTTATTTTGGGTTTTGGACTAAAATGACATAATTATAAGTTTGGACAAACAAAAAACGGGGATGGTGCTAACCAACTACATACATGTAGTAGGTTAGCAAAACCCTAGATATATATGCAACAGCCTATGGAGTAGCTTAAAAATTCACAAATTATAGAAAGCCAAATGTGAGCGAAGCAACTGTCAAATCATATTGAAAACTGAAGGATGTGAGAATTGCAGTGAAATTTGAAGCTACCTGCTTAGGAGTTCAACCGCAGCAGAACCATATCCAAGCTGCACCACCACAGCGAGACATGGTTAGACATACTGATAAAGTAAGGAAATAAGCAGTTCAAAAATTTTCAGAAACCCCCCTCCATCTCTGCTTTTAAACATAAACCTCCATTGTCATAGGATATGCAGACCACCCTCATTTTAATTTTTTTTAATGAGATTGGGTTAAGATGACACGATTCCTGAGATATTTGCAAATCTGTCTTTTTCCAGCTTTAATTAACAGTGCTAAACTTTGTATCGCAAATCTCCCTTTAAATTCTTTTATACTACAAAATTGGTGCGGAACCTTCACCAATATCTTCAACAATAAGAAAATGTCAACTAAAATCTTTTTTCCCACACTTGGAATTTAGAATAGATCAACTAACAATGACAATGGGTAAGTGGACAGGGAAGTACTTCTGCATATGGTCAGCAATAAATATTTTGTTGCCTGCTTAAGATTTTTGTTTGAGCACTATAATTATACTTGAATATATTCTTTAGGATGTAATGAATTTCATGGGTTGATTGCTTTTACACATGTCAATAAGTATAACTTTTGTAATTTTACAACGGTTAAATTTGACAAATACAGCAATATGGGCAATTTTAATAGAAGTAACCCTGCCCTTTTATCAAGTGGATGAAGCAACAACAACAACATACCCAGTACAATCTCACGGCGTGGGGTCTGGGGAGGGTAGAGTGTACACAGACCTTACCTCTACATTGGTAGGTAGAGCGGCTGTTTCCGAGAGACCCCCAACTCAAGTGGATGAAGCATAGTAATTAAATTACCAAGAAAAAAATAAAATGAAATTCTTGAAGTTGAAAAGTTATTATTGCTTTTCCGTTGTCTCTTCTTCCGATAAATTTCCATGAACTAATTTGTTTTCAACATCAATTACATGGAAGGAAGGGGGGGGGGGGGGTTAGCTTCACAAAATGAAGTACCCAACAATTAATGCATAAAAGGACATTGCAAGATATTCTAGAAATTTCGTCGCTTAAACGCAGTCTCATTCATTCAATCAATCCCCTCAGTTCCAAGCTAGTCAGGATTGGCTTTGCAATTCCTTTATATCCACTACACTCCATCCGGGCTAATTTTTTTCCAATACCAAACTATTTGTCTTTTAAGGCAAAGAGGTCACCATATCGTCTTAAACTATGAAGGAGATCAATATGACAAAGACAAACCTAAAGGAAGGTCTCAAATTCTTTTACTAGATTTTTAGAATTGGTAAGCATTACCCTCATAGCACTGGGATGTGTAGCAATGCGTACGATGCGGGCACCTGAAAGGCTTGGGAATACATCATCAGTAAACTGCTGGAAGAACTTCCAAGGTATCTGATCTCCAAAGGGCTGGCGACCTTGGCTATAAGCTTTTTGAGCAGATTTCTGAGAAATTTGACCCTCCAGGCAGACCTGTGTGTTTCAGTCAAATTAAGATATAGATCAAAAACTCTTGATGACTTTGATTCCAAGTAAATGTTAAGGTGAAATAAATACAGTACCATCTATTTAATTCTCAGAAGAACTGAATAAAGGGAAGCCCGGTGCACTAAGCTCCCGCTATGTGTGGGGTCCGGGGAAGGGCCGGACCACAAGGGTCTATTGTATGCAACTTTACCCTGCATTTCTGCAGAGGTTGTTTCCACGACTTGAACCCGTGACCTTCTGGTTACATGGCAACAACTTTACCAGTAACTCCAAGAAAAAAGAGCACAAAAAAGAGCACAGAGAAAAAGTAATTTTTTAACAAGTAAATCTTGAAAGTTCATTTCTCTAGACCAATAAGGGTTATGATATCATGAGATATAAACACAGACAATGTCATTGTCCGTATTTGAGGCAAATGTACTGTCCATATCAAAAAGGACTTATGATATCAACCTTACATTATTGGCTCATCAAAAAATAAACTACTACTACAGCGCAGCGATCCCAAGCTAGTTGAGGTTGACTTTATGAACCCTCACTAAACATGTAGCTCCATTTAGACCTGTACCAATCCAAGAAAAAGTGCAACCTCTGATGATGCATGAATGTGCTGTCTATTTTGTCAATGAGAAACACTGAACGATGCATTAATACATATGCTCCCTCCAAAAAGAGGCAGAATCAGCCACAGAGCAGAGGATGCGGATCAATAAGTGGCAACAAAGAAAAACATGATCAGCTCTCATCAGGGCAAGAAAACAAAAATAACATTTTTTTAAAACTGGCAACTTTGTATTCCTAAGCATTAAGGGTATGTTAGCCACCTCCAAAAATTTACACTTACTGAACGTAATTACAAGAAAACAAAAATAACATTGTGATCAGTTTTCCATACAGATGAACTTTCAAGCCAAAAGACGCTAGATGATTTGCAGATTCCAAACCAAATCTACCCGACAAAAAAAACACACATGGCCAAGTAAGAGGAATTGAGCTAACTTGCCTTTTTGAGAGCTCTACAGCTGAATAGAACACAAAACACAGAATGGAGTAGAATGCGCTATGGATACAACAACACAAATTACTAACTTGTTTTCAACATCATGACACTATTTGAAGGCAAAACTAACCTGTGCCAATTTTAATTGTGATTTCGTATTTTAGGACCAAAATTTTTCTCAAGTAGAAACACAATAATGTATCAGTTGCCAGGAGTTTATTGAGAGGATTTTCTATTTTTTGTCACTTACGTAGTAGCGCAAGAAAGAAAGTTGCATATAAGATGAGGAACTACTGTAATTCTGGCCATCCAACCAATTGGAACACCAGATAAAAGTAACGCAAAGAAGAGAATTGACTCGGGATAAAAGAATACTGAAACTAATTGTAGCAAGTCAATATTGTGCTCCGCCGGAAGATTTCTAACAGATGTAGCATCCCAAAGAGAACATTATCATAACAGCTACAGACAAAACCACTAACCTGGATGACACAGAGAATATCAGGAAGACGATTTTCAGACTCATCAACAGGGCCTGTGAGAACAATTAGTTAGGCGCTCTTGCATTTACTTAAATGCGCAATTTATTTATCGTGGTCTATGGAGAAGCATCAGCTGGTTTAATTATACCTAGTAGGACAAACAAGTGGTGAGCTGGAGCATCAGCCATCAATTGTAAATCATTTGGAGAATTTTTGTAATGAGAAGCAACATAGAGGGCCATCATTCGCTGCAAATGTTTCAAAGCAAAGGGATCACAATATATCAAAGTTGACCAAGCAAAAATCAGCCTAAAGAATACATTACTTCAAAAGCAAAGGTGATTTACCTGCAAAAATAACTCGCTGTCTTTATGATAAGAGAAAAGTGTGTCCCGGTTAACATAGTAGAGATCACAATCACCCGGTTGGGGTAACCTGATTGAAAAAAAGATAATTGTAACTGGAGATAAAAAATGGCTGACTTCTGCAGGAACTAGGTTAAGCCAAAGAAGATTTACCTTCTGATACTTGGGATACTACTTGTAACATCCAAACAGAGTAAAGCATTAAGCCACCGTTCAATGCGATCACCAGAAGCATATCTAATGGATTCATTTAATTCTATCTTCTTGAAAAGCCGACCTACATTTGATAGTAAAATCTAGATTTTAAACAACCAGATGAATGAAACAATTTATCATACCAGTACTTCAAACATCCAGTCATAGAAAACTTCACCAAGATCTAAAATCACAACCAGACCTTCATTGCCCAAGGCACAAATTAAGGCATGATTTAAGATAAGGCCTGTGTTATTTAACAAATACAAGCACAATTCCAGATCATCTCCTGCCTCTTAATAACTATAAGGAGTTCTCAACCCAATAGCAGTGCTCTTATCTCAATTTTCTTTGCTTTCCTAGTTCAAATGATAAATTATACTGTTTCAATTTGTTTGTCTGGTTTAGACTTGGCACGGAGTTTATGAAAAAGACTTTTGGATCTTGTGGTTTAAACTAAAGATAAGTACAATGTATCAAAATGCATTTAATCTTCTGGTCTTAAACATGCAAGGTGGAAAGTTGGAATTAAAGAGTTGCCAAAAAAGGAAAGAGACATTCTTTTTAAAACGGACTAAAAAGGAAGTAAGACAAACAAATTGAAATGGAGGGGTATTTCAGGATACATGGACTCTACGCACCCAAAGCCGAGTAATCGACTGGCAAATGTGGAGCTGAAATACCTGAAAGTGCACTATCTGCACATTTGGATTTCTGACTTTGCTCCTCTAGTTGCTGCAGCAACTTCAATGATAAGGATCTTCCAGTGCCTTCATAGCTTTAAAAACAAAAATAACAAGTATAGAGTGTTCATCAATGCCGTAAACACAGGGTAAACACACAAGACTGTCAAAATGATTCTTCTGTCATATAAGAGAGTAAGAAACAAAACTGCAAGAAGCAACATATATTGGAAAAAGAATGGAAAGGTTCTTTGGAGAGCACAACAGTAGTAGACAGAAACTAAGCAAGAACACTGCATCATACCCATTCACAGTTGACGCAAGGAAGACGAGGTAAGGACCAAGCAAAGATTTGACAACAGGTAACGGAATAGCTGCTGCTTCATCAACCACCAACAATTCAACTTGTGATAGCTTTTCATGCTCATGTGGTAGTATATACTGGCATTGCATAAATGATGTAGAGAACATCAGAAACTCAAGACATACAAATTAATTTTCATAGACATGATAAAGTACATCGATGATGTACTCGCAAAAAAAATTGCAACGAATGGAAAGTACGGTGTAAAAGATATGTTTGCAAGAAGAGGAAAAAATCTAGTTTAATAATCCCAATATATTGACAACCTTAAGAGAACACAAAAGCACAAGAGATGGAGAAATACAAGAAATCTTGCAGTAGAGGAATCACCACCAAGAGGAACTAATTTGCAAATTCCCAAAATGCCTTTAAAGTTCAGGGAGGAGGGGAGCGGAAGGTGCAGAAAGTGATGTCAGATGAGCTGGGAAAATGGAAGAGCCATTATCACGATATGACTCCTCATCAAAATTACTGACCTGAATTGTCTGTCTGTGCTGCTTATAGATGTTGATCCTCACAGTAGCTTTTTTAAACTCCGGGTTATTGCTTTTCACAACATCATAATCAAGGTGTTCCTGTACGTAAAATGCACATAGTGAATTACAATATCTCTATATACCAACAGCAGAACGTGAAATGAATCTCAGGTACCAACTAGATGTGAAATAAGAAAAATCCCTTATGCGAGAACTTAAAGAAAATTGTACACTATGTTTACGTTTCTACACACATTTCAGCAGGAGAAGCATTTTTTCACTTAAAAAGACTTTAAGGGCCAAATGGCTGACTCGAAGGGGGAAAAAGCATCCCTGGAAAAGATAGATTTCATAGAGATTATGCAAATCCACCCTATGATCAAGCAGATATATTTGCACCCTACCTTGTACTCAAGCATACCGAAACCCTTGCAGACAAAGTCAAACAGAGTTTTCAAATTTTCAGGACTAGGCGCCGTTACAAAAATATTGGAATACCTGTAATAGAAAACTATAGAAGTTAGTAAAGCACAATATAGGATCACAGAGCGGAAAGGTTGAAACCCAGACCAGATTTACCCTGCTGCAACAGCCCCTGCAATTGCCAACCCAAGAGCAGCTGACTTCCCCCGGCCACGAGAAGCAAGAAGAGCAACAGTGCTTCGAAGAGTCTTATCCAGAATAGAGTCAAGAAATGTGATCACTGCCTTTCCCTATTTCATATTATTATTGGATTAATAGCACGATACAGTAGCAGGACAAAAATTGCAGTGAGCCCACAACTGCTATTTATGGTGAACCTCAGTAATATAAGTTAATACTGATCCATCCACTTAAACTTGTAAAAGTAGTATTTACAAAATTCACTATTGACTCAAAATTACAATTAGAAAAAACTACAACGACAACTAGGGCTGTTAGCGGTTCGGATACACCCGGTAATTACCCGAGAACCGGACCGGTAAACCCGGACCGAAACCTTAACGGTCCGGATACGAGTACCAAAAAAATACCCGGACCGATAAGGAGCCGGACCGGTAACCCGGTAAAATACCCGGTAACACCCCAACCCCCCAGTCCCCCTCCAGCCAGCCCGGCCAAGAAGCCCCCGGTCCCCTCCTCGGCTCTAATTAATTGTAAATTAATGAAACTTTAAATGGTCATAACTTTGCGCTCGGATGTCCGTTTGACCTAATGTTTTTTTGATTTTGCGTATTTTTTCGAGAAAGGGCCGGACAAACAGCTAAAGCAGTTTGTAGCAGCCAATTTCTCAAAAAACATCCGTCTTGCCAATCAATTTCACTTTTACCCCAAATTGTTACCAATTGTCCATTTTCAAATCTAAATATCTCGCGCTATACAATATATTTCAACGTAAAAATTTCGTGGTAATGTGTCCGAGAATGTCAATTTCAGTATTGGAAATTCAATTTTTTTTTTAAAAAAAAAAATATCGGCCCGACCCGGAAAATTCTTACCGGTCCGGACCGATAAGGTTTCGGTCCGGGACCGGATCTCGTTCCAGGACCGAAACCTTATCGGTCCGGGACCGGTCCGGACCGGTAAGCTTATCGGACCGGTTCCGGTAAGTGGATACCCGGACCGGTCCGGACCGATAACAGCACTAACGACAACAACAACAACAACATCATACACATATTTATTTAATGAAAGATTGAAGAAGGGCAATATTTTTTTACGAAAGAGAAAAGCAAGAACTTTTTTTGTTGGAACATGATGAGAAAAGCAAAAACTTTATTGCAGTAATGAGGATTTAACATGCTAGTTAAGCCGTAATTCCTAACTTCAAGATCTAAGCCCACATGGTAATATTTACTTATCAGCAAGTCATATTTCTTTACTTAGTAGGTGAAGCTCTGTTCTATTTGTCAGAAGGACGTGAAGCTTTGTTCTATTTATGAGTGGTTGGCCCAACCGAACAGTATGATTCTACAACAGAAGGATTGCATAATTCGACCAGCGTTTTTCCACTCTGTATTCATGTAAACTTTTGACGGAGAAAAAAAACTTTGGACGAGGAAATCTGCTTTTGGTGATTTCATAAAAAATGAATGAAAAAGACATTTAGAACTTAATTGTACTGACTACTCTCACATTCTGACATGATAGTTAATTTTCAATCCAAGAAAATAGGAAAATAAATATTTGAACAGAGAAAAGTAAAAGACGACTAAGCACCAATAATGATTAATTTTTAAATCAACAAGCTCCAAGTTTACAGCAAGTTCTTATGTATGGTTGTACTTACCACAGCACCATCTTATGCTGTCTATTTGGAGGGGAAATCACTAACAGATTAAGAAAAACGAGTACTCATGCATGAACGTTGTCCTCCTATTAACTGCATATTGTCTTTTTACTTGGTGATGGTTCTAGTTAGGGGTGGTTTTAACCAATCCAACATTCCGTCACAAAAGAAAATGACAAAATACCAACCATAAATTTTCAATTTTACCAAGTATTAAATCATTATGTCCTGTTAATCCTGTGTTCTATACAACAACTCAGTTAAATCATCTACTGTGCATGCAAGCAACTCTTTATCCTGTAGCTTGGTTAATTGGTCATGTATGACATATACAGAGAACAATTGAGAAACAAATGTCAATTCTCACAGCTCAAGCAGGTAACTAACCTGGTCCAAGGTACAGCATTTCCGAATAAGAGGACCGACAGGGAAGTCTTCATTCAATTGTTCTTTTAAATTACTTAATTCCCTTTCTCCTTCTGAAAGCCCCTCAGAGTCCTTCACCAAAGTAAATTAAAAAAGAATCAAAGATAGTTTATCCTGTACTAAAAGAGACTCCAGAAAGAGTAATTCCTTCGCAGTTCAACATCCCATATAATGTAATTATACATGGGCATTACATTTTATATGGACTATCATCTGAATCAGATATATTATCTAAGATATAGAAATCAGTAAATAGAATAACTCATGACCGAACTGATCCAGGAAGAAATTTACCTCTTGAACAGGAACAGCAGTAATTTTCTTCATGTGGGAGGAGATTGGTAAAATGTTTAATTCATCATCCATGACAATACATGTTTCACATGATGCAAGTGAGAGTATAAATCGCTCATTAAAGCGACCAGTAGTCTGTGAATGGGATTCTGTACGAAACCGGGAGTGAACGTCCTGCATATTCACAAAACTTTACTGTGTTTTAACATTAAGCACACATAGAAAACCAATTAACTATCTGCAAGCTCATAGCAGATTCTTCATTCAAATAATCTTTTCTTTGTGTGTGATCAGTTGAAATCTTATTTAACAAATAAAAGAGCAAGAAAGAAGGTGCTGAGTGTACCATGGCCATGGTGAAGAGGCTGGTTAGAGAGGACAAATTGCGAAGCAACAATACAATTAACCCACCACCTTCAACTGTCTCTATTGTTCTTGCAAGAAGATTGGGTGTCAAAGCCTCGAAATCCTAGAACATCATAGAGGAAAAGAAATGAAAATTTTCCCAAATATCCCGATAACATAGAAGGGTTTAAAAGAGGAAATAGGTGTACTCGATTTGCTTTAAATAGTTTATGGAAATTTAGAACTTCTCAGTTACCTGCAATATACACATGCCAAAAGTGTTTCCTAGAATTCTTTCTGAATCTCTATACAAGCAATAGCTGACGCCTCCAGTTTCAACAAAAAGATCAAATGGATCTGCTTTTTCAGGGTCTAGTACTCCCTGCTGCATCATTTTTTTCATTTGCTTCTTTCTCTTCTTCTTGTGACTGCAAAAATATGATTGATTCTATCATTGACCAACTGTCTAAATAACTAATAACATCTACTGACAAACTGATATGAACGCAGTGAGAAAAAACACCAGAACAAGGTCCTCACTAATCACTCACAAGATAATCATCCCAATATTATAACCTCCACAAAATAATAACCCTAGCATTCCTTCCTCTCACCAGCAATATTTACGCCAGATATATTGTTAAAATTAACTTTTAGCACAACAGGTAGAGTCACTAAAGTTTCAACATTCACGAAAACTTAGAATTTCTTCAGTAATACCCAACTTAAGCCTACATTTTTAACATGTTCCAACTAGACAGAGTAACAGTTTAACAGTTTCTTTGGGTGTGTTCTGTATAAGAGGAACACATTTTCCAGATTCCAATTTTCCCATGTTCGGTTGGTCAAACTTTCTGGAAAACATTTTCAAAAACAGGTTCCTTAAAAATGAGGAAAATGACTTCCCTAGGGAAAATAAATTCCATAAGTGACATTTCAAGTTCACTTTTTTCCAGAATGTTATTCCGGAATCATGTTTCGACATAGAATTGTTACAACTCTCCGGAATTCGAAAAACTCCAAATACCTGTTTAGTGTTTACACATTTTTCACTCCAAATCAATCACAAATATTCAACATTTTTCCAAGTTGTATTCATGTCCAAATACCATTCATGAACTTTTTTCCAAATTTCATATTTTTTTTATGTCCAAACGCCTACTTAGCCTACATTTTTACTCCCTCCGTCCCAATTTATGTGGCACCATTTGACTTGACACGAAGTTTAATAAAGGAAGACTTTTGAAATTTGTGATCCAAAACAACTCTTAGATATTTGTAGGGCTGGCCAGTGGGTCGGGCCGACCCGGTCCCGATCCGGTCCCGTCCCGGCCCCGATTAAATTAAAAAAAAAATTAGCGGGTCCGGGGCTCGAACCGGGACGGGACATGGTCCCTCCCGACCCGGTCCCGCTAGGACCCGACCCGTCGATCCACGTCAGTGTCCGCCTTGATCCGCCATTTGCCAAAAATAGTCGTTGTCTAACGGCCATTTTACATTTTGGCGGCCATTTTTGGCTTCCCCCACTCCCCCAACCCCCTCTTACCCCCTTTATATTTATTTTTAACCCCTAAGTTAATTATATTTACATTTTAACCCAATTTTCCAACTATAAATACCTCATTTTCTCTTCTTATTACTCACAAATCTTCCTACATTTTCTCTACTATACAACATTGTCTACTACATATTCACTCTATTTATTAATTTGAGAATTGGGAGTGAAGTTGGCAACTAGCTTGAGGATTAATCTATCGAGCAAAGTTTCAATTTTCAACCTCTCTCGATTACACATCGACTCTACGTCGGCGTTTGGTACTAGTAAAATGCCTCCTATCCCCCCTAGTATGAGACGAGGTCCGACAAAACGACCATTAACATCAGTTGTATGAAAATATTTTCATAGGGACGTACCGAATCAAGTAGCTATATGTAAAACTTGTAAATCTGTTTATACTTTTAAAACTGGACAAGGTCATGGTGGACGGGGGTTTAGCAAGACACCTATTGCAAAAACACAAAGCCTTGCATGCCCAATACCTTATTGAAAAAATGGTGAGCAAGCGTCCTCTCAATCGGGACAAGGTTCACATATTGTTCCGGACAAAGTACAGGGCCAAATTAACCCTATTACGGAGGGGAGTTGTAGGGCCTAAATACGATAAACATAAAGATAGGGAAGCACTAGCAAAATTAGTTGTTGTGGAGGGTTTGCCTTTTTCATTTCCTGAATCGCCTGGTTTTATTCATTATATTAGAGATATGTATAATCCTGCTTATAAAAGTTTTCCTAGACGGTTAAGAGAGACGTGTTTAAATTTGCACACGAATATCAACAATATTTGCGTTATTCATTATATCATTTAAATTGCAAAGTCGCTCTAACTTCTGATATAGGTCGTAGTACTAACAACCATGATTATTTAACTTCTGATCCCAGTGGGCCCGGCCCACTGGCCAGCCCTATGTGAACCTAAGTATAGATAGGTCATACCTTGAACATGTTGTTGTTGGCTTTCCAAATCAGTCACCCCCTGAAGAACCACTTCCTTGTGATCCCCTGAAGACGGCAAACGATTCCCACCATTACTCCAACAATTTCCATTCTCTTCATTTTCCTTAACAACAACTCTAACATTCTTCATTTTCTCCAATCTCTTCCTCTTTGCCTCCAAACGCCTTAATGATTGCAATTCCTTCCCTTTCCTCCACTCCTCTTCTGTCTCCACAGGCAAAGAACACGTCCTAATAAGTGGAAATTCAAATCCATTTCCATTACTATCATCACCAGAAAACACAAAATTTGTTATTGAAGATGAACGGTTTAGTTTCTTTGCTCTTTTTGGATCAACCCCAAATCTACTGCTCATGAAAGTCCTAAACTTAACTCTATATCATCTTCACCCTCCACATTTTCATCAAATTCATAATTCCTTTTTCCATTGATGAATTTATGAAATATATCTCTTGAAATACACCCTCTTTCTTTGTTTTCTTCAAATGTTTCCATGTAAAATAAGCAGGAAAGTGTTAATACCCAGAAAGGTGTTGAATTTAGGAATACCCAACTGAGAATCTTGAATTAAATTTAAGAAAAAGATTATTTTTTTATAAAATGGGAATATAAGAAATTAGATCGCCATGGGAGGTTATAAAAGAAAAGAAGTGTTGAGTAGCGACGTGGAACAATTTGACCAAGATATACCAATTCCAACCGAAGAAGCACACGAAATTATAAAGAAACTAGAAAAAGTATTTTCAAATTGATAATATATTTCATTGCAATTTTAGTAATTTTTTCTATGTCTTCTACAATGTTGTAATTCTGAATCTTGTATATTTCAATGAAATAATTAATAATATAAGAGGCACAAAAACAGCCTTGGATGTTTTTTTTTACTCTTCTTGTCTTTGTTTAATTATTTAGTTTATAAATATATATGAGTATAATACTATAATAGTATAATATGAGTATATGACTATCACTATAATATGACTATATGTTACTTTGTTAGTAATTTAGTATTTTTAATTTAGTGAAAAAAAAATTTAAAAAAAAGGGCACGCCCGTCCCGTCCCGCCAGTACCGGTCCCACCTGGCCCGCCCCAGCCCGACCCCGCCCCTCCTCTCCGTCTCGACCCCGTCCCTACCCCGGTGGGCCCGGCCCGACCCACTGGCCAGCCCTAGATATTTGTGTGGCTATAAATCATCCAATAAAGTTAAATTGTTTCTAAATATAGAAAGGTGACGTTCTTTTTGGGACAGACTAAAAAGAAAATGTTACAACATAAGTTGGGGCAGAGGGAGTATCATTTTCCAACTAGTTAGAGTAACTACTACAACAAAGTCTCTTATAGAGTTTTCGCAGTTTCTGTGTCAAATAAAACCAATGGTAGCTAACTTGAATTTCTATTACAAAATTTAATCTAACTTCCACATGGGATTAACCAATTCAGATTGGGATTAACCAATTCAGATTGGGATTAACCAATTCAGATTCAATAAAGAAAGCAAATACCCCCTCAGTTTCAATTTGTTTGTCCTACTTTCCTTTTTAGTCCGTTCCGAAAAGAATGTCTCTTTTGTAATTTGACAACTCTTTAATTTTAATTTTTCACATGGCATGTTTAAGACCACAAGATTAAAGAGCATTTGGTACATCATACATATCTTTAATTTAAGACATCAAGATTCAAAAGTCTTTCTTATTTCTTAAACTAAGGTTAGTAGGTAGTAAAGCATTGTCTCGCTTTTCTTTCCTCACTAGTAGTCGAAGTATTTCTCATGTAGTTTCTTATCCATCGATTTCTGTTACTATCCAGTATCTTTTATTATTTTCTTAGCATACAATTTTGTTGTAGTTACTGTTCCTTTCTCCTTTTTGACCTACTTTGTTTTTGCTTTATTCTCAATCGATGGTCAATCGAAAACAGCCTCTCTACCTCACAATGTAGGGATAAGGTCCGCGTACACTCTACCCTCCTCAAACCCCACTTGTGTGACTATATTGGGTATGTTGTTGTTGTTGTCGTGTCAAGTCAAACTAAGACAAATAAATTGAAATACAAGGAGTAACAACCTACACCCATAATTGAAAAAAACAAACAAACAACATGGTGGGGTCTGGGGAGGGTATAGTGTAAGCAGACGTTACCCTACGTTTTGACGGATAGGGAGGTTGTTTCTGATAAACTCACGACTCAAGTAGAAACGAAAGCAACAGTGATAATAAGTAATAGCATGTAGGACGATAATCAAAGTACAAAAAATAATAAATCGTAACAAAAACTGAAAGACGAGGAACTACCAGAATAATATTACGACTACTAGCATGAAAGAATAAGTAGGACAACACTTAATTACTTCTTAACATTCTACTCTAATTTGTGTCCTCCATAAATTCCTATCTAAAAAAATAAATAAAAAAAGAAAAAGGCAAACATGGGAGCAAGTAAAGAACCAACCTGCTAAGTTCAAGTTTGTCCTTATAGCACCAAAGAACAGTAGGTCTTGCCTTCACAACAGCTTTACTCAACATGTAGTGCAGATTAACAATCTATTTTATTCCATAAAAATGAGTTAGATAAACAAGTACTTCAACAAATTTAAACAGATAATAATAAAAAAAGCAGTCCGATGCACTAAGCTCCCGCCGTGCGCGGGGCCGGTGGAGGGCCAGACCACAAGGTCTATTGTACGCGGCCTTAAGTTATATTATTGTAAGAGGCTGTTTACACGGCATCAACTTTACTGGTTTAACTCCCCTTCCAACAGATAATAACATAGAAAATGAAAAATTGAATTGCCTGATCCCGAGATTTGTCACCAATAATGACAAACATAGAACGGTGACGATTTCGGACACCATTTTCAATTAGAGTTCGAATACGTTCATCCACTTTCTTCCTCATTTGTGTTGTTAGGGTTCTTCTTCCGGCTCAACTTTGATACGTTGTTGTACTAGTACTAGGGTTTAAAGAGGGTTTAGTAACGTGCGGGTTGACCCGATTACAATTTTGTATTTAAATTTAGGCAAGATTGTATTTATTGGTACAAAATATAAGAGAAAGTGACAAAAATAATCTCTTATCTTTTGAGGGTGGTTGCAAATAGTCCCTCAAGTATGTGTTAAGCAGTTTTTGTTCTTTAATTTGTGTCCCTCAACTATTTTTTGCTAGAAAATTTTCGAATATGGACTATAATAGTAATTTATATATTCTCGTGTCCAAATATTGATTTTGCTCTTTTTGATTATTAAGTATATATAAATTCGCTTTTAAACAAAAAAAATCTTCACAAAATGACAAAAATGATTCCCTATATCTGATAATATGTTTAAACCAGTATTTCAAGTATCAATTGAGTAGTTGAGGTCCTTTAATTTTGTCAAAAGAGAGCATATTTGATCTTTTGTATATTTATCAAACTCTAATTGTTAAATTAATCGAAATTGTGAACTTTTTTTAAAACCGGACATTTCTATCAAAATTTCAAAAACCACAACATAAAAATTATTCCTGGAAAAAATATAGATAAAAAGGAGAAATTACTATTAGAATAGACAAAAATTAACATAAATAATAAATGTTGTACTCCCAAATGTGAATTTTGTCAAATATTTCTATTGTCTCTGATTAAATTTAACAATCAAAGTGTAATAAATATCTGACGAAAGGTAAAAGTATTCACTTTTAATAAATTTGAAAGACCAAAACTAATCAATTGATATTTAAAGAACTATTTTGAATCAGCTAAACAATTTTATCAATTATTCCTTTGATGTCATAACCCATGAATTAAGAATTATCGTTTCATTTGATTGTATGATCCACATTAATAAGATTAGATTATCATACATTTTGGTGGTGATTTTATACTCAATTATTATACATTTTAGTAGTGATTTTATACCCATTAGCGGAACTAATTCGAATCAAAAATCAAATCAAACTGATTAAATAAATCGATACTCGTTTGGATTTGGTTTAGTTTAATTTTAAACTTTTAAAAAATCGATAACATTTGGTTGGGTTTGATTTCATTAAAACAAAACCAAAGGAAAAATTGAACCAACCAGATAAATTTATATACAAATTTTTATAATTGTATACATACAATTAATTAATTTTTATAAATAATTGTAAATACTTTGTATATTTCCTCATCAAAACTTTATTTTATCTCTAACATGTTAATGAAAATCTTAATTAAACACATTTCTTAAAGAAAGCCATAACCCCAAACCCATTTATTCAACAAAAAAAAAAACCATAAAATTTATCTAAAATTATTTTATATTTCTTATAAAATGTATTCACTTGATTAAAACTTATAAATCTTAAGATAGTTTCTCCATAATCCAAACAAAATTATAGCCATCACAATAGAAGGGCAATAACGAATTATAAGTTGGTAAAGCACGTTAGATTTTTTTAAAAATCAAACCAAATAGAATTAACCCGACTACAACCAAACGATGATTGTATATTATATTTGATTTTAATAATTTAAAAATTAACTAACTTAATTTGATTTTAGTTCTTAAACTAAAAATCGAACTTAGGTTAGATTTCATAAAATAATTGGAGAAGAGAACCTTAGCATCTATTGATTATATTCTTAAACCCCTTTGGAGGTTTTATAATAATGACTTTTTGATGTTCTTCTTCTAAGCAGTGCTGCTATCTTTTTCTTGTTAATCACTGCTGCTATCTTTTTCTAACTTTGCTAAAATGGTTTCTTCATTTGCCACCAATATATCACTTTGCCTACACTCAACCCTCAATCACCACAACCCAAAACTTGTTCACTACAATTCCCTCAATACCCTTTTTCTCCCCCCTCCCCTTTGCACTCCTAAAACCCTCACTACCCTTTACCCCAAACTCCAATCAACTTCCAAGAAATCCCAAAATTCATCTATTTTAACATGTTCTTGGAAACCCCAGAAAGAAATTTCCCATTTTTTCAGTGAAAAGATTGTTTTTTTACTTGTTGGGTCATTCTTGATTATGGGTTTAAGAGCAAAATATGTATTGTCTGTGCCACAACCAGTTCAAGAAAGTAGTGTTCTTGAGACCCAAGAAGGTAATAATAGTGAGGAAGAAGAGATGTATGTGAGGTTATTGGAGAAGAATCCAAGAGATGTTGAGGCTTTAAAGACCATTGTTAATGTGAAAATGAGGAAAGGGAAGATTAAAGAGGGGTTGAAGTATGTGGAGAAGCTGATTGAGGTGCAGCCTAGAGAAATGGAGTGGATGCTTTTGCAGGCTCTTTGTTATGAGATGATGGGGCAGTTGAGCAAGGCTAAGAGGTTGTTCAAGGATATTTTGAAGCAGAGGCCTCTCTTGTTGAGAGCTTTGCATGTATGTTTCCTGTATCTTAATGTGTTATAATGCAATTTCAGTTAAGAAATCCTATGATGCTTCCTATTTTTTAGGCCTTACACGCTTGTTTATGACTATTGCATAAAAACTGTTTGCCCCTAAATCTGTATTTGTAACTTAGGATAACAATTGAATTTATGTTTAAAGATAAAAGACTTTTTGAGCTGAGAGTCTATCGGAAACAAACTTTCTATCCCACAAAGGTAGGGGTAAGGTATGAGGTATGCGTACACCCCACCCTCCCCACCCTCCCCAGATCCCACTTGCGGGATTATACTGGCTATGTTGTTTGTTTATGTAGTAGTATTTGAAGGTCAAGGGCGTGCATATGAATGATCAAATATTAACTTCGTGTTGCTTAAGGACTTGCTTATGGTAACAATTAGGATAATAAATGAAAACAAACTGAAATGCAATAGAGCATAAGAGTAAAGAAGTTCTTATTCAGTTGTGTCCGGTCGGAAAAGTAAATGCTTGATTGCTTGTTCCAAAGTATGCGATTATGTAGTAGTGATGATAAAAATCAGATGGGATACAAGTGAGGAAAAGGGGTATTTTATAGTCTAAACCCTAAGTAATGTCTTGCGTGTATTCAGCCCCTTGTAATGATCATTATCTGCACGTTAAAAGCCGTTACAACGTGGGTGTGTAACTGTTGGAGTGAATCCCGGATTTTCCGGAGCCAGTTATTTGGATTTTGGTGAAGTTAATCTCAACCGTTCGCAGATGACCTACCGGTCGTTTTACTCCGGGGTGAGGCAGATCATCATCGTTAAACCGGGTCTGGCATGGATTAGAATCATGTCCGAGCGATCGTAACCCGTGTGTGACCTCTAATCCTGCACAGAGCTGTCTCTGCTGATCTAGACTCGGACTGCCACATCTCATCTCCTGATACGCCCAACTGTCAAATCCAGATTTTGACCAATACAAAAACCATGTATGAGTTGAGGAGGATTAGGTAATATCTGTTTTTTATTTTTGAGTAATTCTCGTTAGTGGATATTGTCAATGATGTTATTGGACGCACTTAAAAAACATTGTTGAGTGTAAAACTCTAGAGGTCATATGTGCCTTTTCTTGTTGTGTATCTTGTTGTGTAGCACTTTGTGTATTAAGACACTGGACAACCTATCCGCTCTTCCTGGTGCTCTCACTTCCTTGCTTCGAGGAGCAGTAGTTGAAGGGGACAGAGATGTGTCGCGCTACTTCCGCTAGCAACCGGCTTCGGATTCTCCTTAAGGCACCGTGTTGAGTAGGGATTTGAATAGAAACTCTATTTTGGGGCTCAATGTTGCTGGACTCTACTCCTCTCCCCGCAGGAATCTAGACCAGAACCCACTTTCACCATATCGAACTCGATAAACCCGACTCCTGAGATAGAGAAATGCAATGAATGGATGGATTCCTTCATTCATCGTAATGAAACCATCCAGCAACTGGCGGTAACAGGTGTGCTTACATATGGTCTTTGCATAGGCAACTCTGATTGGTCAATAAAAATCGATTTCAATGCTATTTTTTTTTTGTTTTTTATGATGCAGACCTAACAACCACTATGTGCCTTTTCTTCTTTCGTATTGTTTGTTGTGATGTATGCTGGTTTGACTGATGTAGCTCTGTCGAGTCAATCACTTCATATAGTCATGATGTCTTTCAACTGTCGAATTCTGTATGGCATGGAGAATGTCAATAACCTAGTACTTATATGGATTTTTTTAAATGGTTTGAAGGTTGAACATGGATTGCAGAATCTAATTTATGTGGAAATTTCTGCTCTCTCACGATAGACGATGGATGCAATATCCATTTTCTTTATCAACTCCGTGGTTCAGCCACTGTCACCATGTTATCAAATATCCAGATCGTAATTGAGCAATTGCTTTATTGTAATTGATTTTCTGTAAAGGCTAAACTGAAGGATCTTGTAGTTGGCTGGAATGCCTTGTCCTAGACAGTTTAACATGACTTCAAACATCAACAAACAACAAAACACCCAGTGAAATCCCACAAAGTGGGGTCTGGGGAGGGTGCGTACAGTACGTGTACGCATACCTTAACCCTACCTTGGGAGGCACAGAGGTTATTTCCTGTAGACTCTCAACACAAGGACAGACAATACAAAGCAGTATGAAAACAGAAATAACGGTAGCGACGTACTATAAAATGCATGATGGAACAATTTGAAAAAAAGGGGCTATAACTATCACAAATTAATACTATAATCGACATACAAGAAACAACGGGTAGTAGCAGAAATCAAAGGGTGCGAAGCTACTAGAGTAATACTACTACTACTACTACTATGAAAAGGATAAACGAGACACCGTTCAACTACCTACTAACATTCTACCCTAATTCATGACCTTCACAACCTCCTATCTATGGTCATGTCCTCGGTGAGCTGGGGCTGCGCCATTGTTGTCTAATCACCTCTCCAATACTTCTTCAGCCTACCTCTACCTCTCATGAAACCGTCCATAGTCAACCTCTCACACTCCGCACTGGGGCATCGGGTCATCTCCTCTTCACATGTCCGAAACAATTTAACTTGAATCCAAAAAGAAAAAAAATGACAGGTTTTGTTCAAAGCTAAACTTGAAAATTTCATCAGTAACTACACTTAAAGCCCAGTAAATTTGGCAAAAATTGTATAAAAGTTGTTTTCAAATGGATAACCATGCAATAGCAAAAAATCCTATCTCTCTCGAGCTTTTCAAGTCGGTTTCCTTGACTGGTTGTTTCTAAAGAGGCAGCAATACTTGGTTCCCACTGATGTGGTTTTCCTTCCGATTTTGTCTGAGGAATGATTGGTTTTGAAGCTTAGTTGGCTTCTTTGGTGGTGCTAACCATGTTCTGAACACTAGGTACGTTGTATTCTGTTGGACCTTTGGACAAAAAATAATCTGACTTTTGGTGGGCATTTTCATTGAATTTGGGTATCTTGTTTCTAAAAATAGTACACTCCAACCGTCATTTTTGAGAAATAGATGGGTCTCCTGGTACTAAAAAAGCGATCCATTATATATCTGATCCATTACAATACTGATGCAGTCTATGCAAAATTATAGAGTCGATTACTCGTACGAAAGAGTCGTAGGGTACTCACGATGTAATAAAACGATGTCACCAAAGGCTAGCGACTCTAAGGTGCATCGGGGTTTTAAGCGCAAATAAAGCATGGGCTTTAATGAAGAAAGCGAATATGTAGAAAAATACAAACGTGTATGTGTAGTCAATAGTCCAAGACTAATAATTATAAGCGTGAATAACTAATATAAGGACAAAGGAATTGAAAAATATTACGAAAAAGTGAAATATCAATTGTTTAGTATCGCCTTTCTTGATGCGCTCATTGGCGAGGAAAAGTATGTCTCGAATTCGAGACTAAGAAACACGTAATCTTGGTTGTTTCTAAAGAGGCATCAATACTTGGTTCCAGATGTGGTTTTCCTTAGATTTTATGCGAGGAATGATTGGTTGCTTGAAGCCCGTTGGCTTCTTTGGTGGTGCTAACCGTATTACGAACACTAGGTACGTTGTATTCTGGATTGCTGACCGACAAAAAATAATCTGACTTTTGGTGGGCATTTTTATTGAATTTGGGTATCTTGTTTCTAAAAATAGTACACTCCAATGTCATTTTGAAAAAGTAGATTGGTCTCCCTGGTGTACTAAAAAGCGATCCATTATATATTATCTGATCCATTACAATACTGAAGATCCATACAAAATTATAGAGTCGATTACGCACGTGCCAAAAGAGCCATAGGGTACTACGATGTAATAAAACAGTGTCACCAAAGGCTAGCGACTAAGGTGCATCGGGGTTTTAAGCGCAAATAAAGCATGGGCTTTAATGAAGAAAGGCGAATATGTAGAAAAAATACAAACATGTATGTGTAGTCAATAGTCCAAGACTAATAATTATAAGCATGAATAACTAATATAAGGACAAAGGAATTGAAAAATATTACGAAAAAGTGAAATATCAATTGTTTAGTATCGCCTCTTCAGTACGCTCATTGGCAAGGAAAAGTATGTCTCAGAATTCGAGACTAAGAAACACACGACATCGTTGTTTCTAAAGAGGCAGCAATACTTGGTTCCCACTGATGTGGTTTTCCTTCCGATTTTGTCTGAGGAATGATTGGTTGCTTCAGAAGCCCGTTGGCTTGCTGGTGGTGCTAACCATGTTCTGAACACTAGGTACGTTGTATTACGCTGGACTGCACTGGACAAAAAAATAATACAGCTTTTGGTGGGCATTTTCAGCCGGACTGGACTGTACTGTTTCTAAAAATAGTACACTCCAACCGTCATTTTTGAGAAGTAGATGGGTCTCCCCTGGACTGTACTAAAAAAACAGTCCATTATATATTAATACAGTCTATTACAATACAGTACAGTCTATGCAAAATTATAGAGTCCAGTGCTACGTACCAAAAGAGCCATAGGTGTCACGACCCGACCCGACGGGCCGCGATTAACGTCCTAGTTGGACGTCATTACTGACCTGTCACACTTAATCCATTTAATACAGATGTCTACATAAATTTCGGCGGCATAACGCTGCTTTTACAACATATCCCTGAAAACGGGCGAGCCGACAAGGCTGCCAAAACAACAACAAAACAACAGTCATAATAGGCTAGCCGACTAGGCTGCCACCAACCACATCACGCGCACAAAGGCATAAGTCAAGATACGCAAGCCAGCAAGGCTGCTACTGAATAACGACATCAAAACCCAAAACGAAGTACAACATTCAACCCACAACTGTCTACAGACCTCTAAGAGAGTAATACTGACATATGACGGGACAGGACCCCGTCGTGCCCAAAAATATGCATAAGTCTGAAAATAAAGGTGCATCCAAAAATAGCCGCTCGGAACAAAGGAGCTTCCAACTCAGTATGTCTGAAATCCTAGGCGGAGGTCACCTATCTCAACTCCCGAACTGCGGCATTTAACGCACTTCGGAAGGGGGTCGACGAGATAATGTCTCGAGTATGTAAAACATAAGATACTATAAAACTGATTAACAATCGTACAAGTAAAGCAGAGTCATCAAATCGCTATAAAGCGAGAATCATGCTCAAAGCATATCATGTATCTTGAATCATAAAACATCGTGCTTTCGTCAGTATATAAAAATCAGAAAACATGTCTCGCCTATGGAGGGACTCGATGGAATCAGATCTGCACAGTAACATGTCTCGCCTCTAGGAGGGACTCGATGTAATCTGTATATATCGTGTCTCGCCTCTAGTGAGGGGACTCGATGAATGATGCGTGGCGTACGAATATGATCCGCCCGGACTCAGTGGAATGAAGTAGTAACACTTAGCACGAGTAGATATCATGAGCAATCAGATGCAGCTAAAATCATTATGTGACTCTCAATAACATTACTACCATAAACTCTGTTACTGAATCATAATCATTAGTAAATAATCATTTTTAAAACTGAACTGGTAGGAGTTAAGTACGTCCGTCGTACTTTACTAAAAATCATGCCAAAAGAAAGAAAGAAAAGTCTTACATACCTCTTAGGCGAACTAATCAGCTTGGTATTAAAGTATTCCTCGTCTAGTACTTCAACCTATGATAAGGAACAACATGCTCGTCAATTCTATGGTTCCTAATGTAAGTTATATGCTTAAAGGCTCCCTTATTTCTACAAAAATTGGGCAAAGATTTCCTTTGTTTATGTGCGTATCCACAATTTTCCAATAATTCAAATCAACCAACAATTCAACTCCAGCTACAATCCAATCAACCAACAATCCAATTCAAACCAACAATTCAATTCAAACCAACAATTTAATTCAAACCAACAATTTCCCCTTTATTCCAGAATATATAAAATTAACACCTTTCTTACACTTAATCCCTTCGGGGCATGTATAGGTATCTTATTGCAATATTTATGCATGTTTGTAGCTTATTTACATACTAGTTCAGCCCGTAATACATTACCAAACATGTTCAATAATTTCTATCAATTTCCCGGCCGTATTGACATGTTATCAATTCCAAACTTTTTCTTTTAAATTCTTAAACATTTCAATTCATCTTGCAATTCTTTCATACAAATAATTATCTCTTAATCGTCAAGGCTACATTTCAATTCTCAACATGCAAATGGTAAGCAACATACAATTCAACCATTGAAGCCAATATCTAACTATTTTAGTTCGAACTTTGCCAACCAATTCTAACAACAACTATAAGCGATTCTTTTTCACGTTCCATCATAATTTAGGCTTGTTTTGTTAACCCAAATTCATCTCCTAAATTCTGAAAATAAGCATTCCATTTATATAGAGAAAAAAAAGGAATTTTTACCTCAATGAATGCTAAAAAAAACTGCTCCTTTTTTTCGATTCCAAGCCCCCTTTTTTTATCAATTTCAAGTCCAAACCTTCACTTCTTCAACTCCAATCCAACATGCAACCATTCTACCATGTTAATCCCTCATTCTTACACATTTTCCTTCAAGAAAACTTGTCCAAAAATCCAAAACCCACTGCCCTAAAATTCGGCCAGCTTTGCCGAGAACCCCACTGTTTGGGGGTGATAATTTCGCCTCAAAATGGTGGGATAATTTACCCCAAGAAGATGAAATAACAAGCTAAATTTTCTTTGCAAAGGGTGGGGATTTTCGATCAAGAAGGGGGGAGAAATGGGAGCTTAAAAATTCTGATTTTGTTTTGTGGAAGAAATGAAGGTTTTAGAAGAGTTTTTATCAATTTTCAGATTTCTAAATAATGCACTAAGACCCCCTTAAAAGCCACACTTTGCCCCCTCTAAGTATTTATTTAACTAAATCAACCCCCACTTCTTTTAATCTAATTTTCCATTGCCTTAATTTCTCATCATCGTACCTTTAAATACCTTACTAACTCATAACGGAAAAATACATATTTATTTATACCACCATTTCTAAAGAGATTTCCGGCGTCACATCCGTCATTGCCAAAAATTAAATCGTATTAGTACGTAAAATATATGAAATTTCGAAAATTGGAAATCCCAATCCTTAATGACGTTCTAAATCTTTGTCTTAACTCACGAGGTGTAACGGAACCGGGGAAAGTATACAGAAAAGACACAATAGGGGTACTACCTGATGTAATAAAACAGTGTCACCAAAGGCTAGCAGCTCTAAGGTCTGTCGGGGTTTTAAGCGCAAATAAAGCATGGGCTTTAACGAAGAAAGGCGAATATGTAGAAAAAATACAAACATGTATGTGTAGTCAATAGTCCAAGACTAATAATTATAAGCATGAATAACTAATATAAGGACAAAGGAATTGAAAAATATTACGAAAAAGTGAAATATCAATTGTTTAGTATCGCCTCTTCAGTACGCTCATTGGCAAGGAAAAGTATGTCTCAGAATTCAGTACTCAAGAAACACATGATACTGGTTGTTTCTAAAGAGGCATCAATACTTGGTTCCCACTGATGTGGTTTTCCTTCCGATTTTGTCTGAGGAATGATTGGTTGCTTCAGAAGCCCGTTGGCTTGCTGGTGGTGCTAACCATGTTCTGAACACTAGGTACGTATTCAGACATTTGGATCGCATCGACAAAAAATAATACTGACTTTTGGTGGGCATTTTCAATGGATCGGTATCTTGTTTCTAAAAATAGTACACTCCAACCGTCATTTTTGAAAAGTAGATTGGTCTCCCCTGGACTGTACTAAAAAAACAGTCCATTATATATTAATACAGTCCATTACAATACAGTACAGTCCATACAAAATTATAGAGTCCAGTGCTACGTACCAAAAGAGCCATAGGGGTACTACCTGATGTAATAAAACAGTGTCACCAAAGGCTAGCAGCTCTAAGGTCTGTCGGGGTTTTAAGCGCAAATAAAGCATGGGCTTTAATGAAGAAAGGTGAATATGTAGAAAAAATACAAACATGTATGTGTAGTCAATAGTCCAAGACTAATAATTATAAGCATGAATAACTAATATAAGGACAAAGGAATTGAAAAATATTACGAAAAAGTGAAATATCAATTGTTTAGTATCGCCTCTTCAGTACGCTCATTGGCAAGGAAAAGTATGTCTCAGAATTCAGTACTCAAGAAACACATGATATTCATTTTAGAATTGTGCACTTGTATGAAGACCATCATAATGTTTCATATAAGGTAAGCTTTGACGCGATGGTGTTAACGTACAAATCAAGCTTCTTTGAGGAGAGCAGTTCTACATTTGTCAGTTAATCTATAATATTATCTAAGCTTGGATTCTTAGTGTTACTATACCTTCAAATTGTTGTTCTTTGTATAACTTTAGCCATTCAGTTTTATACTTGCAATGGTTACCAACCTGAGACAAGATATTTTGAACTTCAATCATATGTTATTTGCAAATATCATTCCCACTAGATTGAAGAAACAATTCTCTAAATGATAGCTACAAATTATCAGCGTGGAGGAAGAAAATAATCAAGTGTAAACATATACATCTATGCGGTGAACATTGTAAGTAGTTGGAATCAACCATGTATCTGTGTGAAGTGATGACACTAAGCAATTTGATGCATCTGTGTTTTGTCGAGAACTTAAAGATTGCGCTCTTATGGAAGATGCAAATAGAGTTTATCCCTAGATATGGGTTTTAAGTATGATGTGTTTCAGAAATGCTGGTCATATTTTTGCTAGTCTTTTGTGTAGTTTGGAGTTCAATGCCCATCTTTATTTCCTACCTGTTTGACACTGGTATTTCCAGATCACGAGGAGTCCAGGCAACAAAGGACGTGTCATGTTTCTGATTTCTTCACTGTTTTCTCTCCACTACTATTATTGAATGGGCATGCATTTTTAGGCAATGAGTTTGAATCTTTTGCTTATGTTTGCTCTGCTGTTTCCTTTCGTTTGCCACAGTTAACTTGTCATGCCTGGTATGAGCATTTCATTAGAAGTAGAATACATCCCTTGTCAATTATTATAAGTTTTTGCTGATTAACCTTATCTATTTATGGAATTTTTCCAGGGTTTAGCTATGGTGATGCACAAAAATTTTGAAGGACCCGCTGTTTTTGACATGCTGAATGATGCCCTAGAAGTTGCTCGCCGGGAAAAAAAAGTCAATGAGGAGAGAAACATAAAAATATTAGTCGCACAAATGTATGTTGTTAAGGTAATGGCTTGATTTACACCTGCCAAATTTGGTTTCTTAGAGCGATGTTTATCTGTTACATCAACAGGGATTGCTCAACTTTCATGAGCGGCCATGTAAATCACGATGTCCTCCCACTATTAGCATATCTTTTGTAGCATGTCTACTGTAACATCTTGTGCCTAAGTTGATACAACTAAGTATACCATAGATGTCTCCCTCGTAATAATAACATTGGATATCCTTAGCGTCTGATGTAACATTAATGTACTAGATTAGAAGCGAGGGAGCGGAGTTGTGTAAATAGTGAGATTCTGGACACTTGCATGATGGTCTCGCTTTGCGGGTAATAGCACCAGTTCTCACTCTTGTTAGGTAAGCGCAGTTGAAAACTGGAGAGGGAGAGTGTCTTGTGACAAGTCTCATGCTCATTGTTTGATGTTCAGAGGACCCAGTTCCAGCTATAGTTCTCGCCCATCCACCTAAAAAACAGGAAGGATAAAGAATTGTTCAGCCTAGTTCTCCTCTCTTACATTCATTCATGTCTTGCAGGGTGAGTTAGAAGAGGCCTTACAGAAGTTTAAACTTCTTGTGCAAGAGAACCCTAGGGACTTCAGGCCTTATCTGTGCCAGGTAATTTATGTTCTATTTTCCTCGTAGCATATTATTGCTTTATAAGCTTCAGTTCTTGAATTGTAATCTTTCGAAGAGGATATGTTAAGAATAAGCAAATTGTAGCTCTGCTAATCAGCTTAAACTTTTACCTAAATCGTTATTATGCATCCTTGTGGACTCAAGTGGCCCTGGAATGCTTTGGAGCTTTTCATAAGTGATCTTGTAATTTGATCAAGGTTAGAGATTGAACCAAGGTTCCTATATTTGTCCTTGAATCTGACCGTGTTTGGGACTTGGTGACAGGGAATAGTCTACAGTTTGTTGGACAAGAAGAAAGAAGCCGATGAGCAGTTTGAGATATATCGAAGTCTTGTACCCGAAGAATTTCCTCAGAGAGGTTTCCTTGATGATGTTGTGTTGGCTGCAAAGACAGAAACTAGGGAACAACTTGAGAAGGAGTTCAAGAATGAATTCTCTTACAAGACATGAAAAGTTATGCCCAATTATCACATTTTCAACTAGCTAGGCTTATCATGACTGGATGTCTAAGGGTGTATGGAGGGGGTGGTCAGAAGGTAGGATAGAACAAAAAAACATTGCTAATTTAGACAGACATTATAGGTTCTTTTTCTTTTTTGGGCTAATGGAATCTGACAAGTCTAGTCTCCCCTTGAAGAGGAGTGAAGTTTTAGGACAATACATTTTTGTGTTCTCTCTTCTGTTGATATTTCTTGTTTTGGCAATTGAGAAATCCCTCAGGTCAGCTACAGTTCTATAAACTCGGTGGATAATGGATCCGCTTCTCTACTCTTCTTTACTTAAATATCAGGTATGTTTGCAACATGTTCGAACTTGTGATATGCGTTAAACCCATATATCACGCACTGTGCTCTTACCACTGGATCAAAGTTGTGCACCCTCTCTTCTGTTGATATTAGAAAAGTAGATGGAGATTGTGGTTTTATTGTGCCTTGAGTGTAAAAGAATTATTATTTTGTCTCTAGAAATAAAAAAGTAGGAGATCTCCAAATATGCTTATCCATTCTTGTATAAATAACTAGACATGTTATTACATATAATATAATGCGTGCATATTTTCTTAAAACAATTTTATAAATTGCTCATTTTTAATACAGCTCCCCACAAACTTCAAACTGAAGTGGTATTTTTGATACAAAGAATAACCAGACAAATCAGAGAAACCTTACACATGCTACAAATTTATGACTATGCTTTCTTAAAGGGTTACTTTATAGTTTACAGCAGGATATTATGGAGTATATTATATATAGTATATTAATAAAAATGGAGTATATATATACATAGCAGTAATGGACGATCATCGTATAATTTTCAATATTTGATAATATCACTCTTCATTAATAGCTAATTTACCCTCTTTAAACTCGCAAAAATTGCTTGTCAATTGACTTATAAAAGTGGTATCATATTGCATTAGTACCGTCTTTCATCTCATCACTAGCACCCTTACATTCCCTAATCCAAGATGTTATGGATTCTTGTTTCTCTTTTCTCCCTTTAGAAAAATGTTAACACTCAAAACTTAGACATTTTGTACAATGTAATTTCATCGTAACCTATGTTGCAGAACTCTTCAAAATCCTTATCACATCTATATCGACACAACATGAGTGTGGGATCCACATTAGATTTGGTCAACTAACCTTGATTGCTTTGACTACTTCTATGACCGAGAAGTATAGCGATTGATTGGGATTTTGGTTTGATTTTTTGTCATATAGAGTATAGTCATATAAAGTATGAGAATGTTTTGCTATCACACGAAATATCTTATGAATAAATATAAGGTGTTTATAAAAATTATATTATATTAGAAGTTCAATGGCCTTAATTAATCAAGATATATACTTTATCTCTTATAATATACCTTCAGTGCCCGTATCCCAACACCCATACACTCGGATCGAATTCTAAAATTTATGTGATGAAAAATTCGACCTTTTAGATCCACACCCGGTCGGATAGTCGCACCCGAGTATCGATCCCATTGAGTTGAATGCTCATTGACACATGTAGTGGATTGAAAATTAGTGAATGGGAGAAGAATGTCTATAGTTCAAACTTTTTTGAAAGGGTGAGTTTGAGATTTAAACTAAAGAGTAAGATTATTTTCACCCATTTTTGGCGCAACAAATCACATTTCACAAGAATATACCTCCAGCTTCAGCTAAACAAGGAAACATCACTTGTATTACCAAAGGAAAACATCCATATGTCGGATATAGTACAGAGGTTGAAGATATAACAATACTGTACAATCTGCCATTGATAACGCCATCAAATGTAATCTCATAGCTTAATCACTGTAGTGTAAGCAATTCTGCGGCACAACTTTCAATTACTCAGTGGTTGCTAAGGCCAATAAGGATAATGAGGGGGAAAATTATGTAATAGAGAATAGATGATATGCGTGCAGCTGCAACGACCAATGCAGGTGGTAGTGACGATGCCAACCTGCTCTCCTGTTCAGTAAAGAAAACAAAAAAGTACGTAAAGTTTAGCTAACAAGAGACTCGAGACTCATGTACTAAAGATATGATTGAGAATACAGATACTGTTGGCGAATACTTGTAATTACTATGACAGCAACAACTTATTACTCCTATTATCTTTTCTTTGGTGAATAAAATGGATATGTGGGTAGGCTACCCAGCGTGCGACATGTGGATTCAAATCCAAGCACTGAGAGAGATGTTCAAACCTGTGGTAACAGTTTTTAGTTTGAGTTATGATCAATCACTAAAAATTCATGTTCCAGTTCTACTAATAGGAGTTTTTTCTTGAGCCGAGGGTCTATAAAAAACAACCTCTCTACACACAATGGTAGGGGTAAGGTCTGCGTACACCCACCCTCCTCAGACCCCATTTGTGGAAATATACTGGGTATGTTGTTGTAGTTCTACTAATAGGAGGATAAATTTTAATCTTCAAATTCTTGCTGTTCTCTAGACTCCATAACTATTTCAATCTGTTGTATAATTTGAGAACTCCATGGCTAAGCCCATAGTTGATGAAGGGGCTATGAAAAGGGAAAAAGAATGTCTGCAATCACTTCGAGGTAGATGAAAGGATACCTTCGAGGCAACAGAGCAAGATTGAGGTTGTCGTACAATGTATAATTGATCACCATGACTGTCTTCACGGTAAATATCCTGATTGCGTTGCCAAGTCCATAATGCATGGGTTGAATTTACCATCTGCATGTATGAAAGGTGAAGAGAAAATGTTAGGAAAGTAAGCAACTTCTATTAGCGCCGGACCTGTTTCCTCCACCGATAAAGGTTCATCCCGAGTCACAAGAGCAATCTCTTTTTTTTTAACGTGAGCGGGGAAGCTGACTACACCTTACGACTTGAGTTTGATTTCCGCAGTGCTCTATGAGCCGACTCCCTCCAAATATGTCTCAATTCACACCTCCAATCCCTTCTCATTAGCTCTTTGATTCTCAGGATAAAACAAAAAAATATGACAATTGTAATAAAGACGATGAACTAAGTTAAGAGTGTCTGAAAGAGGACATGACTTTATCTCTCTACCCAGCTACTCGTCTAGCAGCTAAGGAAGAGCTACAACATTTTGAATGATTTAGGATCGGATGAGAAAACACCTAAGCAGTTGCCATCTCATGTTTATTAAATTTCATAAGTAATAGGCTGTTACACTAAGAAACTGCAAAGTTTTAACTTAGTAACACTGGGTCTTGACAAAGAATCAAGATATTTCCGATAGGATTAAGAGCTTAAGACTGATAAGTAATTAATGCATAATATGCCTTTTCCCAAAGCTTGCAACGAGAACTTTTATCGACTTGAGAAGAGAAATTTCTAACTTCTGATCAGCAAATCATTTTCAAACAAATTTGAAGTCATATTCACACATTAAGATACATCATCATATGTAGGTCATCACAGTAATGGATAAGGTCGACCAATTTTAATATCCTATCCACCAAATGTGATTCAGGTCTTACTTCTCATTTTCTTCACAATCAAATGCTCAATCAACAGAGGTATATTGTGATCCTAGAGAAAGGTGCATAATGAAAAAATAAATTGGACTTCTATCTTTAAACTAAATCCTCTTCATCCCTTAGTCATCCGAAACTGAGAAACATATTAAAAGAACACGGCATTCTCTAAGAAAATTAGGGTCATATGTATATATGAAACTATTTTTGTGTGTTTGGTATGAAATAAAAAGTGCCACAGCAGCAATGGCAGGTTATTTACTTTTAACAGTATCTTGATATAGACTAGTAGCTATCTTTATCTTGATGAAGAGGCATGTTTGACATCAAGGTGAACACACATATAATACATATAGATGGATCTTGATGAGGAGAGAATTAAAGATGAGCACCAGCCAGAAAAAGAAAAGTAACAGAGCCGAAGCTCTGGCTTTACCTCCAGTATCCCGTGGCCGAAGCTGCTCTCTCTATAAGCACTCCATTCTGGTTGTTTGTCCCAGCAAAATTTTCCTTTGGCAGGTCCACTAGTAAAGTTCATGTGACATACTCCTCCGAATTCTGGAATGTTGTCACCTGGTGAAGGACATTTCCCAGGATCATCTGCATGATCAACGTCGACTTTCTCAATATTACCACCATCTCCGACTGTTACGTAAACAGGGCCACATGGATCCAAGGTATAGTTGTAGACTCGATTCATTCGCTCATATGCATGCACCTGAGATAAATTACACCATCTAAATTAAAATGAGAAACCTATCTTTTTCATGAAGAAATTCTTAATCCTTATAACTAAGTTGTCGACAGTTACAGGAACATGCTTTTTTAAATATCAGTAGAGTTTTTTTTATTTCACCAATTTCTGTAGCCAATCATGATTGTCTTATTAGCTATATAATATCATCTGATAAAAGACAGAATACAAGTAAAGTAGCTTATTATTTTAAGGCCAGATAAGTCCTAATTGAAATTTTCTCAAGGGAAGTGATTGGTTAATTCTATTTAAATAGTTAGTGTTAGAAAACTTCGTATGAACTGAGGTCATTAATTTGCTTATTTATAGCCAGGATTAGGAGTATATTTCAACTTACATGACCAGAGAAAACTATATCAACGCGATATGTATATAGTATCTCTTCCATTTCCTGCCTCATGCACTCAAATTCTTGGTAGTGTGACGAATAGCTATTGTACCAAGGAGAATGCCATGCAGCCACCAGCCAAGGAGTCATGCCTCGATCTACTTTTTCCAAATCATCCAGAAGCCAAGAATACTGAGCACCTGATATAAGTTTAAAAGAACCCATCATATTTGCAGCATGACCTTTCTTTATGCAAGTATACCTCAAATATTAGAAGTAAACAGACAGTGACTGAAGATACCAGAGTGAAAAAAGAAAAGTGATTTATTAACTTGAGAAATTTAATCACTTACTGGTCTGATTATAGTCAACATAGGCTCCTAGCATGATGAAATGGACTCCTCCGGCATCAAAAGAGTAGTAAAGGTTATTGTTAGAGCCAGATTCCTTTGAAGGAACAGCAAATCTTGTCAAGTACGATTGGAATGTGAGCCCTGCTGCTTGAGGCTCAATCTCATGGTTTCCTTCAATAACCATCACTGGAACTCTTGAGGTCAGCGGCTCCATAAACCTGCAACTCCAGTTTATTCAATTAAAATTTCTCTTCCAATATCTTTAATTCATTTGGTAATGCACCACAGAAAATCACATGCAGGTCAAAAGTATTTCCAATCCACCAACCACTTCCAATTTATCTCTTTATTTACCATTTTTATCAGTTCATTTGCTATCTCATAGGCATAGATAACAGACTCTTTAGCAGTTTGTCCTTCATAACCATAGTGGTATCCATTTGATGAGCACTCAATCTATATGCATATTGTATGCCCTAATATATTGTAACAAATGTTGGGCATCACAATAGGCATGTAATTTGTCCGTGCCATTCCTTTCAAATGATTCTGCTCACAATACATGTACCTATAACAAAATGGCATTCTGCCAAATTCATCTGTTTTCCTGAACTCAAATTGCTATAAAGATATGAAAAATTTCTACTTTTTTCAACTGAATTCTCCAGATAATCTAAATAGAGAACAATATTCAAATGCAAGACATACTCACAGAAGCAAAGATTATTTTGTAGCAATAAGCCATAGCAAAGACAATTCTTCAACATTAATAATCAACAGGTGCAAGATAGGAGGCTCTTTGTCAAGAAGATATAGAGAAATTAAGGGTTGAAAAGTTTTAAAAGACTAAGGGGATTAGTTAAGTAAGAAAAAAATTAGATGACCTTCCCCATCCATCCCATCGAGGTTGATATGTCTCTCTTATGGGTGCATCTGGAAACTGACAAGAATAGCATGAAGCTCCTTTACCACCAGTTGTAAGGTATTGATTCGCATACGTTAAATCTCCAACCATCAATATCATGGAAGGATCATTTATTATGAGATGATCTATGGTTGTGGTTGTATTGCTTGTAAGACCTAAGTCCCCAACAACTGCTATTCGTCGTGGATACTTGTTAGGTGCAGGCAATGGAAAGGTCTCAAATTCGAGTTCCTCACTCGTTGCTGCTAGAGAACTATCCCCACACTTGTAGTAATACTTCGTTTCAGGTTCAAGTCCTACAGAAGAAAGGAAACTTCTCATTTCTGGATAAAAAAAAGACTAATTCGTTATCACACAATAGTAATGGCATCCACCTAGATGTACATTTGACATGTGTCAATCCTTAAAAGAGCATAATTACAGTTACCTTTTTCATATAGCTGCTAAAATACTACTGAGGTTTCTCATTTTGACATTCTGATGAACGAACAATCCACATGCAGCTAAACAATCATCAATAGATAGAACCCCGATTACTACACAAAAAAAGAAGAAGAATGAACTGGAGTGCAAATGGACGATACACTGATCCAAGTGCTACACAAACATCATTGTTTGTCTAATTATCTTTATGATCCTCTACGCCCTGCTAGTAATCTATCATATAAAGATAATCCAAAACACAATTTAGCTTATGCTCCTCCCTATTGGACTGGCAGGAGAAGCAATGATATGTGGCAGGATAGGAAAAGCTTGCATTCATTCATGAATATCTTTTGTAGAACTAACACAACATATATATCATTGTACTTATCCTACACTTCAAAGACTCGTATTCAGAGGCAACCAGTGCCATGTTACGTATACATCATTGAATATATATCCAGCTTCCAGTAAACTAACAGATTTAGAAAATAGTGATAATTTGCAAGAATGCATTCTTTTCATCAACATAGATCTAAATTTGAAGCAGGAAACAAAAAAAGATAAAGATATGTGAGCAAAGGCACATATGAAGTAACTCAGAAAGGTTTTGCAGAAAATCCTACCATCAATCTTCACATGATGAATGATGCCGGAGGTGTAGTTCCATAGCCCTTCAAATGGATACAACTGACTGTAAACCACTGAAACCCCAGTTTTTTTCATTGTGTAGTTCCCACTTTTCTTCCCATACCATACCTCACTTGCCACTGTTGTTGGATCATGTGGAGTCACATTTAGACCAATCTGAGCTTCCCCTAAAAGCAACCACAAACTACTTTAAAACAACTTGAACAGTGAAATCCATCAAAATCATTAGCTATATTGCAATTGGTACCACATCAACCATGGAAATATTTTTAAAAACTTGACCAAGGGAAACCAACCTAATTGAAAATAGTATACACCATTTCCGAAACCAAAAAGCCAAAAGCAACCATACAACGTACTTTAATAAATTTAAGTTATATATAATTTCAATGTAAAATGTGGACGCGCTCCAGCGTGATTTGACCAGCTCCAACAGTTTTCCCACCCTCTACATGTTTAGGGCAAAGTTCTACCTTCAGTTGACTTCAAGTGACCAGATTGTGCAAGTACTATTACATGCATAGTGTTACGAGTAATTATGGGAATATCCCATAATTACCTCTCATTAATGATAATTGATATGTAATATATTGTAATTATTATGATTGTAATTAGTATCTCTTATTTTAGGTAAGGTAGATTAGTCTTCCATTAATCATACATAGGATGATTGTATATATATTGTATATTGGGGAATAATATGAATCAAGGAATATTTCCTACATGGTATCAATAGCCAAAAATCCTTTGCCCTAAACCCTTTTCTTTTCCTCCCTTACACGACTTCCTTTCTCCCATTTCTACTAAGTTTTGTTTCGGCCAACTTTAGGTACACAAAATCCTAAAACCTACTCCTAAACTAATAGCCGACACCTAAACCACTTCTATCCCCCCCCCCCACTCTAGGCTAAACAATTCATTCCCTATTCAAATCCCCCACTCTAGGCTAAACAATTCAGTCCCTATTCAAATCCCCCCCCCCCTTCTCTTATTCTTTTGATTCTAGTAGAAATTATGGCCGAAAAATAAACTTTTCATCCCGATCTTGCCGTTAATAACATCAAGAATTTCATCTCTATAACCCTTGAAATGGAGAAATGATACATCACGGACAGAACTATTCAAAATTCATTGCCGTGCTTATGAGGTGATTGACCATATCATCCCGTCTGAGTCACCGTCGGATTCCACTACGGTGGACAAGAAATTATGATCTCGATTAGACGCTATTGTACTTCAATGGATTTATGGCACAATTTCGAATGATCTTCTTCATGAGCAGTCTCAGCATCCGAGAACCTCCAGCTAAGACTGCGGGGGACTGTTAGAGTAATTATGGGAATATCTCATATTACCTCTATAATTGATATGTAATTTATTGTAATTATTATGATTGTGATTAGTATCTCTTATTTTAGGTAAGGTAGATTAGTCTTCCATTAATCATACATAGGATGATGGTATATGTATTGTATATTGGGGAATAATATGAATCAAGGAATATTCTCCTACATAAAGGTCAACTCATTAAATACTTTAACCAGCTAAATCCATCTAGGTAAAACTAGTGGCATTTCAATTGTCATATATTATTGGGAATCTCCTAAAAACGAAAGAACATCCACCCAGGTAAAAATCGGCATCTCAGCCTGCTTAAGCAAATAGATGCGGATCTAGTTTATGAAGTCTTATAGCTATCTCAAGTTAATGTACAATAATAATTGGATTCAAAATTAATATGTTTAAATATTTTAACAAGTACACAGAATATGAGCAAAAGCTCTTGAATTCCGCAAACCCGTAACTAACACACTGGATCTGCCACTGCAAGCAAACACCAAGCGGCGGAGCAATAGTGCAAGTTATTGTCCACAGACCTAGTAACTTTGGTTCAAACCTTGTATTTATGCTAAAAGATCATTTCGTATGTACAAATAATAATCTATTCAGAACCCAGTAAGCAATACGAATTGTAATTCCGAACCCATATGATATACAAAGAAATAAAATCAAACAGAGAAGAGTAATATGATATACCAGTGACCCAAGAAACCCACATTGAAGATGAAGATGATGACAAGGCAAGAGCAATTTGTTCTGGAAAAAATGAAGTAACATTCCTCTTAAGCCTTGGATGATCCATTGGCAAATCATCACTTCCTTTACGCAATGAAGGATCAAATTTGCGAGTTACTGGCTTGAATGGACCATCCAATGTTGTTGGTATTGTATCTGCAACTCCAACTATTAGAAGAAGTGCTATACAAATTTTCCCAACTTTCTTTATTATCATCTTTAGCTCTCAAAAAATGGATTTTCTTGAAATTTTACCATGAACTTAGGGGGAGTGTATTCCATTACGATTTTAAAAGATTATTTTGGATAAATAATAATTGTATATTCAATTAAGACTTTTAAATAATCTAAACAAGTCTTGTGTTATTTAATTAAGACTATTATGATTTTTTAAAGAGAGAGTCCAAATCTAATGGTATTTAATCAGAATTTTAAATAAGTCATAAAAAGTCTTTTAGTATACAAAAATTTGTTAAATAATCAGGATTTTAAAAACTTGCTAAATAATCAGGATTTTATTTTACTTTTTAGTGGGAGGTATAAATAACAAAACCTATAAACAATATCACACTCGTGGACAAAAAAAAATTCTCAAGATTGCTTATTGTTTTCTCTCTTCTCTCTGTATATTCTTTCATTTCCACTTTTTATCCCCACCATTTCACTTTCATCTCATCCCCACTTTCTACACTCATTCCGACTCTGGACAAAAGGTTAAAAATAACGAAAAGGAAAAATGTTCACTGGCCAATGTGTTTTTATTGTGTTTGTAATTCTGTAGCCTAAATGAGATCATGTTTTTTCAATATTCCCGCAGAAAAGGAAAATCGACTTTCCAGAACTACTAACACCCCTATTTGGAAGTGCACCTCAAGTCTATATCGATCATCATTCTTATATCAACACTCTTCGTAAATATAGGCAAAAGGATCGGAGTGTTGTCATCATTGATGATCAGGTGAAGGATTCTTTTCGAACTCTATATATGTATGTATGTGTGTGCACAGCATGCATGTACATACTTTATACCCCCACCCACCCAATACACGCATACTGATTTAGAGAAGAAAAAACTTGTGTTATTCTTTCATTTCATAATTCTCTTTCTGATGCACACATCCTCTACGCAATTAGAACTGTGCAACCAAATTTTATCGTAAGTTCCAATAAAAACAGTAGCAAGCTTGTGACCTGCTGTCTTAATTAGTTCCTTTGCACTACAGAGGTTTCAGCCTTCAGAATTTTGCTGGACCTCCACTTCTTTCAAAATCATTCATACATTCTGATACATTGAGTTTCAAGCTTACTGATCATTGTAAGGGTGAATCCCATGGCCCAATTTTGCTCCAATATTTTTATTCTATTCTTCAAATTGTTCTTCGTATTCAGTCGCTTAACAATGACTCAAATAAATTTGAGGGAAAATATGAACAAGAGGGCTGAGGAAGTGAAGCGAAATCACCGACTCCTCAAGAGATTGGCCTCAAGATAATGCCAAATTATTTTAAAATTGGAACCGAATGGAAAAGTAAAAAATTCATGTGGTCCTTTCAAATTTTTATAAATCTTTTAAAATCCAAACGGAAATTCACTGGACTTTTAAAAAAATCTTTTAAGTCATTACATTCCTAAATAGTCTTTTAAAATTCACTAGACTTATTTATTCCAAAATAGTCTTTTAAAATCCTAATTGAATACACTCCCTTAATTTAATATTTTGAGGATGTGAAAAAGTATACAATTGGTTGGAACACTTGAGTAAGCAGCACAACAGAAAAACTTTTTTATTTTTTTCTTCAGACAAAAGCAATACAACTATTTTTTTATCTCAATAACTATTTAACCAGGGATATTTTAGTTAAATTATTTATTTTTGCCTAAAAATTACTCCCGTTATTTCATAATAAGGGGTGTTTTTAGCTTATGCACACATGTTAAAAATTGCTCATCTCTAAGAAATTATGAGTGTTTTTACTAACTTAACCCTAATTAATGACTAGAAAATAAAAGTTACTTGATGATTCTTGATTATATAAATAAAGATAATTTTAAATGAATAAGGTTAATTTCTTCTTGAAATCCTAAAACACCACTTATTTGAAGAAGAAAAAAACATAAAACATCACATATTATGAAATAGAGAGTATTATTTTCTTAAAATGTGTGCAAATAACTAAGTGAACACTCTTTTTTATCCGAATGGAGCAATTACTAATTCCTTTCATTAAAAGAAATACTAAGTCCAAACTTTGACTGCAAATGACTTTATTTATTACTAACAAATTCATAAAAACACTCTACTATATTTAAAATATTTTACAAAAAGTTTAATATATTAAAATAGTAAATTTACTAATCTACTTTCTTTCTCAGGATTTTCGGATTACCCTTTTATGGAAAACTGTGATCACCTATAGAAAAGAAATACACCAATTCGTTTGGCCCTACCTTATATCTTGGACAGTTCTCTTCATCCCTCTTTTAAATTATTTTGTCCCAATTCATATATCTAATTTTTTAGTTTTAGTCGTGAATTCGGATATGAAATCTCTAAGTTTTTTTAAATAAAATTTTATATTTTAAAAAATCCGTAAAAGAAATCATAAATCACAATAATTGACTATTCAAAATATTTAAAAAAACACATAAAACTATGATCAAAGGTGCTACTCCTTCCATATCAAATTATCTATCGTGCTTTCTATACATAATTATCTCAAATTATTTATCATTTTAAAAGTTTAAGATAAAATTTGTTAAGTTTTTTCGTTTTACTTCTTGAAAATTATAAATACCTTAATTATGGGGTAGTGTTATGATTTTTCAAATATCAATGAAATATAAAATAATTAAAAACATCTCATAATTAATATTTTTAAGTGAGATGTAAAAGAGAATTGTAATTTGAGACAGAGAGTACATAAATTGGGACAACTAAACTTAAAAAAAGTACCCTACACATTTTGTGGATTTTTTTTTGGATAAATCGACTACTTTCAAATAACTTCAGTCTCACACTTTATGAAATAAATAAAGACTTTTAAATCTTATAATTTAAAATAAGTTAAAAATCATCTTATTATGCGTAAAATTATTATCAAAGAAATATATTATTTTTTTTAGACGAACTAAAAAAACGAGTCTCTTTTTAGGAATAGAGTATATATACAATTCTTGATAAATAGAAACTATAAAAACCCAACCCATTCACCCCATTTTGTTTTATCAACCAACATAACGAACCATGAATGTAAACGTAGCACCATCCTCCTCCATCAATTCTCCGGCAACTTTTCCGGTTAACCGGAGGTCCAATGTCACCGGAATTCCCAACCTTTTTCTTCTCCACTGCCGGAAAACTAAAGGGTCCATTTTTTTTTGCCGGAAAATGAGAGCTAATACAGGTAGAAGAATGGTAGTAGCTGCTGTGGACATGAAGGAAGCTGAGAAAAAGAGAGGTGCAGTGAGAATAGTGAGTATTGTTGGAGAAGGTAGTGTTAGCCCTCTCAAATCTGCTCCTTGGGTTGAAGTCATGCTTCATACTGTGAGTATTTTGCAACTCCAATCACTTTCTTTAGACTCCAAATCTATATATTACTACTTCTGTTTCAATTTATGTTAAAGTGTTTGACTGAACATGAATTTTAATAGAAAAAAGGAATAATAAGCATAGATCCGGAGATTCCCTAATAGGGCAACGGTTGCTGAATCCATGGGCAGACAACCTGGCGAACTGAAATATCTTAGTAGCCAGAGGAAAAGAAAGCAAAAGTGATTTCCGTAGTAGCGGCGAGCGAAATGGGAGCAGTCTAAACCGTGAAAACGGGGTTGTGGGAGAGCAATACAAGCGTCGTGCGGCTAGGCGAAGCAAGCCTGAATGATGCACCCTAGAATATTTTTGAAACTTATGATCTAAAATAAAACATAGAAACTTTTGTAATTGTAAATCATTTCAGTAGGGATAAAATGAGAAAGTTAAAAATTAAATTATTACGACATATAGAAAAATGTCATTCTTTTTTGGATTGACTTCAATCCGGTGCTTGAGATATTAGTGTATTCTTTTTTCTTTGTGTAATTAGGGCCGTTTGGTTGCTATTTAGAAGCTAAGTTACTCATGTGTAATTAGGGTCGTTTGTTTGCTATTTAGAAGCTAACTTACGCATGTATTAAATATTGTTTAAGTAATATCATGTTTGATAGCATTTTTTTGCTATGTATAAAATAGAACGCATCTAATACGGTATTTGGTTTAAAATTCAAAAACTCGCATAACTAATACATGTATAAGTTATGAGGGAATCTATATAATATTATTTTATATAGGATCGAAGATGGAATAACAATACATGATACTAAACCTTGCATAACTAATCCCTGCATAATTAATCTCTACATTACTAGTACATGCATAACTCTAACCAACAACCAAACAAACCCATATTGTAGTTTATGTGTTTCAACAAGGAGCATGAGGTGATATAGCTCATCTTGATTTAGTTTTCCTTAGATTGCATTTTCTGCTAGGGATTGATGTTGGGCTGTCAATTATTAAAAACAGGTACTTGTTCTTAAGAAAAGAATGATTTTCCTGAGTTTGGCAGCTTGAAATGAGACAGCGCTATTTAAATTTCTTGGGGTAGTTGAAATTATCTCAAAGTCTAGTGTTTTATAAACAATGTAATAGTTGACTCTGGAGCTTATCCACTATTTCCTTTTCAAGTACTTCCTCCGTGCCAATTTATATGATTTTTTTTTCCTTTTTAGCCCGTTCAAAAAAGAATAATATATTTCTTTATTTAGTAACAATTTAACTTTAAAACATCCATTTTACGTCAAATGAGATGATTTATAACCACACAAATATCTATGACTTATTTTAGATCACAAGTTTTAAAAATCTTTCTTTATTTCTTAAACTCTGTACCCAATCAAAAACCATCACATTAATTGGGACGGAGGGAGTAACACATTTGTAGAGGAAGAGGGACATCTATTTATAAGGAGTTATAGCCTTTTGAAGTGTTTGTGGATGTTAGAAGTTATTTTCTTGCTTATTCCCTGGGGGAGAGGATTTTCCGATTGTTTCTGTAAACGTGTAAATATAGGAAACAATATATTCTCTACTCATAATTAGAATATTTCTATATATTGTGTAAATATAATTATGGTAAGACTATGATTCCTCTTTTGTATAGGCTTAGGATTCATATTGTATAAGGGATGAACATTGTACTCTATATAAAAGACTCCCCAAGGGAGATTAATATCATCTTACATGGTATCAAGAGCCTAGAAAGAAAAACCCTAAAAAAATTCTACCAAGCAGCCCCTCGCCCCCTTCGGGCATTTCGCCGCGACGCCTCCATCTCTCTACCCAAATTCTTGGTTTTTCTTCTTCATTCCTCTATTCTCTAAATGGATACTCAGGATTCTTCCGACGTCCTTGACGCATCTTCCTCCACAAATCCCACCACCAAGTCATCACCCTCTTTTCATCCCGCCCTAACTGTTTCCAACATCAAGAATCATATCCCTATCCTTCTTGATCAAGAAAACAGTCAGTATTCTCCCTGGGTTGACCTGTTTCGCAATCATGCATGTCTCTATAACGTGCTTGATCATAATGACAAAATTCCGCGCCCTCAGGAGGTTGATGATTCTACTTGTCATCATCTAGACGCTGGCGTCAAACAGTGGATATATGGTAGTATCTCTCAGGATCTGCTCCTTACTGTCATGAAACTCCACAGCCCTTGACTTGTGGAATTGTTTGGAGGAAATTTTTCAGGACAACAAGCACACTCGTGCCGTGTATTTGGAAGAACGATTCAACAAAACACGTCTTGAAAACTTCTCTAATGTTTCTGAGTACTGCAAGCAGCTTAAACTTCTAGCGGATCAACTCTCCAACGTCGGCACGCCTGTTACTGACGCTAAAATGGTGCTCCAAATTATTGCAGGCCTTACTAAGGGCGAATATGATACTTTGACCACCATGATCCAACAGGCAGATCCGCTACCAAGTTTTAACAAAGTTCGCTCACAATTGTTGCTCGAAGAAACCCGTCGTGCTAAGCAGCGCCCAGCAGGTGTTAACTGTCGACTCGCAACCCCAAGATCAGACGCCACCGGAAAAATCCCAACAGCGGCAGGGCCGCGGCGGCAAGGATGGGAAAGGCCGCGGCGGTAGAGGAGGCCGTGGTCGTGGCAATGGTCGCGGTCAACAGAACCAGCAGCAGCAACAACAACAGGGATCGCAGAATAAGCGGTCGCGGCTCGCCGGCTTGGTCTACAGACCGCGGCGCCAAAGTCTGAGGCCGCGGCGCCCAGAGTCGAGCCGACGCAAGGTCCATTCGATGCAGCGGCCTACAATCCGTATTCTTATCCCGGTTTGTTGGGCCCGCTCCCTCGCAGCAGCCCACGGCATGCGGTCAGTCCCAGCCTCTCCGGCATGACACCTCCATAGGTCAGCGTTGACACCTACTCTGTGCGGCGCAATGACAATACTTGGTACATGGACTCAGGCGCCACATCTCACGTCACCCAATCTGCAGGTACTATTCCTAAACTGTTTAGTTTAAAGCATTCTCAATATGTTACAGTTGGTAGTGGACAACACATTCCAGTTAAAGGTTATGGTACCTCATACACACAACCTCCTCATCCACCCTTTTCCCTCAAAAACACCCTATATGCCCCACACATGATTAAGAACATCATATCTGTCCGCCAATTTACTCGTAATAATTATGTCTCTGTGGACTTTGACCCTTTTGGTTTTACCGTGAAGGATCTTCATACGGGGACACCTCTTACGAGATGCAATAGCACGGGGGATCTTTATCCATTCACATCCACCTTCGTTGCCAGGTCTTGCTCTCCCGTCACTCTAGCGGCTATTTCTTCTTCAACATGACACAATAGGCTTGGTCATCCAGGAGTCCTAGTCTTTAATTTTCTTAGAGGCAACAATTTCATTACTTGTAATGGGAAGTTTGCCCAAAATTGTGTTTCTTGTTCTTTAGGCAAACATATTCGTCTTCCGTTTAAATCATCTACTAGTGTTACCTTTGCTCCCTTTGATATTATACATGCCGATTTATGGACGTCTCTTATCTCTAGTTCTCTCGGTCATAAATACTATCTTGTGTTGCTTGATGATTTTTCACACTATGTTTGGTTATACCCTCTTAAATTTAAATCGGAAGTGTTTGTCAAATTTCTTGACGTTCGCAAGTTCATTCAAACACAATTTGAAAAAGACATAAAATCATTTCAGTGCGATAATGGTCGTGAATTCAATAACTCTATGTTTCACCGTTTTTGTACCAATGATGGCATGGTTTTCGTTTCTCCTGCACTCACACCTCACCACAAAACGGTAAAGCTGAAAGAATCATACACACCATTAACAACATGATTCACACTCTATTGATTCATGCCTCCATCCCTCCATCATTCTAGGTCTATGCTGCTAAAATGTCAAAATACGTTTTAAATATTCGCCCTACTAGCACTCTTCACAATATGACCCCTACCGAAATCCTCTACCGTAGAGTCCCCTCCTATGATCATCTACGGAGTTTCGGTTGTCTGTGTTATCCCAACCTTAGCTCTACCGCCCCTCACAAGCTCGCTCCTAGGTCCATTCCATGTGTCTTCCTAGGATTCCCGCCGAACCATAGGGGCTATACATGCTATGACTTGTCGACTCGTCTAATTCACATCTCTCGTCACGTCACATTCGACGAGACCACATTCCCGTTTTTGAATCTTCAAAAATTCCAAAAACCGGATTACTCATTTCTGAGCATGCCATCTCTCTCATCCTCATCGAATAACTCGATTCTTCTCGTCTCTCGCCGCGACCTGCGTTAGGCGCGGTGCAAAATTCTGCGAGTCGGCACGCGCCTGCAGAGGCGCAACGGCGCCAAATGTCCAGAGACGGTATGCGCCCTGTCGCGGCTCTCGCTCCCGGCCATGAGCGCCGGCTTCTCCCCATCCTCTCTCGTTGTCGACTTTACCCGTATCGGACCCACTCGGCCGCTGTCCCTACTCATCCAATGGAAACTCGTTCAAAGCATGAAATCTTCAAACCCAAAGTCCATTTCAACTTGTCTGCCCAAACCATCTCTCCACTTCCAACGAACCCAAAATTGGCCAAACAAGACCCTAATTGGAATGCAGCTATGTATGAGGAATTCAATGCTTTGACTAAACAGCACACGTGGGATCTAGTACCTAGACCTGAGGGGGTGAATGTAATTCGTTGTATGTGTCTTTTTCGTCACAAGTTCAGAGACAATGGGGATCTTCAGAGGTATAAGGCCCGTCTTGTGGTTAATGACACAAATCAGCAGGAGGGCATTGATTGTGGAGAGACCTTCAGCCCGGTTGTCAAACCGGCTACCATTCGCACAGTTTTGAGCATTGCCATGGGCAAACACTGGTCGATCCATCAACTTGATATGAAGAATGCATTCTTACATGGGGACCTGAGAGAAACAGTGTACATGCATCAGCCATCTGGGTTCACCCATCCAGCAATTCCTCACTATGTGTGTCGTCTCCGTAAGTCACTATATGTCCTGAAACAGGCCTCCCGTGCGTGGTATGATCGCTTTGCCAGATATATCTTGCAGATTGGGTTTGTATGCAGCAAGAGTGATACATCACTCTTCATTTTTCATCGAGGTAGTAGCACTGCTTACTTATTACTGTACGTGGATGATATTGTTCTGACTGCCTCCTCAGATAGATTGAAAAATGAGATTATTGCCTTGCTTAAGTACGAATTTGCAATGACTGATTTGAGAAAGCTGAGTTATTTCTTGGGGATATCAGTGACCAGGTTTGCCAATCACATGTTCTTGTGTCAGCGTAAGTATGCAGAGGAGATAGTGTACAGGGCTAAGATGGCGAATTGCAAAGTTATGCCTACTCCAGTCGATTCGAAATCTAAGCTCAGTGCTATGGATAGTGCTCCAGTCTCCGATCTCACTCTGTATAGGAGCCTTGCAGGTGCACTTCAGTATCTCACATTTACCAGGCCAAACATTGCTTATGTTGTTCAGCTTTCATGCATGCCCTCATGGAGTCTCACTTCACTGCTCTTAAGCGTATCATTCGATACATTAAGGGCACTCTTGATTATGGTTTGCACCTATACCCCTCTGCGCCAAACAGGTTACTCTCATATACGGATGCAGATTGGGCAGGGTGTCCGGACACGCGACGCTCCACCTCAGGCTTTTGTGTTTTCTTAGGGGATAATATGATTTCTTGGTCTGCCAAGCAACAGGCTACCCTATCTAGATCGATCGCAGAAATTTGATGCGAGGCGTTGCAAATGTAGTAGCTGAGATTTGTTGGCTCAGAAACTTACTGTTAGAACTTCAGTGTCCTTTGCGTCAGGCATCTATTGTGTACTGTGATAACATCTCTGTCATCTATTTGTCTCATAATCCGGTTCAGCATCAGCGAACCAAACACATTGAGATAGACCTACACTTTGTTCGTGAGAAAGTTTCTTTAGGCCATGTCAGAGTGTTACATGTTCCATCATCCTATCAGTATGCAAACATATTTACCAAAGGACTTCTCAGACAGTTGTTTCTTGACTTCAGATTCAGTCTCAGCGTCCGGCCTCCTCCCGCTCCGACTGAGGGGGTGTGTAAACGTGTAAATATAGGAAACAATATATTCCCTACCATTTCCATATATTGTGTAAATATAATTATGGTAAGACTAGGATTCCTCTTTTGTATAGGCTTAGGATTCCTATTGTATAAGGGATGAACATTGTACTATATATATACCTTGATATTAATGAAAGACTCCCAAGGGAGAGTAATATTGTCCATACCACATTGTGGCAACCTGATTTCTGACAGTTAGAACAAGAGTAAAATAGAAACAAGAAACTAAACAAAGGGACAAAATATTCGCTCATGTTACTAATTGACAGACTGCTGAAGTTCCGTTTTGCTGCTACATCATCCTGTAAATTTGATGATGAGCAATATCCGCTGCTGGTTCTGCTACTTACAGGAACCGGAACTTATTAGATTCTCAGTGTAACTAGATAATCTGGCAAACAAAAACATTCTCGTTACCAGAGAAAAAGAAAGCGAAAAGAAATTATGTAGAGGAAAAGGGAAGAAATATATAATGTGCATCACCAGCTTTTATATTGTGGAAAAGGTGCATTTTTTTTCTCAATTTTTTTTTTCTGGCCTAATATACTTTCTGCCTGAGACTTTTTTAGTATGAAAGAGGTCATGGTGCTCGTTATAGTATTCCCCCAGCGCTACTCTAACGACTCTCTCCCTTCTATGTATGCCTACATGCAGATTCATTAGTATGCATTACAGTAGAAATAGCCTTTGTTTTGTGAGAACATTGCTTCCCTTCACAGTTATGAGAATATAATTTATTGATGATATTATACTCTGTTTCCTTTTATAAATCCAAGGAAAAGAGACTGAAATGGGTTGATGAAGAGTTTGAAATGATTGTCTTTTCTGACAACTTTGTCAAATCTAACGATGAAACTGTCAACCACGTTAGAAATGAGCTGGATCGTGCTGATATTTTGGTGGTCGTTGCTGTCAGAAAGGACGGATCAGTCAACTGGATACAGGCGAACAGTCCAAATGTATCAAACATTATATGCTTTGATTCCTCTTTGGCACTGAGAAACAAGCTAGGTGGATTTTTTGTTGAAACTGAAAATAGGGGAGACATATTCAGCAGTTTACTTCCATTCTCTCAATCTAAGAAACTGAATGAATCTGTAGAGATAGCCCGAACAGTGTCTGAGTCTTGGGAAAGGCATAATTCTGACGACATACGGTTCTGCTTATTAGTTGTAATTAATGCTTATATAACACCGGTTTCAACACTGAAGAACCTTAGAGCCAAAGGATTCTCCACCTTGAACTGCATGGTGACAAATTGTGGGCCTCAGATATTGAATTGTCTATTGGATCCTAACTGTAGGAAGGCGCTTCAATGTTTGAACAACTGTAGCCCTGTAGATCAAGTATGCAATTATCGCTGTATTGCTTCATATGAGAGCAAATACCTGGAAGAGTTCTCTCTCTGTGTACTACAGAAGAATAACTGTCTTGAACTCGATGCAAAGATCCCTGAAAAACCTCGCGTGCCTCCAATGGCAGAGTTTCGAGGGGAGAAGTTGTCTCCTGAAATCGCTGAGGACCTTTTTGTCGGTTGGTTAGGGACATTGGATTGGAGTTGGCGCGTTGTAGCAGGGCAGAATCCAGCTTATGATCAATTTCCATGCCAGTACCAATTATTCTATCGGGGTAAAGCTAGAGGATCGTTCTGGTATGAGCCAGTTTTCCAGGTAAGAACGCTCGAAGGGGACTTAGCCTGGAGAAGGCGCAAGTATAGAGTAAAAAGAGGAAAAGTTCCCGGAACATTTCACTTCAGTGTACTGGATAATGGAGTTGCTTCAAACGAATTCTGGACAATTGTGGATGTTTCTGATGATTTGAGCTGGGGTTTGTTCCACTATCATGGAGCTGCACGAGTGGCGGGGCAGTCATATACCGGGGCAGTTCTTGTCAGCCCAGATGGACAATATCCAGATGAGAAGGAAAAAGAAAGGTTGGTATCTGCATTGGATAGATGTGATATCAAAGAGTGGGAGCTATTCAATGTTGATAATTGTTCATGTGAAGATGCACCATTGGGGCTTCCAGAAGGCTCAAGTCTGCATTCTAAAATTCAAGTCCATGGCCAGACACATTCTTCAGTCTAGGAGCCTGCAACTTTTGTTAAGACTGAACTTTTGTATTGTATAGTTTATTGATATGCCAGTCATGATAAATGACTATTGTTACATCATAGTGTATCATGAAGGGAATGAAATTTTTACAGAAAAATAGGAGAGTTTTGTTTAAGTTTCATTAATCTCCATGCCAAGTGCCATTTACATAAATTTGAGGGGAGTCTACGCGATTATCCTTCAATTCACCTTCTTTTCGTTTACTTTTCCGCTTGTGATGAAGTATTTAAAAAAGAATAGAAGGCTAATTCTCCAATTCCAAATTATGTCATTTCACTTATGCCTGTTTGACGAGTCCCCAACTGTATGTAAAGAAGATAAGAAATATAGGTTTCAAGAACGCATCAATCCATTGTTGAGCTAAATATTGAATACAACTTTAAAATCTTGTTTACTAAATGTTCTCAGTGAAGTTGGGTTTACTGAAATATACAGGAGAGTATTGTTAGACAAATCTTTAGAAGAAAAAAAGACTAAAGTGAATAATCATCAAAGGCAAATGGCTAATCTACAAATTTGACAAATCTTGGAACTATTTTTCTAATCTAATAAAAACTGGTTATGGTTAATAACTTAGGTAGTAGCTCAAGACAATCGAATCATTTTGTTGCTATGGGGCCGTAAAATCGTTGGCAATGATTCCCCCTCATCAAGTATTCTTGGATGTTCTTTCCAAAAACTCGTCCCGATTATGTTACAGTGTTCAACAACTACTCTGTCATTACCTGTTGCTTTATCCTGGATTCAAAAGCAAAAGGTATAAGAAAAAAACAATGGTACTTATTGTGAGAATCTATGTACCGAGTATAGCTTCTGAATGTGAAGAAGAATACAGATGATACCAGGAACAAATTTAAAAATTTGAGATTGGAACATCTGCCGAATTTAATTGAAAACATGTCGTGACGGAGTTAATTATTGCATTAATGACAAGAACCAAAAAACACTTCTTAAGGTAATATTCAAGTTGTTTACAACTGATGCCAGACCTAAATTCACAACAAAACTTATTTAAGCAAACAGTTTATTATCCATATGGTGGTAGAAGCCTAAAACTAAAGGAATTCAGGCTTGGTCTACAATATCATCACACACAACATAAAGTACTTCAAGAAAAAAAGCATCTTCAGCTCACACACACACAGAGGGAGAGAGAGAGATTTACTCTGTCCAGGAAAACAGAGGACCCAATCCGAAATATAATTGGTAACCCATTGTAATCAATGCCAAACTGGGCAAGCAATTCATTCTTTTCTTGAGTTTGGGTACCCTGCAGAACAAAAGGGTTAATGTGGTCATTGGAATATCAAGATTACTCTGAATAGTGAAACCTGCTTGTATCCAATCAGAACAGGATGAGAGATATGAGACTAACAGATCTACTTTATCAAGGTTAAATCAACGCTAACAGTACAAATTGAGGTGCATAGTGGATTTCTACAGAATCAAATTACACAAGATTATTCATTTACACTATTATGTGTCACTAGGGTTGTAGCGGTCCGGATACTCCCGGTAATTACCCGAGAACCGGACCGGTAAACCCGGACCGATACTCGGACCGAAAAGTTAACGGTCCGGATACGAGTACCAAAAAATTACCCAGATCGATAAGGAGTCGGACCGGTAACCCGATAACACCCACCCCAGCCAGACCCCCCCCCCCTCCAGCCAGCCCCCCATTAGTTGTAAATTGATAAAACTTTAAATGGTCATAACTCTGCACTCGAACGTCCGTTTCACCTATTTATTTATTTTGATTTCGCGTATTTTTTCGAGACAGGGCCGGATAAACTGCTAAAGCGGCTTGGAGCAGCCGATTTCTCAAAAAACGTTCGGCTTGCCAATCAATTTCACTTTTCCCCCAAATCATTACGTTTTTTCCCTTTTCAAAGCTAAATATCTCGCGATATACAATAAATTTCAATGTCCAAATTTTGTGGTAATGTGTCCGAGAATGTCAATTTCAATATTGGAAATTCAATTTTAAAAAAAATCCGGGCCCCGTAACCCGGCCCGAAAAATTCTTACAGATCCGGACCAAGAACCAGACCAATAAGATTTCGGTCCGGTCCCGGATCTGGACTCAGAACCGAAACCTTATCGGACCGGACCAGACCGATAACACCCCTATGTGTCACAATCATCACCTAGATGAGAACCGTTACCATTAGTGATTGAGACTTCAGCGCCAATATGTCAGCCTCTATGTTTAACAGAATCTCATCTTTCTGACAGTCTCAGTTGATATAACTAAGTATGTTCCTAAGATATATATGCCCTGAATAGTGCTCAAAACTAAGTGCTAGCTTGGAAAAACTAAGTGCCAACTATGTGCTAGACTCAAAAAAGGATGCTGCTAAATTGAGAAGAAGCTCGGAGGAAAGACTAAATAATGTTTTGCATCCCCCTTTAACCTTTCCACCTTCACTTCTTGTGATCATGAGATATCCAGTTTCTTGACTACTCTCTCATGGCTTCGCAAGGTGCTTGCATCATTAAAATACTCCCTTTTGTGTGCCCAGTCTTCAATGGGGCACCCAAAGAGCTATATATCACATTTTTATAACTCCTAATACATCTACCACCAGAAGGGGAGCCTTGGAGCAACGGTAAAGTTGTGTGACATATAGGTCACGGGTTCGAGCCGTGGAAGCAGTCACTAATGCTTGCATTAGGATAGGCTGTCTACATCACACCTAGGGGTGTTCACCGGTCCAGAACCGGACCGGAACCGGAATCCAGAATTTTTCTGGACCGAGGACCGGTTGGACCGGTTTTTTTTTTTAAATGCAATTTATAAATTATAAATTTTTAAGAATGTGTTCGTTTATCAATCTCATTAAATATGTTTGTTTTTTTTTCCTTATCCTTCAATAAACTTTATTTCATTAATATGACTAACTTAAAGAAAATCACCAAATGTACTTGGTTCGTATACGAACTACTGAACTACTCATTAATTAAAGTTACACACCACATTTATATTTTCTATTTTCTATTTGAAATTTGGACATTCCTGAAACAAGGGGTGCACAAAGGTTAAACCGGACCGACCAAGACCAAATTACATTACTCTGACCGAATGATTTGCCCCAGCCCCCACCACCACCCCACCCGCTGCCCCCACCACCCCATCCACCTACCAGCCCCACAGCCGGACGTATTGACATATCTAATATAGGTTGTAAATTGATCAAACTTTATACGGTCATAACTTTGCGCTCGGACGTCCGTTTTACCTAATTTTTTTTTGATTTCGCGTATTATTTCGATACGGGGGTGGCCAAACTGCGTTGGCGGTTTGATTCGTCCGATTTCTCCAAAAACGTCCATCTTGCCCCTCAATTTCTCTTTTCCCCCAAATCGTTACGTTTTTCCCATTTTCAAATCTAAATATCTCGCGATGTACAATAGATTTCAACGTAAAAATTTCGTGGCACCGCGTCCGAGAATGTCAATTTCAGTATTGGAAATTCAATTTAAAAAAAAAAAAAAAATATTCCGGTCCATTCCGGTCCGGACCGGAAAATTCCGGTTTTACCCGGACCGGACCGGAAAACCGGAATCCTTGATTTTGACGGACCGAGGACCGGACCGGAATCAACCGGTCCGGACCGGTCCATTCCGGTCCGGTTCCGGTCCTATTTTGTACACCCCTAATCACACCCCTTAGGTGCGGCCCTTCCCCGGATCCTGCTAACGCGGGATGCTTTGTGCACCGGGCTGCCCTAATACATCTACCACCAAGGAGTGGACAAAATATTGCTGAATGCATTTCCAGTCAAAGCAAACCTACAAGTGAAATCACACCATCTGTGTCATGCCAATGAACATGGGATACTTCACCACTACAGGCTGCAAAACTATTTTCTTCTAGGTGCACATGGCAAACAAATTGATAATAAATGGATGTAGCAGCCCACAGTGGCTCAATACATTATACAGGTTATTTTGTTAATAAATGTCGAATTAGGAACATATCATAGGCAACAAATGGTCTTTTTGAAATAAAGTTCAGAAATTTAGTCATCCAGCCACAAAAAGGGAACATGGCATAGGCAAGGATGTGTCATTCCAACAGTTTATGACTTGGAAATTTGGAAGATCATTTCTTCAACATCAATAGTGTGCATGTTGAAAAATAGAAGCTTACAAGCTACTTATCGAGTTACTTACTGTAGGCTTGTCTGCTTGTAAGCTAGACAGGTCTATCTGAAGTAATGCAAGTGAAGCTTGTATTGGATGTTGAAATTATTTACTTTTTAACTTACGAATTATGATGATGTAAAAGAGATCATCCAGCAGATTTAGGCAGCAAAATATGTTTTCCAGAGAGTCACGCGTTATAATAGATCATGCTACTGCATCTTAAACAAGAGACTTGCATCATGATTTAAGGAATGAGATACCACACCTTCAGAGAGCTTTGTGCTTCAGTTCTGCTCTTTCCAGACTTCACAAGCAGCCAGAAACAAGTATTATACTGATTGTTTATGTGACCTACAAATCAAGGTATTAAAATAAGATTGTTAAAATGATACTACAATTCATTCTTTAGCTTGCCACCAAGAAGAATAGGTCATAGAAACCCAAATTTCTTCATCTAACCTGATTAATTTGCTTGAAGTTATTTAAAATAACAAATAAAATAGGAAGTGCTCACAATCAACTTGTCTCCAAGCCAAGTAATCTCGAAGAATCTTAGATGATGGATAGCAAACAGATAGGCCATCAAAATATGGTGGTTCTTTAAACTCTTTCTCAGGGAAAAACTCTTTCCACTTCATCACATACATGGAAGAGAAAAGAGATAAAACGGCAGAGACGATTTCGCTGAAATGATGATCAGAAGAGCAAGTCAATATAACAACATTAAATATAAGCAATAAAAAAGTCAATATAACAACATAAGGTAAATTAGTTGAGGACGGCCCTCGTGCAGTTTCCAAATAGACTCATACCCTGAAACTTCAACCAATTTAATGAAAAATCTTCGAGAAATCGTTGTAAGAGATTTACTACAAATGCTAAATACTCTAGAAGGGCAATTCCACCATTCAGACAATCAAGCATATTATAGGACATATTCTGAAAAAACCCGGGATTGTGCAAAAGAAATGAATTTTCGGGATCTTTTAGCATGTTGCTCACAGATAACTGCACTAAGGTCTTGCAGGTGGGCAACTACAGCTGATATCAAAATAATCTATATGCACCATGGATTCTAGAAACATGAAGAAGAATTTGCTCCTGATCTTGACTTGGCTCCCTGCTAATATTTGGTTTTAGCTAAACACTACGCTTGCTAAGAAACTTAAGAAAGGTGATGAAAGAGTTACCTTGACCGCCTCTGATACAATAGAGTATCTTTCTTCAGAACAAAGCTGAAAGAAAAGATTAATCTCTTAAGATAAAAGACAATAGGAAAAGGAAAAAGTTGTGTCATAAGTGAATCAAAGATGCTAAACAAACCAATACCTGTATTCATCGCTCACCCCATATGCAAAGATAATATCCTTAAACATCTCTAGCAAAGAAGCCGCACAAGAGTTCATAAGTTTCAGTGCCTGCTCATCATTTGGCTTCTAAAAACCATTATCTTCACAAAACCTACAATGGATCCTGTCAAGATCATGAAACCAGCAACTGCAAACTAGATTTCACAAATTATATGCTCAATATTTGACATGACTTTATACTTGCCAAATATTATACATATATATATATATATATATCACACTCAAACGTGGATGTATATATATTATAACAATGATCTTGTATCTGACATTTTTTATGGATTATTGGCAACAGCCCAGAATGTTTTGAACAACTGCACTATTGTTTCCGGGACATAATAGAAATTAACTTCGGAAATGCTTAGAGTTTCGTCTTTAATGTGGAATTAGAAATCCAGACTTGATCAAGAAAATAGGCATATAAGAAAACCCAACTTCCACTGAAACATGGATTATATTATCCACAAAATGCATATTACCTACAAAATTTCATACTTGACGAAAATAAGAAGCAAGAATAGTGCCACATCACTTTGACATGAAACGTGGGATTTGAAGCAAAAAGACTAATTCAGTCTAAAGAACATCACAGACAGGAGAAAAGGTATCAACTGGAAAAGGGAAAAAGACAAGGACAATAACAAATCAACAAAGAACGATATCAACACTTCTCGGTAAGTCAAGAAAAAGGTCATAAAAATTAGTAAACAAAAGATCAATCGGTAGAAATAAAGGCACAAATTACCTGTGGAAATGACAACCGTCTATCCGGACTACAATCCAAGTAGATAACATCAACCTGCTTTCAAATAGGAAAGACCTCAAATACTCGGGTTTAATCTTGTTAATCCCTTCCACGAGCGAACCAAGTTCCTCAGTAAGGCATGAGTAGTTATTCCAGAACCTTTTTGTTGCTACATTTTCTGAGTGAACAATGACTGCTTTCTTCCTTAGTCTTTTAACAGGAGAGCCATTCTCACGGTACTTCACAATATCGTCCACCTGCGTTAAGATGGATAATATAACTTGACAAAGTGGATATAAAAATGCATGATATGAAGTACCCACATATAGTGACGAGCAAACTGCATCGCATATACCTCATCCTCTTCCCTTTCTACCCCTATAGTGGGGGAGTTTTCATGGGTTGAGTATAGAGCTTGTGTGTCTTTTTGTGATTGAGAGAAAAAATCTAAAAATAAAAGGAATATGTCTACTCGTCACAAAAAGAGACCTTTAATGCACATGCCATTTTTATATCAAGATATAAGAGTTACACATAACTGCTCCATGAAAAAGCACAACAATAAGATGACCTCACCAAGGCTCAGACTATGGAGTTCAATTCTACACCCTTTACCCTTTTTTAGACGTACCATTTAACTGCACGAGCAGACTAACATTTATTTTTTTGTCGCTTAAATTCTACAAAAAAAATCTTTTCTCTAAAATTATAAAGTATACTTTTTTCAAGAAAGAAAGTGACGAATTTAGAACAAAAAGAGAGAGGGAGGTCCTTAGGGCAAGTTTGTTAGCAAAGACAGACAAAAACAGGTGTGTATGTTCTCTCTTTGTCTCTCTTTCTATCTCTTGTATGAAAAGCATCAAAACCAATTTAAACCCTTTCCTCTGCCTCATTTTTTGTAATATTTAACCCATTCCTCAGTTTTTCCTAAAACCAATCTTCCAAAAGATCAACCACACACGTCTATTGTTTTTCAAAACAAAAAGTGTTTTGCATATTCGAATGCCATCTTTTTATCTATATTTCAGATCTAAAGGAGAAACCAAAAAAAAGGGATAGCGGCACATGCACCCACTTGCATATACAGATATGTACTCTTCTAGGAGAAGGGGGATGAAGGTAGCTACCTTTATCTTGATGGCACAAGACCCTTGACGAAAAATCTGCGGAAGGTCTTTGTAGTTGATACCAAACTGCTGAAAGAGTAGTTCATTTTGCTCCTGCTTTTGTGTTCCCTACTTACATGTAACAACACTGTCAAGCCTCAAAGTCTAGGGTTCTTTGAGTACAACCATACTTTGAAAATGAACGTTTAAATTCTCTTCAAAAGTAAGTAGATCCGAAACATATAAAATGCATTTATTCTGGCCATGGCCCAAGCTATTATTGTGAAAATTGGTGAATAAAACCAACTATCATTAAGAATTTCATCTTGAACCAAAAACAAGCAAGATAAAAAAGTATGAGGGTAGAAAGAAAACTTACCTTACAAGTTACAGCACCCTTATGATACAAACAGACATACTAAAAGAGCCTATGGGGAAACAAGATATAAACAACTAGGGAGGCCATAATTCATCTATTGTGATATTGTAAGGAGCACATCACATATCTTCTTACGATAATTGACTGATTGAAAGCATACTACGCAGCGCAGACTCAAATTCCAACGAAAGTGGAAAAAGATTTAAAGATTGGAAAATGCTTTTGTTCATTCTTCAAGTACAGATAGAGAAAAAGACTCATATATCTCCTTCACAAAAAGAAAAGACTCATATATCTTGTGATCTTGACCTTAGCTCAGAATCTTTAATCCAGAATCCAAAAATTGGCCCCAAGTTTATTATTAGTTAGCTCAAGTAATGTGGTTCATCTAAATCACATACAGCAAAGAGTAAAATCTGGAAAAATGAGCTTAATGATCTACAAACACTTCTCAACATGTGCAGTGAAGGTATTGACATTTTCGAAAGGAGTACATATGTTCAAGTTAACAAACTGTAGACATGTAATCAATAAGAGACCTCAGATATGTACGCAGAGCTATCACTACAAGAACCATTGCTGGAAGATTTAATACTCTTTTCTTTCACATAATAGCCATTCCTTTTAAGACATTCTCTAATATGCATCTTGATTTATGCATATGAAGTCACTATATGCATGTAATTGCTTTCCTTCTGTAGATACTAGCATACAATAACCACCTGCTACTATACCTGGCAAGTCCCCGCCTGGACCAGGACCGGCGCACTTGATCTTTGGCCCGCGGAGATGGGCTAGTTTACGAACCGGACCCTTAAGTGCCTGATCTGGGCCAGTTAATTTTGAAGAGTGTTGGGCCCCACACCTACTCATGATTCCTAACCACTATGTAGTCTGCTAGTAGGCCAGTTAGAGGCCAGTCCAGCTTATTCTTTTTCAGTTCATTCTACTTTTCTTCTTTATATGATTTTTGTCACTAAATTTATTTTAACGTTACCTAAAATGTAAAATTGAAGAAGAATATTGATGAAAAAGATCGTAAATAAGTATGTCATATTATTGAGGAAACAATTAAAGCTTTTACTCTCAAACTTGAGTTAATTACAGCACCTTAAGAATCTCTTTCGCCTCCTTTTCTGACTTTCCAGAAAACACCAGCTTCCACAAACAAGTATTGTATTGATTGCTTATATGACCTGTAAGAAAAACCAATATTCTTTAGCAACGTATTTTATCCAAACACTCAACTCTGCCAGTAATTATTAATTGGAAATATCATTAGGAGAACTCACATTCTGTTTGTCTCCATAGAAGATATGCCTGAAGAACCTCCATTGATGCACAGCTGATAACTCGTGAATGGAATGATGGAGGCACACTTAACTCCTTTTGAGAAAAGAACTCTTTCCATTTGGTTACATATGTAGATGAGAAGAAAGACACAATAATGGATTGTATTTTGCTGCACATAGAAATTTCTGGTCAGCTAAGAAAAATCATGAGCAGCTTCATCTCAAATGAGGAAACTAGGATCATTTTACATCTCTCTTTTCTCTGTCTTCTTGATATAAACAAGAGGGACATTTTGTATATTATAATCCATTTTACTTAACTACACATAAGTCTCCCGAAAACAAAAACATATTTCTGGTGGTCATCTTGTGAGGAGATTGTCAGACATATTTTATATACACTTTATGAGTCATTTTTAGTTAGTATTTTTCTTATTTTCTTTGAAATTAGTGTCGTGTTAGGGTCGTTTTTCTTTCTTTTGAGTCACAACGGTCCTAAATGGAGAAATGTCCTAAATGGATAAATGGCAAAAAGAAGATGAAATGAGCTTAATTGAGGTGTAATTGCACAAGAAAAGGCCAAGAAATGAAGTCTAAGAAGTCACGGGAAGTATAGAAGAAATCAGACGAAGTCCAGACGAGAAAATGACAAAAAAATCAGAAAATCCGAGAATGGACGTCGCCGGCGCCGCGCCGCGGCGCCAGCCAGCAGGGCCGCGGCGCCCAAACTACTGCGAGACTGATTCGGCTACAGGATTTCCGGAGCGGCGACGCCACCCAGCAGAGCCGCGGCGGCGAGGCGGGTCTACGCGAGAAAAAGTCGATTTTTCAAAGGGCAAAAGGGTCCGAAACGCAATTTTTTCCAACTATATAATTCCTAAACCTTAACCTTATTGAGGTATCTTAAATCTTGTACATAATTCTACATTCTACTTTGGAGAGGAAAAAGGAGGCCACAAGCTACAAGATTGGAGACAACTTTGTTCAAGTTCTTTCCTTTTCTCTTTTATTTATTTCAGTTTATGTTGGATATTGTATTAGTTCTTAGCATGTCTATGGCTAGGAGCTAATCTTTTAATTAGGGCTTTCCATTGAATCGCTTGAAACTCGTTTTATGAATTAATGCATTAGTTTGGTTTCTTCTCATCTTGTTGAGATTTATTCAATATTGGTTTGAATGTTTGATAGTTAACTGATCACTAATTATCATAATTTATATGATTTCGAATCGAGATCTGAGAGGGGAGATTTGGATATGTTGTAATTGAATAGACATAGGTTAAAATCGCGGACGAAAGTACCCCGATACTTGTGTAGCACTTTAGGTTATTGTTCTTAATCCTCCTATGTGGTAAAATCTATCATAGAAATATAGAAGGTTTCTGCACTGGGGTTGAGCTTTTATATATCCTAACCGGAATATAAGACAGACTAGTTAACCTGATATCTTAACGTAGAAGAAGAAGCCATTTGTTGTTGCATTAAGGATTGAAAAGAGTGGATAGTTGAGGATATTGAAAGCCCTATTTCCACCATAACTGATTTACACCAAAGCATATTTAGTTTAATTCTCGCAATTACCCTAGTAGTTTTTAGACAAAAACCAAATCAACTTATCGTTAGCCAAATAGATAACATAGAGTAGATGTTCGGTAATTGAAAGGTCAAGGAATCGATCGAACATTCTCGATTTCAAAAATCGTGGAAATTCATTTTTAAAAGTTACTAGGTAATTAGTGAAGAGGTTTATAAAAGTGACAAGCCAGCCTCTGTGGACGATATTCGGTCTTACAGACTATATTACTTGAAACGATACGTACACTTGCGTGAGCATTTGGAAAATCGCTAACAAGTTTTTGGCGCCGTTGCCGGGGACTGGCGTACTTTTAATATCGAACTATCTAATCTTATTTCTAATTTGGTTTGTATATATTTGGTTATGTTATTTTATTTCTAATTTGGTTGCTCCAGGAATAAGTTTCTAACTTGTTCTGCGAGCATCTTTTTATCACTTTTTGTTGTTTTTCTTATTTTGTAGGTAAAGTTGAAAAAAAAAAAACAAGGCCATGGACTACTACTACTATCAGGGGCAGGGGCAGTGGAATCATCAACAACAGCCTAACCCACAGGTTCCACAAGAAGATCAAAATGAGTTGTAGGCAGCCATACTCGTGCTCACCAAGTGTCAGACTCAGTTTATGGCTGAGACAAGAGTATCCCTCAAAAATTTGAAGACACAAATAGGACAGATGATGGATATGGTGATCAATATACCGCAAAAAAATCTGCCTAGCGACACAGTTGTGGGGAGTGATAAGCAGAGTGAGGAACCTGAACCACAACAAGTTGTTGAGAATAATGAGGAATTGAGAGAGATAGTTGGTGTAGAGAAAGAAGAGGTTATTGAGATCCAATTTTTCACCTTTTTGGATTCCTTGAATTTCTTTTTCCTATATACCCGTTGCAGAAAAGACACCACCAACTATCATTGCTGAGCCCCAACCAGAAAGTCCATACCCTCCAAGGCACCCCCTAAAGTTGAGAGATGTAGGGAGTTTCACTGATCCCTACATTATAGAGAGCCTAGAAGACAAGTCTGCCTTATGTAATTGGGGGATAATCTTAGATATGAGGCCCTTGTTTGAAAAAAGTGTTGTAGGAGAAGTGAGATTAACTGCGTCCGGCTTTTTAGACGTTAAAGACAGCGCTTGTTGGGAGGCAACCCAATGTTTTAATTATGTTAGTTTGATTTTCTGTTTTAGTTTGTTTTATTTTGTCTTGAACAGTCTCACGGTATTGGCTCCTTGTCTTATGTTTTTTATGTCAGGTGGAATGGAAACTAAAGTGTCAAAATGCTGAAATCCAGAACTTTAGAGAGTCCCGATGACCTATGCAATTTCAAGAATCTCATCCCAGACCTCCGTTATGACCGTTGTTTTGTGTCTGTAAGTTGTCCCCTTATTTTTAGTCCTCACACATTGGGGACAATGTGTCGATTAAGTTTGGGAGGTGTCTTATTTTGTTTCATTGTTTTGTTTTTAGTCTTTTTGAGTTGTCTTTATGTGTTTTTGAGTCGTAATTTTTTTTTGTGAATCATGCATGTTGTAGTTGCTAAAGATATTGAGTGGATAAAGTGGATAATGTAATGGAATTAAAAGCGACAATCTGTGTGCTTAAATTAGATATGCCAAAAATTCATGACATCTAATTCTTTGGGATATTTGTGCTTAGCCTATGTGTGTCAGTTATGAAAAGAAATGTTGAAAAATGTCTAGAAATATGTTTGCTTGTTATTTGAGGCGAAATAGTTAAGATATACATGTTTAGAGAGATGATTCAGGCATTTCGTTGATAGCCCTTCTGATCATTCATTACCTACCCTGACATAAATCGTATCCTTAGTCAGCCCCTTTGAGCCTAAATAATATTTTTCTTTGACACCCTATGATTCTCCGTTTGTGTCATAAGTGATAATTGAAAACTCTTGGAATGAGAAGTGTTGAAAAAGAGATAAAAAAAGAGTGAAAATTTGATGCACCCCAATGTAAAATATGCAAAAGCCTAAGTTTGGGGGTGCCTTTTATTTATAATACATATCATTCTCTCAAAAGAAGAGAGGGAAAAATAGGTATGAGACTAAAAAGAAAGTCAAAAAGAAGGGAAAAAAAGAGTTGAATGAAAGATGCTTATGGTACGTAATTGAGCCTAAATGTCTACTTTTACCTACCACTGCCTAAGCCTACATTACAACCCTTAAAAGTCCTGATGATCTCAAAATGTGTATGTATATGATTAGTGGAGAATAGCAAGTAAACAGGTCTATAGAAATTTGGGAAAGATGGAATGAAATTGACATGCATAAGTTAGGTGTTTGTATTCTCAATGATTATGATACAATTGAATTTGCGAAATATCTAACTTGAAATTCAAGATTGCTAAATATTCATGCTATGTATGTTCTAACATATTATCTCAACTTTCATCCATGATTTTTAAGAAGCATCGCTATAGCTACTTGATCCATTTCATAGAATTTTTATTTTTGTTTTTGTTTTGATCTTTACTCGAGGGCGAGTAAAGGTTAATTTTGGGTATTTGTTAGGCATATTTTATATACACTTTATGAGTCATTTTTAGTTAGTATTTTTCTTCTTTTCTTTGAAATTAGTGTCGTGTTAGGGTCGTTTTTCTTTCTTTTGAGTCACAACGGTCCTAAATGGAGAAATGACAAAAAGAAGATGAAATGAGCTTAATTGAGGTGTAATTGCACAAGAAAAGGCCAAGAAATGAAGACTAAGAAGTCCCGGGAAGTATAGAAGAAATCAGACGAAGTCTGGACGAGAAAATGACAAAAAATCAGAAAATTCGAGAATGGACGTCGCAGCGCCATGACGCCAACTCTGCGAGGCCGATTCGCCTCTGATATTTCGGGCGCGCCGTGGTCTGCGAGAAAAAGTCAATTTTTCGAAGGGTAAAAGGGTCCGAAACGCAATTTTTCCCAACTATATAATCCCTAAACCCTAACCTTATTGAGGTATCTTAGATCTTGTACATAATTTTACATTTTACTTTGGAGAGAAAAAGGAGGCCACAAGCTACAAGATTGGAGACAACTTTGTTCAAGTTCTTTCCTTTTCTCTTTTATTTATTTCAGTTTATGTTGGATATTGTATTAGTTCTTAGCATGTCTATGGCTAGGAGCTAATCTTTTAATTAGGGCTTTCCATTGAATCGCTTGAAACTCGTTTTATGAATTAATGTATTAGTTTGGTTTCTTCTCATCTTGTTAAGATATATTCAATATTGGTTTGAATGTTTGATAGTTAACTGATCACTAATTATCATAATTTATATGATTTCGAATCGAGATCTAAGAAGGGAGATTTGGATATGCTGTAATTGAATAGACATAGGTTAAAATCGCGGACGAAATACCCCGATACTTGTGTAGCACTTTAGGTTATTGTTCTTAATCCTCCTATGTGGTAAAATCTATCATATAAATATAGAAGGTTTCTGCACTAGGTTGAGCTTTTATATATTCTAACCGGAATATAAGACAGACTAGTTAACATGCTATCTTAACGTAGAAGGAGAAGCCATTTGTTGTCGCATTAAGGATTGAAAAGAGTGGATAGTTGAGGATATTGGAAGCCCTATTTCCACCATAACTGATTTACACCAAAGCATATTTAGTTTAATTCTCGTAATTACTCTAGTAGTTTTTAGAAAAAAACCAAATCAACTTATCGTTAGCCAAATAGATAACATAGAGTAGATGTTCGGTAATTGAAAACCAGTCTCTGTGGACGATATTCGGTCTTACAGACTATATTACTTGGAACGATACGTACACTTGCGTGAGCATTTGGAAATCCGAGATAAATGTTTGGACAAACAGATGACCACTCCTTACAATTGTCCTGGTGCTTACTATAGGAAAGTTTGTGACCAATCCCTATTTTCCCCTAATACTGTTCACTATGCATTTCCTCAAGTCAGCTACCACAAGTGCGTTTAGCGATTCGGAGCTGATTTTCCTTCTCATTAACATAATCTCAAAAATGAGAAAAAAGAACAAGAAATATATAGCCTCTGAAGAATAGTACCAGTTTCAAATATATATATATATATATATATATATATATATATATATATATATATTGTAACACCCCATTTTAACCGGTAGTCGTGAATGGGAGTACTACTTGTGGTTGATTCCTAAATTTGTATTCAAGGAGTCGCCACCTAATTATTATAGTGACTTAGGACACTAAAAATGTAGCATAAAATACTACGAATGATCTCCATTTTTAAAGGTCTGCGAAAGCTATGTGAGATTCTAGGTAAGGGTTCTTTATTATCCTAAAGGGAAGGGGTTAGGCACCCTCTAAAATCCGCTAACTTACGGTTATCCGTTCAACCTTAGGTTGGTATTATTGTGCTAAATGTATTATGCAATTCTAAAGGTGTTCTAATTATTAAACCAACCAAGAGATATTTAAACTAGGCATGCAAATATTTAAAATGGGGTGTTACATATATATATATTTATAGCCTCTGAAGATGAGATGCATATACATATCAAACAGATCACTTAAAACATGCTTAAGAAGGGGAATGTAAAGATAGTGCAGACCGGTGTAGAAATGGACCATTAAGAGGGAGAGAGAAAGAGTTGATAAATTATCCAAGAGGCGTTGACAAACCAGAATGGAGGAAATCAAGAAAAGATAAGAAGAATATCGGTATTGGAGGGCTAGCAGATTCTAAAACCCTTAAATGCCTCATGATACTTTCAAGTCAAAGCAGGATTGGATTATCCCACAGAATCCCCAAGAATAATTGAATTACCTTCACTGTTAGAGACTGGTTATATAATAACCCAATTAACCCTATTAAAATAAACCCCAATTACAGTTCCTCAGCGCCAGGTCAATGTATCATCCAATTTTAAAATAATGGCAGGTTGCTGGTGTATTTTCGGGAAACAATAAAAAAGCATGCTGAGACGATTACTCAAAATCAAAGGCAAATTGGACATGACCTAGCAAAACAATTGCTGAGATATATATTTTGTAGTTAATAGAAATGATGATTCTAGTTTAATTGAATCACATACAAAGTTATCATGCAATCATTCAGCATAAGACCAGCAAAGTAAACAAGTATAGTTTTATTGCTACTCAAACAAGAGCAATGATGTACTAAACCCGCGATATATGAATACAAACAAGACAAAGTGCATTATTTAAATTACTCGTCCTAAAGAGCCGAAAATAATTCTTCATAAATACTGAGAACAAAATGTTGAGCTTGAAATAGGTTACAAACCTTGCTCGCCTCTGGTAAAATGTGGTTTCCTTGTTCAAAATGAAACTGCATAAATCATTGTCAAGATTTTCAAGGAAAAGGGCATAATTGTCTAATAGTAAGAAACACACCATACCTGTACTCGTCACTAAATCCGTACGCAAATATAACATCAGAGAAGTTCTCTAATACCTTAATAGCACAAGAATTCATCAAGTTCAAGGCATTTTCATCATTCGCTTCTCCGAGAAACTAAACATATACAATGCAAATTAGTAAGAACATATTCACAACACCAATTGAACACAGACCTGGAGATCTATTGATTTCAACACCTTTACCTTAACCACTAATTTTAAGAAACATAAGAACACAAACATCGCATTACCTGCCAATTTGAACAACAATGATATTTGGGTACATTACTTGGTCTTCCGCCTCAAAACACTTTACGTATTCATACTTGCTCTTCACCATTCCCAAATTCCGCTACAATCCGATTTATAAATGTCACCAAAACATATTTTTCTAATTGGAATTTCAACAAACCTATGTTTGCAACAACTTATAATGACCTCTCTTTAAAAAGTCTCAAATTGTCTATTAAGTTTATTTCGAATTTAAAACTATATTAACAAGTCCTTTATAATTTAATTCAGTTATGAAATAAAAATTCTATCATAATGCAAGGTAAGGGTGCCATGTGACCAGGAGGTCACGGGTTCAAGCCGTGGAAACGACCTCTTGCAGAAATGCAAGTAAGGCCGTGTACAATAGAACCTTGTGGTCTGGCCCTTCCCCGGACCTCGCGCATAGCGGGAGCTTAATGCACCGAGCTGCCCTTTTTTTATTTATCATAATGATAGTCGATTCAATTTAATCAATCACAATTATGATTATTCAACTCAATTTAATACGATCATAATCAATATTCGATGTCAAACATGATTATTCAACCATTGTTCAAAAAAAGTAACAGTCACGATCACACATTTTTATCCATAATTCTCTATTGGTACACAATGCCCCTCTAACACCCACACCAAGCCTAGTAAAAATACTACAAAGCCATCCAAAACCCAAGCTATCAATCTACAATATTCAAAACCAGGTAGACAAACATGAATTCTTTAAAGCAAAACTGCAAAATAGTTGATTTGTTCATAGAGCAACAAAACAAAATAGCACATATACATATCAAAGTTTTCTATGGCATTGTAAGTAAACAACAAAATTACTTCTAAGCAATGAACTAAACATTAGCATCAGAGTGCAAATCAATTACTTCCAGAGATATTACAACAACAATATACCCAGTGCTTCCAAAGATACTACAACAAGAATTCCTTTGACGGCCATAGGTCAGAGACTCAAGGCCCAATCTCTCCAAACAAATGCAAGGGGGAGGCTACATATACATTACAGTCAAACCAGAGAAGGAAAATGTTATTAAAAATAACAAACAATACAATCTATTCTCTCTATCCAGTAGTCGAACATGATTATAGCCTGGACCACCTATCTGCTCCCCACTAGCAGTATTACTATTATGCTAGCACTATCTTATTATTTCAAAATTATTACTATTTTTGTTTCTTTTACTTTGGTCATCTTTATTATTTTGCTGTCAATACTTTTTCTGTCTTAAATATATTCTCCATAACTTTATTTCTTACTCTTGCGTTTTGTTTTTGTTTCTTCTTTCGAGTCGAGGGTCTACCGTCTACCGGAAACAACCTCTCTACCTCATACATCTTACTCTCCCCATACCCCACTTATGAAATTACACTGGGTATATGTTGTTGTTGCAATTGTTTTTGTTTTTGAAAACTGTTTTTATTGAGCCGAGGGTCTATCAGAAACCGCCTCTCCACCCCCAAAGGTACACCCCACCTTCCTCAGACCCTACTTATAGGACCACATTGGGTATGTTCTTGTTGTTGTTGTAAATAATACAGTCTATCTAAATATTGTATCAGCAACACAATACAATACGATATAACATGATACATTATAAAACTATACATAACAACAATCTTAACAGGCTCATTCTTGACATGTAGCTCATCCAAAACAGACCCATCAGCATATACTTGCATTCCCTATCAACAAACTAATTTACAGTTCTCAAATAAGAACACTTTAAGCTTCCACACACACTCTTGAGCTCATTTGTTATACCAAATACATCCAAAAGTAAACATAGTTTCAGGGAAGTAATACCCAGTAAAAAGGAAAAAAACTGAAACATGTATTACACTTGAATTCGAAAACTTAAAAAAAAAAAGATTTCAAGAACCTGCACTACTTCGCCGGCTCGACGTTTAATGTAAGAACCCACCTTATTTTAATTGAGACAACTCTACAAATTGAATAGGTCGATGACCCTCTATTTCTTCTTTTTAAAAATTTTGTTTCTATTTGCTTAGTTGGCAAAGTGAAGGACTAAACTGCAAATACAAAAAAATAAAAATGCTTATGACAAAAACACGCTGCTCTTTATTTCGCGCAAATGACAAAAATAATCTCTTTATCTTTGTAGAAAATATTTAACCGGAACTCAGGTGTGAAAGTATATTTTTTGCGGTTTATGTTATTTTTGATCTATTTCAAGTGTATGATGCAATTTTGTTGAGGTGCAATTTCTGTTACTTTTAATTTTTATATCTAGTGTAATTTTTTATGTTATGATTTGTGTGGTTTTGATGGAAATTTCTAGTGAATTTGGTTCAACCTTTTGTCACATTTAGGGATAATTTCAGAGACTCCCTCCAAATTTATCGTCATAACACAACCCTCCACAACACATTCGAGTTGATTTCTCAGAAGGTCACTCAACTGTCCTCATTGTAAACAAAAATCACTTAACTTTATTATGTAACTTGAAAGTCACTCAATTATCATCATTGTAACACAAAAGTCACTTAACTTTATTTTGTAACTGGAAAGTCACCCAATTTTTATCTTTGTAATACAAAAATCACTCAACTCGTTTAGTCAATTTTTACTAACGTGATATTTTTTTAAAAACTAAATTCTTATTTAATATAAACTCACTAATTTCTATCATTTGGTGATCCGCCCCACTGAACCGACCAGCTATCCAATTTTTTATAATAAAACACTAATGACTGAAATTTTACTAGCAATATTTTACTAGTAATGTGGCTGGGTTCTCCTTTATACTCAGGCCTTAAAATTTTGCCTCAAGTTTATGTGGTTACAATGACACTAATGCTTATAAGTTGTTTGTCAAGTAGTAATAGTTCTTCAAGGAAATTTATATATTTTATTCACAAAATTGTCACGTCTCGAATCCCGGGCCCGCGACTAGTGCCCTACCTGGGCACACTTTTATTTACACAACTCAAATAAACTGTGGAAGGTAAATGACACTCAATTTTTTTTCTTAAACAAAGACAAAGCCGATAAGGCTGCCACCATAATATATATCACACCCGAATGGGTCTACACTGTACAACAATGTAAATACAACTCAAGTCAGTCCAGTCCACATATGAATACATACCTCTAAGAATTTTGACAGTAAACTGTGACGGGATAAGGCCCCGCTGTACCCCTAAATATACCTAGCCATAATGACAAGTTCCGGAATATTGGAGTCATCTCAAAATGCTGGACCAGGATTCTAAGCTCGTGGATCCACAACTGAGTACCTAGACCTGCGGACATGAACGCAGCCCCCCGAAGAGGGTCAGTACAACATGTACCAAGTATGGAACGGAAATAAAGTACAATATTAAAATCATAGTTGTACACAAGAATGACAGGGGCAAGTATGAAAATCAAATACCAGATTCTACCGTGTCATATAACAATCAGAGCCAACTGTATCTTGTATCACTGTACTACTGTAACACCGTACCACTTTCACATATGAAAGTCATGTCAAAATCAGGGACACCTGCCCTCAGCATATAATATCACAAAAGCATGCTCGTGGAATACAACATCACTGTCAGCATGTAACAAGTATAATATACAACCATCATCACATAAGCATGCCCGTGGAATTTCAACATCACTGTCGGCATGTAACAAGTATAATAATCAAATATCAGTACACTGTGTCTTTTTAAAAGTAGAGTAATAAGAGTAAACTTTACATGCTTTAAAATAGGAAGCTTATGATCAATCTAGGGCCACCCGCCCGTAGTATCATTATGCAATCCTACTCCTGGGACTATTTCACCCGCAAATGTCTTGTGGACCCGCATAGGACAATTTGCCCAGCATAGGACTATTTCACCCGCACAGGACTATTTCACCCGCTCAGGCCCTACGGACCCGCAATGAACATATACGCAATACTCGCATCGTGGAGAGCAAATCCACAGATATGTATAATGTCTTGGGGTTTTACCCCGCAATTATACTTATAACACTAGCACTAATGAATATCATAACGCAAGTTAAGTAATCTTTAACTCTCATTAGACAAAATGTATGCACCATCTTTTTAAACAACCAAGGCAATACCATGCCTTCCTTTTAAAACAAACAAGACAATACCATGTCTTCCTTTCTAAAATAGCCAAGACAATATCATGCCTTCCTTTTAAAACAAACAAGACAATATCATGCCTTCCTTTCTAAAATAACCAAGACAATATCATGTCTTCCTTTCTAAAATAACCAAGACAATATCATGCCTTCCTTTTAAAACAAACAAGACAATACCATGCATTCCTTTCTAAAATAACCAAGACAATACCATACCTTCCTTTCTAAAATAACCAAGACAATACCATGTCTTCTTTTCTAAAACAAACAAGACACTAACAAGTCTTTCATTTTATAACACCAAGGCACTATCACACCTTGCATCACTAAGGATTAAAGTCCATTACAACAATTGTACGTCCGCCGTACATTCACTTTATAAACTAAATTTTCATTTAGAAAAGCCAAGTACTACATGTATCACTAGGAAGTAGGATCCAATACATGTATCATTTTGAAACCATCGTTTATAAAATCAAGACACTTATCATACCAAGTATCTTTCTAAGACATGGTTTGGCAAATCAAGGCACTAGACATCACGTATTACTTTAAAATATCTTGAAAATCAAAGTATCGCGTATCATGTACTATATTAAGGACTTAATCATGGACATTCTCACATGATTTCCTTTCAACATTTTAAACCCTCTCTTGACTTTCCACAAACCTTGTTATAACAAACTTCTCATAAAGCCGTTATAACACTTTCATTTCTAGAAAACTAAAGCACTACCACATCTTTCCTTTTAATACAACCAAGGAATTATCACGTCATGTAAGGGAGTTGAAAAAGTACTACGTACATCTATTCTTTATACAAAGAATCACATCATGCAATATAAGGGTGTTAAACTCAAAAGTACTATGTTCATTCACCGTACATATCATGTAATATTAGGGAGTTAAACCCAAAAGTATTATGTACATTCACCGTACATTCTTTCCTTTGTAAGACCCCAAGATTCTAACACCCGTAGTATCAAGACACTTCCACTTTCTAAAATCAAGTTAAGTGTACGTTTAACTTCAAGTAACCTATTCTTTTAATCATCAAGTCACTTGTACTCACTAGGATCGATACCGTGGCATTGAATCACCACCCCGCCCTCTGACTAACCTCGGCCCCCCTTCAGAAGAGGCAGCGCTGCGATACGAACTAGGGCCGTGGCGGAACATCTATGATCCTCTGAAGTTGCCGCGCGACCACGACAACGGCGCCTCGGCCCTGTACCCGAAATCTATATTTTTGCATTATCACTTAGTCTCTTTTCATGTCAAGGACTCGTTATTTCCTATTATGTTACTCATATCTCTTTAAAATCAAGTAAGCTTTTTTACTTATCAAATAAAGTACTATAACTTTCAAAATAAATCAAATCTCTTAAATCTAGAAATCAAGTCCCATAACTTGAAAAATAAAGTCTCATAATCTTTTAAAGAAATCAAGTCTCATAACTTTAAATCAAATCTCTTGACTTTAGAAATCAAGTCACATAGGCTTTTCAAATAATCATGTCAAAAAAAGGAAGGATAGTTCACATACCTCGTGACGACTAACCAACACGACAAGTAGCAATACGCTCCAATGTACTTCAACATTATTGTCTATTCCACATTCCAAGTAGAATATGCTACACATAGTACTTCAACCTATAATGACGATATCACTTCTATCAATATCATACTTACTAGTATAAGACTTATACCAAATAATTTCCCTCTTATTCTACGGAAATTTGGGCAGCACTTCCTTTGTTTCTACGTACTTTTCCACCTTTTCCAAGGTCTGAATTCATCAACCAACAAGCCACATTTAAGAGCATAACCAACATTTAACCAAAGGGGATTACACGCCTAACTTGACGTGTAAAATTCTGCCCCACAATCACATTAAAACAATCCACAATAATAGTCCATAAATAAACAACATTAAGGGTACAATGTGAAACCTTTAAAACCCTTACTCTTTAGAACTTTCATTAACCATTTATCCACATTAAACATACATGTTGGTGGCTGATTTTCCAGCAGTTTTATACCACAAAACAGTCCATCAAAACTGCATAATGATACCCCACAGTTTTAGGCAAATCTCGACGAACAACTACAATCCAACTACCCTTTCTTTAATCCTTTTTAATCTAATTCGAATTCCAAAACTTCCATATAAGTTATAACAACTTATTAACAACAATATTACTCCATTATAACATGCAATAGATGACGTTAATAACGACAATAACCAACGAAACCCGATAATCACCAAACATGTCCATTTACGGCTTTAGCCCCTCCACCTTCTTCCGGACGCAGGCATTGAAGCGGGGCGAGTTCTAGGGCTTGGGTTCCCGGAAGGACGAGGTTCCAGGCAGATGAGGCCACCTATACCTCGGTGTGGTCGATGCGGCGATTGCCATTATGGAGGGTGTCGTGCTACTCCAGGAGCTTGTTATTCTTGTGGCCAGCAGGGCCATTTGAGGAGAGATTGTCCGTCCAGAGGCGGTGGGAATGTTATGGCTCGGTAAGCGAAGTCGATGGTGGATTTTCATCTTGATGGCGATGTGCCGGGCGAGGTGTTCACGGACCGGCAGCGGCGAGGGTCGTGGTAGGGGTCCCAGTTCCAGCGGTCCTCAGAACCGCATCTATGCTATGTCCAGCCGTCAGGACCAGGAGGCGTCACCAGATGTCGTCACAGATACCTTATTGATTTCATGTTGTGATGTATATGTTTTGATAGATCCAGGTTCTACCTTGTCCTATATATCTCCTCATATTGCTGGTAGAATAGGGATAGAGCCCGAGTCCATAAGACCTTTTGAGGTGGCTACGCCAGTAGGTGATTTGGTGGTAGCTGAGCGGGTATATAAGGCTTGCCCAGTGACTATAGACAGTCGTCAGACTCTAGCCGACTTGATAGAGTTGGATATGACGGACTTTGATGTAATTATGGGTATGGATTGGCTAGCGTCTTGCTATGCCAATGTGGACTGTAGAGAGAGATTAGTTCGGTTCCAGTTTCCGGGTGAGCCGATTATCGAGTGGAAGGGAAATACTGCATCGCCGAGGGGTAGGTTTATTTCTTACCTCAAGGCTAGGAAGATGGTGCGGAAGGGGTATATCTACCATATGGTTCGAGTATTAAATCGAGGTGAGATCTGGACCTTGATCGATTCGGTCGTTAGAGAGTTTCCAGACGTATTTCCAGACGAGCTTCCGGGTATCCCTCCTGAGAGGAAAATTGAGTTTTGCATTGATTTGGCGCCAGACACTCGACCGATATCTATTCCGCCATACAGTATGACACCTGCCGAGTTGAAGGAATTGAAGGACCAGCTGAAGGACTTGCTGGAGAAAGGCTTTATCAGGCCAAATGTTTCTCCCTGGGGAGCGCCAGTGTTATTTGTAAAGAAGAAGGATGGGACGCTGCGTATGTGTATTGATTATAGGCAGCTGAACAAGGTAACTATCAAGAACATATATCCCCTCCCCAGGATTGATGATTTGTTTGACCAGTTGCAGGGTGCGAGATGTTTTTCCAAGATAGACCTGCGATCTGGTTATCATCAGGTGCGAGTTAGAGAGGCAGATATCCCAAAGACTGCATTCAGGACCCGGTATGGGCACTATGAGTTCAGGGTGATGTCTTTCGGGTTAACAAACGCCCCGGCGGTATTCATGGATTTGATGAACCGGGTGTTCAAGCCATTCTTGGATATGTTCGTGATAGTTTTCATTGATGATATCTTGGTTTATTCGCGCCTGAGCGAGAGCATCTGCACCATTTGAGGCGGTATTAGGAGTTCTCGGGGCCAAGCGATTGTATGTCAAGTTCGCGAAATGCGAGTTTTGGTTGGCCTCAGTGGCTTTCTTAGGGCATATTATCGGGGCTGATGGTATTCGGGTTGATACGGCAAAGGTGAGGCGATCAAGACTTGGCGGACCACTACACCAACGGAGTGCGCACTTTTGGGCCTTGCGAGTTATTATCGGAGATTTGTGGAGAAGTTTGCTTCCATTTCAACCTTTGACTAAAGCTCGAAAGCGGCTATGTTCGGTGGGCGGATGCTTGTGAGGAAGTTTCGATTGCTTAAGGAGAAGTTGGCAGCCCAGTTCTTACTCTTCCGGAGGTTTAGATGGATATGTGGTTTATTGCGACGGCAGTGTCGGGCTTGGAGTGCGTCTTGATGCGGACGGCGATGTTATAGCTTACGATCGCGACGGCTTAGGAAGCATGAGAAGAACTATCCGCATGACTTGGAGTTGGCAGCAGTGATTCATGCCTTGAAGATCTGGAGACATTATTTGTTTGGAGTTCATGTGGATATTTACGGACCACGAAGTCTCGGTATATCTTGACGGAGGAGCTAAACTTGCGATAGAGGCGGTGGTTGGAGGCTGGCAAGGATTACGATGTCGATATTCTATACCACCGGGGAAGGCCATGTAGTTGCAGATGCCGCCAGTCGCAGATCGATGGGTAGTGCATGCGATGTCTGACAGAGAAAAAGGATATGGTCCGAGAGTTACATCAGCTAGCAAGCCTTGGGGTTCGTTTGGTTGATTCTGATAGTGATGGAGTTCGGGTTCGAGAGGTTGTCGAGTCTTCCATCGTCGAGGAGGTGAAGAGGCGACAGTATGAGGATCCTCTTATGGTACGGTATCGAGATACAACTCTTCAGGAAGAGAAGAGTCTATTCGAGGTAGCACCTGATGGGGTGCTAAGATTTGAGGACCGGTTGTTGATGCGCGGTAAGATGCACACACTTTAAACGCAAGTGCACGTTATCGTGACAAGTAATATAGTCTTAGTAAGACCGAATATCGTCCACAAGGATTAGGGTTCAATTACCAACTATCTATTTTCTAGTATCTATTTGGTGAATTTATGATTGATTTGTTGTTTATAACTACGAATTATGCAAGCTATTTTAATATAAAGATTTACTTCAGTGGTGATGAGAATAGGGCTTCCATGTATCCTTACTATCCGCTTATGCTACTTACTAGTGCATTAACTTATGGTATTCTTCTTTAGGAGAAAGCATGTTTACGAAATCGTTTTATACTCCCGTTAGGGTTATATAAACACTCAACCCCAGTATCGCACCTTACCTACCTCTCGGTGATAAGGATAACTTTATAGGAGGATTAAGAACAAAAACCTAGTTGACTGTCACGCACAATGCGCAAAATTAGGGTTGTTAAGCCTCTCATCAACGCTACATAAATAATTGAGGTATTTTCATCCCCAATCCAAGAATGTCTACCCAACTTACAGCATATTCACAATCCCCCCTTCTCAGAATCTGATTAGAAATCATATAGTGATAATTAGTTGTCAATTAATTACCAAGAATTCAACTCAATTATTGGATAGATCTCACAATAAGAAAAATAACCATAAACATGCATTAATTTATAACATAAGTTTCTAGCAATTCAACATGGAAAACCCTATAAGAGAATTAGTTCCTAGCCATAAATATGACAAGAACTAATTCAAAGTTCATCATAAAAACTGAAATAAAGTAAAGAAAAGGAAAAGAAATTACTAAACTAATGAGTCTCCAAGCCAAGCATCCAATGGTTGTGTTGTTGAATATTTACAAGATGGATTGGTGGAAGGATGGATGTAGAATGGTGAATGGTGGAATGGTGGAGTGGAGAATGAATTATTCTTCTAATGATGTAGAGTATTTATAGCCAAAGAATCCTTTTGGTGAAGGGTTAGGGATTTGTAGGAAAGGAAAAGTTATTAGAATCCTTTTAGGTAAGGGTTTTAAGGTAGGAAAAGTTATCCCTTTAGGTAGGAAAATTTATCCCTTTAGGATTCTGAAAACATGTCAAATTCGGCCAGCACCTCATAATTCCCGCGTCGGCGCCTGACTGATCAGCGCATACGAAATTCAACAACTCGGGACTTTCAGCACTATGGTAGCGCTACTGCTGCCAGCATGGCTCCGTGGCGTTTTTGGCGATTCGTCTCGTTGCCCTTTTTTCGTCCGGACTTCGTCTGAACTCCTCTATAATTCCCGGAACTTCTTAGACTTTATTTCTTGGCCCTTTTTGTGTGCAATTCCATCTCAATTAAGCTCATTTTCTCTTTTTTTTCGTCATTTCTCCATTTTTGACCGCTGTGACACAAAAGAAAGAAAAACGACCCTAATATTATACTAAACATAAATAAAATGAGTAAAATACTAACTAAAAATGACTCAAAAAGTGTATATAAAATACACCGATCAAATACCCCCAAACTTAACATTTGCTCGCCCTCGAGCAAAGATCAAAAGAAAGAAATACAGACTCAAGGAAAACGAAAAATAAAAGACTCAATGACATTGATCACTTTGATGCATTTGGCGCTACTTGAAAAAACATGAAGATTAGTAGAATAATATGCAGGAACATATAGCATGAAATTTCAGCATTCTAAACACATTAAGCTAGATATTTCGCAAACTCATTTTTATCATGCTTAATGGAAGTCAAATACTGAATCATGCATGTTAATTTCAAAATTCCTATCGCATGTTTACTTGCTATTCTCCACTAATCATGGCTATGCATCTAAGAGATCTTCAGGACTTTTAAGGGTTGTAATGTAGGCTTAGGCACAGGTAGGTAAAAATAGGCATTTAGGCTCATTTTTGTGTACCATAAGCTCTTTAGCTTTTCAATTTTTCCCTTTTCTTTTGATTCTTTCCTTCACTTCAATTCTATCTTTCCCCTCTTTTGTTTTGGGAGAGTGAAGTGTATTATAATAACAAGCACCCCCAAACTTAGGCTTTTGCCTCTTTCTTATTACTTTTTCATTGGGGTGCATCAAACTTATTCACTCTTTTTGTCTCTTTTTTAACACAATTTATTCCAACTATTTCACATTTTTACTTATGGCACAATTGTAGGAATATATGGTGTCAAAGAAAAAGTTTCATGTTTAGGCTCGATGGTGACTAGGGATATTTTTAAAGTCAGGGATAGAAAAGAGTGGTAAGAATTGGCTAACAAAGAAATGCATGAGTCATCTCCCTAACATGCATATCCTAAGTATTTCGCCTCAAATAGCAAGCAATCATAACACATAGGTTTTAATCTTTTAATAATGCACAAATCAAGCAAGATACTCCCAATAGACAGATTTCACGAGTTTTTGGCATATCTAACCTAAGTGTTTAGATGGTTGCTTCTAATTCCATTACATTATTCAACCTTACTTCACTAGGCAATTCAAGTAACTACAACATGTATGATCTTAAAAAAAAAATTATGACTCACAAAAAATGACTCAAAAATGACTCAAAAATACACAAAACAATTCGAAACGACTCAAAACAATAAAACATCCCCCCAAACTTAAATCACACATTGTCCCCCGATGTATGCAGACTCAAAGAAAATAAAAGAAAAATGACAACTTCATCGACACAACACAATGGTCATGCTGAGGTCAGGAGGAAAAATTGCGGAATTTGCGGAAATATAGCTCTCTGAGTTAAGCGCGGCACGATGTCGGCGCATGTACTGCTAATCTTGTGGCCCTTCAGAGTTCGGCGCGCATGCGCCGATCGCTTTTCCTTTTTCAGCGTTTTGCTCCTTTTCCTCGGTTTGACTTTGATCCACTGTCCATCCAACAACACAAACAAGAACCTGACCGTGAGATCGTTCAAGACAAAATAAAATAAAATAAAATAAAAACGAATTGAAATAACATAATTAAAAATATTGGGTTGCCTCCCAACAAGCGTTGTCTTTAACGCCTTTTAGCGACGCAATTAACCTTTTCGAGTGCCCATTGGATCCTTGTGAACGCTTGCAATCCGCGAGTTATTGTTGTAGGTCTCAATTTCCCTACGACCATTTGTTCAAACAAGAGCCTTACATATACAATTATCCCCAAGTAGGCTTGTCTTTTATGCTTTCTATAATGTAGGAATCAGTGAACTTCTACATCTCTCAACTCTGGGTACCTTTGATGGTATGGGCTTCCTAATTGGGAATCGGTAGTGATGACTAGTGGTGTTTCTTACGCAATAGGTGCAAGAAAAGAATTTCCACAGAATCGAAGGTAAATAATTGGATCTCTGCAATCTTTTCCTTCTACACCAACTATTTCACGATTCCTCAATAGTTGGGTGTGGTTCGTGCTCTCAATTTGTTGTTCATTGTTCAAAATCACCTTGATTTGGGGTTACGGCGCGCCACGCTCATCGGCGCGCGTGCTAACTTTCTTCGCGAACTCTCTATCTCCCTTGATTCGACATCCTTCAGGTCAATTGCCTGACATTGTGTTTCCTCATTGCCTACCCCAGGTGCATATTGCTCTTCTTGTGTTTCGCTGTTGAATATGATCGCGAGCTCTGCTATTTGCGTTTCCAACTTCTTCATGGCTATTCTCGTTTCGTCTATGAACTGGTTTTGGTACCTCGTGAGACTGAGTATAGCTTCTCGTAATTCCTCCCTCTCTTCATCTATGGTTGGAGCTCGATCATATTGACAGTAGAAATCCATGTCTTAAGGATCCCTGAGATGAATCAAAACCAACAACGAATCACGACACACTTGTTTTTTTTTTTTAAAGAAAATAAAATAAATAATTTAAAGAAACAAAAATAAAAACCAAATTAGAAATTAAAAATAGATAAATTTGATATTGAACTATGCCTAATCCCCGGCAACGGCGCCAAAAACTTGATGCGCGGTAAGATGCACACACTTTAAACGCAAGTGCACGTTATCGTGACAAGTAATATAGTCGTAGTAAGACCGAATATCGTCCACAAGGATTAGGGTTCAATTACCAACTATCTATTTTCTAATATCTATTTGGTGAATTTATGATTGATTTGTTGTTTATAACTACGAATTATGCAAGCTATTTTAATATAAAGATTTATTTCAGTGGTGATGAGAATAGGGCTTCCATGTATCCTTACTATCCGCTTATGCTACTTACTAGTGCATTAACTTATGGTATTCTTCTTTAGGAGAAAACAGGTTTACGAAATCGTTTTATACTCCCGTTAGGGTTATATAAACACTCAACCCCAGTATCGCACCTTACCTACCTCTCGGTGATAAGGATAACTTTATAGGAGGATTAAGAACAAAAACCTAGTTGACCGTCACGCACAATGCGCAAAATTAGGGTTGTTAAGCCTCTCATCAACGCTACATAAATAATTGAGGTATTTTCATCCCCAATCCAAGAATGTCTACCCAACTTACAGCATATTCACAATCCCCCCTTCTCAGAATCTGATTAGAAATCATATAGTGATAATTAGTTGTCAATTAATTACCAAGAATTCAACTCAATTATTGGATAGATCTCACAATAAGAAAAATAACCATAAACATGCATTAATTTATAACATAAGTTTCTAGCAATTCAACATGGAAAGCCCTATAAGAGAATTAGTTCCTAGCCATAAATATGACAAGAACTAATTCAAAGTTCATCATAAAAACTGAAATAAAGTAAAGAAAAGAAAAAGAAATTACTAAACTAATGAGTCTCCAAGCCAAGCATCCAATGGTTGTGTTGTGGAATATTTACAAGATGGATTGGTGGAAGGATTGATGTAGAATGGTGAATGGTGGAATGGTGGAGTGGAGAATGAATTATTCTTCTAATGATGTAGAGTATTTATAGCCAAAGAATCCTTTTGGTGAAGGGTTAGGGATTTGTAGGAAAGGAAAAGTTATTAGAATCCTTTTAGGTAAGGGTTTTAAGGTAGGAAAAGTTATCCCTTTAGGTAGGAAAATTTATCCCTTTAGGATTCTGAAAACATGTCAAATTCGGCCAGCACCTCATAATTCCCGCGTCGGCGCCTGGCCCATGACCAGCGCGCTACCAAATTCAGCAACTCTCGGGACTTTCAGCACTATGGCGCCGTACTGCGCGGCGCCAGCTCCGGTGGCGTTTTACGCGATTTCGTCGTTGCCCTTTTTTCGTCCGGACTTCGTCTGAACTCCTCTATAATTCCCGAAACTTCTTAGACTTTATTTCTTGGCCCTTTTTGTGTGCAATTCCATCTCAATTAAGCTCATTTTCTCTTCTTTTCGCCATTTCTCCATTTTTGACCGCTGTGACACAAAAGAAAGGAAAACGACCCTAATACTATACTAAACATAAATAAAATGAGTAAAATACTAACTAAAAATGACTCAAAAAGTGTATATAAAATACACCGATCGGTTGTGTGTTCCGATGTGTGAACTTCGTCGCCAGATTACGGGAGGCACGGTGCTCGTTATTCTATTCACCCGGTCAACTAAGATGTACCATGACCTCGGTGTATGTATTGGTGGGATGGCACGAAGAGGGCGTGGCGGTTTTGTTGCCTGATGTCCTAATTGTCGTGAGTTAAGGTTGAGCACGAAGCTTGGTGGCTATTACAAATATTGATATTCGATGTGGAAGTGAGGTGATCAATATGGACTTTATCTGAGGTTACCTACCACTCGGAAGCATGATTCCATTTGGGTGATTGTCGTGGTAGTCGAAATCAGCCCATTTTCTTCCGATCGGGGCGACTTTTTGGTAGATTATGTCGATCGTATATCAGGGAGATTGTGAGATTGCACGGAGTTCCTGTATCGATTATTTCAGGGAGCCCAGTTCACGACTAACTTCTGGAGGTCCTTCCAGAAGGGATTAGGGACACATGTGAGTCTCAGTACGTCGTTTCATCCTCGATCGGCCAAGCCGAAGCGCACTATCCGCACACTCGAGGATATCTTTGCGGGCTTGTGTTATTGATTTCAGGGGTAGCTGGGAGGATTATTTACCTCTCGTGGAGTTTGCTTATAACAACAGCTACCATTCTAGTATTCAGATGGCGCCTTACGAGGCTTTATACGGGAGGAAGTGCAGGTCACCGATAAATTTGGTTCGAGTGGGAGAAGTGCGATTAGTCGGGCGGACTTGGTTCGTGACGATGGATAAGGTGAAGCTTATCCATGGCGGTTATTGTCGGCTCGAGTCGGCGAAGTCGTATCACGGATCATCGGCGTCGACACTTGGAGTTTGATGTAGATGATTGGGTCTTCCTGAAGGTATCACCCATGAAGGGCGTGATGAGATTTGGGAAGAAAGGGAAACTCATCCCAAGGTACATTGGGCCTTATCAGATTGTCCGTAGGGTAGGCAAGGTTGCCTATGAATTAGATCTGCCGTCCGATCTGGAGGCAATACATCCAGTTTTCCATGTGTCTATGTTGCGGAAATGTATTGGAGATCCATCCAGAGTGCACCCGATTCATGATGTCCAGGTGACAGAGGGGTTATCGTATGAGGAGAGTCTCATAGCGATACTCGATCGTCAGGTTAGGCGACTTCGGATGAAGGATGTAGCTTCCGTCAAGGTCTTATGGCGGAACGAGAACAGGGAGGAGATGACATGGGAAACAGAGGATGACATGATGAAGAAGTATCCTCACTTATTCCCTATACCTCCAGGTAACCCACTTTCCTGCTTATTAGTTTAATTTGACAATTATTCTTAAGTATGTTGTGGCTCGTGGAGCGTCTTTAATTGCAAAAAGAATAGTTAAGAGGGTCTATATCGATATTGTGATTTGAGTAAGCCTAGAAGGAACATTCGGGACGAATGTTTCTAAGGAGGGGAGAATGTTATACCCCGTAGTTCTGGCCATGCGTATGAAAGCGTACGAAAGGAGTAAGACTTAAAATTTTCGAAAGATAAGTTGACGGATTGTTTCAGACGGGTTTTAGTCAACTTTGGGGTGGGTTATGACCCAGTACATTGAGAGTTTCTAGGTGTTTCAAAGGCCTAGTGCGTAGTTCGTTGAGTCTAGTTTCCAACGCAACCAACCGTTCATCGATAGGACATCGGAGTAGGAAGATATGAGAGTTACAAGTTCAGTGCACGGACGGACAGAAATGTGTTTGACGAAGCGGCAGTGGCGCGCGCGAGCGGTGTGGCGCGGATATTCAGGGTCGCTGAAGTTGCAGCGCGCGCCCGGGAAGCGAACGCGCGCGGAAAGTCTTGAGTCGGCAGAAGTTTAGCGCTGCGCCCGGCGCGCGTGCCGGCGGCGGTTTTGGCGTTCGAGTGGGAAATTCTGCACTGTTTTGTTTTAAAAGAGGTCATGGGTGGGTGACAAGTGTCCCCCCGCCCCCGGGTGATTTTGCATGCACTACTTATTGACCAAGTCTTGAAGAATTGGTCATTCTTCAAACTCTCACCTCTCTCTAAACTAAAAGCTCTCACTTCTTTCTAGAATTCCAAGAGGAATTCAAAGCTTAAGGAAAATCTGAAAAGTTAGGACAAGAAGGAAGCTTGTGGCTAGCTTGTAAGGGTTGTTGTGGTGGTGTTCTTGGAAAAAATACTAGCAAAAATTGTTGGAATAATTTTGGCTAAAGCTCTAAAGGTAACATTTCTTCTCTTGTAGCTAGATATTGATGTTGCATGTGAAGAAGAAGGAACTTGTAGTAGTAAATAATGCTCTTAGATTCATTGCATGTAAGAAATATGGTTTGGATATGAAAAGATTGGTTAAGAAGATATTATGAGCATGTTGTAGCCTAAAAACTATCTTAAACTTGTTAAGTTAATTGTTGTACCTTATGGGGCAGAATTTTACACACCCAAGTTTAGGTGTGTAATCCCCTTTGAAATGTTTGGATTGTTGGGCCTTAAATGTGGCGTTTGGATGTTGAATTTGGCCTTGTTAAAGGTGGCAAGTATGTAGAAACAAAGGAAATGCTGCCCAATTTTCCATAGAAATTAGTAACTTTGAACTTGGAATATTCTACATTGAAATTAGAGGTTAATAAACGTATTATGGTCATTATAGGTTGACATATTACGTGCGGTATTTTGGGCTTAGCAAGTGGATTGACCGAAGAGGTAGGTGGAGCTTTCTTATCTCTTGAGCATGAGTAGTTGTACCTATGTAGTACGGTAGACGTACAAGATTTGATATTCTTCACTTGTCTTAAGTATATGATACTTGTTTCGTATAAAAGTATAAGTCCCTTGGATATAGGGAGATGTGTTTATGTAACAACTTTATGGGGATTTGGTTGTATTGATTTTATGGAAGGTTAATGAGGAAAGGTTTACTCCAAGTAAAATAAGTACGGATAAATGATTTGAATTTGTGGAAGACAAATTGTTTTTAAGTCATTAATTCCCTAAGGTTTTGAAAGAAATGAAGTCACTTGATTTAGAAGCCTATTGTATTTTTAAATATAAGCGTGACTTGATACTATGGTTATTAGTATCTTGGGAGTTTTTTTACATAAAAGGAGTCTTTTTCTTAAAAGGTTTAAGGAACGTGGTACTTGGGTTGAATTCCCGGATTTTCTTTTTAAAACGACATGTAGTGCCTTAAGTAACTAAAATGAGAGGATGTACTAGAAATGTTATTAAGAAGTTAGGAGATATTCTTAACTTGCTTACGTTTACGTTATGATAAGCTGGTAGCGCTTATGTTATGTACGACAGCCGGTTGCGCTGATTATGTATTATTATTATTATCATTATTACTATTTATGCCATGGATTTGCTACCCATGATGCGAGTGCGGCGCTTGTACTCATGCGGGCCCACATGGTCCATGCGGGTGAAATAGTCCCATGCGAGGCGGATGACCTCATGCGGGTGAAATAGTCCCATGCGGGTGAAATAGTCCCATGCGAGGTGATGACCTTATGCGGGTCCACAGGACCCGTGCGGGTAAACAGATCCAGAGTAGGATGGCTTAATGATACTACGGGCGGGAGATCCTGTTTTGATCATGAGCCTCCTATTTTATGCAGTAAAGTTTACACTTGTTACTCTCATTGTTAGTAAGGCACAGTGTACGGTATTTTTGACTTTCTTTTCCATGACTCCAGTTTACTTTAAACTTATGATATTATTACAGTATTTTCCAGCTTTACATACTTGGTACATATTGTATGACCCCGCCCTTCATCTGCGTTAAATCTGCATGAGATAAGGAAAACAAGTGGTGGGTCCTCATTCTTAGGATCTTTACTCAGGTGTCAGGAACTCCATTTCTCCGGAGGCTCGACTTTTGGTACGGTTCTCCCCGGTGTTGTAGATATTTGTACATTCAGGGGCATGACGGGGCCCTGTCCCGTCATAGTGTTTACTCTTTCTTAGAGGCTTGTAGTCCTGTTATAGCGTGGGTTGTTAAGGATATAGCTGTTCAGTTTTGTTGTATTAGAGGTAGCCATTTTGGGTTAGCCTGCTTATTTATATATGGATTCTTGTTGTGAGTTTATTTTCCGCTGGTTTTTCTCTGATGTTGTATCACAAGGGTACCCGGGGTAAGACACCAGTCACGGGTCCGTGGTCGGGTCGTGACACAACTGACACTGCTCCATTTCAGGCTACGGGTTGACCCGTAATCAGCCCTCAACTCAACCCGTTGTCGCACTTAACTCTCATTCTTAGTCTGAAATAAATCTTACTGCCCGAGAAGGCCTTGTACATCTAAGGTCTCAGTGGTCGTCATTATTCTAAAGTTCACAATTATTTTATGTCCCAAGCCTACATTATCAGTCCCCACATATGGGAAATGTAGCTTCTTAATATCTCATAATCATGTTGTCTCACTCACGACAAGTCTCTAATTAATCCATACCATTATTTTTCACATAATCACTTAAGCGTACAACACAACTTAATCTAACGACATGGTATGTTATCAAATAAATTGCACCTGATCTACTAAGAGTATAACACAATCTTAGACAGTTCATTACCTCCTGACAGTTCCAAATCAGTACATATATTAAGCCTAGGTGTGGATTCAATAAACTGTTTCACACCTTCCAAGCATTTATAAAGGCTTTACCAACTTATGGTAACTCATAATCATTCTAGGCAACACACATATGACCCCAAGTAAATATGCTCGTACAGATATACATCATCATAATACCATATATACGATAATTTTATCAACATGGATACGCAATCCATATAATCCTTTCTGGGTCACTGTTGTCTTTCTCAAAGCTGCAATCACAATAATACGTTAGGGAGAGACTACCCTAACAACACAGCTCTAGCGCACGATCTCAGAGTGAGAAGAAGGGAAACCAATCCTAAATGTACTGTAGCCTCCTGTTTATAGATGTGGTGCACAACACACCGATAAACAAGATTCTACTATACACGGTCTGTAGATATTCCGACGACTAACTGCTCTGATATCACTCTGTCATGCCCCGAACCTCGGGCCCGCGACTGGTGCCCTACCTGGGCACCCTTTTATTTACACAACTCAAATAAACTGCGGAAGGTAAATGACACTCAATTTTTTTCTTAAACAAATGCAAAGTCGATAAGGCTGCCACCATAATATATATCACACCCGAATGGGTCTACACTGTACAACAATGTAAATAAAACTCTAGCCAGTCCAGCCCACATATGAATACAGACCTCTAAGAATTTAAATAGTAAACTGTGACGGGACAAGGCCCCGCCGTACCCCTGAATATACCTAGTCATAATGACAAGCTCCGGAACATTGGAGCCATCTCAAAATGCTGGACCAGGATCTTAACCTCGCGGATCCACAACTGAGTACCTAGACCTGCGGACATGAACGCAGCCCCCCGAAGGGGGTCAATACAACAAGTACCAAGTATGGAACGGAAATAAAGTACAGTATTAAAATCATAGTTGTACACAAGAATGACAGGGGCAAGTATGAAAATTAAATACCAGATCCTACTGTGTCATATAATAATCAGAGCCAACTGTACCTTATATCATTGTACTACTGTAACACCGTACCACTTTCACATATGAAAGCCATGTCAAAATCAGGGACACCTGCCCTCAACATATAGTATCACAGAAGCATGCTCGTGGAATACAACATCACTGTCAGCATGTAACAAGTATAATATACAACCATCATCAGATAAGCATGCCCGTGGAATTCCAACCTCACTGTAGGCATGTAACAAGTATAATAATCAAATACCAGTACACTGTGCCTTTTTAAAAGTAGAGTAATAAGAGTAAACTTTACATGCTTTAAAATAGGAAGCTTATGATCAATCTAGGGCCACCCGCTCATAGTATCATTATGCAATCCTACTCCTGGGACTATTTCACCCGCAAGGGTCTTGTGGACCCGCATAGGACAATTTTCCCCGCATAGGACTATTTCACCAGCACAGGACTATTTCACCCGCTTAGGCCCTACGGACCCGCAATGAGCATATACGCAATACTCGCATCGTGGAGAGCAAATCTACGGATATGTATAATGTCTTGGGGTTTTACCCCGCAATTATACTTATAACACTAGCACTAATGGCTATCATGAACAACATACGCAAGTTAAGTAATCTTTAACTCTCATTAGATAAAATGAATGTACCATCTTTTTAAACAACCAAGGCAATACCATGCCTTCCTTTTAAAAAAACAACACAATATCATGCCTTCCTTTCTAAAATAGCCAAGACAATACCATGCCTTTCTTTTAAAACAAACAAGACAATACCATGCCTTACTTTATAAAATAACCAAGACAATACCATGCATTCCTTTCTAAAATAACCAAGACAATACCATGCCTTTCTTTTCAAACAAACAAGACAATACCATGCCTTCATTTCTAAAATAACCAAGACAATACCATGCCTTCCTTTCTAAAATAACCAAGACAATACCATGCCTTATTTTCTAAAACAAACAAGACACTAACAAGTCTTTCATTTTATAACACCAAGACACTATCACACCTTGCATCACTAAGGATTAAAGTCCATTACAACAATTGTACGTCCGCCGTACATTCACTTTATAAACTAAATTTCCATTTAGAAAAGCCAAGTACTACATGTATCACTAGGAAGTAGGATCCAATGCATGTATCATTTTGAAACCATCGTTTATAAAATCAAGACACTTATCATACCAAGTATCTTTCTAAGACATGGTTTTAGCAAATCAAGGCACTAGACATCACATATTACTTTAAAACATCTTTGAAAATCAAAGTGTCGCGTATCATGTACTATATTAAGGACTTAATCATGGACATTATCACATAATTTCCTTTCAATAATTTAAACCCTCTCTTGACTTTCCACAAACCTTGTTATAACAAACTTCTCATAAAGCCGTTATAACACTTTCATTTCTAGAAAACTAAAGCACTACCACATCTTTCCTTTTAATACAACCAAGGAATTATCACGTCATGTAAGGGAGTTGAACCCAAAGTACTACGTACATCTATTATTTATACAAAGAATCACATCATGCAATATAAGGGTGTTAAACCCAAAAGTACTATGTACATTCACCGTACATATCATGTAATATTAGGGAGTTAAACCCAAAAGTATTATGTACATTCACTGTACATTCTTTCCTTTGTAAGACCCCAAGATTCTAACACCCGTAGTATCAAGACACTTCCACTTTCTAAAATCAAGTTAAGTGTACGTTTAGCTTCAAGTAACCTATTCTTTTAATCATCAAGTCACTTGTACTCACTAGGGTCGATACTGTGGCATTGAAACACCACCCCGCCCCCTGACTAACCTCGGCCCCTCCTTCAGAAGAGGCAGCGCCGTAGTGCCGGAACATCTGCGATCCTACGAAGTTGAGCCGCGACCACGACACTTAGCGCATGACCCGAAATCTACATTTTTGCATTATCACTTAGTCTCTTTTCATGTAAAGGACTCGTTCTTTCGTATTACGTTACTCCTATCTCTTTAAAATCAAGTAAGCTTTGTACTTATCAAATCAAGTACTATAACTTTCAAAATAAATTAAATCTCTTAACTCTAGAAATCAAGTCCCATAACTTGAAAAATAAAGTATCATAATCTTTTAAAGAAATCAAGTCTCATAACTTTAAATCAAATCTCTTAACTTTAGAAATCAAGTCACATAGACTTTCCAAATAATCATGTCAAAAGAAGAAAAGATAGTTCACATACCTCGTGACGACTAACCAACATGACAAGTAGCAATACGCTCCAATGTACTTCAACCTTATCGTCTATTCCACATTTCAAGTAGAATATGCTACACGTAGTACTTCAACCTATAATGACGATAGCACTTCTATCAATATCATACTTACTAGTTAAGACATATACCAAATAATTGCCCTCTTATTCTACGAAAATTTGGGCAGCACTTCCTTTGTTTCTACGTACTTTTCCACCTTTTCCAAGGCCTGAATTCATCAACCAACAAGCCACATTTAAGGGCATAACCAACAATTAATCAAAGGGGATTACACGCCTAACTTGACGTGTAAAATTTTTCCCCACAATCACATTAAAACAGTCCACAATAATAGTCCATAAATAAACAACATTCGGGTACAATGTGAAGCCTTTAACACCATTACTCTTTAGGACATTCATTAACCATTTATCCACATTAAACATACATGTTGGTGGCTGATTTTCCAACAGTTTTATACCACAAAACAGTCCATCAAAACTGCATAATGATACCCCACAGTTTTAGGCAAATCTCGGCCAACAACTACAATCCAACAACCCTTTCCTTAATCCTTTTTAATCTAATTCGAATTCCAAAACTTCCATATAAGTTATAACAACTTATTAACAACAATAATACTCCATTATAACATGCAATAGGTGACGTTAATAACGACAATAACCAACGAAACCCGATAATCACCAAACATGTCCATTTACAGTTTTAGCCCAAAAAATGGTTCAAACGCTTTTTATTCTTCATTCTTTTTAGCACAAGCTCATCCATACATTATAGAAATAGTAATATCCAATTACTTTAAAAGAAGAAGGACTTTTACCTCATTTTGTTCCCAAAAACGCCCCAAAATAGTCATGTCTTTATTGGTTTGCAGTTTTCGTTTGGCTCCACTTCTTCAAGATCCAATCACATATATGTATCCCCTACAACCTTAGGAGCAACTTCTCTTCACATTTAGCTTCCAAAAAGTCGACGGAAACTCTTAGGGTTTCATCACCATTTTCGGCCAACACACAAACTAGAAGATTCTTGGAGAGTTAATTTGGTTTAACACTTGGTTAGAGACCTTAATCTTGGAGATTAAATAATCTAATCCCACTAGGTGTTCTTGGTGTTCTTGAGCTCAAAGGAGAGAAAGATGAGAGCAATATTTGGCTAAGTGTAAAGTGAATCCAAGTCTTGAAAGACTTGGATAGATATAGTCAAGTGGAGTGGGCCCCACAAGCCACTTGTCCTCAAAATATCTAGAGAGAGTCAAAGTCTTCCAAGACATGTGGGGGTGACACGTGTCACCCTCCTATAGGTCCATAATCAATAATTCTTCACAAAATAGTAATAAATCTCAAGACTTGGAGAAATCATCTTATTTTTCGGTGGGCCCCGCGAAATTGTGAAATTTTGGCGGGTCCTATTTTATTAGCTCCAAGCCTTCATAATCATATACTAGGCCCACATATCAAATTTGGGTCGAATCCGACCCCTCGTGAAGAAATTACGACGTCACGTTCGTCGTGACCAAACTTTTTCCTTAACGAAAATGTACCTACACTTTCTTTCCGACTTTCAAACCTTATATTCTTAGTCACGTTCTCACTTACGTGTTATGGTATAACGGGGTGTAACAAAATATTACGCAAATCAATTGAGTTTAGTTGTACATTTGTTCTTGTTTTCACTTTGATGTATTCAGAATACAATTCTCTTGAGCAAGCCGCTTGAATTTTACAAAGAATACCATAAGAAGTTGGTAGTGATTACATGAAAAGTAAATGACACATTGATAATCAACGTTTCAATTCACTTAGTTAATGCAGGACTAGGAAGTAGTGATTTTGTTCAAAATTACTATATTAAATAAGGATTTAACTTTTAAAAAGTTGTCACGTTAGCAAAAGTTGACTAAAATGAGCTGAATGACTTTTGTGTTACAAAGATAAAAGTTGAGTGACTTTGCAGTTACAAAATAAAATTATGTGACTTTTGTGTTATAAAGATAAAGTTTGAGTGACTTTCAATTACAAAACAAAATTAAGTGACTTTTGTGTTATAATGACAATAGCATTCCAATTTGGAACATAATTTACATAGAAGAGAAATCAACACATGTAACTGTAATCAAATAACTGCTATACTACAATACAACTCAAGAGTGAAAGAAAATAACAGGAAATAATCCTTTATATGCAATTTTACACCTTCTAGAAGAAGCTCTCCTCATTTGACATTCAATAAAATAGAGATCATGACATTATAAATAAAGGCGTTGTAGAAGCTCAAGAGTGTAGTTTTAGTATGCAGGGCAAGAACTAAATGTATATATTATCCGTAGTCTGCAAAATTAGTATAAAAATATATGCTAAAGTAGTCAAAATGAACGAACAACCCATAGTTGAAAATCAAGAAATCGTTGTCCTGGTGTTGGCTATTTGAGTTCATTACGATCATAAGATCCAAAACTGATTCAGATTCCGCAAAACACGAGCAGTCTGAATATGAGCAAAGCAGATATATGTACCAAATGTTTGTAAGATCGCGCGCGGAATAGAACCAGCAAAGCCATTAGTAGGTGAGACAAAAAAATGGGGATTGGATCTTTGTTTGAGACTACATGTAAAAAGATTGAATTCCATATTCTGATATGGTTTAATTTGTTGCAGGCCACTGTCACCAAGAAGGGGTGAACCAAAAGTGGCATGCATATTATTGTCGTTAGGAGAAATGTTGTCGAGTAGCTAGAGAGTAAAGAGAGATGTCACAAAACCTCCCAAAAAATGTCCAGTGATCAATCCACTCTTAATTAAAAGTTTTGGCATGATTTGATCTCTGAGGATAGAGAGCCTCGCCTTTATCATCCTTAGTTCAACCAATTCAATGCAAATTTTAATTAGTCGAATCAGTGGACCAACCTCTTGTAGGGATTTGTTGGGTGTAAAACATACAAGTAAGGCACAACGGAAGTTTAAAATTTTGAGAAAACTTACTTGCTCCAACAAACGTTTCTGGTATGATTATGCGATAATTCAAATCTGCAAAGACATAAAAGAAAAACTTACAGTTTATGCTTTTAATGCAGTCTCTACTAAAAGGTGCGCACGCGATTTTCAATCCGGGTGCAAGTCTTGCTTCGGTATATTCCTTTGCCCAAGAAAGCTAGGAAATCTTGGCAGAGGTTTGAGAGAATTTTATTTCCTGAACTCTGAGTTCAGAAAGTGGAAAGTCAGTTTTTTGAAATTATGGGTTAAGTGTCAAATATATAGTGGAGGAAACCCTAAACCAAATCAGATTTGGATCAGGCTTCAAGGCCTGACCCAAATCCAAATTGCAGTGGGTCAGTCGAACTGGGCCCACTGCTATGCGGCTCCTCTATTTATTTTCTGCACGTTTTAGTTCTAATTAAATCCAAGATTTAATTTTAACTAAATTAATTAATTTTCATCAAATGAAAATTATCCCATAATTTATTATAAAATAAAATATCTTGATTCAAAATCCGATATTTTACATTCTCTCAATATACCCTTAGACCGAAAAGACAATCGACTTAGTGTGACCCTTTAGGCCTTCACACATCAGCACTTGATCAAATCAAGGTTCACACGGAACTCTGAGGCGGTGACGGACCCAATATGTGAAGTACGTTTACAAGACTCAAGTAAACAGACCTCTATGTGAGATGATAAATTCCTTTCATTCACGACACACTCGATCAAGCTTAAGATTTGTCAAGTGTCTATCCAAATGGCTTGATCACTTTATCTCATCTATATTAGTCGACAACTAGACCATATCCTAGATATGTCTCTTGCATTGGCCAATGACTTGGTCGACCTAACATCTCTGAGAAAATGAGTGTTCTCTCGAAATTCCAATCGAGGAATGAATCCTATTCTTGGCTCAACTACCACCTTCAATCTACTTCGTAATGCACCCAATACAAGCCGCGTCTCAACCTATAAGACATTTGAGCTTAGGACAGGATCAAAGTGCATTGCTCCATAAACAAGGTGATATTGACCTCAAGTCTAAGAACCTCTATCTCCGTCGCGATAATACTCTAGACATGTATAACAAATAGTTTATCGCCAGGGTATGTCAATACTCTCAAGAGTATCCATGTGTCCATCACTAGCAACTATTGCTAGCGATGAAGTGAGATATACTACATTCTACAGAATGTGATGCGGACCAGCGTATGGACTTATAACATATCATTGATATCCCATTTTCAATGATCATTAGTCTAGGCTATTTTAAGAACTACACTCCATCATTAATATCTCACACTATTAATGACAATGTAAGTTCAAGAGATGCATATTAATGAATAATATAAACAATCAAATAATAATTCAATAATTGCAAATGCCAAGTATATATTAATCTTATTAATAATATGAATGTGTTCAAGTACATGTGCTCCTAAAATGATTGTTTCTAGGACATATATACTTTCAATCTCCCACTTGGCCTAGAGCCAATCACCAATGTATCTAATGGCCATGTTTTCGAAATGACCATTATGCTTGACCAAGCTTAATGGTTTAGTAAATGGGTCTGCTAGATTATTTTCGGTGGGAATATAGTCTATCCTTATTTCTTCTGTCTCCACCATCTCCCTGAGTATGTGGTATTTCCTTGGTACATGCTTGTTTCTATTCGTTGATCTTGGTTCCTTAGCTTGAGCAATCGCACCAGTATTGTCACAATAAATTGTTATTGGACAACTGGTACTTGGAACAACCCCTAATTCCTTTAAGAATTCGGATATCGTGGCGAACTTCTTTACGAACCGATCCGGCCAATGTTCGCTTACGTTGTCGAATCGGCAGTTGTAGCTTGCTTGGAACTCTTCCAACTAACTACTCCACCATTTAAAATGAAGGCATAACCAGACTGAGATTTGAAGTCATCAAGATCTGTCTGGAAGCTAGCATCAGTGTACCCAGTAGCTACTAGCTCTTCTTGTCCGCCATAGACTAAGTATTCTTTAGTTCGTCTAAGATACTTAAGAATACTCTTGGCCTTTCGATGTTCCTCCCGTGATTCTGCTGGAATTTGCAAGTCATGCTAAGTGCATAGGCCACATCTGACCTTGTACAGGTCATGGCATACATGATTGATACTATAGCTGAAGCATATGTGATTCTCTTCATGCGTTCAAGTTCTGCAACTGTGGAAGGACAATCCTTCCTTGACAACTTGATGCCTTGACCCATAGGAAGATTCCCTTTCTTGGAATTTTCCATAGAGAAACGTTTTAGCACTTTGTCTATGTATACGGTGATGGCCCAACAATCTATTAGGTCTATCTCTGTAGATTCTAATTCCAAGAATGTAGCAGGCTTCACCCAAGTCCTTCATCATGAAGGTTCTGGATAACCATTCTTTGACTGATTGCATGAGAGCTTTATTGTCTCCCATTATCAATATGTCATCTACATATATAACAATGAAGACAATGCTCTCATTTGTGCGTTTACTATAAACGCACAGATCTTCCTTCTAACAAAGTCAAACGATTTGATTGCTTTGTCAAAACAAATGTTCCAACTCCTTGAGGCTTGCTTCAGTCCATAAATGGACTTTTGTAGTTTGCATACTGCTTTGGGTTGAGTCTTAGATGTAAAACCCTCTGGCTGTATCATATACACCTCCTCAATTAGATTACCATTGAGGAAGACAGTTTTAACATCCATTTGCCAAATATGATAATCATAGTATGCAGCTATAGCAAGCAAAATCCGAATGGACTTAATCTTTGCAACAGGCGAAAAGGTTTCATCATAATCGACCCCAGGCCGTTGATTATAACCTTTAGCCACCAATCTTGCTTTATAAGTCTGTATTTTGCCATATGCATCAATCTTCTTGAAGACCCATTTGTATCCTATGGGTCTAACCCCTGTTGGCAAGTCAACCAAGTTCCATACTTGGTTTATGTACATAGACTCCATTTCGGATTTCATGGCTTCTTGCCATCTCTGTGAATCAATGTCTAACATTGCTTCGTTGTAGGTAGTAGACTCATCATCATCAGGAATATCTATCTCATTATGTGTTTCAACAAGGAGATTAAGTCTTTCAGGTGCACGATGAGTCCTAGTGGTCCTACGGAGTTGAACATTCTGCGTTTGATGTTTCTTTGTATTTTGATTTTGAGAAGATGTTTGTGTGTTGGACAATCCACCACCTTGAGAACTTTCAGGAATATCATTTTGAATAGGATGATGCACAACTATTGTGTCATCTATCATTGGTTGTGCATGAGGGTCTTGCATTTCTGCAGTATCCCTCACAACACTCCCATCGAAGGCGTACTCTAAGTACCCAATCATCATCAAATACTCCCACTGAATCCTTGTCTAGGTTATTTGACAAGGGATCATTCTCTACATTATTTTGTACTTCTTGAATTTCTTCAAGTTCTATCTTGTTGCAACTCTGTTCCTTGTAGACATAGTCTTCTTGAGAAAGTTGCATTCTGAAACAATTACTTTATGTTCCTCGGGAAGATAGAAGTAGTACCTCTTGTTTCCTTAGGATACCCTACAAAATAATACTTCTCACTTTTAGATTCCAATTTGTCGATGAGCAACTTCTTTACATACGCAGGCACCCCGGTCGCATGTGTTTAAGTGTTGGCTTCTTGCCATTCCATATCTCATATGGAGTTTTCTCAACTGACTTTGATGGAACTCTATTCAAAATGTAGATTGAGCTTTGCAATGCATATCCCCATAGGTATGTTGGTAGAGTGAGAAGCTCATCATGGATCTAACCATATCTAATAAGTGCGATTTCTCCTCTCAACACCATTCATTTGTGGCGTTAGGAGGTGTCCATTCTGAATGGACTCCGTGAAGCTTCAAGTAATCTAGAAATTCTTTACTTAAGTACTCACCTCCGATCTGATCGAAGAGTTTTAATACTTGTTTCAAGTTGCTTCTCTACTTCGACTTGTACTCCATGAATTTCTCAAAGCTTGGACTTATGTTTCATAAGATACATGCCCAAACCTCGAGAAATCGTCTGTAAAGTGATGAAATAAAGAAAGCCTCCCTTAGCTTGAGTTGGAAAAGGCCCACATACATCGGTGTGGACTAACTCAAGCACCTTGGCACGCACTCCTTTCCCAAAGTGATTTGGTTGTCATCTTTCCTCTTAAGCAAGATTCGCAATCACCATATGACTCTAAGTCAAATGGTTTTAAGTAATCTAATTTCCTCAATCTTGCTATCCTTGATTCATTGATGTGACCAAGTCCGCAATGCCATAAGTAGGTGGGATTTCTTTGATTACTTATTTTAGCTCTTTTATTTTGTATATTGAAAATTTCATGGCTCTGCTTTAGAACATACAATCCATCCATGGCGGAGCATTTCCACAAATAAAACCTTTATAAGATAAAACATAGTTTTCATTGGTAATATGTGAGAAAACCCTCAATGTCTAACATAGGGATAGAAATAATATTTCTCACAAAGACGGACAAAATAACAATTATTAAGTTCTAAACAAAAGCACGAAGGTAAATCTAGTCTATAAGTCCCCACGTTGCTCGCATCAACTCTAGCTCCATTGCCAACGCGTAGATCTACTTCCCAAGGTCCACTTCTGCTTTGTCAATTAGCCGCGCACATTATTACAAATGTGTGAGCCACAGCGGTATCCAATACCCAACGTGAGAATTAGTTATAGACATATTTATTTCAATAACAAACATACCTTGTCGGCAGGCGGCACTTGTGCATTGTCTCCCGGGTCGCATCCTTCTTCCAATGTCCCTTTCTCTTACAATTGAGGCAGACATCAGCAGCTATCTTGGCCTTCTTTCGAACAACTCCTTTAGGTTTCATAGCTGTGGGTTTGGCGGCAACCGCCTTACCCTTCTTCTTCTGCATATTCTTACCCTTAGGTTTGAACTTGCTAGACGAGCCTACCATGAGCATAGATTTACCTTTGGAGGTGGACGACTCGAAGGTCTTCAACATATTATGAAGTTCAGGGAGACTTGCTTTCATTCCATTCATGTTGTAATTCACAATGAAGTTCTCAAAGAAACCAGGAAGCGAGTTCAAGATTAGATTAACAGAAACATTCACAGGCAGCTTCGTTCCAATCGAAGCCAACCTCTCAATTAATCCAATCATCTTCAAAACATGTTGTGACACCTGACCCCATTCGTTTAGCTTACACTTAAAAAGATCTCTCAACAGTTCATACTCCATTGTCTGAGACTGTGAGTCATAGAGACTCTTCAAGTGTTCTAGCATCTCGTTGGGGCCCATATTTTCATGCTGTCTTTGTAACTCTGGAGTCATAGAAGATAGCATAACACATTGTGCTGCAACAACATCATCAAGATATTTCTGATAGGCTGCTTTGTCAAACAGAGCATACTCTTCAGAATCTTCAGCAGAGACTGTAGGGAGTGATGTATCCAATACATACTCAATCTTTTCTAATCGCAGTACCAAACACAGATTTCTTAACCAGTCAGGAAAATTGGCTCCATTCAACTTGTTCGTTTCAACCAACATTTTAAGTGATAGATTCGACATTGTAGCTGAAGAAAAGATAGACTTGAAATCAATACTTTAATATAATTTCTATTGAACACATTCATTAACTAACTAACTAACATGGTCTTTAGTTTAATTAGCTCCCACTATTTTAACATACTCTTTTACCCCATAAAGAATACGGACTCATATCAAATACGGTCATAATGGGCCAAGATCCAAACTCATGGTGTCTCCGCGTTTGCTGAGGCTGATAACTTCAACAACACGATCTGGTAGGTCTCTAAACCAATTGCAAACAATTTGCAACTCTTGGTTGACCGAATGTTCTAAACAATTCGATCTGCGTCCCTCGGCTGTCCGACACTGGGGCGCCAAGACAGCCTAGCAAGTCAACCCCGTTATGCGATTGCAATTATGTATCTAAGTGGGCTTAGCCTTCATCAAGCAAACACTGGGGTGTAAATACTCACGAAGGTTCATCACCTACTACAACATTTATATGCATCTATGAAAGGGTCTGAGTCCTCGTAGACTTAGAGCAAATGCTGGAGCATAAATACTCATCTCGCCGAAAAGGATTTTGCACCACAATCAATTATAACGGACGACGCGTTCATTTTAAATGAGACTTGTATTAAATTTGGGGAACATTTTAATTCAGGGTTATGACCAAGATCAACTATTATATCATACATCATATGACATCCTATCATGCAATTTCTAAACACATTTAGATGGAAACCATCAAACCCGATAGACGTGATATAAGATGGTTTTAATCACATCTTGGTAGCTCTACCTGCACAATTATAGCGGTCATTGAAGGTAAACAATTCTGGGCGCGCTACCTGCACAATAATTGCGGACTTATTCTAATTATTTAAATGACAATCAATTAAACAATTAGGAGAAACAATTAATTTGTGCACACATTATCAAATAATATGCTAAATAACAATAACTGTGGGTTAATTAATTTTGTTTCAATTTAGGAAATATTTAAATTCAAAATTTAAACTCAATTTTCAATTTTGAATTTTACGCTCATCCAACGATCCCTTAACAATTGAAATTAAAATTTAATTTTCGTGGTATTTCTATAATTTTAGAACCTTAAAATATTTCTGATTTACCCAGGGACCAAATCGCTTTTACAAATTTACTGATTGACCTGTGGATTGAATCACGATTTTAAAAACTTTTAAAATTTGGTAAAATATCTCAGGACTAATTTGAAATTTTGAACTTAAAATATTTTCAGATTTGTTAAAGGACCAATCTACAATTTAAAACCCTAATTTTAATTGCAAAAGGTCCTTACACTATTTCAAATTTTCAAAACCAATTCCAACTCCAAATCAAATTTGGGATTCGGATTTAGTAAATTGGCTAATTAAAACACATCAGCGATGGCACACGTCGGATTTAACTCACCGGTGGTTTTCACCACCGATTTGGTGGCCCACGCGGTGGCGAAATCGAGACGCCACGGCGGTTCTAAAACCGTCGGTGGTGCTCCTTTCCGATCATCGTTGCTGCGGTAACACTACCACCATTAGATTCTCGCCGAGACGAACACGATGGTATTATTACTTTACGATTTCGCTTTGTGGTGGCGAGCTTGATCCCCGTCGGCGGTTTCCGGCGTCTTCAACGCGTTCCGCCACCTCTCAACACCTTTATCGACCATCTTAAGAAGTGGATTTCTCGATAATAGTGGAGATGGTGTTAGTACACGTCGAATCGCCGAAATTTTCGTCGGAAACGCCACTGTTCACGTCGTGAGCGAATCATGGCCATCGTTCCGCCGTGAATGCATCTGATAGCCATCGCCCAATTTTTTTTTTTTTTTTTTTAAATTCTGAAAATCAATTTTAAATCAAAACAATTAATTATCCCACATATCGTTATTAAAGATTACCGTATAATCATTAAACCAGTCTGGGCTTTGATACCATTGTAGGATTTGTTGGGTGTAAAACATACAAGTAAGGCACATCGGAAGTTTAAAATTTTGAGTAAACTTACTTGCTCCAACAAACTTTTCTGGTATGATTATGCGATAATTCAAATCTGCAAAGACATAAAAGAAAAACTTACAGTTTATGCTTTTAATACAGTCTTTACTAAAAGGTGCGCACGCGATTGTCAATCCGGGTGCAAGCCTTGCTTCGGTATATTCCTTTGTCCAAGAAAGCTAGGAAATCTTGGCAGAGGTTTGAGAGAATTTATTTCCTGAACTCTAAGTTCAGAAAGTGAAAAATGAGTACTACTGAAATTATGGGTTAAATGCCAAATATATAGTGGAGGAAACCCTAAACCAAATCAGATTTGGATCAGGCTTCAAGACCTGACCCAAATCCAAATTGCAGTGGGCCAGTCGAACTGGGCCCACTGTTATGCGACTCCTTTATTTATTTTCTGCACGTTTTAGTTCTAATTAAATCCAAGATTTAATTTTAACTTTATTAATTAATTTTCATCAAATAAAAATTATCCCATAATTTATTATAAAATAAAATATCTTGATTCAAAATCCGATATTTTACATTCTCTCAATATACTCTTAGACCGAAAAGACAATCGACTTAGTGTGACCCTTTAGGCCTTCACACATCGGCACTTGATCAAATCAAGGTTCACATGGAACTCACAGGCGGCGCGGACCCAATATGTGAAGTACGTTTACAAGACTCAAGTAAACAAACCTCTATGTGAGATGATAAATTCCTTTCATTCGCGACACACTCGATCAAGCTTAAGATTTGCCAAGTGTCTATCCAAATGGCTTGATCATTTTATCTCATCTATATTAGTCGACAACTAGACCATATCCTAGATATGTCTCTTGCATTGGCCAATGACTTGGTCGACCTAACATCTCTGAGAAAATGAGTGTTCTCTCGAAACTCCAATCGAGGAATGAATCCTATTCTTGGCTCAACTACCACCTTCAATCTACTTCGTAATGCACCCAATACAAGCCGCGTCTCAACCTATAAGGCATTTGAGCTTAGGACAGGATCAAAGTGCATTGCTCCATAAACAAGGTGATATTGACCTCAAGTCTAAGGACCTCTATCTCCCACATGCTGATAATACTCTAGACATGTATAACAAATAGTTTATCAGCAGGGTATGCCAATTCTCCTCTAAGAGTATCCATGTGTCCATCACTAGCAACTATTGCTAGCAGTAAGTGAGATATACTACATTCTCTAAGAATGTGATGCAGACCACATGTCGACTTATAACATATCATTGATATCCCATTCTCAATGATCATTAGTCTAGGCTATTTTAAGAACTACACTCTATCATTAATATCTCACACTATTAATGACAATGTAAGTTCAAGGGATGCATATTAATGAATAATATAAACAATCAAATAATAATTCAATAATTGCAAATGGCAGGTATATATATTAATCTTATTAATAATATGAATGTGTTCAAGTACATCTGCTCCTAAAATGATTGTTTCTAGGACATATATACTTTCAATCTCCCACTTGGCCTAGAGTCAATCACTAACGTATCTAATGCCCATATTTTCAAAATGACCATTATGCTTGAGTAAGCTTAATGATCTAGTAAATGGGTCTGTTAGATTTTCATCTGTGGGAATATAGTCTATATTTATTTCTTCTGTCTCCACCATCTCCCTGAGTATGTGGTATTTCCTTGGTACATGCTTGTTTCTATTCGTTGATCTTGGTTCCTTAGCTTGAGCAATCGCACCAGTGTTGTCACAATAAATCGTTATTGGACAACTGGTACTTGGAACAACCCCTAATTCCTTTAAGAACTCGGATATCGCGACAGCTTCTTTACTAGCTTCCGATCCAGCAATGTACTCGACTTCTGTTGTCGAATCGGCAGTTGTAGCTTGCTTGGAACTCTTCCAACTAACTACTCCACCATTTAAAATGAAGGCATAACCAGGCTTGGAAACGTCTACAAAATATTTTTCAAGACTATAAAATTTCTCAGGCAGTATATCTTGAAAACCAATTACCAATATAAAATTAGATAATTTTTCAAACGTTTCTGCATATTGCCAAGAATAGAAATGCTTGCCGATCAACTTTCAAATGTTGGTACGTCGGTCACAAACCAAAGGTTGGTTCCCCAATTGAGTGCGGGATTAAATGATTTGATGGTGTTGCTACGTTCATTCAATAAAGCAATCCCTTACCACCATTTTATGAGGCTCGGTCGAGATTGATTCTGGAAGAAACTCGAAAGCAAAAATAGGCGATGGGGGCGGCAACGACTACCGACACAACTCTTATTTATACCAACCCGTATAATGATGATTTTGGCACTCAATTTTGGTTCCGGTAATGGGTCAAACCGACTAAATAATGAGTCAAAATCATAACAATAACAAAAGAAAAATACTGGTGAAAAGGAGCGGGGTCGGGGAGGAGGATAGGCCACCGGCGGCGGCAACAACCGCGACCATCAGTTTCAAAACAGACCCCACTGGCAGCAACCCAACCAGCTGGCCAGTGGGCAGTGGAGACAGTACCCACTGTGGACCTAGCAGCCACAATTGTGGGCTGACCCACCCTGCTCGTATCCCATAGCTCAGTAGGCCCAACCTCCTTCTACCTCTAGACAACCCGAGGTTCTCGTTTCTCGGTTCTCGTTCGCAACAAGATTTACAGCCCATGGACCATTTTCCGCTGATTATGCTCTTGTGGATATTGAACAGGCCATGAACAACATGAACCTAAGTGTTCTCGACGATTTGTGGTACATGGACACTGGGGCAACATTGCACATGACGGCATCTCAAGGTAATCTCTCGTCTTATTTTAATATAAGATGTAATAAAAATATTATTGTTGGCAGTGGGTAGGAAATTCTAATTCGTGGTATTGACCAAGTAAATCTTCCCGCCCCTCACCCACCTTTACATTTGAAAAACGTCCTACATGCACCCAAACTGATTAAAAACTTGGTATATGTACGCCGTTTTACTATTGACAATAATGTTTCTGTTAATTTTGATCCGTTTTGATTTTCTGTGAAGGATTTTCAAATGGGGATGTCACTAATGAGATGTAATAGCATTGTGGACTTGTATCCCATTACCACCACTACCAACAACCAAGTCACCAGTCCATCAACCTTTGCAGCTATTTCCCCTATTTTATGGCATAATCGGTTGGGACACCCGGGAGCATCGGTGTTCAATGTTCTTAGAAATAATAATTTTATTATTTGTAACAAACATATGGACTCTTCTGTTTGCCAGACTTATGTGTTTGGAAAGTATGTTAAACTTCCTTTTTCATTATCTACTTCAAATACACTTATGTCATGTGGTCTTATGCATTGTGATTTGTGGACATCACCGATTTTAAGTTCAGCAGGACATACTATTATATGCTTATTTTGGATGATTATCGAGTTTTCTGTTGACATATCCCTTAGGACAGAAATCAGAGGTCTTTCTCGTTTTAAAACAATTTAGTGTCTTTATCAAAACCCAATTTTAGAAATCCATTAAATGTGTTTCAATGTGACAATGTGAAAGAATTCATAAATACCTAATTTATAGAATTTTGTCACCAAAATGGAATGTCCTTGTGTTTTTCGTGTCCACATACTTCTCCTTAAAATGGGAAAGCCGAAAGAAAGATTCAAACAATCTACAATTTAATCCGCACACTTCTTATGCATTCGTCCACACCACTATTTTTTGGCATTATACACTTCAAATGGCCACATATCTTTTAAACATTATTCTTAGCAAGCTACTATCAAACATATCACCCACACAAATGTTGTACAATCGTCTTCCTTCTTATACACATTTGAGGATTTTCGGGTGTTTGTGTTATCCTTTGTTTCCGTCAACAACTATTAACAAACTTCAAGCTTGTTCTACTCCTTGTATCTTTTTGGGATACCTAGAAAATCATAGGGGATATAAGTGTTATGATATGACGAATGAGAAATTTATCATCTCTCGTCACGTTGTTTTCTATGAGTCCACATTTCCATTTACTAAATCTCCACTACAACAAATCGCCCCAAAGAGGGCGATTTTTTTAAACCAAAGAAGGCGACTAAAAAAGCCCTTTTAGTTCGGACCAAAAAGGGTGACATACAGTCGCCCTTTTTAATTTCACCAAAGGGGATGATTTTTTCAAGTCGCCCTTTTTGGTCCTAAATCTAAAACACGATTTACTTGACGCTCAATGACTAAATGTTGTTCGCCTACATTTGTTTTTACAAATATGTTATATTATATAAATCAAAGGAAAGATCTTGTATAAAAATAAAAAGTTCCCATTGTTCGGAAAATAACAAAAGAAGATTCGAGTTAGAAATTAAATTTATCTTCAAATGTTTTATGTTTCTAGTGTTTATTGTTATTCTCTAATTAAAATAATAGAAACTTGCATGGCTAGCTTTGTGTTTTAATCAACTATTTCGAGATTAATTGATGTATAACCCAAAAAAATTAAATAGACAATTAAAAAGTTCAGGTAATTTTTTTTGTTGCATCATTTTTTAACATAAGTTGTTGGAAAAAGTGGATGTAGTATTTCATCCCATGAATATTACAACTTAAGGCAAGCATGTTATTAGTGTCTTATAAAATAGTGAATATCGATTTTGTATTTCTTTATAAAATAGTTGGTCCACTTTATATTTTGATTTTATTATTTATTTTTAATAAGATATAAATAATCGAGACCTATGGAAGAACAAAATATAAAATACGATGAGAAATATTATCTCTCGTGATTTTTCCATCTCCGTTGCTATCCGCCCTATGATAATTAATCACACATAATCTCATGGTCAAGTAAAATGTTATAATGAGTACAAATGAAATAACAAATTATATTATCACGTACTAATATTTCCTTTTATTATTTATTTTTAATAAGATATAAATAAATATGTATTTTTCTTACTTTTGAAATTTTGATTTATTTCTAAACTTTTATTACTGCCCATAAATGTTTCGATGTTTAAATTTATCTATTGTAGTAATTTTTTTTAACCAAATGGGGCGACTACAATCGCCCTTTTTGGTTTTTTATCATAGGGGGCGACTACAATCGCCCTTTTTGGTTTTTTATCATAGGGGGCGACTACAATCGCCCTTTTTGGTTTTTTACCAAAGGGGGCGACTACAATCGCCATTTTTGGTCCACTTTAATTTTGATTTTATTATTTATTTTTAATAACAATCTTCCAAAATTATATTTTCGAAAGCTTTATTTTAACAAACTTAAAAACAATTTAACAATTTTTATAGTGACTCATTAATATGCTACAAAGACAAAGAATTCACATTAATGTTGAGCGCCCATAAAGAAATATTTTCAAAACTGGGACAAACGAACATTTTTACTTATTACTAACATTAGTTGGGCAGTCTAGTTAGTATTTCCTCATTTTCAATTTATGTATAATAATTTGATTGAATATAAAATTTAAGAAAAATATTTTGAATTTTAAGATTTATAACATAACATAAACTTGTGTAATATAAATAATACATCCTTAATAGTAAATAAAAAATTAAAATTACTATTTATTAATAAAAAATGTACCAATTTCTTATTACATAAAAGTAATAAAAATCACTTGTAAAAAGGGCGACTTTTCCAAGTCGCCCTTTTTGGTCCGAATCAAAGAGGGCGAGTTCAAGTCGCCCCCTTTGGTTAGGACCAAAAAGGGCGACGTTTCCAAGTCGCCCTTTTAGACTCATGATGTAAAATACTTAAAAATATATAAAAAAAATAGTTTTAACTATGTGTTAGATGTGTAATTAATTGGTAATATTATGTTAGAATATTCTAGATATGTAATTAATTAGTAATATTATATTTATGTAGAATCCTAATATATATGGTAGGAAGACATTATTAGGTAGGATTTCTTAGTTATTATGAGGCATGATTTCCTCCTCATAATTAATGTATATTACTTGTATATATTCTCCCTTATGGGATGAGAATAATCAAGGAAGATTTTCCAATTCTAAATAGTTCTTACATGGTATCAGAAGGTAATTCAAAGATCCTATTCTAAATAAAAAAAATTCCTTCCAAATTCGGTCATCTTCTCCAACCGAATTTGTCTTCTCCATTGTTATACTTTTTTTCTCCATTATTGTTGTCAACCATGTCTGAATCAAAATCTCCGTTTCACTCAAATTTACTATTTCCAACATTAAAACACATATTTCTATCAAATTAGAGATGGAAACTGCTCATTACGCAAATACGGGCGGAGTTGTTCAAAATATGTTGTAGGGCTCACAAAGTTCTTCATCATATAATTCCACCAAAAAATGGTACAACAACGGAACAATCGTCTGAAGCAGACAAAGAATTGTGGGATACCCTTGATGCCACAGTTCTTGGTTGGATTTATGCAACAATATCCACAGACTTGTTGCATACAATAATGGAACCAGATTCTACTGCTATGGCGGCATGGGAACGCTTGAGAGACATTTTTCAAGATAATCAAAACTCTCGTGCTGTTGCGTTGGAACAAGAACTTTCAACCATTGTCATGGCAGACTTTCCTAACGTTTCAACCTACTGTCAACGCCTCAAAGTGGTGGCAGATCAATTGAGAAACGTAGGTTCACCGGTTTCTGACAACCGGTTAGTTTTACAGTTAGTCACGGTCTCACGGATGCTTATAGTGGCGTGGGACTCTAATCCGTCAAAGTAATCCCTTACCAAAGTTTTATCAAGCAAGATCCATGCTTGTTCTTGAAGAATCGGGTTTGATTAAGAAGGTTTCAACGAATTCCGCCATGGTTGCCACGTATTCAAATGAAGGTAATTATTTTGACTATTCTTCACAAAATAAGAGTCAAAAAGGACGTGGTAATAATAATAAGAAGGGTGGAAATCGCGGAAATAATAAAGGTGGGGGTCACGGCGGCGGAAATAAGCGGCAACACCAACTCCGGCGGAGGCTATGGCGGCAGCAACAACTCGTGGCGGCATCGGCAAGAACCACTGCCGGGCAAGCCTCAGTAATCGGCAAAGCACCATCGGCCGAAACGATGGTCCAAAGAGTTGAATCGCCAGTAAACCAATCGCCTAATGGCGATGGCGCTCAACCCGCCCAAAGAATGCCTGCTTTTCGTCGGCCCAAAGAAGAGATTTCGGCAGGCCACCAGCCAAGGCCCATTTCGCAGGCCTTCATTCTTCAGCAGGCAGCAGGTATTCAGGGCAGGCCCAGAACGCTGGAGGTTCTTCAGGCAGTAGCAGTTTTGGGCCTCCTCCGGCCCAATGGCAGGAGGCCCATTCAACCATGACCCATCCTACGGATATTGAGCAGGCTATGCACACTCTTGGACTCAATCCACCGGATTCTAATTGGTATATGGACTCCGGGGCTACGTCACATATGACGGCGTCCCAAGGTACACTCTCACCCTATTATAATTTGAGCAAAGAAAATGGTATTATTGTCGGAAATGGCCATACAATTCCAATAAAAGGTTATGGGACAAACACACTGTCACCACCACACCCGCCACTAGTTTTAAAAAATGTCCTGCATGCTCCCAAATTAATAAAAAATTTGGTTTCTGTTAGGAAGTTTACTAGTGATAATTGGGTTTCTGTTAAATTTGACCCATTTGGTTTTTCCGTACATGACTTTCAGACGGGGAAGCTTCTCATGAGATGTGATAGCAAGGGGGAGCTCTATCCAATAAGTTTACCAAATCCACAGTCTAAAGTTCCTTCCACTTTTGCAGCCTTAGCTCCATCACTATGACATGAACGATTAGGACATCCGGGGGAGTCTGTATTGGCCTCTCTTAAACAAAACAATTTTATTTCCTGTACTCAAACTCATGTTTTGAATAAGTGTCAGGCTTGTGTTCTTGGTAAACATGTTAGGTTGCCATTTACTTCTTCTACTTCATGCACTACTATGCCATTTGATATTTTACATTGTGATATTTGGACATCACCTGTTTTGAGTTCCTCAGGTCATAGATACTATTTATTGTTTCTTGATGATTACTCTAATTATTTGTGGACATTCCCTTTGTCGAAAAAATCACAAGTGTTTTCCACTTTCCTAAACTTTAGAGCATTTATCCGAACTCAGTTTGAACGGGAGATTAAAAGTATTCAATGTGACAATGGGAGGGAATTTGACAATAATCAGTTTTGAGATTTTTCAAAACAAATGGTTTACAATTTCGTTTATCTGTCCTCACACATCTTCACAGAATGGGAAGGCGGACGCATAAAATTAGAATCATTAACAATATGGAAAGCACATCCATTGCTCATGCTTCTATACCCCCCATTTTTGGCATCATGCACTTCAAATGGCAACCTACATGTTAAATATCCTTCCCCACAAAAACATGTCTTACCAAGCCCCACTAAAAATACTTTATTTACGAGAGCCCTCATATCATCATTTGAGAGTTTTTGGATGTCTGTGCTACCCCCTATTTCCATCCACCACAATCACAAAACTTCAACCCGGTCTACTCCATGTGTCTTCTTGGGATATCCTACAAATCACCGTGGTTACATGTGTTATGACATTTCCTCCAAACGTATGTTTATATGTCGTCATGTAATTTTTGATGAGTCACAATTTCCCTTTGCCAAGATACATGACACAGGGACAAATACTTATGAATTTTGGATGATGATAGGCCCCGTATCTAACTCATTTCCTTCACGGGACTCACAAAAATCTGATCCAACAAATGGGCCATCGATTCAAGGCCCGATGAATGACTACCCCTACTTTACACGGTGCCCGCCGGTTGGGCCAACCTCCAACTCCAGGCCCAACTACAAATCTGGGCAGTGGCGTTCAGCCCACTGTCTCACTCCCGGCGATGGCGTCGATCCATCGCCCACTAAACCGGCGATCACGTAGTCAACATGGAATTACAAAACCCAATGCCAAATACGATCTACACTCAAGTCTCCAAATCACCTTTGCCTTGTAACCCTGTGTCTGCCCTAAGAGATCCTAATTGGAAAATGGCCATGGATGATGAATATCATGCTCTAATTAAAAATAGGACATGGGAGTTAGTACCTCGTCCATCTAATGCTAATATAATTCGTTCTATGTGGATTTTTAGCCATAAAGAAAAATCGATGGTTCTTTTGAGCGGCATAAGGCCCGACTTGTAGGTGATGGCAAAACTCAACAGGTGGGATTAGATTGCGGCGAAACATTCAGTCCAGTGGTTAAACCAGCAACCATCAGAATTGTTCTCAGTTTAGCCCTCTCAAAAGGATGGTTACTTCATCAATTGGATGTCAAGAATGCCTTCTTACATGGACATTTGAGTGAGACGGTATACATGCACCAACCATTAAGTACAGAGATTCTCGTTATCCCAATCATGTGTTTACTTAAAAATCATTATATGGACTCAAACAGCTCCCGGGACTTGGTACAAGCGGTTTGCGATTTTGTGTTCAATATGGGTTTCTCAAACAATAGTTCGGATAATTCACTATTTATTTATCAACGGAAATCATCGCTTATATTCTCTTATATGTAGATGATATTATCCTATGACCTCTTGGACTCTCTTCGAGATATCTTGACCCAGCTGAGTTCCGAATTTGCTATGAAGGATCTTGGTCCACTTCACTACTTTCTAGGAATAGCGGTGACACGTCATGCAGGAGGTCTATTTCTTTCCCAGAAGAAGTATGCATCAGAAATTGTAGAACGGGCTGGAATGTCATCTTGCAAACCGTCTGCGCAACTCCGATGAATACCAAGTCAAAGCGAGTGCCATATCCGTGATCCTTTTGCTAATCCGACTTTGTATCGCGACTTGGCGGGAGCTTTACAATATCTCACATTCACGGGCGGATATTACATATGCGAGACAACAAGTGTGTTTGTTCATGCACAATCTATGGAAGAACATACGCATGCACTCAGCGTATTATGCGATATATTGGGCACTGCATTATGGATTGCATCTGTACCCATCTTCCATGACCAAGCTTGTCACCTACACAGATGCAGACTGGGCAGGATGTCCAGACACCCGACGCTCCACCTCTGGCTATTGCGTCTTCCTCGGTGATAATTTAATATCTTGGTCCTCCAAAAGGCAACCCACCGTATCACGTTCGATCTTTGAAGGTGAATCTGCGTGCGGTAGCCAATGTATGTCGACTCATGCTGGATTCGAATCTTTTACTTGGCTGCATTGTCTGATTACAGCGACCACCATGGTATACTGTGATAACATTAGTGCAATTTATCTCTCCGGAAATCCAATCCATCATCAACGCACTAAGCATATTGAGTTAGATATTCATTTTGTCCGTGAAAAGGTGGCTCGCGGACAAGTGCGAGTGTTACATGTCCCGACGCGACATCAGATTGCAGATATCTTCACAAAAGGGCTTCCGCTGATCTTATTTGAAGAATTTCGGGACAGTCTCAACATTCGCCCTCCTCCGGCTTCGACTGCGGGGGAGTGTTAGATGTGTAATTAATTGGTAATATTATGTTAGAATATTATGTTAGAATATTTTAGATATGTAATTAATTAGTAATATTATATTTATGTAGAATCCTAATATATATGGTAGGAAGACATTATTAGGTAGGATTTCTTAGTTATTATGAGGCATGATTTCCTCCTCATAATTAATGTATATTACTTGTATATATTCTCCCTTATGGGATGAGAATAATCAAGGAAGATTTTCTAATTCTAAATAGTTCTTACAGTATGCAAGAAAGAAGAAGTATTAAAGAGGATAAATATTATCGAGATTCATTTTTCTAAGTTTTGAAATTTTGATTTATTTCTAAACTTGTATACCACTGCCCATAAATGTTTCGATGTTTAAATTTATCTATCATATTTTATTAAAAAAGTCAAATTACAACAAAATATAAATAGAGATATTAGTAGTATCTTTTAATTTATTTATTTTTAGTGATCTTTTAATTTGTCAAAAGAAAAAATCAAGAGGATCAATTAAAAGGGATATTTCGAAATTAAAATATAAATCAATTAAACTATATATCCGATCCGAAATTTGCCGAAAATTACGGATATCTGAAATATTCGGATTCGATTCCGATAAGAAATTATCTGAAAATTACGGATTTCCGATTTTTTGTATATCCGAAATATTCGTATCCGAATCCGATCCGAATTTTATCCAAAATATTAGGATCCGAAATTTATCCGAAATATTCGGATCGGAATCCGATCCGAAATTATCCGAAAATTACGGATATCCAATTTTTTATATATCCGAAATATTCGAATCCGAACCCGATCCGAAATTATCCGAAATATTCAGATTCGATTCCGATAAGAAATTATCCGAAAATTACGGATATCCGATTTTTTGTATATTCGAAATATTCAGAATCCGGAAAGATTGCCTCAGTTCGGATTGTTCTCTGCAACTGAACTGGAGACGAAGAGTCGTTTAAAGACCTTTTCAATTCCGATTAGAAATTATTCGAAAATTACGAATTACCAATTTTTTGTATATCCGAAATATTCGGATCCGAACCGAATTTTATCCAAAATATTCGGATCCAAATCTGCTCCGAAATTATTCAAAAATTATGGATATCCGTTTTTTTGTATATCTGAAATATTCGGATCCGAAATTATCCAAAAATTGCGGATATCCGATTTTTTAGATATCCAAAATATTCGGATCCGAAATTATCCGAAAATTACGAATATCTGTTTTTTTTATATCCGAAATATTCAAATCCGAATCCGATTCGAAATTATCGGAAAATTACAGATATCCGATTTTTTGGATATCCAAAATATTCGTATCCGAAAATTACGAATATCCAATTTTTTGGATATCTGAAATATTCAGATCTGAATCCAAAGGATTTATGATTATGAGGAGTATAAATATAACAAGTATTGGTGGCTAATTTAGTGGTAGAATGACACAATTCCATAGAGGATGTTCGGGTTCGATTCTTGGCAGAGCGTTGTATTTGTGGTGATTAATGTTGCATAACTAGTGGTCTAGTGGTAGAATAGTACAGTGTCACAGTTCAGACCAATGTTCGAATCCCAGTTGGCGCATTTAATTTTTCTCTTTTTTGAACCAACTCTTTGATAAATCTCAAAGAGGGCGACCTTTTTGATAGATCTCAAAGAGGGCGACTCTAGTTGCCCTTTTTGATAAATCTCAAAAAGGGCGACTGAAGTCGCCCTCTTTGAACCAGGACCAAAGGGGGCGACTGTAGTCGCCCTTCTTGATAAATCTCAAAAAGGGCGACTCCAGTTGCCCTCTTTGGTCCTTACCAAACGGGGCGACTTGAAAAATCGTCCTTCTTGATATAAGACAACGCGACTAATTAGGCGAGTTGAAGGGAGACTAAAAATTACATCCTTTGATCTAAGGGGGCGAAATTTCACCCAAAGAGGGTGATTACAGTCGCCTTCTTAGAACCAATTTCTTGTAGTGCTCACGTGGCATCCCGACCTTCATACAAATTTTTCGACGACGGAATACATCCAATCTTGAATCACCATCTCAATACCCAAACTTATAATGGACCAGCCCAAAATACACCACCAATTATGACGGCCTAACAATGAAATGGGACTGGACCAGTTCGAATTGAGGAGCCCACTGCCTTCTCCTCTTTGGCCTCGGCCCAATCCATTATTCGTGATGGGAAGGGCTACAGGAGGGAGCCCACTGCTCCCTCATATGTACCCCCAACCAGGCCAATAAGCCCATCTCATTTGGCCCAAAATCTTACCCCCTCATCCCAATTCCCAAACCGCAAACCCACTATCCCAACATTCGGTTTTGGTGCAATCTCGAACCTCCCCTTGGCCCAATTCACAAACTGAGAGTCTACTACCCCAACCGTAAACCATTGAAACTCATGACATGCATGGAATTTTCCAGCCCAAGCGTCAGTTTAACGTAACATCTTCGGTCCAACCATCTCCACTTCCAAAAATTCCAAAAGCGGCCCTATCAGACACAAATTCGAAAGCTGTAATATTAGACGAAATTGATGCTCTTATTAAAAATAAGACGTGTGAATTAGTGTCTCGTCCTTCTAATGTAAACATCATACGGTCTATGCGGGTGTTCTATCATAAAAAGAATTCTGATGGTTCTTTTGCGAGACACAAAACTCGTCTTGTTGGTGATGGCATATCTTAGTAGGTTGGCGTGGATTGCGGTGAGATGTTCAGCTCAATGGTTAAACTAACGACTATCAGGACTATTCTTAGTCTGACATTGTCGAAATCATGGCTCATTTATCAGCTGGACGTAAAGAATGCATTTTTACATGGTCACATGCAGGAAATAATTTACATGTACCATTCATTGGGATTCCGAGATCTGATTCATCTGGATTATGTTTGCTTGTTGAAAAAATTATTATACGGTTTGAAATACGCCGCTCGGGCATGGTATAACAGGTTTGCAGGGTTCGTAGCCACATTGAGATTCTCACACAGTAAGTCCGACCAGTCTTTGTTCATTTACCAAAATGGTAATGACATATATTCTTCTCTATGTTGATGACGTTATTCTCACTGCATCTTCTGAATCACTTCGCCAGTCTATTATGACTTTCCTTTCTTCGGAATTTGCTATGAAGAATTTGAATCCTTTAAACTATTTCTTGGGCATTGCTATAACTCAATATGTGTGTGGTCTGTTTCTATGTCAAAAGAAATACGCTGATGAGATCATTGAAAAAGTCAGCATGTCCTCGTGCAAACCGTCACGTACGTCGGTTGATACAAAAGCAAAATTGAGTAACTCTACGGGTTCTCCATACTGTGACCCAACACATTACCACAACTTAGCAGGAGTATTACAATATCTTACTTTCAGGAGACCTGATATCTCCTATGCAGTTCAACAAGTATGTTTACATATGCATGATCCGAAAAAAAGCATACGGGGCTCTTAAGCAAATTCTGTAGTTTGTTAAGGGTACTCTTAAGTTTGCATTGCATCTGTATACGTCCTCTATTTCAAGTCTCATCTTATACAAATGATGATTGGGGTGGCTTCCCGGACACACGACGTTCCACTTTTGGTTATTGTGTGTTTTTTGGAGACAACCTCATTTCTTGGTCGTCGATAATATCTCAGTCAAGCGCTGAAGCAAAATACCAAGGGGTAGCTAATGTGATCGTTGAATCATGTTGGCTCCGTAATCTTCTTTTAGAACTCCATGAGTCGATTGAAAAAGTAATTATGGTTTATTATGATAATATGAGTGTAATATACTTATCAGGTAATCATGTCCAGCATCAACACACAAAACACATAGAAATGGATATCTTGTTTGTCTTTGAAAATGTTGCACATGGACAAGTCTGTGTTCTCCATATATCATTCTGTTATCAAATTGCAGACATTTTCACGAAGGGTCTTCCGCGCGTACTGTTTGATGATTTCAGGGACAGTCTCAACATACGAGAACATCTATAATCACCAATGTAATTATATTTATTATCATATAATTAAGATTTATATTATTAGGATGATTAGGATATGATTTATTATCATATAATTATGATTCATATTATTAGGATGATTAGGATATGATTAGAGAAGACTTCTTTAATATTATCCATAGAATGATCTTGTATACTTGTATATAAATTGTAATATTGGAATGAAATAAACTATGGGATTAATTTCCTTCAATATCCATGAAGTTAGGAAAAAAAAGTTCAAACTTTTAAGGAATTTTAAGTTTATGAAAGGGTGCTACAGATCAAAATAAAAATAAGATGAACAGAATTCAATCGACTACAAGTACAATTTCCAAATTTCGGTGACAATGTCGTCTGACACCAGTGACAATACTTGATAAAACAGAATACCTTTAAGAGTAAAATGCAGCGGAAAAACTAAAGAACACAAAGGTTTATATATTCATAAGTTATACATTGATATAACTTATGATGATCAATGACTAAAAGTATTGTATATATATTATATACAAATATACAAAGTCCTTTTTTTTTTACAATTTTACAAGATAAAATAAAAGGAATTAAAATGTGAAGTCGCAGATGACTTATGCCTGAAAAATCTAACTAAGTATACATAGACTCTCATTAAAATCGATCCATACATAACAAATCTAGAATCTAAACATCAATTGTAATGTTGGACAGAATATTGTCAACACACTTCAGGCAACACAATTGATCCAGATTTCTGAGTTAAAATCCCGAGAGCTCTCTTAGAATTCTTGCAATCTTTTTCTGGATTTCGATACACTATTATGGCCTCTCTATTTATAGCAGAGAATTCCCTTGAAAGGCTCATCGATCGGTTGTGGAGGTTGAGTAAAAGATGGACAACTTGTGGTAGACGATTAAGGAGTGAAAATCTCAACAACTTTGACTTGTTCCTTACTCGACTTCTTCTCCAAGCTTTGACTCTTTCTCCCACATTTTACACAACTCTAATTCACCACGCCTAAGTCATTTTTACCTCACAATAAAATATTACTGCTTAGCGTGAAGTAAGGCAAAATTGTTCTAATGAATGTTGGTCCGAATGTTGTGACATTTGTTCCAACATTTTTATGCATTCAAATCAGTACTTTAGAGGATATGTTGGATTAAATGTTACAACACCAAACTCAATATTAACAATCTCCCCCTTTTGCCTTTCTTCACAAAACACATTACAAACCTAAACTGACTTAGGATATTGAGACAAATGTTTGTCTGACATTTGCGATCAATAATATCAATGATATGCTCCCCCTTAACTTACGATGACATTCAAGTAATCATGCGTGTACCGATTTATAGGATTATAAAAAAGAAATATGTTAGCGCATATATACATATCATCCACTTATATACGTTTTATGTGCATACCATAAAAGAAATATTCCATTGTCCACATAAATTAATATCCATCTTCTCAAACAGTTAACTGCTCAGAATGAGAAACATTCATGGACCCTCATACAGTATCAACCAGTAGCAATAACTCTTTCTCGATCATCATACTGCTGCAGCAGCTTCCAACAACTTTCTACTCCTGCATAAAGACTTCTCTACATAGAATAATAGGCTCTAGCCTATTTCCCCAGCTCCTCCTGCATCAACACTTCCTTTGCTTCCTTCGGCTTCAACAACATCATTTTCTCTCCCTTTTTGTGAAGAAAGCAACAATATGAAATGGTCTCGAGCTTGAATCAGAGCATTCATCACAACATCAACCTCAGAGATTTGTTGGTTGATCTTTGCAATTTGATTCACAAGTTATTCAGTAGACAGTGGAGGCTGTCTTGGACCAGTGTTGCCAAGAATGTTGGTGACATTCCTATCAACATCTACACTATTTCCTTCCATTTTGTATGGTAGATCAATGACTATGTCTCTACTCTTCAAAACTGCTTTGTTTACTGTGTACAGTTCAAGAGTCTTCCCTAATATGTCCTCTCTCTTTGGCTTAAGACCTTGGGTAGTTAAAACTTTATATATCAGAGAGGGATAATGGAGGATTGAGGTTGATTATTTTTGTGCTAAGTTGGCAATTTGATGGAAAATCATTTTGCCCAGATCAACTCTCAACTCTTTCCCAATTTTATACAACATGGTGGTTTGTTCTATAGTTATAATTGACTTATTTATTGAAGGAAGTCAATTGTGTATAACAAATTTTGTGAAGGGTGGAAAACATGGCTGTTAATTAAGAGGCTGGACGTCTAAAGACCCACTTATGCATTATACATCATGTGAAGTACTCAATTACTTCATATCTATTGTCAATTACATGGACTGCTTCTCTAACATTCTCCTCAGGATTTAATCACATACATTGGTTTATAACAGTAGGTGTGAAACAATATACTCTATTATAGAGATATATCTTCCCAAATGTCTTTGAGGAGGTATCATCTCTAGCAGAACTCAAATTAGCATAAAACAACCTGACTATTTTATCAACATACAATCATTTCTCAGTAATAGATCCTATGAGCTGTCTTTTTTTTAAGAACTCTATCAAACCATATTCTGAACAGGAGGAAATGTCTAATACTTTTCAGACCTAATAACTCTATTCTTGTACCAGTCCCAATTATCAGAATTAGTTTTAGAATAGAATTTGTTTGAGTAGATAGATACCTCAAGGTCTGAATCAGATTCGATTTTGCTGGAGGATGTTGGTGTTTGTGTCTCTTTTGTTGTTGGCTGAAATATTGCATGAGATGATGTGGCATCAGTGGCAATATTCGGAGTAACACTCAATTTGACATATCTGGAAATTCCCTTTGGAAAGAATTTCTTCAGTGAAGTTTCATCAGGAACTTCCTCATTTTCTTGAGACACATTTTGCGGTACAGAAGTAATTGATTCTTTTTCACTCTCTTCTGTTGAGAGCACAAAGTTTGTGTCATCATTGTCACTGCTCGAGCAAGCAGGTATAGATGTATCAAATTTGGACTTTTTGTTGCTCGGCTCTTCACGAACTGTTCTCTCAAATATTTTACTCGATCGGCGAGTTGGGAAGGTGGAGGATCTTGGTCTTTTATCCAATGCTGAAATATCAGATGTTTCATCAACATCTATTGGATTGTTGTCATCACCTGGGTAGATAATATCTAAAGGTTCATCTAAACCTTGAAACACTATAGCCTTGAACAAGTTCTCTGTTGATGGTGAAGAAGATAATCGGCAGGGTTGCTGCGATTCATTTTGCTCAGATGATTCAGTGTTCATAGGAGGACTTGTACTCATTGAGGTGTTGGTCAGAGTGTTGGCTGATATTGGTGTTGACATTGAAGATGTTTTCATCAATGAATATTTTGGAAAAGATTTTGGGGATTTAGGATTTGAGATTGAGAATGAGGTTTGAAAAGGTGATGATTCCATCGGGTAGGTAGGGTTATACCCGATGTGTGATGTGATTCCCTCCATTTTTTTTAGGAAAAATCGGAAATGATAAAAAAATAGCAAATGAGAGGAATATTTATATACATGGCCGCAAACCTTTCTAAGCAACAAAAATTTCTTAGTTTTAGGAGTTTCAAATTTATCTAATAACTTACACCTAAAATTTTTGGATAAAAACATAAACATCACGGTAGGAATTCAATTTAATCTTATCATTTTAAAGTCTGAAATTCCTATTAAAATAAGGCATAAAAATAGAGAGAAAATCTGATTTTTCTAAAATCAGTTAAGAACAACGTCCCAACAAATATCATATTTTGAAAATGTCAACAGCAATGTTGGCAACATTTTGGATGACACAAGTATTTAGATCTCACAAAAACTTTTCATTTTTGTAACAAATCAAGACACGTTTTATACATATTTTATGATTTTGACCACTGGACCAATGTAACATTTTTTCATCGTGTCCTTGATCTAATCATAAAACACATAAAAAGGAGTTTTTCGTGTCAAAAATAAGAATACTTATTTAGTATTCTCAAAATTCTTTTGAAGCACTCGATACTCCTATAGAATAGGAATGATATATTTTCAAGGGCTTTGCCCATTTTGCACAGTTGCCAAACATTTGTAGAGGTTTTGTCTTATTTTGATACTCCATTTTTATGATATATAATATCAACGCAGAGAATGATAGCACGTTGAAACCACATTCTTATTGAAGGATCAAGCTTGTGTGACCAAAAGTTAAGCACCATACATCAACAATAATCTGTTAGTGATAACATAGGTAAATGTCACCCAAAATGTTAGACAACGTTTCAGCCGACATTCACAAAAAATGTCTTCTTTTTAGAGATTACAAAGACCAAGAGATTTCTTCAAACTAGAAAATCTCTCATGGTCTAAAACTTTTGTAAAAATATCAGCTAGTTGATGAAGAGTGTCAACATATTTAATTTTAACTAGCTATTGTTTAATTAAATCTCTTAAAAAGTGATGTCTAATATCAATATGTTTTGTACGTGAGTGCTGAAATGGATTTTTGGAAATATTTATAGCACTCAAATTATCACAGTACAAAATCAAAATGTTGCTAGTAAAACCGTAGTCGTCTAACATGTGTCGTAGCCATATTAATTGAGAACAGTAATTTCCAGCTGCTACATATTTAGATTCAACAGTAGAAAGTGAGACACCGTTTTGTTTACGATTATACCATGAAACAAGGTTATTGCCAAGATAAAAACATCATCCACTTGTACTTTTCCTATCATCCACATCTCCATCCCAATCCGAGTCACTAAATCCTATTAAGTTAGGATTAGTGTCTTTGAAATACCAAATTCCCAACTCACATGTGCCAGCAACATATCGAATAATACGTTTCACGACATTTAAGCGAGACATTTTGAGACATGCTTGAAAACGTGCACAAACACTAAACATAATATTTGAATGACTAGCAGTAAGATAAAGAAGACTACCTATCATAGATTGATATAATGTTGGGTCAACATTTTCATCAATATTATCCTTACATACCTTCTGCGACGATCTCATTGGAGTTTTCATCTGTTTAGCATTTTTCAACCCAATTCTCTTAATTAGATTCTTGGCATATTTACTTTGTGAGATGAAAATTCTATATTCACTTTGCTTAATCTGCAAGCCTAAGAAAAATGTTTGTTCCCCAATCATGCTCATTTCAAATGTCGATGACATAGATTCAACAAATGACTTTAGATAAGACTGTGAGGTCGAACTAAAGACTATGTAATCTACGTAGATTTGAGCAATAATAATATATATATCATGACATTTAATGAATAACGTACGATCAGCTTCACCACAGTTAAAACCAAATTCAAGAAGAACGTTAATTAGATGACAATACCATGCACGAGGGGCTTGTTTCAACCCATACAAAGCTTTTTTGAGCTTGTACACATAGTGTGGATGGTAAGGATATTCAAATCATTTTGGTTGTTCAACAAAGACTTCCTTATCTAGATAACCATTTAAGAATACACCTTTTGCATCCATTCGGTGTAAGATAATTTTCAGATAACAAGCAATAGCAAGCAAAAGTCTAATTGACTCAATTCTAGCCACATATGTGAAGGTTTCTTCATAATTAATTCCATCAACCTGAGTATAGCCTTGTGCAACTAGACGAGCTTTGTTTCTAAGAATTGTTTCCAATTCGTCTGATTTATTTTTAAAAATCCACTTAGTTCCAATTATATTTGTATTATTTAGACGTGGAACTAAGTTCCAGACTTTATTTCCAGAGAATTATTCAAGCTCTTCTTGCATTGCTTAAATTCAAAAATTATCATTAAGTGCTTATAAACATTTGTTGGTTCTAAAGTAGATATAAAACAAAAAATACTAACCTCTTGGTATATGGTAGACATACACACATACCTTACCATTTATTTATAATTGATTGGTTTTTTCCCTCTTATTATAATTCCTTTAAAAACTGCCCCTATCACCTGGCCCGTGGGATGATTCTTCCTAATCCTTGATGAGGGGTTCCTTCGAACTTGATCTAGAAATTCAATATTTGACTCCTCATCCATAGCCTATGTTGTCTCTATTTCAGGTTCATATGTTGTTTCAGGTGTGGCAACATTTGGGGCAACATCTGATTCTTCGACAGTATGCGCATTTTCCACTGAAACTATAATGTTATTTATAGTTGTATTTCCTATAAAATCAGAAACATCATCAAAAATAATATTTACAGACTCTTATATAGTTCTGTTTCTCAGATTGTATACTCGATAAGCATGATTATTTTGTGAATAGCCAATAAAAATTCCTTTGTCACTCTTAGAGTCAAACTTTGCCAAATGATCTCTATCATTTAAAATGTAACAAATACACCCAAAAATATGAAAGTAACATAAGTTAGGTTTCTTTTCATTTATAAGCTCATAGGGAGTCATCTTTGTTCCTAGCCTTAAGTAGACTCTATTAGTGATGTGACAAACAATATTTAAGGCTTCAGCTAAAAAACGTTTGACATTCTTTTAGAACTAAACATAACTCTAGTCATTTCTTGCAGTGTTCTATTCTTTCTTTCTGCTACCCCATTCTGTTGAGGATTTTTGGGAGCAGAAAACTCATGGAAAATTCCCCTTTTCTCATAAAATTGTGTGAATAGGCTATTTTTAAAATTATTTTTCATGGTCGGATCTAATTCGAAAAATAGTAGAATAGAACAAATTTCTAATTCTAGAGTGCAAAATTTTAAACATGTCAAAGGTTTGTGATTTTTCTTTCAAAAAATATATCCATGAATATTTAGAAAAATCATTTACTATCACATAAAAATACATCATGCCTCCTAGACTGTCTACTTCAATTTGACCGATTAGATCCATATGTAATAACTGAAAACAATGTGATGTACCTGAATGTTGTCCGTCGTGTTGAATAACATTATGGGAAACACGTGTTTGCTTACCTTTCATACAATCTTCACAGACTGTTTTACCTTTAGGGCTCAGTTTGGGTATGCCTTTAACTTCTTCATATGAGATCAATTTTTCTAAATTATGGTAGTTGACATGCCCCAACTTTTGGTGTCACAGTGTTGAGTCATTAATCTTAGCATTAGTGTACATTTTTGTCTTCCAATAAGATAACAATTATCACCAGTTCTTGTACATGTCATAACACATTCATTGGCATTATTCGTAATTACACAAACACTCTTTTTGAATTTTACCTCAAAATCATCATCACACAGTTGGCTGATACTGATCAAATTAGTCATTAAGCCCTCAACATGTAATACATTTTCTTAAGGCTGAAATATCAGGGACATTCAAGTTCCCTTTTCCAATTATCTTACTTTTACTGCCACCTCCAAAAGTCACGTTTCCTCCATTGAATGACATATAATTCTTCAAAAACCTTTAGTACATGTCATGTGGCGAGAACATCCACTATCGAAGTACCAAAAACCTGAAATATTAGTTCTTAATGCAGTTATACAGACATTTCAAGTTAAGTCTATTTTAAGAACCCAAACTCTCTTAAAATAATTTTTATTTTTCGCTCAGAAATGTTGCTTCGAATGTTACCTGAAATGTTGGACAACACTTTAGGCAATATTTTGCTCTTAGAATATTGAAGATTGTAACAGTATGGTTTTAAGTGTCCAGGAGAGTTACAATAATTGCACACAAATTTCAGATTATTCTTTGATGTATATGAGAAATTCTTATGCATCCCCTTCTCTTTTACAAAACATATTTTCTTATTATTATCAAAGAATTTAGAGCAACCAGTTTTAAGAGTGTTTTTGTACCCAATTCCTGCATGTGAAGGTTTACTGAAGTTAAGAATCTCATTTAATTTTGAAGTCCTCGTGTTGAGCTTATGAAAGGTAGCTTCGGCTAAATTCAGTTTTGCACTGATCTTACTAGATTAATATCTTTTTTGGTAAGTGTAATCTCTAGTCGGGTTATTATGTCTTTTAAATCTACATTCTCACGAGTTAAATTTTTTACCTTTGTGTCAAATTTCTTGGATTCTATGATTAAGGCTTTACAAATATTTTATAATTATTTAATCATATCATCTTTGGAATGAACTTGATCCACACAATCAGTCTCACTAATAGACATAAAACCACTAAAACAATTAACATCAGAATAGTTATAGAATATGTACCTCTCGGATGTTACTGTGGATGTAGATGTCGTTGCTGATGTTGAGGCAAATGATGTGACATTTGAGACAACATTGTCGATGACATCTTCATTGTCCGATAAAGACTGCTTGAAAACAGTGGTCAACATTGCTTGTGGTTCGACTTTTTGATCTTCTTCATCTTCTCCTTCGTCGTCACTAAGAGAAACCATAGACTCTTTCCAAATTGTCTAATAGAATTTTCACATTCATTAGCATAATGACTCCAACCCGAGCATGCATGACATTGCACGGACTCACGCTATTTGGAATCAAATTTGGTACGATCTGAGTTGGTTCTCCTTAGTTGATTTTATTTTTGTACATTTGGAAGAAATCTAGTGGACTTTTGATTGAAGATTTGATTTTGGTGCTCTTTGGTTTTGGATTTATTTCTATCATTGTTGAACTTTCTTATCATCGAATTAAATTTTTGAGTGAGTAGGGCAATATTTGCACCGTCATCAACTTCTTCAAGGTTCTCATCCTCTTCTTTAATTTGACTCTCCGAGGATTGGACTTAAAGTGCTACATTCTTGCTCTTATAAAATTCCCTTTGATTCTCAACATTCATCTCATAGGTTTTACGAATGCTTATTAAGGTATGAAGGTCCATTGTAGTAAGATTATGAGTTTCTTCAATCGCACAAATCTTTATATTAAACTTTTTCAGAAAGAGAATGGAGAGCCTTTTCCATAAGTTGAATGTTGGTTAAAGAAGCATCAATCACTTGCCATTCATTTGAGATGTCAATCAATTTTTCAAAATAGGATTTAATGTCTTACATTTCTTCCATCCTTAAACATTCATATCTGCTCATGAGCATGCGTAGCTTCGTCCGACGAACACTTGAGCTACCTTCTAACATCAATTGATTTGATATGAGACGTAGATGAATCTTCCAATAGACATAGTTTGAACCATCTAAAATGGAAAACCTACTAATAGTTGGATTTGCCGGATCCATAGCTTATGACAACATGACCAATCACTTATTGTGTTAAGTATCGTCTAAAGGTTCTACAGATTAAAATAAAAACAAGATGAACAGAATTCAATCAACTACAAGTACAGTTTTCGAATGTCGGTGATAATGTCGTCCGACACCAGTGACAACACTTGATAAAACAGGAAACCTTTAAGAGTAAAATACAGCGAAAAAACTAAAAAACACAAAGGTTTATATTTTCATAAGTTATATATTGATATAACTTCGGCTATGTGTTTCCTAATGTACTTTGTTTCTATTATTTATTTGTGTTAGTTACTGCTTTCTTTTGGTAGAATGCGCTACCATGGTGTATTCAATTTTTGTTACCAACATGTTCATATAGCTTTAATTTATTGTCTCTGACCATTTATCTTGCTATGCAATGTTTACTTTGATTGTGATTATGCTATTTCTTGAGCCGAGTGTCTCCCGAAAACAACTGCTCTACCTACCAAGGTAGATGTAAGGTATGTGTACACTCTACCCTGCCCATACCCCACATGGTGGGATTTTACTGGTATGTTGTTGTTGTTGTATATATTGATATAACCTATGATGGTCAATGACCAAAAGTATTGTATATATATCATATTTAAATATACAAATTCCTTTCTTTATAATTTTACAAGATAAAATAAAAAGAATTAAAATGTGAAGTCGCAGATGACATATGCCTGAAAAATCTAACCTAGTAGATATAGACAACCTCTCATCACAATCACTCCATATATAACAAATCTAGAATCTAAGCAACAATTATAATGTTGGACAGAATGTTGTCAACACACTTCATGCAACACAGTTGATCCAGATTTTTGAATTGAAATTCCGAGAGCTCTCTTAGAATTCTTGCCATTTTTTTCTGGATGTCGATACACTGTTGTGGCCTCTCAATTTATAGCAGAGAGTTCCCTTGAAAGACTCATCGATCAGTTTTGAAGGTTGAGGAAAAGATGGACAGCTTGTGGTAGATGATTAAGGAGTGAAAATCTCAACAACTTTGACTTGTTCCTTACTCGACTTCTTCTCCAAGCTTTGACTCTTTCTCCCACGTTTTACACAGCTCCAATTCACCACGCCTAAGTCATTTTTACCTCACAGTAAAATATTGCTGCTTAGCGTGAAGTAAGACAAAACTGTTCTAATGAATGTTGGTCTGAATGTTGTGACATTTGTTTCAATATTTTTATGCATTCAAATCAGTACTTCAGAGGATATGTTGGGTCAAATGTTACAACACCAAACCCAACATTATCCGTTTATGCACGTTTATTCCTTCCCATACAACAAAACTTCAGTGTCTTATAGTAATTCATATACATACAAAAGGAGACACTAAATTTCAACAGAGTAAGTAAATATTAGTAGTAGTAGTACTTTCTCTTATATTTGAACCAAACAAATGGCTAATACATGACATTCAAAAGCAAACGATTTTCTAGTAGTCTAGAGAAGTGCCAAAAAGAGGAAGAAAACAATAAGAATGTTAAGCATTGCATTCAAACCAATTGTGACTCCAGCACTATCCAAACCAAGAGGGAATAGACAATTATCAATAGAAGCATTGGTCTCCACAATTTGTGCCAATCCATCAAAAACACAAGATTCCACATCTTGACCATTCATCTGGAAATACATGTTGAATGCATATGAAACATTTCCATTTGCGTCCAATTTGTTGCATGATCCTCCATATGACAGTGGTGTACAATCTGACCTAGAGCAAGCATATTGTACGCTCGAAGGTAGTTTACCTATGCAAAAATAACAAAAAACGCATCAATCTCAAGCAAGTTAATCAGAATCGGTTATATGTTGAAGTAGCAAATAGTCTTTGGTTCGAGCCCTAGGAATAGAGTCGTCATTGATAGGGAACGCTTTATCTCCAAGTAAGTAGTAGGTACCGGGCGCAGAATGAAAAACCAAAAAAGTAATCTATTTGTACCCAACTTGCTTAGGTTTAAACGAATTGAATTATGAGTCGTTTGTTGACGTTGACCCAACAAGTTGAACTCAAAATGACCCATCAAACTATTAGATTAAAAAGAGTTAAAATAGTATAACCCGGCGGGTCAAAATGCAACTAAAAACCCAACCACACAAGATCGAATTTGGAGTGTGAAAACTATGTAAGTTTAAAAGTACTTAAGCTAATAACTTAGAAAAATACATTAGCTTAACTTCATTTTGTTTCAAAAAAATAAAACAAAAAATGAGGAGAGAGATTGTGTCACGTAGGCAAATTGAGATATGACCTGTTATTTGATCAATCCCAATCAAACCTTAGACGGGCTAGGTCATAAACCCTTTATTGATTGCCCTATTTTGGTTCGCCTCACTTATTTGTCACCTCTAAAATTATTATTTACTTCATTTAAGCTCATTTCAGTCCATCAACATATAAAATAAAATTTTAAAAAGGAAAAATAGAAAGTACTAGAAGTTGGAAGTTTACCTATATCTCGAGCATATTTGTTCAAAACGCACCATTTGTTCTCCAAGTACTTAATATTCTTCGCACCAACTGGCATTGCCTCATGTCCCTGACCTGTAAAATCCATTGCAAATTTAGGTTGTCCATCATACTTAAATATACCCCAATGACGTTCAAAACTTCCTGGTGCAATACTCTTTTGGTTCTCATCTGTTAAACTAAATAAATAGTACTCAATATAACCAGGGTGTAGTGGTGTTCCCTTTTTTGTAGCCATTTTCTTGAAAAGTCCACTATAAAACTTTTTAGCCAATGTCACATTTCCATATAAATCTCCATCTGTTGGCCAACCAATTTCTCCAACAATTACCTTCACACCTGGACAGTTAGCTTTTTTCATTGACACTACTAATGTGTCCAAATTCGCATCTAACATGTTAGTGTACGATATTCCGTTGTCACGTACTGGTTTTGCTTTTTCATCGAAAAACGCGAATTCTATAGGGAAATTTTTGTTTTCGTGTAGACTAAGGAAAGGGTATATATTTACGAGGAACGGAGCATTATTGTCCTTGAAGAAACGGCAAATCTTCTGCATAAGGTCACGGATGTCTGATCGAAAATCGCCCTGTGACGGACCTGAATCACCGGACTCGTAAACGTCGGCATTTTGGGGGATGGTAGCTTTGATTTTGTCACCAAGGCCAGCTGAATTTAGGGCCTTTTGTACATTTTGTAAAGCTGGGAATGTAGATTTCATGAATGAACCATTGTATGATTTCAAGAATGGTTCATTTCCAACTGCTATGTACCTTCAAGAAAATAACATATTAGAGAAGTCAGAGTTCCTCCAGGAAAAAAAAACAATTTCTATAGCACTTCAATAAAAGATTTAACTTATATATAACGATTGTATAAATCTTTTTTCTACATTCTAGTTTAACATATTGTTGTAGGTTTATTTATTACTACATTTTACGTGTTACTAAACCAATTTATTATGAATTATTACCTGCAATTATTTTTTAAGTGATCTGACAGCACAGGTGAAACTAGAAATTCTAATGAGGGGATTCAAAAAATATTACACTAAAATTTCTTTATCTAGGATACTCAACAAGTTATGATATATATATATATATATATATACCTATAATATCCAATATAATTTTTCGACTAAGGAGATTCAATTGAACCCTTCACTATCATAGCTCTGCCACGTCCTGATAATGTAAAATTCTTTAACATTTTTAATGTTTACATGTTAAACTCATCAATAAAATGGTACATTTATGGTAATCGGAACCAATTGGTTTGAGAAACAAAGAATAATTTAGTCAGGTAACCCTTATGATTAATATTATTAAACTATTTCGCAAGAATAAAAAGATAGAAAAAGGGTGCTTACTTCATATTAACACCTCCATTATACAAATGTGTGCTGACATTATTTTTAACCCATTCCTTGGCAAAGTCATAATCATCTGCAAATTTGTCCAATTGATTATTTGGGATTCCCATCATGACCTCAATTCCAGTACCAGCAAAATATTTGACAGTCCAATGATCAGAATCAAACAATTTTACTTTATCAATTTTGTTATCCTTAAGCATTTGTACAATTGTTGAAGGGTGCAAAGTTTGTGCAGCTTGTGTACCCCAATTGACACCAAGGCCATAGGCATAACTAGTCGATAGCGCCAAGCAACATGCCCATATTATCAACATCTTAATATGAGCCATTGCTAGTGCTGATCACTAGCTTCTATGTACGTGCGTTGATTATATTCAGTATGAATAATGCATATTTTTTTTAATTAAAATGTGTAGTGATCTTGAAAAAAAATGGTGAAATGTGAAGGGGGTGATTTGAAGGTAGAAATGAAGTCAAGGAAAATATGAATGCATGAGCTAATGTTAAGGAGAGAGGAAAGCGGGTAAGCATTACTTCTTATTTCTTTGGGTTTCCTACAATGTTTGAAATAATGGGAGAAGTTTATGCTTTTGTTTGTTACTATTTAACTTCTAGGTGAATGCATTTTTTGCACCTATAAGGATATGTAATTTTTTAAAGATTACCCAATAAAATAATAAAACAGAAAATATTCATAGATAGTGGAGCAGACACGTGTCTAGCAAAAAAAGAAGTATTAGAATTACACAGATGGAGCAGACATTTTTTGAGTCATTTTTAGTTAGTATTTACTCATTTTGTTGATGTTTAGTATAGTATTAGGGTCGTTTTTCTTCCTTTGTGTCACAGCGGTCAGAAATGGACAAATGGCGAAAAGAAGAGGAAATGAGCTTGATTGAGATGGAAATGCACACTAAAAAGGGCCAATAAATGAAGTCTAAGAAGTTCCGGGAAGTATAGACAAGATCGAATGGCTTGGATGGCGACGACGGCTTAAGCGGCGCCTAAAAACGCCACCGCGCATGGCGTAGCGGCCATGACCGAATGTTCCGAAAGTTGCAGATTCTTCAGCGCCGTGGCGCCGAATTGCAGGGCCACGACGCCGACGCGGGATTTCTGAGTTTTGGGCCGAATTTGACACATTTTCACGGTCCAAAAGGGATAACTTTTCCTACCTACATAATCCTTAACCCTTTACCTAAAGGATTCTATAACTTTTCCTACCTACATAATCCATAACCCTTTACCTAAATGATTTTTGGGCTATAAATAGTCTCTACATCATTAGAAGAATACATTCCATCCCACACTCTACCAAATTCCATTCCATTCCATTCCATCTTGTAAATATTCCACAACACAATACTTGGATGCTAGAAGGCTTGGAGACTTGTTCTTGAGTATTTTTCTTTTCTTTCTTTTGCTTTGTTTATTTCAGTTCATGTATGAAGATTATATTAGTTCTTAGCGTGACTATGGCTATGAGCTAATTACTTTGTTAGGGATTTCCTTGTGTTTCTCTTGAAACTCTTATTCATGAATTAATAAATTAATTGATTTATTCTTCACTTGTTTAAGATTTATTCAATAGTTGTTTTGATTGCTTGATAATTAATTGATCACTAGTTATCATCACTTATATGAGTTCTAATCGAAATCCGAAAGGGGAGATTGTGAATATGCTATAGTTGAATAAACATAGGTTTAAATCGTGGACGAAAGTACCCCGATACTTGTGTAGCTTAATAGGTTATTGCTCTTAATCCTCCTTTGTAGTCAATCTTGTCACCGAAAGGTAAAAGGGTTCTCCATTGGGGTTGCGTGTTTATATTACCTTAACAGGAGTATAAAACGATCTAGTTAACCTGCTATCTTAACGTAGAAGAAGAAGTTATTCTAATTGTATTAAGGATTGAATAGAGTGGATAGTTAATGATCTTGGAAGCCCTAATTCGCCATCATAACTGATTTAAATCAAAGTATTTTTATAATTAGTTTATTTCCTGCATTATTAGTTTAGAATTCCAACTCAATTAACGTTAACCAAATAGAAACTAAAGCATAGATAATCGGTACTTGAAAACCAGTCCTTGAGGACGATATTCGGTCTTACCCAGACTATATTACTTGTACGATACGTGCACTTGCGTTTAGCGTGTGTATAAATCGCACATCAAGTTTTTGGCGCCGTTGCCGGGGATTGACGTACTTTCAATATCGATTTATCTATTCTTATTTCTAATTTGGTTGCTCCAAGAACAAGCGAGCATCTTTTTATCACCTTTTGTTGTTTTCTTATTTTTGCAGGTTAAATTTGAAAATAAAATAAAATCAGGACACATGGACTACTACTATCAGAGACAGTGGAGTCATCAACATCAGCTTAACCCACCGGTTCTAGAGGAAGATCTAGATGAGTTGCAGGCAGGCATACCCAGGCTCACCAAGTGCCAGACTCAGTTCATGGATGAGACAAGAGTGTCCCTCAGAAATTTGGAGACACAAATAGGGCAACTAATGTATAGGATGAGCAATACACTTCAAGAAAATCTGCCTAGCGACATCATTACGGGAGGTGGTAAGCAAATTGAGGAGCCTGAACCACACCCATCTATTAAGGAATTCGGCGAGATAGTTGGTGTAGAGAATGAAAAGATTACTGAGATCCAATTATTCACCTTTTTGGATTCTTTGGAAATCATTTTTCATATACCTATTGCAGAAGAAACACCACCAACTGTCACTGTTGATCCCCAAATAGAAAGTCCATACCTTCAAGGGCACCCCCTAGAGTTGAGATATGTTGGGAATCTCATTGATCCCTACATTATAGAGAGCTTAGAAGACAAGCATGTCTTGTGTACTTGGGGGATAATCTTATATCTGAAGCCCTTAGTTGAAAAGATTGTTGTAGGAAAAGTGAGACCTGCAACAATAACTATGCGGATTGCAAGCAGTTCGCAGAAGGATCCAATGGGCACTCGTAAAGGATAACTGCGTCCGGCTAAAAGACGTTAAAGACAACGCTTGTTGGGAGGCAACCCAATGTTTTTAATTATGTTAGTTTGATTTTGTCTTGAACAGTCTCACGGTCTTGGGTTCTTATTTTGTGTTGTTGGATGACAGGTGGACTGAAAGCTAAATCTGAGGAAAAAAAGAAACGCATATTTGGAAAAATCGTCACGCCGCGACTCGAGAATCAGCCGTGGCGCGAATCTTGAGCCGCGATTGGGGCGCCACGACGCCGAATCTCAGGGCCGTGGCGCCGAAAGTTCCGAGAGCCATATTCCGTGCAAATTACAGAATTTTTCCTTCCACACCTCCGTTATGACCGTTGTGTTGTGTCAGTAAGTTGTCCCTATTTTTAGTCTTCACACATTGGGGACAATGTGTCGATTAAGTTTGGGGGGTGTCTTATATTTTGTTTTATTGAGTCTTTGTGATTTGTTTTGTGTGTTTTTGAGTATTTTTGAGTCATAATTTTTTTTTGATCAAGCATGCTGTAGTTACTTGAAACGCCTAGTGAAGTAAAGTTGAATAATGTAATAGAATTAGAAGCAACCATCTGAGCACTTAGGATAGATATGCCAAAAATTCATGAAATCGAACTATTTGGGGTATCTTGCTTGATTTATGCATTGTTAGTGATTAAACCTATGTGTCTGTTTGCTTGCTATTTGAGGTGAAATAGTTAGGATATGCATGTTAGGGAGATGATTCAGACATTTCTTTGTTAGCCCTTTCTTACCATTCTTTGCCTATCCCTGACATTATAATTGAATCCCTAGTCAGCCCCTTTGAGCAAAAAATAAGATCTTTTCTTTGACACCCTAAAATTCCATATTTGTGCCATAAGTGGAAAAATTTGAAGTTGTTGGAATATAAAGTGTTGAAAAAGAGACAAAAGAGATTGAACAATTTTGATGCAGCCCAATGAAAAAAATAATAATAAATAGGTAAAAGCCTAAGTTTGGGGGTGCTTGCTATTCATCATACACATCATTCTCTCAAAACAAAAGAGGGGAAAGATAGGTATGAAGTGAAAAAACGAATCAAAAGAAAAGGGAAGAATTTAAAGCAAAAGAGCTTATGGTACGTAAATTGAGCTTAAATGCCTATTTTTACCTACCCATGCCTAAACCTACATTACAATCCTGAAAAGCCCTGAAGATCTCTAATATGTGTATCCATGATTAGTGGAGAATAGCAAGTGAACATGCCATAAGATTTTGAAATTGACATGCATAGTTATGTATTCTTACTTCCATTGAGCATGATTAAATTGAATTTGCGAAATATCTGACTTGATTGTTTAGAATGCTAAAAATTCATGCTATATGTTCCTGCATATTATTCTACTAACCTTCATGCTTTTCTAAGTAACAATGATGCAGCAATTTGATCAATGTCTTTGAGTCATTTTATTTTCCTTTCTTTCGTGTCTTTGTTTATATTTTTGATCTTTGCTCGAGGGCGAGCAAAGGTTAAGTTTGGGGGTATTTGATCGGTGTATTTTATATACACCTTTTGAGTTATTTTTAGTTAGTATTTTACTCATTTTGTTGATGTTTAGTATAGTATTAGGGTCGTTTTTCTTCCTTTTGTGTCACAGCGGTCAGAAATGGAGAAATGGCGAAAAGAAGAGGAAATGAGCTTAATTGAGATGGAATTGCACACTAAAAGGGGCCAATGAATGAAGTCTAAGAAGTCCCGGGAAGTATAGACAAGATCAGACGAAGCCCGGATGAAAACTGGACGACGAAGCGAAGAACCGCCTAAAAAACGCCACCGGCGCCGCGGCGCTGAATGTTCCGAAAGTTGATTTCGCTGCAGGTTTTTCAGCGCCGTGGCGCCAGTCTGCAGGGCCACGGCGCCGACGCGGGATTTCTGAGTTTTGGGCCGAATTTGTCACGTTTTCAGGGTGCAAAAGGGATAACTTTTCCTACCTACATATTCCTTAACCCTTTACCTAAAGGAGTCCATAACCTTTCCTTAACCCTTTACCTAAAGGATTCCATAACTTTTCCTTAACCCTTTACCTAAAGGATTCTATAACTTTTCCTACCTACATAATCCATAACCCTTTACCTAAATGATTTTTGGGCTATAAATAGTCTCTACATCATTAGAAGAATACATTCCATCCCACACTCTACCAAATTCCATTCCATTCCATTCCATCTTGTAAATATTCCACAACACAATCCTTGGATGCTAGAAGGCTTGGAGACTTGTTCTTGAGTATTTTTATTTTCTTTCTTTTGCTTTGTTTATTTCAGTTCATGTATGAAGATTATATTAGTTCTTAGCGTGACTATGGCTATGAGCTAATTACTTTGTTAGGGATTTCCTTGTGTTTCTCTTGAAACTCTTATTCATGAATTAATAAATTAATTGATTTATTCTTCACTTGTTTAAGATTTATTCAATAGTTGTTTTGATTGCTTGATAATTAATTGATCACTAGTTATCATCACTTATATGAGTTCTAATCGAAATCCGAAAGGGGAGATTGTGAATATGCTATAGTTGAATAAACATAGGTTTAAATCGTGGACGAAAGTACCCCGATACTTGTGTAGCTTAATAGGTTATTGCTCTTAATCCTTCTTTGTAGTCAATCTTGTCACCGAAAGGTAGAAGGGTTCTCCATTGGGGTTGAGTGTTTATATTACCTTAACAGGAGTATAAAACGGTCTAGTTAACCTGTTATCTTAACGTAGAAGAAGAAGTTAGTCTAATTGTATTAAAGATTGAATATAGTGGATAGTTGATGATCTTGGAAGCCCTAATTTGCCATCATAACTGATTTAAATCAAAGTATTTTTATAATTAGTTTAATTCCTGCATTATTAGTTTAGAATTTCAACCCAATTAACGTTAACCAAATAGAAACTAAAGCATAGATAATCGGTACTTGAAAATCAGTCCTTGAGGACGATATTCGGTCTTACCCAGACTATATTACTTGTACGATACGTGCACTTGCGTTTAGCGCGTGTATAAATCGCACATCACATAGGCGATATCAGGTCGGGTGCAGTTTGTTATGTATATCAAACTACCAATCACATGCGCATATCGCTTCTAGCATACGGACGCATCACGATTTTATCAATCTTTTGATTTATATCCAGTGGTGACGTTATTGGCGAACTATCATACATCTCAGCACATCCTCGATGTAGTGAGACTAAGATAAGACCAGTCTGTCAGATGTCTTAGATATCTTGATCCCTAAGATGACATCTGCAATACTCATATCCTTCATGTCAAAACATTGTTTCAACATGTTCTTAGTCTCTAGGATCAACCTAGGACTGCTCCATGTGATCAAGATGTCGTCTATGTAAAGGCATATCATGACAAACTCATCAACATTACCTTTCACGTAGACACATTTGTCACACTCATTAACGACGAAACCCTTTGATAGTAGAGTACTATCAAATTTCTCGTGTCATTTCTTCTGGGCATGTTTTAGCCCATATAGAGATTTGACTAGCCAATACTTTCTTCTATTGCCCTGGAACCACATACCCATCGGGTTGGTCTATATAGATTTCTTCTTCCAAATCACCATTTAAGAAGATTGTCTTAACATCCATTTGATGTATCTCAAGGTCACACAACACATCGATCGCAATGAATACTCGTATGGATGTCATTATACACATCGGGGAGTAAGTGTCAAAGTAGTGAAGACACTCCTTTTGTCGATAGCCCTTGACTACCAACCTGGTCTTATACTTATCTATAGATCAATCTGTTTTATACTTACATTTGAGTATCTATTTACAACCAACGATTTTGTTTCCTGGAGGAAGATCAACCAACTCCCAAGTATGGTTGTGCAGGATTGAGTCTATTTCACTCTCGATAGCTTCTTTTCAGAGCGATGCTTCTGGAGTTGACAACGCTTCAGCAATTGTCTGTGGTTCACCATGAACCATATAAGCTACAAAGTCTGGACCGAAGGACTTATCCTTCCTGGCCATTTTACTTCGTCTTGGTTCCATCTCTGGAGCCTCCAAGTCCTGAGAATCTGGAACACTAGATTCCAGATAATCAGCCACTTTGGAGTCCACTAGACCTGAACCACCTAGACCGGGCAGTTAACAACTCCGGAATTCTGTGAGCTTTGTTCATAACTTCGTTTGCGAGAGGTTATGACTCTTTCCTTTCTAAAAAACGTGTCCTCAAAGAAATTGACATTCCTTGATTCCATGATTGTACCCACATGGATGTCTGGTACATATGACTTATGCACTAAGAAGTGATAAGCACTATTGTTATTTGCATATCTGATAAATATGCAATCCAGTCTTAGGTCCAATCTTGACCTGCTTGGGCTTAGGTACTTCAACCTCTGCCAAACAACCTCACACCTTCAAGTATTTGTTGGTGGATTTCTTTCCCTTTCATACCTCGTATGGAGTCTTGTCCTTACCCTTATGTGGAATCTATTAAGAATCTTATTAGCGGTAAGGATAATTTTTCCCCACATGTTTTGTAGAAGGCCAGAATTGATGAACAAGATATTCATCATTTTCTTTAATGTACGGTTCTTACTTTCAGCGATACCGTTTGATTGAGGTAAGTTGGAGCCATTGTTTGATGAACAATGCCTGATTGGGCACATTATTCTTCAAACGATGCTACGTATTCTCCCCCTCTATCGCTACAAATTGATTTAATTCATATGCTTAGTTGGTTTTCAATTTCTTCTTTGTAGCGTTTGAATGCTTCAAAGGCTTCATTCTTACTTTTTAATAAGTAAAGGTAATAATACCTTGTGTTATCATCTATGAATGTCACAAAGTACTTGTTCCCCCCTCTAGTTTGAGCAAACTTTAAATCACATATATATGTGTGAATAAGTTCTAGAGGAGCGGTTTCCCTTTCGATGGATCTAAAGGGAGTCGTTGTAAGTTTTGCCTCTACGTGCACCTCACACTTACGTTGAGGGTTTACGTCGATAGACGGCAACAACTCCAACTTTACAATCTTTAGATAAATTGATAGTTTACATGTCCTAGTCTATGATGTCGTAAATTAGAGGACTCAAACAAATAAGAGAAAACTTCAATTTTATTGATAGAAGACATTACATGCAAGGCGTTAACTTTGAAGAGACCTTCATATACGAAGCCCCTTCCTACAAAAGTTCCACCCTTGGTGATTACAAATTTATTGGATTCAAACACTAGCCTAAAACCATCATTAACCAACAAAGGACCTGAAATTAAATTTCTTCTAATATCAGGTACATGCATCACCTCCTTCATAGTAAACTTATTTCCGGAAGTCATCTTCAGGACCATCTTTCCTACTCCCAACACATCAGAAGAATCGTTGTTACCGATGAACAACTTCTTATTTGTAACTGGTGTATATGTGGAGAAGGCTTCTCTATTGGAACAGATGTGACGGGTAGCACCCGTGTCCATCCACCACTGCATGGGGTTCTCAACGAGGTTGGCTTCAAACACCACCGCTGAGAATTCCTCAATCATATCATCGAGAAGCGTGTCTTCGACGATGTTAGCCTTTGCCTTGCCCTTGACTTTCTCTTTGTTCTCATTCTTGAGTTTGCGGTAATCCTTGATCATGTGATTAGGTTTTCCACAGTAATGGTAGGTCCTCTTAAACTTCTCTGTTGTTGGGGCCTTACCATCCTTCTGGAACTTGCGCTTCTTGCTCATGTTCCCTTTGGCCTCCGCCAGATTTGCATTTGCCTCAGCGGGTTGCTTACCCTTAGGCATGACCTTCTTATTATCCTCATGAATCTGAAGTTTGATAATAAGTCCCTCAAAGATCATCTCATTTGTCTTGAGTTTTAAGTAACTCATGAACTCATTCCACGAAGGAGATAACTTCTCAATTAGATGCAACAAAAAATTGCTCATTTGGTTCATTCCTTCCAAATCTAGGTGATGTAAAATTATTTGAAATTCCTGGACTTTGGACATCACAGTTTTGCCATCCACCATTTAAAATTTCAGAAATTTTTCAACGGTGAATTTCTTAGTACCGACATCTTCTACTTTATTAAGGATCTCATCGAAAACTTACAGCAACTTTTGTACTTTTTATGCAGTTTATCCCACAACTCTTTGGCGGTGCCAACGGTGCAATACACCATGTAGAGAGGTTCAGACAAACAATTCTTAATATAATTTTGACAGATGAAATCACTATGATTCCATGCATCAAGAGTCATATTCATACCATTAATGACATGAATATCTTGGCCCCCTCCAGCCGTTTCATTTGGCTGAAGGTCTGTTTCACCTCCAGCTTGTGGATGATCTTCTGTTACGAAACGTGTCATTCCCATAACAGTCAAGTAAAACAACATATTCTGCTGCCATTTCTTAAAATTGGCGCTCATGAACTTTTCTGGGCGTTCATGGTGGAATCCAGCGGGTGGAGGAACTGTAGCGTTTCCTTGAGCAGCAGGAAATGCGTTGAGTGAGCCTTGAGCAACAGTAGGGAAGGAATTGGTGTTGCCTTGAGCAGCAGAAGATTCAATAACAAATTGTTCTCCTCCAGTCATCTTTGTTAGCAGTTACAACGAATATTATCTTAAGATTGTGAGTACAATGATGATTACAAGAAAACGGAAAGTAAGCAACTGTTATAAAGATTACAAACTGGAACAAGAACAAAAGATAAACTACAACAGGGAATTTGCTGAGTCGAGTGTAGCACTCTGTCCTTAAGACAATATTGCTCCGTATATATCCTTTTACGGTAATTGTTGTTGACACCCAATTTTGACCCATTTTTTGGTCATTTCTTGCAATTTTAAGTATTTTAGCACACCACATTATAATCGTTATTTTGCATATTTTTACCCAATATTCTATGTTTTATTTTTCACAAAATGGCATTGCATCTTTTATTAAGCATTAGGTCTTTGTTAATATCATGTTTTATTATTATTACTTCATTATTTTATTTTAATAGTTTTGCATCTCTTTAAATATTTTTATTTTTAAATAATAAGCACTGTTGTATTTTTATTCAAGCCAAGTTCGTCAAATCAGTCAAGTCTGAGGCCCAATTTGGATCAGTCCAATCCAACACCATTTTTAATTTCATCCAAACACTCTCTTTTATTTTTTCCCCAAAAGTTAAACCTCGCTTTTATTTTCCCTCTCAAATACCAAACCCTAACCTAATTCTACCCTATAAATAAAACCTTACTCCCACTTTCCCCAGGGCACAACAAAAGGGCAGCCGCACATTACTTTCTCCCCCCCATACCCTTTCATCTTCTTGCTCATTCTCTCATTCTCATCCACCTTTTCAAAGTCTATCTCCCTCAAGCCTCACCATTTATATACCCCATCAAACAACACACCAGCAAACACATCCCATATATCTTCCTTGCCATTTTATCATCTTCAAAAACCATTTTACAACATCAGACCCATCTCCTCTATTTTGTTCCAACAAGCCGTTGTTCACGCTCCGACGAACCACCACCGTCGGAACCCGTAGCCCTGCTCCCGTCGACCAACACCCGTCACCGCCACTACAACTCAATAACGAACACCCCTACGAACCACCAGCGAACTCGCCGAACCCCCATCGACCTCACATCACTGTTCCCGCCGCTACCCGCTGCCTTTTGTGTTATTGAAATCACTGTTTGTTTCTCTTCGTTGCTATTATATTGATTGTTTGGATTGATTTTATTCTTGAATCTCGCTGGAGTTTTAAAACTCCGGCGACTCTGCGTTTGGTGATATCTGTTGTGGGTTTCCAAATGGATCGTTCTTTAGCATTTTCGATATCCGGAGACCTGCGTTGTTTCTTATTTTCTGATATTTGTTGCTGGTGTTGATTGACGGACTGAATTCTCATTTTTGTACTTGGCCGGAGTCTGCGAACTTTGGCGACGTTAACAATGGTTGTTATTTCTCTTGTGGGTCATTTTGCTACTGTTATCGTGAGTACTTTCCGGTGACATTTTAAAGTTCCAGTGGACTTGTGGTTATTTCCACTGGTTTCAGGACCATTTTTATTGTTGTTGTTGCTGTGATATTGCATTATTGCATTGTTGTTATACTTGCTATGTTGCTACTGATTTTTGGCTATTTTTGCTATTGATTTTGGATTGATTTTTGGCTATTTTATCGGGCTGAATTTTGGCGCTACTGATTTTTGATATTTTTGTTGGTTAACTGATAATGAACAAGATACTACACTTGTTGGCCGATGAAGGAATCTCCGTCTGATTTTCAAGGCATCTCCTGTACAAAAGACGAGTTTTATTTCATTTACTTATTAATTATTGTCATTGTTTGATTAATTATTTATTCTCTTACTAACACTTTTACTAAGTGTTTATACAAGTATCCGGAGATGCATCTTGTGCAGAATGCCTAAAAAGGATAAAAATGTCCTGGAGTTTTATTTTATATCGTTGTATTTAATTTTAGTTTTATTATTCTGTATTGCATTTTATTTTAATTGTAAATTATGAAAATGCTTAGAATATGTAGAATAAAAAGTCAATATATAATTAACGTAGATTTGATTGGATAGCTGCAAGTTAGCGGATATTAAAGGATGCTTAACCCCTTCACTTTAGGATAATAAAGAACTCTGATTCAGAATCTCATTAATTTCGCAGACCATTAAAATGGAGATCAACTGCAGCATTTTATTGCAATAGTTCAAGTGTCCTAATTCACTTAACTAATTAGGTGGTGACTCCTCAAAACAAGCATTTTGCTTCATCCAGGGAACCGCGCCAAAGAGAAACATTGCGGATAGCGTTCAGACCCTGAAGTCAAAAACGGGTGCGACAGCATGGCGACTCCGCTGGGGATATCAGGTTCTTGACCATTACAAACTCAGGTTAATTAAATATTACGCTTTATTTCCTTTTAATTCGTTGTAAATGCTTTAAAGTTGTAATTAACTGCTTTAATTGTTACTTTTGTTTACTGCTTTTCTTAAACTGACATTTCGTTCATATTTCCTCCCTTACGGAAAATTCACACTATCACACACTACACGCGAGGTGTGCTTTGCACACCGGCAAATTTCTTTCAAATACCCAAATTTAGGAGAGTTGGCGTTTTACGCGGAGAATCCGGTCCAACCGGTGACCGCTTAGCCTTCTCGCTCGAGTAGTACGCTCGGGAACCTTGCGTCTAGTCAGCCAAATCTTAGCAAAATTAGGATAGAGCTATATCACTCTTTATTTTAAGTCATGCATGCATACATCTTAGGTGGATCGGACCTTGGTATCGTCTCCACAATTAGGAAATCCATCAAATTGTCGACGGATTTCACAACCCAACGACCAATAAGCATATATGTGTAGCGTGATAATGATAGACGGATCCAATCCTGGCCATGACACGTCGAAATTGGAAAAATTGCACCGTCATTTGATTGTCATTTCCAACAAAATATTGCAGTTTAACAGCTTGGACCTATTTATCATAATCTCGCATATTTGACGTTTAGGCCCACCTCTGGCATAAAAGAGGTCTCATGCATATTAGGGCGCACACTTGATTTGCATACCTTTTTTGTTTTATTAGACATTTGTCGCTAGCAACTCTGTACATTTTATTTAAAGCAATAATTACCCTTTTAACTCTGTACATATCATGATATGTGCTTATAACTCTGGGCACGGACATTTGCACTTTGCATTATGCACTTTGTGCTGTCACATTGCAATCAGGACTTCTACTGTGTAAATCGCTCTTGAACAACTCGACTTGGATCTTGTGAAGCATCAACATCCAGTTCGATAAAATCAATCAGGGGAGTCTTTTATTATATTGTCACATCTCTACATTGTATTATTTTTGTGACTTTCCTACTCTCACCCATTTCTCATATTTTTGCAGGAAGATCGTCCTCGCAAACAGTCGAGGGCGGTCGGAAAAAAAAGAAAAAGAAAAAATCATCACAAGAATGAGCGGGAGTTATGTTGACTGAAAGAAGTCAGCTTATACCAGATTGAACGAAGCATCGCTCTGAGTCCTTTTATATTTTGTATTTTTATATATATTTGCAAATTCAATTGATATGTTTAGTGTTAATTACATAATTCTTTTATATCATACATTTTTCAACATAATTTTCCCGAACTATGCGTGTCTGATTCTCATCATACGGTGTGATACGTAGGCAAATCATCTTGGGTTCGGCACCACAAAAAAAAATTATTAATAAAAGAGATGACTTATTTAGTTCACTCATGCATTTCATTCATTCTATCACATGCATTCATTTTTTTATTACATTCATTCTATCACGTCATTCAGTTTTTTTTTTATTATTACATTCATCATATCATGTACAGTCATTTTACTTTGCATTCATTCTATAGTGGACGATCATTTATCTTGCACAGTTTCTACTCTTATCATCCTATCATATATGAATTCTTTTTAAGCATAAATTTTATAACATATCTGAATGAACTACGTGCACCTGATTCCCTCGGCGGAATACGTAGGCAGCCATATTCGGGTTCGGTACCCTTTATTCAGAAAATACAATATATATATATATATTATTCAAAAATACAAAAAAACATTATTAAAAAATATAAAAATATTTTTTTAAGTTTCATTGTTTGACTTGGTTGATACCAACACATTTAGGAGTGTGCACAGGAAAAAACAAATAATAGTCAGTATATGTTGACTTGGTGGTAAACCATAGATTTTTTTGGTACCTCTTATTCACATCTGTAATAAAACTATCTTGCATGCTGCCAAGATCAGAACGAAACCGATCTCATCGTTTCATATGCATTGTGTGGTGAGTTTTTAGAATAAGTTCATTTGCATTGCATTGTGATCTAGAACTTGGCTCAAATGTTTGTTGAGGCGAAATCCTGAGTAACGCTCAGTATATGAAATGATCGTAGGCCTTTTTTGACCCGTTTGAGTATTTTCAGTCTACCAAATAACGTTACCCGTAGCAATCCCCTTTGAGTCTAAAGCCTATTTTTTCAACAACCGCATATTACACCTATACCCTTTCTGAGTGCATACACGCACTAGCCCTCTCTTGGCCAGACTTCTTTGAGCGCATGGAAAAAACGCAAATTGCTGACAACGATCTGCATTGAAGTTTCTAGGGAATAAAGTTGCAAAGTCTCAAAAGAGAAAAGAAAACAAAAACAAAGAAATACTTCATACAAAGGAGAAATCAAAAGCCCCGACAATAAAAAAGAAAAAAAAGAAATATATAACTCCGAAAAAAAGAAAAAAAAGGGCTCCAAATGAAAGATTCAAGAGAAGTCAATACAAAAAAACTGCGATAAAAAAAACGAAGCATGTCAGCATTAAAAGCACAAAAATATCAAGCACGGACGTAGTCCAACGCTCGAGGAAGGATTAGTCACTTTTAGCCAAATTATATCCATCCCTTTTCCCAAACCTACATCACAAGCCCATGACAAGCCCTACATGATCTTATACTGAGGGTTCTCACATTAGTGGATACTTACATTACGGCCAAGCTTATGGTATCACATTTGCATGCATTGAACATATTTCTGAGGGTGAGTGTGTTTCTCTTACCGTCCCAAAATTCAAAATATTGGAATATATGTGAGGAAGGGACTTTCTTTCAGTGAAGATTTGAAACACGAAGATGTATATAGTTTGAAATCTTTGCTTGAAGCAAGTGTCGACACTTAGGTATGTTTGAGGTACCATCTGAAGCTATAGGAAATACACCGCAGTCAGTCTCGGTGAAACAAAAAAAAATCCTAAACACAATGCTAATTGTTGGTACCAACTGAGGTCAAAACGTGATTTTGTCTTGGCATTTCTTCTTTCCAGAAAAATAACAAAAAATATATAAAAATCCTTACTTTTGCATCACGAACTACGTCTTTACTTGATTCCCTCGACGGAAAATATAGGCGGCCACATTGGCTTCGGTCCCACATTCAGAAAAAAATCCTCTTTTGCATCACGAACTACGTCTTGACCTGATTCCCTCTGCGGGATACGTAGGCGGCCACATCGGCTTCGGTCCCACATCATTTTAAAATCATAAAAATCCTTATTTTTGCATCACGAACTACGTTCTGACATGATTCCCTCGGCGGGATACGTAGGCAGCCATATCGGCTTCAGTTACACCATTAGAAATATTTCTCCCTTGTTTTGCACAAGACTCAATTTTGTCCATTGTAGAGTTTAGCATCCTCATACGTTTTGCATCCATGATTACCTACACATGACTGGACATATTTTGAGGGTCGCATTCTCATCTACTCATTGTACATAGCCCATGTCTCCGCATTAACTTTGCATCCATGTTGATAAAATAAATAATAAAAATAAAAAAAATGATGAAAAAATGTACCACCTAATCGCCTTGATAGCATCAATAATCGACTTTGTCTGGTTGAAAGCTCAGCATCTTCATCCACCTGAAACTGGGGCATTTTAAAAATTCACTGCAAGAAGACGACAATAGACAGGAAAAGCCGGTCAACTAAAAGTCTTCAGTCCAAACCAGTCTGAGCATGCAAGCGTCAAGAGCCAAAGCTACAAAGTCGACGCGAATCAACCACTCATTTCCTAAAACTCACAAGTTTTCTTTGAGTGCAGGATCTTCATATCAGCAAAGGCGGAAGCATAACAATAAGCTCATGCGGGTTACAAACGCACAACGTCTATGCAATGACGTTCTCTCAACCCAGGCGGGTCACAAAGCATGTACGTCCATAAAATGATGTCTTTTCATTTAAGCCTATGCAACGACTTCATATATGTTTCTTCTATGCAACGACAAACATCTGCATCACGTCTATGCAACGACCCCTTTTCATTTTAGCCTATGCAACAGTTTCATATATGTTTCGTCTATACAACGACGAACATCAGCATCGCGTCTATGAAACGACACCTTTCATTTTAACCTATGCAATGGCTTCATATATGTTTCATCTATGCAACGACTAACATCTGCATCACGTCTATGCAACGACGCCTTTTTATTTTAGCCTATGCAATGACTTCATCTATGTTTAGTCTATGCAATGACGAATATCTGCATCACGTCTATGCAACGACATCATTTCATTTAAGCATATGCAACGACCTCATCTATGTTTCGTCTATTGTCAGCGATTTTCCAATTGTTCACGTAAGTGTACGTATCGTTACAAGTAATATAGTATGGTAAAATCGAATATCGTTCTCAGAGATTGGTTTCTAATTACCGAACATCTATTCTAGGTTATCTATTTGGCAAATGATAAGTTGATTTGGTTTTTATCTAACACTAGTAGAGTAATTTCAAGAATTAAACTAAATTATTGAGGTTTAATCAGTTATGAAGGAATTAGGGCTTCCAATATCCTCAACTATCCACTCTTTTCAATCTTTAATGCAACTAGAACGACTTCTTCTTCTACGTTAAGATAGCGGTTAACTAGACTGTCTTATATTCCAGTTAGGTTATATAATCGCTCAACCCCAGTGCAAAAACCTTCTATATTTCTATGATAGAGTTTACCACATAGGATGATTAAGAATAATAACCTATAATGCTACACAAGTATCGGGGTACTTTTGTCCGCGATTTTAACCTATGTCTATTCAATTACAACATATTCAAATCTCTCCTCACGGTTCTTGATTCGAAATTATATAGATTATGATAATTAGTGATCAATTAACTATCAAACATTCATATCAATATTGAATAAATCTTAATCAAGAAGAAATCAAACTACTGCATTAAGTCATGAAAGAGAGTTTCAAGCGATTCAATAGGAAAACCCTAGGTCAATCAAACATAAACTGAATTGAAATAAAGAAAAGAAGAAAATACTTAGAACTAGGTCTCCAATCTTGTAGCCTCCAAGAGTTGTGTTGTAGAATATGTACAAGGATTCCAAGCTCTAAAATCTGTCCCAAGTATTTATATATGTTGTCAAAAACGTGTGCCTTGGACCCTTTTGCCCCTTGTCAATTCTATTTCGGATTGAAAATTCCCGCATCGGCACCGCGGTTGTTGTTGACAGTCAATTTTGACCCGTTTTTTGTATATTTATTGCAATTTTATATGTTTTAGGACACCGCATTTTAATCAACATTTTTTGCATTTTTTATCTTTTTATTTTAAATTAAGCATTATGTCTTTGTTAGTATTATATTTTTATTATTGTTACACCGTCGTTTTATTTTAATAATATTTGCATCTCTTTAAATAATTAATTGGCATCCCATTACTTTTAATTAGGCATTAAACATTTGCTAAAATATTGTATTTTATTATTATTGCGTCGACATTTACATTTTAATAATTTTGCATCTTTTGAAATAATTTTTCTTTAAATAATTAACCCGCCTTGCATTTTGTCAAACCAGTCCAGTCCAAGACACAATTTGAATCAGTCTAATCCAACATCATTTTATAATTTCATCCAAACTTTCATCTTTTCATTTCCCCCCAAAACAATACCACACTTTTCATTTCCCACCACAAATACCAACCCCAAAACAATTAGCATTGTGAAACACGAAGATGTATATAGTTTGAAATCTTTGCTTGAAGCAAGTGTCGACACTTAGGTATGTTTGAGGTACCATCTGAAGCTATAGGAAATACACCGCAGTCAGTCTCGGTGAAACAAAAAAAAATCCTAAACACAATGCTAATTGTTGGTACCAACTGAGGTCAAAACGTGATTTTGTCTTGGCATTTCTTCTTTCCAGAAAAATAACAAAAAATATATAAAAATCCTTACTTTTGCATCACGAACTACGTCTTTACTTGATTCTCTCGACGGAAAATATAGGCGGCCACATTGGCTTCGGTCCCACATTCAGAAAAAAATCCTCTTTTGCATCACGAACTACGTCTTGACCTGATTCCCTCTGCGGGATATGTAGGCGGCCACATCGGCTTCGGTCCCACATCATTTTAAAATCATAAAAATCCTTATTTTTGCATCACAAACTACGTTCTGACATGATTTCCTCGGCGGGATACGTAGGCAGCCATATCGGTTTCGGTTACACCATTAGAAATATTTCTCCCTTGTTTTGCACAAAACTCGATTTTATCCATTGAAGAGTTTAGCATCCTCATACGTTTTGCATCCATGACCACCTACATATGACTGGACATATTTTGAGGGTCGCATTCTCATCTACTCATTGTACATAGCCCATTTCTCTGCATTAACTTTGCATCCATGTTGATAAAATAAATAATAAAAATAAAAAAAATGATGAAAACAAATGTGCCACCTAATCGCCTTGATAACATCATTAATCGACTTTGTCTAGTTGAAAGCTCATCATCTTCATCCACCTGAAACTGGGGAATTTTAAAGATTCACTGCAAGAAGACGACAATAGACAGGAAAAGTCGGTCAACTAAGTCTTCAGTCCAAACCAGTCTGAGCATGCAAGCGTCAAGAGCCAAAGCTACAAAGTCGACGCGAATCAACCACTCATTTCCTAAAACTCACAAGATTTCTTTGAGTGCAGGATCTTCATATCAGCAAAGGCGGGAGCATAACAATAAGCCCATGCGGGTAACAAACGCACAACGTCTATGCAATGACGTTCTCTCAACCAAGACGGGTCACAAAGCAGGTACGTCCATAAAATGATGTCTTTTCATTTAAGCCTATGCAACGACTTCGTATATGTTTCGTCTATGCAACGATGAACATCTGCATCGCGACTATGCAACGACGTCTTTTCATTTTAGCCTATGCAACGGTTTCATATATGTTTCGTCTATGCAACGACGAACATCAGCATCGCGTCTATGAAACGACGCCTTTTTATTTTAACATATGCAACGACTTCATATATATTTCATCTATGCAACGATGAACATCTGCATCGCGTCTATGCAACGACGCCTTTTTATTTTAGCCTATGCAACGACTTCAACTATGTTTCATCTATGCAATAACGAATAGTTGCATCACGTCTATGCCACGACGTCATTTCATTTAAGCATATGCAACGGCCTCATCTATGTTTCGTCTATTGTCAGCAATTTTCCAATTATTCACGCAAGTGTACGTATCGTTATAAGTAATATAGTATGGTAAGACCGAATATCGTCCTCAGAGACTGGTTTCTAATTACCGAACATCTATTCTAGGTTATCTTTTTGGCAAATGATAAGTTGATTTGGTTTTTATCTAACACTAGTAGAGTAATTTCAAGAATTAAACAAAATTATTGAGGTTTAATCAGTTATGAAGGAATTAGGGCTTCCAATATCCTCAACTATCCACTCTTTTCAATCTTTAATGCAACTAGAATGACTTCTTCTTCTACGTTAAGATAGCGGTTAACTAGACTGTCTTATATTCCAGTTAGGTTATATAATCGCTCAACCCCAGTGCAAAAACCTTCTATATTTCTATGATAGAGTTTACCACATAGGATGATTAAGAATAATAACCTATAATGCTACACAAGTATCGGGGTACTTTTGTCCGCGATTTTAACCTATGTCTATTCAATTACAACATATTCAAATCTCTCCTCACGGTTCTTGATTCGAAATTATATAGATTATGATAATTAGTGATCAATTAACTATCAAACATTCATATCAATATTGAATAAATCTTAATCAAGCGAAGAAGAAATCAAACTACTGCATTAAGTCATGAAAGAGAGTTTCAAGCGATTCAATAGGAAAACCCTAGGTCAATCAAACATAAACTGAATTGAAATAAAGAAAAGAAGAAAATACTTAGAACTAGGTCACCAATCTTGTAGCCTCCAAGAGTTGTGTTGTAGAATATGTACAAGGATTCCAAGCTCTAAAATCTGTCCCAAGTATTTATATATGTTGTCAAAAACGTGTGCCTTGGACACTTTTTGCCCCTTGTCAATTCTATTTCGGATTGAAAATTCTCGCATCGGCACCGCGGTTGTTGTTGACAGTCAATTTTGACCCGTTTTTTGTATATTTATTGCAATTTTATATGTTTTAGGACACCGCATTTTAATCAACATTTTTTGCATTTTTTATCTTTTTATTTTAAATTAAGCATTATGTCTTTGTTAGTATTATATTTTTATTATTGTTACACCGTCGTTTTATTTTAATAATATTTGCATCTCTTTAAATAATTAATTGGCATCCCATTACTTTTAATTAGGCATTAAACATTTGCTAAAATATTGTATTTTATTATTATTGCGTCGACATTTGCATTTTAATAATTTTGCATCTTTTGAAATAATTTTTCTTTAAATAATTAACCCGCCTTGCATTTTGTCAAACCAGTCCAGTCCAAGACACAATTTGAATCAGTCTAATCCAACATCATTTTATAATTTCATCCAAACTTTCATCTTTTCATTTCCCCCCAAAACAATACCACACTTTTCATTTCTCACCACAAATACCAAACCCTAAAAAAACTACCCTATTTAATAAACACTCCCTCATCCCTAACATCACAACCGCACCTCCCTTTCACCTATGCTCCATCTTTTTTCATCTTTTCCAAACCATCAGCAACTACAATACCGCTATCTTCTCTCTCTCTCCTAAACCCTAACCCCACTTCTCCACCCCATACCCGCAGGAAGACGTCCTCGCCGCCGCTTGTCGCGACAGCTGCCAGTGAAGAGGAACCAAGAGCCGAGGCTGAGGTTCCTGTAGAAAATGAAAATGAAGCTCAAGTTGCAACAGATGAAAGACCACCATTTAAGCCGAGAATTAAGCTTGCAGATATAATGGGGGTATCCGGAGATCATCTTGTGCAGAAGGCCTAAAAAGACTAAAAGATGTCCCGAAGTTTTATTTTATGTCGCATTTAATTTTAGTTTTATTATTCTGCATTGCACTTTATTTTAATTATAAATTATGAAAAATGCTTAGAATAGGTAGAATAAAAAAGGCAATAAATAATTAACCTAGGTTTGAACGAATAACCGCAAGTTAGCGGATCTTAAAGGGTGCCTAATCCCTTCCCTTTAGGATAATAAAGAACCCTGATCCAGAATCTCATTAATTTCGCAGACCATGAAATGGAGATCAATTGCAGTATTTTTATTGCAATAAATCAAGTGTTCTAATTCACTTAACTAATTAGGTGGCGACTCCTTAAAAACAACATTATTGCTCCATCCAGGGAACCGCGCCCAAAGAGCAACGTTGTGGATACCGTTCAGACCCCGAGGTCAAAAACGGGCGCGACAGCATGACGACTCCGCTGGAAATATCAGGTTCTTGATCATAGCAAATCCAGGTTAATTACATATTGCACTTTATTTTGCTTTTATATTTGTTGTAAATGTTTTATATTGTTTACTTTTATTTTGTAATTAACTACTTTAATTGATATTTTTTTTTACTGCTTTCCTTAAACAGTCATTCCGCTCATATTTCCTCCATTCTGGAAAATTGACACTATAACACACTACACGCGAGGTGTGCTTTGCACACCCGCAAATTTCTTTAAAATATCCAAATTTAGGAGAGTTGGCATTTTACGCGGAGAATCCGGTCCAACCGGTGGCCACGTAGCCTTCTCACTCGAGTAGTCCGCTCGGGAACCTTGCGTCTAGTCAACCAAATCTTAGCAAAATTAGAATAGAGCTATACCACATTTGTTTTAGTCATGCATGCATACATCTTAGGTGGATCGGACCTTGGTATCGTCTCCACAATTAGGGTATCCACCAAATTGTCGACGGATTTCACAACCCAACGACCAATAAGCATATATGTGTAGCGTGATAATGATAGACGGATCCAATCCTGGTCATGACACGCCAAAATTGGAAAAGTGCACCGTTATTTGGTCGTCATTTCCAACAAAACATTGCAGTTTAACGGCTTGGACTTATTTATCATAATCCTGCATATTTGGCGTTTAGGCTCACCTCTGGCATAAGGGAGGTCCCAAGCATATTAGGGCACACGCTTGATTTGCATGCTTTTTGTTTACTATTGTTTGTCGCTAGCAACTCTGTACATATTATTTAATGCAATAATTACCCTTTTGTGATTCCGGGCTCGAGCATTTGCATTTTTGCACTTTTGCTGTCACATTGCAATCAGGACTTCTACTGCGTAAATCACTATTAAATAGCGTGACTTGGACTTTGTGAAACATCAACCACCAGTCCGGTCGAGCCAATCAGGGGAGTCTTTGACTATATTGTCACACCTCTTCATTTTTATTATTTTGTCATTTTTCTACTCACCCATTTCTCATATTTCTTTTGCAGGAAGGTCGTCCTCGCAAACAGCCGAGGGCAGTCGGAAAAAGAAAAAAAATCATCACAGGAATGAGCGAGAATTATGTTTACTAATAGAAGTCAGTCTATACCAGAATCAATGAGACATCACTCTCAGTTCTTCTATATTTTGTATCTTTATGCATATTTTCAAATTCAATTGATATGTCTAGTGTTGATTACATAATTATTTATCATGCATCTTATAGCATAATCATTTCGAACTACGCGTGTCTGATTCTCACCACACGGTGTGATACGTAGACAACTCATTTTGGGTTCGACACCACAAAAATAAAAAACCACAAAAAAACAAAAGAGCGCATTTCTCACTCATGCATCTCATTCATCATGTTTTCGGACATTCATTTTACTTTGCATTCGTCCACAATGGACAATCATTTCTTTTGCACAACTTTATATTGTTATCCTTTCATTGATAAATTTTTTCCAAGCATACATTTTACAACATATTTGAATGAACTACGCGCACCTGATTCCCTCGGTGGGATACGTAGGCAGCCCTATTCGGGTTCGGTACCATTTATTCAAAAATACAAAAAAAAAACAATTATTCAAAAATACAAAAAAAAATGTTATTCAAAATACAAAAAAACATTTTTTTTAGTATTATTTTTTGACTTTGTTGATACCAACACAGTTAGGGTTGTGCATAAAAAAAACAAGTGATAATCAGTATGAGTTGACTTTGTGGTAAACCATAGATTCTTTTGGTACCTCTTATTCATACCCACAGATGACATTGTCTTGCATGTTTCCAAGATAAGAATGAAACCGACCTCATCGTTTCATATGCATTGTGTGGTGAGTTTTTAGAATAAATTCAATTGCACTGCATTGTGATCTAGAACTTGGCTTGAATGTTTGTTGAGGCGAAATCCTGAGTAACACTCGGTGTAGGAAATGATCGTAGGCTTTCTTTGACCCGTTTGAGCCTTTTCAGCCTACCAAATAACATTATCCATAGTACACCCTTTGAGCCTAAACCTATTTCTTCCGACAACCGCATATTACACCTATAACCTTTCTGAGTGCATACGCAATATCCCTCTCTTGGCCCGACCTCCTTGAGTGCTTTAGAAATGCACAAGTGACTGACAAAATTCTAGCTGAAGTTTGCAAAGATAAAAATTGCCAAAGTCTCAAAAAACAAAAGCAGAGACGACTTCACACAAAGAGGAAATCAAAAGCTCCGATAAAAAAAGGGAATATATGACCCCGAAAAAAAGGGCTCGAAATGAAAGATTCAAAAGAAGTCATTACAGAAAAACTGGGACAAAAAGAAAGCAAGTCAGCATCAAAATGCACAAATATCAAGCACGGGCGTAGTCCAACTCTCGAGGAAGGATTAGTCACTTTTTACCCAAATGATATCCATCCCTTCCCCAAACCTACATTACAAGACCGTTACAAGCCCTACATGATCTTATAATGAGGGTTCTCACATTAGTGGATACTTACATGACGGCCAAGCCTATGGTATCACAATTGCATGCATTAAACATCTTTCTGAGTGTGAGTGTCTTTTCTCTAAACGTCCCAAAATTCAAAATACTGAAATATATGTGTGAAATGGGACTTTCTTTCAGTGAGAGCATTTGAAACGTGAGATTACGTGTAGTTCGAAACCCTGGATGCATGCAGGTGTCGTGTGTCGACACTCAGGTATGTCTGAGGTACTATCTGAAGCTGTGTGAATTACATCGGAGTCAATCTCGGTTAGACTGAAAGCAATAAATGAAAATCCTTATGCACAATACTAATTGTTGGTATCAACTGAAGTCGGAATGTAATTTTGTCTTCCACTTTTTCAAAAAAAAAAACAACAAAATGCATATTTCATAAAAAATCCTTATTTTGCATCACGAACTACGTCTTGACCTGATTCCCTCAGCGGAATACGTAGGCGGCCACATCGGCTTCGGTCCCGCATCATTTTACAATCATAAAAAAATTCTTATTTTGCATCACGAACTACGTCTTGACCTGATTCCCTCTGCGGGATACGTAGGCGGCCACATCAGCTTTGGTCCCAAATCATTTTAAAATGATAAAAATCCTTATTTTGCATCACGAACTACGTCTTGACCTGATTCCCTCAGCGGGATACGTAGGCAGCCACTTCGGCTTCGGTCTCATTTTTGAAAATTGTACAATCATTTTTGCATCACGGCACGCCTTGACTGATTCCTCAATGGATACGCAGCGCCACTTCACCTGGTCCCACATCATTTTAAAATCATAAAAAATTCTTATTTTGCAGCATGAACTACGTTTTGACCTGATTCCCTCAACGGGATACGTAGACAACCATATCAGCTTCGGTCACACCATAGAAATATTTCTTCCTTGTTTTGCACAGGACTCGATTTTGTCCATGGGAGAGTTTAGCATCCTCATATATTTTGCATCCATAACTATCTACACATGACTGGGGCATATTTTGAGGGTTGCATTCTCATCTACTCAATTGCACATTGTCTATATTCTAGCATTAGCTTTTCATTCATGATAAAAAAAATTGCTTACCTGATCGCCTTAATAGCGTCAAGATTCAATCTTACCCAGTTCAACATCTTCATTACTAGAAACTGGGACATTTTAAGGATTCACTGCAAGAAATGGCAATAAACAGGAAAAAACAGGCCAACTAGGTCTTCAGTTTAAACCAGTCTGAGCATGCAAGCATCAAGAGCCAAAGCTACAGAGTCGACGCTAATCAACCACTCATTTCCTAAAATTCACTAAGTTTTCTTTGAGTGCAGGATCTTCATATCAGCAAAGGCAGGAGCACAACAATAAGCCCATGCGGGTTACAAACTCACAACGTCTATGCAATGGCGTTATCTCAATCTAGGCGAGTTACAAAGCAGGTACGTCCATAAAACAATGTTATTTCATCTAAGCCTATGTCACGACTTCATTTATGTTTCGTCTATGCAACGACGAACATCTGCATCACGTCTATGCAATGACGTCATTTCATTTAAGCCTATGCAACGGCTTCATATATGTTTTGTCTATGCAATGATGAGCATTTGCATCGCGTCTATGCAACGACGTCATTTCATTTAAGTCTATGCAACGACTTCATCTACGTTTCGTCTATGCAACGATGAACATCTGCATCGCGTCTATGCAATGACGTCATTTCATCAAAGCCTATGCAACGGCTTCATCCATGTTTCGTCTATGCAACGACGAACATCTGCATTGCGTCTATGCAACGACGTCATTTCATCTAAGCCTATGCAACGACTTCATCTATGTTTCGTCTATGCAACGACGGGCATCTGCATTGCGTCTATGCAACGACGCCATTTCATCAAAGCCTATGCAACAACTTCATCTATGTTTCGTCTATGCAACGACGAACATCTGCATCACGTCTATATAATGACGCATTTCATGCAAGCCTATGCAACGGCTTCATCTATGTTTCGTCTATGCAACGACGAACATCTGCATTGCGTCTACGCAACGACGTCATTTCATCTAAGCCTATGCAACAACTTCATCTATGTTTCGTCTATGCAACGATGAGCATCTGCATCGCGTCTATGCAACGACGCCATTTCATTTAAGCCTGTGCAATGACTTCATCTATGTTTCGTCTATGCAACGACGAACATCTGCATCGCGTCTATGCAACGACGCCATCTCATTTAAGCCTTTGCAACGGCTTCATATATGTTTTGTCTATGCAATGACGAACATCTGCATCGCGTCTATGTAACGACGTCATCTCATCTAAGCCTATGCAATGACTTCATCTATGTTTCGTCTATGCAACGACGAGCATCTGCATCGCATCTATGCAACGACGTCATTTCATCAAAGCCTATGCAACGGCTTCATCCATGTTTCGTCTATGCAACGACGAGCATCTGCATCGCGTCCATGCAATGACGTCATCAACATCTACAAACACCCTGTCTATTACATCACCACATCACCTGCAACCCAGGGTCAATCATAATTCGACATTGGGACAAATTTTGAATTTGCGTCGGTATTGTCTTTAATTCTGCAGCATACAACAGCCCAGTGTCATCATGATTCGACACTGGGACAATGTTGAATCGGCATCTACATGCTTTAATTTTCTAGCATTGCAAAGAACCGGTCCTCATAATTCGACATCGACAAATTTTAAATCCGTGACTGCTTTGTCTTTTAATTTTAGCATCGCAAAGAACCCAAAGGTGTCCTCATAATTCGATCATCGAGATATTTTTAAATCGTATCACTTTGCTTTTATTTTCGCATCACAACGACCCAGTGTCATCATAATTCGACACTGGGACAATTTTGAGTCTGCATCAGCCCCACTTTTGAGTTATAGTTTATAAAACAGGACAAAATTGGCTACAAGTCAACATCTTTGTCTGAAGACTCTTCCATCATATCCGTACAAAGAGGGACATGCTGTTGACAGTCAATTTTGACCCGTTTTTCGTATATTTATTGCAATTTTATGTGTTTTAGGACACCGCATTTTAATCAACATTTTTTGATTTTTTTTATCTTTTTATTTTAAATTAAGCATTATGTCTTTGTTAATATTATGTTTTTATTATTGTTACACCGTCGTTTTATTTTAATAATATTTGCATCTCTTTAAATAATTAATTGGCATCCTATTACTTTTAATTAGGCATTAAACATTTGCTAAAATGTTATATTTTATTATTATTGCGTCGATATTTGTATTTTAATAATTTTGCACATTTTGAAATAATTTTTCTTTAAATAATTAACCCGCCTTGCATTTTTTCAAACCAGTCCAGTCCAAGACACAATTTGAATCAGTCTAATCCAACATCATTTTATAATTTCATCCAAACTTTCACCTATGCTCCATCTTTTTTCATCTTTTCCAAACCATCAGCAGCCACAATACCGCTATCTTCTCTCTCTCTCTCCTAAACCCTAACCCCACTTCTCCACCCCATACCCGCAGGAAGACGTCCTCGCCGTCGCTGCTTGTTGCGGCCAGCGTTTTCAGAGCTGAAGAGGAACCAGTAGCCGCTGAGGCTGAGGTTCCTGTAGAAAATGAAAATGAAGCTCAAGTTGCAACAGAGGAAAGGCCACTATTTAAGCCGAGAATTAAGCTTGCAGATATAATGGTGGTATCCGGAGATCATCTTGTGCAGAAGGCCTAAAAAGGGCTAAAAGATGTCCCGAAGTTTTATTTTATGTCGCATTTAATTTTAGTTTTATTATTCTGCATTGCACTTTATTTTAATTATAAATTATGAAAAATGCTTAGAATAGGTAGAATAAAAAGGCAATAAATAATTAACGTAGGTTTGAACGAATAACCGCAAGTTAGCGGATCTTAAAGGGTGTCTAATCTCTTCCCTTTAGGATAATAAAGAACCCTGATCCAGAATCTCATTAATTTCGCAGACCATGAAATGGAGATCAATTGCAGTATTTTTATTGCAATAAATCAAGTGTCCTAATTCACTTAACTAATTAGGTGGCGACTCCTTAAAAACAACATTATTGCTCCATCCAGGGAACCGCGCCCAAAGAGCAACGTTGCGGATACCGTTCAGACCCCGAGGTCAAAAACGGGCGCGACAGTTGTCACGACCCGACGCCCTAATGATGCCATTATACTAACCTGCCATGTAATCCAACTTATACCAAAATAACATAAAATCCGACAACCCATGTCCACGTGGCGGCCGATGCGCGTCGCTTTACACGCGGATGAACCTGTCTCCCAAGGGAGTCACAACTAGCCAATATATCAAATTGGCAAGCCGACAAGGCTGCCACTATATACAGAAATTTCCTCAAAACAGAGTACAACAACACATAAAAAAAAGATTCTCAACTCTCGATACGTACAACCCACAACTGTCTACAGACCTCTAAGAGTACAATAATGACATATGAATGAACGTAGGTCCAAGATTAAAGATCTGTACCAAACTGACTAAGCTCCGAATCAATGGAGCCCTCCCAAAATGAGTGGAAACTCTAGGCGGATCACCAAATCGAGTAATTGCACTACGGGCATGAAACGCAGCCCCCCGAGGAAATGGGGGTCAGTACGAAATAATGTACTGAGTATGTAAAATATGTAGTGTTGTAAAGAAGATATAATTGGCCAACAGATAACATGAGACATGTAAGATTATCAAATACCAATCCCAATTGTACCATAAAAAATAGATGATCAACTGTGCCTTGCCAAAATGAGAGTCAACTATGCCTTATTAAAAATGGTGAGAGTCATATCAAAATCAGAGATGCCTGTCCATGGAATCCTCTTGTCTATATACATTGTCTGCCCTTTAGTGAGGGACTCGGTGAAGTCATCATATCTATATACATTGTCGGCCCTTTACTGAGGGACTCGGTGGAATCATCATATCTGTATACATTGTCGGTCCTTTACTGAGGGACTTGGTGAAATTATCATATCTATATACATTGTCGGCCCTTTACTGAAGAACTCGGTGAAATCATCATATCTATATACATTGCCGGCCCTTTACTGAGGGACTCGGTGAAATTATCATATCTATATACATTGTCGGCCCTTTACTGAGGGACTCGGTGAAATTATCATATCTATATACATTGCCGACCATTTACTGAGGGACTCGGTGAAATTATCATATCTATATACATTGTGGACCCGTCATGGGACTCGGTAACATAATCATCTCATATTAGGCACGAATAGAATATCATGAGTAACCATATATAACTAAATCATCACTTGGCTCTCAGTGGAATAAATGAAAGGCACTATCATATCATATATCATTTTAAATTACTGGATAGAAATCGTGTATGTCCGTCGTACGTTCACTTCATATAAATCATATCAAAACAAAAATAGGAAGAGTTTTACATACCGTTTGTCGTCTGTATAAACTCATATCATATCGTCCTGGGTAAAATATGAATGCATGAATGACAATAAACATTTCCGGAATTTATTGGATGATAGTAAGGTCCTTGCTTTTTTGGTTAACATTATGAAATTATCTGATTGGTGATAACAGATCCTAATTGCTTAATTAATTCATTATACGCACCGTTAGTAGGTTATATTTTTATAGTGATCTTATCTAATCAGCTGTGAACTAGAAAATGTAAAACAAATTGGTTCTATCTTAGTTTCTATGCAGATGGAATTCTAATCATTTTTAGTATAATTGTTTGTTGATACTTTATTTACGCAATGCTGCAATGGCTTATTTTAACATGTTTATTTTAAAATATACCTTCTTATTTATTAAACCAGTTCCAGCGTTTAATACCTATTAGTTACTTTGGATTTGCAGAGTCAAATTGGATTCAGTGCTTACTACAAACTCTTATGGATACCAACATCTTACCCATATGCCTTAATAAGGACTTAGGAACAACTTAGACATGCTTTTAGCTTAGAATCAAATGCACGAATATTCCTTAACTTCTAAGAGTAGAATAACTTAAGGAACAATACCACAACTATAGTTCATACGCAAAACATGCCAAAAGAAAGAAAGAGTTGTCTTAACATACCTTTTAGTCGAACTAGCCAACTCAATATCAAGATGCGTCTCATCTAGTACTTCCACCTATAATCATAGCAACATGCCCATTAACCTTACGATTACTAGCATACGTTATGACGAACGACGACTCTTTATTCTAGGAAAATTCGGGCAGCACTTCCTCTGTTTATATGTATATCCACAACTTCTCAACCAAGCCAACAATACCAACAGCAAGTCATAACTTAAGAATATAGTCAAAATAATCTCAGATATTCCATATACGCTACCAAATACATTCTTTCTCTTTCTATTCACGAAGGACAACTATTACAACAATCAGGGGAAATTACGCATTTATTTCTTATGCTAATCCAGCCTTTAAATCATGTTAAAACAACCCATTATACCAATTCATAATCCAACCAACAACAAGGGTGAAGTGTGGAGCTTTTCTATATCTTTTCATACCTTAATTCCTTCAAAACATGTATTGGTAATTACTATAATGTATATACATGTTCATAATCAATTTTCCAACATTTTAACTTCATTAGATCAGCCCCTAACTTGATGCACCGAAATCCAACAATTTCAAGCAAGTTTCCGGTCAATCTCCATAAACCAATTCTTTTCTTAATTCCCTAGAATCCAATTCATGTTTCAATAATTTCTTATGAATAATTATAATCTAAATGTCAAGATTTCTTTCAATACATCCTTCAATATCAACGTGCTATTAGAGATGATAATAAGAACAACAACAATTAAATCCAACAATTTCAAAATTGGTAAAACTAGTTCCAAAAATCGATCCAACAACATTACAACAATCACATGCATGTTTAAATTCCAACCTTCCCTTAATCACAATTTCATTTCCTCAATCATAACAACATGCATTCCAATTATATCATAAAAGAAAGAATTTTATACCTCAAACGAAGCCAAAACAGTCCCTAATTCGAACTCACTGCCCACTGCCGAATTGCCCACTGTTTCATCAAATTTCTTCACAATTTTTCACACTTCTTCAACTCTAAATTGACATGCATACAATCTATGATGCTAACCCATCATCCTTACACATTTTCTCTTCCAAAAATTCGTCCAAAACTTGAAAGAATCACTGCCCAATTTCGGTCCAGCATTCCCAGCGAAATGGGTCACTGTTTTGTCAACTGAACTTGTAACGTCCATAATTCTCTACTCCGATGTCCTATTGACGAACGGTTTATTGGGTTGGAATCTAGACTCGACGAAATTCATGTTAGGCTTTTGAAACACCTAAAAACTCCTAATATACTAGGAGATATACCCCTCCAAAGTTGACCAAAAATCTGCCTAAAACTCGAAAAATAACTGGGCTACAATTCGGCCCAGCAGTGGCGTTTTTGCCACTGCTTTGCATGTAAGATTTGGCTTGAAATTTTGTTTTGGATTTTGGTCTAGGAAGGGAGAACACAACAAGGAAAAGCAATAGCTATGGTAATGGGGGAAGGGGAGGGGTCTCGGCTAAGGGGAGGGGAAAAGAGGGTGAGATGTTTTGCAAAAATAAAATGGCGAAAATGAGTTTTGTTAGGTTTATAATTAAGATTTTCAGATTTTAATAATACACTTTGGTCCCCTAATTGTCTATATAAATCAATTCCCTAAATAATTAAATCTTAATCTCACTTCTTTTAATCTTAACTCCCGTTTCTTTTAATTTCCGGGAATTTCATAAGGTCTCGTATTCTCCATGTCGTAATTCTTATAATATGTTACTAACCCATAACGGGGATATACAACACTCATTTTCGATTTCCATTATCACGCCCGTTGTAACCAAAAAAAATTCCGGAATCACATCCTTAAGTGTATTAATTTCCTTAGTGACGTTCTTAATTATCGTCTTATCTTACGAGATGTAACATCCTTCCCCCCTTAGAAACATTCGTCCTCGAATGTTCATAATAAATCTTATGCTAGAAATTTTTTGGCAGAGTCTCTTTTATACTTATGTCTATCCACATATATTCAGCAAACCAACAAATGCCACACCGGACCACAGTATATCACACATATACAATTCACCAATTATAAGTACTGCATTTTTAAACCCAAGTCAGTTACCTCACAGTTTTGCATATAAGCTCTAAAATCTTGAACTTCATTAATTATAACTAATAACCTCCCATATTTTCCTAAATCTGTCACAATAGTGTTAAAATCACCTCCTATTAACCATGAAGGTTGCATCAACAGTTGTCACTTTGGCTACATTACCCTGAATATCTATTATCACTTTGTTGAATTCATCTATATCTTTGTACCTCTCTTATTTGTTTTCCACCCATCTCATATCAAAGTATCCGACCCTGTACTGAATTCCTATGCCTCCTTCCCACCTAATTTTTTCCAAGTTAATGATCATATAGGCCTGGTTTCATGAAATGCACTGTTAGAAGCACATAGAGTATCAACTCATACTTGATTAGTAAGTACTACTATATACTGCTTAAAATTCCTTATCTCCGTCATAGAGACATGACACTTCACTCTTTCATTTCTCCTGAATACCCGGTAGAAATCACTCATTATTGCCTATGGACCTTGTACCTGGCCACGTAGCCTTCTAATATCCATCCACAATTCCCTTTTAAGAGCCTCGTCATTGAATGTACACACCAAGGTCCTATGTAAACTTTTCTTGTATCTTCTCACTATTCGTAATTATAAACAACTTCGTTTCTTTTAACATTTGTTCACTCCTTTCTTACTTATCGTACTTTTTATAATTCCAACATATTCTAGTATACGTACGTAATCTCAGACATTACTCCTAGTTCCAATCCTTGACAATATCATCCCTTAAGTGATGAATCCTTTAACTTATTTCCTTATTCAGTACGTAGAAGATTCTGAAGAGTTAAACTACCTGACGTTGACCTATCATCTCCACACCTGGTCATTGTACCTTTATTCAATTTCTTCCACTTCCCTTATGGCTTGATGCACTAAGTCAAGTGCAAATAACTCTGATTTTTCCCTTCTGGGCCACTGTCGCTTTCCTTTGGGACATGTTGCAACCACAATAATTTATTAGAGATGAGGGATTACCCTATGACATAACTCTATTGCACGATCTATGAGATGAAAGAGTAAAAACCAATCCTAAATGTTCGGCAGCCTCATGCGTATAAGTATGGTGCACACAACATACCCATACACAAGACTCTACTAGACACGGTCTGTAGACATTCCGAGGACTAACTGCTCTGATACCTCTTCTGTCACGACCCGATGCCCTAATGACGCCATTATACTAACCTGCCACGTAATCCAACTTATACCAAAATAACATAAAATCCGACAACCCATGTCCACGTAGGCAAGCCGACAAGGCTGCTTTTACACGTGGATGAACCTGTCTCCCAAGGGAGTCACAAGACTCACAACTAGACAATATATCAAATAGGCGAGCCGACAAGGGTGCCACTATATACGGAAATCTCCTCAAAATAGAGTACAACAACACATAAAAAAAAAAGATTCTCAACTCTCGATACGTCTGACCAGCGGTCTATGGACCTCAAGAGTACAATAATGACATATGAATGAGCGTAGGTCCAAGATTAAAGATGCGTACCAATCGACTAAGCTCTGAATCAATGGAGCCCTCCCAAACAGCTGAGTGGAAACTCTAGACTGGCGGATCACCAAACTGAGTACATGTACCTGCGGGCATGAAACGCGACCCAGGAAAGAAGTCGATGCGAAATAATGTACTGAGTATGTAAAATATGTAGTGCTGTAAAGAAGATATAACTGTGTCATGTGAAATAAAGAATCATATCAGTAATCCTGAATGCTTACCCATAAAGTCATCATGTCCATATGTATGTATATAACATGTCTCGGCCCTCTAGTGAGGGACTCGATGCAATTATCAATATAACATATTTCGGCCCTGCAGTGGGGGACTCGATGAAATTAGCAATATAACGTGTCCCGGCCCAGTCTGGGACTCGGTGAAATCATATATGTATAACATGTCTCAGCCCTCTAGTGAGGGACTCGATGGAATCTTCATCATCTTATATGTTCATATAACGTGTTACGGCCCTCTAGTGAGGAACTCGGTGAAATGAGTAATAACACTTGGCACGAGCAGAATATTATGAGCAACCACTTATAACTTAAATTATCATTTGACTCTAAATGGAATAAGAAAAAGGCATTATCATATCATATATCCTTTAAATCATCTTTTGGAAAATCAAGGCGATTATCGTATCATATATCATTTTAAAACATCCTTTGGAAAGTCAAGACACTTATCATATCATGAATCATTATTTTAGTAAAACTAGACTTTGAAGGAATTACGTACGCCCGCCGTACTTTCATTAAAATCATACCAAAAGAAAGAAGAAAGATTTTCACAAAATCATGCCAAAGAAAGAAAGAATAGTTCACATACCTCTTAGTCGCGCAATCAATGCAATACTAGGATACGCCTCATCTAGTATGTCAGCCTATAATAATAATACGACCATTAATTCTAGGGCTTCTAACGTAAGTTATACTGAATAACGACTTCCTATTTCTATAAAATTTTGAGCAGCATTTCCTCTGTTTATGTGCGTATCCACAATTAATCAACAGTCCAAATCAAACCAACCATCACAACCATTTCAATATGTAATCTAATTAGGCCCCATATACTGCATATACGCCATAATGCAGTATCCTTTCCCTTATTTATGAAAAGCAGCAATTTCAACCATCAAAGTGACTATCACACCTATTTACCATGTTCATTCAATCCTTAAAATGTTGCAACAATGTCTGAGATTTCAAAACTCTTTTCTTAGTTCCTTAAATTCCAATTCATCTCGCGTCACCTTATATAACTAATTACAACACAAAGTACCAATGTTTCTTTCAATCTTACCATACAACTACGACGATAATAATAATAATAGTAACAATTAATCTTGCATCAAAACAGCCCGTAAAGGTCATATAATGTCCAAGAATTATCCATGAATTTTTTGCCATTAACATGCAATAATTTTAACTCTTTTCTTAACTCTTAATCTTACTTTACCTTTCCAACAATTCCAGATAACGATTATATCTTTAATCTTCACACTTTCTTCCATTTTTAATACACAATTAGTGATGAAATTTACGACACAACACACGAATCCAACATATACCCGAAACAACCCAATTCGGCTCACACCCAAAATTGACACATGCATTGTCTAAATTTAAGATTTCTTCCTAACACAAGTCCATTACTTCAACTACAACAATATGCAACTTCAATTATAGCATAGAAGGAAGAATTTTCATACCTTAATTTAATCCCCAAAACAGTTCCGATTTTTAGCCACTGCTTTGTCAACTGAACTTGTAATGTCCATAACTCTCTACTCCGGTGTCCTATTGACTAGTGGTTTGTTGCTTTGGAAATTATATTCGATGAACTTTATTTTAGGCTTTTGAAATACCCAAAAACTCCTAATATATGAAGAGATATATCCCTCCAAAGTTGACTAAAAATCTTCCAGCAACCAGCGATTTTCTGCCCATTTTTCTTCTCAATTTTCACACCTCTTTCAACTCCAAATTAACATGCATGAACCCCCCTATGTTGACCCATCATTTATACATGTTTTCCTTCCCAAATTATCATTAAAAAAATCTAGAATTTTCCAGCCTAAGTTTCGGCCCAGTAAGGACCGAAACCCACTGCTTTCCTCTTCATTTTGGTGTGTCTTCTTTGGCTTTTTAATTGTAGGATGATTTAGTCTTGGGAAAGGAATTAAAAGCTTCAAATTGGGTGTGGCAATGGGTGTGAATTCGTACTGAATGTGGATAGAAAGAAGAGATGTGAGAGTTGTTTTTTTTTTTTGAAATGAAGAAATGAAGAGTAGGTTATTTAAAATCTGATTTTTTATAATTGCAATATGATCCAAAGCTCTTATTAGTCTTCTTAAATAACCCCTCAAGTATTAGGTTCCACTTCTTCTAATTCTTAACTCCCGAGAATTTCATAAAGTCTCGCATTTTTCATGTCGTAATTTTTATAATATGATACTAATCTTTAATGGAAGTATATATCTTATCATTTTAAATTCTCATTGACATGCTCGTAGCTTGTGTAAATATTCTTACATCCATTATCTGAATCTTAATCTTAATGACGTTCTTAATCCTCGTCCTAAACTTACGAGGTGTAACATTCTTCCCCCCCTTAAAAACATTTGTCCTCGAATGTTCATAACAAGTCTTATGTTTCTAGAAATTTCGGCTGAGTCTTCTTTATAACTATGTCTATCCACCTGTATCCAGAAAACCAACAGATGCCTCACAGGGCCACAATATAACACACATGCAATTCACCAATTCAAAATAGTTAAGTAGGGAACCAAATTACCTGTGGATATTCAACTGAATCTTATGTAATACCTTGAACAAAGTTAAAGAGTCTCTATGCGGTGCTATATTCCTCTATTTTCGAATTTTCCACAATCTTCCAGCTGGTACTACCTTGTACACATGCTTCAATTGTAATGGTATGTAATGTTTCCCCTAAATCTGTACTGCATGCTTAACATGACGATAATTTATGTGTATACCCGTGATGCGCGGTAAGATGCACACACTTTAAACGCAAGTGCACGTTATCGTGACAAGTAGTATAGTCTTGATAAGACCGAATATCGTCCACAAGGATTAGGGTTCAATTACCAACTATCTATTTTCTAGTATCTATTTGGTGAATTGATAATTGATTTGTTGTTTATAACTAAGAATTATGCAAGCTATTTAAATATAAAGATTTACTTCAGTGGTGATGAGAATAGGGCTTCCATGTATCCTTACTATCCGCTTATGCTACTTACTAATGCATTAACTTATGGTATTCTTCTTTTGGAGAAAGCAGGTTTACGAAATCGTTTTATACTCCCGTTAGGGTTATATAAACACTCAACCCCAGTATCGCACCTTACCTACCTTTCGGTGATAAGGATAACTTTATAGGAGGATTAAGAACAAAAACCTAGTTGACCGTCACGCACAATGCGCAAAATTAGGGTTGTTAAGCCTCTCATCAACGCTACATAAATAATTGAGGTATTTTCATCCCCAATCCAAGAATGTCTACCCAACTTACAGCATATTCACAATCCCCCCCTTTCGGAATCTGATTAGAAATCATATAGTGATAATTAGTTGTCAATTAATTACCAAGAATTCAACTCAATTATTGGATAGATCTCACAATAAGAAAAATAACCATAAGCATGCATTAATTTATAACATAAGTTTCTAGCAATTCAACATGGAAAGCCCTATAAGAGAATTAGTTCCTAGCCATTGTCATGACAAGAACTAATTCCATGTTCATCATACAAAATAGAAATAAAGAACAAGAAAGGGAAAAGAAATTACTAAACTAATGGTATCCAATCTCCAAGCAAAAGTCTTGTGTTGTGCAAGAAGGGGAACCCTTAAAAACTGCCTAGGGTTCTCCTTTTATAGGCTGAAAACCGCCTCCCTCTTTTCCTTCAGGCCTGGCCCAGAATTTCGTCAAAAGACCTAATTTTTCCGCGTCGGCGCCGCGGCCCTGCAGACAGGCGCCGCGGCGCCGGAAGTTCTGCAATCCGTCGGGTGTTTTGGCGCCGCGGCCCTGATATCTGGCATGCGAGGCGCGGCCGCCGCACTCTGTAACTCCGGATGTTTAGGCGCGTGACCTGCATCATGCGAGGCGCGCGCAGCCGGAGTCTTCTGACCTCTGAATAGTGGCGCGCGGCTACTGCGGGGAGGCGCGCGCGGTCTTTGATGCAGATTTCACCCTCGCCACTTTCTCTGTTTTCAGCTCTGGCATCTCCTCTTTTGCCCTCTTTTAACTCCTTTTCCGCCATTTGGCCATTTTAACCATTTTGACTCAATAGAAAGGAAAACTATCCTAATACAACACTTATATGTACAAAATGGGACAAAAGACTAACTAAAACTGACTCAAAAGGTGTATATAAAATACACCGATCAAATACCCCCAAACTTAACCTTTGCTGCTTCGAGCAAAGATAGAAAGAAATAAAATAAAAGACTCAAAGAAACGAAAATAAAAGACTCACGCCATTGATTACTTTTCTTTGCATTAGTGTTAACTAGAAAAACATGAAGGTTAGCAAAATAATATGCAGGAACATATAGCATGACATTTCAGCACATTAAGCTAGATATTTCGCAAACTCCTATTCATCATGCTTTAATGGAAGTCAATATACTAAATCATGCATATAAATTCAAGAATTCCTATGGCATGCTTACTTGTTATTCTCCACTAATTCTGGATATGCATAGAAGAGATCTTCGGGACTTTTAAGGGTTGTAATGTAGGCTTAGGTATAGGTAGGAAAAAAATAGGCAATTTAGGCTCATTTCGTGTACCATAAGCTCTTCAGCTTTTCAGTATTTCCCTTTTTCTTTTTGTTCTTTTCTTCATTTCGATTCTATCTTTCCCCTCTTTTGTTTTGGGAGAGTGAAGTATATAATAATGACAAGCACCCCCAAACTTAGGCTTTTGCCTATTTCTTATTACTTTTGTATTGGGGTGCAACAGACTTATTCACTTTTTTTTTTTTTTTACACAATGTATTCCACTATTTTCATATTTTCACTTATGGTACAATTTGTGGGAATATAGGGTGTCAAAGAAGAAGTTTCAAATTTAGGCTCAATGGGGCTGACTAGGGATATTTTTAAAGTACGGGATAGAAAAGAATGGTAAGAATTGGCTATCAAAGAAATGCCTGAGTCATCTCCCTAACATGCATATCCTAACTATTTCGCCTCAAATAGCAAGCAATCATAACACATAAGTATTTATCATTTAACATGCATAACTCAAGCAAGAAACTCCAAATAAGCAGTTACGTGAGTTTTTGGCATATCTAACCTAAGTGTTTAGATAGTTGCTTCAATTCCGTTACATTATTCCACCTTACTTCACTAGGTGTTTCTAGCAACTACAGCATACATGATCTTTGACAGACAATTATGACTCAAAAAAAAAGAAATTTTTTTGGTGACTCAAAATAAACATAAAACAATCAAAAAGACTTAAATAAAACATAACATGACACACAAATAAAACACCCCCAAACTTAAATCACACATTGTCCCCAATGTGTGTAGACTCAAAGACAGTAAAAGAAATAAGACACTTACAAACTTTGGCTAAAATGGTGGTGGTGGCGGTGGATAATGCATCGACCATTGGTTGAACACGGAACTCAACTCGTTGATTTGTTGCCTTGTTTCTTGCTGTCCTTGTACTACTGTGTCCAAGGTCTGCATCATCCTCATCTGATTTTGAAACAATTGCTCCATCGTGGGCGTTGGAGGTTCTGCTCCTGTGGTTGGCCGGTGGCTAGGTCCTGCCTCATATTGAGCCCCTATTTCAGGCTCATCTTCGTCCATGGCGGCCTCTGCTGCTGCTGCTGGTTGTACTCTCCGTCTGGCTGCTGGGGGGCTTGGGTCCGGGAAAGAGTGCACTATCCCACAGGACACCGGCAGTTGGTTTCTCTCATGAGTGTCAGTGGGTAGTTTTGGGACCGCACTCATGTGACATAGCTTGGTGATAACTGAGCCATGTCCCAATCCGCCTGTTGTTACCAACCTGCTGATTTCCTCAATGCTCTGCACTATTTCTTTCCCCACATCAATCGTCAACCCCCACATAATTCCACTGGCACTCTGGTGAAGTGCGTGGATGGAATCATGCGGGCGCTAACGAAATATAGCCAACCTTTGGCTACTTTGTTGAATTGGCACCTGTTCAGTGCTCTTGACCCATTTCTTCCAATATCAAAAACAGCCCCATGGTAGCTCACGGTGTCTGCAACGGCATTCCAGTCGATGTGGTCAATGCTTCTAGACCATGTTCTAAAGTGATTCCAATCACTTCTTTCTTCAACATATAACGTCTTCTATTGTATATTTATATCCTCTCTGTATCACAGCACATAATGTCCCCTTACAAAGCATCCCCTTTCCACCTTCTCCGGAAAGTTGGCATAAAATTCACGCACCATTGTTGTGTTTACTGGTGCTATCTTCTCCGGATTCACAAATCTCCTCCACTCCCTTAATCGATCATCGCCCGGATGGGCTCATAAACATCTTCCTCCCCATATGACTCCCTCTGGTAGTCCATTCCCCTTTCTGGTATTAAGGGTCTGGTATCAAGCTTTTTGTATCTTTGGTAGGCTTGGTAGCTCACAAACCTGTTTTCATCGTATTGTGGGGTTGAGGTGGATGTGGAGCCTCTTCTCTTCCTGGTGGCCATGGTTTAAAATAAGTTATGGAGCTTTTCAATTTAGTGGCACAATTGATTCCTACACAATCTACAACTAGCAGCGAACACAACACCCCCAAACTTCAACTTTTCTACCCACTACCCACACTCCTTTTCTACTCTTTTTTTCAAACTTCACAATCAACTTTTCAGTACCCAATTACTTCAACTACAATACTCCTTCAAACTACTACCTCCTGTGACTTCAGTAAAGGATTCAAGAACAGAAAAAAATTACCTTTTTATGAGAAGCTTCAAGCTGTTCTTGTTTCTAATGGTGGTTTGAGGCTATGGAATGGAGTTTTGTTGGTTGAGATGGCTAAGGGTTTTTAGGAATTTAAGAGTTTTGGTTGTGGTTGGGTTTAATTTGTGGAGGATTTGTGGGCAAATTTTTGGAATTTCGTGGGTTTTTTGAGAGGAATGGTTAGGTTTTTGAAATTGAATTTGGGGAAAATCTGATTCTGGGCGTTTTAAGTTCTGGATTCGCTTGTGTGGCGCAGCTAAATCACGCTCGCCCGGGATTTTCTGCGCATGTGCCTAAATTTGGCAAATTTTCTGGAATTTTTAGCGTATGGCCAACTGCGCTGCTCGATTCTTTTAGCCGCGCTACCCGCTTTTCCGAAATTCGGCTTTTCTTGATTTCGCCTTGATTTATTTCCAGACCTATCAATCACAGCACAAACACAAGAATCCAAGACCGTGAGATTGTTCTAGACAAAATAAAATAAACTAAAGACAGAAATTAAAATAACATAATTGAAAACGTTGGGTTGCCTCCCAACAAGCGTTGTCTTTAACGTCTTTTAGCCGGACGCAATTAACCCAGACGCAGTGCTCATTGGACCCTTCATGGACTACTTGCATTCGCAGATTTATTGCTATAGGTCTCAATTTCCCTATAACTATTTGCTCAACCAAGAACCTTAAACATACAATTATCCCCAAGTACACAAGACAGACTTGTCTTTTATGCTTTTTATAACGTAGGAATCCGTGAAATTCTCTACATCTCTCAACTCTAGGGGGTACCCTTGCTGGTATGGGCTTCCTAATTGGGGATCAGCCGTGATAGCTAGTGGTGGTTCTTCTGTAATAGGTGCAAGAAAAAGGATTTCTACAGAGTCCAAGAAGGTAAATAATTGGATCTCTGCAATCTTTTCCTTTTCTACACCAACTATCTCACCAGATTCCTCAATAGTTGGGTTTGGTTCAGGCTCCTCAAATTGTTGTTCGCTGTTAAAAATGACTGCGAGTTCTCCTATTTGCAGTTCCAGCTTCTTTATGGCCAATCTCATTTCGTCCATGAACTGCGCTTGATACTTAGTGAGACTGAGTATGACTTCTCGCAATTCCTCTCTCTTCCTCTATGGTTGGAGCTCGATCATATTGACAGCAGAAATCCATGTCTTGAGGATCCCTGAGATGCATCAAAACCAACAACGGATCACGGCACCCTTGTTTTCACACAATAAATACATAAAACGAAAAAGAATAAAATAAAATAGAACAAATAAAAACATATAAAAATTAACAAAGAGTAAAAACCAAATTAGAAATTAAAAATAGATAAATTTGATATTGAACTATGCCTAATCCCCGGCAACGGCGCCAAAAACTTGATGCGCGGTAAGATGCACACACTTTAAACGCAAGTGCACGTTATCGTGACAAGTAGTATAGTCTTGATAAGACCGAATATCGTCCACAAGGATTAGGGTTCAATTACCAACTATCTATTTTCTAGTATCTATTTGGTGAATTGATAATTGATTTGTTGTTTATAACTAAGAATTATTCAAGCTATTTAAATATAAAGATTTATTTCAGTGGTGATGAGAATAGGGCTTCCATGTATCCTTACTATCCGCTTATGCTACTTACTAATGCATTAACTTATGGTATTCTTCTTATGAAGAAAGCAGGTTTACGAAATCGTTTTATACTCCCGTTAGGGTTATATAAACACTCAACCCCAGTATCGCACCTTACCTACCTTTCGGTGATAAGGATAACTTTATAGGAGGATTAAGAACAAAAACCTAGTTGACCGCCACACACAATGCGCAAAATTAGGGTTGTTAAGTCTCTCATCAACGCTACATAAATAATTGAGGTATTTTCATCCCCAATCCAAGAATGTCTACCCAACTTACAGCATATTCACAATCCCCTTTCGAATCGATTAGAAATTATATAGTGATAATTAGTTGTCAATTAATTACCAAGAATTCAACTCAATTATTGGATAGATCTCACAATAAGAAAAATAACCATAAGCATGCATTAATTTATAACATAAGTTTCTAGCAATTCAACATGGAAGCCCTATAAGAGAATTAGTTCCTAGCCATTGTCATGACAAGAACTAATTTCATGTTCATCATACAAAATAGAAATAAAGAACAAGAAAGGGAAAATAAATTACTAAACTAATGGTATCCAATCTCCAAGCAAAAGTCTTGTGTTGTGCGAAGGGAACCCTAAAAAGCGCAGGTTCTCTCTTTATAGTCAAACCGCCTCCTCTTTTCCTTCAGTTCGCCCGTAAATTCGCCAAAAGACCTAATTTTTCGCGTCGGCCAGCGCCCTCGCAGACAGCGCCGCGGCTCCAAGTTCGCAATCCGTCGGGTGTTTTGCGCCGCGCCGATATTCGCTGCGGCGCGCGGCCTGCAGCTCACTGCAACTCGGATGTTTAGCGCGCGGCCTGCATCTGCTGCTCGAGCGCCGCGGCCGAAGTCTTCGCAGCCTCTCGAATAGTGGGCGCCGCGCTCGCTGATCGCAGGAGGCCGCGCACTGGATTTCACCCTCGTTCGCCACTTACTCTGATTTCTGCATCTCCTCTTTTGCCCTCTTTTAACTCCTTTTCCGCCATTTGGCCATTTTAACCATTTTGACTCAATAGAAAGGAAAACTATCCTAATACAACACTTATATGTACAAAACGGGACAAAAGACTAACTAAAACTGACTCAAAAGGTGTATATAAAATACACCGATCAACCCGCTGCATTGTTAACATAGCTCCATATAGATTTGACAACTCCCTTGTACGAAACAAATGATCTATCATTCCTTGATGTAAAAACATTTTATCAGCAACATCTTGATACTATATTAAGTCAAATATTTTGCAACACTTTATCCACTGAAATTTTAAATTTTCACATCGTCCATTGGAAGAAATATATCTTGAATGACACTCTTTTAACCCACATTTACCTATATACATCAGAAGGATATGATCTTTATCTTAACAAATCTCATACACTTGGCACAGTAAATTTACTAGAATTTATCCTAATCCACCAAAGATTATCTACAGGGTATATGTTGACACCCAATTTTGACCCTCCCGTCCAGACAGTAGCTATAAAATTACACTAATTTTGCAAAATAATTTTTTATCATTTCTTATAATAAAATGCAACAATAATACATTAATACATGCATAAATAAACAATTTAATAATAGCGCCGCATTCTAAAATATTAAGCATTAATTAAATAGCACGCCCGTCTTTATTTTTTATATAATAATTTAAATTCAAACTTAGACTAATAAAACACCTAAATAATTTAATCACAATTTATTTAAATAACTCACCACTAATTAAATACCTAATACCTAAAACTAATAACCCACTTAAATTAAAACTTTAAAACCAAATTTCAACCCGCACTACCATGCCTCTTGGCCCACACCCGCAGCCCAAAGGTCTTGACCACAACCCCCTATACCTTCTCCCACTTCAGCCCTCACCCCATCGTCAAAGGAAAAAAGAGAAAACCTAATCTGAACCTAAAGAAAGGCAGCCACCCTCACGCCACCTTCCTCGCCGAGATTCTCGCCTGAGAATCCGGCGACCCTCCCCTTACCTTCTCCAACGATATCTTACCATATAACACCTAAAATCGCACCAAAATCCCCTTCAAATCATCCGCGAATCAGCCCTTAGAATCGTCCAAAATCAGTACCGAATATTGTCCAAAATCAGTCTTAAAACTTACCCCAAATGGAACCCAATTTTGGGACTATAAAAGGATTAAGCTTTCTACACATGAAGGACACCCGAGAACCTCAGGAAGAATCCTTAGCATCACTGAAGAATTCCGAAACCAGCAATTCGAAAGCCAGCAATCCAGACCTCCTTTCCTTTTCAATTAACAAAAGCCGATCGACATACATGCAATGGCATCTTCTATCGTCCAGAACCTAGCACCTTTCTGAAACCCTGAGATGAACAAAAATCGACTCAACTGTCATAGAACGTAGGGGAAACCTGAGGGAACCTGTTAGCATCCTTTAGCCGAAACCCTTTCTTTCAATATCAGTCAAGAAATCAGCAAACAAGCTTTGCCCTTTTATTCGCATCGCAAAACCAAAACCCGAGCGGATCGACGACTTGATACGCTGCCTCGGTTCGCTGCCCGGAGAAGGTAAATTCATCACTTTTTCCAGCTTTCTGTTAATTTACAGTTTTTTACGTCTGTGTGATGTCTACTGATTGAGAAATATGTTGGTATAAACGTCGCTTGTTACTTAGGTATGTTAAACTAATGTGAAGCATGTTTTGTGGGTGTATGAATACTGTAATGCTCTTTGACTATATTTGCCAATGTTATAATACTTATACCAATCCAGAAATAGTGTATTTATATTCACAGTACATAGGGAAGAACTTGTGTAACTAGAAGCATGAATACTTGAGGCTTAAAGTTGTCCTTCTGTGTTTGGTTTGACATGAACCCACGTATAATGTACTCACTATCACTGAAAGTTGTATTAAATATTATGTTAGCTTGCTATCATAGGATTTGGTGTCCTAACCAGTCCCTTTAAAACTTTTGGCAAAGTGGTGAAAGCTTTGTAATCTACGTGCATTTGTGTGGTGCAATTGGCTGATTACAGATCTTATGTGGTGTATTGTTGACTTGAGTAAATAGCTTGGTAGACTGTATGAATCTGCAAAATGTTCGAATCAGTTTCTGTGAGTCCTTGTTCATTAAAAATGTCTAAATGAGTATGTAGTCAGGATCAATGAATCCCCTTCTTCCTTTGATAGGTGAAACTCCCATCCCGAAACATGTCTTCTGAATTAGCCATTCATTGGCATTTATCTATCTAAATGCTGAAATTATGCCCGTGATAATATGCAGTACCTCCTGAGTCATTCGGTTTGCCATGTCAGTCCATTGGATGGTCTGGATATATGTATTTGGTTTAAGTTGATTGCATGTCTATATACTTTGTTACCATTGATCATTTGTTTGTACATATAGGCTCCAGTGATATTTGTCTTTTATTACGGTTGCATCATCATTTAACCTTTTGTCATAGCTATAGATTATTGGCAGTAGGTATTAGTTTTCCTACGCCTACTGAAGTTGTTTATACCATGTCTTTCAAGGTCCCTCATCTGTCGTAGTTAATCTGATTTGTCTCGTTTCTGATTTGCGATAGTTGAACGCTTGCCTGTTGACTTATTCAAATGCCTCCCTAATCAAAATAAATATTATAAAGATTCGTCTGCCGATATATTCATAAATCTGTTCAGAGCAGTCGGTGTGTATAAGGAGTTACAGGAGTATTATATTGTTGTGGTTGTCCCTGTTAAATGTGTCTATACCTGCTTCACAATTAGTTAGAGAGGAATATACCTCTTAGCTGCTGTCTGTATACTAAATGTGTCTCAATGCTCCTTGACATGGACTCATTTGCATGCTTGTTGATCATTTTGTATAACTAGGTGCTTGCTAGACCAGTTTTCCAGGTAGCCTTAAGGTCTAAAAATGTCCATATTCTATTCTAAATCAGTACTGAACATTGTCGTATACAGTTAATGGATATTGGGGTTAGTTATGTACCTAAGACACATCACATATATATATCCTAACATATCATACATATCCTGTTTTAAGTGGATGTGTATATGCTAAAATGTGGGCTTCTGAAATGAATTTGAAATGTGCAGTTAGCAGGGATCATGGCCTTCCCTTTTCCTTCACAAGGATCTGACGGGCCTGAGAGCCCACTACCCCTGTTTACCCCCCACTTCTGAAATGTCCCACTACTGTTTAGCATGGATTGGGCCCAATGCATGTCTCGTTTGTTGTCAATGTGCACACATGTTGGATATGAATACTTGTCACCAGGCCCATCTCACTTGGGCCGATTTCTCCTAAAAAATAATCTGAAAATCATTATTGAAACCTGTCCACTTGGTTTGGGCCGAGTAAGAATATGTGTACATGTCTCCTCCATTTTGTTTAACAAATAGGTCATGTTTACTTGCATTATTAATATGACTTGGATATATACTAATCCTTATCTTTCTTTATTTTTACATGAAACGCACCGGAGCAACAAAGAGTCTCATAGTGAAACTCATCGTGGCAAACGTAAAGGCCTACATCTACAATCATCGAGTTCCCTCTTCGGCAATTCCTAGAAAAACAAATAGGACGGAGTCATCCGCTCCAATCTCTTCACTCTCTTAACCTCCTTATCTCATTCTTTTTTTTATCTTATTTGTTGTTGTAACTTAACTTTGTAATTAATAGGAGAATTTCGAGCAATTAGCCTTTGAACATATGAGGTGGGGAAGGTAATTTAAACTTAGAAATGCACTTCTACCTTATTTGCCTTTTAAGATTGTTAGGCATGTCTAATTTTTACAAAAATAAACAATTTAACTTGCATCATAAAATCAACACTTTATTTCTTACTAAATCCATAACAAATTTTCCCTTGAACTCTTATCTAACATTATATGGGAAATCTATTATGTATAATAAGAAATCATCTTAAGTATTGGGTATATCATAACCAAGATTAATTAAGTAGATAAATGCATACATTTTAGCCAATAAATTCATTTTGCATCACATATTTTTTATAAATAATATAAGGCATGCTTTAAACTTTACATGTGTTTTATAGCACTAAACTTATTTATCTTTGAATAAAAATACTTCCTATCAAATATCTTTCGAACATGCATTTTTTTCTTAGCATAAATAATTAACCCTAGGTTTGAACGGACAACCGCAAGTTAGCAGATCCTTTAGGGTGCCTGACCCCTTCCCTTTAGGATAATAAAGAACCCTTACCCAGAATCTCATTAAAGTTTAGCAGACCATTAAAATGGAGTTAATGTTTACTTTAAACTAGTTAACATTTAGGTGTCCTAATTCACCCAAATTAATTAGGTGGCGACTCCCTAGCAACCCTTTCTAGCATTTAGCACCTTTTAGCATTTTTAATATGCTAGCCCTTTTTTTTAAAACATTTAACACCTTTTGACACTTTAACATTCTTTTAGCATTTATTTTATTTTTCTAACATTTTCATTAAGCAGGAGATTCGCTAAAATGTCGCGGTCGAAAAAGGGTGCGACAGAATGGCGACTCCACTGGGGACTTAAGACTCTTAACCACAATAGACATAGGGTTATTATTTGGCATTATTTTTTGTATTTAATTTTTATGTACTGTATTTTGTTTATTTGTCTTAATTGCTATGTGCTTTACTGCTTTCCTTAAACTGGCATTCCGCTCATATTTCTTCCACTCTGGAAAATTCACACTATCACACACTCACGCGCTGGTGTGCTTCGCGCACCCGCAAATTTCTTCAAATATCCAAATTTTAAGAGAGTTGGCGCCTGCGCGGAGTTAGATCGGTTCGTCTGATCAGCCGCGTAGCCTTCTCACTCGAGTTGTCCGCTCGGGAACCTTGCGTCTAGTAAAGCCAAATCTTAGAAAATCAGGATAGAGCTATACCACCATTTATTTTAAGGCATGCATGCATTCACCTTAGGTGTGTCGGTCCTTGGTATCGACACCACAATTAGGAAAACACCAAACTTGTCGACGGGTTCTTCAACCCAACGACCAACCAGCATACTATGTGTAGCGTGACAATGATAGACAAATCCAAGCCTAATCATGTCATGCTTAAATTGGAAAAAGTGCACCGTCATTTGGTCGCCATTTCCAACAAAAGCATTACAGTTGGGCGGCTTGGACAAATCCATCATAACCTCGCATATTTGACGTTTAGGCCTACCTCTGGCATAAAGAGGTCCCAAACATGTTAGAACACGCACTTGATTTGAAATTTGCTTATTAGTATATATTGCCTGCAATTTTTTGCATATTATACTAACTTGGTTTGCTTCATTTGTCAAAGGGTTATTTTTTGCCTAGCTTATCCCCAAAAGGTTGATTCGCGTTGACTGGTAGAAGCACAATCATAAATGACTAATCCAGAGGCACCGGAACGAAACAACTTAGGACTCATCCCCGTTCCTGTAGAGGATGCAGAGGCGTTAGAAAGGAGAAACACCAATGATCAACACCTCGCCAAACTATTGCAGCAAATGGAAGTCATGCAAGCCGAAATAGAAAGGCTCCGAAATATCACAAACCTGTCTATTAGCTTGAATGCACCACTCCCAGAGCAAAGGACAAATGCAATCGCGTCACAAGCCCCTGAGCCTCCACTTCCCCAAAGCTCCCCGCAAAGGCCACAACATACCAGCTCACACCAAAATGTCACTCGCCCGGTCAATTTGCAAGCCGACCCCCAAAATGATCTGTTTACTACATACATATCTCAACCTCCACCTACTTATATCTCCCCACTCAGCCCAAATTGCCAAGTCACCCAATACGAGCAGAGGACACGCATCACTAGTCCCAACAAACAATATGGGGGATTAGCACATCCGACCGAAAGCCAACCATTTATTATGCATGCATCCTCTCAAGAGACAGATCAGTACAGGGAAGTGGAGCGGCAGACTCGAGCTAGGGCTGATGAAAATATGGCAAAAGAAATTCGTAGCTTGAAAGAGGCATTTAAAAGCATTCAAATGAACAAAGGGGAGGAAGGTTTAGAATATGAAAACCTATGTATGCACCCCGACGTTGAATTACCTGTGGGGTACAAGGTGCCCAAATTTGACATGTTCGATGGAAAGGGGAATCCTCGAGCTCATCTAAGGTCATATTGCGATAAATTGATTGGAGTTGGTAAAAATCAAGCAATCATCATGAAGCTATTCATCAGGAGTCTAACCGGCGAGGCGCTGGACTGGTACACATGTCAAGACCCTCGAAAATGGGACGGTTGGAATGCCATGGCACAATATTTCATGGATAGATTCAGGTTCAACACTGACACTGTCCTGGACAGATTTTATCTTATGAAACTTGAAAAGAAATCCACAGAAACTTTCAGGGAATACGCCCTGAGGTGGCGGTCAGAAGCAGCGAAGGTCCAACCTTGATGGCAGAGCGAAATGACCACTTTGTTCGTGCAATCGTTGAAAGACGCGACATATTATGAAAGGATGATCAGTGTAATTGGGCGAAGTTTTGCAGAAGTCGTAAGAATGGGCGACTTCGTGGAAGAAGGCATTAAGACAGGCAGAATTACAAACTTGACAGCCCTACAAGCAACTAGCAGAGCAATGCAGTCAGATTCCATAGGAGGTACCTCACAGAGGAGAAGAGATGCATCACCCTCTATCATGGTCATTCAGGAGCATAGGCCAGAACAACATCCAGTGTATCAAAGTCCACCGCCTCCTTACTATAACCAAAATACTCAAAATCAACATCCAGCACTGCGCCACCCCATATCCTGTTTACCATACCCAACCAGCATATCCAAAATACTCACCACAATCACGAACCCGCACACCAAACGGACCCAAACCCCGTGATACGCCAAAGAAAACCAACAAAAACCTATACACCTTTAGCCGAACCCATAGCCCAAGTGTATGAGAAGCTGAAAGCCGCAGGAATACTCCATCCAATTCCCAGAAATACCCCCAGGCCTACCTCCCGAGGGCACGATAAAACTAAACATTGTACATATCACTCCAGTGCAGAGGGACACAATATCGAAAATTGCTATACACTCAAGGACAGAATAGAGGAGTTAATCGAAGAGGGAGTCATTCGGCTGAAAGATGCTCCTCCCAATGCAAACAATAACCTTCTCCCGGGTTATGAAGATGCCCATGTGAACATGATAGCTAAAAATGAAGAAGACAGTCTGGAAGGGACTATTACGCCAGCCCGAAAAGGGAAGAAAGTTGAGTCATCGACCCACCGTCAGAGAAAAGGAGGTGCTCCTTGCCGGAGATTGTTTAACCATTGAATAAGTCATTCGTCTAGTTGTGTGCTGCAAGAGATGATCCTGCTGAAGACCCAGCCGTTGAAGACACAAAGCAATACGAAATGGACTCATGCCCCTGCCTTGGCCCGCCGAATCCTGAAATAGTTAGTTTAATATATTTTGTCATTTATATGTAATAAATTGGAACTACGTTTGACCTGATTCCCTTGGCGGATACGTAGGCGGCCATATCGGCTTCGGTCCCACCTTTAAAATTTTACCCAATTTCGCTTGTAATGAACTACGTCATGACCTGATTCCCTCATGGGGATACGTAGGCGGCCTAAATCGGCTTCGGTCACACCATTATGAAGCTTTCCCTTCGTTTTGAAATACACATAATATACAAGCAACCCCATTAAGACCCACTTTAGGCTGAAACGCCCTTTGCATATTCAAAACTGGGACAAGGTACGAAACCAGGCAGGGGTTATGAGTCCCAAACAAGGCAGACGTCCGGCATCAAGAGTCAAAACTACAAAGTCAACGCGAATCAACCGCCCCCCCTCAAACTCACAAATTTTTCTTTGAGCGCAGGTCCTCTATATTAGCAGAAGGTACAACAAAGTTCTTCATACTAGTAGAAGCAGAAAATACAACAAAATTCTTCGTATGGCCAGGCTGCATGTGACATCAACAATCAGAGTTTAAATCCCGCAACAAATTCTAGCGCATCAGCTCGGGCCTAGAGTCAAATTGCAACTCATGCAGTGCACAAACGCACAACAAAGACATCATGGCAATCCATATGGTTCACAAATGCATCACAACAAAGGCATCATGGCAATTCGTCAGTGGCAGCATCTAGCATGTCCGCCCAAGGACAACATCTCAGCATTCACAACACCCCACATATCATACAGGGATGACATCCCTATTCACATAATTGCATTTCTCATATATTTATCATCGTGTTTTAACAGTTATACACTAATTTTTCTCAAACTTAGCTTGCAGGAGCATTTATTATACAGGAGCATCAGCAACACGTCCAGACAACGACATTATCAGCACAGCAAGTCCAAAAATGTTGCCACGTCCGAAAACGACGCCGCGTCCGAAAATGACGCCACGTCCGAAAACGACGCTAAGTCCGAAAACGACGCCTGATGCGCGGTAAGATGCACACACTTTAAACGCAAGTGCACGTTATCGTGACAAATAGTATAGTCTTGATAAGACCGAATATCGTCCTCAAGGATTAGGGTTCAATTACCAACTATCTATTTTTTGGTATCTATTTGGTAAATTGATAATTGAATGTGTTGTTTATAACTAAGAATTATAAAAGCTATTTTAACTATAAAGATTTACTTCAGTGATGATGAGAATAGGGCTTCCATGTATCCTTACTATCCGCATGCTACTTACTAATGTATTAACTTATGGTATTCTTCTTTGGAGAAAGCGGTTTACTAAATCGCTTTATACTCCCGTTAGGTTATATAAACATTCAACCCCAGTATCGCACCTTACCTACCTTTCGGTGATAAGTATAACTCTACAGGAGGATTAAGAACAAAAACCTAGTTGACCGTCACGCACAATGCACAAAATTAGGGTTGTTAAGTCTCTCATCAACGCTACATAAATAATTGAGGTATTTTCATCCCCAATCCAAGAATGTCTACCCAACTTACAAAGATATTCACAATCCCCTTTCTAACTGATTAGAAATCATATAGTTATAATTAGTTGTCAATTAATTACCAAGAGTTCAACTCAATTATTGGATAGATCTCACAATAAGAAAAATAACCATAAGCATGCATTAATTTATAACATAAGTTTCTAGTAATTCAACATGGAAAGCCCTATAAGAGAATTAGTTCCTAGCCATTGACATGACAAGAACTAATTCAAAGTTCATCATACAAAATCAAATAAAGAACAAGAAAGGGAAAAGAAATTACTAAACTAATGGTATCCAATCTCCAAGCAAAAGTCTTGAGTTGTGCGAAAGGGAACCCTTAAAACCGCCTAGGTTCTCCTTTATAGTCGCAAACCGCCTCTTTTCCTTCAGTTCGCCTGCATTTTCGTCAAAAGACCTAATTTTTCCGGTGCGCGCTGCCACGCAGACAGCGCCACGGACCGAAAGTTCGCAATCCGTCGGGTGTTTTGGCGCCGCGCCCCGATATTCGCTGTTCGAGTAGCCGCGGCCTGAAATCTCAGAGCTTCTGATGTTTAGGCGTCGCGGCCTCGGCATTCGCTGCTGAAGCGCCGCGCTGGATCTTCGCAGCCTCTTCAATAGTGCGCGCCGCTGCATCGCAGGAGGCGCCGCGCTGGTCCGATTTTATCCTCGTTCGCCACTTTCTCTTTCAGCCACCGCATCTCCTCTTTTGCCCTCTTTTTGCTCCTTTTCCGCCATTTGGCAATTTTAACCACTTTGACTCAAAAGAAAGAAAAACTATCCTAATACGACACTTATATATGCAAAATGGGACAAAAGATTAACTAAAACTGACTCAAAAGGTGTATATAAAATACACCGATCAAATACCCCCAAACTTAACCTTTGCTCGCCCTCGAGCAAAGATAGAAAGAAATAAAATAAAAGACTCAAAGAAACGAAAATAAAAGACTCACTGACATTGATCACTTTTGCTGCATTAGTGTTAACTAGAAAAACATGAAGGTTAGCAAAATAATATTCAGGAACATATTGCAGGAAATTTTCAGCATACTAAACACATGAAGCTAAATATTTCGCAAACTCATATTCATCATGCTTAATGGAAGTCAATATACTAAATCATGCATGTAAATTCAAGAATTCCTATGGCATGCTTACTTGTTATTCTCCACTAATTCTGGATATGCATAAAAGAGATCTTCAGGACTTTAAGGGTTGTAATGTAGGCTTAGGTAGGGGTTGATAAAAATAGGTATTTAGGCTCATTTTTGTGTACCATAAGCTCTTTAGCTTTTCAGTATTTCCCTTTTCTTTTTGTTCTTTTCTTCATTTCGATTCTATCTTTCCCCTCTTTTATTTTGGGAGAGTGAAGTATCTAATAATGACAAGCACCCCCAAACTTAGGCTTTTGCCTATTTCTTATTACTTTTGTATTGGGGTGCAATAAACTTATTCACTCTTTTTGTCTCTTTTTTTAACACAATGTATTCCACTATTTCATATTTTCACTTATGGTACAATTTGTGGGAATATAGGGTGTCAAAGAAGAAGTTTCAAATTTAGGCTCAATGAGGCTGACTAGGGATATTTTTAAAGTACGGGATAGAAAAGAATGGTAAGAATTGGCTATCAAAGAAATGCCTGAGTCATCTCCCTAACATGCATATCCTAACTATTTCGCCTCAAATAGCAAGCAATCATAACACATAAGTATTTATCATTTAACATGCATAACTCAAGCAAGAAACTCCAAATAGACAGATTCTGTGAGTTTTTGGCATATCTAACTTAGGTGTTTAGATAGTTGCTTCAATTCCGTTACATTATTCCACCTTACTTCACTAGGTGTTTCTAGCAACTACAGCATACATGATCTTTGACAGACAATTATGACTCAAAAAAGAAAAAAATTTGGTGACTCAAAATAAACATAAAACAATCAAAAAGACTAAAATAAAACATAACATGACACAAATAGAACACCCCTAAACTTAAATCACACATTGTCCCCAATGTGTGTAGACTCGAAGACAGTAAAAGAAATAAGACACTTACAAACTTTGGTAAAAATGGTGGTGGTGGCGGTGGATAATACTTTGAATTCTGTGAGGGGAGGAGCATTCTTGGTGTTTTGATTTGGCGATAGGGCCTTCGGATCAGGGTGTCTTCCAGAATTCATATTTTCCGTTGTGGCGCGCCTTTAAATGGCGCGCCATGGCCAAACTTCTGGGCGTCTTCTGATTTATTGGCACCGCGACCACTGCTCTGGCGGCGGCGCTTGAACTGCGCATGATTCTTTTAGCGCCGCCTTGCTCAGCTTGCGGCGCTTTCGAAATTCTGGCTTTTCTTCAATTTTTCGCCTTCAGTTCATTTCCCTGTACCTATCAATCACAGCACAAACACAAGAACCCAAGACCGTGAGACTGTTCTTATAAAATAAACTAAAGACAGAAATTAAAATAACATAATTGAAAACATTGGGTTGCCTCCCAACAAGCGCTGTCTTTAACGTCTTTTAGCCGGACGCAAGTTCCTTATTATTTTAAGGTATGAGAAGTTACCACGTTCATGTATTCCATTTCATTGATCAGGTAGGGTTTTAACCTCTGTCCGTTTACCTTGAATGCAGCTCCCTCTCTCCCTTTTATTTCAATCGCTCCATATGGGAATACTCTTACCACCGTGTATGGTCCTGTCCAACGTGATTTTAACTTGCCTGGAAACAATCTCAACCTTGAGTTGAATAACAACACTTGTTGTCCTTCTTGAAAGTCTTTCGGTATCAAATTCTTATCGTGCCATGCTTTTGTTCGTTCCTTGTAGATCTTTGCATTCTCATAGACATTGTGTCGGAATTCATCTAATTCGCTCAGCTGTAGCAGCCTCCTCTGTCCTGCTGCCGTGGTATCCATGTTTAATTTCTTCATTGCCCAGTATGCTATGTGTTCCAACTCTACTGACAAATGACATGCTTTACCAAAAACTAATTTATAAGGTGACATACCAATTGGTGTTTTGAATCTTTGTCAGTATGCCCACAATCGTCATCCAATTTGATAGACCGGTCTTTCCTTGAGCCGTTCACCGTCTTTTCCAATATGCTCTTTACTTCTTTATTTGATACTTCCGCCGCCCATTAGCTTGAGGTGGTAGCGGTTGTAGTCGATGGTAAACTCCATATCGGAAAGCAATGAATTCGGTCTATTGCGAAATGGCTCCTTCGCCATCGCTGAGAGCTCTTGGTGTCGAACCTTGTGAAAATATTCTTTTGGAGGAATTTTTGAACAGTCTTCTTGTCGTTTTCTTTGGTGGCCCGCTTCACCCATTTGGACACATAGTCAATCGCGAGAAGGATATATTGATTTCCAAAGGAGGGCAGAAATGGCCCCATGAAATCGATTCCCCATACATCGAATAGTTCTACTTCCAATATCCCTTGCGAAGGCATTTCGTTTCGTCTTGAGATGTTCCCTGTTCTCGACAATTATCACATCTCTGCACAAAGGTATGGGCATCCTTAAAGAGTGTTGGCGATAGAATCGCATTGCAATACCTTTGCTGTTCTTGATGCCCCAAAGTGTCCACCATGATAGGGTGTGGCAATGGGTGAGAACTCGTGCATCTCTTCCTCCGTATACATCGCTGATGACTTGGTCGGCATGATGTTTGTATAACATCGGTTCCTCCCAATAGTAATGCTTTACTTACGAATAAAACCTCTTCACTTCTTTGCCTTGACAAGCTGGGGTAGTACTTTAGCCGCAAGAAAGTTAACAAAATCAGCGTACCAAGGTAAATTAGAATTCATACTTACTCAAAAGCAGTTGTTAAATGCGGAAAGTGATCATTTATGTGCACATCCTTGGTGTTCTGGCTCTCTGTGTTTTCTAGTCTTGACAAGTGGTCCGCAACTGAATTCTCTGTTCCTTTCTTATCACGAATCTCTACGTCAAATTCTTGTAGAAGTAGGACCCATCGAGTGAGGCGAGGCTTCGCATCCTTCTTTGTCATCAAGTACTTTATAGCAGAGTGGTCAGTGTATACTATCACTTTATTCCCAATCAAGTATGGCCTGAATTTCTCAAACGCATATACTATAGCTAGTAGTGTTTTTTTCAATAGTTGCATAATTTAACTGTGCGTCATTTAGAGTTTTACTAGCATAGTAAATGGATCTAAATACCTTGTCGATTCTCTGTCCAAGCACCGCTCCAACTGCATAGTCGCTTGCATCGCACATTAGTTCGAATGGGAGCTCCCAGTTTGGTGCAATGACTATGGGTGCGGAAATGAGCTTCTCCTTGAGCGTTTGAAATGCGGATAAGCATTCTTTATTGAAGTCGAAGGCAACCCCCGTCATTAGTAATGTGGAAAGAGGCTTTGAGACCTTTGAAAAATCCTTGATAAATCTTCTATAGAAACCTGCATGTCCAAGGAAACTTCTGACTCCTTTTGTTGATACTGGAGGTGGTAGATTTTCGATCACAGAAATCTTTGCTTTGTCCACCTCAATACCTTGGTTTGATATTTTGTGTCCCAAGACGATTCCTTCTGTTACCATGAAGTGACACTTCTCCCAATTTAGCACAAGGTTAGATTCTTCGCACCGGCTTAACACTGCTTCTAAATGCCTTAAACACTCATCGAATGATGCTCCAAAGACCGAAAAATCATCCATAAAGATCTCTATAGTTCTCTCTACCATATCTGAGAAAATTGTCATCATACACCTCTGAAAAGTTGCAGGTACATTGCAGAGTCCGAATGGCATCCTTATGAATGCAAATGTACCAAAAGGGCAAGTGAATGTTGTCTTTTCCTGATCTTCTGGGGCTATTGCAATCTGGTGATACCCTGAGTATCCATCCAAAAAGCAGTAGTAGTTATGCCCTGCAAGTCTGTCTAACATTTGATCTAGGAATGGCAACGGGAAGTGGTCTTTTCTGGTTGCTTTATTCAACTTGCGATAGTCAATGCAAATTCTCCATCCGGTGACCGTTCTCGAGGGGATGAGTTCGTTTCTTTCGTTAGTCACCACTGTTATTCCACCTTTTTTCGGCACCACCGCATCTGGCTTACCCGTGTCTTTGTCGGATATGGGGTAGATTACTCTGCATCGAGCCATTTTAGGATTTCCTTTCACTACCTCTTTCATGTTTGGGTTTAGTCGCTTTGGGCTTGATGGATGGCTTTCCTCATCTGAAGCGGATCTTATGCATTCGTTGATGGACTTATCCCTTTTATGTCCGCTAATGTCCATCCAATGGCCCGCTTGTGATTCTTTAGTACTCTTAGCGGTTTGTCAATCTCTTCGTGGATAGGTGGCATGAAATGATCACCGTAAGGTTTTTCTTCACCTAGGTATTGGTATTGTAGATGATTGGGTAGGGTTTTTAACTCTAACTCTGGAGCCTTCTCTGTGGATGGTAATGATCTTTCGGTACTGTCGAGTTCTTCATACCTCCTTGTATCCCATTTTTCATAAGCATTCATCCAATTTGCATACTCCATCAGATCTGGATCGTTTACTATCATCATCCCACGTGGTCGATCTTCTTCAAGCGTATCATCATATCCGAGCTCTTTGGTGACCGCTTCTTCGCTAAGATCAATGGTGGCAGTTATCCTTGGCCTCTGGAAAAGTTCTGCTCAAAAACATTGAAGATCACCTCTTCTTCGTCACCAAGCTTCACTCCCCTTTGTGAACATCAATGGCGTGCGTCCCGTGGCTAAGAAGGTGCGCAAGTATGATGGGGTTCCATCGTTATCTTGTATGTTTAAGATAACGAAGTCGGCGAGGAAGATGAACTTGTCCACCTTCACTAAAACATCTTCGATGACTCTCTCGGATGAACAATTGAGCGGTCATTAAGCGCAAAGTGATGTTTGTAGGTCGATTTCTCCCGTTTCTAGTTTGCGAGAAAACTAGATAGGGTATCAGTTTATGCTCGCTCTCAGTCGCATGCTGCCTTCCGACATTCAAACTTCCCAATAGTACATGGGATGGTAAAGCTCTGTGGTCTTGTAGCTTACGAGGCGGTTGTCTGCGTAAGATGGCACTACATTCCTCGACCAACATCACTGTTTGTAATCCTCTATCCTCCTCTTTTTGCTAAGCACATCCTTCATGAACTTGACGAGCTCGGCATTTGTTCTAATGCTTGACAAGCGGGATATTGAGTTGCAATTGTTTGAGGACCTCGCGAATCGGAGAATTTCTTGTCAAGGGTGCGTGTTTTTAATTTACGAGGATATGGTATCATCACCAAGTGCGGTTGCCACGGTGGTCGATTTCTGCTTCGGGTTACGCGCCGCGACCACGATCTTGGCGCGCGCTCACTTTCTCAGATCGCCGGATGCGAGAATCTTCAGACTGCTCTCTGCATTGTCTCAGAATCTTGGCGCCCGCGTACGCTTCATCTGTAAGCTACATTGGCGAACTCTATCTCCCCGATTCGCATCCTTCAGTCAATTGCACGACATTGTGTTTCCTCATTGCCTACCCCAGGTGCAGATTGCTCTTCATATGTTTCGCTGTTAAATATGATTGCGAGCTCTGCTATTTGCATTTCCAACTTTTGCATGGCCATTCTTGTTTCGTCTATGAACTGATTTTGGTACCTCGTGAGACTGAGTATCGTTTCTCTTAATTCCTCCCTCTCTTCCTCTATGGTTGGTTCTCTGTCATATTGACAGAAAAATCCATATCTAAAAAAATTTCCTGAGATAAATCAAAACCAACAAAGAATCACGGCACCTCGAACTTTTCGAAAATAAAAATAAAAACGTAACAATTAAAAATTAAAAACCAAATTAGAAATTAAAAATAGACAAATTTGATATTGAACTATTGCCTAATCCCCGGCAACGGCGCCAAAAACTTGATGCGCGGTAAGATGCACACACTTTAAACGCAAGTGCACGTTATCGTGACAAGTAGTATAGTCTTGATAAGACCGAATATCGTCCTCAAGGATTAGGGTTCAATTACCAACTATCTATTTTTTTGGTATCTATTTGGTAAATTGATAATTGAATGTGTTGTTTATAACTAAGAATTATAAAAGCTATTTTAACTATAAAGATTTACTTCAGTGATGATGAGAATAGGGTTTCCATGTATCCTTACTATCCGCTTATGTTACTTACTAATGTATTAACTTATGGTATTCTTCTTTTGGAGAAAGCAGGTTTCTGAAATCGTTTTATACTCCGTTAGGGTTATATAAACACTAACCCGATGATCGCACCTTACCTACCTTTCGGTGATAAGGATAACTCTATAGGAGGATTAAGAACAAAAACCTAGTTGGCCGTCACGCACAATGCGCAAAATTAGGGTTGTTAAGCCTGTCAGCAACGCGACATAAATAATTGAGGGATTTTCATCCCCAATCCAAGAAGGTCTACCCAACTTACAAAGATATTCACAATCCCCTTTGAATCGATTAGAAATCATATAGTGATAATTAGTTGTCAATTAATTACCAAGAGTTCAACTCGATTATTGGATAGATCTCACGATAAGAAAAATAACCATAAGCGTCATTAATTTATAACATAAGTTTCTAGCAATTCAACATGGAAAGCCCTATAAGAGAATTAGTTCCTAGCCATAGACATGACAAGAACTAATTCAAAGTTCATCATACAAAACTGAAATAAAGAACAAGAAAGGGAAAAGAAATTACTAAACTAATGGTATCGATATCCAAGCAAAGTCTTGAGTTGTGCAAGGGGAACCCTTAAAAGCGCCTAGGGTTCTCTTTTATAGTCGCAAACCGCCTCCCTCTTTTCCTTCAGGCCTGGCCCAGAATTTCGTCAAAAGACCTAATTTTTCCGCGTCGGCGCCGCGGCGCCGAAAGTTCTGCAATCCGTCGGGTGTTTTGGCGCCGCGGCCCTGATATCTGCTGTCTGAGGGCGCCGCGGCGCTGGAACTCCTGTAGCTTCTCGGATGTTTAGGCGCGGCCTCGTCTTTGTCTAAAGCGCGGCGCTGGATCTTCTGACCTCTGCGAATAGTGGCGCCGCCTCGCTTACGAGGCGCGGCGCTGGTCTGTATTTTATCCTCGTTCGCCACTTTCTCTGTTTCCGGCTCGCATCTCTCTTTTGCTCCTTTTCCGCCATTTGGCCATTTTAACCACTTTGACTCAAAAGAAAGAAAAACTATCCTAATACGACACTTATATATGCAAATGGGACAAAAGATTAACTAAAATCGACTCAAAGGTGTATATAAAATACCGATCAACGCCACGTCAAAACGACGCCGGTCCAAAAGCGACGTCGGTCGAAACGACTTCGAGTCGGCGACTCCACGTCCGAAACGACGCCACGTCGAAAACGACGCTAAGTCGAAACGGCGCCACGTCAAACGGCGCCTTCGAAAGCGGCGTCGAGTCGAAAGCGACTCGGTCGGCGACTCGCGTCAAGCGGCGCCACGTCAAGCGGCGCCACGTCCAAAAGCGGCGCCAAGTCCAAAACGACGCCACGTCAGAAAGCGCGCCGGTCCAAAACGGCGTCAGTCGAAGCGACTCGCGTCAAAGCGACTCCGCGTCAAAAGCGACGCGCGTCAAGCGGCCGCGTCAAAAAGCAACGCCAGCGTCCGAAAGCGGCCGGCCGAAAGCAGCTAAGTCAGAACGGCGCTAAGTCAAAAACGGCGCCACGTCAAAGCGGCCTTGATCAAAGCGGCGTCGAGTCAGAAAATGATTCCACGTCAAAGCGACTCGCGTCAAAAGCGCCACGTCCGAAAGCGACGCCACGTCCAAAACGACGCCACGTCGAAAATGGCGTAAGTCAGAAATAACGCCACGTCGAAAGCGACGCGTCCAAAGCGACGCTAAGTCAGAAAGCGCCACGTCGAAAATGGCGCCGGTCAGAAAGCGGCCAGTCAGAAAGCGACGCCACGTCCAAAACGGCGCCAAGTCAGAAAGCGGCCAAGTCAGGAATGACGTCGAGTCCAAAACGACTCAGTCGAAAATGACTCGGTCGAAAGCGACTCGCGTCAGCGGCGCCACGTTCGAAAACGACGACAAGTCCGAAAATGACGCCAAGTCCGAAAACGACGCCACGTCCGAAAACGACGACAAGTCCGAAAATGACGCCAAGTCCGAAAATGACGCCAAGTCCGAAAACGACGCCAAGTCCGAGAACGACGCCATCATCAACATATCACATCTACGCAGGGACGATTTTCTCTGTTCTCAAAATTGCATTTTTTTTTCATTAATGCTTTATTATTCTGTCTTAGCAGTTATGCACTAACTCTTTCTTGAGCTTTAGTCTACAGGGGCAACAGCAACACGTCCAGGCAACGACGTCATCAACACAACAAGTCCAAAAAAGACGACAAGTCCAAAAACGACGCCAAGTCCGAAAACGACGCCAAAGTCAACCGCGTCGAACGGCGGCGTCATCAAGACAACAAGTCCAAAAATGGCGCCAAGTCCGAAAACGGCGCCAAGTCGAAACGACGCCAATAGCAACATTCCAATACAACGATTCGCCACAAAGTCAAATCGCAGCAAGTCTACATCAAATACATCTTGCAAAAACCACGTCTTCTTTACTCGGGCATCGTTTACACTTTAATTATTTCATCTAGTTTTGATTACGCATGAATTACGACCTGACTCCACATATAGAACACTGTTTATCTAAACATTAGGAGACATCATTTGCATTTCGTCCATACAAGACGATAACGCCCATACAAGACGTCATTTGCATTTCGTCCATACAAGACGATTCCGCCCATACAAGGCGTCATTTGCATTTCGTCCATACAAGACGATAACGCCCATACAAGGCGTCATTTGCATTTCGTCCATACAAGACGACAACGCCCACACAAGGCGTCATCTGCATCTCGCCTATACAAGACGGCGTATCATCACACCATTTCATTATATAGTATATACGATTTGACTACAACCACAACACAAAATTCACATTCTTACATTGTTTTGTTTTGACAGTTATGCACTAATGCTTCTATCTTAGCTTCAATCTACAGGAACTGCAAAAGATGGAGCACAACGTGGATTTTCTCTTACAGCGAACCGGGGCAATTTGTTGGGGGGTCAACCTTCCCGACGAATGGCAGAAGCGGCCTCAAGCGTCGGTCCACTCACTCCGCATCACCATACACCCAACATCATAAGTCGATAGCGGTACACCCAGGTTCAAGCCAGTTTATTTTTTTTTATTTTTACACCATAGCCCAGTGTCGTCATAACTCGACACTGGGACAAATTTTGAGTTCGCATTAGCCCGCCTTGGTGTTTTGACCATTGTAGCACAGTGTCGTCATAACCCGACACTGGGACAAATTTTGAGTCCGCGTTAGCCCGTCTTGGTGTTTTGACCATGGTAGCCCAGTGTCGTCATAACTTGACCTTTGGGGCTTTTTAAGTCGCGTCGACCTTGCCTAATTGCCCAACATTTTAATTAGAAATTCGAGACAAAATTGGCTATGAGTCAACGTCTTTGTCAGAAGATTCTTCCATCATCTCCATACAAAGAGGACAACTGTTGTGACAATTTTGACCCTCCGTCAGAAGAGCTATAAAATTACACTAATTTTGCAAAATATTTTTATGATTTCTTATAATAAAATGCAACAATAATACATTAATACATGCATAAATAAACAATTTAATAATAAGCGCATTCTAAAATATTAAGCATTAATTAAATAGCACTGTCTTTATTTTTATATAATAATTTAAATTCAAACTTAGACTAATAAAACACCTAAATAATTTAATCACAATTTATTTAAATAACTCACCACTAATTAAATACCTAATACCTAAAACTAATAACCCACTTAAATTAAAACTTTAAAACCAGCCCAACCCGCAGCCCATGCCTCTCTTGGCCCACACCCGCAGGCCCAGCGTCTTCAGCCCACAACCCCCTATACCTTCTCCCACTTCACTTCACCCCATCACAAAGGAAAAAGAAAACCTAATCGAACCTAAAGAAAGCGCCCACCCTCACGCCACCTTTGAGATTCTACGAGAATCCGGCGACCCTCCCCTTACCTTCTCCAACGATATCTTACCATATAACACCTAAAATCGCACCAAAATCCCCTTCAAATCATCCGCGAATCAGCCCTTAGAATCGTCCAAAATCAGTACCGAATATTGTCCAAAATCAGTCTTAAAACTTACCCCAAATGGAACCCAATTTTGGGACTATAAAAGGATTAAGCTTTCTACACATGAAGGACACCCGAGAACCTCAGGAAGAATCCTTAGCATCACCAAGAATTCGAAACCAGTGATTCGAAGCCAAGATCCGGACCTCGCTTTCCTTTTCAATTAACAAAGCCGATCGACATACGTGCGATGGCATCTTCTATCGTCGAACCTAGCACCTTTCGAAACCACGAGGCGAACAAAATCGACTCAACGTCATAGACGTAGGGAAACACGAGGGAACTGTTAGCATCCTTTAGCCGAAACCGCTTTCTTTTAATATCGGTAAGAAATCGGCAAACAAGCTTTGCCCCTTTTATTCGCATCGCAAAACCAAAACCGGCGGATCGGCGACTTGATACGCTACCTCGGTTCGCTGCGGAGAAGGTAAATTCATCACTTTTTCCGACTTTACGTTAATTTACGATTTTACGCCTGTGATGTCTTGATTGAGAAATATGTTGGTATAAACGCCGCCATTACTTAGGTATGTTAAACTAATGTGAAGCATGTTTTGTGGGTGTATGAATCTGTAATGCTCTTTGACTATATTTGCCAATGTTATAATACTTATACGATCCGGAAATAGTGTATTTATATTCACGATACATAGGAAGAACTTGTGTAACTAGAAGCATGAATACTTGAGGCTTAAAGTTGTCATACGTGTTTGGTTTGACATGAACCCACGTATAATGTACTCACTATCACTGAAAGTTGTATTAAATATTATGTTAGCTTGCTATCATAGGATTTGGTGTCCTAACGATCCACTTTAAAACTTTTGGCAAAGTGGCGAAAGCTTTGTAATCTACGTGCGTTGTGTGGTGCAATTGGTGATTCTGAGATCTTATGTAGTGTATTGTTGACTTGAGTAAATAGCTTGGTAGATGTATGAATCGCAAAATGTTGAATCGGTTCTGTGAGTCCTTGTTCATTAAATATAAATTATACAAATGAAGAACTAGAATTGTGCTTAAAAATGTCTAAATGAGTATGTAGTCGGGATCAATGAATCCTTCTTCCTTTGATAGGTGAAACTCCCATCCCGAAACATGTCTTACGAATTAGCCATTCATTGGCATTTATCTATCTAAATCTGAAATTATGCCCGTGATAATATACAGTACCTCCTGAGTCATTCGGTTTGCCATGTCAGTCCATTGGATGGTCTGGATATATGTATTTGGTTTAAGTTGATTGCATGTCTATATACTTCGTTACCATTGATCATTTGTTTGTACATATAGGCTCTAGTGATATTTGTCTTTTATTACACAGTGCATCATCATTTAACCTTTTGTCATAGCTATAGATTATTGGCAGTAGGTATTAGTTTTCCTACGCCTACTGAAGTTGTTTATACCATGTCTTTCAAGGTCCCTCATCTGTCGTAGTTAATCTGATTTGTCTCGTTTCTGATTTGCGATAGTTGAACGCTTGCCTGTTGACTTATTCAAATGCCTCCCTAATCAAAATAAATATTATAAAGATTAAATGTAGATATATTCATAAATGCATTGAGCGGTCGGTGTGTATAAGGAGTTACGAGTATTATATTGTTGTGGTTGTCACATTAAATGTGTCTATACCGCTTACAATTAGTTAGAGGAATATACCTCTTAGGCTGTCGTATACTAAATGTGTCTCAATGCTCCTTGACATGGACTCATTTGCATGCTTGTTGATCATTTTGTATAACTAGGTGCTTGCTAGACCGATTTTCAGGTAGCCTTAAGGTCTAAAAATGTCCATATTCATTCTAAATCGATCTTGAACATTGTCATTATCTGATTAATGGATATTGGGGTTAGTTATGTACCTAAGACACATCACGTATATATATCCTAACATATCGTACATAACTTTGTTTTAAGTGGTGTGTATATGCTAAAATGTGGGCTTAAAATGAATTTGAAATGTGCGGTTAGCGAGGATCATGGCCTTCCTTTTCCTTCACAGATCGGCGGGCACGAGAGCCCACTACCCTGTTTACCCCCACGAAATGTCCCACTCTTGTTTAGCATGGATTGGGCCCAATGCATGTCTCGTTTGTTGTCAATGTGCACACATGTTGGATATGAATACTTGTCACCAGGCCCATCTCACTTGGGCCGATTTCTCCTAAAAAATAATCTGAAAATCATTATTGAAACATGTCCACTTGGTTTGGGCCGAGTAAGAATATATGTACATGTCTCCTCCATTTTGTTTAACAAATAGGTCATGTTTACTTGCATTATTAATATGACTTGGATATATACTAATCCTTATCTTTCTTTATTTTTACATGAAACGCACCGGAGCAACAAAGAGTCTCATAGTGAAACTCATCGTGGCAAACGTAAAGGCCTGCATCTACAATCATCGAGTTCCCTCTTCGGCAATTCCTAGAAAAACAAATAGGACGGAGTCATCCGCTCCAATCTCTTCACTCTCTTAACCTCCTTATCTCATTCTTTTTTTTATCTTATTTGTTGTTGTAACTTAACTTTGTAATTAATAGGAGAATTTCGAGCAATTAGCATTTGAACATATGAGGTGGGGAAGGTAATTTAAACTTAGAAATTCACTTCTACCTTATTCGCCTTTTAGGATTGTTAGGCATGTCTAATTTTTTCAAAAATAAACAATTTAACTTGCATCATAAAATCAACACTTTATTTCTTACTAAATCCATAACAAATTTTCCCTTGAACTCTTATCTAACATTATATGGGAAATCTATTATGTATAATAAGAAATCATCTTAAGTATTGGGTATATCATAACCAAGATTAATTAAGTAGATAAATGCATACATTTTAGCCAATAAATTCATTTTGCATCACATATTTTTTATAAATAATATAAGGCATGCTTTAAACTTTACATGTGTTTTATAGCACTAAACTTATTTATCTTTGAACAAAAATACTTCCTATCAAATATCTTTCGAACATGCATTTTTTTCTTAGCATAAATAATTAACCCTAGGTTTGAACGGACAACCGCAAGTTAGCGGATCCTTTAGGGTGCCTGACCCCTTCCCTTTAGGATAATAAAGAACCCTTACCCAGAATCTCATTAAAGTTTAGCAGACCATTAAAATGGAGTTAATGTTTACTCTAAACTAGTTAACATTTAGGTGTCCTAATTCACCCAAATTAATTAGGTGGTGACTCCCTAGCAACCCTTTCTAGCATTTAGCACCTTTTAGCACTTTTAATATGCTAGCCCTTTTTTTTAAAACATTTAACACCTTTTGACACTTTAACATTCTTTTAGCATTTATTTTATTTTTCTAACATTTTCATTAAGCAGGAGATTCGCTAAAATGTCGCGGTCGAAAAAGGGTGCGACAGTATATACCAAGTATGTAGTGGCATGTGAGATAATATCATCTGACAGATACTGCCCTAGCCTTGACAAACCTCATCAATACCCACGTAGCAGTTCTTTGACATCTTCCACCCTTTCATCAATAAGAAACTCTGATAGTAGTACATAGGATAATGTTTCCAATTTGGTGCGGTTATCAATTCAAACCACTCTTTGTTTCCCACTATATTTCTTGTTTAATGTTATCTCTTTCCTCAAGAATCATTTTCAAAACATGAGGACCCGCTTCCCGTTGCACATATTGAGAGTAATGCTTCAGAGTACATGTTCCCTAGAAAGTTAACCCATAGAGAGTTGGTGGTCTTAGATTCCATCATAGCTTTTTACACAATGCCTTTAATATATCCAAAATGAGGTCTGAACCCCAATCCACTATCATCCTTAGGCAAGTACATTTTTAACCATGTAAACCAATGATTAGCCTTAACATCATCCTTACTATACACCAGAAGAAAATTATAACTATTTGTATGTATATCTTTGATCACACATTTTGCAAGTCTTATAGTAGGCAGTATGTGTATAGGCACACTTGTGACACACTAGTAATCAACACTGCTTTACCTCATGGTGACAACAATTTTTCTTTCCAAGCCTGTAACTTATCTTTAATCTTCTTAATTAATTCAGCATAGTCTATCTTCCTCTTTCTAACATGAAATACTAGATATCCTAAATACATTAATGGAAATGTTCCCCTTATGAAACCAGTAATACCTTTTTCTTGCTGAATCAAGTTACTAGGAGTCTTAGCATGCATATAAACAAAACTCTCCTTTTATTGATCAAATGGCCAGAAGCTTCTTCATACTCTTTCAAAGTCTGCCTTAACTCTTTGTAAAATCATTTTATTTGCTTATGTTGGAAATTCTTCCAACAACTCCTCTTTAAATCTAACAATATCCTCCCTAAAATTTAGTTTCTTGAAAATATCTCCAAAAGTTTCCTTACTCCATAATAATAGGGCAGTCTTGACATTCTTCAGTTTCGGTATAAAAGAAACGAAATCATCTTAATCAACAACAGTGTGCCAATTTTGATTTAGGGCCTAAAATAATGCTTCATATTCTGTCCAACCCAAGCTAAAATAAATGTTTGCCAACATTCTATCGAACCTCTTAAAAGTACAGTCATTATCGGCTCTTTCATTCCACTACTTAAAAGGACTCCCTTTAAATTCAATTTCAAACATTTCACATGAATTAGTACCAAATGCAAAATCCTCACGCTCTGCAGGATATATATGAAGATCTCCTATTGTCTCCCTTCTATTTATAATAACATTGAAATCCCCACTAACTAGCCAAAGATCCCTCGTATCGTCGACAATATAGTATAAACTATCCCAGAGACAACATTCCCAATGCACCACTCTTTGCATATACCATAGTATATCTATCTAGTTCATGTAACTCCTTCACCAGTGAGTCCTTAAGTTTGTCATGTTAATCATCCCTCATATTATCTCTGATTAATTTTCTCTGCTGATCAATATATTTAGGATAGATATACCCGCTTCCACTGCCCTGTTCTGCTCCACATTGGACATTATTATCCCATCTTCCTTTAATATTATTGTGTTACTATTATTAGAGTTGTTACAATTGGTACACACCTCGTGACTCTTGTCAACATTTTGCTCCTCGTTAACTTTTGTTGCTACTAAAGCTCCTTCAACATGTTCTTTAGTAGTAAGAGTTGCTTTTGACCCGTCTATCAATTGTGGGTCCTTAATGTGTTGTTTTACTTCTACCAACTTACCATCGTCGTCTTTCTTACTCTATTTATTACCATATTCTTCCCCGGTATCTCTTTGTTCCTCCTTATTGAATTATTATCGTTTGTCTCCTCAAGTGACATTTGTTTTATCCTCTCGTTGGACTTACTAACTCAGTGGTGTCTTTGGCTGCGTCACACCGAATATTTATTATCACTTCGTTGAATTCATCTATATCTTTGTACCTCTCTTATCTGTTTTTCATCCTTCTATTATGGTCTGTAGAAGTTCAGGATTTAAACTTCACCTATTAACGTATCTGAACTTATACTGAGCCTTTATGCCTATTTCTCACCAAATTAACCCAAGAGGGTGCTCATATAGGCCGGGTTTCATGAAAGGCACCTTAGAAGCATGTAGGTTATCATCTCATTCTTGATTAAGTGTTGCTATACACCCTGCTTGCCACTCATTTCACCATAATCTGCTACCTACTGCTTAAAAGCCCTTATCTCAGTCTTAGCGACATGACACTTCACTCTTCTATTCCATTTTAATGCCCAGTTAAATCACTCATTATTGCCTATAGTCCTTGTATCTGGCCATATAACCTTCTAATATCTATCCACAGTTCCTTTTTAAGAGTCACATCATTAAACGCATTCGCCAAGGTCATATGAAAACTTTTATTTATACCCCCATGTGTCACCCCACAGTGTTCCAACTATTATGTACAGCTTTTAATATCTACCTCATCGAGATGAGGCTTCCAAGAGACCAAATAACACCATCTTAGCATTCTGCTTGAACCAATGCATTGAAACTGTGCGTGAATGCATACCCTGGTTACCAATCCTTCAAATAACTTCTTAACTGAAAATATGAACTCCAGAGGTTACGATATTTAAAATGCTTGACGCAACTACACACTAATGGGATGTTTATCATTCCTAAGTTCTACATCATTTGTGAAACAAACTCAAATAATCCCTATGTCCAATACTTTCTAGAACTCGGTCCAACATAACAAAGCACTTTCATTCATTTATATCAATCTTATTATTCAAGAAGTAATAGACCCTTCTTATCCTTACATGGAAACAATGTTCTTTTACAGTTTCCCACCTGCACATAGTCCAGCAACATGGTATACCATAAAATCGTCTTAGATCCTAACAATTAGAGCTCAACATTAAATTAGAGGTATGAAGGAGAAAATAGTAGGTAAGCTTTATTTTTATCTTTGGAAAGGAAAAAATTCAATCTCTGTAACTATAGAGCAGATAATGTAGCACAACGGAGTACCCATTCGTAAGATAGAGACTACTGCAATTCATTTCACAAGTCGACGCCTCATTCATGGTCTGAAAAGGATTTTATCACTACTCGTAATTATAAACGACTTCATTTCTTTCTTGTCGTACTTTTCATAATTCCAACATATTCTAGTATACATACGTAACCTCGGACATTGCTCCTGGTTTCAATCCCTGATAATACCATCCCCGTAAGTGATGAATTATTAACTTATTCTCTTATTTGGTACGTAAAATATTCTGAAGAGTTACCTTACCTGACGTTGACCTAGTATCTCCAAACCTGGTCATCATACTTCTATTCAAATTCTTTCACTTCCCTTATGGCTTGACGCACCAAGTCAAGTCCGAATAACTCTGATTTTCCCATCCAAGCCACTGTCGCTGTCTTTCGAGACATAGCTGCAACCACAATAATTATTAGGAAGGGGGGATTATCCTAACGACATAGCTCTATTGCACGATCTACGAGATGAAAGAGTAGAAACCAATCCTAAATATCCCGCAGCCTCATGCGTATAAGTATGGTGCACAACATACCCATACACAAGACTCTACTAGACACGGTCTGTAGACACTCCGAGGACTAACTGCTCTGATACCACTTCTGTCACGACCCGACCCGACGGGCCGCGACCCGACGGGCCGCGACCCGACGCCCTAATTGGACGTCATTACACTAACCTGTCACGTAATCAACTGACACTTAAGGGTAATCGAAAATTCGGCAGCACAACGCTGCATCTATAACATATACCCAAAATAGGCAAGCCGACAAGACTGCCTCACACAACTATCCAACAATCACAACAGGCTAGCCGACTAGACAGCCACCAAATAGCATCACATAAACAAAGAAGTATTCACAATATGCAATCCGGCAATGTCGCCACTATATACAGAAATATCCCAAAACAAGTGCAACAATACAGCTAGCTCAACCGCATAAACGTTCTACACGAGTCCAAAACACATCTATCACCCACAACTGTCTACAGACCTCTAAGAGAAAGATAACATAATATGACGGGACAGGGCCCCGTCGTGCCCTTAAATATACATAAGTCTAGAATAGCGAATCTGTACCAAAATAGCTAACTCCGGACAGTGGAGCTCCCAAGAAAATAGCTGAGCAGAAATCCTAAGCTGGAGGATCGCCGAACTGAATATATGTACCTGCGGGCATGAACGCAGCCCCCCAAGGAAAAGGGGGTCACTACGAAATAATGTACTGAGTATGAAAACATGAAATACTGAAAATGAAATCATAATTGTGTCATGTGAAATAAAGAATCATATCAGTAATCCTGAATGCTTACCCATAGAGTCATCATGTCCATATGTATGTATATAACATGTCTCGGCCCTCTAGTGAGGGACTCGATGCAATTATCAATATAACATGTTTCGGCCCTGCAGTGAGGGACTCGATGGAATTAGCAATATAATGTGTCCCGGCCCAGTCTGGGACTCGGTGAAATTATAATGTATAACATGTCTCGGCCCTCTAGTGAGGGACTCGATGGAATCTTCATCATCTTATATGTTCATATAACGTGTCTCGGCCCTCTAGTGAGGAACTTTGTGAAATGAGTAATAACACTTGGCACGAGCAGAATATCATGAGCAACCATATATAACTTAAATTATCATTTGACTCTAAATGGAATAAGAAAAAGGCATTATCATATCATATATCCTTTAAATCATCTTTTGGAAAATCAAGGCGTTTATCGTATCATATATCATTTTAAAACATCCTTTGGAAAGTCAAGACACTTATCATATCATGAATCATTATTTTAGTAAAACTAGACTTTGAAGGAATCACGTACGTCCGCCGTACTTTCATTAAAATCATACCAAAAGAAAGAAGAAAGATTTTCACAAAATCATGCCAAAGAAAGAAAGAATAGTTCACATACCTCTTAGTCGCGCAATCAATGCAATACTAGGATACGCCTCGTCTAGTATGTCAGCCTATAATAATAATAATACGATCATTAATTCTAGGGCTTCTAACGTAAGTTATACTGAATAACGGCTTCCTATTTCTATAAAAATTTGGGCAGCATTTCTTCTGTTTATGTGCGTATCCACAATTAACCAACAGTCCAAATCAAACCAACAATCACAACCATTTCAATATGTAATCTAATTAGGCCCCATATACTGCATATACGCCATCATGCAGTCTCTTTTCCCTTATTTATGAAAGGCAGCAATTTCAACCATCAAAGTGACTATCACACCTATTTACCATGTTCATTCAATCCTTAAAATATTGCAACAATGTCTGAGATTCCAAAACTCTTTTCTTAGTTCCTTAAATTCCAATTCATCTCGCGTCACCTTATATAACTAATTACAACACAAAGTACCAATGTTTCTTTCAATCTTACCATACAATTACGACGATAATAATAATAATATTAACAATTAATCTTGCATCAAAACAGCCCGTAAATGTCACATAATGTCCGAGAATTATCCATGAATTTTAGGCCATTAACATGCAATAATTTTAACTCTTTTCTTAACTCCTAATCTTACTTTACCTTTCCAACAATTTCATATAACGATTATATCTTTAATCTTCACACTTTCTTCCATTTTTAATACGCAATTAGTGATAAAATTTACGACACAACACACGAATCCAACATATACCCGAAACAACCCAATTCGGCTCACACCCAAAATTGACATATGCATTGTCTAAATTCAAGATTTCTTCCTAACACAAGTCCATTACTTCAACTACAACAATATACAACTTCAATTATAGCATAGAAGGAAGAATTTTGCATACCTTAATTTAATCCCCAAAACAGTCCCGATTTTTAGCCACTACTTTGTCAGCTAAACTTCTAACGTCCATAACTCTCTACTCCGGTGTCCTATAGACTAGAGGTTTGTTGCGTTGAAAATTAGACTCGACGAACTTCACATTAGGCTTTTAAAACACCTAAAAACTACTAATATACGAAGAGATATATCCCTCCAAAGTTGACTAAAAATCTGTCAGCAACCAGCGATTTTCTGCCCATTTTTCTTCTCAATTTTCACACCTCTTTCAACTCCAAATTAACATACATGTACCCCCCCTATGTTGACCCATCATTTATACATATTTTCCTTCCCAAATTATCACAAAAAAACCCTAGAATTTTCCAACCTAAGTTTCGGCCCAGTGAAGACCGAAACCCACAGCTTTCCTCTTCATTTTGGTGTGTTTTCTTTGGCTTTTTAATTGTAGGATGATTTAGTCTTGAGAAAGGAATTAAAAGCTTCAAATTGGGTGTGGTAATGGGTGTGAATTTTTGCTGAATGTGGAGAGAAAGAAGAGATGTGAGAGTTGTTTTTTTTTTGAAATGAAGAAATGAAGAGTAGGTTATTTAAAATCTGAATTTTTATAATTGCAATATGATCCAAAGTTCTTATTAGTCTTCTTAAATAACCCCTCAAGTCTTAGGTTCCACTTCTTCTAATTCTTAACTCCCGCTTTCATTAATTCCCGAGAATTCATAAAGTCTCGAATTTTCCATGTCGTAATTCTTATAATATGATACTAATCCTTAATGGAGGTATATAACTTATCATTTTAAATTCTCATTGACATGCTCGTAGCTTGTGTAAATATTCTTACATCCATTATCTGAATCTTAATCTTAATGACGTTCTTAATCCTCGTCCTAAAGCCAGTCCCCGGCAACGGCGCCAAAATATTGTCAGCGATTTTCCAATTACTCACGCAAGTGTACGTATCGTTACAAGTAATATAGTCTGGTAAGACCGAATATCGTCCTCAGAGACTGGTTTCTAATTACCGAACATCTATTCTAGGTTATCTATTTGGTAAACGATAAGTTGATTTGTTTTTTATCTAACACTAGTAGAATAATTTCAAGAATTAAACTAAATTATTGAGGTTTAATCAGTTATGAAGGAATTAAGGCTTCCAATATCCTCAACTATCCACTCTTTTCAATCCTTAATGCAACTAAAATGAATTCTCCTTCTACGTTAAGATAACAGTTAACTTGACAGTCTTATATTCCGGTTAGGATATATAATCGCTCAACCCCAGTGCAGAAACCTTCTATATTTCTATGATAGATTTTACCACATAGGAGAATTAAGAACAATAACCTATAATGCTACACAAGTATTTTGGTACTTTCGTCTGCGATTTTAACCTATGTCTATTCAATTACAGCGTATCCAAATCTCTCATCTCGGTTCTTGATTCGAAATCATATAGATTATGATAATTAGTGATCAATTAACTATCAAACATTCATATCAATATTGAATAAATCTTAATCAAGTGAAGAAGAAATCAAACTAATACATTAAGTCATGAAAGAGAGTTTCAAGCGATTCAATAGGAAAGCCCTAGTAAAGTGTTTAGCTCCTAGCCGTAGACATGCTAAGAACTAATACAAATCCAAACATGAACTGAATTGAAATAAAGAAAAGAAAAGAAAATACTTAGAACTAGGTCTCCAATCTTGTAGCCTCCAAGAGTTGTGTTGTGGAATATGTACAAGGATTCCAAGCTCTAAAATCTGTCCCAAGGGTTTATATATGTTGTCAAAAACGTGTGCCTTGGACCCTTTTTGCCCCTTGCCAATTCTATTTCGGATTGGAAATTCTGCATCCGCACCGAGGTCCTTCAGAATGGCACCGTGGTGCCGAAAGTACTGCGGCTTCTCAGTAATTATGGCACAGCGGTCCTGCAGTCTTTCGTCCGGATCTGCCAATTTTCGTCCTTTTTGCTTCGGGAGCTCATTTTCTGCCAATTTTTAGCTTCTTTTTGTCATTTTGCCATTTAGAACCATTGTGACTCAAAAGAAAGAAAAACAACTTTAATACTATACTAAACACAAACGAAATGAGTAAAATACTAACTAAAATGACTCAAAAAGTGTATACAAAATGTGTCTAACATGTATGCAACGACGAACATCTGCATCGCATCTATGCAACTACGCCTTTTCATTTAAGCCTATGCAACGACTTCATCTATGCAACGATAAATATCTGCATTGCGTCTATGCAATGACGTTTTTTTTTATTTTAGCTTATTCAACGGCTACATATTTCGTCTATGCAACGACAAATATCTGCATCGCGTCTATGAAATGACGTCATTTCATTTAAGCCTATGCAACGGCTTCATCTATGCAACGACGAACATCACCATCGCGTCTATGCAATGACGTATTTTCATTTAAGCCTATGCAACAACCTCATCTATGTTTCGTCTATGCAACGACGAACATCCGCATCGCGTCTATGCAACAACGTCTTTTCATTTAAGTCTATGCAACGGCTTCATCTATGTTCCGTCTATGCAACGATGAACATCTGCATCGCGTCTATGCAACGACGTTTTTTCATTTTAGCTTATGTAACGGCTTTATATATGTTTCGTCTATGCAATGACAAATATTTGCATCGCGTCTATGCAACGATGCCATTTTATTTAAGCATATGCAACAGCTTCATCTATGTTTCGTCTGTGCAACAACGAGCATCATCAGATCGTGCGGCGATCATTTCATTTAAGCCTATCTGGCGACTTCATCTATGTTTTGCGTACAGCGGCGAACATCTGCGTCATATCGTCGTGCGGCGCCGCTTTCATTTAAGTCTATGCAACGACTTCATCTATGTTTTGTCTGTGCAACGATGAGCATCTGCATCGAGTCTGTGCAACGACGTCATTTCATTTAAGTCTATGCAACGGCTTCATATATGTTTCGTCTATGCAACGATGAACATCTGTATCGCGTCTATGTAACGACGTCATTTTATTTAAGCCTATGCAACAGATTCATCTATGTTTCGTCTATGCAATGATGAACATCTGCATCGCGTCTAGGCAATGACATCATTATCATCGTGTCAACACAATGACGCCATCAGCACCGTCAACACAATGACGACGTTAACACAATGACATCAATATCCTTATCGTACATCTCAGCATCTGCAAACACCTTTTGCATCTTGACCTTGGGTACAAACACCCTAGAGGCATTTTGGGAAACAAATACCATGTCTTTCCAGGGGCATGCTGTTGACACCCAATTTTGACCCGTTTTTCAGTTATTTCTTGCACTTTTAAGTATTTTAGCACACCGCATTTTAATCATTATTTTGCATATTTTTACCTTATATTCTATGTTTTTTTTTTCACAAAATGGCATTGCATCTTTTATTAAGCATTAGGTCTTTGTTAATATCATGTTTTATTATTATTACTCTGTTATTTTATTTTAATAGTTTTGCATCTCTTTAAATATTTTTAAATAATAAACATTGTTGTATTTTTACTCAAGTCAAGTTCGTCAAATCAGTCCAGTCTGAGGCCCAATTTGAATCAGTCCAATCCAACACCATTTTTAATTTCATCAAAACACCCTTTTTATTCCCTCCCCTCCCCCCCCCCCCCCAAAGTTAAACCTCACTTTTATTTTCCCTCTCAAATACCAAACCCTAACCTAATTCTACCCTATAAATAAAACCTTACCCCCACTTTCCCCAGGACACAACAAAAGGGCAGCCGCACATTACTCTCTCTCCCCCATACCCTTTCATCTTCTTGCTCATTCTCTCATTCTCGTCCACCTTTTCAAAGTCTATCTCCCTCAAGCCTCACCATTTACATACCCCAGCAAACAACACACCAGCAAACACATCCCATATATCTTCCTTGCCATTTTATCATCTTCAAAAACCATTTTACAACATCAGACCCATCTCCTCCATTTTGTTCCAACAATCAGCTGTTCACGCTCCGACGAACTACCACCGTCGGAACCCGTAGCCCTGCTACCGTCGACCAACACCCGATACCGCCACTGCAAATCACCGACGAACACCCCTCCGAACCACCAGCGAACTCGCCGAATCCCCATCGACCTCACACCACTGTTCCCGTCGCTGCCCGCTGCCTTTTGTGTTGTTGAAATCACTGTTTGTTTCTCTTCGTTGCTATTATATTGATTGTTTGGATTGATTTTATTCTTGAATCTCGCCGGAGTTTTAAAACTCCGGCGACTCTGCGTTTGGTGATATCTGTTGTGGGTTTCCAAATGGATCGTTCTTTTGCATTTTTGATATCCGGAGACCTGCGTTGTTTCTTATTTTTTTATATTTGTTGGTGGTGTTGATTGACAGAATGATTCTCGTTTTTGTACTTGGCCGGAGTCTTCGAACTCTGGCGACGTTAACAATGGTTGTTATTTCTCTTGTGGGTCATTTTGCTACTGTTATCGTGAGAGCTTTCCAGCGACATTTTAAAGTTTCAGTGGACTTGTGGTTATTTACACTGGTTTCGGGACCATTTTTATTGTTGTTGCTGCTGTGATATTGCATTATTGCGCTGCTGTTATTCTTGCTATGTTGCTACTGATTTTTGGCTATTTTTGCTATTGATTTTGGACTGAATTTTGGCTATTTGGCTACTTATTTTTGGCTATTTTGTCGGGCTGAATTTTGGCGCTACTGATTTTTGATATTTTTGCTGGTTAACTGATAATGAACAAGATACTACATTTGTTGGCCGATGAAGGAATCTCCGTCTGATTTTCCAAGGTCTCCCCTGTACAAAAAGACAGGTTTTATTTCATTTACTTATTAATTCTTGTCATTGTTTGATAATTATTTATTCTCTTACTAACACTTTTACTAAGTGTTTATACAGGTACCCGGAGATGCATCTTGTGCAGAATGCCTAAAAAGGCTAAAGAGGTCCCGGAGTATTTTTTTATGTCGTTGTATTTAGTTTTAATTTTATTATTTTATATTGCATTTTATTTTAATTGTAAATTATGAAAAATGCTTAGAATATGTAGAATAAAAAGTCAATATATAATTAACCTAGGTTTGATTGGATAGCCGCAAGTTAGCGGATCTTAAAGGATGCATAACTTCTTCCCTTTAGGATAATAAAGAATTCTGATCCATAATCTCATTAATTTCGTAGACCATTAAAATGGAGATCAATTGCGGCATTTTATTGTAATAGTTTAAGTGTCCTAATTCACTTAACTAATGAGGTGACGACTCCTCAAAACAAGCATTTTGCTCAATCAGGGAAAAGCGCCAAAGAGCAATGTTGCGGATACCGTTCAGACCCCGAAGTCAAAAACGGGTGCGACAATTGCAACTTGTCTCCCAAGATAAAACATCAACTAACAAATGAGCAAAGAAAACTCAACTGTTTACTAAAAGAAGAGTCTTTAAATGTGTAAAACAAAGCTTAGAGAAGAAGTAAATCAGAAATCTGAATTTTGGTGTGTTCTTCCAATTGAGCCAAAGTCATCAATTTATAGTGTAATATAAATGACCTCTCAACTAGCCAAATAATGGCATTCAATAGCCATGTAATGACACTTATTGAGAGATTACAACAACCAAATAATGGCTGAATTCATGTGCCAAGTAATGGGGATTCAATGCTCCAAAACCAGCCCAAGAGTCAGAAACCTTTCAGCTCTCGTCGACTTCACTGCCTGGGAAGCGCCGCGGCTCCGACGGGTTGGCGTCGCGGCCCTTCGCGGCTCCATGGTCCTTTTCTACCTGTTTCATCTTACACGTCGCACACTTCTTCCTTCATTTACCAACGTGGAACAATTGTCATTTGGCCAATAACCATCCATCATTCTATGTTTCAAACATGTTACTTACGTACCAATATCTCTTTCATTAACGAAATTTACGATACTTGACACTACGTGTGCATGTGTGTGGAAACGACGTTTCCGACGTGCGGGACCCCAAATTATTTGAGTCATAATAATGGGATAAACTTAATTCCACATTTAGTAAATTTTCAACAGGTTCTACCCGTTACTCTTTTTTTTATAGGTCCACACATTTCCAGGCATAAAACAAGAAAGCTTAATAAGAACACATAATTATAAATTTGAATTTATGCTTAAAAATAATTTTTTATATAAACATGTATAAATCTTATTTAATTTATATTAAACTTATTATAGTTTGTGCAACAAATTTCATAAGGTCAAACAAAAAAATGTTAAAAAATAAATAATACATATTATATAATGTTCTCTTTTGAAGAATAAGAAAACTTTCGCAAAGTTCCTTTCTCCATTTTTTTTTCCAGGTAAATGCTAATATTATAAAGAAAAACGAAAAAACAGGTAGCTACAATCACTCGTCGAGGGTTCTCAATCCTCAACGTAAGCAGTAAACAAGAAATGAAAGAGAGGAGGGATGGGGCGTCTACCCAAAGGTGACGTTACAATGGGAGATTAAATCATAAAAATTAAATTCTTACTATCCGGTGCATTCCAAGATAGTATCTTCATTTAATTAATCAGTATCATTTGCACGCTCATTAGGTGCAATAGCTAAATTCGTGGGGGAAATCAAGACTTGTGCATCATTGGGAATGGTTGCCATAAATGGATTATGTCCCTCGGCAATAAATGCTTCATTGGCCGAAACAAGATCATAATTCTTAGGTGTCTTGGAAAAGAATGACCCTTCAAATTCCACATAAGTTGATCTTCCAAGACTCGTTTGAAGAGTAGACCCTTTGGTTCCCGTAGCCATCAAGTTTCCAAACCTCTTTGGACGGGCTGCCCCTTTGATTTCCGCAACCTTTAAATTCATTAGAAGAGTTGACTCTTCGGTTCCCACCCTTATCAATTCACGATGTCCCATTGAATGAGATGCTTCCTTGGTTTTCTCAGCAAATAAATTGCCCAAGTTACCAAGTCTCGTTTGAAGAGTAGGCTGTTCAACTTCCGCACGGTTTGCAATACCAAGAGCCATGGAAAGTGAACCAACTTCCGACCCTACAATCTTGAACCGATGACCCTTGGGCTTCAGTCTTGACCCGCGACCACCAAAAAGACCAATCAGCATCCCATGACCACCCTTCTGTCCCTCCTTCGACCCGGAACCACCCTCAAGAAACGCCATAGACCCGTGCCCACCCATCTTTGCCGTCGACCTCGAGAGGGTGGCGTTCAACCGCAACACTTGAATTCCCAACAACCTCAACTCCGAAAGTTGCACCTAATGAATGAGGCGTGTCATTGACAACTGCAGCAATTGAATGAGGCGTGCCATTGACATCCGCACCCATTGAATGCATCAAATACCTAGACCTCTTTTGGATAAAAACCCCCTCGACTTCCAAAACCTTAGCATTTCTAGGCGATTGGAAAGAAACATTCTCGAACTCAACTACGAAAGTGGTGACCCGTGGACTTTCCCAGAGACCCGTACCCACGCGACCCAAAATCAACCGTGACCAACCTCTAGACCCGTAGTCACCTTGGCATCTAAAGTGGCGCGGAAAGTCTCGATGTACTCGAAGCCAAGGATCGGAGATCGAGGTTCAAACCACAAACCACGAACATCAACACCACCCACTGCGGCCGTTTCCACCCCATACCCACTTTCGACCGGGATCCCTATTGAGATCCATGATCTCCCAGTCGAGTGCTGCGAAGCGCGTGCCTTACAAGCGCCTTGAGTGCTGCGGGAGGTTGGGAATCAAAGGCTGAATCCTCGACCCAAGACCGCGTCAAGACCTTCGCACACCAAGAACACCCTGCGACTGCTATGACCCTACATCACCCTTTGTCCGAATACCCCACCAAATCGGAGAAAATGGCCACCGCTGAAGCGCCACGGAAATGCAAACTTCAAATTCATATCCTGAATCTTGTAATCTTGAACAATCAAAATAATCTCTTTCATTCTTTTGGCTGAAATCTTTGTATTCTTTCTCATGGCTAGAAGGAAGATAATGCAAATCTTGAGCAATCTTTAATCAAGTTGAAGTATCTTCGTAGCAATCTTTGAACAAGTTGATAAACTCAAACGTAATAAACTCAAACAACTTCGTATCAAATTCAAGTAAGATGAACAAACGAACAATCTCATGAAATCAAAGATGAAATCAGATTTAAGGAGTATGAAATCTAAGATGAAATCATAAGAATGAGGCGGATTGCGAAGAGCGACTAGGGAGAAATGTTGAGAGCATTTTCGCCTAGTGAGAGAAACTTCTCTCTAACTCTTTAGTTATGTTGTAATTGCTTTCTAAGTTCCTTTCTCCTTTGAGTAGATAATTTGTTGTTTCTTGAAATCAAAATTTATCTCCTTCTGCCAGGGACCAAAAAATTAACCTAATGCATCAAGAATCAATTTGACATAGCCAAGTTGGTGTAGCAGTAGAGCGCGAGACCGCAAGGTCACGAGTTCGATCCCCTGCATAAACCTTCTTGGTTGAGCCTGTCACACATGGCTTGTCAAGTGTGGTTAATCGGCTAACGTGGTTTGCAGGCTATTGCGTCAGCCGGGGTTTACCCTGTGCGCACTCGAAAGAGTAGCGGCTGCGGGTTCCTTCGTCAAAAAAAAAAAAAAAAACTTTAAAAAGTTAATATTAATTCAAAGGTTAGAAATATTGAATTTATGTGTAAAAAAATATTAAAATTATAATAAATAATAAATATAAACTCCTAACTTTAAAAATAAAATGGATGTAACATTAAGAACCTTAAAAGTTAAAACAAACAAAGGTAAAATGTTGGATCTACTTCTGACTCATCATGAAAGCATATTTTCTTCGAAACAGGCATATGAATTGAAGCGTTGGTTTCTCTTCCTAAGGGTTGTTTTTTAAATTATTAAATAGAATATTAGTTTAATAAAAAGGTAATCTCTACAAAATAAATGTTATTTTATAATTTTACGTAAGCAATCTTTTTGTAAAATAAAAGATAATTGTTTTGGATTTATCTTTTTGGTGTATGTGCCCTAAATATGAGTATTTTGTTGAAATATATTTTGACAATTATTTCCTAACACATTTTAGTAATTTATTTTGGTTTAGATTCTCTGAAAAAGGCAAATGAGATTTAAGTATTGGATGATATCCACCAACTCGCTCATCATTTTCATGTTTACTATTTAGAAACTAAAAGAAACATTAAAAACTAAACAAGTTACTGGCAAACATAAAATGTTGGCTAATAAGGCGTGTACGACAATAGTAAACAGCTATTACAAGTGATTCGAAAAGGTAAACATTAAAGTATTACAATAGCAACAAACGTGTAGTCAACAAGAATTGTGGCAACAATAAGTTTTGAGTTCTTGTTCTTCGTTCTTGAATCTTCGTTCCAATTGCAACAAGCTTCTTGAATCTTGATAACCTGGAATCAAGAGTCGAGTGATGTTCACTCTGTCCTTAAGACAAGATTGACCCGTATATATCTTTTTACGTTAATGGACAATAGTCTTCCAAGATAAAACAACATCAAACAAATGAGCAAAGGAAACTCAAGTGTTTCTCAAGAAAAACCTTGAGTGTTTGAAAGTATGCTTAGAGAGGAAGAAGTTCAGAAAATCTGAGTGTTAAGTGATGTATATCTCCAATTGAGCCAAAGGCCTCCATATATAGTAGTGTAAGAAGGCCTTTTCAAGTGCCTATGTAATGACCATTCAATCCACCAAGTAATGCAGCCAAATAATGATTGATTTATGGTAGTTAAAATACTATGCATCCCCTCCTAAAGTTCAAAAAATTGTGTGGATGGCCTTTCATACGGGCTGGTCTTTAATTTTTGCCCCTCAATTTGCTCGTCTTTAATTTTTGACATACTTTTCATTTAATGAAAATTTGTCTGCTAGTACCATTTATTGCGAGTCTAACAAATGAGAGATTCTGGGTTCGAATCCCAGCAAAGGCAAAAAAAGAAAAAAAATCGCAAGACAAAATTTTCATAGAAATTATGTCTATTCGGCCAAAGTTATATAGAACTATGCCCCCTTGAGGCATAATTTCTATGTAACTAGTCGGACAAGGCATAAACTTAATTTGTCAATGAAACTTTGCCTTCAGGCATAATTAAATAGAACTATGTCTCTTAATGTATAATCTCTATACAAATTTTACCGAATAGACATAATTTTTATGAAATCTTGCCTTGTGATTTTTTCTTTTTGACTATACTGTAATTCGAACCACAACCTCAGAGGTATTTTCGGAGACATAATTACATAGAAACTACATCCCTTAAGGCATAATTTATATCCAACTTTGACCGAATAGACATATTTTCTAATGAAATCTTGTTTTGCGGGTTTTTTCGACTCTGCTAAGATTCGAACTCACAGCCTCAAGGGTATTTTCGATCATTTTTTTAGACCAAGGACAAAAATTAAAGACCACCAAATTGATGGGAAATAATTAATATTAGTCGTGTACCAAAGTTACAATTGTACCATATTTAGTGTTGTGTAATTATGGTAGAATTATGATCCATATTGTATAAATATTTCACATTGTACACCTATAAATATTGGGTATTAATGAGAAAGGCTCTCCAAGGGAGACTAATATTCTACATGGTATCAAGAGCCTAAACCCTATTCTCTTCTTTTTTTTACGCAACAGCCCCTCGTTTTTTGCGTTTTTGTTTTCTTTCTAAAAGCAGAAAATGTATGCGTGTGTTTTCTTCAGAAAAAACAGCAGAGCAAAAAGTTTTGCAAAAAGTTAAAAACATTTGTCCTATGTTTCTTTCTGCGTGTGTTTCTTTCTTTTGAGTATGTTTTCCCGTTTGACAACATTAAAAAATTCTGAGTCATTGATTACTAATTCCTCGAAGATTCTGACCCATCACCGCTTGTCCAACAAGCATTCGTCGACCGCCACTATTTGGGGTGGCGAACCACGCGATTTCCACCACCGTGATCCGATCGCGGTCTCTCCACTCCTATTGGATGCGCCACCTGGCTGTCCTCGCTCTGATAACGGCGTCCATAGTCGGCGATCTTACGATGTCATCCCCGACGATGGCCCAGTCGCCACCGAAAGTCCGCCCGATTACTCTCTGCCACAAAATACTGATACTCTATCCACTCTCCGGCTAGCCCGTGCGTTACCATCTCACACCACTGCACCTCTTGTCATGCTCCAAACCCCGGGATCGCGACTGGTGCCCTACCTGGGCACCCTTCTACCCATACATCATATGTAACCAGCGGAAGCTAAAGAAAACTCATCATTTTTTTCTTTAAAAGTAAAATAGGCAAATCCGACAAGGCCGCCATTTTATATAAAACAACCCAAAGGAATTACAACTGTACAACTCACGCAAGTCCAGCCCACATATGAATATAGACCTCTAAGAGTTTGGACAGTAACCTATGACGGGACAAGGCCCCGCCGTACCCCTGAATATACACAAGTCTACTACCAAGACCTGTACCAAGATGACAAGTTCCGGAACAAGGGAGCCATCTCAACAAGCTGGGCAAGGATCCTAAGCTCGCGGATCCATAAAATGTGTACCTATATCTGCGGGCATGAACGCAGCCCGAAAGTCGATGCTGACAAGGTACCAAGTATGTAAACATGAAGTACAGTAAACAAGATCATAGCTGTACAAAAGAATGGCAATGACAAGTATGAAAACTCAAATACCAGATCCTACCGTGCCATATAAAAATAAGAGCCAATTGTACCTTGTATCACTGTACTATTGTATCACTGTACCATTGTATATTTTTAAAATATGCCTTTTAAAAGTGAGATCAATCGTATCATTTCCAAATACCATTTCAAAATATGAAAGTCATGTCAAAATCAGGGTTATCCGCCCTCAGAATCATTATGCAATCCTACTTATGAGACTATTTCACCCGCATGGGTCTTGTGGACCCGCAATGAGCATCTGTACACGATACTCGCATCACAGAGAGATAATCCATGGAATGTGTCCTGAGAATTGAACCCGCATGAGTCGTTCAGACACGCAGTGAGTGTTTACCATCTCACGTCATGTGAGCTACTTCATAAAATATATATACAACGTTGTCGGCCCTCTAGTGAGGAACGCGGTGATGTGGAAATATAACACTCGCACGAATGGCTATATGAGAAAACATATGCAAGTTAAAATATCTAAGTCACGTCAAAATTAGGGGCACCTGCCCATAGAATCATTATGCAGATCCTATTCATGGGACTATTTCACCCGCATGAGACTATTTCACCCGCATGAATCTTGTAGACCCGCATAGAAATCTGTACCCGATACCCGCATCACGGAGAGCTAATCCATGGAATGTGTCCTGGGAATTGAACGCGTGAGTCCTTGGACGCGGTGAGTGTGTACCATCTCACATCATGGGAGCTACTCCATGAAATATATATACAATGTACGACATGTTTCGGCCCATTCTGGGACTCAGTGTAATGTGCTATATTAGTCAAATAAGATACGATATGTTCCGACCAATTCTGGGACTCGGTGTATTGTGTTGTAAGTCAAATAAGGTACGACATGTTCCGGCCCATTATGGGACTCGGTGTAATGTAAAAGACTATGTACAATTTAACTCATCTATGACTCTCATTAGCACAATTAGAATGCACTATCTTTTTAGAAAAACCAAGGCAATGTCATGCCTTCCTTTTTATAAACACCAAGGCAATACCATGCATTCCTTTTTAGAAATACCAAGTACTACCCCGTCATGTAATATTAGGGACTTGAATCCCAAAAGTACCATATACGTCCGCCGTACATCCTTTCCTTTATAAAACCCCAAGACACTAACACTTTTAGCATCAAAGCACTTACTCTTTCAAAACCAAGTGACTTCTACTTTTAAAATCAAGACAAGTATACTTTTAACATCAAGTTACTACCACCTCATGTACCACGTGAAATCTAGATTCGTCTCGCTCCTCTGGCTAACATTATGGAAACATTTGTATAGTGATAACCGATCCGAATTGGCAAATTAATCCATTTATGAGTCGTGATTAATATATATCATGAGATTTTATCTAATCAGTTGTAAACCTAGAAAATGTAAAACGAACTGGTTATATCTTAGTTTCTATGCAGATGGATGACATTCTACTCATTTCAATATAATTGATTGTCGATTCCTTTTTCATTTAACGCTGCAATGGCTTGTTCGATACATTTTCTCATTAGTGTTGTAACTAGCAAGATCAATTCGACTCCAATACTTCCTAAAAACTCTTACCAACATCCCCCATAAGACTTGATAAGGACTTAGGAATAATTTAGACATGCCTTTAGCATAGAATCAATAACATGAATACTCATTAACTTCTAAGAGTAGAATAATTTTTGAAACAATACCACAGTTATGGTTCACACAAAGAACATGCCAAAAGAGAGCCTCATTGATGACTAACCAACACGACAAGTAGAATACGCCCCGAATAGGTACTTCAACCTTATCGGCTATTCCACACGCCAAGTAGAAAATGCCACAAGTAGTACTTCAACCTATAACAACAATGATACTTCTATCAACTTCATACACACTAGTATAAGACTTATACCAAGTAATGGTCCTCTTATTCTACGGAAATTTGGGCAGCACTTCCCCCGTTTATACGTACTTTTCCATTTTTTCCATGGCCCAATTTCAACAATAACCAAGTCACACTTAAGGGCACAACCAACAGTTAACCAAAGGGGATTACATGCCTACTTGACGCGTAAAATTCTGCCCCACAATCATATAAAAACAGTCCATAAAAATAGTCCACAATTAATCAACATTAAGGGTACAATGTGAAGCATTTAACACCCTTTTCTACACCCTTAATCCTTAGGACTTTCATTGGCAATTTTACCACATTAATCATGCATGTTGGTGGCTGATTTTCCATCATTATAACACCATGAAACGATCCGTAAGCGACACGATAACCAACAATTTTGGGCGGTTTAGAGCCAACAACTTCTGATCAAAGCCCTTTTCCATCATTCTTTATAATCCAATTCACATTTCGACACTTATATATACTCCACATCAAATATCAATAACAAGATTACTTCATTTTTGTCGCGCCCATTTTCGGCCGCGGCATTTTAAAAGATAGTGAACCCTGCTCAAAAATGCAAATGTTAGAAAATAAAAAAAAATGCTAATAAAGTTTAAGAGGCTTAAAGGTTTTAAAAATGCTAAAAGGATGCTAAAATTGCAAAAGATGCTAAAGTTTAAAAGGGTGCTAAAATGCTAAAGGGTTGCTAGAATGCTAAGGGTTGCGAGTCGCCACACAATTAATTGGGTGAATTAGGACACCTAAATGTTTAACTAGTTTGAAGTAAAACATTAACTCCATTTTAATGGTGCTAAACTTAATGAGATTAGGTAAGGGTTCTTTATTAATCTAGAGGAAAGGGTTAGGCACCTACAAGATCAGCTAACTTGCGGTTGTCTGCCAAACCTAGAGTAATTATTATGCTATTGAATCTGATGCAAGTTGCAAAAGGTATTTGGGTGGAAGTATTTAAAATATGAAATGTATTATTACTTAATATAAAATATAGCGCCAAAATACATAAAGTAGGTTTAGTGAAAACATGCATTTATAAAGTAATTATACTTAATATAAAATATAGCGCCAAAATACATAAAGTTGGTTTAGTGAAAGCATGCATTTATAAAGTAATTAGAAAATTTATTCTATAACGTGCTCATCTTGCTTAGCATAATATATGCAAATTATTATGACAACATCGGATGCTTATAAAATAAAATAAAAGCGTCTTTTATGCGTGAGAATACATTTTTTTGTTATGAATGTTAACAAGTATTTATAAGAAGATGAGTTTCTCATGTTAAAATTTAGTGATAAATAATGTTTTGACTACCTAAATAGTTATGTGAGTGGAGGATTACTAAATAGTTTGATTATAACTTAAGCAGGCTAAAATAATTAACTAAAAGGGGGAAAGCAAACTTCTAATGTCAAGCTATTTTATAGTCTATTGGTTCAAGGTTTAACTATTATGAATATCCTGCTAATTAATGTAGCGTTAGACATATAATCTACAACAAATAAATGAATGAGGGCGGGTAGAAGATGATTAATAGGACTCGAGGAATGGCGATGTCTTTCGCCTGCGGCTTTGGAACTCCGATGCGGATAGAGAAATGCACATAGATGCGGGTATTAATTTGCCACGATGAGTCTCGCCATGAGACTCTTTGTTGCTCCGATGCATTTCATGTAAAATAAGAAGATAAGGATTAGTAACGGACTTTGACAATATATGCATAGGAGAAGATGTAAATAACCAAAAGAAAATGAGCCTAATCGTAACATCTGGCGAGTTTTAATTGGAGGCAAGGTCTTAATATGTATATCACGAGGATCAAGCAAAACCCCCAAAAGAAAAGAAAGGAAATGGAAGTTTGGCAGATCTGAAAATGTTAAAAGGCTCTTCACAGTTTCGGAAATACTCAAGCCTGCAACTGATATACATTTGAACATGCATGTGGATTAACATATATAAGAGTTCATGATTCATGGTATCTTGACTAAAATACGCGAGACGATCGGAGGATGCATCAATCGAGCACGTATATATACTTCACATCACAGGACAAACTTATACATCGAAATACCAGCGGTTCAACCATGTGAGAATGTGGACACGAGTGCGATTAAGCTCAATCGGGAAGGAAAAGTGAGGCTGGATGCAAGATTTCATTTATGCTATATGAAAGTATTGAGACCACGAACCATTACAAATGAGAGACTTAATTAGAAGTGCATTTTGCCAAGGGGTTTGTTTAAGTCAAATTTAACATGCGTACTTAAGGTCGGGAGATAGAACCGATCTACACTCGCATGTCTGTTCTAAGAGATAGAAGCAAGACAAATCTTGACTCGCGCGTGTGTTAAGTAGGTGTACCACTAACAGAATATATATGCGAGGACCATTTTGGTTCATTAGCCAATCAATACTAGGCAAACAAGACATAGCATTTTTAGACTGTGCCCCATACATGTTTGCCAAAGCAGTTAGCACGGATGCAAATAAACAAGGTTAACGGATAACATGTTTGGCAAATGCGGCCGTGAGACAAATTACTGTAGGCGTAATTTAGCGAGGATACGACTACCTCTATAAATGTTTACGGGAGAAACAAGAATACTGAGAATGATTTATATGCGTGAGATGACTAAAATTAAAGCGCCTAAACATGGTTTCATCAAACAAGATGTTGACATAGATACTCTTGATCAACTCACTTATTATTTCATACTATAGAGGCGACTGAGAGGCATTGTAGGCCATCATAGTGACAATTTTAAGATAGGGACAAACTAGATATCATGTAAACAACTTAACAATCAAGGAATGATGCATTATGGACTTAACACGCTAGCATGGGCGGTTTATACTCAAGCAAAAGAGGCGGAGGTATAATCGACTTATCGGACATAGCCAACATCGTAAATAGTTAAATGACTCCTTAGAACAACACGTTAGGTCATGCAGAACCACTAATGATGCGTAACCTATCAACATCGATCCCCGAATATCATCTTAAGCATCTAACAAACACAAACACACGAATGAACTAACACATATTTAACACGAATTCGCGAAAGAATCTGAGAATGAGCAGTCGAGGAGAAGTGGATTTTTACCTTCTCCGGGCAGCGAACCGAGGCAGCTTATCAAGTCGTCGGTCCACTCGACAGGTTATTGCGATGCGATTGAAAAGGTAGAGCTTGTTATTGAGAATGCTTACTGATTTGAGACTGACTTCCGCGACTAAGGAGAAGAGGTTTTGAATCGGTTGTTCTTGCTGCTTCCCTACTGAGCTCTGGACGATCGATGCTATCGGTATCCTCTCTAACTGAGCTCTGAATCCCTCCCGATTGAGCTCTATTTCTCTCTCGTCGATTATTGCTATTGGAATGCTCTTCCTACTCTGCTCTCTCGTATCCCCCTGAGCCTGACCTATGTTCGACTGCTATGGGTACCCCTAAATTGCTATGTCGTTGTGTTCTTCCCGTTTCGATGCTATCTCGGTCTGCCCACTGTGCTCGATTTGCATGTGCTTATATAGCCCTCCTTTGAGTTCTAATAATGGTAAGTAAATAAAGGCGGATTGGGACGAGATTTAGTCTTGGTCGATCGTGATTTAGGTTTGAAGGATTTGGTTAGGTTATGGTAAGAGGAGCTATGCAGGGTGCGTGGGTAAGAAAGCCGGATTCTCCGTGAGAAATCGGCGGCGAAGGTGGCGAGCTAGGTTCGTTTCTTTTCCTTTTAAGAAGATGAATTAAAGGCGGTGATTAAGGGCGACTCTTAGGCTAATGCTTTGAGACTTTAAACAAAACAATTTGAGCAGAGTTGGGCTTACGATAGTGGACAAAGGCGTGGTAGAATTAGGGGAAATAAAGGCGTGTGGGTGATTAAAAGATGAAATTTGGGTAGTTATTAGGGTATTAGTTTTAAGTAGGTATTTAATTTTAGGAGTTAATTAGTTTAATGTGCTATTTAATTAATAGTTTTAGGCTTTTAATTAGTGACAAAGTAATTAATCTAATTGTTATAAAATAAATGCGGGTGTGTTATTTAATTAATACTTAATGCTCTAGAATGCGGCGCTATTAAAATCTTATTATTGCATTATTGCGAAATTAAATTAAAATTGAATTGAGTTTAGATTAAATTATTTAAATGCTAAATGCGAGTATGATATTTAAGAATCGTTTAAAGCTTTATAAATGCGGTGCTATTAAATGCATATGTCAGATTAAAATTGATTTTAAATTACAACTGATTACTAATAAATGCGGCTATGCTACCTGACACGACGTTATCGCTAAATTATTTATTTTATGCATTTATTAATTATTTAAGAATTAAGACAAAGCATAAAGTAAATTAATTCGGGCGCGGGACTCTAAGTCCTTAAAACTACGTAAGACGCGATGCCATTATTAAAATATTTATTTATGCCTGTATTTATGTTTTATTGTTGCATTTTATTATAAAAAATCATAAAAAATTATTTTACAAAATTAGTCTAATTTTATAGTTGATGACTGGACGGGAGGGTCAAAATTGGGTGTCAACAGCTGTCCCTCTTTGTATGGAGATGATGGAATAATCTTGGACAAAGCGTTGACTCATGTAATTTTGTCTCGATCTTGAGTGCAAAAATCTTTGGGCGGTAGACAAGGTGGCGAAAAATCAAAAATCTGTCGATGTCGAGTTATGGCGACCTTTGAGTTACATAATCGAAACACGGCGGGCTACTTGCGGACTTAAAGGCGTCCCGATGTCGAGTTATGATGACCTTTGGGCTGAGGTCTAAAAGTAAAAATAAAAATAAGCGGCTTGAACACAGGGTGTGCAGCTATGGCTTATGGTCTTTGGGTTACATGGTGATGTGGGCGAGTGGGCCGGCGGCAGGCGGCTACGCGATCGTTGGGAAGGTTGGCCCGACAAATTGCCACTGGTTGTTGTAGAGAAAATCCACGTTGTGCTCCTGCTCCTGCATGCTAAGACTTGAACAAACGGTTAGTGCATAACTGTTAAGGCGAAAAATGATGATGTATAATTTTAAAAGTAATGCAACTGTGAGTAAAAAGGTTATCCTGCAAAAGTGTGATGCTGCGTGTTGATGCGATGTTGCGAATCTTTGTGATTTTAGATCCTTGCGGGCGTGTTGCGATTGTGAGCAGCGGGTATGTTGTCGCTTTGCAATTGCCTGTAGACTAAAGCTCGAAAGAGTTACTACATAAGCGCTAAGGCGAATAATAAAGCATTCGTAAGAAATGCAATTTCGGTAGTATATAAATCGTCCCTGCGTGTATGTGATATGCTGATGATGGCTTCGTATTTGGGCGTGTTGTGCTGATAACGTCGTTGCTGGGCGTCTTCTTCTTTGGCGTCATTCGCGTAGACTTGTTGTCTTGATAACGTCGTTACTGGGCGTGTTCTTCTTTGGCGTCGTTGCGTGACTTGTTGTCTTGATCGCGTCGTTACTGGGCGATATTCTTCTTTGGCGTCGTTGTGTGGACTTGCGATTACGTCGTTATGCGGGCGTGTTCTTTCTTGGCGTCGTTGCATGGACTTCGATTACGTCGTTAATACGGGCGTGTTCTTCTTTGGCGTCGTTGCGTGGACTTCTTGATTACGTCATTAATACGGGCGTGTTCTTCTTGGCGTCGTTGCGTGGACTTCTTGATCACGTCGTTATGCGGGCGATATTCTTTGTTGGCGTCGTTGTGTGGACTTCTTGATTACGTCGTTATGCGGGCGTGTTCTTTGCTGGCGTCGTTGCATGGACTTACTGATTACGTCGTTATGCGGGCGTATTCTTCTTTGGCGTCGTTGCGTGGACTTCTTGGTCGTCGTTATGCGGGCGTGTTCTTCTTGGCGTCGTTGCATGGACTTCTTGATTCGTCGTTATGCGGGCGATATTCTTCTTGGCGTCGTTGCATGGACTTCTTGATTACGTCGTTATGCGGGCGTGTTCTTCTTTGGCGTCGTTGCGTGGACTTCTTTGTCTTGATCGCGTCGTTATGCGGGCGTATTGTTGTTGGCGTCGTTGCGTGGACTTCTTTGTCTTGATAACGTCGTTATGCGGGCGTATTCTTTCTGGCGTCGTTGCGTGGACTTGATTACGTCGTTATGCGGGCGTGTTCTTTGGCGTCGTTGCATGGACTTCTTTGATTCGTCGTTATGCGGGCGATGTTCTTCTTTGCTCGCGTAGAATAAATGCTCGCACTAAGCGAGAAAAGCGTTAGTGTATACTGTTTAAACAAAATGATAAATATATATGAAGTGCAATTTTATGGATAGAGATGTCGTCACGATATGCTGGCGAATCTTGAGATGTTGCCACTTGCTGCGTGCGAATTGTTATGATGCCTTTGTTGTGTGCGATGCGCGGGTTGCAAGTTTGACTTTATGCAGAGTTGATGCGCTAGGTTTTGTTGCGGAACTTTGAACTTTATTTGCGATTGTTGATGCCCACTTCTGCTGCTTTGCTGCTTTCTGCGAACTTTGGATTATTGTCACCTCTGCCTTTCTTTGCTTTTCTTACGCTATCTGGAGAAACTTTGCAGTATTTTACTGCTTGGTATTGCACTTTCAGCTTACATTAATATGGAGAAACTTTTTGCGCATTTTACCGATTGGTTGCACTTTACATACATTAATATGAAAAGACCTGCGCTCGAAAATTTGTGAGTTTGGGAAGTCGATTTGTATTTGACCGTCGCCTTGTCATGACATCTGCGTGCAGTGCATTTGGACTTGCAACCATATGCAGTTTCTGCTTTGTCAGATTTTGAATATGCAAAGGCGTTTGGCCTAAAGTGGGTCTTAATGTAGTTCTTGTATGTAGTGATGTTTAGGCCTTGATTTCGGCTGTAGGGTTGCGAGTGCTCGTCGGATCTATCTTTGCCTTTCTTTTACGAGACCACTGCTTTGCTATAGGAACGAGGCGAGTTCAGGCTTCGTTCGCTCGGATGCCGAATCGGTCGTATCGTTGGGTCGTGCCTTTGATCTTGCGAAATATTGCTTTGCTCTGCTTAGTCAAATACAAATCGACCTTTTGGGGATGATAAATCTTTCTAAAAATGCAACAAGCGGTGTTAGCATAAAGCACGTAATTTGCGGTATGTAGCGGATATATTGCATAGCATATTCAAACGTTTCCTAACATGCGGGGACCTCTTTATGCGAGGTAAGCCTAGCGTCAACATGCGAGATTATGTGGATTTGTCCAAGTCGTCCAACTATAATGCTTTTGTTGGAAATGGCGACCAAATGGCGGTGCACTTTTCCCAATTTCAGCATGTCATGATTGGGCTTGGATTTATGTCATTGTCACGCTACATAATATCTTTGGTTGAGTCGTTGGGTTGAGAAACGTCGACAAGTTTAGTGTCTTCCTAATTGTGGTGTCGATGCGAGGACCCGACCACAAAGGTAAATCATGCGTGCCTAAAATAAAGGTGGTATAGCTCTATCTTAAGTTTCTAAGATTTGGCTTTTTCTAGGCCTTGAGTTCAGCGGACAACTCGAGTGAGAAGGCTACGCGGTGATCGAACACCGATCTAACTCCGCGGCGCCATGACTCTCCTAAAATTTGGATATTTTTGAAAGAAATTTGCGGGTCTTGCGGAGCACACGGTAGCGTGAGTGTGTGATTTGTGTGAATTTTCGAATGGAAGAAATATGGCGGAATGCGGTTTAGGGAAAGCGATAAAGCAAGTAGCAAAAATAAACAAAATACAATACACAAAAATTAAATGCAAAATAATTGCCAAATAATAGCCCTAGGTGCATTGTGGTTAAGAACCTAAAATCCCAGTAGTCGCCATTTACATCGCGCCCGTTTTAGTGCGGCATTTTAAAATAGCGAACCACGCTCAAAAATGCAAATGTTAGAAAATTAAAAAAATGCTAATAAAGTTTAAGAGGCTTAAAGGTTTTAAAAATGCTAAAGGATGCTAAAATTGCAAAAGATGCTAAAGTTTAAAGGGTGCTAAAATGCTAAAGGGTTGCTAGAATACTAAGGGTTGCCGGAGTATACACTAATTAATTGGGTGAATTAGGACACCTAAATGTTTAACTAGTTTGAAGTAAAACATTAACTCCATTTTAATGGTCTGCTAAACTTAATGAGATTAGGTAAGGGTTCTTTATTAATCTAGAGGAAAGGGGTTAGGCACCTAAGATCAGCTAACTTGCGGTTGTCTGCCAAACCTAGAGTAATTATTATGATATTGAATGCAATGCAAGTTGCAAAGGTATTTGGGTGGAGAGTATTTAAAATATGAAATGTATTATTACTTAATATAAAATATAGCGCCAAAATACATAAAGTAGGTTTAGTGAAAACATGCATTTATAAAGTAATTATACTTAATATAAAATATAGCGCCAAAATACATAAAGTTGGTTTAGTGAAAGCATGCATTTATAAAGTAATTAGAAAATTTATTCTATAACGTACTCATCTTTGTAGCATAATATATGCAAATTATTATGACAACATCGGATGCTTATAAAAATAAAATAAAAGCGTCTTTTATGCGTGAGAATACATTTTTGTTATGAATGTTAACAAGTATTTATAAGAAGATGAGTTTCTCATGTTAAAATTTAGTGATAAATAATGTTTTGACTACCTAAATAGTTATGTAGTGGAGGATTACTAAATAGTTTGATTATAACTTAAGCGAGCTAAAATAATTAACTAAAAGGGGAAAGCAAACTTCTAATGTCAAGCTATTTTATAGTCTATTGGTTCAAGTTTAATTATTATGAATATCACGCTAATTAATGTAGCGTTAGACATATAATCTACAACAAATAAATGAATGAGGCGGGTAGAAGATGATTAATAGGACTCGAGGAATGGCGATGTCTTTCGCTGCGGACTTTGGAACTCCGATGCGGATAGAGAAATGCACGTAGATCACGGGTATTAATTTGCCACGATGAGTCGCCATGAGACTCTTTGTTGCTCCGATGCATTCATGTAAAATAAGAAGATAAGGATTAGTAACGGACTTTGACAATATATGCATAGGAGAAGATGTAAATAACCAAAAGAAAATGAGCCTAATCGTAACATACTAGCGAGTTTTAATTGGAGGCAAGGTCTTAATATGTATATCACGGGGATCAAGCAAAACCCCAAAAGAAAAGAAAGGAAATGGAAGTTTGGCAGATCTGAAAATGTTAAAAGGCTCTTACGATTTGGAAATACTCGAGCTGCCCGATATACATTTGAACATGCGTGTGGATTAACATATATAAGAGTTCAACAGATTCATGGTATCTTGACTAAAATACGCGACGATCGGAGGATGCATCAATCGAGCACATATATATACTTCACGTCAGGACAAACTTATACATCGAAATACCAGCAGTTCAACCGTGTGAGAATGTGGACACGGGTGCGATTAAGCTCGAATCGGGAAGGAAAAGTGAGTGGATCACAGATTTCATTTATGCTATATGAAAGTATTGAGACCACGAAACCATTACAAATGAGAGACTTCTTAATTAGAAGTGTATTTTGCCAAGGGTTTGTTTAAGTCAAATTTAACATGCATACTTAAGGTCGGGAGATAGAACACGATCTACGCTCGCATGTCTGTTCTAAGAGATGAAGCGAAGACAAGCTCTTGACTTCGCGCGTGTGTTAAGTAGGTGTACCTAACAGAATATATATGCGAGGACCATTTTGGTTCATTAGCCAATCAATACTAGGCAAACAAGACATAGCATTTTTAGACTTGTGCCCATACATGTTTGCCAAGCAGTTAGCACGAATCTGCGAATAAACAAGGTTAACGGATAACATGTTTGGCAAATGCGGCCGTGAGACAAATTACGCAGGCGTAATTTGCGAGGATACCGACTACCTACATAAATGTTTACGGGGAGAAACAAGATTCAGAATGATTTATATCGCGGATGACTAAAATTAAAGCGCACTAAACATGGTTTCATCAAACAAGATCTTGACATAGATACTCTTGATCGACTCGCTTATTATTTCATACTATAGAGGAGGCGAGAGGCATTGTAGGCCATCATAGTGACAATTTTAAGATAGGGACAAACTAGATATCATGTAAACAACTTAACAATCAAGGTATGATGCGATATGGACTTAACACGCTAGCATGGAGGCGGTTTATACTCAAGCAAAAAGGCGGAGGTATAATCGACATCGGACATAGACGTCATAAATAGTTAAATGACTCCTTAGAACAACACGTTAGGTCATACAGACCACTAATGGTGCGTAACTATTAACATCGATCGAATATCATCTTGGCGTCAACAAACACGAACACTGCGAATGAACTAACACGTATTTAACACGAATTCGCGAAAGAATACAGAATGAGCAGTCGAGGAGAAGTGGATTTTTACCTTATAGGGCGACCGAGGCGACTTATCAAGTCGTCGGTCCGCTCGGCGGGTTATTGCGATCACGATTGAAAAGGTAGAGCTTGTTATGAGAATGCTTCTTGATTTGGGGTGACTTAGCGACTAAGGAGAAGAGGTTTTGAATCGGTTGTTCTTCTTCTTCCTCTTGAGCTCAGACGATCGATGCTATCGGTATCCTCTCTGCGAGCTCTGAATCCCTCCCGATTGAGCTCTATTTCTCTCTCGTCGATTATTGCTATTGGAATGCTCTTCCTACTCTGCTCTCTCGTATCCCCCTGAGCCTGACCTATGTTCGACTGCTATGGGTACCCCTAAATTGCTATGTCATTGTGTTCTTCCCGTTTCGATGCTATCTCGGTCTGCCCACTGTGCTCGATTTGCATGTGCTTATATAGCCCTCCTTTGAGTTCTAATAATGGTAAGTAAATAAAGGCGGATTGGGACGAGATTTAGTCTTGGTCGATCGTGATTTAGGTTTGAAGGGATTTGGTTAGGTTATGGTAAGAGGAGCTGTCTGGGGTGCGTGGGTAAGGGGAAAGCCCGGATTCTCCGGCGAGAAATCCGGGCGGCGACGAAAGGTGGCGAGCTAGGGTTTCGTTTCTTTTCCTTTTAAGAAGATGAATTAAAGGGCGGCTGATTAAGGGCCAACTCTTAGGCTAATGCTTTGAGACTTTAAACAAAACAAGCTGAACGGGGGAGTTGGGCTTCTGATAGTGGACAAAGGCGTGGGCCGGGTCGTGGGGAAATAAGGGGCGTGTGGGCTGATTAAAAGATGGGCTGGGTAGTTATTAGGGTATTAGTTTTAAGTAGGTATTTAATTTTAGGAGTTAATTAGTTTAATGTGCTATTTAATTAATAGTTTTAGGCTTTTAATTAGTGACAAAGTAATTAATCTAATTGTTATAAAATAAATGCGGGTGTGTTATTTAATTAATGCTTAATGCTCTAGAATGCGGCGCTATTAAAATCTTATTATTGCATTATTGCGAAATTAAATTAAAATTGAATTGAGTTTAGATTAAATTATTTAAATGCTAAATGCGAGTATGATATTTAAGAATCGTTTAAAGCTTTATAAATGCGGTGCTATTAAATGCATATGTCAGATTAAAATTGATTTTAAATTACAACTGATTACTAATAAATGCGGCTATGCTACCTGACACGACGTTATCGCTAAATTATTTATTTTATGCATTTATTAATTATTTAAGAATTACGACAAAGCTTAAAGTTAATTAATGCGGGCGCGAGACTCTAAGTGCTTAAAACTCTACGTAAGACGCGATGCCATTATTAAAATATTTATTTATGCCTGTATTTATGTTTTATTGTTGCATTTTATTATAAAAAATCATAAAAAATTATTTTACAAAATTAGTCTAATTTTATAGTTGATGACTGGACGGGAGGGTCAAAATTGGGTGTCAACAATTTTAACATGCAACAAGTGTAATTAACAACAACAATAACCAACGAATCCAATATCGCACAAAAACTAGCTCTCGACCAAGACCAACAAGAATGGTCCAAACACTTTTTATTCTTTATTCTTTAACACAAGCTCATCTGTACATTATAACAACATGTAATATCCAATTACTTCAAGAGAAGGAAGAATTTTACCTTATTTTGGTGCTAAGCGTCCAAAGCGGTCGATAATATTGGTCGCATTTTCATTTCGCTCCGCTCGAGTTCCAATCACGCGGCGTCACTTGAAGCTTATAACCAACTTCACTTCATGTTTCACTTCCAAAAAGTCGACGAACAAGCCTAGGGTCTCACCCAAACTTTCGGCCAAGGCAAGCTTTGGAGGATCTTGGAGAGTTAACTTGGTTTAACACTTGGTTTAGGAGCTAATCTTGGAGAAAGAAACTAACTAATCTTGTTGTTCTTGGCTATAGGGTTTCTCGATTTTTAGGAGCTAAAGGGAAGAAGATGAGAGCTATACTTGGATGAACTTTAACAAATGAATCAAGTCTTCAAGACTTAAATATATATCCATAAAGTGTAGAGCCAAGTGGAGTGGGACCCATGTCCACTTGTCCTCAAGTCTCAAAATATCTAATGTGTATCATACTTTGCAAGACAAGTGGAGGGGTGACATGTGTCACCCTCTGATTGGTCCAAAATATTATAATTTTGAACCCCCATGTGAAATTTTTGGCGAACTCCATATTATCAATTCCGATACTTCATAATTCAATACTAAGTCCATAAATACAATTAGAAGTATTAAACTCCAAGTTAATAATTTTTCCGTCGTCACATTTTTCCGAAATTTTCCTTAAGAAAATGTAATAATTCTTTCCTTCCAAAATTCAAATCTTAAATCATTAATCACGTTCTCAATTAGTAGCCCTGGTATTACGGGGTGTAACACCTCTGATACCCCTTGACCCAGATCGGGAACCGCGCTTTGGTCGACCTTGCCGGGCCTCATACGATCGACCCAACACCACCACAAAACCACTAGTTACCACCACCGGCTACTTACCCAACCCGCTTTGATTACACTCTACGGATCGAACACGCTTCGCCGCGCGTGGAAACCACTCATATCGACCCGCTTTGGCTGCGGATCGACCAATGATAACGGCGGATACCGTACGGACCGCTTACCTGGCCGACAACCAACAAATCCACCCCACACACCGCTGCCCCGTCGCACAATATGCAAACACGTGCCCAACATGAGATTTTCAAACCCAAAGCTCGTTTTAACCTATCCACTCAAACAATATCCCCAATGCCCAAAAACCCAAAATTGGTCAAACTATACCCAAATTGGAATGCATCAATGCGTCAGGAATGTAATGCTTTAACGAAACAACACACTTGGAATTTGGTTCTTAGACCGGAGGGAGTGAATGTGATACGATGCATGTGGATCTTTCTCCACAAATACAGAGACAGTGGTGACCTCGAGAGATATAAGGCAAGACTCATTGCTAATGGCACAAATCAGCAGGAGGGTATTGGCTGCAGTGAGACTTTCAGTCCGGTTATGAAACTGGTTACTATTCACACAGTTCTGAGTATTGATATGGGTAAGCACTGACTGATTCATCAGCTGATGTAAAGAATGTCTTTCTACACGGGGATTTAAAAGAAATTATTTACATGCACCAGCCTCCTGGTTTTTTTCATCCTGCAGGCCCTCTGTATTTATGTCGTCTTCGTAAGTCACTTTATGGCCTGAAACAAGCCCCCAGAGCATGGTATGATCGCATTGCACATTGTATTCTACAGCTTGGGTTTTTATGCAGTAAGTGTGATAATTCTCTATTTATTTTTCATATAGGTAGTAGCATTGCATATTTATTGTTGTATGTGGACGATATTGTGCTTACTGCATCATCTGAGTCGTTGAAAAATGAGATTATTACATTGCTAAAAACAGAGTTTGTTATGACTGACTTGGGAAAGTTGAGTTGTTTTTTGGGAATTTCAGTGACTAGATCTGCAGATATTATGTTCCTTTATCAGCGTAAGTATGTAGAGGAGATTGTGTACAAGGCGAAAATGGCAAATTGCAAAATCATGTCTACTCTAGTTGATTCTAAATCAAAGCTAAGTGCTTTAGAGGGTGATCCATTGTCGGATCCAACTCTCTACCGGAGTCTTACATGTGCACTACAGTACATTACCTTCACCAAACCTGATATTGCTTATGTTGTTCAGCATGTATGCTTATTCATGCATGCCCCCAGAGAGCCTCATTTCACTGCTCTCAAACGTATTATTCGATATGTTAAAGGCACACTTGATTATGGATTGCATCTATACCCATCCGCACCGACCAAGTTGTTATCATATACGGATGTTGATTGGGTAGGCTGTCCGGACACACGACGATCCATCTCAGGCTATTGTGTGTTCTTAGGGGATAATCTCATTTCATGGTCTACCAAGAGACAAGCCATATTATCATGTTCGAGTACAGAAGCATAATATAGAGGTGTTGTCAATGTTGTTGCTGAGATCTGTTGGCTCCGAAATCTTTTTTGGAACTCCACTATCCATTGCGTAAGGTGTCTTTGGTTTACTGTGATAACATATCCGCTATCTATTTATCTCATAATCCGGTTCAGCATCAGCGAACTAAGCATATTGAGATGGACATCCACTTTGTTCGTGAGAAGGTTGCTCTCGATCACGTCAGAGTTTTACATGTGTCCTCCTCTTATCAGTATGCAAATATATTCACAAAAGACATTCCTAGACATCTCTTCCTTGATTTCAGATCCAGCCTTAGCGTCCGACCTCCTCCCTCTCAGACTGAGGGGATGTATTAGTCGTGTACCAAAGTTACAATTGTACCATATTTAGTGTTGTGTAATTATTGTAGAATTAGGATCCCTATTGTATAAGAATTTCACATTGTACACCTATAAATATTGGGTATTAATGAAAAAGGCTCCCAAACGGAGATTAATATTCTACAATTAAAGACCACCCTAAAATAGGGGCAATATTTGTGTGAAGAAAAAGATATATTTGAAAAATCGGTCTGTTTTTTTCCAAGTTTGGGGTGAAAAAAGTTAAATTAGTTGAATTTTTGACGGGCCCTAAATACCTCACTCTTATCCCTAAAACAAAATCTAAAATCAATTCGAAATGCGTACGTAGAAAGGTTAGTTGACTTTTTTACAAAGTTTGGTTCGAAATTTGACGTAAGTTTATGACAGTTGACCTTTAAAACTTTTATATTCTTCACATAATAAATACAGGGAATAAGGACAGTAAAGTGAGTGATATTCGAATCAAACTCCTAATTTTGTCGGTGAGGATGGCTGCTAATTCCGATGGATATTAAACTTGAATTGATAATGATCAAGGAGTCTGAGGAAATGGCAAATCCGAAGGCATAAGATTATTATAGATTCAAATCTAAGTATAATATAGTTGTCGCTACTTCGCCACCAAAGATGTGGTGCAGATGTGTCTACTCTTCACTTAATCAAAAGTTTCGATTTCGAGCCGTGAATATAATTTTTTTTTTTTGATAGAAAGCATTTTCCGATACAGTTGTAGAGAAGGAAATGATGCAGCTCATCTTTTGGCGAAGGAAGCTTCAAAAACAGTCCAAGTTCAACAAAGTCATGAAGTTTGTCCAAGCACCTATGTTTTTGTTAAATCAAATTAGTCTTTGATCAGTCGGGTAGTACTCTTTGCATTAAGATCATCAGATCGGAAGTATGTTATATATTAGCTAGTATGGGAAATCAAAGTGTCCTACGTGACACCGTAGTATGTATTAGTTTGAACCTCCCGTTGTATCTTATAATATACTCCTCAGTCATATAGTTGTTGGAAATATTTATTAAACGTGAAATAAAGTAAATTCTATTAATTAAGAATCGAACAATTGAGGCTCCGCACGTAGGAAACCTTGTTTTCACACACGTGCACACGTAGTGCCAAGAATCAAAATTTCCTTAATGGAAGAGATATTGGTACGTATACGAATTGTTTGAGACGTATAGGTAATAGACGGTTATTGGTCAAATGACGAATGATTTCACGTTGGTAAATGAAGGAAGAAGTGTATAATGTGTAAAGATGAAGTGAATCAGAAATCACCACGAAACCGAGAAGGGTCGCGACTCCTCCATGTAAGGGCCGCGACGCTTGAATGGCTGCGGCGCCTCCCCGAAGGGCCGTGGCTCTAATTGACGTTTCAATTCCAGTAACTCACTGGAATTGAAGGGTCGCGGCTCTAATTGACGTTCCAGTTTCAGTGAGTTACTGGAACTGAAGGGCCGCGACTCCTCTCCGAAGGGTCGCGACTCCTCGACTGTTTCAATCCGTTGGAGGTGAATTAAAAACTGATTCTTGGGCTGACTTTGGAGTATTTACTCTCCATTATTTTGCTCATGAATTCAGCCATTACTTGGCTGAATTGTAACTCCAAATTCAAGGCATTAACATGACATTCATGGACATTACTTAGCCATTTTGGAGGGTCATCATCTACACACTATAAAATGAGACACAAGGCTCATTTGGAAATATACTTGACATCTTACACTCAACAATTCTCTGAAATTGTCTTCCTCTCTTGCAATCACAAACACTCAAAGATCTTTCTTCCAAAGCAAACACTTGAGTTCCCTTTGCTCACTTGTTTTATTGCTATTTTATCTTGGGAGATAAATTGCTAACACAACCGTTGAAAGGACATACGGGAGCAATATTATCTTAAGGAAAGATTGAAACTTCAATCGACTCAGCAAGACCTTTTACTTATTTAATTTCCAGATTTATTATTTACTTGTTGTTGTTGTTATTTCCCCGTTCTACACATTAGTACTCACAAGCTTAAGATAATATTTTCTATTTCAACGACAACATGACTGGACAAGATCAAATCAATGCTGGAAATTCAAACACCACTCAAGGCAATCCTAATGCTTTCAACTCCACTGGTTTTGGCACTACTAGTGTCAATCCTACCACTCAAGGTAACACCACTGTTCTTGGCACCAAAAAGTTCATAGGTACTCACTTTAAACGATGACAGCAAAAGATGTTGTTTTTCTTGACGGTTATGGGAATGTCACGTTTCCTAACCGAAGACTCTCCACAAGTTGGGGAAGACACGGACCCTCAGCCAAATGAAATAGCGGGAGGGGGCCAAGGTATCCATGTCATTAACGGCATGAAGATGGTTCAAGATACATGGAATCATTGTGACTTCATGTGCAGGAACTATATTCTGAATAGTTTATCCGATCCTTTGTACACGGTATATTGCACCATTGGGACATCCAAGGAATTGTGGGACAAATTGCAAAAGAAATACAACACCCAAGATGCGGGTGCCAAAAAGTTTGTCATTGGGAAATTTTTGAAATTTCAAATGGTGGACAACAAAAGTGTATCATCCCAAGTCCAGGAATTTCACATGATAATACATCACCTAGACTTGGAAGGTTTGAAGCCCAACGATTAATTCTTGGTTGGGGCATTGATCGAGAAATTGCCTCCCTCATGGTCTGAGTTTATGAACTACTTGAAACTCAAGACGAAGGAGATGACGTTAGACGAACTTGTTGTCAAACTCCAAATTCAGGAGGACAATAAGAAGGTCATGTCAAAGAGGAAACAACCCGCCGAGGCTAAGGCAAATCTGACAGAGGCTAAAGGGAACTCAAGCAAAAAGCGGAAGTTTCAGAAGGATCAGTCCCACACAACTGAAAATTTTAAGGGAACACGCAACTATTGTGGTAAAGTTGGTCATATGGCCAAAGACTGCCACAAGAAAAAGTATGACAATGCCAAAGGAAAGGATAAGGTAAACGTCGTCGAGGACACGTTCTTAGACGATATGATTGAAGAGTTTCCAATCGTTGTGCTAGAGGCCAACCTCGTTGAGAATCCAACGCAATGGTTGCTAGACACATGTGCTACACGCCACATCTGTTCCAACAAAGATGCCTTCTCCACATATACACCAGTCACAGATAAGAAGTTATTCATGGACAATAATTCTTCTTATAAGGTACTGGGGATAGGAAAGGTAGTCCTCAAGATGACGTCTGGAAATGATCTGACTCTAAAAGAAGTTATGCATGTACAGTAAATTCGAAGAAATTTAATCTCCGGACCTGTGTTGGTCAATGCTGGTTTTAGGCTAGTATTCAAGGCTAACAAATTTGCAATCACGAAAAATGAAACTTTTGTAGGTAGGAGCTTCGTCTGTGAAAGCCTCTTTAAAGTTAATGCTAAACCCTATAATGCCTTCTACTTAGAGAGAGGATTCGCCTGTGAAGACCTCTTTATGCGAATAATGCACTTGCAATACCTTTCTTTTAACTATCAATAAAACTGAGTCTTCCTTACATGTTGGAATCTTCTAATTTATTACACCATAGATTAGATGTGTTAACTATCAATTTATACTGAAATTGGTAAAGTTGGAATCATTGTCGGCTATCAACATAAACCCTCAACATAAGTATGAGGTAGGCATAGAGGCAAAGAATCTCCAAAAAGCTCCCCTTAGATCCATCTAAAGAGAAACCGCTCCTCTAGGACTCACACATATATCAACATATGTGTCTTGAAGTTCGCTCAAGCTAAAGGGGGAACAAGTACTTTGTGACTTGCTTAAATGATGACACAAGGTTGTGCTACCTTTACTTACTTAAAAGTAAAGACGAAGCTTCTAAAGCATCTAAGCGCCACAAACCAAAGGTTGAGAACCAACAATGCCAATGGGTCTATAGACAAGTATAAATCTAAGACATTCATACGTATGTTCATAACTATCGCCGTCTTGCGGGATCTTGAAATACATCAAATGAATGTCAAGATAGCTTCCTAAATGGTGATTTGGAAGTAGAAATATACATAGACCAACCCAAGGGGTATGTGGTTCCAAAATAAGAGACAAAAATTATCGGCTTGTCAAAACGTAGTACGAACTGAAATAAGCCCTAAATAATGGCACTAGAAATTAGATAGTATTGTACTATTGGAAAATTTCGCCATTAACGGGTGTAACAAGTGTGTTTACATAAAAGAAATCTCGTCATGATATGCCTCTATGAAGACAACTTGTTGATCACTGGAAAACGTTGATTTCTAAAACTCACGCTAAAGTTTGGGATACACGACATGAGATGTCTAAATGTACTAGAGGGGTACAACAATACAAACTGGATATCCGATAGCAAAGACCTTAAGTCCACCAGTGGATACAATCTTACAATTGGTGGTGGAGATGTGTCTTGGAAATCCTCTAGGAAAACCCTTATTCCCCGATCCACGAGGGAATCCGAATTTATCACTTTGGACAAAGTGGGAGAAGAAGCTGAATGGCTTCATAGTTTCTTAGAGGATGTCCCATGTTGGGATAAACTCGTGTCTTCTGTAATGATCCACTGCGATAGTCAGTCGGCTCTAGGAAGGGCACGAAGTTTAATATACAACGGTAAGTCTCGTCATATTCGACAGAGATATGAGTCTGTTAGCCAGTTGATCACCTCGGGTATTATTTCCATTAATTACATAAAATATAAATAAAATATCGCAGATCCTTGTGAAGGAATACCTAAAGTCGATTGTTACATGCATGCAGGGAATGGGCTTAAACCCAAACAATAAGAACCGATATAGTGTGTTGACACCCAATTTTGACCCTCTCGTCCAGTCATTAGCTATAAAATTACACTAATTTCGCAAATAATTTTTTATAATAAAATGCGACGATAAAACGTTAATACATGCATAAATAAACAATTTAATAATAACACCGCATTTTACGTAGAGTATTAAGCACTTAGAGTCTCGCGCCCGCATTTATTAATTTTAAGCCCTGTCAAACAATTCTTAATAATTAATAACAAATACATAAAATAAATAATTTAGCAATGACGTCGTGTCAAGAAGCATAGTCGCATTTATTAATACGCAAAGCAATTTCATAACTTATTTTAAATAATTAAATAATAATGCACAATAAATAAGATTTTAAATAATAGCACCGCATTTTAAAAAACATTAAGCAATCTTTAAATATCATACCTGCATTTAGCATTTAAATAATTTAATCTAAACTCAATTCAATTTTAATTTAACTTCGCAGAATACGCATAATTAATAAGTTTCAATAACGGCATCGCATTATAAACATTAAACACTAATTAAATAGCACACTCGCATTTATTTTACCACTAATTGATTAATAATACACTACCCAAATTAATTTTACCTAAAATTAAATACCTAAAACTAATACCCAATAAAATACTACCCTCTACCAACTAACCGAATGACACATGACGGCGCTACCGCTATTTCCCTTTATCAGTCGAAGCCCGTCGCGACGACCGCTTTATTTCCTCTCCACCCGACTCGCCCCTACCTACGCCTCCCTCACCTTTACCTTATCCTCGTCGAGACACCTAAACCTAAGCGGATCGCGCGCCTCGCCCGTGGATTCTCGGAGAATCGTGAATCGCCTCATATCGATACCACCATCGCCCTTACCATAGAAATCATAACCAAGATCTCCTTTAACACCTCGATCATTTTCTTACCATAACCTGTTCAAATCGCGCGAATCGGCGCAAATATTAGCCAAAATCGCACCTTGATTGCCTACCAACATTAGAACTCAAACCATGGCTATATAAAGCACGCAAAGAAGCGAGCGATGGGCGAGCTCGGGAGAGGCTGTCAAATAGCAATAAACAACTTAGCGAGAACATCGGGAGAATCGAGGAAGCGAGCTCGATCGGAGAAGAATCGAGAGCGTGAGCGTCGGAGTTAGGGGCTCGACCGGAACCGTTAGCATCGCAAGAATAGGAAGTTGAAACCCTTCTTTCAATTCCCAAGAAATCAAACAAACCTTGCCCTTTTTTCGCATCGCAAACCCAAAACGGCGAGTCGGCGACGATCGCTGCCGGTTATTTGTCCGGAGAAGGTAAACCCGTTCCTTTTCAGGTTTCTTATGCAATTTACACTTTGCAATCTGTTTGAGTAATATGCTCTGTTGATAATGCTAACCCTTTTAATCGTTGCTGTGTGTGGTCGAAATTGCTGGTTTAATGTCGACATTGTTTACTTGACTGTTAACTTATCTACTCATCTGTTTCGTCCCTGATTTGCGATAGTTGAAGGCTTGCCATATTAACCTATTCAAATGCCTCCCTGATCAAATGAATATTATAAAGATTTGGCTGCCAACACACCCATAATTCTGTTCAGAATAGTCGGTTGTGTATAAGTAATTATGGGTGTTAATGTGTTTAGTTTAATACCGGTATCAGTAGCGTGTTTGTATTTATGGCAGATAATATCCGACCTTACTGTGTCCTGTTAAGATGATTAATACGATGTAGTTGTGCGTACCCATTTAGTTTACTCGTTGAGCACTCTCGGCATATTTGAGTGACCTCTTTTGGTACTAATGTGTTAACTCAGTTGCATTAATAAAATAAAGTCGAATCCAGTAGGCTAGGAACTGTTCAGACATCATTAGGGTAAAGAGTTCTTAGCATTTTAGGTGAAATGGCGTGCGAACACTATCTATTAAGGCATATATTGTTCCCAACTTTCAAACTATTTCTTGTAATTTGGTTTGTCCTGCAAGATGGCTTAAATTCCCAGTAAGATCGCCGAATAAACTTCCATCACTAATTCTCTGCTTGCTTTAAATACACACTGAATGCATCGACTGTCTCGCTCAATATCTTAGGTATATCATTGTAGCATTTAGATCTGGTCACTGCATACATGTCTACTGGGTTGACCCGTATGCGTGACCATAAGGTATCTAACGAAGTTGTAATAGGACTCCCTAGGCCCATGAGTGTTCATCCTCGCCTCTGCATTATTAATTGACCCACGCATATATTTGGGTTAAGTCCATTCTGCTTGCTTCTCATTGTTTACTGCCTGCTTTGCCTACTGATCCTCACTGTTTATTCATGGATACACTGGGTTTGATATGAATTATGTTTTGTTAAATGCTTATTTATTTGGGTCAAGTCCTGCTTGCTTCTCGTTGTTTACTGCCTGCTTTGCCTACTGATCCTCACTGTTTTTATTCATGGATACACTAGGTTTGATATGAATTATGTTTGCTAAATGCTTATTTAAGCCCACTCCGCTTGCTTCTCACTGTTTATTGCTTGCTGCCTACTGATCCTCACTGTTATTCATGGATACACTGGGTTTGATATGAATTATGTTTGCTAAATGCTTATTTATTAATTGACAAAGTTTAGAGTATGTGCTAATCCTTATCGTTTTATTTTTACATGAAATGCATCGGAGCAAAACGAAGAGTCTCATGGCGAGACTCACCACGAGCTACTTCAAATGGCAACCCGCGTCTATATACATCCGCATTCTCATTCCCGCTTCAGAAATTCCTAAGCAAAAATAGGACAAGATGACGTTGTCATCCGCCTCAACTCCTCTTACTCTTTAAATCTAATTGCCTCATTTTATGCCTTTATTTGTTTATTGCAATTTTATTATTAAAACTTTATAATTAATAGGAGAGCTAGTCCAATTAGTCTTTGAACATAAAAGGGGATTTAGAATTAAATGCACTTTAATTATTTATCTTAGGCTTGTCATTTCATACCTAATCTTTTGCCTAATCATTAAAATTGCATATCTAAAACTAACGCACCACTTCTTTGATTTCGCAGATAAATGCATATCTACAGTCCATAAATTGACTTCGCACCATAAACAATATAAACGCACACTTTAAAACCTTATATAGCATTAGTCTTACAAAATTTATTCAACATGCCTCCTTTATAAAAATATTTTGAAGCATCTTTTATATTTTCAAAACATGCATTTTTTAAACATAATAATTACCCTAGGTTTGGCAGGATAACCGCAAGTTAGCGGATCTTAGAGGGTGCCTAACCCCTTCCCTCTAGATTAATAAAGAACCCTTGCCCGGAATCTCATTAAGTTTAGCAGACCATTAAAATGGAGTTAATGTTTACTTTAAACTAGTTAACATTTAGGTGTCCTAATTCACCCAATTAATTAGGTGGCGACTCCGCGAACCCTTTAGCATTGCTAGCACCACTTTTAGCATCCCTTTGCATGATTTTAGCACTTTTAATATGCTAGCACTTTTTAAGCACCCCTTAACATTTTAGCACCTTTAGCATTCTTTTGCACTTTTAGCACCCTAGCAACCCTTTTAAGCACTTTAATATTTAAGCACCCCCTTTAACATTTTATTTAGCATTTTTATTATTTATTTTCTAACCTTTTTACTAAGCAGGAGATTCGCTAAAAAATGTTGCGGTCGAAAAAGGGCGTAACATAGTGGACACTGACCTTACAATTTGGAGATCGGGATAAGGTTGATGGGAAAACTAAAGCGTAAAGGTTAAAGTGGCGCCGGTGGAAGCAAGAGCACTTCAGATAATGTGTCTTTCTTAAGAAACATAATCCAAGGCCATTCCCGTGATAGACAAAAAGTGTTACATGTAAGAGGGGTAAAAGGATAAGTTTCCAAACCTTTAATGATCCTCAAAAGTTGAGGTTAGGTTGGTGAATTTTTAATGGTTCCTAACGCTTGTGTAGCGGGGTATAACAGGATACCTTGTAGGAGACCACCTACCTAAGTGCGAGGATAGACCGCCTCAAATGAACGCACTTAAGAATCCAAGGGTGTCCACGACCCACATTGGATAAAACACTAGAAAGATTGAGTAGGAAATATGTTGTGTTGGTACCATTGTCTTGGCATACACTAAACACTAACGGTTCAAGACATCACATTCACCGCCCAGTAAATATGTCTGATGGTATTCTACTCTGAAAGGTTCAAAGCTCTGGCTACCTCTCCGAATGCAACATCGTTCCGCCAAGTGATTGCTAGAAAGGCACCATGTGCGTGCACCAAAATCTCTTCCAAGAGGGGATTGTTGAAAATATTTATTAAACGTGAAATAAAGTAAATCCTATTAATTATGAATCGAACGCCCCGCACGTAGGAAACCTTGTTTCCACACACGTGCACACAGTGCCAATGATCAAAATTTCCTTAATGGAAGAGATATTGGTACGTATACTAATTGTTTGAGACGTAAGGTAATATACGGTTATTGGCCAAATGACGAATGATTTCACGTTGGTAAATGAAAAAGAAGTGTATAATGTGTAAGGATGAAGTGAATCAGAAATCACCACGAAACTGAGAAGGGTCGCGGCTCCTCCATGTAAGGGTCGCGGCTCCTCCATGTAAGGGTCGCGGCTCTTGAAGGGCCGCGACTCTAATTGACGTTTCAATTCCAATAACTCACTGGAATTGAAGGGCCGCGACGCCTCCTCGAAGGGTCGTGACTCTAATTGACGTTCCAGTTTTAGTGAGTTCTGGGCGAAGGTCGCGACTCTTCTCCAAAGGCGCGACTCGCCATTGTATTTCAATCCGTTGGAGGTGAATTAAAAACTGATTCTTGGACTGACTTTGGAGTATTTACTCTCCATTATTTTGCTCATAAATTCAGCCATTGCTTGGCTGAATTGTAACTCCAAATTCAAGGCATTAACATGACATTCATGGCCATTACTTAGCCATTTTGGAGGGTCATCATCTACACACTATAAAATGAGACACAAGGCTCATTTGGAAATATACTTGACATCTTACACTCAACAATTCTCTGAAATTGTATTCCTCTCTTGCAATCACAAACACTCAAAGATCTTTCTTCCAAAGCAAACACTTGAGTTCCCTTTGCTCACTTGTTTGATTGTTGTTTTATCTTGGGAGGTTAATTGCTAACACATCCATTGAAAGGACATACGGGGGCAATATTATCTTAAGGAAAGATTGAAACTTCAATCGACTCAGCTCGATCTTTTACTTATTTAATTTTCAGATTTATTATTTACTTGTTGTTGTTGTTGTTATTTCCCCGTTCTACACATTAGTACTCACAATAGTTTGACTGAGTATAAAATTTTAAAAATAAAGAAAGCTTTTTGAATCTTTTCGTCTAAAACAAATCAAAGATATTTGTGGTTATAAATCATCTCGTTAAGCGTAAATGGTAAAATTTAAAGTTAAACAAATAAAAAAAATCTCTTTTTAGACGAACTAAAAAGAAAAGTATATCATATAATCTGTAGCCGCCCCGTCCTGATCCAGAGGGGGTCGGGGTTGGGGTCGGGGTGAGGTCATTTTTTATTGCCTTTAAATTAAATAAATAAATAACACACACACAACAAGATAGTTTAATAAAAATATTTCAAGGATGTTTTTGTGTCTATTATATTATTCGACTAGAAGTATGATTTTTTTTTTTTGTAATACAATTTCAAAATTGCAACTTTGTGATATTGAAAGTTGCAAATAAATAACATAGTAAAATTATAATTAAAGGAATTACATTTTAAGAAACATATTTTCTAGTTTCTTTATAATTTCTTGTGGTTCTTCGGTTGGAATTGGTATATCTTGGTCAAATTAGTCGATGTCGCTTGCACATCCGTTGGATAAGATTTCGTTGTAGTTGTAGTCTTCTTCTTCGCCGATCTGCGGTTGGTCGCACCTCTTACGCTCTGCACGAATTCAGAATCTGAATAGAACTACAATCTCTGATGAGTCTCCTGCCAATGAATGTCTGTGCTCCCCTATTTAAAATCTTCCCTCAAAAAACGCGCTTTCAGACGCTGTTGATGACGCTTGAATGTTCAACACATCTCGGGCCATCTTAGATAGTGTTGGAAAATTCTTCTCATTATCCCTCCAGTATTTTAGCAAGTCTTCACGTCCCTCTTCATTTTCAATTGATTCGTACGGAACAACACCCTGCAAAACAAAAACATCAAACTCGCTAACTTGGTTAGAAATGGTACCACTAAACATTCTATGTCTGAGACTTTCAATATTTGCCGCAACATGTTGTTTTTGAGGTTGTGTTGAAGAAGAAGAAGAAGAAGAAGAAGAAGAAGAAGAAGAAGAAGAAGAAGAAGAAGAAGAAGAAGAAGAAGAAGAAGAAGGAGAAGAAGGAGGAGAAGAAGGAGGAGAAGAAGGAGGAGAAGAAGGAGGAGAAGGAGGAGGAGAAGGAGGAGGAGAAGAAGGAGGAGAAGAAGGAGGAGAAGAAGAAGGAGCAGAAGAAGGAGGAGAAGAAGAAGGAGAAGAAGAAGGAGAAGAAGAAGAAGAAGGAGGAGAAGAAGAAGGAGGAGGAGAAGGAGAAGAAGAAGGAGAAGAAGAAGAAGAAGGAGAAGAAGAAGAAGAAGAAGGAGAAGAAAAAGAAGAAGGAGCAGAAGGAGAAGCAGAAGGAGAAGAAGAAGGAGAAGAAGAAGGAGAAGAAAAATGAGAAGAAGAAGGAGAAGAAGAATGAGAAGAAGAAGGAGAAGAAAAAGGAGAAGAAGAAGAAGAAGAAGGAGGAGAATAAGAAGGAGGAGGAGAAGGAGAAGGAGGAGAAGAAGAAGGAGGAGAAGAAGGAGAAGAAGGAGAAGAAGAAGAAGAAGAAGGAGAAGAAGAAGAAGAAGAAGAAGAAGGAGAAGAAGGAGCAGAAGGAGCAGAAGGAGCAGAAGGAGGAGAAGAAGAAGAATAAGAAGAAGAAGAAGAAGAAGAAGAAGGCATGGAAGCCGGTTGGTTGCTAGCACTTTCATGTTGGTAATGTGTATATACCTTTTTACATTCATCTTGTATGCTAGCCAACAATTTTTCTCTTATTTTTTCAATAGGTGGTGGGTCATTTGAATTTTTGGGAGATCGAGGAAGTTTATCTACGCAATCATAAATAGTTTCAATAAGTGTTTTACAACCGTCTATTCTAATAGATGGATTTAATACAGACTAATAATATAAATTTGAGGAATAGGAATAAAATATTTTTTCATTTTTAGAAACATTTTTTAATAGGTGCCTTATAAGCTGGTTTTTTCATATATTCACTAAGTAATATAAATATTAGAGCTATATAAAATAACATTGATGAAATAGTAGGATAATAAATACCAAAAAATTCTTTAGTAGCTAGATAAAATTTATCGAAAAATGTATTTAGTTCTAAAATTGTATCCCAATCGGAATCAATAATCATATCAGTAGGATTTCGATTACGGGCGTTAAAAAATTGGGTTACAGGTCTTCTATACTCAAAAAAACACGTAGTTGGTTGTATAAAGAATTTCATCTAGTGCATACTTCTTCGGGAATTTTTCTGTAAGGTAGTTCACAATCGTGACAAGTTTTTTTATATTCTTTTATTCTTTGTATTCTATTACTTTTAAAAATAAAGTTTAAAGCAAATTGTATTTTTACAAGAATGTCTTTAAAAAATGATAGATCATCCTTTACAACTAAGTTATAAATATGACATGCACATTTATATGAAAATGATCTGGAAAAGATGGAGTTAATATATTTTTTAATGATGTAACAACAGAATTATTAGAAGATGCATTATCTAATGTAATACTCATAATTTTATCAGTTATGTCATAATAATCGCAAACTGAAAAAATATTTTCTGCAATAAAAAGACCAATGTGTCTACTATCAATATATATATATATATATATATATGCTAAAATACGTTTTTGCATAGAAAATTTATAGTCTATCCAATGACATGTTACAGTTAAATAATCACGGTTGTTAGTACTACGGCCTATATCAGACGTAATAGATACTTTGCCAGGAAAATGATATCATGAATAATGTAAATATTATTGATATTCATGTGTAAATTTAAAAACGTCTCTCCTAACAGTTGATCTAGGAGAGTTCTGAATCCCGAAGTTTGGTACACTCGTTTCATAATTTCATTCTCTAATTGAGTTCTCCCCATAACACATGTTGCAAATGCGTATTGTAAGAACGTGATTTATATGTTAACTGACGAACATTGGAAATCAATTGCTGAACTTTTAAAAAAATTACTAAATTTTTTACACTGCTACTGTTGAATTTTCAGGATTTTATTACCCAACAGTTTGTAATGTTTTAGCTCATATAGCTGAAATTTCATATTTACTTTATGGTTTAAAATCAAATATAAAATATAAAGATGCAGTTACAGTTATGTTTGAAAAGTTAAAAAATATTTTTTCTCTATTCATGATATTTATTGTATTGGTGGTCTTAAATCCTTCTATTAAAAAGGTAGATTGTCATAATTTAATATTTAGTTTATATAATTATGTGGAAGTAGGTGCAACAGAAACTTCATCTTCATTAGATTGCATAACTAAACTTGATACTAATTTAACTAAATTATATGAATATTATTGTTACACCTCGTAGTTTTAAGGCGATAATTAGAGAACATCATTAAGAAATAAGATTCGAATATTGGATATAAGTGTATTGGTGCAGTCTTAAATCCTTCTATTAAAAAGGTAGATTGTCATAATTTAATATTTAGTTTATATAATTATGTGGAAGTAGGTGCAACAGAAACTCCATCTTCATTAGATTGCATAACTAAACTTGATACTAATTTAACTAAATTATATGAATATTATTCTTACACCTCGTAGTTTTAAGGCGATAATTAGAGAACGTCATTAAGAAATAAGATTCGAATATTGGATATAAGTGTATTTATATAAGCTAATCCGGAAGTTGGTATATAAAGGATGTGAGTCCGGAAATTTTTTGATTACTACGAGCGTGACAATGGAAATTGAAGATGATAATTATATGTATCCCCGTTATGGATTAGTAACGTATTATATAAGTTACGACAACGAGGATACGAAGTCTTATGAAATTTTCGGGAATCAAAGGAAGTAGGATTTAAGATTTATTACTTGGGGGGTTGATATAATTTTAATATACAATGAGGGACTTAAGTGTAACATTTTAGGGACTAAATAAGCAAGTGTAATTTTCAGAATTTTAAGTGTCTTATAGGCTTAGGAAACCATTGAAATTCCACCATTTTTTCAAACACCAAAATTCTCTCTTCTTTCTCTCTTGGGGCAGCCGAATCACACCCCATTGTTAGCTAAGGATTGAAGCAATTTCCTTAACCTCTTCACAAGATTAAATTCTTCTAAACAAGTCCAAGAAATTAAAATTCAAGCAGTGAATTTGACGCATCTTGGTCGAAATTGGAACCCCAAAATTTCCAGATCTTTAGTCAACTTTAGAGGGGTATATCTCCCAGTATATTAGGAGTTTTTGGATGTTTCAAAATCTTAAAATGAATTTCGTCGAGTCTAGTTTTCAAATAAATAAACCTCACGTCGATAGGACATCGGAATAGAGAGTTATGGACGTTACAAATTCAGCTGACAGAACAGTGGGCATTTCGCCACTGCTGCCCGCGATTTGAGCCTCAATTTTCGGATTTTTGAGACGAATTTGTGGAAGCAAAATATGTTAGAATGTTGGGTTAACATTGTATAACACATGCATGTCAATTTGGAGTTGAAGAAGTGACAAAATTGGACAAGAATTTGATGCAAGTTGGGACAAAATGTGGTACAGCGATGGCGTTTTGGGACTTTTTTTGGGACCAATTTAAGGTATGAAATTCTTCTTTTTATGGAGTATTTGGAAAATTAAGTGATGTTGTAACTAAGGGATTAACTCTTGATAAAGAAAGAACTTGAAATTTGAGATTGCATGTGAATATTTTGGGGTGTTAATGTCGATTGTGGACTGTTTTGTATATATGGGTTTGATTATTATTGTTGTTAACATTATCACTAATTGCATGTTGAGAATTGAAAAGAGATCATGATGTTTAAGTTATAATTGGTTAAATGAAAGTATTGAAACATGAATTGAATTTTAAGGAGTTAAGAAAAAGAGCTTGGGTAATGTGGATATTGGCTGAAAACTTGCTTGAAATTATTGGAAATTGTTGTGATGTATTAGGGGTTGTTTGTGTTAAGTTATAATGATGGAAAAATAAATTATGAACTTATAAATACGTTGTGGTAATTGTCAACACATATCTTAAAGAAATTAAAGTGTAGTAAGGTGATATGTTGCAAACTAGAATACTTGCACTCTTGATGGTTGTATTCCATAAATGTAAGGAGAAAGAATGCATAACTATGGTGTAAATAGAGTATATGGACTGATTTTGTGATATCTTGGAATTGTGACTTGTTAATTGGTATTGTTTTCATCTGTTGAAAATTGTGGATGTACATATAAATAGGGGAAGTGCTGCCCAAATTTTTATAGAAAAAAGAGTCGTTATTCGATATAAAGTATGCTAGTAATCATAGAATTGACGGACATATTACCATTATTATAGGTTGAAGCACTAGACGAGACGTATTCTAATATTGAGTTGATTAGTTCGACTAAAAGGTATGTGAGACCTTTCCTTCTTTCTTTTGGCATGATTTTTATGAAAGTACGACGGACGTACTTAACTCCTACCAGTTCAGTTTTAAAAATGATTATTTACTAGTGATTATGATTTCAGTAACAGAATTTATGGTAATAATTTTATTAAGAGTCACATAATGATTTTAATTGCATACAGTTGCTCATGATATCTACTCGTGCTAAGTGTTACTATTTCACTCCACTGAGTCCCGGGCCAGGTCATGTTCGTGCGCAGCCATGCATCATTCATCGAGTCCCTCACTAGAGGGCCGAGACACGTTATATATATATATATATATATATATATATATATATATATATATATATATATATATATATATATATATACAGATTACATCGAGTTCCTCCGTAGAAGGCGAGACACGTTACAAGCAAATCTGATTCCATCGAGTCCTCCATGTAGAGAGACATATTATCTGATTTTATATCTGATACGAGCATGATGATTTATGATTCAAGATACATGATATGATTTTGAACATGATTCTCGCTTTATGAAATTTGATGACTCTGTTTTACTTGGTACAATTGTTATTGATTTTGATATTTTATGTTTTACATACTCGATACATTATTTCGTCGACCCTCTCTCGAAGTGCGTTAAATGCCGCAGTTCAGTGTTGAGATAGGTGACCCTCCGTTTAGGACTTCATGCAGCGGTTGGAGCTCCTTTGTTTGAGCGGCTATTTTGGTACAAATCTTCATCTTTCAGACTTATGCATATTTTGGGCACGACGGGGCCCTGTCCCGTCATATGTCAGTATCGTACTCTTAGAGGTCTGTAGACAGTTGTGGGTTGGACGTTTGTACCTTGTTTTGGGTTGTAATGTTGTTGTACTCTGTGTTGGGGTGTTCTGGCTATTCTGTTGGTATCAGTAAGCGGCCTTGCTTGCTTATTTTGACTATTCCTTTGTGTATATAATGTTGGTTGGTGGCAGCCTAGTCGGCTAGCCTGTTTTGTTTGTTGTTCTGTTATTGATTTGGCAGCCTTGTCGGCTCGCCCATTTTGGGGAGATGTTGTAAAAGCAGCGTTGTGCTGTCGAAATTTCTATAGATCTCGGTATTAAATGGATTAAGAGTGACAGGTCAGTAATGACGTCCAATTATGACGTTTAGTCGCGGCCCGTCAGGTCGTGACAATTATGCTACATTACATGAAAACAACAACTCTGCTACTAATATTCCTTCTAATTCTGCTTCTGTGTCTACACCTTCAGGATTCGATGAAGACGATGATAATGAATATTTAGACATATTGAGCACTTTTATAACACAAGCAAGCACAAGTCGATCTTGTGATGAGATGCAATTTTATTTGCAAAAGTCAGCGGAGTCGAAGAAAAACTTTCAACCTTTACAATGGTGGCAGGATAACAAAAGACAATTTCCGGTACTTGCAGCTATGACACATGATGTTCTTAATGTGTCTATCTCAACAGTGGCTTCTGAAAGTGCATTCAACCAAGCACGAGATCAAATAGGAGACACACGTCACTCATTGGGTGGAAGCACATTAGAAGTGTTAATTTGCTTAAGGAATTGGATCAGATCAGAGAGAAGAAATCAAGGATTGGTAGACATTGATTATCCGGAATATGAAGAAATCGACAATATTTTGGAAAGGAAAAGCGGGAGCGGAAGCAGGACTGAAATTAATACTCCAGATTTAGAGGCTATGAATCAACCTATAAATTACGAAGAACTTTGTAAAAGGATGCATAATATGTAAATAAAATTATTATTACTTCATTAGTTCATTATATACTCTTATTAACATTATGAATAATGAAAGTTCAAAAGTTTACACTTTACATCTTAATTCTTGTCATTAAATTTTATTGTATTATTTTTTTAGTTGTTAACTTATGTCTTGATTGTCTTCTAATCTAATAAATTAATAAAAGTATAACTACAATATAAAGTATAAAATACAAAGTTAACTTTAAAATTCAAAATATAAAATATAAAACTATATTATATTGCATATTTAATTTGAATTTAGTTTATAATATATTTTCGGAATAAAAAAATAATTAAAAAAGGGTTGTTGGCGGGCCCAACGGTAATATTACCGTTGGGGGGGGGGGGCTGGGAGGAGGGGGAGCCAACGATCAGTGGACCGTTTGGCTTTGTTTTTTTTGGTTTATTATTTATTATTTATTAATTACATTTTTACCCTTTAAAAAATCTATAAATACTCTATATTCTTCTCATTTTTATCAAACAATTATTTCTACAATTCTAAATTCTCGTACTCTCTTAAGTCTCTCTATTATCAATTCAAGTTATTATTATTATTATTAATAATTTTCAAAGTAGCAAGACGCAAGACTTCAAGTTTCGAGTTTCAATTGAGTTCTGAATCCCGAAGTTTGGTACACACGTTTCATTCTCTAATTATTTTATTAAATTATCATATTTATTTATTGATTATTTAAATTAAATATTTTATAATGGATAAAGGTAAATCTATTTCAAGGGGTACAAAATCTAAAGGTTCTTCATCATCTAATCAAAATATAGATTATGATCAAATGCAAGAAGATTTTTGTCACGACCCGACCCGACGGGCCGCGACTAAGCGTCCTAATTGGACGTCCTTGCTGACCTGTCACTCTTAATTTATCTAATCTGATTTATAGAAATTTCGGCAAAGACAACGTTGCTTTTACAACATATCCCTAAAATGGGCGTAAGTGCGCCAAAACAACAACAAAATAACATGTCATAATAGGCTAGCCGACTAGGCTGCCACCCACCAACATCATGTGCACAAAGGCATAATCAAAATAAGCAAACCGGCAAGGCTGCCACTAGAAAACAACATTAAAAAACCCAAAAACAAGGTACAAACATCCAGCCCACAACTGTCTACGGACCTCTAAGAGTGCACATCGACATATGATCGACAGACCGTCGTGCCCAAAATATGCATAAGTCTGAAAGATAAAGGTCTGTACCAAAATAGCTGGCTCCGGAACAAAGGAGCTCTCCAACTGTTGTACAGAAATCCTAGACTGGAGGGTCACCTATCTGAACACCTGAACCTGCGGGCATGAATCGATTTCAGGGAGAGGGGGTCGATTTGAAATAATGTCGAGTATGTAAAACATAAAATCTGGCTCAATAACATTGTACCAAGTAAAAAAGAGTCATCAAATTTCATAAAGCGAGAATCATGCGAAAATCATATCATGTTTCTTGAATCATAAATCATCATGCTCGTATGCAGTATATAAAACTGTATAACATGTCTCGGCCCTCTATGGAGGGACTCGATGGAATCTGTATCTGCGCGTAACGTGTCTCGGCCCTCTAAGGAGGAACTCGATGTAATCTGTATATATATATATATATAACGTGTCTCGGCCCTCTAGTGAGGGACTCGATGAATGATGCATGGATGCGCACGAACATGACCTGGCCCGGGACTCAGTGGAGTGAAATAGTAACACTTAGCACGAGTAGATATCATGAGCAACTGAATGCAATTAAAATCATTATGTGACTCTCAATAAAATTATTACCATAAACTCTGTTACTGAAATCATAATCACTAGTAAATAATCATTTTTAAAACTGAACTGGTAGGAGTTAAGTACGTCCACCGTACTTTCATAAAAAAATCATGCCAAAAGAAATATGGAAAGGTCTCACATACCTCTTAGGCGAACTAATCAACTCGATATTAAGGTATGCCTCGTCTAGTACTTCAACCTATAATAAGGAATAACACGCTCGTCAATTTTGATTTTCTAATGTAAGTTATATGAATAACGGCTCCCTTATTTCTATAAAAATTTGGGCAGCATTTCCTTTTTTTATGTGCGTATCCACAATTTTCCAACAATCCAAATCAGCCGGCAATTCAACTCCAACTAACAATCCAATTCAAACCAACAATCCAACCATTTCAATATGTAATCTAACTAGGCTCCATATACCGCATATACGCCGTCATATAACCCCTTTCTCGTTACTTATGAAAGACAATAATTTAAATCATCAAGGTGATTATCGTACATATTTACCATATTCATTCAATACTTAAAATGTTACGACAATGTCTAAAAAGATTTCATAATTCCTTTCTTGGTTTCTTAAATCAATTTCATCTCGCGTCACCTTATATAACTAATTACATCACCAAGTATCAATGCTTCTTTCAATTGTTAACACACAATTAGTGACGCTGTCAATAATAGCAACAACGATTATATGGCACCAAAACAGCCCGTAAAGGGTCGCACAATGTCCGAAAGTTATTCATGAGTTTTAGGCCATTTAACATGCAACCATTTACTCTTTCCTTAATAAATAATCCAACTTATTTTCCAACAACTCCATATAATGAACACATCTTAAATCTTCACAAGTTATTCCATTTTAACACGCAATTAGTAATGAAATTTACAACACAACATACAAATTCAACGCATGCCCAAAATAGTCCAATTTCGGTTCAACATCCAAATTCCACATGCATTGTCTAAATTCAAGATTTCTTCCTAACACAAGTCCATTACTTCAACTACAACAATATGCAACTTTGATTATAGCATAGAAAGAAGAATTTTCATACCTTAATTTAATCCCCAAAACAGTCCCGATTTTTAGCCACTACTTCGTCAGCTGAACTTGTAACGTCGATAACTCTCTACTCCAGTGTCCTATCGACGAGCGGTTTATTGAGTTGGAAACTAGACTCAACGAACTTCATTTTAGGCTTTTGAAACACCCAAAAACTCCTAATATGCTAGGATATATTCCCTTCCAAATTTGATTAGAAATCTGTCCAGCAGTCCCGAAAATCTGCTCACTGTCCCAGCGAAAAATGTCACTGTTTTGGTCCTTTTCTTGCCCAATTCTTCATTTTTTTTAACTCCAATTCAACATGCAATCATTCCATAATGTCAACCCATCATTTATACATGTTTTCCTTCGAAAGTTTCATCCAAAAATTCAAAATATCTGGGCTACAACTCTCGGCAGTGACACGTTTTTTTGCCACTGTTTTTGGGTGATTTCTTAAGCTTGTAATTGTAGAGGAATTAGGCTAGGAAGAAGAGAAGTAAGAACCTAATTTGACTATGGGATTGAGGTTAATTTCAGATTTGGATTTGAGAGGAAATAGATGAGAGTTAGTGTTTAAGAATGGAATTGAAATTGAAATGAAAAAGGGTTTGGGGTGTTTTAATTTAAAATCTGAAAATAGCTTTAAAATTTTACACTTTGGCCCTTTTAATGCCCTCTTAGTTAGAAACAACCCCAAGTAGTAAATCTTAATTTAATCTCAACCCTCGTTGCCTTAAATTCTTACCGTCGTATCTCATATACCTTACTAATCCATGACGGGATTCATGCATATAGATAAACCATTATTATTAAAGAAATTTCCGGCGCCACATACGTTATTACCGAAAATTATTCCGTACCCACACGTAAGAATATACTTAAATTCAAAAATTGAATCTTAATCCTTAATGACGTTCTTAATCCGTGTCTTAAACTTACGAGGTGTAACATTCTCCCCCCCTTAGAAACATTCGTCCTCGAATGTTCATTACAAGTCTTATGAGAGAAAAATTTCGGCAGAGTCTCCTTTATAACTATGTCTATCCACATGTATCCAGCAAACCAACAGATGTCTCATAGGGCCACAATATAACACACATGCAATTCACCAATTCAAAATAGTCAAGGAACCAAATTACTTGTGAATATTCAACTGAATCTTATGTAATACCTTGAACAAAGTTAAAGAGTCTGTATACGGTGCTATATTCCTCTATTTTTGAATTTGCCATGATATTCTGGCTGGTACTACCTTGTACATCTGCTTCAATTTATAATGGTATGTAACGTTTCCCCCAAATCTGTATTGCATGCTTAACATGTCGACAATTCATGTATACCATTGCGTATTAACATAGCTCGTATAGATTTGACTCCTGTACTAAACAAGTGATCTCGTTCCTTGATGTAAGACATTATATCGTGACGTCTTGATACTATATTAATTCCAATATTATGCAACACTTTATCCACTGAAATTTTAATTTCCACATCGTCCATAGGAAGAAATATATCTTGAATGACACACACCTTTTTCTTTTTTTTTTACCCACCTTTACTTATATACATCAAGAGGATATAATTTTTATCTTAACAAATCTCATGCACTTGACACAGTAAATTTACTAGAACTTGTCATTATCCACCAAAGATTATGTATATATCAAGTATGTAGTGACATGTGAGACAATGTCATCGGGTAGATACTGTCCTAGCTTTGACAAATCTCATCAATCCCCACGTAGTAATTCTTGACATCTTCCACCCTTTCATCACTAAGAAAATATGATAGTAGTATATGGTGTAATGTTTCCAATCTGGTCCGATTATCAAACCAAATGTTAGCGGTCCCACTCTTTGTTTCCCATCATATTTTTTGTTCAATGTTATCCTTTACCTCAACAACCATTTTCAAGGCCTGAGAACCGCTCCGTTGCATATATTGAGGTAATGCTTGTAGTACATATCCCTAAAAAGTCAACCCATAGAGAGTTGGTGGTATTAGATTTCCATTATAGCTTTTTACACAATGCATTTAATATATCCAAAATGAGGTCTGAATCCCAATCCACTATCATCCTTAGGCAAGTACATTTTAACCATGTAAACCAATGCTTAGCCTTAACATCATTCTCACTATACACCAGAAGAAAATTATAACTATTTATATGTATATCTTTGATCACACATTTTGCAAGTCTTATAGCAGGCAGTATGTGTATAGGCACACTTGTGACATACTAGTAATCAACACTGCTTTACCTCATGGTGACAATAATTTTTCTTCCCAAGCCTGTAACTTGTCTTTAATCTTCTTAATTAATTCAGCATAGTCTATCTTCCTCTTTCTAACATGTAGTACTGGACATCCTAAATACATGAATGAAAATGTTCCATTTGTGAAACCAGCAATACATTTTCCTTGCTTAATCAAGTTACTAGGAGTCTTAGCATGCATATAAATAGAACTCTCATTTTATTGATCAAATGGCCAGAAGCTTCTTCATACTCTTTCAAAGCCTGCCTTAACTCCTTGTAAAATCATTCCATTTGCTTTTGTTGGAAATTCTTCAAACAACTCCTCTTTAAATCTAACAATATCCTCCCTAAAACTTAGTTTTTTAAAAACATCTCCAAAAGTTTCCTTACTCCATAATAATAGGGCGATCTTGACATTCTTGATTTGGTATAAAAGAAAGCGAAATCATCTTAATCAACAACGATGTTCCAATTTTGATTTAGCGCCTAAAGAATGCTTCGTATTACATAACCCAAGCTAAAATAAATGTTTGCCAACATCCTATCGAACGTCTTAAAAGTGATCACTATCGGTTCTTTCATTCCACTACTTAAAAGGACTTCCTTTAAATTCAATTTCAAACATTTCACATGAATTAGTTCAAAATGCAAAAATCCTCACGCTCTGCAGATATATATGAAGATCGCTATTGTCTCCTTCCATTTATAATAACATTGAAATCCCCACTAACTAGCCAAGGATTCTCGTATAAATCGACAATATAGTATAAACTATCCGAGACAACCTTCCCGATGCATCACTCTTTGCATATACCATAGTATATCTACAGTTCATGTAAATCCTTCACCGATTAGTCCTTAAGTTTGTCATGTTAATCATCCTCATATTATCTCACGATTAAGTTTCTGTTGATTACTATATTTAGGATAGACATAGCCGCTTCCATCGCCATATTCTCGCATTGGACATCATTATCCCATCTTCCTTTAATATTCTGCGTTACTATTATTAGAGTTGTTACCGTTGGTACACCTCACGACTCTTGTCAACATTCCGCTCCTCAATAACTTTTGCTGCTACAAAAGCTCCTTCAACATGTTCTTTAGTAGTAAGAGTTGCTTTTGATTCTTCTATCAATTGTGGGTCCTTAATGAGCTGTTTTACTTCTACCACCTTACCATCATCATCTTCTTTATTCTATTTATTACCATATTCTTCCCCGGTATCTCCTTCTTCCTCCTTTTTTGCATTATTACCGTTTGTCTCCTCAAGTGACATTTGTTTTATCCTTTCGTTGGACTTACTAACTCAGTGGTGTCTTTGGCTGCGTTAACATTTGTCACTTTGGCTACATCACACTGAATATCTATTATCACTTCGTTGAATTCATCTATATCTTTGTACCTCTTTTATCTGTTTTCCATCCTTCTATTATGGTCTGTAGAAATTCAGGATTCAACCTTCACCTATTAAAGTATCTGAACTTATACTAAGTCTTTATGCCTACTTCTCATCCAATTAACCCTAGAGAATGTTCATATAGACCTGGTTTCTTGAAAACACCTTAGAAGCATGTAGGTTATCAACTCATTCTTGATTAGTAAGTGCTGCTATACACCTTGTATGCCACTGATTTCACCATAATCTGCTACATACTACTTAAAACCCATTATCTCAGTCTTAGCGACATGACACTTCACTCTTCCAATGTCTAACCACCGTTTTCTTTTAAGAGCCACATCATTAAACGCATACACCAAGGTTACATGAAAACTTCTCTTTGTACCCCTATGTGTTACCCCGCAGTATATCAATTATTCTGTACAACTTAATATCTACTTCATAGAGATGAGACTTCCACCATAACCATATTCCTCCATTTGGATGCTCGGTAAGATTAGTACTTAGAAGGTCACCCCCTACACAAATTAAGCGAGGTATTATGAACTTCTTCTATATTTTAACCTTTGGTTCCACTAGACCAAATAGCCTCATCTTAGCATTCTGCGTGAACTAATGCGTTGAAACTGTGCACAAATACATACCTCGATTACCAATCCTTCAAATAACTTCTTAACTGAAAATATGAACTCCAAAGGTTACAATATTTAAAGTGTTTGACACAACTATACACTAATAGGATGCTCATCATTCCCAAGTTCTAAGTCATTTGCGAAAGAAACTCAATTAATTCATATGTCCAATACTTTCCAGCATTCGGTCCAAAATAAGAAAATGTTTTCATTCTTATATTAATCTTATTATTCCAGAAGTAATAGCCTCTTCTTATTCTTACCTGAGAACAATGTTCTTTTGCAGTTTCCTACCTTCACATAGTCCAGCAACATGGTATATCATAAAATCGTCACAGATTCTAACAATTAGAGCTCAATATTTAATTAAAGGTATGAAGAAGAAAATAGTAGGTAAACTTCATTTTCTATCTTTGGAAGGAAAAGTTCAATCTCCGTAACTATAGAGCAGATAACGTAGCATAACGGAATACCAATTCGTAAGATAGAGACTACTGCAATTTATTTCACAAGTCGACACCTCATTCAAGGTGCGAAGAGATCTCTTCACTACTCGTAATTGTAAGCAACTCCACTTCTTTTAACACTTATTCACTTATTTCTTACTTGTCGTACTTTTCATAATTCCAACATATTCTAGTATACATACGTAACCTCGGACATTGCTCCTGGTCCCAATCCTTGACGATACCATCTTTTATTCAGTATATAGAAGATTCTGAAGAGTTACCTTACCTGACGTGGACCTAGTACCTCCAAACCTGGTCATCATACTTCTCTTCAAACTCTTTCACTTCCCTTATGGCTTGACGCACCAAGTCAAGTCCGAATAGCTCTGATTTTCCCTTCCGAGCCACTGTCGCTGTCTTTCGAGACATATCTGCAACCACAATAATTATTAGGAAGAGGGGGTTATCCTAATGGCATAACTCTATTGCACGATCTACGAGATGAAAGAGTAGAAACTAATCCTAAATGTCCGGCAGCCTCCTGCGTATAGGTATGGTGCACAACATACCCATACACAAGACTCTACTAGACACCGCCTCAGACATTAGAGGACTAATCGCTCGATACCACTGCCGCGACCCGGCAGGCGGGCGCGACTAAGCGTCTAATTGACGTCCTGGCGACTGTCACTCTTAATTTATCTAATACAGAGATTTATAGAAATTTCGGCAGCACAACGTTGCTTTTACAACATATTCCTAAAATGGGCGAGCCGACAAGGCTGCTAAAACAACAACAAAACAACATGTCATAATAGGCTAGCCGACTAGGCTGTCACCCACCAACATCACGTGCACAAAGACATAATCAAAATAAGCAAGCCGGCAAGGCTTCCACTAGATTACAACATTAAAAAACCCAAAAACAAGGTACAAACATCCAGCCTTGTTGTCGGCGGACCTCAAGTGCAATCGACATATGACGGACAGGACCGTTGTCACGACGACCGGCGCGACTAGTACCCTGCAGGTACCACTCGGTATACATCAGAGAATAGCAGCGGAACATACATAACACATAACTTATAAAAAGGTAACATCACTGGTCAGCCGATAAGGCTGCCTTCCATAAAAACATACTAATCAAAAGTATAGCAATACAACTTGTTCTTACAGCCCAACACATATGTGACCACAGACCTCTAAGGATAACAAGCGTGGCGGGACGGGGCCATACCATACTCGAATGTACACAATACCTATAGCATCAGGGAAAATCCGTACCAATAAAATATAAGTTTCCGGAGGAATGGAGCTTCTGACACCAGAACATTGATCCTAAGAACGAGGATCCACCACCTGCTTACCACTGCGGCGTAACGCACCCAGGAAGGGTCGTTACACATATGTACCAAGTATGTAAAGCTGGAAAATACTGTAGTAATGATATCATAAGTCTAAAAGTAAACTGGAGTCATGGAAGACAATCAAAATACCTTTTACTGTGTCTTACTAACAATGAGAGTGACAAGTATATATATAATACTACATAAAATAGGGGCCTCATGATCAAAACAGGTGCCTCGTAGTATCAATAAGCACCCTACTCTCGACTATTTCACCGCATAGGTCTGTGGACCGCATTAGGTATTCTCGTGATAGGCACTACCGCGCGTGGGACTATTTCACCCGCGTAAGCCCATAAGGACTCGCGTGAGGTATTCCTCGCGTCGTGGGTAGCAAATCCACGGAATAGGTGGAATAACGATCTTGGGACTTACCCGCCGGATATACTTTCTTGAAGGCGGATGGTATAACGATCTTGGGGACTTACCCCTCAGATATACTCTTACAGTGAAGCAGATGGTATAACGATCTTGGGGATTTACCCCTCCGATATACTCTTACACTGGAGGAGGTGGTATGGCGATCTTGGGGCTTGCCCCTTATGCATACTCTACCACGGAGAAGGTGGTATAACGATCTTGGGGCTTGCCCGCCGGATATACTTTTACCCTAGCTCAAACTGTCATCATATCATAATCATAAATAAGTTAAGAAAACTTATAACTTCTTATTAGCCTTGTTCATATACCCTCTCATTTTAGTTTACTTAAGGCACTTAATCATATCTTTAATAAAAGGAAACCGGGAATTTAACCCAAGGACTACATACTTCAACTCTTTTAAAAGTGCCTCTTTTTCATACATAAAACCTTTGGGCAATTGATGCCTTAAAATCAATTTGCCTTTCATAAATCAAGTCATTTGTTCTTACTTATCTTACTTAGAATAAATCTCTTCTTATCAACCTTTTATAAAGCTAATAAACCAACCTCCCATAAGGTTGTTATATTAACCCTATACTTTAATAAAATCATACTTTTCCCTTAACCAAGGGACTTATACATCTTAAAACGAAACAAGTCTTTATATACTCAAAACAAATAAGAATACCACATTTTTGTACGTCTACCGTACTACATAGTTACAACTACTCATGCTCAAGAGATAGAAAAGCTTCACATACCTCTCCGGTCAATCCACTTGCTAAGTCCAAACTACCGCAAGTAATATGTCAACCTAAAATAACCATGACACGTTTATTAACCTCTAATTTCAATGTAGAAATAATCTAAGTTCAAAGTCACTAAATTCTACGGAAAATTGGGCAGCATTTCCTTTGTTTCTACCTACTTTGCCACCTTTCTCAAGGCCGAATTCAACATCCAAACGCCACATTTAAGGCTCAACAATCCAAACATTTCAAAGGGGATTACACACCTAAACTTGGTGTGTAAAATTCTGCCCCATAAGGTACAACAATTCACTTAATTCTAAGGTAGTTTTTAGGCTACAACATGCTCATAATATCTTCTTAACCAATTCCTTCACATTCAAACCATATTTCTTACATGCAATGATTCTAAGTGCATTATTTACTACTACAAATCCCTTCTTCTTCACATGCAACATTAATACTAGCTACAAGAGAAGAAATGTTACCTTTAGAGCTTTAGCCAAAACTATTCCAACACCTTTGCTAGCCTCCTTTCCAAGAACACCACCACAATGATTCCTACAAGCAAGCCACAAGCTTCCTTCTTGTCCTTAACTTTTCAGATTTTTCCTTACGCTTGAATTCCTCTTGGAATTTTAGAGAGAAGTGGGAGCTTAAGCTTAGAGAGAGAGAGAGATTGAAAGATGACCAAGTATTCAAGACTTGGTCAATATAAGGCATGCAAGAAATCAGATGGGGAACACTTGTCACCCTCCGAGGTCTTTAAAGAGAAATCGATTTTTCCTAAGTTTTCACTTTGAAATCCGTCTTGGCGCGCGGCTAACGCCGGCGCGCTGAAACTCTGCGGACTTTGAACTTCCATCTTTGCGGCGCTGCAACTTCAGCGACCACTCCGAATATCGTGGCCGCCCTCGCGCTTTGTCCGGCACATTTATGTCCGTGCGCCCAGACTTGTAACACCCATAACTTTACTCCGGCGCCCTATCGACGAACGGTTGGTTGCGTTGGAATCTAGACTCAACGAACTACGCCCTAGGCCTATGAAACACTTAGGAACTCTCAATGTACTGGGTCATAACCCGCCTCAAAGTTGACTAAAACCCGCCCGGAACAATCCGTCAACCTATCCTTTGAAAATTTTAAGTCTTACATGCTTTCGTACGCTCTCATACGTAGGGTCAGAATTGCGGGGTATAACACCCGTCGTGCCCAAAATATGCATAAGTCTGAAAGATAAAGGTTTGTACCAAAATAGCTGGCTCCGGAACAAAGGAGCTCTCCAACTGTTGTATAGAAATCCAAGACCGGAGGGTCACCTATCTGAACACCTGAACCTGCGGGCATGAATGTAGCCCCCCAGGAGAGGGGTCGATCTGAAATAATGTCTTGAGTATGTAAAACATAAAATCTTGGCTGAATAACAATCGTACCAAGTAAAAAGAGTCATCAAATTTCATAAAGCGATAATCATGCCAAAAATCATATCATGTTTACTGAATCATAAATCATCATGCTTATGTTTGTATATAAAACTGTATAACATGTCTCGGCCTACATGGAGGACTCTATGGAATCAGATCTGCAAGGCATGCGTGTATCGACCCTCATGGAGGAACTCGATGTAATCAGTATATATATATATATATATATATATATATATATATATAATGTGTCTCGGCCCTACAGTGAGGACTCGATGAATGATCGTGGCTGCGCCGAACATGACACGGCCGGACTCAGTGGAGTGAAATAGTAACACTTAGCACGAGTAGATATCATGAGCAACTGAATGCAATTAAAATCATTATGTGACTCTCAATAAAATTATTATCATAAACTCTGTTACTGAAATCATAATCACTAGTAAATAATCATTTTTAAAAGCGATGGTAGGAGTTAAGTACGTCCGTGCTTTCATAAAAAATCATGCCAAAAGAAAGAAGGAAAGGTCTCGCATACCTCTTAGGCGAACTAATCAACTCGATATTAAGGTATGCCTCGTCTAGTACTTCAACCTATAATAAGGAATAACACGCTCGTCAATTTTGATTTTCTAATGTAAGTTATATGAATAACGGCTCCCTTATTTCTATAAAAATTTGGGCAGCATTTCCTTTGTTTATATGCGTATCCATAATTTTCCAACAATCCAAATCAGCCGGCAATTCAACTCCAACTAACAATCCAATTCAAACCAACAATCCAACCATTTCAATATGTAATCTAACTAGGCTCCATATACCGCATATACACCGTCATATAACCCCTTTCTCGTTACTTATGAAAGACAATAATTTAAATCATCAAGGTGATTATCGTACCTATTTACCATATTCATTCAATACTTAAAATATTACGACAATGTCTAAAAAGATTTCATAATTCCTTTCTTGGTTTCTTAAATCCATTTCGTCTCGCGTCACCTTATATAACTAATTACATCACCAAGTACCAATGCTTCTTTCAATTGTTAACACACAATTAGTGACGATGTCAATAATAGCAACAACGATTATATGGCACCAAAACAGCCCGTAAAGGGTCGCACAATGTCCGAAAGTTATTCATGAGTTTTAGGTCATTTAACATGCAACCATTTACTCTTTCCTTAATAAATAATCCAACTTATTTTCCAAAAACTCCATATAATGAACACATCTTAAATCTTCACAAGTTATTCCATTTTTAACACGCAATTAGTAATGAAATTTACAACACAACATACAAATCCAACGCATGCCCAAAATAGTCCAATTTCGGTTCAACATCTAAATTCCACATGCATTGTCTAAATTCAAGATTTCTTCCTAACACAAGTCCATTACTTCAACTACAACAATATGCAACTTTGATTATAGCATAGAAAGAAGAATTTCATACCTTAATTTAATCCCCAAAACAGTCCCGATTTTTAGCCACTACTTCGTCAGCTGAACTTGTAACGTCGATAACTCTCTACTCCAGTGTCCTATAGACGAGCGGTTTATTGCGTTGGAAACTAGACTCGACGAACTTCATTTTAGGCTTTTGAAAGACCCAAAAACTCCTAATATGCTAGGAGATATTCCCTTCCAAAATTGACTAAAAATCTGTCCAGCAGTCCCGAAAATCTGCTCACTGTCCCAGCGAAAAATGTCACTGTTTTGGTCCTTTTCTTGCCCAATTCTTCATTTTTTTAAACTCCAATTCAACATGCAATCATTCCATAATGTCAACCCATCATTTATACATGTTTTCCTTCGAAAATTTCATCCAAAATTCAAAATTTCTGGGCTACAACTCTCGGCAGTGACACGTTTTTTTGCCACTGTTTTTGGGTGATTTCTTAAGCTTGTAATTGTAGAGGAATTAGGCTAGGAAGAAGAGAAGTAAGAACCTAATTTGACTATGGGATTGAGGTTAATTTCATATTTGGATTTGAGAGGAAATAGATGAGGGTTAGTGTTTAAGAATGGAATTGAAATTGAAATGAAAAAGGGTTTGGGGTGTTTTAATTTAAAATCTGAAAATAGCTTTAAAATTTTACACTTTGGCCATTTTAATGCCCTCTTAATTAGAAACAACCCCAAGTAGTAAATCTTAATTTAATCTCAACCCTCGTTGCCTTAAATTCTTACCGTCGTATCTCATATACCTTACTAATCCATGACGGGATTCATGCATATAGATAAACCATTATTATTAAAGAAATTTTCGCCACATCGTTATTAGAAAATTATTAAACTCAACGCGTAGGAATATACTTAAATTCAAAAATTGAATCTTAATCCTTAATGACGTTCTTAATCCTTGTCTTAAACTTACGAGGTGTAATAATTTTGAAATAGAAGATAATTAATATGATAATTATTACACCTCGTAAATTTAAGGCGATAATTAAGAACGTCATTAAGGAAATTAATATACTTAAGGATGTGATTCCGGAATATTTTTTTGATACTACGAGCGTGTCAAAGGGAATTAAAGGAAATAGGAGTTAAGATTAATAGAAGTGGGATTAAGATTTATTACTTGGGGGATTGATTTAAATTAAGAGGACACTTTGGGGACCAAATAGTAAGTGTAATTTTCAGATTTTCAAATTGCCCCTTAAAACTTATGAACCCTTACCTTTCCATTTCATTTCAAGAAAAACATTGTCTTCTCATCTTCTTCTCTTCTACACTAACAACCGAAAATACACCTCCCCCATAGTCAAACTTGAGCTTTATTTTCTCCTCTTAGACTAGAATTCTTCACCTAAATTAGGAGTCAAAACAACACCCAAAAACAGTGGGCAAATTCGGCCCAAATTGTCTAAATTGAGGCTCCAATTTTCCAAAATTTTAAGACAGTTTTTGGAAGGAAAACATGTAGAAATGATGGGTTAACATTGTAGATTGTTGCATGTCAATTTGGAGTTGAAGAAGTATGAAAATGGGGGGGCAAAATCGGCAAAAATTGTGACAAAACAAAATCGGGATTTCTGGGGCAGATTTTTAGTCAACTTTGGAAGGGCATATATCCTAGCATATTAGGAGTTTTTGGGTGTTTCAAAAGCCTAAAATTAAGTTCGTCTAGTCTAGTTTCCAACTCAACAAACCGCTCATCGATAGGACACTGAAGTAGAGAGTTATCGACGTTACAAGTTCAGCTGACGAAGCAGTGGCTAAAAATCTAGACAGTCACGTTTTTGGGGACTGTTTTGGACGAATTCGAGGTAAAAAATTCTTCTTTTATAGTTTAATGACATTGCATGTTGTTGTAGTTGAAGATATGAATTGGTGTTAAGATGGAATTGGAAATATGAAATGCATGTGATTGTATTAAGGATATATACACCGATTTAGAACCTATTCTTGGCGTACGTTGGAATTAAGTAATTGTGTTGGTATGTTATTACTAATTGCATGTGAAAATTTAGATGAAACCTTGATGTTTAAAGTTAAAGTTGTTAATTGAAGTTGTTGGGAGATTAATTGGAAAGTAAGGAATTTTGGAAAAAGCTTTGGAATTGTAAAATGTTGATATGACCGGAAAGTTGATAGAAATTGTTGAAAATTTCGATAATGTATTACGGACTAAATTAGTGTGTGAATATAAGTTACTACATGCATATTTATTGAGGCAATTATCTATACATGCCTCGAAAGGATTAAAGTATAGAAAAGTGTTAAATTCACATTCTTGAATTGGCGATGTCGTTAAGAGATTGGATTGCCCCATGATAATTCTAACGTGACTAAATGATTGACTAACATGAGAGGTAAGTGTATAAATTCCCTTGGTTATTGAAGTTGATAAATTGAATGTTTAGATAATTTTGACTACATATGGAAATGGTAGTGGTTATTAGTTTAATTTGGATCATTGGGTTGATTTAGATTGTTGGTTTGAATTGGATTGTTGGTTGATTTGGATTATTGGCAAAATTGTGGATACGCACATAAACAAAGGAAGTGCTGCCCAAATTTTTATAGAAATAAGAAGCCGTTATCTGAATAAATTACGTTAGAGATCGTAGAATTGACAAACGTATTGTCATTATTATAGGTTGTATTACTGGATGAGACATATCTTAGCATTTAGTTGATTTGCTCGCTTATAAGGTATGTGAGACTTTTCCTTCTTTCTTTTGGCATGATTTTTATGAAAGTACGGCGGACGTACTTAACTCTACTGATTCGCTTTTAAAAATGATTATTTACTAGTGATTATGATTTCGATGTGAGTTTATGGTAATAAGTTTATTGAGAGTCACATAATGATTTTAATTGCATACAGTTGCTCATGATATCTACTCGTGCTAAGTGTTACTATTTCACTCCACTGAGTCCCGGGACAGATCATGTTCGTGCACAACCATGCATCATTCATCGAGTCCCTCACTAGAGGGCCGAGACACGTTATATATATACAGATTACATCGAGTCCCTCCAGAGGCGAGAGACACGTTCTGCGGCAGTCAGATTCCATCGAGTCCTCCATGTAGGCCGAGACATGTTATCTGATTTTATATCTGCATGAGCATGATGATTTATGATTCAGTATACATGATATGATTTTCAGACATGATTCTCAGTTTTATGAAATTTGATGACTCTCTGTTTTACTTGGTACAGTTGTTATTCAGTTTTCAGTATTTTATGTTTTATGTACTCATTACATTATTTAAATCGACCCCTTTCCTCGAAGCTGCGTTAATGCCGCGAGTTCAGTGTTGAATAGTGACCTCCGGTCTAGGATTTCTGCAATGATTGGAGAGCTCCTTTGTTCCGGAGCCAGCTATTTTGGTACAGACCTTTATCTTTCAGACTTATGCATATTTTGGGCACGACGGGGTCCTGTCCCATCATATGTCAGTATTACACTCTTAGAGGTCTGTAGACAGTTGTGGGTTGGGCGTTTGTACATTGTTTTGGGTTTTGATGTTATTATCTCGTGGCAGCCTTGCCGGCTTGCTTATTTTGATTATGCCTTTGTGCACGTGATGTTATTTGGTGGCAGCCTAGTCGGCTAGCCTATTATGATTGTTGTTTTGTTGTTGTTTTGTCTGTCTTGTCGGCTAGACTATTTTAGGGAAATGTTGTAAAAGCAGCGTTGTGCTGCCGAAATTTCTATAGATCTCTGTATTAGATGGATTAAGAGTGACAGTCGATGTGGCGTCCATTAGGGCGTTAGTCGCGACTTTCGGGTTGGTCGTGACAAAAGTGGTATCAGAGCAGTTAGTCCTCGGAATGTCTACAGACCGTGTCTAGTAGAGTCTTGTGTATGGGTATGTTGTGCACCATACTTATACGCAGGAGGCTGCCGGACATTTAGGATTGGTTTCTACTCTTTCATCTCGTAGATCGTGCAATAGAGCTATGTCATTAGGATAACCCCCCCTCTTCCTAATAATTATTGTGGTTGCAGTTATGTTCCAAAAGACAGCGACAGTGGCTCGGAAGGGGAAAATCAGAGTAAATCGGACTTGACTTGGTGCGTCAAGCCATAAGGGAAGTGAAAGAGTTTGAGTAGAAGTATGATGACCAGGTTTGGAGGTACTAGGTCCACGTCAGGTAAGGAAACTCTTCAGAATCTTCTATATACTGAATAAGGGATGGTATCGTCAAGGATTAGGACCATGAGCAATGTCCGAGGTTACGTATGTATACTAGAATATGTTGAAATTATGAAAAGTACGACAAGTAAGAAATAAGTGAATAAGTGTTAAAAGAATTGGATTTGCTTACAATTACGAGTAGTGAAGAGATCCCTTCCAGACCATGAATGAGGTGTCGACTTGTGAAATGAATTGCAGTAGTCTCTATCTTACGAATTGGTATTCCGTTATGCTATGTTATTGATGCGCGTTAAGATGCACACACTTAAACGCAAGTGCACGTTATCGTATCAAGTAGTATAGTCTTAGATAAGACCGAATATCGTCCTCTAAGATTAGGGTTCAAGTACCAATTATCTATTTTCTAGTATCTATTTGGTGGATTAATGATTGATTGGTTGTTTATGACTAAGAATTATAAAAGCTATTTAGAGTATAAAGATTTATTTCAGGAGTGATGAGAATAGGGCTTCTATGTATCCTCACTATCCGCATGCTACTTACTAATGCATTACTTATGGTATTCTTTTGGAGAAAGCGGGTTCTGAAATCGTTTTATACTCCGTTAGGTTTATATAAACACTCAACGATGTCGTTCCTTACCTACCTTCGGTGATAAGGGTAACTTTATAGGAGGATTAAAAACAAAAACCTAGTTGGCTGTCACGATGCGCAAAATTAGGGTTGTTAAGCCTGCATCAACGCTTCATAAATAATTGAGGTATTTTCATCCCCGATCCAAGAATGTCTACCCAACTTACGATATTCACAATCCCCTTTGTAATCGATTAGAAATCATATAGTGATAATTGGTTGTCAATTAATTACGAGAATTCAACTCAATTATTGGATAGATCTCACAATAAGAACAATAACCATAAGCGTCGTTAATTTATAACATAAGTTTCAAGCAATTCAACATAGAAAGCCCTATAAGAGAATTAGTTCCTAGCCATTGACATGACAAGAACTAATTACATGTTCATCATACAAAACTGAAATAAAGTAAAGAAAAGGAAAAGAAAAATACTTAAGAACGAGTTTCCAAGCCAAACATCCAAGGGTTGTGTTGTGGAATATTTACAAGGTGGATTGGTGGAAGGATGGATGTAGAATGGTGAATGGTGGAATGGAGAATGAATAATTCTTCTAATGATGTAGAGTATTTATAGCCAAAGAATCCTTTTGGTGAAGGGTTAGGGATTTGTAGGAAAGGAAAAGTTATTAGAATCCTTTTAGGTAAGGGTTTTAAGGTAGGAAAAGTTATCCCTTTAGGTAGGAAAAGTAATCCCTTTAGGATTCTGAAAATATGTCAAATTCGGCCCAGACTTCATAAATCGGAGTGGCGCGCCTGTGATCAGCCATGGCCCGAATTCAGCAACTCTCGGGACTTTCAGCACTTTGGCGCCATGGCCACTGCGCGCGCATGGCTCCGGTGACGTTTTAGCGGATTCTGTTTTCGTCATTTTCGTCCGGACTTCGTGGATCTCTCTATAATTCGGAACTTCTTAGACCATTTCTTGGCCCTTTTGTGTGCAATTCCATCTCATTTATGCTCATTTCATCTCCTTTCGTCATTTCTCCATTTAAATTTGTGACACAAAAGAAAGGAAAACGACCCTAATACTATACTAAACATAAATAAAATGAGTAAAATACTAATTAAAAAAGACTCAAAAAGTGTATATAAAATACACCGATCAGTTATCTGCTCTATAGTTATGGAGATTGAATTTTTCCTTTCAAAGATAGAAAATGAAGCTTACCTACTATTTTCTCCTTCATACCTTTAATTAAATGTTGAGCTCTAATTGTTAGAATCTGTGACGATTTTATGATATACCATGTTGCTGGACTATGTGAAGGTAGGAAAATGCAAAAGAACATTGTTATTTGGTAAGAATAAGAAGAGGTTATTACTTCCGGAATAAGAAGAGGTTATTACTTCCGGAATAATAAGATTAATATAAGAATGAAAGCATTTTCTTATTTTGGACCGAATGCTGGGAAGTATTGGACATATGGATTAATTGAGTTTCTTTCTCAAATGACTTAGAACTTGGGAATGATGAGCATCCTATTAGTGTATAGTTGTGTCAAGCACTTTAAATATTGTAACCTTTGGAGTTCATATTTTCAGTTAAGAAGTTATTTGAAGGATTGGTAATCGTGGTATGTATTTGTGCACAGTTTCAACGCATTAGTTCACGCAAAATGCTAAGATGAGGCTATTTGGTCTAGTGGAACCAAAGGTTAAAAGATAGAAGAAGCTCATAATACCTCGCTTAATTTGTGTAAGGGATTTTAAGCAGTATGTAGCAGATTATGGTGAAATGAGTGGCATGCAAGGTGTATAGCAGCACTTACTAATCAAGAATGGGTTGATAACCTACATGCTTCTAAGGTGTTTTCAAGAAACCAGGTCTATATGAACATTCTCTTGGGTTAATTGGATGAGAAGTAGGCATAAAGACTTAGTATAAGTTCAGATACTTTAATAGGTGAAGGTTGAATCCTGAATTTCTACAGACCATAATCGAAGGATGGAAAACAGATAAGAGAGGTACAAAGATATAGATGAATTCAACGAAGTGATAATAGATATTCAGTGTGATGTAGCCAAAGTGACAAATGTTGACGCAGCCAAAGACACCACTGAGTTAGTAAGTCCAACGAAAGGATAAAACAAATGTCACTTCAGGAGACAAACGGTAATAATGCAAATAAGGACGAATAAGGAGATAATGGGGAAGAATATGGTAATAAATAGAATAAGGAAGATGATGATGGTAAGGTGGTAGAAGTAAAACAACTCATTAAGGACCCACAATTGATAGAAGAATCAAAAGCAACTCTTACTACTAAAGAACAGGTTGAAGGAGCTTTTGTAGCAGCAAAAGTTATTGAGGAGCGGAATGTTGACAAGAGTCAGGAGGTGTGTACCAATGGTAACAACTCTAATAATAGTAACGCAGTAATATTAAAGGAAGATGGGATAATGATGTCCAATGTGGAGCAGAATATGGCAGTGGAAGCGGCTATGTCTATCCTAAATATAATAATCAGCAGAGAAACTTAATCAGAGATAATATGAGGGATGATTAACATGGCAAACTTAAGGACTAACTGGTGAAGGAGTTACATGAACTAGGTAGATATACTATGGTATATGCAAAGAGTGATCGTTGGGAAGGTTGTCTTCGGATAGTTTATACTATATTGTCGACGATATGCAGGATCTTTGGCTAGTTAGTGGGGATTTCAATGTTATTATAAATGGAAGGGAGACAATAGGCGATCTCCATATATATCATGCAGAGCGTGAGGATTTTTGCATTTTGAACTAATTCATGTGAAATGTTTGAAATTGAATTTAAAGGAATTCCTTTTAAGTAGTGGAATGAAAGAACCGATAGTGACTGTACTTTTAAGAGGTTCGATAGGATGTTGGCAAACATTTATTCTAGCTTGGGTTGGACAGAATATGAAGCATTCTTTTAGGAGCTAAATCAAAATTGGAACACTGTTGTTGATTAAGATGATTAGTTTTTTATACCTAAATCAAAGAATGTCAAGATCGCCTATTATTATGGAGTAAGGAAACTTTTGGAGATGTTTTTAAGAAACTAAGTTTTAGGGAGGATATTGTTAGATTTAAAGAGGAGTTGTTTGAAGAATTTCCAACAGAAGCAAATGGAATGATTTTACAAGGAGTTAAGGCAGACTTTGAAAGAGTATGAAGAAGTTTCTGGCCATTTGATCAATAAAAGGAGAGTTCTATTTATATGCATGCTAAAACTCCTAGTAACTTGATTCAGCAAGGAATATGTATTGATGGTTTCAAAAATGGAACATTTCCATTCATGTATTTAGGATGTCCAGTACTACATGTTAGAAAGAGGAAGATAGCTATGCTGAATTAATTAAGAAGATTAAAGACAAGTTACAAGCTTGGGAAGAAAAATTATTGTCACCATGAGGTAAAGCAGTGTTGATTATTAGTGTGTCACAAGTGTGCCTATACGCATACTGCCTGCTATAAGACTTGCAAAATGTATGATCAAAGATATACATACAAATAGTTGTAATTTTCTTCTGGTGTATAGTGAGGATGATGTTAAGACTAAGCATTGGTTTACATGGTTAAAATGTACTTGCCTAAGGATGATAGTGGATTGGGATTCATACCTCATTTTGGATATATTAAATGCTTTGTGTAAAAAGCTTGATGGAAATCTAAGACCACCAACTCTCTATGGGTTAACTTTCTAGGGAACATGTACTTCAAGCATTACCTCCGATATGCAACGGGAAGGTGATTCTCAGGCCTTGGAAATGGGTGTTGAGGTAAATGATAACATTGAACAAGAAATATGGTGGGAAACAAAGAGTGAGACCACTAACATTTGATTTGATAATCGTACCAAATTGGAAACATTACACTATATACTACTATCAGAGTTTCTTATTGATGAAAGGGTGGAAGATTTCAAAAGAACTGCTATGTGGGGATTGATGAGATTTGTCAAAGCTAGTACAGTATCTACCAGATGACATTGTCTCACATGTCACTACATACTGGTATATACCCTGTGGATAATCCTTGGTGGATAATGACAAGTTTTAGTAAATTTACTGTGCCAAGTGTATGAGATTTGTTGAGATAAAGATCCTATCCTTCTGAGGTATATATGTAAATGTGGGTTAAAAGAATGACATTCAAGGTATATTTCTTTCTATGGATGATGTGAAAATCTAAAACCCCAGTGGATAAAGTGTTGCATAATATTGGAGTTAATATAGTATCAAGACGTCACGATATAATGTCTTACATCAAGGAATGAGAGATCACTTGTTTCGTACAAAGGAGTTGTCAAATCTCTATGGAACTATGTTAACAATGTAGCGGGTATACACATAAATTGTCGTCATGATTAAGTATGCAGTACAGATTTGGGGGAAACATTACATACCATTTACAAATTAAAGCAGGTGTACAAGGTAGTACCAGCTGGAATGTTGTGGCAAATTCAAAAATAGAGGAGTATAGCACCGCATGGAGACTCTTTAACTTTGTTCAAGGTATTACATAAGATTCAGTTGAATGTTCACAAGTAATTTGGTTCCTTGACTATTTTGAATTGGTGAATTGCATGTGTGTTATATTGTGCCCTTGTGTGGCACCTGTTGGTTTGCTGAATATAGGTGTATCAGCATAGTTATAAAGGATACTCTGCCGAAATTTTTCTAGCATAAGACTTATTATGAACATTCGAGGACGAATGTTTCTAAGGGAGGAAGGATGTTACACCTCGTAAATTTAAGGCGATAATTAAGAACGTCATTAAGGAAATTAATATACTTAAGGATGTGATTCCGGAATATTTTTTTGATACTACGGTGTGTCAAAGGGAATTAAAGGAAATGAGAGTTAAGATTAATAGAAGTGGGATTAAGATTTATTACTTGGGGGATTGATTTAAATTAAGAGGACACTTTGGGGACCAAATAGTAAGTGTAATTTTCAGATTTTCAAATTGCCCCTTAAAACTTATGAACCCTTACATTTCCATTTCATTTCAAGAAAAACATTGTCTTCTCATCTTCTTCTCTTCTACACTAACAGCCGAAAATACACCTTCCCCATAGTCAAATTTGAGCTTTATTTTCTCCTCTTAGACTAGAATTCTTCACCTAAATTAGGAGTCAAAACAACACCAAAAAACAGTGGGAAAATTCGGCCTAGCTGTACCGAAATTGAGGCTCCAATTTTCCAAATTTGTAAGACAGTTTTTGGAAGGAAAACATGTAGAAATGATGGGTTAACATTGTAGATTGTTGCATGTCAATTTGGAGTTGAAGAATTATGAAAATGGGGGGCAAAATCGGCAAAAACAGTGGCAAAAAAAAATCGGGATTTCTGGGGCAGATTTTTAGTCAACTTTGGAAGGGCATATATCCTAGCATATTAGGAGTTTTTGGGTGTTTCAAAAGCCTAAAATTAAGTTCGTCTAGTCTAGTTTCCAACTCAACAAACCTCTCATCGATAGGACACTGAAGTAGAGAGTTATCGACGTTACAAGTTCAGCTGACGAAGCAGTGGCTAAAAATCTGGACAGTCACGTTTTTGGGGACTGTTTTGGACGAATTCGAGGTATAAAATTCTTCTTTTATAGTTTAATGACATTGCATGTTGTTGTAGTTGAAGATATGAATTGGTGTTAAGATGGAATTGGAAATATGAAATGCATGTGATTGTATTAAGGATATATACACCGATTTAGAACCTATTCTTGGCGTACGTTGGAATTGAGTAATTGTGTTGGTATGTTATTACTAATTGCATGTGAAAATTTAGATGAAACCTTGATGTTTAAAGTTAAAGTTGTTAATTGAAGTTGTTGGGAGATTAATTGGAAAGTAAGGAATTTTGGAAAAAGCTTTGGAATTGTAAAATGTTGATATGACCGGAAAGTTGATAGAAATTGTTGAAAATTTCGATAATGTATTACGGACTAAATTAGTGTGTGAATATAAGTTACTACATGCATATTTATTGAGGCAATTATCTATACATGCCTCGAAAGGATTAAAGTATAGAAAAGTGTTAAATTCACATTCTTGAATTGGCGATGTCGTTAAGAGATTGGATTGCCCCATGATAATTCTAACGTGACTAAATGATTGACTAACATAAGAGGTAAGTGTATAAATTCCCTTGGTTATTGAAGTTGATAAATTGAATGTTTAGATAATTTTGACTACATATGGAAATGGTAGTGGTTATTAGTTTAATTTGGATCATTGGGTTGATTTAGATTGTTGGTTTGAATTGGATTGTTGGTTGATTTGGATTATTGGCAAAATTGTGGATACGCACATAAACAAAGGAAGTGCTGCCCAAATTTTTATAGAAATAAGAAGCCGTTATCTGAATAAATTACGTTAGAGACCGTAGAATTGACAAACGTATTGTCATTATTATAGGTTGTATTACTGGATGAGACATATCTTAGCATTTAGTTGATTTGCTCGCTTAAAAGGTATGTGAGACTTTTCCTTCTTTCTTTTGGCATGATTTTTATGAAAATCTGACGGGCTTAACTCCTACTGCAGTTCGATTTTAAAAATGATTATTTACTAGTGATTATGATTTCAGTAACAGAGTTTATGGTAATAAGTTTATTGAGAGTCACATAATGATTTTAATTGCATACAGTTGCTCATGATATCTACTCGTGCTAAGTGTTACTATTTCACTCCACTGAGTCCCGGGCCAGATCATGTTCGTGCACAGCCATGCATCATTCATCGAGTCCCTCACTAGAGGGCCGAGACACGTTATATATATACAGATTACATCGAGTCCCTCCCAGAGGTAGAGACACGTTCTGTAGCAGAATCTGATTCCATCGAGTCCTCCAGAAGTAGAGACATGTTATCTGATTTTATATCTGACATGAGCATGATGATTTATGATTCAGTATACATGATATGATTTTCAGACATGATTCTCAGTTTTATGAAATTTGATGACTCTCTGTTTTACTTGTACGATTGTTATTGATTTTGATATTTTATGTTTTACATACTCAGTACATTATTTCGTACTGACCCCCCCTTTCCTCGGGGGGCTGCGTTCATGCCCGCAGGTTCAGGTGTTCAGATAGGTGACCCTCCAGTCTAGGATTTCTGTACAACAGTTGGAGAGCTCCTTTGTTCCGGAGCCAGCTATTTTGGTACAGACCTTTATCTTTCAGACTTATGCATATTTTGGGCACGACGGGGTCCTGTCCCGTCATATGTCAGTATTACACTCTTAGAGGTCTGTAGACAGTTGTGGGTTGGACGTTTGTACCTTGTTTTGGGTTTTGATGTTATTATCTCGTGGCAGCCTTGCCGGCTTGCTTATTTTGATTATGCTTTTGTGCACGTGATGTTGGTTGGTGGCAGCCTAGTCGGCTAGCCTATTATATTATTGTTTTGTTGTTGTTTTGGCGGCCTTGGCCAGCCCATTTTAGGAAATGTTGTAAAAGCAGCGTTGTGCTGCCGAAATTTCTATAGATCTCTGTATTAGATGGATTAAGAGTGACAGGTCAGTAATGACGTCCAATTAGGACGTTAGTCGCGGCCCGCCGGGTTGGGTCGTGACAATAATGTTCATATAGATAATATTGTTGAAACTTAAACTCATACACCTACTAGTGTGCCTTCTGCCAATGTTAGTACTACTAGTCGTATACCTCCTTTACCAGTAGTAACGAGTAGGAGAATAAGGAGTAAAGTGTGAAACTTTTATGATAGAATTGGGGACACTGATAGAGTTAGATGTAATATTTGTGGGCAAACTTATAAACATAAGAGAACTTTAAATGACGGGGGGATGGGCACTATAGTTAGACATGTAGAGAAAATTCACCCGACACAGTGGTCAACAACAAATTAAGTATAAAATATAAAGCCGCAGTTACATTATTTGATAACAACAACTCTGCTACTAATCTGCGTTCTAGTTCTGCTTCTATTCTGTGTCTACATCTGCATGATCTAATGAAGACGATGATAATGAATCTAGATTCTAGATATATGGAGCACTTTTATAACAACACAAGTTGCGGCGGAACCGCGGAAGCGGGACTGAAATTAATACTTCAGATTTAGAGGCTATGGAGCATCACCAATTCAATCAACATATAAATTACGAAGAACTTTGTAAAATGATGCATAATATGTAAATAAAATTATTATTACTTCACTATGTACTCTTATTAACATTATGAATAATGAAAGTTCGAAAGTTTACCTCTTATCATTAGTTTTTATTTTATTATCTCTTTAGTTGTTATTTGTTAACTTATGTCTACTAATTTAATAAATTAATAAAAGTATAACTACAATATAAAGTATAAAGTATAAAGTTATAAACTATAAAATAGAAAGTTAACTTTAAATTTTAAAATATAAAATATAAAAAAGAAAACTATATTATATTATTACATTACATATTTAATTTGAATTTAGTTAAATTTTTGAAATTAAAAAAAATTAAAATAAAAAATTCGATCCGGTAGGCCCGGTTCAACCCGGAACTGCACGGGCCGACTGGAAATCCGGTAGTGGACCGGTTCGGTAGGTTTGGTAAGCCGGTAACCGGCCCGGAACCGATTCAACCCGGTAACGGACTACCGGTCCGGATCGATCTGTTAGCCACCTTTAATTTTATCAAGATCCTTATCACACGTGCTAGATCAAATAGAACACATATTGGGCGGCGCCTACACAAACATTAATGCGGTCCAACAAATACTGGGCGCCGCCTACCCATACATGCATAAAGCGGTCTAACAAATATTGGGTGTCGCCTACCCAGACATATATATGCGGACTCTATACTAATTATTTAAATGACAATCAATTAAACAATTAGGAGAAATAATTAGTCTATGCGCACATTATCAATAATATGCTAAATAACAATAATCGTGGGTTAATTAATTTGTTTCAATTTAGAAGATAATTAAATTCCAAATTTATAACTCAAATTTTAATTTTCGGAATTTTCTGCTCATCCAAACAGTCCCTTAATAATTCATAAATTAAAATTTAATTTTCAGGAGTCTTTCCTGCAATTTTCAGAACCTTAAACTAATTACATATTCGCCCAGAGACCAAATCTGCTTTTCAGAAATTTACAGATTTACCCCAAGGACTAAATATGCTGATATAAAACTTTTAAATTTCCAAAAAATGTCCAGGGACCAAACTGCAATTCCAGAAACTTCAAAAAAATTTAGATTTGCCACAAGGGATAAATTGTAATTTCGGAAATCCTAATTTAATTGCAAATATGTCCTTGAACTATTTCAAAATCAATTTCAACCCCAAATCAAATTTGGGATTCAAGTTTTGGGGCAAAATTGATGGAATTGAACACCACCGATCGACGCCCCACGTCAGGCCGAACACACCGGTGGTTTCAATTCCCTGTTTGGTGGCCCACGACAGTCGAAAATTGAGCCACCGCCGACTATTTCCAAAATAGTCAGCGGTGACCCCTTTCCGGTGGCTTTCGCAATGCAACACCACCACCGTTCGATTCATCTCGTCGAGACAATCACGGTGGTGGTATTACTTCATCATTTTGACGCCCGAGGCGACCGAAAATAGGCCCGCCGTCGACGGCCTTTCCGGTGTTTACGCCGCGTCCCATCACATCTCAACACCTTTATCGACCATCTTATAAAATGAATTTCTCGATAATTGTGGAGACGGTGGTAGAATAATTTTGAATCGGCGGAAAAACCCACCGAAAACCACTGCCGCGACGGAATAGTGGCTGCCGTCGACCACTGTTGAGTTTCTGCCCAGTCTTTTTTTTCCCAGAAATTAATTTAATAAATCAAAAAAACTAATTTTCCCACGTAATCATTATTATGGATTATCGTATAATCATTTAAACCAACCTAGCTCTGATACCACTGTAGGAATTTGTTGGGTTCGTAAACAAGTAGTAAGCACAACGGAAGTTTAAAATTTTCTTACCCATCAACAATCCTGACATGGCTTATACGATAATCATGTTTATGTTCAAAACATAAAAAAGAAAATTTACAGGTTTTTAGCGCACTATTCAACACTAAGGTATCCACACGATTAGTTTCCTCGATTGCAAGATCTAACTCCAGTGTATCTCCTAATCAAGAAAGCTAGGAAATCTTGCTTTAGGAACTGAGAAGTTATTTTCTGTAACCTTATAATTATGAGGTATGTGTTGTATATATAGGAGTTCAGGACAAAACCTAAGCAAATATAAAACAGAAAAGCGGGCCCGTATTAATGTTCAAATGACCAAATTTGGTCCACTTTACACGCCCCATCGACGGCTAAGGTTCCCATTTTTTGCCAGTAATTTCTGGCCCAATTTCTTTCTTGTATTTGTCCGAATACTCATATAATATATCCAACACATTTAATTAAATTCGAAATTCAATTTGACTTAATTAAATAATTTCTATCAAATAGAAATATTCCATAATTATTATAAGTTAAATATCTCGATTTTCAATCAATTATTTAATACTTTCTCAATACACTCTTAGATCGAAGAAACAATCGCATATAGTGTGACCCTATATGTCTTCACATATCGACATTAATCTAATTAATGTCCATACGAAACTCCTAGAATGCGTCGTGTGACGAACTCAATATGTGAAGTATGTTTATATTAATCACTTTATCTCACATTTATTAGTTGACAACTAGACCATATTCTAAATATGTCTCTTGCACTGGCCAGTGACTGTAGTCAACCTAATAACATTGAGAAGTTGAGTGCTCTCTCGAATTTCCAATCGATGAATGAATCCTATTCTTGGCTCAACTACCACCTTGATTTACATCCTGATGCACCCAACACAAGTAATATCTTATCCAGAAAGAGTTTAAGCTTAGAACACGGTCAAAGTACATCATTCTGTAAATTAGGTGCGTATTGACCTTAAGTCAAAGTACCTTTATATTCCACACGCCGATAACACTATAGACATGTATAACAAATAGTTTATCGGCAGGGTATACCAATACTTCTCCAAAGTATCCATGTGTCCATCACGATTAACCATTACTCGTAGCTGTGAGATATACTACATTCTTGGATGCAGACCACATGTTGACTTATAGCATATCATCGATATCTATTCTCAATGATCATTAGTCGAGACTATTTTGAGAGTTACGTTATATCATTAATATCTCACTCTATTAATGACAACGTAAGCTCAAGGGATGCACATATATGAATAATTGCAAACAATCAAACAATAATTCAATAATTGCAAATGCCATAAATATTAATCTCATTAATAATACGAATGTGTTCAAGTACATTTTGTACCTAATATAGATTGTCTCTAGGACATACATACTTTCAATACATAACTACATGTATACATTATTCAGTTTTGTTCAATTTTCTTTTTCTAATATAAATTTAAAATTTTATAAAATAACATTTTCTTAAATTTTAAACCAAACCAAATCAATTTTATTTTATTTTATTTTTCACCTGATTTTTTTTTTGGATATTCAAGGTTTGATTAATCCAAAGTAGCATCTAGAAGTTCATGTTTAGAGATAAATAATCTCTACCAAAAACTCGAAAATTTTAATTAATGATGAAAGGGTAATTACTTACTACCCACCATAACCTTTAGTGGTAATTGGTAAAACCAAAACAAATCGTAATTTATAATGCATTCAAAGTTTGCTTGTGAAAAATGAAATAAGCTTCTAAAATATTGTACTGAGGTAGTTGTACGTTGTGGAGCTCTGACAGGTAGCGCTATTACTAGATAGCAACGGCTTATCAAGAAGCACAAGCTATCACTTCCAACAACTGGTAATTTCCCTCAATTTTGCAGTATCTATTTGTGTAGCTTTTGATTTTTCTTTTTTTAATTCTTGAAAATGATATGATAAATGGTCTCAAATTTCTGTTGTATTGGGTGAAGAGAAGAATGGGGCCTTTTGCATTAGCTTTGGATACAAAGAATTCTTCTGCTCCAGGTATCATGTCAGTTTAACTCAACATTGTAAAATTTGCTGCTCCAGATATCATGTTTAAGAAGAAGCTCATGAAGTATGGTTTATCTTATTGTTATTAAAAACAGGGAATACCCCATATTAGGATGTGGATTCATATTCGCGTCTTTCTTGACATTTTGCAGATGCATCTGGTAGAAAAATGGATAACCTTCAGATGGTACCAAAAAAGTTCTTTGCATCAGTCAACAATGGAGAAGAGAAACCTTTTGATTTCCTACGAATATTATTTGGTATGTCTGCTGAAATAATAGTAATAAGATGCTGATATTGGAGCATACTTGTCATATTTCCTAAATTTGCCGCTCTCTTTATTTTTATTTTGCCCACAACCAACCCCCACCTCTAACGAAACACACCCTCACAAAAAAAAGGCAGCCTGTTGCACGAAGCTCCCGCTATGCGCGGGGTCCGGGGAAGGGCCGGACATAGCCTTACCTTACATTGCTGCAAGAGGTTGTTTCCACGGCTTGAACCCACGACCTCCTAGTCACATGACAACAACTTTACAAGTTACTCCAAGACTGCTCTTCTCCCTCACAAAAAGAGGGGAAATAAAGGAATGAAGAGAAACAGAAAGACCAGTTCTTTCACTATATAATTGACAGATAGAAAGTCTCTACATCAATCTGGTTTCCCAACTTGCCCTTTGATTTGTGCTTTTGATTCTTTTACCAAAAGTACTTTAATATTTGTAGGTCAAGAATGGAACAATCACACCACACAAAAAAATGAACAGTAAATTGTTTAGGAGCCGTATGGACATGATTTGAAATCATGATGATTTGAAGTTGAAGATTGTTTGGACATGCAATTTGTCTTCTTAAGTTGTATTTTTCTTATAGATATAAAACCCCCCACAAGTTGTGAAAACCATAAAAACTTTTCCAATTTTTATACAATCTTACCAAATGAACAAGTCATAGTTCATAACAAAATTAATATGCCACTAGAAGGTCTTTCTAAAAAATACAACATCAATTAATCAAACTTTAGTTCAATAAAATGGAAAATTGAACACGAGTTGTAGTGTAGCTACTCTTTAATATAATCCTCCCACATGGTTTGGTAAGAGTAAATTTGTTATAAATATACTACCAACTTGTAGATCTTTTAATATTTGATATAAATGGTCGGTAAACATGATTGATTAAGATATCTACCAACTTATGGATCTATTTTTACAAAATATAAACTTCTGGGTCAAATTTTACATTTAAAAAATTTGAAATCATGATTTGGAATCCCAAATCAGGCCTTTTTGGATGATTTGGGATTTCATCTCATGAGATGAAATCGCATGTTCAAACGCAGATTTCATCTCATAAAATCGCATGTTCAAACGCCTACTTAGACTAAAAGTTCTTTTGACTACCTTTTGCTATACTGCTTGTATACAGGAGATTTTCCCATCATTTATAAGATTAGTTACCTTATCTGAAAGAACATTGTTTAGTCACTATAAAGAAATGTTCTTGACTGTCATTTGAAAATTCAAGTGATAAACTTGTCAAATGGCAGAATGGTTTTTTTCTCTGGAGCAACTTGGTGCTCAAAATGCATCATAATTCTTTTTTGACATGTAAAGGTATTTTTATTAATAAAGGCTCAGTACCAAGCTAGTACTGAGACAGAATACATCATACAAAGCTGGATAGTTATATGATGCATCATACTCCCAGGGCTTAGTTCAAGTGGTAAAGGTTGAGGGACTTGTGACTTAGGTCACAGTTTCAAGCCCTGCATCAAGCAAACTAAGCCTGGTATTTAAGTGGAGAAGGGTAGAGGGGCGGGCCTATTATCCCCTAGTTTCGAAGGTTGCGGTTGGTCCTAAGGGTTAGCTCTAGACGGATTTCTTGGTCACAAGAAAAAGCATATGACACATTAATTAGTTCCCGGGGGATGGTAAAAACATAGAGTTCCCAACTTCTAAAAAGAAGAGATTTCTAGTAATAAAAACTATTATAGGACAAGAATCTTCTGTTTCGAGGTTTGGCACTTCTAATCTTGGTCAATTTGTGCAGAGGGTGTCATAGCAGGAGGGATCGCTGGCGTTGTTGTTGAAACAGCTTTATATCCCATTGATACAATAAAGACACGGCTGCAGGCAAGTTAATTGTTTATAACCAAAGTCTGATACTACAATGCTAGAATTGGTATCTTTAGTAGCTTCACAAGTCATATCAGGCTTTCAGGATTCTCGAGACTATTAGCTCCTTATGTTGACAGGCTAGACCAAAGAGAGAAGGAAAGCGTAGATAAATAATTTAGACAGAGTAAAACTTTTGAAGTATTCATAGCCACATTCTATTGCCTAGTCCAGTTGACATAGCATTTGCATACAGCTGAGCGCTGCTCTTTATGGTTTGTCTTTGTTTATATACAGGTTTACTGCTGTTAAAATAGTCGAATGCAGAGCGTCAGGCCTCTTTTCATTTTAATTTACATCATTTTCAGTCTGTCGTTTCTCCCTGAGTGTTCGAGTCATCAGTTCATTGGTTCCCTGTGCAGGCAGCTCGCGGTGGAGGACAAATAGCCTTGAAAGGGTTGTATTCCGGGCTTGCTGGAAATCTTGCTGGAGTCCTACCGTAAGTTATAGTAACAAAGTACTATGTAATAGTATAGAACTATGTATATCAGGTGCCATGACAGAACTGTTGTCAACCAGATGCAGTTGAAATTCTTTTTTGCAACCATAACTAGCTTTTATTTCCTGAGGTGAACAGTCCTATTTTCTTGTACGGTTTCTTACCTAAGGATAATTAATAGTTGTTTCTATTGATCCTCTTCTCTTGTGCAGGGCTTCTGCTATTTTTGTTGGAGTATATGAACCGGCAAAGCAGAAGTTATTGAAGATGTTACCTGAAAATCTCAGTGCTGTGGCCCATCTTGTGAGAATTCTCCTCCCACTGTCATGATTGTATTTGGTCTTGTTTTCTATTTTTTTTTAAAATCAAGCTGGTCTTGTTTTCTAGTTTTTGCGATGTGACATACACCAATTCATTAATAGAACTTATGTGACTAGAAATCATTTGCCGGAACTTTTCTAGAGGGTGCTTGATGGCATATACTATAACGTAGTCATTTATTCCCCCCGAAAAAAAGAAAGAGGTACCACATGGAGAAGAATTTGAGGACTAAAAGGAACAAAATATTGGTGTACTAGACGATATGATACATTATGAAACTCAAGTAATTGGCTAGCAGAAACGTAGATGCAAATGAAATAAGAAAAGAAACATGACCCAAATCTTACAGTCTATCAAGCACACACTAAATCCTGGTTACTGATAACATGATTCCTTATCACCTCATAAATTGTAATTTATTCCTGTATATTGCACATGCATTTAACTCTGGAATCTTCACGAGGTTGTTTTTCTGGGGTCACTATTCTACAAGTTATGCCTATACATTCTTGTGGTATTTCAAATATAAGTTTTCACAAAAGAAAGATGTTTTTATATCTCAGTATCCACATCTGAAGCATGCATATTACTCTTTCACAGAGTGATTTCTGTTTCTTAGTAAGAACTGCCAAATTTCATGCAGACTGCTGGTGCTTTAGGAGGCATTGCTGCTTCTTTCGTTCGTGTTCCAACCGAGGTGAATGAATATTTTGAGATTTTCATTTTCCTGAATGTCATAATTCTCCTTTTGTTATCTTTCTTGATTTTTCCTGTTTAGGATACACCCTTTGTACATCTATTGATTGCATTTGGTTTCTTGACATTACAGGTCATTAAGCAGCGAATGCAAACTAGGCAATTTGCTTCAGCTCCTGATGCTGTTCGCCTAATTGTTTCAAAAGAAGGTTTTAAGGGTCTTTATGCGGTATGCTAATTCTTTAATGTCAAATATCTTGGACACAATTCCAGCACCATTTGTCCATTGTGCTTACAATTTCATTACAGTTTTTAGGTAGTACTGGTTCAATTTTCTGCAAATGATAGCTGGGTGCAACTTTCACGTGATAGATATAACATTGGTTTATTTTATCGTAATATGGGGATTTTGTAGGGATATGGGTCATTTCTACTTCGAGATTTGCCATTTGACGCCATCCAATTCTGTATCTATGAGCAACTGCGGATAGGTTATAAGATGGCAGTAAGTATCCTGCTTTCCAAGATGTTGAGTGCAACTTTTCACTAATATTATATGAAGCTTATCCATTTCGCTGTTGGCTATTTATGTGTGATAAAGCCTCATCCGGATGTTGTCTAAATTTTGATATATAGCTAAAGAGAATAAGAAAAGATTTTTGCATTGTTGAAGTGTGTGACCATCTCATCTAAAAGATTAAGTTGTTAGAGAGAGCACACTTTCAATATTTGATTATATTCTTAGCATGCCCCTCACGCGCTGACCTGATTTTTTTCATGGTCCAAGCACGTGAAAATTATTTTTGATAATGGGTGGCAGCGAGATTCGATCTTAGGACCTTTGCCTGCTCTGATACCAATTTGAAGGAAATAAAAATACACAAAAGAATAATATAAGCACAAGTAAAAGACCCAACAATGGCTATATAGAAGAAATTTATCAAACTAGAGAGAGGAGGTATGAGGCTTTACTCGATAACTCAAAACTCGTGAATCTCACTACAATCTAAGCTACCTCTCAATCTAAGAAAATATGTAGCAGAGCACCCCTATTTATAATACTAGAAACCAACATAGACCAAGACTAGAAAACTTATTCCTATATGACTTTGATAAATAAATCCACTAGACTTGGATTAAATAAACTACCAAATATTATTAAATTTTAATTAATTTTAAATTATTAATCTTGGTTTAATTCCAACATAGCCTCCCTTAAACCAAGAACTGAAGCTTGAGTGTGCCATGAACAATATCATATCTTATAGAAGTCAACCACCGTAGAATGAGAACAATTTCCTGAAATATGTAGCATCGACAAAATTGCGGGTGCCATCTTTGGTCAGCTTTAATTTCTCTTTAACATGATTCAAAGTTAATTTGAACTTCTGTATGTTAAATATCTTTGAAATATCATCGTCACATTCTTTGTTCTTGTTATCCCCTTCAATAGCTAGTCTTGATTTAAAATCATCTATTTCTCCAATTGATTTTTATTTGATCTTGCGTGCCCATTCAACTTCAATTTGCCTTTTGTATGTGGTAGAATAGTATCGTCAACTAGCAATTTTTCATGCTCTTCAAAGTCTAGAATTTCGAATAATGACTCAAAGTTTATTGTATCTTCAATTTCCATAATCATGCACTTGCAGATCTGGACCCTTAATTGTTTCTGATTCAATTTTGGGTAGATCATTGTAAACTTTCTGTTGATGAACTCTTTTTCTTCTCTCATCACTAGATTCATCTTCAATACCTTCAAACAATTTTTCTTGTGTAATAATGGTGGGTACTTCTATTCCTTTTTCAATAGCCCCACCTTGTATAGACCAATCATGTCTATTATGTCTTATTACTTAAAATACTAGTAGTCTCTATCAAAAGAGCAGCATTTTCAACCAAATCATCCTTTTTAGCTATCTTATGAATTATTGGCAGATCAGTTTGAACATTATTGAAGTCTTCTTTGCAATCAAATATATCCATACCACAATAAAAGTTACCTCTGTCTTCGCTTCTTTTCTCCATTATTTCTGAAATTTGGCCTTCTTCATTTATTTCTGCCAGATTCAATAACCCTTCTTTTTCTTTTGGTTGATCATCCTTTGTTTGCAATGCCTCTTCCACTATCTCATATGTTTCTTGATTCAAGGACATCTCATATGTTACCAATTCATCTTCTAGATCATCAAGTCTCAAAGTATTAAGATCCTGAGTAGCCTCAAGAATTGTCTTCTTGGTGTGAAACTGTAATCTTAGAGACTTCAATATCTTTTCAACAGCTTTAACTTCTTCCAAAACATCTCCATTGACCTTCATATCATTAACAATTTCTCTAATTCTTGTAAAAAAATATTTGACAGATTCTGTTGGTTTCATCTGGGCCAACTCATACTGCCTCCAAAGCTCTTAAAGTTTTTCTCTCTTCACGTCTGCAACCAAAATTGTCCAAGCCTCCTTTGCTAATTTGCATGCAAATATTTATTATATACATGCGATTGGACTTTGCTATTGAGGTAGTAGAATGCCTTCACCAGTCAATTTTGTGTCTTCTGGGATTTCCACAAATCCTTTATCAATAATGGACCATAGTCCAACAATATTGAAGAAACTCTTCATCTGATGATACCAACTCTCAAAAATTATTTTTTCCATCAAACACAAAAACAAGACAATTTGGTAAATATGGAATATCCATACTCTTTTATATGTGCGGATCTAACACGGGGCTTTGATCGTATCTCACATAGGCTCTGATACCAAGTGAGAAAATATGGGGGGAAATATTATTATTGAATTGTTGTATCTACATAATTACACTGAGCTCTATTTATAGACACTCAATTACAATCATTTTCCTAGTATGATACTATATATGAAATCTTATTCCTATTCTACATTACAATCCTTTTTTCTAATAGGATACTTTATATGAAATTCTATTCCTATTCTAACACTCCCCCTCAAGCTAGTGCATACAAGTCATACGTACCGAGCTTGTTACAGATGTAATTAACACAAGGACCAGTGAGTAATTTGGTGAAAATATCTGCAAGCTAATCACTCAACTTCACAAATTTTATAACAATATCACCGGAGAGTATACCAGATCTGGATTGAGCAACCTCAATACCTAGAAAATACTCCAGTCTGTTGAGATCTCTAGTACGAGTCATGCCAAACTCTTGGATTACTGTGCTGAATTTTCCAAACCAGGCTCTGGGAGACTGTTTCAGACCATAAAGTGACCGAGGCGATCGACACACCAGGTTAGACTCCCTCCTGAGCAACAAAATCAGGTGGTTGCTCCATATAAACTTCCTCCTCAAGGTCACCATAAAGAGAATAACATACTTCACGAATGTGTCCAAACCTATTATAATAACTACACCTAGGTCGAGACCTTTCAAGATGACCTCCTCCTCGTCGCTTCTTCATGGACTGTGATGTGTGAATCTCCTCCTGAAGGGTTTTGAAGTAATCATAGGACTTAAACTTTCGATTTCTGTGTTTTTTTTAGTTTGGAGTTAAACATATCAAAATCGAGAGACGTAGCGAAATCTGACTTGAAAGATGGATGGAATCAGGCTAACACAGCCTAAGAAGAAAATCACCGAGATCTAGATGAAAAAAGGTGCATGCGCGACACGTGGATCTAACGCGCTAGCCGGAGCTAGCACTTCGAGCGATATGTGGTGGTGCGTGAGTGGGTAATTGCCAAAGTCGCTGACTGGATTTTGGTCAGAAGGGACTGATCTACCTTGTGGTGGTGTTGGAGTTTGCGCAACACTACCTGAAAGTAATTTTGACGTGGACAACTATGTTGTCACCGGAAATATTACACGGTGACTGATTTGCTTTCCCGAAAATTATTGGAAATTTACACAACAATTAGTTTCTCAGTAGGTTGAACCTAATCTGTGTTGTGGTGGTGTCGGATTCTGCACAACACCACTGGATAGAGATGTGACGCTAGTAGCCACCAGAAAAAAATATGCACGGTGGTGATTCTTTTTCGAATCTTCGCTGGAATATTGTACATCAGATACTTTCATACTAATGCTATGGAAGAGAAGGACGCAAAACAGTCGCTGGAATTGGAGCACGGGACTGAGATTTTGTGAGTAGGATCGGAATGATGACACGACCCTACGAGACGCAAAATAGTCGCCGGAAGTGAGGCACGAGACTGTGATGGTATTTTATGTGTAGGATCAGAATGATTGCACGACCCTACGAGAAAAGAAATTCTGCCGGAAAAGTTGTCGAACCTCGAAGAAAATGGTATGGGTCAGCTCAGAATCTTTGTGCGATGCTGACAGTAAAAATAGTTCTTAAAAGAATGGCCCGAAACAACCTAGAATCGCAGGAACCCTAGTTCCGATGATCGGAATCTGGTAACTGTTCACGCTGAAATTACTATTCACGACAGGAAAACACTGTTCATGAGATACTGTTCACATGGCAGTGTTCACACATATTTTTTTTCCTGGTGATAATATTTTATTATATGAAGGAGAATAGTTTATTTATAAATATCTGAAAGTGTAAACGTGTAGGTGTAAAATAAGATCCCCACCAATAATTAGAATATTTGTGTAAATATAATTATGGTAAGACTAGGATTCCTCTTGTATATGAGACTAGGATTCCTATTGTAATTGGGATGAACATTATACACCTATATATATTTGATATTAATGAGAAGACTCCTCAAGGGAGATTAATATCATCTTACATGGTATCTTACATGGTATCAAGAGCCTAAAATAAAAACCTAGATTTTTTCTCAGAGCCCACCGCCTCTAGCTTCACAAGACCTCCCTCATCCTCCCTAAATTATTGTTTTTTTTTCATTCCTCTCTTCTCTAAATGGATACTCAGGATTCTTCCAATTTTTCTAACGTTTCAACCTCCACCAATCCCACCACCATGTCGTCATCATCTTTTCATCCCGCCCTAACTATTACCAATATCAAGAACTTTATTTCCATTCTTCTGATCAAAGCGATAACAAGATTCTCCTCAATCAACTGTTTCGTAATCATGCATGTCTCTATAATATGCATGTCTCTATAATATGCTTGATCATATCGATGACACTATTCCGCGCCCTCCGGAGTTTGATGATTCTACTTGGCATCGTCTAGACGCCGGCGTCAAATAGTGGATTTATGGTAGTATCTCTCAGGATCTTCTTTTATCATGAAATCTGGCGCCACAACCCTTGATTTATGGAACCGCTTGGAGAAAATCTTTCAAGATAACAAGCACGCTCGTGCGGTGTATTTGGAGGAACAATTTAACAATACACGCCTTGAAACTGAGTACTGCAGACAGTTGAAACTACTAGCGGATCAACTCTCCAACGTAGACACGCCTGTCTCAGACACTAAAATGGTGTTGCAATTGATTGCAGGCCTTTTCAAAGGCGACTATGATACGTTAGCCACCATGATTCAACAGGCAGATCCGTTACCCAGTTTCAACAAAGCTCGCTCGCAGTTATTGCTTGAAAAGACCCGTCGGGCTAAGCAGGATGAGCACAATCAGCAGGCGTTAGCCGTCGACACGCAGCCCCAAGACCAGACGCCACCAGAAAACTCTCAACCACGGCAGGCCGCGCGCAAAGTGCGGCCGCGGCGGCAGAGGCCGTGGTCGCGTGGCAAGTGGTCGCGGTCGCAGATCAACAAAGAAGCAACAATGCAGGTCGCGAAACAACCGGTCCGCGACACTGCGCAGATCAATACACTGGCCGCGGCCAATATGTAGAGCCGCAGACCGGCCCTTTCGATCAAGGCTTTCTTCAACCCGTATTCTCAACACGGGTTGTAGGCCCACTCCACCACTTAAGAAGCCCGCACCCGCAACAGCCCACTTTACGCAAGGATAGTTCCAAAGATTCGAGTTGGTCGCTTTCAGCCTCAATCTGCAACAGCCTGACAACAATTGGTACATGGACTCCGGAGCCACATCTCACCTCACTCAGTCTGCAGGTAATATTCCCAAACTGTTCAGTTTAAAGCATCCTCAATTTGTTACAGTTGATAGTGGCCACCGCATTCCAGTAAAGGGCTATGGTACATCCTACACACCACCCCTCATCCATTCCCCCTTAAGAATACCCTATATGCCCCACATATAGTTAAGAACCTAATCTCTATCCGCAAATTTACTCGTAATAATTATGTCTCTGTTGATTTTGACCCTTTTGGTTTCACTGTGAAGGATCTTCATACGGGGACACCTCTTACGAGATGCAATAGCACGGGGATCTCTATCCATTCACTCTCACCTCCGCTGCCAGATCTTGCTTTCCCGTCTCTCTAGCGGCTATTTCTTCTTCAACATGGCACAATAGGCTTGGTCATCCAGGAGCCCCAGTTTTTAATTTTCTTAGAGATAATAATTTATTACTTGTAATGGAAAGCTTGCCCAAAACTGTGTTTCTTGTTCCTTAGGCAAACATACTCGTCTTCCGTTTCAATCATCTACTAGTGTTACCTTTGCACTATTTGATATTATACATACCGATTTATGTACATCACCTGTTGCTAGTTCTCTCGGTCATAAATACTATCTTATCTTACTAGATGATTTTTCTCACTTTGTTTGGCTGTATCCTCTCAAATTTAAATCGGAAGTGTGTGCCAAATTTCTTGAGTTTCGAACATTCATTCAAATACAGTTTGAAAAAGATATAAAATCCTTTCAGTGCAATAATGGTCGTGAATTCAACAACTCTATGTTTCACCGTTTTTGTACTAATAATGACATGATTTTTCGCTTCTCCTGCCCCTACTACACCTCCCCTCAAAACGATAAAGCTGAAAGAATCATCCGCACCATTAACAATATGATTCGCACTCTATTGATTCATGTCTCCCTACCTCCGTCCTTCTGGGTCTATCTTTGTTAAAATGTCGAATCGTTCTCAATATTCTCCTACTAGCACCCTTCACAATATAACCCTACCAAATCCTATATCATAGAGTCCTCTTATGACCATCTAAGGATATTGGTTTGCCCATGCTATCCTAACCTCGCCTCTCGCCTCACAAACTAGCTCCCGATCCACCTCGTTCTACCTTGGCTTCACTTTAACCATAGGGGTTATCTATGCTACGACTTGTCAACTCGTGAAATCCACATCTCTCGTCACGTCACATTCGACGAGACTACATTCCCGTTTTCGAATCTTCAGAAATTCCAAAAACCGGACTACTCCTTTCTTGACGAGCCTGCCATCTCTCCCATTATCGTTAATCAGCTCACTAAATCATCCCAGACGTCAGCGCCGCGACTCATCGAGGAAGCGCCGCGGCGCCTCCCTTCTAGTGAGCAAACTATTTCTTCCGGGGAGTTAGCGCCGCGGCCCTTCGGGGATGCGCTGCGGCGCTCTTCCAGTGAGCACCCAGTTCTCGAAACACATTTAGAGTCGCGGCCCGCCGATGTAGTGCGGCTTTCGACGGAGTCTCTGGCGCCGCGACCGCCGTCGCGGGCCGTGGCGCGCCGCGGACTTTCCGCCTCCATCCTCTTACCCGACAATACCTTCTACTCCCGCCACTCAGACTCCACAGCCACTAAATGTCCCCACTCACCAAATGGAAACTCGTGCCAAACATGAAATCTTCAAATTCAAAGTCCAATTTAACTTGTCTGCCCAAACCATTTCTCCAATTCGCAAGAATCCTAAATTGGCCAAACAAGACCCTAATTGGAATGTGGCTGTGTATGAGAAATTTAATGCTTTAACTAAACAACACATGAGATCTAGTACCTAGACCTGAGGGGGTGAATGTGATCCGTTGCATGTGGCTATTCCATCACAAATTCAGAGACAGTGGAGATCTTGAGAGGTATAAGACACGACTTGTGGCTAATGGCACAAATCAGCAGGAGTGCATTGATTGTGGTGAGACCTTCAGCCCGGTTGTCAAACCGGCTACTATTCGCACAGTTTTGAGCATTGTCATGGGCAAACACTGGCCGATCCATCAGCTTGATGTGAAGAATGCATTTTTACATGGGGATCTGAGAGAGGCGATCTACGTCGTCCGTCTGGGTTCACTCATCCAGTAGTTCCTCACTATGTGTGCCGTCTCCGTAAGTCACTATATGGCCTGAAACAGGCCCCCCGTGCGTGGTATGATCGCTTTGCCAGGTATATCTTGTAAATTGGGTTTGTATGCAGCAAGAGTGATACATCACTCTTCATTTTTCATCGAGGTAGTAACACTTCTTACTTATTACTTTACGTGGATGATATTGTTCTTACTGCCTCCTCCGACGGGTTGAAAAATGAGATTATTTCCTTGCTTAAGTGCGAATTTGCAATGAATGATTTGGGGAAGCTGAGTTATTTTTTGGGATATCAGTGACCATCAGGTCTAGGTCTGCCAACCACATGTTCTTGTGTCAGCGTAAGTATGCAGAGGAGATCGTGTACAGGGCTAAGCTGACGAATTGCAAAGTTTCACCTACTCCAGTTGATTCAAAATCTAAGCTCAGTGCTATGGATGATGCTCTAGTCTCCGATCCTACTCTATATAGCCTTGCAGGTGCACATCAATATCTCACATTTACAAGACCAGACATTGCTTATGCTGTTCAGCAGGTATGCCTATTCATGCATGCCCCCAGGGAGTCTCATTTCACTGCTCTTAAGCGCATCATCCGATACATTAAGGACATGACGATTATGGTTTGCACTATACCCTCTGCGCCCAAACAAGTTGCTCTCTTATACGGATGCAGTTAGGCAGTGTCGGACGCGACGCTCCACCTCCGGCTTTGTGTATTTTTAGGGGATAATCGATTTCTTGGTACGCGGCGGCAGACTACTATCTCGTTCGATCCAAAGGCCGAAATTTGATCAGAGCGTTGCAAATGTGGTAGCTGAGATTTGTTGGCTCAGAAATTTACTGTTAGAACTTCAGTATCCTTTGCGTTAGGCATCCATTGTGTACTGTGATAACATCTCTGCCATCTATCTTTCTCATAATCCGGTTCAACATCAGCGAACCAAACACATTGAGATAGACCTACATTTTGTTCGTGAGAAAGTTGCGCTAGACCATGTCAGAGTGTTACATGTTCCATCATCCTATCGGTATGCAGATATATTTACCAAAAGACTTCTCAGACAGTTATTTCTTGACTTCACATCCAGTCTCAGCGTCCGGCCTCCCACTCCGACTGAGGGAGTGTGTAAACGTGTAGGTGTAAAAATAAGATCCTCACCCATAATTAGAATATTTGTGTAAATATAATTATGGTAAGAGTATGATTCCTCTTGTATATGGGACTAAGATTCCTATTGTAATTGGGATGAACATTGTACACCTACATATATTTAATATTAATGAGAAGACTCCCCAAGGGAGATTAATATCATCTTATTTAATATTTGATTATATTCTCAAGGTATAAACTGGGTATTCATACTTGAGCAGAAATTATCTGAGCCTGCTTCTTCTTTTCTTTCCTCTTTGCATGCTGGTCTTCTCGCTGCAGTAGCATCAAAAGTTCACGGAATAGGGTTTGAACTAACAAACATGAGGAAAGTTAAAATTTGCTTATTTGCTTTTCCACTTCCCATAATGGATGGAGAATGATCAGATGCTTTACTGTTTGATTGAAAAAGGTATGGCATTAGTCTCTTAAAATACTAAGATTGATATCAAAGCTGTCGTATGTGCTTCTTACCAGGCAAAAAGGGAATTGAATGATCCAGAGAATGCAGTTATTGGTGCTTTTGCTGGTAATCCACCTTCATAGCCTTATTACATGTCCATCCATTGGTAGTTCCTTTAAAATGGCATACTGTTTTTTATTTATAAAATTGAATTTGAAGATTCAGCTGCTGCCTAGAGAACGTCACTGACTCTTTCATCTAAGCCTGAAGTATCAAGAAATTTAGGCCTAGTAGAGATAAGTTTTACATTGCACAATCATACAGGGTGTTTTCATTTTTTCTTTGAATCAACTGATCGCCCATTACTGATTGAACCACAAAATGACCCCCATGATTTTGACTATTCCTCATTTGGGTTAATAAATTAGTGTGGGAAATGATACTTCAAGAACAAAACAAAATTTGCCATCTATTCTTGTTTGAAGTTCTGTAAATTCAGGACCTAGAGATTTTGAGAGGTAGAAAACTGAATTGCAGGGTTCTTAATCTTACTCTTGAAGAGTTGTAGAGCGAACCAGAAATTTGAAACTCCTTTGGGCCAATCTGGAATCTCCTTAAAAGATCTGGCAGTTATAAATTGCCGTAGCAGCACTACTGCTGGAACACATTAAAGAAATATATTCATTACTCAAAAACAAAATTGCCACCAACAGAATCTGTTAAACATTATGCATCGAAGTGATCTTTAAGTTATGAAGAAAAGTCTGTAAAATCGCCATTTCAGTGAATGTATATACAACGTTGAGCAACAATTTGGTATGATTAGATGACTAAGTAATTGCTGTCTAGGAAATGCAAATTACTGAAATTCTGTATGTTTATCCTGTCTAGGATTATAACTTCTCATGTTACTGCAATAAATATATGATTTTGCTGCTTCTGCATGTATACAGCGAACCCCTGCTCTAAAGCTATCAATGGTTACCATTATTTCTTGCAGGTGCTCTAACTGGAGCTATAACTACCCCTCTTGATGTCATTAAGACGAGATTAATGATTCAGGTACTTGCTTCACGTGGTACTCAAATGCTCTGTATCTCCTAGTTTCTTCATTCCCATGCATGCATGGGTATAATAAAGTGAAACTTCCATAAATTGCAAGACTGTTTTTTTATTTAAGTTAGGTAATAAACTCTAGTCTTGTTCCTCTGCAGGGTTCTGCCAACCAATACAAAGGCATTGTTGATTGTGTGAAGACTATTGTTGCAGAAGAAGGGGCTCCAGCACTTTTAAAGGTATAACGAATCCACAATTCCTTTTAGAACCCAAACCGGAGTTATTTTATCCTGGAGACTGCATCTTTTCTTGGTTTGTTTATTTATCTCCTTTATGGAAAATGAAATGGATGATGAAAGAGCTTAGTGTCCCCACCCACCTTTCGCCATTTTGGTTTTCTGGATTAGGATGGGTGCAAAAATTAAAAGAGAGCCACGTTCCTTGATTGCTCCCTCCTGCATAACCAAGCCTATTTTTGATGGAACCTTATAGCCAGTTTGACCAATTTTCTGGGAAGCCAAAAGTGTTTATTTTAGAAAGTTGAGGTGTTTGGTCAAGCTTTTAGGGGAAACAATAAATGCTTTTGAGTAGTAGCAAAAACTGTTTTTTAGAAGCTAAAAGTAGTTTTCCCCATAAGCACTTTGTCCATCGTTTCTTAACGTTATATTTTAGATGCATCATTCTAAATATTCCATCAAAAAGAAGCTGCTAAGGACCACTACAAGGAACTTCCCACGTTTCTCCCAAGTCTATTGAGTTTCTTGTTTTGTGGCATGAGATAAATATGAACATATACTTTTTGAATCTGAAACTTGTCAGTCGATGTCTGACACACAATTATTTACTCTCTGTTTGTTTGGAATTATAGGGCATCGGGCCAAGAGTGCTTTGGATAGGCATTGGAGGATCAATATTCTTTGGTGTTCTTGAGAGAACAAAGCGATACCTTGCACAAAATCGTCCTGAAAATGCAACCTCAAAGAAGGATTAGTTTCTATGCTTTTATTGCAACTAGCTGCATGGTTGGATAAATTGAATTTAGTTACTACTCAGTATTGTCGCCATTTGCAGAAAGTCGACTATGCTAGAAAGAAAGTAACCATAGAGGTAAAGAGATAAGCTGTCTTTGAAATAGCAAAGAGAAGAGCATCTCTCAAGTAACAGCTTTTACTTTCTCCTGTTAGAAAGTCTCTGCCCAAGGGGATTTTGGATGATGGAAGAGTTCATTTATTTCTTCAAGTCATAATGTGTTTATTCTCAATTTCTCACGTGTAGGAGTTTACGTCGGATTCGTACACGCAGCGGAATTTGAAAATTTATGTTTCAAACCCGACGACGGTCGAACGCAGTATGATATGTAATGAAAATACAAAGCATATAATAAATGTAATACTTCAATAGAAGACTTACATTTTGAGATAATCAGCCAAGCTGTTGATTCTGGACGCTTTGTGTAGTCCGAGGGTGCATACGCAAATGTCCCTCGATTTGTAAGTTCTGAAACTATGATGTAATTTGCTAAGTCAGGAATGCTAGGTATTATGGCAGAGCTTTAGAAGAGATTTACTTCTCTTAGGTTTTCAGTGTCTTGAAATGAGAAGAGGAGCCTCTTATATATAGGATAAAATAAGAGCTCAAGGATTTCAGTAGGGCCAGGCCCAACAGAACGAATCGGGCGACTCGGACTACTGTGCCACGCCCCGCACCGCAGTCCTCAGCAATAGGCACCGTGGTGCTGACACGTGTTCCTGGCACCGCGGTCCTGAATGAAGGCACCGCGGTTCCGTCCTATTTTTCTGCCAATTTTAATGTCCCGGTCATCAACCGAACATTTAGGTATAATCTCCTTCTAATTACATTCTTCAATCAACGGAACATTTGACTTAGTGTTACCCTTCAGGCCTTTACATATCGTCACTAATTACATTAGGATCTTCACGGAACTCCTAGACTGCGCCGGAAGACGAACCCAATATGTAAAGTTTAGCTACACAAAATATGTGAATTGAACCTATATGTGAGAAGATAAAATCATTTCATTCATGACACACTCAATCAAGCTTAGGATCTGTCAAGTGTCTATCCAAATGGCTTGATCATTATAACCCATCTATATTAGTTGACAACATGACCATATCACATACATGTCCATTGCATTGGCCAATGACTTAATCAACTTAATACCATATGAGTATCTGAGTGTTCACTCGAATATATATTCAAGGAATGAATTCTAATCTTGGCTCACATACCACCTTTAATCTACTTTGTAATGCACCCAAAACAAGCCGCGTTTCAACCTATAAGGCATTTGAGCTTAGGACAGGATCAAAGTACATTACTCCGTAAACAAGGTGATATTGACCTCAAGTCTAAGGACTTCTATCTCCCACATGTCGATGACATTATAGACATACAACAAATAGTGCATCAGCAGGGTATACCAATACTTCAACAAGTATTCATGTGTCCATCACAAGTTGTCATAACTCGTAGCAAGTGAGACATACTACATCCCCTAAAGATATGATGCAGACCACATGTGACGTATCACATATCATCGATATCCCTATTCCGATGATCATTGGTCGAGGTAATTTAAGAGTTACGTTATAACATTAATTCTCACATCATTAACACGTAAATTCTAGGGATGCATTTATAGAATATTATAAACAATCAATTAATAATTCAACAAATGCAAATGTCATAATATTAATCATCATTAATATAAATATGAATGTGTATAAAGTGCATTGTGTCCTAATACAGATTGTCTCTAGGACATACATATACTTTCAATCTCCACTTGGCCTAGAGCCAATCACCAACATATCTAATACGCATGTTCTCAAAATGACCATTATGCTTCACCAAGCTTAATGGTTTAGTAAACTGTCGCTAGATTATTATGCGGGGAATATAATCTATCTTGATATCTTCAACTTCCACTATCTCTCGGGATGTGGTACTTTCTGGTACACGCTTGTTTCGCTTTATTGATCTTGGTTCCTTTCGTACGCATGATACGGTGTTGTCACAATAAATGGTTATCGACAACTAGCACTCTGAACAACCCTAGTTCTTTCAGAACTCGTAAATCGCGACAACTTCTTTAGCGACTTCCGATCCAAAGAATGTACTCGCTTCGTAGTCGAGTCCGCAGTAGCTTTGCTTGGAACTCTTCCACCCGCTGCTCCGTTGAAAATGAACGTGTAACCGCATCGAGATTTGAAATCATCAACATCTGTCTGGAAACTAGCATCGGTATACCCAGTGGCAACCAGCTCATCAACTCCACCATAGACTAAGAAGTAATTTTTAGTATGCCTGAGGTACTTGAGAATACTGCTTTCCAGTGTTCCTCGCCAGGAGTCTGCTGGAACTTGCAAGTCATACTAAGTGCAAATGTCACATCTGACCTAGTACAGGTCATGTCATACATGATTGATCCTATAGCCAAAGCATATGAGATCCTCTTCATGCGCTCAAGTTCAATAACATTAGAAGGGTTGCCCTTCTTTGATAATTTGATGCCTTGACCCATCGGAAGACCGCCTTTCTTAGAATTCTCCATTGAAAAGCGTCTAAGCACTTTGTCTATGTAGATCGTGTGTATTTCAATAATCTATTAGGTCTATCTCTATAGATCCTAATTCTCAGAATATAACAGGCTTCACCTAAATCCTTCATCATGAAGGTCTTGGACAATCAATCCTTAACTGACTGCATGAGGGTCTTATTATCTCTCATTATCAATATGTCATCAACATATATAATAAGAAGACAATACTCTCATCCTTGCGTTTGAAATAAACACAAGGATCCTCTTTGCTTCTGATAAAATCAAAAGATTTGATAGCAGTGTCAAAACAAATGTTCCAACTCCTAGAGGCTTGCTTAAGTCCATAAATGGACTTCTGCAGCCTGCACACAACATTTGGTCTGGACTCACATGAAAAACCCTCGGGTTGTTTCATATACACTTTCTCAATTAGATTAACATTGAGGAATGTAGTTTTGACGTCCATCTGCCAAATGTCATAATCATTATGTGCAGCTATCGCAAGCAAAATCCGAATAGACTTTATCTTAGCCACCAGTGAAAATGTTTCATCATAATCCACACCAAGACGCTGAGTAAAACCTTTAGCCACTAGTCTAGCTTTATAAGTCTGAACCTTGCCAGATGCATTAATATTCTTCTTGAAGACCCATTTGCATCCTATGAGTTTAACCCCATTTGGCAAATCAATCAACTTCCACACCTGATTGATATACATAGATTTCATTTCAGATTTCATGGGTTCTTGCCATCTCTTCGAATCATTGTCTAGCATTGTTTCGCTGTAGGTTCTAGGCTCGTCATCATCTGAAATATCTAGCTCATTTTGTGTTTCCACAAGTAGATTTAGTCTTTCCGGAGGACGATGAGATATAGTAGACCTACAGAGTTGATTGTTTTGTAGTTCAGTTACATGTATGTTCTGACTGTGAGGAAGTTCTTGTGCGTTGGTCGCACCACCAACATTAGAGCTTTCAGGAATATCATTTTCATGTATTTCTTGAATGGAAGGAAATGCAACTGGTACACTTGCTTCCAAGGTCTGTGCCGGAAGATCTTGCATTTTTGCATTACTCCTCGCAGCACTCCCACTGGCCGAAGCGGGTATCCTAAATACCCAATCTTCGCCTAAAGCTCCCACTGAATTCTTGCCTTCATCATCGGGCAAGGATTCAACCTCTATATTACTTTGTTCTTGAATTTCTTAAAGTTCTATCTCTGTGCAACTCTCATCCTTGTAGACATATTCATCTTCAAGGAAAGTTGCGTTCCTAGAAACAAATATCTTATGTTCTTGTCACGACCCAAATCACGAGTCGTGATGACACCTACCCTATTCCCCCGAGTAGGCGAACCACGTTCTCATTAACAAGGTAAATCAGCGGAAAAATAAATAAGGAAGAAGAAATTATAAGTCTTAAACACTTAATTTTCCAAAATCTGGTCAAAAGGGTATAAGAGCACTAACAAGTCTGAAAAATAGAAGTCTGAAAAAGGCCCGAAGGCTACATATTGTCTGTCAACTAACAAAGTAAATGAGATTAACTAGGAAGCCCTTCAGGGGCCACGGATGATCAAGTAGCCCACTCGAATAATCAAGGATATCACCGCGAATCGACCACGGGCGTGAAGTGGAACTGAATCGTACTCTGCACTCAATAAAAGTGCAGCAAGAGTAGTATCAGTACAACACTAGTACAGGTAAACATCATAGGCCGACAATGATTAGATAACGCATGAAGAAGTTAAAACCAACAAGTAGCACATAGAGAAATCAGGCATGGTCACGTATCATATACAAGTAAAGCGTAAAGAAATCATGAAATCAACTAAGACAGATATAATTCACCAAATGATCAGTCAAAATATGAGTGGATGAATGCAATGCAATGCAATGTCACCTCTCTCACTCCCGCTCTCCGGCAGAAACCTCGGAGGCTATCACTCACGCTCTCTGGCAGAAAGCTCGGAGGCTATCAATCACTCTCAGTCTCTCACCTCACCATCATCACAAAATAATATGGAAAGTATGTCAGGCATGATATCAAGTCTCAACACGTGTCACCAATATATAATCAACAAGTACAAGTCAAATCAGGTTATAATCACAGAAAATAACACATATGGCGACAAGCCCATATAACAGCTGACGGAACCAGCGTAATCGTAATTCATCTTCACTCCCTGCCCGAAGGCCTATCATGCTATCCCCGTCACTTCCTACAACTACATACGATTCTCTAATCAGAGTCTAACTAAAGTAAACTGTAACCTACCTCAATGCCAAACGGGTGCCACGAACAATCAACTAATGCATTCCCCTTGCGTAGAACCTCTGAATGCTTAAAATCTGTTTCGGTGCTAACAGAGGTGTTGGGTGACTTATTTGGGCAGAAGTGGGGCCCACATTTGTTGCAAAATTTCTGGTGACTGGAATTGCTGGACGACCTCGCCAGGAGGCAGCCCAGTCGCCGTCGGCGTCATGCCACCAACAGGCCACCGGAACAGTGTAAAACCCACCGAAAAAAGTTCAAAATCTGAATATGTAACAATTGAGAATCGAGGTTGGGTGTATGTTGTAGAGGAGGTTGAGACGAACCTAATGGAACCTCTCCCAGTCGTCGACGATAACTAAGATGACCGGAATCTACCAAGAACCGATCGAAAATTACGAAATGGTCGATCTGACGAACGGGGATGAATTGAGGGTCGTGGTTATGTGCAAAATGTCGGCGAGGGTACGCTGAGTGTAGTGGTACCCACCCCGACCTTCGACTGTTGCTCACGTCGCCGGAAAATGTGTTGCGGCGGCTAGAGTTTCGTGAATTTAGATTTGAGTGTTTTGATGATTTAGTGAGAATCGAGCTTTGTGTGGGGTGTCAAGATGACGGCAAGGAAATGGTGATTTTATTGGTGCCAACGCCGTTTCCTGCAGTTGTCGGAATCTGCCGGAAAATGCGAAAACCCGCCGGGGAAAACGATGAACAGTGTCGTTAGAATTTTTTATCTAAAATTTCCCGACGACATAGGAAGAATTGAGGGTCATGGTTGGTGTCGCGCCCGTTTTGACCTCGGGGTATGAACGGTGTCCGCAACGTTGTTCTTTGGCGCGGTTCCCTGGATGGAGCAATAATGCTGATTTTAAGGAGTCGCCACCTAATTATTTAAGTGAATTAGGACACTTGATTTATTGCAATAAAAATACTGTAATTAATCTCCATTTAATGGTCTGCGAAATTAATGAGATTCTGGATCAGGGTTCTTTATTATCCTAAAGGGAAGGGGTTAGGCATCCTTTAAGATCTACTAACTTGCGGTTATCCGTTCAAACCTAGGTTAATTATTCATTGCCTTTTATTCTACCTATTCTAAGCAGTTTTCATAATATACAATTACAATGGAATGCAATGCAGAACAATAAAGCTAAAATTAAATGCGGCATAAAATAAAACTCCGAGGCATTCTTTTTGAAATGCATCTTCGGATACCTGCATAAACACTTAGTAAAAGTGTTAGTAATAGAATAAATAATTTTAAAGTAATAGCAAGAATTAATAAATAAAGCAAAAATAAATTCGTCTTTTGCAAAGGGAAGGCCTTGAAAATCAGACGGAGATTCCTTCATCGACCAATATTGCTAGAAACAATAAAATAAATAAAACCTTCGGATCCGCGCCAAAACAGTAATAGTTTTAAACACAGAGGGCTCAGATATATAAAAATAAAGCGGGACAGCCTAAACAAGTGCGGCTGCGAGAATTCGCTCTGCCAGTGCATGTTGGTTATCCGGTGTAAGTGGAAGAAATCATCATTGCCCTGAAAGCTTCATTTATTTTATTTTCCGTCTTTGCAACTGTAGAGGCCTCAAAAATCGACGGATAACTTTTTCACTGGCCAAGTGTAGTATCTGTTCAAATCAATAAAATAAATAACAAAACGGACCAAACAACCCCCATGATTTCCATAATCTGAACCGGGTCGACCCGACACGAATTTCTGACCATACCCGAGCAGTACCGACCCAGATCAGGACCGACGCGAATCAGAAGAATCCCACATGGACCCGAATCAGCCAACGATACTCAGCAATCAGAGAGCAAAAACAATGCACAATAAAAATCCAAAACATCGCAGTACAAGACATCAACGCCACAATAGTAATAAAACATCACTGAAATGACCAAGATCATGCCAAGATCAGCCCAAAACAAATCGCCTAAGAGAAAAGACCAACAGAGGTCGCCGGAGTTTTGAAACTCCGGCGAGATAAATCAATAAATTAGTAAATCAATCCCGATAATCAGTACGCAATAGATCGAGCATAAAGTCGAACCCAGGCCAAAATCAGTCCAACAAACTTAACATATAACAACAAAGTTAAAGAATAAATAATAGCTTCGCCGGAGTTCTACTCCGACCAGGTTCAAGCAAAAAGGGATGGCGGGATCATCGAGACAGTGGCGGAGTGGTCCAGCGGTCGACGGTAGGACAGTGGTGTTGGGTTGGGGTTCGATGGTGGTTCGGGTGTTGGGTTGGGGTTCGACGAGGGTGGTGTTGGTTCGATGGGGTTGTTGGTTCGACGAGGTACGCTGGTGGGTTGCATGTTGTGTGTGTGTGTGGCGATGGTGAGTGGTGTCGATGGGGTTCGCTTGAGCTCGAGTTCGGCGGCGCGCGGCGGGAAGTGAGACCTAAAATGGGGCGCATTGGCTTCAAAATAAAAAAAAAAAAAGGGTGATTTTAAAAGGCGAGGGTTTATTTATAGGGTTAGGGTAGATGTTTAGGTTTAGGGTTTTGGTATTGGGTATTGGGTATTGAAGAAAAAAGATGAAAGGTGTATTGGGCCTCAGTTGGACTTAGGTTTTTGGCGGATTGGACTGGTCCAGATTGTGCCTTGGACTGGACTGGCTTGACAAAAATGCAAAACGGATTAATTATTTAAAAGAAAAAATTATTTAAAGGTACAAAATTATCAAAATAAAAATGTCGACGCTATAATAATAAAATGCAATATTTAAGAAATATTTAATGCCTAATTAAAAGAAAAAATGCGGTGCCAATTAATTATTTAAAGAGATGCAAAATTAGTAAAATAAAATGATCGCGCAACAATAATAACATAATATTTGAAAATATTTAATACCTAATTAAAGTAAAAACATGATGCCAATTTACAAAAAATAAAACAACATAGAATGTTAGGTAAAAAAAAAAACAAAAATGGTGATTAAAACGCGGTGTCCTAAAATGCTTAAAACTGCAAGAAATGACTAAAAGATGGGTCAAAATTGGGTGTCAACAGCTGTTATGGAAATGACGGGCTCGACGAGACGAAACTTTTGGTATATGTCTCGCCCCCGTTGGATTCTCGTGTTGGCCGAAAATGGCGAAAAAACGTCGATTTCACTGTTCACGACGGGTTACTGTTCACCCCCCGTTTCCCCCCCCCCCCCTTCCTCCTTTTGTTTTGCTGCGTTGCCCTACCCCGGGTAGTGGGCTTGGCCCACCTTATTTACTTAATTAAAATTCTGCCCAGATTATATATCAAATTTCAATAATTTAAATACCCTAAAGTCTCATACCCTTTTCGTAGTCTTAAAGTGCTAAACGACCAAACGGGTCGTTACATTAGATACCAATCAAACAATCGCTCATCCTCGAGCGACAAGGTAGGGGTGGAGAAAAAAGGTACCTGAACTGTCGAACAACTGAGGATATCTACTCTGCATAACCGCCTCGGTCTCCCATCAAAAGAATATTTTATCATTATGACTATTTTGTCGCCAAACGTAAACTATTTGGATTCTCGTCAGTACACATCAACCTATAGGATAGAGTGAAAATACTTTATACAAATCACATAAAGAGTTCTACCACCTGTGAGAGAACATAGACATGAGTTTAAGCTACCAATCTGAACAATCTCGCACGAAAAGAATGAACCAGATACCAATCAGATTGAACTAGCACGAAAGGAGTAAAGAAGTGAAGTGTTTCCTAAATGTCTTATAGCCTCTCGAGGATGGGTACGGACGTCTATGTACCAATCCGCAAGACTCTACTAGACATTGCTCTTGTACTCATTAGATCGATTAACCTAGAAGCTTTGATACCAACTTTGTCACGACCCAAATCACGAGTCGTGATGGCACCTACCCTATTCCCCCGAATAGGCGAACCACGTTCTCATTAACAAGGTAAATCAGCGGAAAACTAAATAAGGAAGAAGAAATTATAAGTCTTAAACACTTAATTTTTCAAAATCTGCTCAAAAGGATACAAGAGCACTAACAAGTCTGAAAAAAGCCCGAAGGCTACATATTGTCTGTCAACTAACAAAGTAAATTGGATTAACTAGGAAGCCCTTCAGGGACCACAGATGATCAAGTAGCTCACCCTGAATGGCTGAAGGATATCACCCTCGCGAATTAGCCACGGGGCGTAGAGCTGGAACCTGGATCGTACTCTGCACTCAACAAAAGTGCAGCAAGAGTAGTATCAGTACAACACTAGTACCAGTAAGCATCATAGGCCAACAATGATTAGATAACGCAGGAAGAAGTTGAAACGAACAAGTAGCACATAGAGCAATCAGGCATGGTCATGTATCATATACAAGTAAAGCGTAAAGAAATCATGAAATCAACCAAGACAGATATAATTCACCAAATGATCAGTCAAAATATGAGTGGATGAATGCAATGCAATGCAATGTCACCTCTCTCACTCCCGCTCTCCGGCATAAACCTCGGAGGATATCACTCCCGCTCTCCGGCAGAAATCTCGGAGGCTATCACTCCCGCTCTCCGACAGAAACCTCGGAGGCTATCAATCACTCTCAGTCTCTCACCTCACCATCATCACAAAATAATATGGAAAATATGTCAGGCATGATATCAAGTCTCAACACGTGTCACCAATATACAATCAACAAGTACAAGTCAAATCAGGTGATAATTACAGAAAATAACACATATGGCGACAAGCCCACATAACAGCTGACGGAACCAGCGTAATAGTAATTCATCTCCACTCCCTTCCCGAAGGCTTATCATGCTATCCCCGTCACTTCCTACAACTACATACGATTCTCTAATCAGAGTCTAACTAAAGTAAACCGTAACCTACCTCAATGCCGAGCGGGTGCCACGAACAATCAACTAATGCCTTCCCTTTGTGTAGAACTTCTAAATGCTTAAAATCTATTTCGGTGCTAACAGAGGTGTTGGGTGAATGTTTTGGGTATAAGTGGGGCCCACATTTGTTGCAAAATTTCCGGTGACTGAAATTACTGGACGACCTCGCCTGGAGGCTGCCCAGTCGCCGCCGGCGTCATGCCACCAGCAGGCCGCCGGAACAGTGTAAAACCCACCGGAAAAAGTTCAAAATCCGAATCTGTAACAATTGAGAATCGAGGTTGGGTGTATGTTGTAGAGGAGGTTGAGACGAACCCAATGGAACCTCTCCCAGCCGTCGACGATAACTGAGATGACCGGAATCTACCAAGAACCGATCGGAAATTACGAAATGGTCGATCTGACGAACGGGGATGAATTGAGGGTCGTGGTTATGTGCAAAATGTCGGCTAGGGTACGCTGAGTGTAGTGGTACCCACCCCGACCTTCGCCTGTTGCTCACATCGCCGGAAAATGTGTTGCGGCGGCTAGGGTTTCGTGAATTTAGATTTGGGTGTTTTGATGATTTAGTGAGAATCGAGCTTTGTGTGGGGTGTCAAAATGACGGCAAGGAAACGGTGATTTTATTGGTGCCAACGCCGTTCCCTGCAGTTGCCGGAATCTGCCAAAAAATGCAAAAACCCGCCGGGGAAGACGATGAACAGTGTCGTCAGAATTTCGATCTAAAATTTCCCCTGCGACATAGGAAGAATTGAGGGTCATGGTTGGTATGGAAATGACGGGCTCGACGAGATAAAAATTTTGGTATATGTTTCGCCCCCGTTGGAATCTCGTGTTGGCCGAAAATGGCGAAAAATCACCGATTTCACTGTTCACCTCCGTTTTCCCCCCCTTCCCCCTTTTGTTTTGCTGCGTTGCCCTACCCCGGGTAGTGGGCTTGGCCCACCTTATTTACTTAATTAAAATTCTGCCCAGATTGTATATCAAATTCCAATAATTTAAATACCCTAAAGTCTCATACCCTTTTCGTAGTCTTAAAGTGCTAAACGACCAAACGGGTCGTTACAGTTCTCCAGGAAGATAGAAATAGTATCCCTTAGTTTCCTTCGTATACCTAACAAAGTAACACTTCTCAATTTTAGAATCCAACTTATCAGTGATAAACTTCTTGACATATGCATGACACCCCCACGGCCTCATGTGTCTAAGTGATGGCTTCTTGTCACACCATACCTCATATGGTGTCTTTTCGACTGATTTAGATGGAACTCTGTTTAGAACATATATTAAGGTCAAAATAGCGTATCCCCAAAGGTATGTAGGAAGAGCTGAAAAGCTCATCATTGAACGAACCATGTCAAGCAAGGTTCAGTTTCTCATCTCGGCAACACCATTCATCTGTGGTGTTCCAGGAGGTGTCCATTCGGAATGAACTCCATGAAGCTTTAAGTAGTCAAGAAATTCTTTGCTTAAGTATTCACCCCCACGATCAGATCGGAGAGTCTTGATACTCTTTGAGAGCTGTTTCTCAACTTCACACTTAAACTCCTTAAACTTCTCAAAAGCCTCGGATTTGTGTCTCATAAGATACACATATCCAAACCTTGATAAGTCGTCTGTGAAAGTGATGAAGTAAGAGAAACCATTTCTAGCTTGAGTCGAAAATGGTCCACATACGTCCGTATGTACCAACTCAAGCACCTCCTTAGCACGGATCCCCTTTCCAGAAAGAGGTTTAATGGTCATCTTACCTTTCAAACAGGATTCACAGTTACCATAAGATTGTAAGTCAAATGGTTCGAGGTAATTTAATTTCCTCAACCGTTCTATCCTTGTTTGATTGATATGACCAAGTCTGCAATGCCACAAGTAAGTAGAATATCTTTCATTTAACTTAGCCCTTTTTATTTTGTACATTGAAAATTTCCCTGTGGCAGTTTAATGTATACAATCCATTCACTAGAGGCGCAATTCCATACACAACATTAGCTAAAGTCAAAACCATATTGTCATTAGACGTATTTGAGGAAAAACCCTCTGAATCAAGTACAGGAATGAAAATAATATTCATTGTCAAAGAAGGAACATAAAATCAACTGTTCAACATTAAAACTTTGCCAAAAGGTAAATCTATCCTATAAGTTCCCACACGCTCAGCAGCAACTCGTGCTCCATTTCTGACGCGCGGGTCCACCTCGCGAGGCCCGACCTTTCTGCTATCAGTTAGCCCCTACACATTTGTACAAATGTGTGAGCCACAAGCGGTATCAAGTACCCAGGAATGAGAATCATTTATAGATAGATTAATTTCAATTACAAACATACCTTGCACATTAGAATCTGGTGTCATTCCTCCGCCTGGAGCAGTGCAATCCTTTCTCCAATGCCCCTTCATGTTGCAATTCATGCAAACATCTGATGCCGGCATTTTCTTCTTCTTCGCTACTGCCGAAGCAACAACTTTTCCCTTCCCCTTCTGTTGTCCCTTACCTTTCGGTTTGGGACAACTAGAGGAGCCAACCATCATAATAGGCTTGGTCTTTGAGGTCGAAAATTCAAAAGTTTTCAACATATTATGTAACTCCGACAATGTCGCTTTAGTTCCATTCATATTGTAATTGACAATGAAACTCTCAAACGATCTAGGAAGTGAGTGCAGGATGAGGGTGGTGGAGATTCTGTCATTAAACTTTATGTCAATGGCGGCCAACCTCTCAATCATCCTCGACACATGAGGTGAAACTTGACCCCTTTCATTTAGCCTACACTTGAAGAGTTCTATGAGCAGGCCATACTCCATTGTCTGACTCTGCGAATCATAAAGACTCTTCAAATGGGCTAACATTTCGTTGGGCCCCATAATTTTATGTTGTCTTTGCAATGACTGTGACATAGAAGACAACATTAGACATTGAGCTGAGGTGGCATCCTTATAATGTTTTTGGTAAGCAGCTGTTGACACCCAATTTTGACCCTCTCGTCCAGTCATTAGCTATAAAATTTCACTAATTTTGTAAAATAATTTCTTATAATTTTTTATAATAAAATGCAGCGATAAAACATTAATACAGGCATAAATAAGCAATTTAATAATAACACCGCATTTTACGTAGAGTATTAAACACTTAGAGTCTCGCGCCCGCATTTATTAATTTTAAGCCTGTCATAGTTCTTAAATAATAATAAAATACGCATAATAAATAAGTTTTAATAACAGCATCGCATTATAAAAATTAAGCACTAATTAAATAGCACGCCGATATTTATTTTTTATCTCAAACATAGACTAATAAAGTACCTAAATAATTTAATCACATTTGTTAATTTACTTTATCACTAATTAATAATACACTACCCAAATTAATACCTAATTAAAACTAACTACCCACCATTTTCGCCTAGCCCACTACCCAGCCCAATTACCTACGCGACCCGCAAGCCCAACGCTCCCCTCTACCCTTATCAGCCCAGAAGCCCACGTCTAGCCCTCATTTCCCTCAGCCCTTCGCCCATCTTCCCCACTCCCTCAACCTAGAAAATCCTAAAGAACCCGCCGCACACTCCTCTCCCCTTTATCCGCGAATCTCGCCGGATTTCCACCCTGAAAATCCGGCGACTTTCCTTTCCCTTACCAGTACCATTCAAAATCGCGTAAACCACGAACTTGCCATAAACAGACTAAACTAAATCCTTCAGAAATCCTTTACCTTACTGATGCGCGGTAAGATGCACACATTTTAAACGCAAGTGCACGTTATCGTGACAAGTAGTATAGTCTTGATAAGATCGAATATCGTCCTCAAGGATTAGGGTTCAATTACCAACTATCTATTTTTTGGTATCTATTTGATAAATTGATATTTGGATTTGTTGTTTATAACTAAGAATTATAAAAGCTATTTTAACTATAAGGTTTTACTTCAGTTGTGATGAGAATAGGGCTTCCACGTCTCCTCACTATCCGCTTATGCTACTTATTAATGCAATAACTTATGGTCTTCTTCTTTTGGAGAAAGCTGGTTCGCTAAATCGTTTTATACTCCCGTTAGGGTTATATAAACACTCAACCCCAGTATTGCACCTTACCTACCTTTCGGTGATAAGGATAACTCTATAGGAGGATTAAGAACAAGAACCTAGTTAACCGTCTAGCACAATGCGCAAAATTAGGGTTTTTAAGCCTCTCATTAACGCTACATAAATAATTGAGGTATTTTCATCCCTAATCAAGAATGTCTACCCAACTTACATCATATTCACAATCCCCTCCTTTCGGAGTCTGATTAGAAATCATATAGTGATATTTAGTTGTCAATTAACTACCAAACATTCAATTCAATTATTGGATAGATCTCAACAAGAAGAAGAATAACCATAAGCATGCATTAAATCATAACATAAGTTTCTAGAGATTCAACATGGAAAGCCCTATAGAGGAATTAGTTCCTAGCCATTGACATGAGAAGAACTAATCCCATGTTCATCATACAAAAACTGAAATAAAGTAAAGAAAAGGAAAAGAATTTACTAAACTATGGTCTCCAATCTCTAAGCAAGAATCCTTGTGTTGTGCAAGAAGGGGAACCCTTAAAAACTGCCTAGGGTTCTCCTTTGATAGGCTGAAAATCGCCTCAACTTTTCCTCGCAGTTCGCCCAAAATCCGTCAAAACCGTATTTTTCAGCGTCGGCGCCATGACCATGCGACGGCGCGCCGAATCTGCAATCCGTCCGGATGATTTGGCGCCGCGGCCGATTCTGGCATGCGAGCGCGCGGCCTGCGCTGTAGCTTCCGGATGTTTAGGCGTCGCGGCCACCGCTGCTTGTCATGAGCGCGCGCCGAAGTCTTCTGCAGACCTCTGGATAGTGGGCGCCGCGGCTTCGCATTGTGAGGCCGCTGCGGGTCTCGGCCTCGTTCGCCACTTTCTGCTTTTAGCTCGAATCTCCTCTTTTGCCTCTTTTAGCTCCTTTTCCGCCATTTGGCCATTTTAACCACTTTGACTCAAAAGAAAGGAAAACTATCCTAATACGACACTTATATGTGCAAAACGGGACAAAAGACTAACTAAAACTGACTCAAAAGGTGTATATAAAATACACCGATCAAATACCCCAAAACTTAACCTTTGCTCGCCCTCGAGCAAAGATAGAAAAAAAGAAATAAAAGACTCAAAGAACGAAAATAAAAGACTCACTGCCATTGATCACTTTTGCTGCATTAGAGTTAACTAGAGAAATATGAAGGTTAGCAAAATAATATGCAGGAACATATAGCATGAATTTTCAGCACACTAAACACATGAAGCTAGATATTTCGCAAACTCATATTCATCATGCTTAATGGATGTCAATATACTAAATCATGCATATAAATTCAAGAATTCTTATGGCATGCTTACTTGTTATTCTCCACTAATTCTGGATATGCATAAAAGAGATCTTCAGGACTTTAAGGGTTGCAATGTAGGCTTAGGTATAGGTAGGTAAAAATAGGCAATTTAGGCTCATTTCGTGTACCATAAGCTCTTCAGCTTTTCAGTATTTCCCTTTTTCTTTTTGTTCTTTCCTTCACTTCGATTCTATCTTTTCCCTCTTTTGTTTTGGGAGAGTGAAGTATATAATAATGACAAGCACCCCCAAACTTAGGCTTTTGCCTATTTCTTATTACTTTTGTATTGGGGTGCAACAGACTTATTCACTCTTTTTGTTTTTTTTTAACACAATGTATTCCACTATTTCATATTTTCACTTATGGTACAATTTGTGGGAATATAGGGTGTCAAAGAAGAAGTTTCAGATTTATGCTCAATAATGACTAGGGATATTTTTAAAGCACGGATAGAAAAGAATGGTAAGAATTGGCTATCAAAGAAATGCAGAGTCATCTCCTAACATGCATATCCTAACTATTTCGCCAAATAGCAAGCAATCATAACACATAAGTATTTATCATTTAGCATGCATAACTCAAGCAAGAAACTCCAATAGGCAGTTTCGTGAGTTTTGACATATCTAACTTAGGTGTTTAGATAGTTGCTTCAATTAGTTACATTATTCTACCTTCCTTCACTAGGTGTTTCTAGCAACTACAAGATACATGATCTTTGTGAGACAATTATGACTCAAAAGAAAAAAAAATTGTGACTCAAAATACATAAAAACAATAAAAACTTAAATAAAACATAACATGACACAAATAAAACAAGACACAAATAAAACACCCCTAACTTAAATCACACATTGTCCCCAATGTGTGTAGACTCAAAGACAATAAAAGAAATAAGACACTTACAGACTTTGGCTAAAACGGTGGTGGTGGCGGTGGCATGGGATAGTGCATGGACCACTGACTGAACAAGGAACTCATCTCGTTGATTTGTTGCCTCGTTTCTTGTTGTTCGTGGATCACTGTGTCAAAACTCTGCATCATCTCATCCGATTCAAGCACCGCTCCATCGTGGGCGAAGGTTCTGCACGTGGTTGGCGGTGGCTAGGTCTGCCGCATATTGAGCCCTGTTTCGTGCTCATCCTCGCGTTCATCGGCCTCTGCTGCTTCCTGGCGGTGGTTGTACTCTCCGTCTTTGGGGCTGAGTGCAGGAAAGAGTGCACTATCCCACAGGACACCGGCAGTTGGTTTCTCTCATGAGTGTCAGTGGGTAGTTTTGGGACCGCACTCATGTGGCAGAGACTGGTAATAAGTGAACCATGTCCCAATCCACCTGTTGTCACCAACCTGCTAATTTCTTCAATGCTCTGCACTATCTCTTTCCCCGCATCAATCGTCATTCCCCTCATAATTCCATATATCAGTTTAATCCTATCCTCTGGCACTCTGGTGAAGTGCGTGGATGGAATCATGCTGGCGACGAAATATAGCCAACCTTTGGCTACTTTGTTGAATTGCACTGCTCATGCTCTTGATCCATTTCTTCCAATATCAAAACAGCCCGTGGTAGCTCACGGTATTCGGCGGCATTCGGTCGATGCGGTCAGTGCTTCTAGACCATGTTCTAAAGTAATTCCAATCACTTCTTTCTTCAACATCAACCGTCTTCAATTGTGCATTTACATCCTCTGCTGTCACAGACACATAAGCTCCCCTAACAAAGCATCCCCTTTCCACCTTCTCCGGAAAGTTGGCATAAAATTCACGCACCATTGTTGTGTTTACTGGTGCTATCTTCTACGGATTTACGAATCTCCTCCACCCCCTTAACTCAATCATCGCCCGAATGGGCTCATAAACATCTTCTTCCCCATATGACTCCCTCTGGTAGTCCATTCCCCTTTCTGGTATTAAGGGTCTGGTATCAAGCTTTTTGTATCTTTGGAAGGCTTCGTAGCTCACAAACCTAGTATTATCGTAATGTGGGGTTGGGGTGGATGTGGAGCCTCTTCTCTTCCTGGTGGCCATGGTTAAAATAGTTTCTGGAGCTTTCAATTTAGTGGCACAAATGTTTCCTACACAATCTACAACTAGCAGCACAACACCCCAAACTTCAATTCTTCCACCCAATACCCACACTCCTTTTCTACTCTTTTCTCCAAACTTCACAATCAACTTTTCAGTACCCAAACTACTTCAACTACAATACTCCTTCAAACTACTACCTCCTGTGACTTCAGTAAAGGACTCAAGAACAGAAAAAGATTACCTTTTTATGAGAAGATTCAAGCTGTTCTTGTTTCAATTGGTGGTTTGAGGCTATGGAATGGAGCTTCGTTGTTTGAGATAGCTAAGGGTTTTTAGGAATTTAAGAGTTTTGGTTGTGGTTGGGTTTAATTTGTGGAGGATTTGTGGGCAAATTTTTGGAATTTCGTGGGTTTTTGGAGAGGGAGAGTTAGGTTTTTGAAATTGGAATTGGGGAAAAATCTGGTTTCTGGGCGTTTTAAGTTTCTGGATTTCCGCTTAGGCGTCGCGGCCTGATCTTCTGCACTCGCCGGGACTTTCGCGCGCGGCCATTCTGAGCGCGCGGCTAAACTTGGCACATTTTACGGATTTACGCGCGCTGCTCTGGCGCGCATGAACTCTGCGCTGTTCGATTCTTTTGGCGCGTACGCTCTGGCGCCGCGACGCTCGCTTTTTCGGAAATCCGGCTTCGTTCGACTTTTCGTCCTTGTTTATTTGCACTGCACAATAACACAAACACAACCCCAAGACCGTGAGATCGTTCTAGGAAAAAATAACTCAAGAGAATTGAAATAACATAATTGAAAAACGTTGGGTTGCTTCCCAAGTAGCGCTCTTTAACGTCTTTTAGCCGGACGCAAGCTCTTAGCTTAATAAATGTGAGGGTGATTAACCCCACAAATCCATTTCCTCCACATTCTGCGTTTTCTTTTTCTTCTTTTCTTCTTAGCATTATCAGTAAGGGGGAGTTCAGGAACACATACCTCCTTTAGTGGAATTTCGGCAAACCATGCCTGCTTTTTTGGGCTCATCTCTCTTTGGTTGACTTGTATTGGCTCGCAGGGGGGTTTGATGGTGCTGATTGCAAAGCACCCACTCATGGTTGGTGGCTGATAGCGTGTTTAAAAACTTTAAACACCATTTCTTCATTCTCCACCCTTAATGTTAACTCTCCTCTTTCAACATCAATCAAAGCTCTCCCCGTTGCTAGGAATGGCCTCCCCAATATGATAGGGATTTCCGCATCTTCTTCCATATCAAGAATGAGGAAGTCTGCAGGAAAGAAGAATTTTCCTACTTTCACAATTACGTCCTCAATCTTGCCTCTTGGATGAACCACTGTCCTGTCGGCCAGTTGCAGGCTTACTGTGGTTGGTTTGGCCTCACCCAACTCCAATCTTTTAAATACTGACAAGGGCATCAGATTTATACTCGCCCCTAAATCACATAAAACTCTGTTGCAAGTCACCCTGCCCACTGTGCAAGGTAGTGTAAAGCTTCCAGGATCCTTTAGTTTTGGTGGCAACTTCTTCTGCAAGATAGCACTACACTCTTACATTAGTGCTACTATCTCATATTCCGACCTTTCTTCTTTTCCCAAGATCTCCTTCATAAACTTGAAATAGGAGGGCATGCTCTAATGCTTCTATGAAAGGTATGTTGATATGCAGACTTCTAAATGTCTCCAAAAATTTGGAGAATTGTTTATCAACCGCCTTTTGTAGTCTCAGGGAAAAGGGATCTTCTGTATACTCATTCTCTGAGTTTTCTCTACTGTGGTTGGGCTCAATCACCTTCTCTTTTTCTAACTCGCCTTCTTCTCAACTACTAGCGAGGTATCTTTGCTCAATGTTTGCCGCTTCTCAATTACCGCTCGGCATTGCTCCCTGGATTTACCTCTGTGTTGATTGGCAATGTCCCCGTGGCTCTTGTTTGCTGCTTTGCTAGCGACCCACTTGTGTTTCCAAGTTCTGAATGAGGATATAGCTTCATGCATGGCGAAGTGCAGGCATTGGCGTCTTTATCGCAATGCTTCCGGCTCGTCGGCTTTTCTTCTGAACCGGTCGTTGAGCTGTTGAGGTGTGGGGCTTGAATGAAGGTCGTTGATTAGTTCTGCTGGTTGCGCATCGCCTGTATTGGATTCTGCTGCCTGGTATTGATTCTGTTGCCCTTGGTATTGGTTCTGCTGGATTGTGCCCACAGTCTCCACTCAGAAATTTGGGTGATTCCTCCACCGGATTTTAAGTGTTGGAGTAGGGGTTGTTTCATTGCCTCGATAATTACCTACGGCGACACTGCTGCTCATTGGTATATTGTTGGGATCAGTGAAGGACACCTATCAAATGTATGTGGGCCACATATCTCACAGCTTCTAGGCATCTGCACCGCATTTACTGACACTGTATGTTGCTGCAACTGTTTCGCTAAAAGGGCCACTTGGGCATTCAAGGCAGCAATAGCATCTATTTCGTGGACTCCCACTTGTCGACCTCTCTTCTGTGACATGGTTGTTAGTGGCCATATCTTCTAATAACTCATGAGCGTCGTGGGCTGTTTTCCTCATGAATGCTCCACCTGCTGCTGCATCTATTTGTAGAAGATGTGGACCAAGTTCCACAACTCAATGCAATGGTGTGGGCACTTTCTCTGTAGATCTTTGAACCTTTCCCAAGCTTCATATAAGGACTCTCCATCTGCTTGGTAGAAGTTGTTCAACTCCCCTCTCAGTTTTGCTGCTTTACACGGGGGAAAGAACTTGGCTAGGAATTTCTGTGCCAACTCGTGCCATGTAAAAATCGAATCGGCCGGCAGGGAATTCAACCATACTTTTGCTCTATCCCTGAGTGAGAAGGGAAATAGCCTCAACTGACAAAGATCATCGATGAACGCCGTTATATCTGAAAGTTGCACATAGCTCCAAGAAATTAGCTATGTGCATATGTGGATCCTCCGATGGCAGTCCTCCGAATTGCACTGTGTGTTGTACCATGCTCAGAATCGCTGGTTTTATCTCGAAGTTGTTGGCTCCTATTGCAGGGAGCCTAATGCATGTCTGTGCTCAAGGATTAGGGTTCAATTACCAACTATCTATTTTTTGGTATCTATTTGATAAATTGATATTTGGATTTGTTGTTTATAACTAAGAATTATAAAAGCTATTTTAACTATAAGGTTTTACTTCAGTTGTGATGAGAATAGGGCTTCCACGTCTCCTCACTATCCGCTTATGCTACTTATTAATGCAATAACTTATGGTTTTCTTCTTTTGGAGAAAGCAGGTTCGCTAAATCGTTTTATACTCCCGTTAGGGTTATATAAACACTCAACCCCAGTATTGCACCTTACCTACCTTTCGGTGATAAGGATAATTCTATAGGAGGATTAAGAGCAAGAACCTAGTTAACCGTCACGCCTGATGCGCCAAAATTAGGGTTTTTAAGCCTCTCATTAACGCTACATAAATAATTGAGGTATTTTCATCCCCAATCCAAGAATGTCTACCCAACTTACAGCATATTCACAATCCCCACCTTTCGGAGTCTGATTAGAAATCATATAGTGATATTTAGTTGTCAATTAACTACCAAACATTCAATTCAATTATTGGATAGATCTCAACAAGAAGAAGAATAACCATAAGCATGCATTAAATCATAACATAAGTTTCTAGAGATTCAACATGGAAAGCCCTATAGAGGAATTAGTTCCTAGCCATTGACATGAGAAGAACTAATCCCATGTTCATCATACAAAAACTGTAATAAAGTAAAGAAAAGGAAAAGAATTTACTAAACTATGGTCTCCAATCTCCAAGCAAGAATACTTGTGTTGTGCAAGAAGGGGAACTCTTAAAAACTGCCTAGGGTTCTCCTTTTATAGGCTGAAAACCGCCTCAACTTTTTCCTGCAGGCCTGGCCCAAAATCCGTTTGAAAACCTTATTTTTCTGCGTCGGCGCCGCGGCCCTGCAGACAGGCGCGCGCGGAACTCGCAATCCGTCGGATGATTTGGCGCCGCGGCCGATTCTGCATGCGAGGCGCGCCGCAACTCTGTAACTTCCGGATGTTTAGGCGTCGCGGCCCTGCACCTGCTTGTCATGAGGCGCCGCGGCGCTGAGTCTTCTGCAACCTCTCTGGATAGTGGCGCTGCGAGGCCGCTTCGTTGCTGGTTTCGACCTCGTTCGCCACTTTCTCTGTTTTTAGCTCTGGAATCTCCTCTTTTGCCCTCTTTTAGCTCATTTTCCGCCATTTGGCCATTTTAACCACTTTGACTCAAAAGAAAGGAAAACTATCCTAATACGACACTTGTATGTCCAAAACGGGACAAAAGACTAACTAAAACTGACTCAAAAGGTGTATATAAAATACACCGATCACTTACCATAACATGCACGAATTGCACTAAATCAGTAGTGATTTCTTACCATAATCAAGCATGAATCAGCACAAAGTCTCGTCCAAAATCAGCCTTGATTACTTACCAACATTAGAACTCGAACCATGGCTATATAAAGAACATGCAAAGGCAGAACGAGGGGGGAGCTCAGTCAGGTAGCAATCGTTTTTACACATGCGAGCAGAGCTCAGTCGGGAGAAGAATCGAGAGTAGCAGAGCATCGGGAGTTAGGGGGCTCAGCACCCAGACCATTAGCATCGCAAGAATAGGAAGTTCGAAACCCCTTCTTTCAATTCCAGCCAAGAAATCAGCAAACAAACCTTGCCCTTTTATTCGCATCGCATCGCAAACCCAAAACCCGAGCGAGTCGACGACTTGATACGCTGCCCCAGTTCGCTGCCCGGAGAAGGTAAATTCATCACCCTTTCTTTTTGATTTCGTTCGGCTATTCGTGTGTATGATACGCATTTGATATGACTGATTAGGCATATACTAAGCGATATTCTTTGTTGTTATGTGTCTTGATCGAGAAAGTTGTTCAGTTAGCATAGATTTCTACTAAAATTCGTGAATGTGATTGTAAACATGCTCAATCTGTATTAGCATCTGTTGTATGACTGAATGAATCGGCTACTGTTTGGAGTCTATTTGAAATTATTTTTGATCATGTTAAATCTGCTTCTGAGGTGCTGTATGTGCAACTTATGTTAAAGTGATTCTATATATCTGAAGTACCATCTTTAGCTGATGTCGTCTACAGGTCTGTAGTCATGCATTTTTGTAAGCCAGATGTATTTAAGGACACATAAAAGCATGATGGTTTTAACTGGTTTACAGGATTAAATATACACTTGTGTAACTCCTTCATGTGTCTATCGTGATTTGCGAGTCTGTTAGATCTGCTCCAAATGTTTACTGGTTCGGCTAGATGTCTATGTACCTGAAAGTTTTCTTGTGATCCCTGTTTGACTGGTTATGGGCAAAGCATGTGAAGGTTCCTTGTCGGAATTAGTTTGTTTACACTAAAGTTCATGTCTGTATTTGTGGTTGTCTATCCCCCAAGTAATTGTTTGGGTCATTGCTTGCACCATTTCCCCAACATCAATATGTACTGGGGCATGATCTGCAATCATTTCTTTAGCCCACTGTGCTGCACATTACCATATTATGAAGCATTTGATGTGATAGGAATGTAGTGCGTACTACTTTTGTCAAATTGGTTAGGCGTATCAAATAGTCTCTCCGGTAGTGGTTCATCATTCTTCGACTACGAATTTATTCTCTTTAAGTGATGAAAAACTGAGCATATTAATATTCTTTCAAGCTACATTTTGTGCCATGTCAATCTATTGTGTAACCTAAATAATGCTTGTATCAAACATCCTGCATTTGAATTCCTCTCTGTTGCATGTTATCTTGATTTACAGTCATATAATATGGTGCCAAAACTGCTTAAGTGAGTGAAAGGTCTAGTGTATGACTTAAACTTAGGACCTTTACTTAATAAGTTATGTCCATGTCCTTGCATACCTGCTAGTTGATTAATGTTGTTACATCTTGAGGCCAATGGTTGAATCATGACATAACTGGCCATATATTGCTTCTTTTCCCTTGTTAGTACACGAATCTATATCTATAGCTTGTAATCTGACCTGATTTGTAGTGTCTCCCCTCTGTTTGTTGCTGCATATTGTTTTATCTGTTTGCTTGATGAGATGGCCTCAAGAATAAGGAATCACTTAAGCCACTGTTTACTTGTCTTCACATGGAACTGTTGGGTGTTGCGTATAATATTAGCAGCTGGTTTGGTGCAGTCTGCATACATGCTCATTCTCATTTTCTTCTTGCCACCTGCTAGCTGCTTATCCCCATCTGATATTTTTCTCTGTTTGCCTTACTGTTTGCCTTACTGTTCTCCATTCCCCTGGGCCCAACAGTGCACGTTAAAATATAGAATCAGTGGATCATGCGTATGTTCAGCCTCTCAAGATCATGTTTGTTTACTGCTGTCTTTGATACAATTGGACAGATACTAATCTTTATCCTTTTTTCTCTTTTACATGAAATGCACCGGAGCAAAATGAAGAGTCTCACGGCGAGACTCATCACGAGCTACTTCAAATGGCAACCCGCATCTACATCCATCGAGTTCCCTCTTCGGCAATTCCTAGAAAAGCAATTAGGACAGAGTCATCCGCTTCAATCCCTTACTCTCTTAACCTCCTTATGTCTTTATTTGTTATTGCAATTTTATTATCTAACTTTGTAATTAATATGAGACATAGAACAATTAGCCTTGGAATAAATAAATTGGGCGGGTAGTTTTAAAATCGGAAATGCACTTTTAAATTACTTATTTTAAGGGCTCGTCATGCATGTCTAAACTTTACTAAACAATTTAACTCGCAACTAACGTATCACTTCTTATAAAATTCATGATAAAATAAATTGATTTTCTCATAAGCTCTTTTATTAGCATAATATAAATAATTTATGTTGAATAGCCTTCTTATCATAAAATTACAAAATAACCACCTTTTGCACTACGTCATATATATTTGATTTTAAATGCATATCTTTGATCATAAATCAACATTGCATATATCTATAAACAATATAAATGCATACTTTAAAGCTTTATTTCTTTTTATAGCATTAGTCTCACAAACCTTTATCAACATGCCTCCTTTTATAAAATATTATGAAACATCCTCTATATTTTCAAAACACGCGTTCTTAGCATAAATAATTAACCCTAGGTTTGGCAGGACAACCGCAAGTTAGCGGATCTTAGAGGGTGCCTAACCCCTTCCCTCTAGATTAATAAAGAATCCTTACTCAGAATCTCATTAAGTTTAACAGACCATTAAATGGAATTAATGTTTACTTTAAACTAGTTAACATTTAGGTGTCCTAATTCACCCAATTAATTAGGTGGCGACTCCGCGAACCACTTAGCACTTTTAGCACCCTTTTAGCACTTTTAATATGCTAGCACCTTTTAAGCACCCCTTAACATTTTAGCACCTTTTAGCATTCTAGCATATAGCACCTTTTGCACTTTTAGCATTTTAACATTTTAGCATTCTTTTGCACTTTTAGCATTTATTATTTATTTTCTAACATTTTTTTATTTTACGCAGGAGTTTCGCTAAAAAATGTCGCCGTCGAAAAAGGGCGTGACAGAAATGGCGACTCTGCTGGGGATTTTAGGTTCTTAACCACAACAGACCTAGGGTTATTATTTGACATTACTTTTTTCATTTAATTTTGTGTGCTGTATTTTGTTTTATTTATTTTTATTGCTACCTGCTTTACTGCTTTCCTTAAACTGGCATTCCGCTCATATTTCTTCCACTCTGGAAAATTCACACAATCACACACTGCATGCGAGGTGCGCTTGGTGCATCAGCAAAATTCTTTCTTCAAACCCCAAATTTAGGAGAGTTGGTAACATACGTGGAGTGTCCGGTCTAACCGGTGGCCGCGTAGCCTTCTCACTCGAGTTGTCCGCTCGGGAACCTTGCGTCTAGTAAAGCCAAATCTTAGCAACCCAGGATAGAGCTATACCACCCTTTATTTTAAGGCATGCATGCATTTACCTTAGGTTGGTCGGTCCTTGGCATCGACAGCACAATTAGGAAGACACCAAACTTGTCGATGGGTTTCTCAACCCAACGACCAACCAACATATTATGTGTAGCGTGGCAATGATAGACAAATCCAAACATAATCATGTCATGCTGAAATTGGGAAAAGTGCACCGTCATTTGGTCGTCATTTCCAACAAAAGCATTACATTTGGACGACTTGGACAAATCCGTCATAATCTCGCATAAGTGACGTTTAGTCCTACCTCTGGCATAAAGGGGTCCCCATGCATGTTAGGACTCGCTTGCAATGCGACAATTTATGTGCAACATGTACTTGCTAAATGTTTTTACACTTTTGCAAAATCACGTGCTTTACACTAACGCAGTTTGCTACATGTTGTCTAAAGGATTTATCATCTCCCCCAAAGGTCGATTTGTATTTGACTAAGCAATGACAGAGCATCGATATTTCACAAGATCCAAGGCACGGTCCAGCGACATGACTGATTCAAGGGCATTTGAGCAGAACGAGTCGGAACCCGTCTTGGTTCCTATAGGCAAATCAGGGGTCTCAGAAAAGAAAAGCGACATAGATCCGATCGAGCACCTCGCCTGATACTACAAAGAAATGGCAACCTGCAGATCGAAATTAAAAGGCTCGAAACCTCACCAGAGCACTCGTCCATCGCAAATAACCAAAACAATCAAAACCTCTAAATTATTACGGCACGCTACTACATATCTCATTCAGCCAATATACAATGCACCCATATATCCCACACAAAACCAAATGCCTAATATACTCCAGCTAAACACAAACCAAAGGCCACCACAAACCTATTTTCGCAATACATATGACAACCCTCATGATACCCATACGTGTATACGCCACAGCCAAAAGCCCGTCCACTAAACATCTTCGCACCCCGCCTAAATGCCACAGAAAGGCCAGCCAAAGTATACACCCATTTAGCCGAGCCTTTGTCGCAGTTGTACGAGAGGTTGAGGTTTGCAGGGATACTCCAGCCAATTTCAAAGAATGTGCCCAATCCCAAGTCCAAAGCTCATGATGGGAACAAAGTTGTGCATACCATTCGGAGCCATCGGACACGACATGGGAAGGTGTTATACACTCGAGACAAAGTAAGGAGCTGATCGAGGAGTCATTCGGTGGAGGATGCCACCCAATGAGTACAATGAACCCCAAAGGAAGAGGTGTTCCTGGCGAACCCGCTCCGCCTGAATCAATCATTTATCCAAGCATGCACCACGCAGAAGCCAAAAGAAGAAGATACTGATAGCAGAGCATGAAGACCCAGCCAGCCATGATGCAGAGCAAGAAGACGTATTGGTTGGATTTGCACCCTTGTTCTGGTCCGCCTAGAGTCCGGATAAGAAAGAGCAATTTAGCTTAGCCGATTAATAAAAAGAAAAAAAAACTCGTATTTAAGCTTTAATAATGTTTTCTTTTGCTTGCATTGGAACTACGTTCGACCTGATTCCCTTGGCGGATACGTAGGCGGCCACATCGGCCTCGGTCCCACCTTTAGAATTTTACTCAATATTCGCTTGTAATGAACTACGTCATGACCGATTCCTCAGGGGATCGTGGCGGCCTAAATCGGCTTCGGTCACACCATTAGGAAACTTTCCCTTCGTTTTGAAAATAACGAGAATACACAAGCAACTCCATTGAGACCCACCTTAGGACAAACGCCCTTTTCAAAACTGGGACAAGGTAGGAAACCAGACAGGGGTTGCAAGTCCAAACAGGCCAGGCACGCATATGTCAAGGAACAAGGCGGCGAAGTCAAATACGAATCGAACCCCCCAAAAAACTCACAAATTTTCTTTGAGCGAGGTTTTCATATTAACGTAGCGAGAAAGTACCGGCGAAAATACGGCAAAAAGTTTCTTCGCAGAAGCAGAAAGAAGTAGAAGAGGCAGAGGATATGACAACAATCCAAAGTTCAAAGTCCGCACTAGAAGCAGCTGAAACAGAAAGGGCCATCGACAATCAGCAGTCAAAATTCAAAATCCGCAACAAAGGCTAGCGCATCAGCTCGGGCATAAAGCTAAATTTGCAACCCACACATCGCACACAACAAAGGCGTCATGGAAATTTCGTCAGTTGTAGCGTTTAGCATGTCCGTGCAAGGACAACATCTCAGTATTCATCAGGCGTATCAGGAACGATATCTCTACCCATAGAATTGCACGTCTCATATGTATTTATCATTTCATTTAAACAGGTATACACTAATTTTTCTCAAACTTAGCTTGCAGGAGCATTTATTCTACAGGAAGAAGCACACGTCGCAACGACGTTATCGGCCAAAGAAGTCCGAAAATGACGCCCAAAGAACACGCCCGCACAACGACGCGTGATCAACATTAGGTCTACGCAACGACGCCGCGGCGAACACGTCCAGAAACGACGCCGGCGAATACGCCCGCATAACGGCGCCATCGCGATTATGTCTACACAACGACGCCAGCAGCAACACGTCCAGGAAACGACGTTATCATCACAAGTCGAAAACGGCGCCAACAAAGAATACGTCCGATAACGATGTCGGCGATTGCGTCTTACAACGACGCCAAAGAAGAACACGCCCAGTAACGACGTTATCACAGCAAGTCCGAAAACGACGCCAGCAACAATACGTCCAGACAACGACGTCATCAGCATTGCAGCAACAACACGTCAAGACAACGACGTGATCAGCATTATGTCTATGCAACGACGCCAAGAAGAATATCGCCCAGTAACGACGCGACAAGACAAGTCCGAAAACGACGCCATGACGCAAGTCCGAAAACGACGCCATGACGCAAGTCCGAAAACGACGCTATCATCAGCATATCACATCTACGCAAGGACGATTTCTATACTCTCAAACTGCACTTCTTATTCATGCTTTATTATTCTGTCTTAGCAGTTATGCACTAACTCTTCCTTGAGCTTTAGTCTACTGGCGATTGCGAGCCAGACAACATATCCGCATTCACAATCGCAACACGTGCATGCGAGGCGAAATCACGGCATTTGCGGCAGCATCACATTTTTGCAGGATAACATTTTCTACTCACAGTTGCATTGCTTTTAAAAATTATGCATCATCATTTTGCCTTAACAGTTATGCACTAACCGTTTGTTTAAGTCTTAGCATGCAGGAGCAGGAGCACAACGTGGATTTTCTCTTACAGCGAATCGGGGCAATTTGTTGGGAGGCCAACCTTCCCAATGAATGGCAGAAGCGGCCTCAAGCGTCGGTCCACATCACCATAAAACTCAGCATCATAAGTCGATAGCGGTACACCCCAGGTTCAAGCCAGTTATTTTTATTTTTACTTTTAGCACCACAGCCCAGTGTCGTCATAACTCGACACTGGGACAAATTTTGAGTCCGCGTTAGCCCGCCTTGGTGCTTTGACCATGGTAGCCCAGTGTCGTCATAACTCGACACTGGGACAGTTTCGAGTCCGCGTCAGCCTTGTCTTAATTGCCCAGCATTTTTTTCAATTCTGAGGATCGAGACAAAATTGTCTATGAGTCAACGTCTTTGTCCGAAGATTCTTCCATTATCTCCATACAAAGAGGGACAAGTTGTTGACACTCAATTTTGACCCTCTCGTCCAGTCATTAGCTATAAAATTTCACTAATTTTACAAAATAATTTCTTATAATTTTTTATAATAAAATGCAGCGATAAAATATTAATACTGACATAAATAAGCAATTTAATAATAACACCGCATTTTACGTAGAGTATTAAACACTTAGAATCTCGCGCCCGCATTTATTAATTTTAAGCCCTGTCATAGTTCTTAAATAATAATAAAATACGCATAATAAATAAGTTTTAATAACAGCATCGCATTATAAAAATTAAGCACTAATTAAATAGCACGCCCGTATTTATTTTTTATCTCAAACATAAACTAATAAAGCACCTAAATAATCTAATCACATTTGTTAATTTAATTTATCACTAATTAATAATACACTACCCAAATTAATACCTAATTAAAACTAACTACCCACCATTTTCGCCTAGCACACTACCCAGCCCAATTACCCACGCGACCCGCAAGCCCAACGCTCCCCTCTACCCTTATCAGCCCAGAAGCCCACGCCTAGCCCTCATTTCCCTCAGCCCTTCGCCCATCGTCCCCACTCCCTCAACCTAGAAAACCCTAAAGAACCCGCCGCACACTCATCTCCCCTTTATCCGCGAATCTCGCCGGATTTTCAGGGTGGAAAATCCGGCGACTTTCCTTTCCCTTACCAGTACCATTCAAAATCGCGTAAACCACGAAATTGCCATAAACAGACTAAACCAAATCCTTCAGAAATCCTTTACCTTACCATAACCTGCACGAATCGCACTAAATCAGTAGTGATTTCTTACCATAATCAAGCATGAATCAGCACAAAGTCTCGTCCAAAATCAGCCTTGATTACTTACCAACATTAGAACTCGAACCATGGCTATATAAAGAACATGCAAAGGCAGAACGAGGGGGGAGCTCAGTCAGGTAGCAATCGTTTTTACACATGCGAGCAGAGCTCAGTCGGGAGAAGAATCGAGAGTAGCAGAGCATCGGAGTTAGGGCTCAAGACCTGCACCATTAGCATCGCAAGAATAGGAAGTTCGAAACCCCTTCTTTCAATTCCAGCCAAGATATCAGCAAACAAACCTTGCCCTTTTATTTGCATCGCAAACCCAAAACCCGAGCGAGTCGACGACTTGATACGCTGCCCCGGTTCGCTGCCCGGAGAAGGTAAATTCATCACCCTTTCTTTTTGATTTCGTTCGGCTATTCGTGTGTATGATACACATTTGATATGACTGATTAGGCATATACTAAGCGATATTGATGTTTGTTATGTGTGCTGAGTCGACTGAGAAAGTTGTTCAGTTAGCATAGATTTCTACTAAAATTCGTGAATGTGATTGTAAACATGCTCAATCTTTATTAGCATCCGTTGTATGACTGAATGAATCGGCTACTGTTTGGAGTCTATTTGAAATTATTTTTGATCATGTTAAATCTGCTTCTGAGGTGCTGTATGTGCAACTTATGTTAAAGCGATTCTATATATCTGAAGTACCATTTTTAGCTGATGTCGTCTACAGGTCTGTAGTCATGCATTTTTGTAAGCCCAGATGTATTTAAGGACACATAAAAGCATGATGGTTTTAACTGGTTTACAGGATTAAATATACACTTGTGTAACTCCTTCATGTGTCTATCGTGATTTGCGAGTCTGTTAGATCTGCTCCAAATGTTTACTGGTTCGGCTAGATGTCTATGTACCTGAAAGTTTTCTTGTGATCCCTGTTTGACTGGTTATGGGCAAAGCATGTGAAGGTTCCTTGTCGGAATTAGTTTGTTTACACTAAAGTTCATGTCTGTATTTGTGGTTGTCTATCCCCCAAGTAATTGTTTGGGCCATTGCTTGCACCATTTCCCCAACATCAATATGTACTGGGGCATGATCTGCAATCATTTCTTTAGCCCACTGTGCTGCACATTACCATATTATGAAGCATTTCAGTAAACAATAGGAATGTGAGTCTGTACCTACTTTTGTCAAATTGGTTAGGCGTATCAAATAGTCTCTCTGGTAGTGGCTCATCATTCTTACTGACTCTGAATTTATTCTCTGTTTAAGTGATGAAAAACTGAGCATATTAATATTCTTTCAAGCTACATTTTGTGCCATGTCAATCTATTGTGTAACCTAAATAATGCTTGTATCAAACATCCTGCATTTGAATTCCTCTCTGTTGCATGTTATCTTGATTTACAGTCATATAATATGGTGCCAAAACTGCTTAAGTGAGTGAAAGGTCTAGTGTATGACTTAAACTTAGGACCTTTACTTAATAAGTTATGTCCCTGTCCTTGCATACCTGCTAGTTGATTAATGTTGTTACATCTTGAGGCCAATGGTTGAATCATGACATAACTGGCCATATATTGCTTTTTTCCCCTTGTTAATACACGAATCTATATCTATAGCTTGTAATCTGACCTGATTCGTAGTGTCTCCCCTCTGTTTGTTGCTGCATATTGCTTCATCTGTTTGCTTGATGAGATGGCCTCAAGAATAAGAAATCACTTAAGCCACTGTTTACTTGTCTTCACATGGAACTGTTGGGTGTTGCGTATAATATTAGCAGCTGGTTTGGTGCAGTCTGCATACATGCTCATTCTCATTTCTTCTTGCCACCTGCTAGCTGCTTATCCCCATCTGATATTTTACTCTGTTTGCCTTACTGTTTGCCTTACTGTTCTCCATTCCCCAGGCTGACAAAGCTGCGTTAAAATATAGAATCAGTGGATCATGCGTATGTTCAGCCTCTCAAGATCATGTTTGTTTACTGCTGTCTTTGATACAATTGGACAGATACTAATCTTTATCCTTTTTTCTCTTTTACATGAAATGCACCGGAGCAAAATGAAGAGTCTCACGGCGAGACTCATCACGAGCTACTTCAAATGGCAACCCGCATTTACATCCATCGAGTTCCCTCTTCGGCAATTCCTAGAAAAGCAAATGACGAGTCATCCGCGATCCCTTACTCTCTTAACCTCCTTATGTCTTTATTTGTTATTGCAATTTTATTATCTAACTTTGTAATTAATAGGAGACATAGAACAATTAGCCTTGGAATAAATAAATTGGGCGGGTAGTTTTAAAATCGGAAATGCACTTTTAAATTACTTATTTTAAGGGCTCGTCATGCATATCTAAACTTTACTAAACAATTTAACTCGCAACTAACGTATCACTTCTTATAAAATTCATGATAAAATAAATTGATTTTCTCATAAGCTCTTTTATTAGCATAATATAAATAATTTATGTTGAATAGTCTTCTTATCATAAAATTACAAAATAACCACCTTTTGCACTACGTCATATATATTTGATTTTAAATGCATATCTTTGATCATAAATCAACATTGCATATATCTATAAACAATATAAATGCATACTTTAAAGCTTTATTTCTTTTTATAGCATTAGTCTCACAAACCTTTATCAACATGCCTCCTTTTATAAAATATTATGAAACATCCTTATATTTTCAAAACACGCGTTCTTAGCATAAATAATTAACCCTAGGTTTGGCAGGACAACCACAAGTTAGCGGATCTTAGAGGGTGCCTAACCCCTTCCCTCTAGATTAATAAAGAACTCTTACCCAGAATCTCATTAAGTTTAGCAGACCATTAAATGGAGTTAATGTTTACTTTAAACTAGTTAACATTTAGGTGTCCTAATTCACCCAATTAATTAGGTGGCGACTCCGCGAACCCCTTAGCACTTTTAGCACCCTTTTAGCACTTTTAATATGCTAGCACCTTTTAAGCACCCCTTAACATTTTAGCACCTTTTAGCATTCTAGCATATAGCACCTTTTGCACTTTTAGCATTTTAACATTTTAGCATTCTTTTGCACTTTTAGCATTTATTATTTATTTTCTAACATTTTTTATTTAAGCAGGAGTTTCGCTAAAAAATGTCGCGGTCGAAAAAGGGCGTGACAGCAGCCTTGTCGAAGGTTGCATACTCTGCAGAATCCTCCGCTGGAGCGGTGTGAAACACTTTGTCCTAAGTATACTCAATTTCTTCTTGTCTCAGGACAATTCAGACATTTCTGAGCCAGTAAATGAAGTTGGGTCCAGTAAGTTTGTTGGACTCCATAAGCATTTTCAACGAAAAATTTGACATTTATGAAGATTTGAAGATAATAGATAGAACATGAAAATGCAATCAAAATTCATTCTCCTAAATTATACACATTCATAATTTGCTAATTTTAACATGGCCTTTTATTTTAAATTAGCTCCCACTATTTTGCATACTTCTATGACCCCAAGGTAGAATACAGACCTAAATTAATATAAAGATCATAATGGGTCAAGATCCAAACATATGTTATATTCGCGTTTGCTTTGGCTGATAACTTCAATAGCACACCTTGGTAGGTCTTCAACCAATTGTAAAGCAACTATATAACTCTTGGTTTGATTAAATATCTTTCATTTTAATCTTACGTCTTTAGACTAGTCCGACACTTTGGCGCCAAAATTCATCTAAACAAGTCAATTCCATTACACGATTGCGTTTAAATGTCTAAGTAAATTTAGCCTTTGCAAGCAAACACTTTGGTGTAAATACCTACAAAAGTTTATTATCCACTTTCATTTTAACACATCTATGAAAGAGTCTTGGTCCTCTTAGACTTAGACCGAATGCTTTGGCATAAATTTCTTTATCGCCGAAAAAGACTTAACACCCTAACAATTATAATGGACGACGCATTATAATTAGACTTGTATTTAATGTTTGGGGAACATTTTCAGTTTTCGGGGATTCATTTAAGATCAACAATCAAGTCATACATCATATGACATCCTATCATGCAATATCTAAACATAATTAGATGAGAAACCATCAAACCCAATAGGCATGATAAAAAATGGTTTTAATCACATCTTTGGCGCGTCTGCGATACGATTATAGCGGTCATTTGAAATTAAACAATTACTGGGCGGCGCCTACCCAGACAATAATTGCAGACGTTATGCTAATAATTTAAATGCATCACATTTAACACTTAGCACATATGTATATTATTCAATAATATACTATTAATGATAACTATGAGTCTATTTGTCTAAACTCTATAATCTATGTAAATGCCAAATAGTCCCTAAATATTTTCTGATTTTAATATTCTGATTTTCAGGAATCTGTAAATTTTTAGAATTTCTACTTTAGTCCCTTAAGAATTTAAAATTCAATTCTGAACCCTTATAAATTCATAAAAATGCAATTCTAAACTTCAGAAAATATTTTCAAACTTCTGAGATCTGTTTGCAATTTCCAGAACCTAAAATCAACTTTCAGAAAACTTTCTTTAATTACAAATTTGCTCGAAAGGATCAAATCTGTTAGATTCAAAACTTTATTTTCAGAAACTGAAACTTCTAAAACTTCAGATTCAAAATCTGAAACTTTTAAGTCTCTGTTTCTGATTTTCGATTTTGTTTTAAAATTCGTAAATCGACAGCGGTTCCAACAGTGGCATGATGCCTACGAGGCGATAAGCCCAAATCGCAAATTAATTAGCACCGCGGTGCCTCATAATTATCGTCAAAGGCACCGTGGTCCTAACAGGTGGAACCACAGTGCCTTGAAGGCAGATTGTCCGAAAAATTAATTTTAAGCTTCTGGATGAACAACACCGTGACTCTCATGAATAGGACAGTGGTGCCTCTGGCTTCATCTGGGAAGCACTGCGGTGCTCCATCATGGAACTGCGGTGCCGCATAAAACCCCATCATGGTTCCGCGGTGCTCCATCGTGGAACCGCGATGCCTTATCCCCAGAATCGCAAAACTGAAATTTCCGAGCACCTAAAACTGGTTTAGGGCCAGATCTTTCAGATATATCACTTGTATTATCATTACCATTAAAACAACATGTTCATCAACCATCAAATTCAATTTTCTTCTTGTTCTTCGTTTCAATGCACCATGCTTTAAGCCAGATAACGCATATCAACTTAGAAGAGTTATTTATTGGATTGACTTGTTCGAATACATAATTGCATTAATAGATTAGGGCACAAGGACCATGTGTTCTAAAGATTTAGGATTTTAAAGCTTTTAAATACATAAAATATAGATCTAAATAAACCCTAACCCATTGTCGCGCCCGTTTTTTACCTCGGGGGTCTGAACGGTATCCGCAACGTTGCTCTTTGGCGCGGTTCCCTGGATGGAGCAATAATGCTGTTTTTGAGGAGTCTCCACCTAATTATTTAAGTGAATTAGGACACTTGATTTATTGCAATAAAAATATTGCAATTAACCTCCATTTAATGGTCTGCGAAATTAATGAGATTCTGAATCAAGGTTCTTTATTATCCTAAAGGAAAGGGGTTAGGCACCCTTTAAGATCCGCTAACTTGCGGTTATTCGTTCAAACCTATGTTAATTATTTATTATTTTTTTATTCTACGTATTCTAAGCATTTTTCATAATTTATAATTAAAATAAAATGCAATACAAAAATAATAAAACTAAAATTAAATGCGACATAAAATAAAACTCCGTGACATCTTTTAGCCCTTTTTAGGCCTTCTGCACAAGATAGTCTCCGGGTACCTGCATAAACACTTAGTAAAAGTGTTAGTACTAGAATAAATAATTTTAAATCAATGACAGTAATTTAATAAGTAAAGCCAAAAAATAAATAAATTCGTCTTTTGCACAGAGGAGGCCTTGAAAATCAGACGGAGATTCCTTCATCGGCCAGTATTGTTAAAAGCAATAAAATAAATAACCTTCAGATCCGCGCCAAAATAGTAATAGTTTTAAACACGGAGGGCTCAGATATATAAAATAAAGCGGAACATCCTAAACAAGTCCGGCTGCGAAAATTCGTCTCGCCAGCGCATGTTGGTTATCCTGTGTAAGTAGAAGAAATCATCAACGCCCAGAAAGCTTCATTTATTTTATTTTCCGTCTTTGCAACTGTGGAGGCCTCAAAAATCGACGGATAATTTTTTCATTGGCCAAACAAGTGTAGCATCTTGTTCAAAAATCAGTAAACTACCAAATATTCAAATGCAGAAATTTGTTCCTTCAGTTTAATAAAATAACAGCAAGCTTGTCGAAACCAGTCCGATAAAATGGCCCAAATCAATAACAAAATGGCGAAAATCGGTCAAAGTCGGTATGACATAGCAAAATCGGTAGTCAAATGGCAACGGATCGGTAGCAACATAGCAAAATCGGTAGTCAAATGGCCAACGGATCGTGAGTAACATAGCAAGTATAACAAAGAACAAAGATCGCGGAGTTCTCGGACTCGGCCTACCTAAACAAATAAAAATCAGTCCAACAACACAAAAGCAAACCGACGAACATCGCCGGAGTTTTGCAAACTCCGGCCAAATACCAAAAGCGGGAAATCAGTCCGACAACAGAAACAAAAAATTAAACCAACAGGGGTCGTCGGAGTTTAAAACTCCGGCGAGATACAAAATTTCCAAATCAGTCCAAATAAGAGTATGCCAACATATCTAAAAAGGAACCAAACCCAAAACCGCGAGGGTTACGGCGACTGGCAGTGGGTTGGTATGGTGTGTCGGCGATGGGTGTTCGACGGGTTTGGGCCGACGGGAGAGTGTGGGAGAGAGGGGTGTGAGCGGCTGTAGGTGTTTCTAGGGGGGTTCGTCGGCGGTTTCACCGGCGACGGGAACAGTGGGTCGACGGGGTAAGGGTTCAACAGTGAGATAGAAAGAGTAAGGGAGAGAGGTGTATGCGGCTGTAGGTGTTGCTAGGGGGTTCACCGGAGAGACTGGCGGCGGCGACGGGAAGGAAGGGGAGAGAGGGTGAGGGAGTGGGGAAAGTGAAGAGGGAGATGTGCGACTGACCCTTCTTTTGTTGGGCTGCCCCCCTCCTTTTCATAAAGGGGGGGTAATGTTTAATATATAGGGTAGGTTTAGGGTTTGGTATTTGGGGAAAAAAAATAAAAAGTGGGTTTTGATTTTAGGGGGGGGGGGGGGACTAAAAGTGTGGTATTGTTTGGATGAAATTAAAAAAAATGATGTTGGATTGGACTGATTCAAATCGTGTCTTGGACTGGACTGGTTTGACAAAATGCAAGACGGGTTAATTATTTAAAAGAAAAAATTATTTAAAAAGCTGCAAAATTATAAAAATGCAAATGTCGACGCAATAATAATAAAATACAATATTTTAGCAAATGTTTAATGCGTGATTAAAAATTACAACGGGATGTCAATTAATTATTTAAAGAGATGCAAATATTATTAAAATAAACGACGGTGTAATAATAATAGAAATATAATATTAACAAAAACATAATGCTTAAATTAAAATAAAATAAAAAAATGCAATGTCATTTTGTGAAGAAACAAACATAGAATATTATGTAAAAAATGCAAAAATGATGATTAAAATGCGGTGTCTTAAAACACATAAAATTGCAATAAATATACTAAAAACGGGTCAAAATTGACTGTCAACACCCATATTATCATTAATATTCATTACAAATCACACGAAACATCCCAAACTCTGATACCATTGTAGGAGTTTACGTCGCGTTCGTACACGCAGCGGAATTTGAAAATTTATGTTTCAAACCCGATGACGATCGAACTGCAGTATGATATGTAATGAAAATACAAAGCATATAGTAAATGTAATACTTCGATAGAAGACTTACATTTTGAGATAATTAGCCAAGCAGATAATTCTGGACGCTTTGTGTAGTCCGATGGTGCACACGCAAATGTCTCTCGATTTGTAAGTTCTGAAATTATGATGTAATTTGCTAAGTCAGGAATGCTAGAGATTCTGACAAAGCTTTAGAAGAGATTTACCTCTCTTAGATTTTCAGTGTCTTGAAATGAGAAGAAGAGCCTCCTATTTATAGGATAAAATAAGAGCTCAAGGGTTTCAGTAGGGCCAGGCCCAGCAGAAACGAACTGGGCAGAATTCGGACTGCCAGGCCACGTCCTGGCACCGCGGTCCTGAATGAAGGCACCGTGGTTCCGTCCTATTTTTCTGCCCATTTTAATGTCCCGGTCATCAACCGAACATTTAGGTATAATCTCCTTCTAATTACATCCTTCAATCAACGAAACATTTGACTTAGTGTTACCCTTCAGGCCTTTACATATCGTCACTAATTACATTAGGATCTTCACGGAACTCCTAGACTGCGCCGAAAGACGAACCCAATATGTAAAGTTTAGCTACACAAAATATGTGAATTGAACCTATATGTGAGAAGATAAAATCATTTCATTCATGACACACTCAATCAAGCTTAGGATCTGTCAAGTGTCTATCCAAATGACTTGATCATTATAACTCATCTATATTAGTTGACAACATGACCATATCACAGACATGTCCATTGCATTGGCCAATGACTTAATCAACCTAATACCATATGAGTATCTGAGTGTTCACTCGAATATATATTCAAGGAATGAATCCTAATCTTGGCTCACATACCACCTTTAATCTACTTTGTAATGCACCCAAAACAAGCCGCGTTTCAACCTATAAGGCATTTGAGCTTAGGACAGGATCAAAGTACATTACTCCGTAAACAAGGTGATATTGACCTCAAGTCTAAGGACTTCTATCTCCCACATGTCGATGACATTATAGACATACAACAAATAGTGCATCATCAGGGTATACCAATACTCCAACAAGTATTCATGTGTCCATCACAAGTTGTCATAACTCGTAGCAAGTGAGACATACTACATCCCCTAAGGATATGATGCAGACCACATGTGGACGTATCGCATATCATCGATATCCCTATTCCGATGATCATTGGTCGAGGTAATTTAAGAGTTACGTTATAACATTAATTCTCACATCATTAATAAACACGTAAATTCTAAGGATGCATTTATAGAATATTATAAACAATCAATTAATAATTCAACAAATGCAAATGTCATAATATTAATAATCATTAATATAAATACGAATGTGTATAAAATACATTATGTTCTAATACAGATTGTCTCTAGCACATACATATACTTTGAACATATCAATAAAACAAGCCAATTATTCTTTTCTCTTATTTGGGTCAGAATCTGTTCTGTTTTTTATTTAACAAAATATTGGCTGCTCCCATTATTCTGACTTTTCCTTTCAAGCTTCAGTGTGAAAGTGAATGTATTAGGAAGAGAAATTCCTTCTGTCCTGCGAGTGTCTCTCTCCTATACTCAATCTAGAAACAAGATTTGACTTTATCCCCGTTAGTTTCCTTTTTTGTGAAACTAATCCTCAATCTAATCCTCAATTATCATGGCAGCCGATAAATCATCGATGAATTTGTGTGAATAATGGAATGTTTAGAGTTCTTTCTCCCGTACACCTTTTTGTCCTCTTTCACGAAGGAGGAAAGAACAATCTTCCAAGCGGACACAAACCTAAATTCCTCTAGATTTATTTCTAAGCTTGCTTTGTTGCAACAACATGATCAGTCCGAGAGTGTTGGAGAGGAGAGAGGTAAAAACCACTCATAAAAAAGGCGTTGTAGGGTTTGCATTATAGCTGCCTAATCTTGATTTTTATTTTCAATCCGCAAATCCATTAATTCCATGTTATGTGTCTACACAAGTTCACGAGCTCATCAATGGTAAGAATAGATAATGGGCCTAACTCAACCCCAAAAACTAGTTTGTAGGGTGAGGATTGTTCAAATTCATATAAGGAGTGAGTCCATGTTTCCATTTCATATCCGATGTGAGACTCTTAACACTCCTCCGCCTAACTCAACCCCAAAAGGTAGCTTGTAGGGTGATGATTGTCTAAGTCCATATAGGGCTGGTTTGGTACGTCGCACTGGACTGTACTAATTTCATTGGATTGTACTGTAATGGACTGAATTGTATTAATATATAAATGGACGATATTAGAGTATTAATATATAATGAACTGTATTTTTTTAGTACAGTCCAGGGGAGACCCGCATACTAGATGAGTATCAAAAATGGCAGTTGAACTGTACTATTTCTAAAAATAGTACAGTCCAGTGCGACTGAAAACCCTCACCAAACGTTGTATTATTTTTTTGTCCAGTACAGTCCAGCTTAATACAGCATACCAAACGTGCCCTATAAGGAGTCCATGTTCCCATTTCATATCCGATGTGAGACTCTTAACACTCTCCCGCATATTCATACATTGCTAACTGGAGCGTGAATAATATAATTTGAGCCCCAACATCGATGAACAAATAATTGGAATGAGTTTGACTCCGATATCATGTTAAGAATGAATCTTGAGTCTAACTCAACCCAAAAATTAACTTGTAGGGTGAGGATTGTCCAAGTCCATATAAATAGTCCATGTTCCTATTTCATATCCGATGTAGGACTCTTAACAATCAAATTGGAGATTAACAATAGTCTTCCCATGAAAAGTCTATCAACTTTTGTTTTATAAATGACTTAAGGACTCAACAATATAATTCCACATCTTTTTCTGAAAATAAAATGTCTTAATCCTACTATAACCTAGCGATAAACATCATGGACCATAGATGTCACCATGGTAATTCTGTGTCCTCTCTCTCAGCGGAGTAGCATGGTATCCACTGCTCTTTTATGTAATGATGCCTTTTTTTTTTGGTTTATTATAATATAATAGGAGTATTCACTTATTATTTTATTAAATTTTTGAAGGAAAATTTGGACAGTACGTGAATCATCTTTTACTCCCCCCTTTACGAATGTTACTTCTTTTTCTACTATAAAATTAAGGGATAAGACATCGAGATACACCTAAATCAGGGTCGTCTTAAAAATTGGCTCTGTTTTAATTCGTAAAAGTGGGCCTTTAATTGGGTTAAAACCTGTGAATTATGGATCTTTATAGTAAATTTTACCTAATACTACTTAATAAAAAATGAAAAAGGGGGCCTTACAATTTTTCTTTTTCTCCGTGCGGTAGCACACCTCGCACGAATCAAAAGACGGCTCTGACCTAAATTACCAATTGCATTACCTAAATATATTACCCTCTTGAACATGATAAAGAAACAAGTTAAAATATACCATGTCCATATACACGCCTATACTATTACTAAGACAAAAAATGAGGGGTTCTACTGTCTTATTTCATTTGATTTTGCAGACTCAAACCGATCGGACCTCATCGTCTCTCAAGTCTCACACACATTGAAACAACAAATGGAGCCCTCATTGTTTTTTGTCCAGTATAGGCGCGTGCATGCACATGATATGTTCTAACGTAACGGTTCTTTAGAAGAGGCAGAATAATAGTTCACTTTGTGATCACTGAGTGGCTGCGTGCATTCTAACTCTCACCAGCGCTGTCTTTTATACTGTAAACATAGTTTGGGTTCACTTTTGTTTACCGATATGGTAAAAAGCCTCTCTTTTTTCTTCTACCTAACTTTTAAAGCGTCAAATTTAGTTTATTAGTATTACTACATCATTGAATATACAATTTCCAAAATTCTTTTACATCCAATTCTTTATATATTTTTTTTCAAACAAAAATTGAAAAAATCACATATATGATATATAACCGTATCTTATTATCGCTTGCTCTTTCTCTAACACCAACTCACCTTCGACGATGCTAGGTCTCGGGGTAAGCCCTTCGTCGCTTGCTGCTCTAATTCTTGTTCTGTCTAGGGACTAAGAGGCGGATATTCCCCCAAGAAAGGAAATGGGGAATGGGGCATCTAGGCTCTTACGCAGCTATTGAATCCGCCCCAGCTATAGTCCTCTCCCAGAGCTTAGACCTTCGATAGTCGGACAGAGCAGCTAGTGCAGGCATCTAGGCTCGTTTCCGACAATGTGAACCCGAGATTGGCTTGGTCTTCAGTCTACCCTAATGAAACCTAAAAGAAAGACACGCTTCGATCAGTTAGCGGAACGTGAGAAAGACCTATTTTTTTTCCCAATTTATCACTTGCTCGTCCCTCTCTCATGAAAATGGTCTCTCCTCTCCTTGTTCTTACATATTTTCATACGGATACTCAATTTCTTACTTATTAATTTTTATAAAATGAGGAACATTAATAACAGAAGCGAAATCTCGGTTTTATTGGTGATCGAATTCCTTCTAGTCGCCAAGGAGTATTTCCACTGCTTTCTTAGTAGGCTGTAGCAGTGGTCTTTCAGGATTGGTCGTTGTGTGTCACCACCTCCCACCTATCCTACACTTTTTTCAAGGTTGAGCTTGTTCAATTGAAGCTAATGATATGCTGCCCTTCCCTTGTTCAAGAGGCGGTCAAAAAGGGGGAAAGAAAGGGCGAGCGAAGAGTTGTAGCTGATCTAGAAACATTAATAACCGGGAATACCTCTGTCTCACTATCCCCTTCTTTTCTTCTTGTTCTTCAGCAGTCCTGAAAATTTACATGTAAAATAGAAACGACTTATAAAAGTAAATATACTAAATAAGAACTTAATTTATATAAACTAACGATATGGTTCTTTTACGAGACAATGATCAAAATGGTCCTTAATGTATGAATTTTGATTTCATATGATCCTTAATGTATAGATATGATGGAAATGATCCTTAATGTAGTTCAAAAAGGTGATTAATTTGGTCCTAAGCTATATAAGTAAAAGCAATTGCTACCTTTGTTGTCAAAATAAACTAAAGCGTGCTCGATATGTGAATTGCACGTGAGCTATCAAACAACAAAATAACTTCTTGTATTGTTCAATCTGAATACAGAATTAACTTTGAAATTCCTAATCCTAACTTAGAAAGATCCCTTCTGAGCCAGGATCAAACTATTCTTTTGACTATGATTGGGCCATGCAGTGGTAGAACCTGGTGAACCGACTTGCTTAGTGCAGGGCTGCTTGTCGTGATTGGTTGGTCACTCTCTTCGTCTAAGGTCTTAGCTTGGTCACTCTATGTTGCTTTCCCGCTCCCCACCCCGAAATTGACCCACGACACAACGCTCATTCTCTTCACGCGCGGGAAGGCAACGAAGTTCAGTTCATGAGACCGCAGCGATAGGAAACTTTCAATGCAGGGATATGGTAGAGAAAATCGCAACTTTTATGGTGAATATATTTAATGGAGGATCGATGGAAGCCTGTAATATCTTCGATTGGGCTAACTAGTTTGTGTATGAAGAAATATGACGAGGTTCAATTTATTTGACAGCAAAAGTAACGATTATCTTTAGTACCAAATTAATGACTTCTGAAATGTATTAAAGAGCATTTCCATTTTCATGGACATAAGTGTTCACAAGATACAAATCTGCCAAGCTTATATGTTTATCCGGTCGCTAGTCAAGTTTAAGTGTCTAACGTACAAATCATGCCAAGTTTAAAAGGCTAATTAGGTATTAAGCCTATTTATATATTAAGGACCAAATAGGACCAAAGCACATACATTAAGCACCATTTTAATCATTTTCTCACTTGTTCTCATAAAATTAGACAAGTGTGATTAAGTGGAGGAAAACAATGTTAAAATGATTAACAATAAAGGTGAAATGGAAGAAGTTTCAGTTGAAAATGTACAAAATTGTGCTACTCCCCCGTCTTACTTGACGTGACACCGTTTGACTTGACATAAAGTTTAAGAAAAAAAAGAAAGACTTTTGAGATTTATAGTCCAAAACAAACTTTAGATATTTGTGTGATCATAAATAATTTTATTAAATATAAAATGAGAATTATAAAATTAAGTTGATTCATGATATTCTTTTCGAAACAGACTAAAACGTGACATAAATTGGAACAAAGAGTGGGAGTGGTAGAAAGTATTTCTTTATCTGCCTTTGTCTTTGATTAAGGTGCAAATTGAGGTAAACAAACTAGATCGAAACCCCTACCTGAAAAGCTTTTGGATCTCCTTGACGATAAGGAAGATTTTGACAATGTGATCTAGTATTAAAGTGCTTGCAGAAGTTGTACTCAGATCTCAGGGAGTGGTACTTTACTTGTTAAAGTAGCTAAATGGTCAAGCCTTTTGGAGACCATTTTTTAGTTGCTTGAGTTACACTTGAATCCACAGCCGTCTTTGGATCCGTGCGAGGTGTGCTACAGGGCCTCCCGCAAAACGAAAAATTTTAGGACCCATTTTTTCATTTTTTATTAAGTAGTATTAGCCAGAATTTACTGTGAAGACCCATAATTCGCAGGTCTTAGTCTAATTAAGGGTCAACTTTTACGAATTAAAATAGAGCCTTCAAAATATTTGAGACGACCCTGCTTGAATCCCTATATTTTCCCTACGTAATTTCTCTTATTGGCTTATTTTTCGATTTAGTCCATATATAGTTAGTTATATCGAATAAAGTGAGTAGCTACTAATTTAGCTCTTCTTGTTTTCTGTTCTTTTTAGTATTTTTCATTAGCTGCTTCTTCGTTGCTTGGGCAAATAAATCTAAGGAAGGAGAATAGTCTGGACTAATCACATATTTTTCTTTGATAACATCTGTGTACACTCTACCCTCTCCAGATCATATGATATGAAATTACACTAGGTATATTATTGTTGTAAGAACACGAGTACGGTTTATATCTTCAACATAATATTTAACACCTTGGATCACTTGTTTTGTGGGATCTCAATCCCTCGATAGGTCCTCATCACCAAAAAAGTTGGAAATAACTATGAAGAGAATTAAAAAAAAAAAGAGCTAGATGAATTTAGCATAAGCTTGTGTAAAACTATTTAAGTTAAGCGTAGTCTTATAACTTGTTTGATCAAGCTTCTAAAATTTGCTTATTTAAAAAAAATGTTAAAAAGTATTTTCGGAATTGTAAACTTGGAGAATAATAATTCGTGTTTGACTAATCAATTCGAAAATCACTTTTGCCAATATTATAGCAGTACTTTATACTTTAATGTTTTAAAAGTGTTACTGTGGAAAAAATTAAGTATATTTTAGCGTCTGAAAAATAACTTTTGCTGCTACTCAAAACACTTTATTTTTCTCTAAAAACTCGGACAAATACCTCATCTTTCTAAAATAAAAATTTAAAAATAAATAATAAGCACTTTTAATCTCCTAGAAGCTTGACTAATCAGGCTTAGTTGCATATCAAGCAAACAATAAACTAAAGGCTCTCATTATGGAAAAAAGACAACTAGCTACTAAGATTTTGGTAAGATCTCTTTGTAAGTTGAGGACATAAATTGGATAACCTCAGGTACACCATAAAATATAGTACAAGTCTTTCCAACTCACAAAAATAGAGCACAAAATAAAGAACTTCCACCCACTTAAACTGCTTATCAACAAAAGAATTTTGTACAACATTGTACATATCCTCTAATGTACATTCAACAAAACTGCACTCAGTTTACCTAGCCTCAGTTCAGTTGGAAAGAATTTAGGCAAGTGAACAAATAAAATGATGCCAAAATTTGCAGATCAACTCATCAAACCTAATCACCTGTTGTATCTTCAAGAATTCAGGCTGCTTCCTACCAAATCTAAATTTGGCTGACAAAAATTCGAAACTGAATATAATATACAACTGTATCTGGCGCCACCGACTGTAAGAGGTCTCATGTTGAGTCTCTGATCACATCAGTGGAAGGTAACCTCCTCCATGACCTTTCCTCAGGACAAGAGGCCCAGCACTTTCAGGGATTTTATCGAATGCTCTATTGCACGCATCAACCACATCGCTAAACCCTGTTGCGATGGTAGCCAGTTGGTAACGCAACCTCAAGTCCCTAGTCCTTCTTAACAAACATCTAAATGATCTCCCGAGATATTTCGCCCATTCAGCCGGGATCCCTCCCCCTGTCAACCACACAGAAAATTGTGATTGATCCCCTCTTGCAGCCACTTCAGCCCGATAGAATCTAGCAAGTTCAAGAAGCATTGAGGGTTGAAGGGGGAACACAGCAACAAACTCAGCCACAAACTGTTCAACGAGCTCTGGTCTGAGCATTTGATTCCAAAGTACTAGAGCCCATTCACCTGGCTGGTTAAGGCCATAAGCTTCAGCAACAATTACTGCTTCTTGGAAACGGGATTGTTCGACCAGTGCCCTCCGTGCATTAGTTTCAGATAGATAGATGAAGTGTAAGTCTGGCATCCGAATCTGAAGATAGAGAAGTGATGCCTGTGCACAACCTTGGCGTGTTTTGTTTCCAGCATCAATTGAAGAGTAAACTTCAGCAGCTTCAATGAAGTACCGCATCGAAGCCAAGAGTTCATCAGTCTGATCCTTGTCAGAATGGAGGGACCACTCCTTACATGATTGTTGTGCTCGTGACTCCAGAAGAGAAGCAGTCTCGTGTTTCATATCAAAATGGCTATAAACCTAAGGGGAAATAAAGAGGTGCACGTTATTTAGTATTTACTCTCTAAAAGGTGCAATTTTTTTATGCTTTGAGGAAATGAAAACAATTTTTGGGAGAGAAAGCAAAAAATGTGTTGAGGGGGAGGATAAAACAACTATTTGACATGCAATTGCACAAGTACCAACCATGGCAAATGCATCATGATCATTGGGATTAAATTGCTTGAGTAATGTGAGAACAGCCATTCTGAATCCTCTTACTTCCTCGGCAGTGCCATCGTTGTCATCGACAGCAGCTGAAAACTTTTGAAGAAGAAGATCGAGCTGACCATTTTCAATAAGGATACCAAGAATGAAATTAAGAGCATGGAAGTTCCCCACTCCGGTTATCAAGCGAGCTAAACATGAAAAATCACCCTCAGACACATAAGCCTCCACCTTTTTGAATGCAAGATCTACAAGAACATCAACTCCATCGAGGCATGCAGAGGACTTGTAGAAATGGTGCGACAAAATGAGAAGCTCAACCTGAAGAACAATTTTTGCAAAGAGTGGACGTGATTTCAGTTGGGCTGTAATACTAAAAAACCAAAGAGCAATAGCTCCCACATTACCAAATTTATGTTGAGCATGCAAACACTAACTTATTAAGTCCATGGTTTACAAAACAGGACTTTCATGATGCTGACAAATGGGAGATCATCTAAATGAGGATACACTTACTTCACAGGCATGTGGTATTCCTTGACAGGTGGCAACTAAACGCAGTAAAGCATGGCCAACTTCTGGTTCAGAGGGGCAAAGCTCAGCCCACTTCAAGAAATCAGAAAATCTCCACAATAAAGGAGCAGGCCCCTCCTCTTTTTGAGATTCCATGTAACCTCCACGATGTGCTGCTAGCAAACCCTGTGATGAGATGATATTTGTAAATAAAGAGAACACCATAGACAAACTGATCTGCATACTTTTCATATAGATGACAGCTTTGTTACTTCCTGTTTTGGTACTGGTTAAGTCCTAATGTAACTTAGCAAATTTCTACAAACGCTCATATTTGATGCCACCATAATATTCAGGCATTTTAATTTTGAGTCTGTCCACATGCTCCTGAAGGACTCAAGCACAAAAGAAAATATACCTTCAAAAATGATTCAGCAAGAATTTGAGCAATACTAGCTGCAGGCATATAATGTGATTGAACTAAGAGCTTTGCTTCTTCAAAAGAGTCTTGCGCTTTTAGAGAAAGCAATTGTAAGAGTTCAATAGGATGCTTTTCAAATGCTTCTGAAAATGGAAGACCCAACATGTTTGCTGCCTTCACAACTGATGTTATTCGCCTGCAAAGGCCGCGTCCCCTACCTTCAGTTAGGAGTAATGCAAAACTTTCCAGTACCTGAAGTGAAACAGGATATTAATTTTCTTTTCATTCTAGTCTTGCAAAGAATGAAGGACAAGTGAAATTTCAAATGATGAAAGCGAAATTGGAGTGTCAAAGTAGAAGTCTGATCATAAATTGCAACATAAGCCAAGTCTAGCCCATTTTTATGTTGATGGAGCACCAGTTGAAAGAATGTCAATTAAACATTACTAAAATCCCATTTGGGTTAACTGATTGTAAATAGTTGATAAGCATTACATGTTGTTTAAGTGCTGAAACTAATTTTATAAATAAACAGTTACGTGTTTGAATTACAATGCTGAAACTGATAATAAACACTTGACGTGTTTGGTAACTTAGTGTTGACAAGCTCTTCTTTTGGTAAAATGACTAAAATATCCTTAATATTCTTTAAGAAAAATAACAAATTTAAAAGTTTTGTAAGAAAAAGGATGAATGATGGATATGGAACAGAGAGGAAGTTACTGGTTTGTTTTGGAAAAGATTTTTTGATAATTACAGAAAATATTAAGGATGAAATAGTAAAAATCTTGGTCAAACTAAAAGTGCTTATACGCTGAAAATCCATAAGTTAGGGGTGACCAACTTATGGCTTTTGACTTATATGCACTTTGAATGTTTACCAAATGCGTATATAAGCCAAAAGGTGCTTATAAGCCAATTTGACCAGCTTATAAGCTTAGCCAAACACCCTTTATTGTAAAAAGAGGTAAAGTTGAGATGACCATATGATCTTCGTATATCCTCCGTTTTCCCCTTTTCTCCTTCCACCCACCTCCTTAGCTCCCATCACTGAGCCTTGCAGTTTTCATGTTGAAATTAATGCACTTCCAGCTCTGGAGCCTCAGAGCAATTTGTCGGAAAGCTAAAGCAGGAAATTAAATGCCGAAGTGATGTATAGTAGTCCGAATGGTCAATGCAGAAATGATCCGGGAAAGAGGGATATGAAGGACGGTCAAATAATTTTTCTATGTCAACCTAAAAGACCTGGACCAAAATAAAAAGAGGATATAAAACCAAATGATTACCTGGAGAGGATCAATCACGTGTTGATTAGGGAAAATATTGTGCGACTGCATAACAGAACGAAGTTCACCGTCAAGCACCAATATCGATACTTTGTTGTTTGGGGTGGATATTACAGCAAGCTTTAGGGCAGCATCCGCAAGTTTGAATTCAGATGGTATGCAGCCTGGAGATAATTTATGTTGAAGCTGTCGGGAAGCCGCAATTTGTCCAAATTCCAGAAGTGAAAGGACAGCCCGTTCTAGCTCTGCAGGTCCAACTCTTTCCTCCCACTTCGAGAAAGTTGCTTCTATTTTAAGGTTTTCATTGGGTAGCTGGGAATCCTCCTCCATATTAAAATTAATGGAGCCAATTTCAGGTTCATCACTTCGGTCCACTGAATCAGCTAAAGACTTCCTTGAGGGTACAAAGCCTTTGGCTCTTCTTTTAACTTTTGCACTGCCCAAAATGGTACCTGAAGAGCTAGAATCTGACATCTGAGTTGTCTTGCGATGTGATTGGTTACTTTCCCTTGTATCATTCCTCTCTCCAGACTTGATTCTCACTGAATTAATGTGGTTATCCATTTTAGTAATAATGCTTGCAGTTCGGTCAATAATGTTAGGCCCCTTGCCACTTGCAGGTTCACGGCTAGAAAGGGTAAACTCTCCCTCGCTTTTCACTTGAGTCTCTGATTCAACAGCCAGTAGCCATGCTCTAGTTTCAATTTCTCTCAAAAGATGCAAGGGACAAACTCTGATACATTTATCCAAGAGTCGTATCAAAAGCTATTACAAGTGAATATGTCAAATAGGGGAGCTCAGTAAAACACTTACGGACTGCATAGAGTAATCATCCCACTCAACCACTGTAGAGAAAGCAACAATAGTTCATGAAGCTCTCTGGCCGGGAGATCTTTTTCAGCTGCCTCTGCATGCTTGAGGAAAAATAATCCCGCCTAGAGATAAAGTTTCACCGCATCCGGATAAGGAAATTAAGTAAGCCACAACAGCAATCATCAGGTGAAAAAGCATCCAGACAAACCAGTTCTTAATTAAATTAACCCCCACCCCACCCACCCCAAAAAAAAAAAAATCTTAACAGCAAGAGAAATAGAGAACAAAATATTTGAAAATAAAATAAACAGCAGAGTAGGCTGATGTTACATCTGTCTCACAATGTAACTAAAGTACCTGCAACGGTGAAAAGGAATATCTAAGAAAGAGAGTCTGGCAGTGACCCCATAAAGCAGCCCTTTCTTCCGGAACATCCCAAAGAAACTCCTTCCACTCTGCAACCATGGACTCAGCCTTCATACATGAACAAAAACACAGGGAGAGAAGGAGAGTAAGAGGATCAAATTAATAAATAGTTTGCAGTCATGAGTCAACTAAAATGAAAAAGCTATGCAAAAAATAAAGGATGGACAAATCTTTAGATAACAACAGCAGCAGATTGCAAGATACGGTAAATACATTATATAACAGAAATCACACAAAAGAAGAAACACCGAAGGGACTGTTAAATATGTTATAATTAGAGTAAATATGGGAATATCCCCAAACCCATGTAATAATAGTGTAGATATAGAAATATCCCAAATCCGAGATTGTGCAATATTCTCATTAGTTTCTTTCCTTATTTACATTCTATGTAACAGCTATATAATCCCGTTTTCTTGAGGGAATAATCAAGACACGCATTCCCAAATTCTCTTCTCCTTCTAATTTCTCATGGTATCAGAGCCACCCTTTCACTAATTCTCCTTCATTTTTTTACTCTCCAAAAACATATTCTGCCATACAGCATCGAAGAAACAAAAAGAGAAAAATATATATATGTTCCCAAATCTGGTCTGCTGATTGTAAGCATCTCCAGCTACCTTTTCCATCAAATTTTGATTCCTACGTGGTATCAGCTTTTTTTTTACTTTTTCTGCCAGATTCGTTACTGCTGCCTCTATTCCATTCTCTTACTGCTGCCTCTGTTCCATTCTTTTACTGCTGGTTTCTGTTTCTTTTTTTTTTTGTGATAAATCAAGAGTAGTTGCTGTTTTATATATATTAAAAATAAATAAAAAAAAATGTCAAAAGAATGAAAGTCAGAATATTGGAACGCTTCCCCACGATCACCTACAATTACTATAACAAAACTAGATGGTAGTGGCAATTATACTTTGTGGCCTGCTTCTATAGATTTATGGTTTATAGGTCAAGGATATGATGATCACTTGATTAAAAATTCTAGTGACATTGCATCAACTGAAAGGACGGATTTGGTTAAAATAGATGCACAATTGTGTAGTCTTATGTGGAATTCACTTGATCCTAAGTTGTTAAATTTGTTTCAGTCTTGTAAGACTTGTAAGTGTGGAACATAGCCAAAACTATGTACACAAATGACATACAACTTATTTACAAAGGTGTGTCAGGTATTGTTCATCTACAGCAGAATCAACAAGACATGGCAAGTTATTTGGGTCAGGTAGAATCCTAGAAGGATAAATTCGATTCTCTTATGCCATTTACTTATAAATTGGATGATAAGGACACACAAAGAGACAGGTTCTTTATGTTTTGGCTTTGATTGGGTTGCGAGCAGATCTAACCTCAGTTCGTGACCAAATCCTTTCTAGCCCATCTGTTCCTACCTTGGAAGAAGTATTTTCCAGATTACTGCACATCATATCTACACCACCAAAGGTAAATTCCTATGATGCATCTATCATGGCTTCTCAACTAACAATTTTTGAGGTGGATACAGAAAAGGAAAACGGAGGAACAATATGACACTGCAGTCATTGTAATAAGGGAGGACGTGTAAGAGAGGAATATCGGCTTCTCTTATATTGCTCTCATTGCAATAAAGGAGGACATGTCAGAGAAGAATGTCGGCTTCTTCATGGTAAGCCTCCACGCAACAATGATCGCCCTCGACATGCAACAAATGTGGCTCTTAATGGAGATGGTATTCTGCCCACACCTGATGTTAGGGATGGATCATCTCAATCTATTACTTTAACTAGACCAGACTATAATGACTACCTTCAGTACCAAGCATCAAGGCAACAATCATCAACTTCATCAGTTGCTTGCACAATACAACCTGGTAACTCATTTGCTTATGTCACACAACCTTCATCTCAGGAACAATGGATTCTTGATTCTGGTGCTTCTGACTTTATCTCTGGTAACACAAATACTCTATCTACTCTTACTACCCCTTCTACCCCTTCTACCCTCTCTACCGATACTTTAGCTAATGAATCAAAAAACTATTGTAAAAGGGATAGGTATAGCTCACCCTCTGCCTTCCATACCTTTAAAATTAGTCCTTTTTGCACCTGAATGTCCATATAATCTTATTTCCATTAGCAAATTAACCAAAAACTTAAATTGTGTTGTAACCTTCCTTGATGATTCTGTACTTGTGCAGGACCAGAGTACGGAACATATTATTGGAAAAGGACATGAGTCATATGGATTGTACCTGCTATTCATCCCAACACCACATGTTTCTTTCACTTCTGTTGCTTTCTTTAAATTGCTCCATAGTCAACTGGATCTGAGTCTCTTGAAACTACAAAAAATGGTTCCTAATTTATCTAGTTTATCTTCGTTCGAATGTGAGTCGTGTCAGCTTGAGAAGCACACTCGTGCCTCTTTCCCAAAGCGCGTCAAGGTGGGTATAATTTTGCGGATTCCGCACCGCACCCGCCCCAGTTGGGGCGGGTATGGGTATAACTTTGACGGGTATGAGTATTGAAAATGTACCCACCACGGGTAGGCGGGTAGGTGGTGGATTTGCAGTGATACCCGCCTCCCCGCCTCATAAGCCCAGTAATATTTGTAGGCTTGTAGCCGTCCGCAAGCCCAATATCAAAAATGTATTATAAGTTAGTAGGGTTTTCATTCCTTCCCTTACGCCTCCGCCTCCCTCACCCTCTCTCTTCAGCACTCAGATCTCAGTCTTCAGCATTGTCACGCCGCTATCACCCTCTCCTCCCTCTCCCGTTCTCCGTCACTATCACGCCGCCATCAGCCGTCACGCCTCCCCTATCCATGAGACCCATGAGACCCTGACAACAGGTATTGATCAATTTTAAATACTTTTTCTATAAATCAAAGTTTTAAATAGATTGAAGAACATCAGAACTCAACATGCAACGCCTTTGGGTTCATATTTTGTTAAAAATCCATCCATTTTATTCTCTATTTGAAGTTGGCTAGTGGGTTAACACTGGTCACGATCTCGTGGTCAGATTCAATGATCCATCAGGACAACCTTGTGTATTGATTGCCTTTTTGGGGTGGTCGTATGGATTGATTAGTGTTAGACGAACTATAGGAAACAATTTTTTTAAAATCTGTCTTTTCTTATTTAGCTTGTCTGTTGGTTTCCTTCTAGGAAGTTCTCCGTGCTTAAGCAATCTTCTTGGTTTCATTGATTAGTGTTAGATGAACTATAGGAAACAATTTTTTTAAAATCTGTCTTTTCTGGAAGTACCAGTATTTAGCTTGTCTGTTGGTTTCCTTCTAGGAAGTTCTCCGTGCTTAAGCAATCTTCTTGGTTTCCTTCTAGGAAGTTCTCCGTGCTTAAGCAATCTTCTAAACTTCTATTTTTTCCCAATGCTATCTGATTTATCAGTAGAGCCCAGTTTCCAGTCTTCGCTACAACTTTTGCCCGAAAGTTTTGCCATAGGAGTTTGATTATCTTCAACAATTACACTAGTGTATTTGCAACTTCTCGGTTCATTACTGTCAATGTTTTGTATAGGAGTTGACATTTCATTATATTTTTCACAGGTACTACTGCCATAAGTAATGGATTATTTTGAGGAATATGATACTCAAGGCCTCCGTTGAATTACCTGAAATATTTCAACTGGAGAACAAGTCGTCGTGCTGCTAACTGATGTTGCTGGCTTGCTGCTAAAGATAGCTAAATATTTGGACATGTTGGCTGCTGCTAACTGATGTTGTATTTAAATCCCTGTTTTATGTATTAGTTACTTAGAAAAGATATTTCCAGTTCTTGCTGATAGTGTTCCAAGAAAGTTGGCAATTCTTGGATCAACTTTGTTTTTGTCATTTGTTCACTATACTGGTTTGACTATTGTTGGTTATGTTGCTGTTGCACTTGGAGTTATTTCACCCTTCTCTAATTTTGGCTTCTTAGAGCATTTGGTGAGTGACCCTTTTGATTTTTGATTGAACTTTTTCTATTTCTAGTTTCATTCTTGATATATATATATATATATATATATATGTGTGTGTGTGTGTGTAAAGAATCCAATTTTTCCCTTTTGTGTACGACCCCTTTTTCAGGTTTCTTGATTTTATTTCTGGGCTGAGTTTATTTGATTTTTTGTTTTTATTGGTTCTTGATAGAATTTTTGAGCTCGGAGTTTACGTGTGTTCATCTTGGATTTTGCTTGTTTGATAAATTGTTAGTACCTTTTTTTTGCTATTATGATGCTTGATTTTTGCCCTTTGATTCATTTGAATATTTAATTGATTGTGTTCCAGAAAATTAAGTTTTTTTGGCAGCTCTATGGTGTTCCAAGAAAGTTGGCAATTCTTGGATCAATTTTGTTTTTGTCATTTGTTTACTATATTGGTTTGACTATTGTTGGCTATGTTGTTGTTGAACTTGAGGTTATTTCACTTGCACCATTTATTTTAATGTCATTGATACCGGTGGGTATTGGCGGGTATTGGCGGATATCCACTTGGGTGGTGGAGCAGGTGTGAATTTAAGAATATACCCGCCTAGGCGGGTATGGATGTTGAAATTGTACCCGCGCGGGTATAAAATATTCTGGCGGGTACGGGTGTGGGGGAGGGGGTACCCGCACCCGCCCCGCCCAATTGCCATCCGTAGCCACCTCTCTGTTTGAAATTGTTCAATCGAACATGTGGGGTCCAAGTCGTGTCAGTTCCTCCTTGGGCTTTCATTGTTTTGTGACTTTTATTCATGATTATTCTCAGTGCACGTGGTTATTTTTAATGAAAAATAGATCTGAGTTATTCTCTATCTTTTAGAAATTTTGTGTTAAATTCGCAATCAATTTGGTATTTCCATTAAGAAGTTAATCAGTGATAATGCCTGAGAATATTTCTCTACTAAACTCTCTTCTTTTATGTCATCCCAAGGCATATTGTACTTGTCTTCTTGCGCACATACTCCTCGACATATTGTACTTATCTTCTTGTGCACTTTGGGGTGTTGTCGTTATTACTGTCTGTTATTTAATCAATCGTATGCCTTCATCTCTGTTGCAGTATAAAAGTCCACACTCAGTCCTCTATCCGGACCATAATTTGTTACCCTTCCTCCACGTGTGTTTGGTTAAACCTGTTTTGTTCATAATCTTACCCTGGAAAAGATAAACTTCAACACAAGGCTTTTAAATGTGTCTTTCTCGGGTATTCTCGTCTACGAAAAAGGTTACAAATACTTTGATCCCTCTACCAATAACTACTTGATCTCTGCAGATGTTATCGTTTTCGAGATTTCTCCGTATTGTTCTCCTAATATTAAAATCAGAAGGCTATATCAATAGTCCTTCCAATTCCAACTGTTCCGCCCCCATCTCCCGTCTCTTAAGGTCTATTCCCGACGACCTCAATCTACTTCTGAGCCTGCTAATTCAGTTAGTATTTCTAATCCTGATACAGGTACACAAAGCACTCCTGTTGACTCATTACATGCTCCAACAATGTCTCCTACTTCCGTCGATCACTCATCAGATGATCTTCCCATTGCTCTTCACAAATGTACTAGAACTATTGCCAATCAAACTCCCATTTATACTTTATTTACGTTGTCACTTTCATATCATGCCTTCATTACTAGCTTATCCATTGTAAAAGTTCCCGGTTGCGGCAGAAGCACTGGTTGGCGTCAAGCTATGATTAAGGAGATGACTGCTTTGCATGATAATGGTACTTGGGAGCTTGTTCCTTTACTTAAAAGGTAAAACCACTGTTGGTTGTTGGTATTCACAATTAAGGTTGGGATCTATTAGAGTTGTTGATCGTCTCAAAGCGAGACTAGTTGCTAAGGGATACCACTCAGATTTATGGCATTGACTATGAAGATACTTTCTCACAGGTTGCCAAGATGGCTTCTGTCCGTTCTCTCATCTTTATGGAAGCAATGAATCCTTGGCCCCTTTTTCAGCAAGACATCAAAAACGCATTCCTTCATGGAGAACTTGTTGAAGATGTTTATATGGAGCAACCACCAGGGTTTCTTGCTCGGGGAGGGGGTCCAGACTAGCCAGTAGACTTCGTCGATCCTTTTATGGTCTTAAACAATATCCTAGAGATTGGTTTGGCCGTTTTCCAGCGGTTGTCCAACGGTTTGGAATGATCCTTGATCACTCTGCATTCTAGAGACATTCATCTCATGGCAAACGTATCTTTTTAATTGTTTATGTTGATGATATTGTTATCACATGTGATAATCATGAAGGTATTGCAAACATGTGGACACTCTGATGGATCCAAATACTAAACTTATTACAGTACAAGGAGAGCCTCTAAAAGATCCCAGCAGATATCGGAGACTCGTTGGCAAACTTAACTACCTGACGATCACGCGACCAGACATCTCATTTGTTGTTAGTGTAGTTAGCCAGTTTCTGCAATCGCCTTGTGACAATCATTGGAATGCAGTGATTCGCATTCTGCGATATATCAAAAGCTCTCCAGGACAAGATTTATTGTATCAAGACAAGGGACACACCCACATTGTTGGATATTCTGATGCAGATTGGGCAGGATCCTTTTGATAGACAGTCTACTTCAGGTTATTGTGTTCTAATGGGAGACAATCTAATATCCTGGAAAAGTAAAAAACAAGATGTCATGGCTAGATCAAGCGCAGAGGCTGAGTATCGAGCTATGGCATTGGCTACATGTGAGCTCATATGTTTGAGACAACTTCTCCAAGAATTGAAGATGTGAGGAGTTGAACAGATGAAATTGATTTGTGATAATCAAGCTGCATTACATATCGCTTCTAATGCCATGTTTCATGAAAGAACGAAGCACATTGAGATAGATTGTCACTTTATTCGGGAGAAGATCGAGTCTGGATACATCGCCACGAGTTTTGTCAACTCAAAAGATCAACTGGCAGATATTTACACAAAATCACTCCGAGGATCTAGAATTGACTATATTTGTGGCAAGCTAGGAGCAGATGACTTATACGCTCCAGCTTGAGGGGGAGTGTTAAATATGTTATAATTAGAGTAGATATGGGAATATCCCAAAATCCATGTAATAATAGTGATGATATAGAAATATCCCCAAATCCCTAATTATAGGCAATTAGGAGATTGTGCAATATTCTCATTAGTTTATTTACATTCTACGTAACAGCTATATAATCCCATTTGCTTGAGGGAATAATCAAGACACAAATTCCCAAATTCTCTTCTCCTTCTAATTTCTCAGGGACAGACAATTACACCACCACGATAGCACATAAGACATGAAACTGTCCAGATGGAGATCAATGATATCTCTAGATAGATTATAATTAAAAGATCTTAAGACAAACACTGAAAGCCATGGAAATTAAGAACCATGGGCACAAGAGATATTCGGAAAGTAATTCTGGAAACATGTAATACTTCTCTAAGGATTTGCTGATTATTGCTCTATAAGTCTTTCTTTCCTGTTTTAAATGGTCTATCCAGCATTTAGTATTACAATTGTATTCACGTGGTCATTCAGTAGCAATTTTAAGATTTTAACTTCCAAGTTCTGAATGTGGTAAAGAAAATGTTGAATTTACATTAGGCATAGTTCATTAATATATGAAAAATAAGTGATCTTCACAGTCAAGATAGTCCTTTTCCCATTGCCCTTGACCCCAAAGACATTGACTTAGTTTGATTTTGAAAAGCATACTGAACTATGATCAAACAGATATTTGATATAAGTTGTTTTAGGTTTTCATAAAGTCATCCTTTTCTTTTGGCAGTACTTCCATATGTTCATGTTTTTTTTTAAACTGGTAACTTTGTATTCCTCAGCATTAAGGGTATGCTGGCCACCTCCAAAAATTTACACTTTACTGAAAGAAAAGATACTTACAGTAATCCTAAAAAGTCCACTAACTGGATTTCCCCTTCTACATATTGTTCTTTACATCAAAAACTTAATGAAGTAATGACTTTCCATAGGATCTTCTGCAGTGAGCATTCTCTGATATGTTAATATCATTATGAATATCTTTAACCAAAGTCTCATTTGATTTTCTAAGCCAGCTAAGACTTTGGAACATAGAGTTTGATGTTTTTCCCCAGTTCGTACAGGAAACTTTGATGTCTACAAACGAGAATCGTGTTGCTTAAAGTAACAAAGAAATGGCTAATACAGAGATGCACCACTCTCTGTAAATGCCATGGAAATCTTAAATTGATTCCCGTGACTGGTCGTGTCGCTCTTTTATTTTCCCACCAATTAAAAGCGCCGAATACTTGCTACAACACATTTCACTAGGTTAATTTTTTTTTTAAATTCTACCCATCTGAATGCATACGTTTCTTCTTTCATCAGTCAGTCGAGAAATCAAATCAGTAGGCTTTACTATATTCCAGCTCTCAGTCAAGAGAAGCAACATAGGATTGGCATATCCTTTCTTTGCTTGAAATAGCTCCTTTCATCTTGAATCAATTTACCACCACAGTAAAATTCTATGTTGCTCGGACTCTTCAAAAATATCGACGGCTGCGTGTGGGACACTCCAAAAGTAGTGCATTTTTTGGGAACCCGACACCGGTGCGGCAACAAAAGTGAAGAGTCCGCGCAACTTAAGTTGAATCTGCTTCTGATACTATGTAACACATTTTGTTTGATAAATGACACAAAATAAGAATATTACGCATCAGAAGTTTGAAGTCTTCACCGACTCAATAGCGAAAACACTTGAAATGAAGTCCTCTGTCCATTAATGGATGGCACAAACTGTGAGGTTATCTCTTATGTTGCAGCCAAACCAACACCCCCACCCACCAAATATCCCCTTCAAAAGTCAGGGAAAAGGAAAGAGAGGTGAAAAATGGGATGAGAGAAGGGAAGAGGAAGTTCCTATGCTATAGGACACAAGGGGTGGTTTGGAACATAGACTAATTATGCAGGGATTACAATAGAGAAATATTAGGTAGATAGGACTATTACGGTGAACAATACTACAAGGATTGTTGAGCCGGAAAGAAACAGAATAAAGATTTTTAAAAATTCCTAGCTATTCTTGTACTGTGAATGTAAATTAGATGCATCTTAAAAAGGGAAGCACGGCCACAAAGAAAATCCTAGCTCACAGAAAGCAACAGCTCTAGAAGAACGTCTGAATTAAAAACTGACAAGAGGAAGGAGAGTCCTAAATACAACAACAACAACAACATACCCAGTGAGTGAAGTCCCACAACGTGGGGTCTGGGGAGGGTAGAGTGTACACAGACCTTACCTCTACCTTGGTAGGTAGAGCGGCTGTTTCCGAGAGACCGTCGGCTCAGGAGAGTCCTAAATAGTAAGACGAATACCTGTGTTTCAGTAACATGGTGTGTTGCAGATTTCCAAGACCCACCACTGGCCTCTAAATGCTTAGCCCAATTGCGTGCCTGTTCCCAGTGTCCATGTTCCTCTAAAGCTGTTAAAAGCGAAGCATCATCTAGTGGCTCGTTTCCAAGATGCAGACCATCATTTTTGCGAAGAGAAGGTTCTGCCAAATTTACTTTCCAGTAGAGCCGTTGATAACATGTTGCAGCAGAACCTCCATCACCAAAATCAGTGGCAGCGAGGAGATGTAATAAGCATCTTTTTTCATAAGGTGAAGGACATCTTGAGAGCATCGCATTAGCAGCTTTCACAGCAGTAGAACTTATCCATAAACTTCCAATTTTCCCTTCTTTTCCAGCTTGTGTGTATACATGAGGTTCTTCCTTAATTCTAGCAGAGAAGGATCCCAGATGAGCTGATGCTTCAGAGAGGCGCATTTGAGAAAATGCCTGGAAATGAAACAGAAAAATTTGGGGTATATGGAATTAGACAACTGTTGTTATATTCAAAACATATGTGTGTCTTAAAAAAAAAAGGAACGACTTAGTTACACGTAATGTTACACACACTAGGAACAGCATCATTTTGTTCTGATGTAATATTATTTTTATTTAGATATCTGCTAGAAACCAAATGAGACTGTTACACATGCAAGGAAGCAACAACATTTCCGTTCTGATTTAGTATTTAATTATTTAAGTGTCTGCCAGACACCAATAGATTGTGTCCCAACATCTAGTTTTTTTGTTTCTAAAGTCTGGAGTTACAAGAGATAATAACTTTAAAGAATAAAGAGAATCCTTTATATAAAACTAAGTAAATCCTTGATCCTCTGCTTGACAACCATAGCATGCAGCTTTCTCGGAACATAAAAAGGTAGAAATTGAAAAAATTAAAAAAATGACTAGACTTAATAGCTTGTCAGGTCAGTCAGAGCAGGTTTGTCTTGTTGCATTTTAGGGAAACAAAAGGGTATTACTCATTGCTAGTTACAGCCAAGGAGAAGAAGAGGTTCTTTGGGTTTAGTATGTCCTATTTCTGGTAGTTGTATGTCTTTTTTCGGTAGTTAATATAAATTACAATGGTAGCTATCCAATGAACTACTCATGCCAACTCCCCCTAAATTTGTCTCTCTCCCTTCCAAGTCCATTACAATTTGCAGATCAGCATGGAAAACAATAAGGATATAGATATCCACTTTCAAGGAAGAAATATAAGTCGTGAAGAAAATAGAAATGACGACTGGGAGAGAATATCACTTCACAATGTTATATCACCAAACTGCACGAACTAAGGGGAACTAAGAGAAGGTAGAGAGTTGAGTAACCATATCAACAGCAATCAGGGATAACTTGACCAACACGACAACCATTGTCACAGTCGCATATGCGAGGAAAAAATAAACATGACTTGATAATTACTACATAACAATTCACCCCAACCCCCACACCCAAAGAAAGTTTGCTACTGAATATATAAGTCATTAGCTTACAAGTATTGGTTACATATCTTTTTGTCAAAACAGTGAAAACGATCCTGCATATACATCTGGAAACACTATTATTCATGAGTAGTAGCTGGAACAATCAGTTTTCACTGCTAGAGACTTCATCCACAGCTAGATTTTACTTGAAAGTGTGCCTCACAGCTAAATGTTAAGAAATTCTTTTTGATAAAGGTAGCAGTGAGACTCGAACCTAGGACCTCTGCCTTCTCTGGTACCATGTTAAAGTGTGTGACCATCTCATCTAAAAGTTTAAGTTGTTAAAGAGAGCACACTTTTATTTACTTAATTATTATATTCTCAACTGGCACCATTACAACTGCCAATTGACAGCAATGGTTCAACATACCTGAAGAGCTCGGATAAAAGGTAAGAGTGAACATGAAGGAAGAAACATTTCAAAAGCTCTGAGCAGAGGAAGGAATAAATGTTGTTCACAAAGCACAGCAACCATTCTAGACAAAGAACCAGCCACTTCATCAGAGTCATTTGAAACTTTCTTGTCCGGATCAACTTGCGGTTTACATTCCTCTCCAGCAGTCATGTCTTGAATAGTCACATTTCCATCTACCTTTTGTACATCAGGCATTGTGAAAACTAAGGAATGCACTGACACAGGCTCCATGAGACGGCTACGCTTTGGGTTTTTGCGGTTATAATGAACTGTAGGTGCTTTGGCAGATGCAGGTAGGGAATTTGTGGCTTCCACAGCAGCCTCGACATTGTTTGCTATCTGGGAAGCAGCATTATTAACTTTGATGGCTGAAGTTTCCCTGTAAAGGATGTCCATAGGAATACAAGTCCAGCAAGTGTTGAGTTATATGGAAGAAGGTGTAATTTTATTAATTAATGTAAAAGAAACAGAAGTTATGATGGCAACCTTGCTGCAGTTATTTCTAGCCAAACTGTCAAGCAAGACAACGAACAGACATCTGGAAAACAGGAAGCAATTGCAGCCAAAAGTGACCAGCATAAATTCTTTGCTTGCAGAAGAAGAGCTTCTCCAGGCCTTGCTTGCCTCTCGCTTTCAGCAATGATTCCAAATAGGTCGGCCGGTGCATACACATTTTCATTTGGAAATGATGTCCCGTTCTTCTTTTCTCCTGTATCTGAACTTGAAGAAGGGCTATATTTCTTCCTTGATTGTATACTCTTCAGAACTGTTAGAATGTGGGTTTTCAGACGTGCATCACCAAACTCCTTTAATGCCTGACATGTAGCAGATAAATCAAGTGAGACGAAATTATGAGCTAGCAACAAAAGGTCTTCTCCTCTTTCTAAAATAAAACAAAAAGGAGAAATTTGTAGCAGTAACGATTTATCAAGGGAACATGTAGGGAGTGCTAAGAAATGACCTTGCACCTCACTCAACCCAAAAGCTAGCTCTTGAGGTGAGGACGCCGAAGACCATATAAGAAGACCAAATACCCATTTCCACAACCGATATGGGATTTCTAACATGCCCAAGAACCGGACATCTGGAACATGCACATTATAACATGGGGGTCCAACATCAGATAAACCCATCCCAATTACCAAAATTGGAATGAGTCTGGCCTTGATTACGATGATAAAAATGGACTTTAGGCAACTCAACCCCAAAAGCCAGTTCAGGAGGTGAGGATGGTGCAGAGTGTGGATGGGTAGTGGTATTCTTATATGGTCTTTGAGCAATCCTCACCTTGTGCTAGCTTATCTCGGTGAAGATTGCCCGAGAACATATAAGGATAAGGATACAAAAACCCACTTCCTCCTCCAACGTGGGAAATAACAGTGAGAATAGATATGAAGCTTACTACTTCCATCACTGTCTCCAAGGTGTAGCCTCCAATTTGAGCTTCTGAGAGGAAACCAACCTGGCAAAAAGAGAAACACACATAAATAGTCCATAGCAAGAAAACAAGTAAGTTCAGCAATGATGTTTAATAAGCTCATACCCAGTCATTATCTCTTGCTAATAAAGCAAGATATCTAGTGCTCACAGGAAGTTGATGTGCCTGACAAAATGTTGTTACCAAATTCCAGTGCTCGCTTGAAGCTTTTTGCTGAGACCTCAGTTCAACTCCATCACCGTTACCAGTTAACAACCAAGAGCCACAAGTAACTCCATCAGCTGATGACGGAAGACTTGATGTTTCCAAATGTTGCAAGACAAGCATGAGAGCTCGGGATGGCTGTCTGTCAGAGGTTGTGAGCTGATCACTTTTTGGATTAGCTTGATTGAACCAATCATTCTGGCAATAATCATCTGCCAATCCTCGTGCTAGAGATTCGGTAATATTATTGTCACAAGTATTTGAATGAAATGAAGAACCCCTGGGGGGAAATTGCTGAAGGTGATTGGAACAATGGCCAGATTTATTAAAGGAAGCTATTCTTCTTAAAGCCGCAACATCAATTTGGAGTGTACCAGGAGATAGACCACACAACTCCAATAGAAGAGCACAAGATGCCACCAACACTGAATCAGCAAAATGCACAATAGCAAGGGGCACGACCTAAATATGAAACCAACAAATGCTTAAGAGGAATATATATAAAAATACGCTATCATCAGAATGTGAGCTGAGAGTTCTTGCATGTACACTTCAGCTTGTTTTTATAGAAGTCTCTAACACGTAAGTGGACTATTTCATCGTATGACTCTTTTCTTTCAGCAAGTCGTAGTCTAGCATAATAAAGAGTGGTCTTCAAGTGCACTCCAACCAAAGAGCATCATATAGAGAAGGTGCATCTTCTAAATGGTTATATTCGTTCAAACTACATTCATCTTAGGATTCTTATAAAGTAAGTTCTTGTTCCTTTTTTACTACCTTGAAGCATAAATAAAATACTTTACAAGAAGCTCGACAAAAAGTAAGACCTAAGACACAAGACATGAAAACAGAACTATTTGAGTGTAATTTAATTCAAATGAAAAAACAACTACGAACTATTAATATCAGGTAATTTCACTAACATGCTCCGTCACAGAGGTGCAGTAGGTAAAGCATCTTGAAGTCAATTCAAACAAGACTTTTTCAAAATTCTTTCGATTACACAATTTGCTCCTTAAGAACTTTACTATAATTTATAATGCTGAAAGAGCAAAACGACACTTCAAGAACTGTAGTTAAAAGAGAGATTTTCCTTGTATACTAACATAAGGTAATTCAGTTTCCACATTATCACTATGAAAGGACAAAAGAAGTGATATAGGGTTGATATGACTGAAGTTAGAAAAAGATGAATGCCAGTTTGATAATTGATTAAAATAAAGTGATCCTTACGGATGAAAGAAACAACTGTTCGCTCTGTGTAATAGGTGAAAGAAGTATCTGCACGTCTGACTGGATGTTTGTTTGTCCTTGCATTGGAGTCCCATGCTGCCTACGTGAACTTTCTGACTTCAACTTTTGAACTCTATTTGACAGCAGCTGATTAAAAGCTGCCAATGCACGTCCACGGTGTAAATGGTGCTCAATTCCAACTTTAGATTCCTAGAGCCAGAAAGTGACTTGGATTAGGGATGATAACATGAACACGGTTAAAAACTGGAAAAGGAACCAGACTACGTGAAAGGTAAATTTTTAAGCACCTTAACGAAGTTTCAAATTCCACCAAAGATACTTCCAACCAATGAAATCTGAATATACCCTTTTGGGTGAAATCAAAATAGAAGAGCTATAAAACCTTAGTTCTTTGCAGATTCTTCAAATGTTTGTCCACTTGTCCCACGGAGAATAAAATACGGAATCAAAAACACATCGCATGATAAACCTATTTTGAGTTTGACATCACATGAAAAGAGAAAATAGAAGATACTGAAAAACCCTTTTTTCAGTTTGCTACCACAAAATATTGTGTTGTCCACTTGGCCCACGGAGAATAAAATACGGAATCAAAAACACATCGCATGATAAACCTATTTTGAGTTTGCCCGCATTCACCTAGCTTGAGTTGCACTAAGGACTAAGCACGCCTCAAGCGGGCCTGATTCTTTTTATGGGCAAGCATGTAAACTCTTTTTTTACTATAGGTGGCGATGAGACTCGAACTCAAGACCTCTACCTGCTCCGAAACCACGTTGAAGTGTGTGATCATCTGATTTAAAAGTGTAAGTTGTTAAAGAGCGCACACTTTTATTCACTTAATTATGTTTTTAACAAACACAATATTAGATAAGGAAACGGGACAGGAGAAGACAGTATCTCAAAACATTGACATCAGTAAATGATCACAGAAGCATTACTCACCTTTAATGAAGAATCATACAGCTCCTCCTCAATGTGTTTCTGGATGGCAACTTCCCAGGACAAGGGACTGATGTTAGAAGGAACAATGTCCCTCAGCAGAGAGGGATCATCTACTGGCAAATCTGCAATTGATTGCCAACCAAGTGGACCCTACCATAACAGAGATATTACAACCAAGCATGAGACAGGCACGTTAACAAATTTGATAGTTAGATTTGGTTATAGTTTAAACTGAGAAACTGCCAAAGATAGACTATTGTTACCATAGTATATAGTAGTTAGAAGATCCTACTTTGCTTTCCATCCCATGAAACCTTTTTATAAAAGCAAGTGATTATGTTAAACGACAACTGAAGTTTCATAAGCAACCTGAACATAAAGCTGAATTAATCTCCGGACAGCCTTAGGGAACCAACAAGGAAGCATCTGCGATAGTGAAGTATCATGTGCTGAAGAGAAGAACACGCTCTCGCGCCAATTCAAATAGTCTGATAAATCAGAACAACCAAACACTGCAGAAGACACATAGTTAATAAGGAAAAGGTCATAATCAGATAAAAGTGCAATTTTGGTTAGGCCTATGTGATAAACAATTAAACTGCCATCACTGGTAAACTTCTTGAGGTCCTTCCAGTTGGCAAGCAAATTTAGGGGCACAGCCCTAGAGAAATTAAAAACTCACATTTCGGCTTAGGACCTATACTGCTGCAAGTTGGATCTTGTCCAAAACATGCTGCAGTTAGTGCACGATACAAAGTAGGAAAGTGCTGGAGGAATGGCCTAAGGTTCTCCAATGTACACTGTACAGAACTATAGAGCCTGTTCACGCTGCCACTACTCAAGCAATCTTGAATTGGAATTGGAGCATACATCAACGTGGCCAAAGCTGCCATTTCTCCTGCTCCTTCCGCTATGTCATCAACAGTATGTATTATATCGTCTATTTCCATGGTGCTAAAACTGTTACCGGCAACTAAATTATGTGATACAACAGCACGGGCATTAGAGAACGACGCTTCATATTCTTTCCCCTTGACCCTTTGCAAGAGCAACCACTTGGCCCATTGGTTATCTCCCTAGTGATAATATAGAACAAAACAAGTAGGTAAGTGAATTGGGCTGTCAAAATGGACAAAAAGATAGTTCAAAAGTAACATCTTCAGTTTAAGAGAGATGGAATATATAGCTCTATAAACCAATAAATCTTTTGACAGGAAATCAACAATTAAGGACGAGGCATAATCAAAGGCTTCTTCGAATGAAAAGGCATAAAAGACCTCAATGGAGAAAGGTGCAAAGAAATGCAAGTTCTGAAAAACGTAACTAGACGTCCGCTAGTCAAATGATCTTGAGAACTATAGTTTTGTTTGGCCTCCCACTAGTATTTTCATTAGACAATATGGAAAATAGTGGAGCTCTTCTAATCAGGTGCACCCTGAAGGACTGCATTACGGTCCACAGAGGCTTATACTAGCATATAGCTTCCCTAATATAAACCACCTGGGAATAGTGAACCAAGTTTTGAGAGCTGGAGAACTACAAAATTGATTTTCAGATATGCTGTCCGTGATAACATCTAGATTTATATGTCAACCAAAGTCGGGAGGAAAAGAGAAAGGGCTAACTAAGTGCAGATTTCCCTTTTCCATAAACAAGCCAAAGGAAAAGTAAACAAAATGAGGGCTCTAATGAAATGAAAATGAGATCTTCAAAAGAAGAATCTAAGGCCATCTGGATTGCTGGCAAGTTGAAGCCCAAATTTCTTTCAAAAACTTCCAGCTTCCCAGAGTACCAAAATAAAAGAGAAAGGCTTGTCATTTGACACATGCTGATGCATGAACCTACTACTTCACTAAGGTGTGCCCTTGGAGTTTTCCCTACCGTGGCTGCTGCATTAGAGCCTATTCATTTGGATCGAACAATTCCCTTCATTGCCCATCTGGACATGTAACCGTGCTTCGGCACGGAGAAGTGCGCCGCACGGAGATGGACCCAGTGCCTTTACCAACCATGTCAAAGCATGAAACAAATGGATTTACAGAAAGATTTCGAAACAAATCACCACTAGAAAAAGGAGCAACAGAAATGTTAGACCTTACTTTTACACAACATGGACAGGCTTTACAAGCTTGATTACAAAAATGACTAACTTCTCCAAGTTCATCACTCTACAAAACATTTTTCAGCCAATATAAGAAATTTCCATTTTCTTTGGTTCCTTTCTAGAATACATAAAGCAGCACGAACATGGTCACTAGACCATGTTATAGACTGAATCAGTTGTAGACCGTCTATTTATCGAGTGGATAAATTGGATAAAAACGTATTGATGTGTGCTATGTTTAGAGGCTAATTATCTAGTTGTAACTTGGCACGGACAGATTCAGTTTTGAAGGAAAACCGAACTAAAGTGAAAGATCATACTGAAAATTCACAAGTAAAATGTGCATACAGACTATGATCTTAAAGTTGAAAGAAGCAACTACACTTTCTATTAACAAGGTAGTATATTAACTATAAGTACCTAAAAGTGACGTTTCAAGAGAACATTTTACAGACAAAATAATCATGAAAATTGAAAACAAGATTAATAAACAAATTTGAGGGGATGGAGGGTAAAATAATTGATTTCTTGTGTTGTTGTGATCATGAGGCGAGAGGTGATGTAAAAGAAGTGGTTGGGAGAGAAGAGGCTTTCTATTGAAGAACAAAATGGAGGGGGGAACCTTGTGGTGTACAATAGGAGAATAAGGGAGTGAACCGGGATATTGTTGGCAGGGTAGGGGCCAATGGGGGAGTGGAAAAGAAGTATGTTGATGGATTGCAAAATTATTAGTTGGAATGTGAGGGGGTTGAACGACCCTAATAAAAGTGTCATCATCAAAGTAGGTTTTAGCGATTGGGGTGCGGATGGGATATGTATTCAAGCAACAAAAATTGAGACTTTGTCTGATAGTATTATTAGAAGATTTGGGGGGGGGGGGGGGGGTGAAGTATGGCTATATTCCTACCCCGGAAAATGCGGGTGGAATTCTCATTCTTTGGGATGAAAGAAAGGTGGGGTGTGTGGAGGTTAGTAGGGGAGAATTATTGTAAGGAATGAGGTTTTAAAATGTTGATAACGGAATAGAGTGGGGTTTTGGGGGTGTCTATGGACCCGTGGGGGAGAGTTCAAAGGAGGTTTTTTGGGAGGAATTAGGTGCTAGCATGGAAGATGGGATATACCTTGGGTGCTAGGGGGGATTTTAATACCATAAAATTCCCGGAGGAGAGGTTTGGGTGTAGGGTGGTGTCAAAGGCCATGGAGGAGTTTCCGAAGTTTATAAATAACTTTTTTCTTATTGATTTGCCTTTAAAAGGTGCCTATTTCACTTCGTCCAGATAGTAGGACTCTTCGTCTAGATCGAGACTAGATTGATTTCTTGTGTCTACTTCTTGGGAGGAGTTGGCACCCAACGTGATCCAGGTTCCTCTTCTGCGGCTTGTGTCAGATCATTCACCTATCTTTTTGGATGGGAGCAGAGGAAGGTGGATGAGATCTACTTTCAGATTTGAAAATATGTGGCTAAGTGTGAATGATTTTGGGGACAGGGCGGCTAACTGGTGGAGTAGTTATGTGGTGGAGGGGAGGCCTTCTTTTAGGCTTGCCAAGAAGTTAAAATTGCTTAAAGAAGACATAAGTGTGTGGAATAAAGAGGTTTGGAAGGATAGAGTGAAGATGACGGAGATCATGAACGAACTAGGGGATTTGGAGAGGGTAGAAGTGGGGAGGGAGTTAGAAAAGAGGGAGAAGGATAGGAAAGAAGAATTGAAAAGAAAGATAGTTGACTTGGCTTTGGCCCAAGACGTTAGTTGGAGATAAAAATTGAGGGTGTTATGGTTAAAGGAGGGGATTTTAACACAATTTTCCACAGGGTATTAGTCGCAAATAGGGGGAGGAGCTTTATAGAGACGGTAGAGGTCAATGGGGTGAGCCATGGGGAAAGGATGAAGTATAGGGGGCAGTCGTAGATTTTTATGAAAATATATTTAAAGAGGAAGCAAAGGAGACCTACTTTGGGGGGCCTAGGGTTTAATTAGATCTGAGGGGAAAAGTTGAGTGGTTGGAAAGGGCAATCGAGGAAGAGGAGGTGAGAAAAGCAGTGGAGTGTTGTGCAGACGACAAAGCTCTGGGCCCAAATAGTTTCTCTTTGGCGTTTTTTCAGCATTGCTGGAATACGGTAAAAAATGATGTGATGGATACAATAGACCATTGTGGTCCGGCCCTTCTCTGGACCCCACGCATAGCGGGAGCTTAGTGCACCGGACATTTTATAGAAGCATCTATCACATGTTGCATGGTTCCAACAGTCAGAGTTTGACACTTCAGCTTTTCAAAAGTGGAAACCATATGAACATGGGTCTCCATTATGGCCAAGTAATAATCAATAATAAGATTGAAACTCTAAATTCTCACATAAAGAAAATCCATACTGGATACCTAAGCCAAAGCAAAATATTATCACATAATGATAAGTCGAGTTTACTCACTGCTGCATCCTGCATCCAGGAAATTGATTCAAGATCTAAAGCCAATTTGTGGTGGTCAAGGTAAAGATCCAGGAAATTCAGCAAGTTGTGCTGTGAACAGTGTTGAACGATAACCTTATGAAATGCTTGGATGGAATCTGGATGAGTTCTGGCATCACTAATAGCTTGTACAGATTCTGACCAGCTCTCATCCGGCTCATCCGTTGGTAAAGATTTATGCACATCGCGAATAAAGCCTGACTGGGCAAGAAGAGCCACAATATCTGCAGTAGCTCCCCAGTAATCCTTCAGAAAAATAAATTTCTTAGCAAGTTCCCGCTCCATAAGCATTAGCAACCACATGGAGCACATGCTGTGTGCAGAAAACCTGAATATTTGGACACTCGGTACATTCATGCAAACAGCATCCACCTCTTCAAGAGAATAGATGTAACTGCCACAGTCATGAGGTTTCTGAAGATACTCGTCAACTGATGAAGAGCGTATACCATCCAAACTAATACTGAGGCTCCCACTGGTTAACGCATATGAAGGGATTACCTCTAAGAGTCTTGATACATCCAACCAGTCACTATGGCGAATGTCGTAATCTAGTTGTGACTCCCACAAAACATTGACCCCCATAAGAGAAGGTTGATCCAGCACTATCTGTCGGCAAATAAGATTATGGTTATTGCCAGAAACACAGATTTTACAGAACAAAAAGACCACCAAAAATCAAGATGGTAAAATAAAAATAAAAAAGGATATGAAAAATCAACAGTATCAAAGAAAAGAAAAGAAAAGTTATTTTTAGTTTGGTTTGGTAATTAACAACTGATAATAGACGCATAAGCAAATCAAGAAGATGGTGTTGGGCAGTTAGGGTTATGACTAGGAATGGCAATGGGGTGGGGCGGGTGCTAGTCCGCAAGACTTTCCACCGGCGCCGCGTAGCAATTCTTTTATTTTCAACCCGCCCCGTACGCATAAGATCTGCGTATACTCTACCTTCCCCAGACCCCACATTGTGGGATTTCACTGGGTATGTTGGTTGTTGTTATTTTGCAAGAATACAAAAGTTTACATTTTATTATTTTTTTAACATGGAGAGTCTAAGTAAGCTATGAGAGTTCATTTCCTATGGTTACTAATGCGCCAGTATTTTAATTCTGGTCATATTGAGCATACTGTGAAAAACAAATCTCATTTGCACTCAATAAAACATGTTATATTACAATCTAAATTATCTTCAATTCCTTTGTACAATTATATGTGATTAAAAAGTGCATAAATATATTTTATAACTGCGCTACTGGTGAAGAGACATATGATGATGTAAAATTCTTGAGCGACTGTGAAGAGGCATTTAGCATTATTACTATTTTTTAATTGAAAAGTCAAATAATTTCAAAAACAAAGCTTGTTAATGTATTGAAGCATTAACTGTAATGGTTGCAGTTTCTAGACCTTTATGTGGCAATATATCAAAAGAAATCTGTTTGGTTTACAAAAACTCCAATTAAATTCTTGGAACTGAAAAACAAATTTTTTAGTCTAAAAACGGGTTCCGAGTATAAAAAATCAGAGAAGAGAGTGATAGTTGAGAGCTTCAATAGTGAGAGTAAAAATTTTAACCTTCAACCCCCCCCCCCCTAGAATTTTTTACAAATTATTTCAACCCACCCCGCATAGTCTTAAACCCGCCACACCCCGTCGCCATCCCTACTTATGACCAACTCTTTAGCCCAAGTCGACCCAACTCATCTTTGCCTAAGCAAACTTTTTCGGAATGGATGACTCAACCCATTTTTACTGGTCCATATTTGACCTAACCCACCCATTTGACACCCCTTCTGATAAGCAGTAAATTTCTGGAAGCATCAGTTAGAAGATACTTACACAATCAACAACTCTCTGATCCCAGACATCAAACCACACTGCAGCAGCACTCCAGTAACTAGAATGAGTACTATCATCGTCAGCTTCAGGAGCAATCGGTTGTTCGTTGACATTCATCCATGAACCCAACACAACTCCATCAAGTTCACCACAGGAAATAACTAGGTCTCTACCCAATGGAGCCAATAAGTGCAGTTTTATTTCTTCTGTTGAATTTCCATTTGATACTCCCTTGAACTCTTTGTGCCGGCAAGAGAAGGTACTCCAGAAACTGCTGCAAGGATAACCCCTCTTTGTGCAAAAACAAACCGTCAGCTTAAATTCAACAACGATCTAGACTCATAGAGCCAGTTAGAAGAACTTTCGTAACAATAGTTCCACCTACCTCAATAAGTGAGATCCTCTCCAAAATTTGCCACTCATGTGGTCCAAGATATGCAATTTCTTTCATGACTTCAACAATTTGCATCCTTAGAGATCTCCGAACGGTACCAAAAACTAACTGTTTAAGGCTGGTTTCAATATCCTCCCCCAGCCTTTGAAGTGTTGCTACAGCAAGTCCAGTCTCACCCTGATCATGAACGATAGCTGACTCACTAGACATACAATATTTGTTTATATGAATAATCATTAAAGACCTACCTTCAGGAACAAGTCATAAGCAATAGCTCTTCCAACTTCACGAACTTCGTTGAATGTATCCTGATTTTCCTGATCTGACATCAAATCTCTTGAACGATGAAGATGCAGCTTAAGAACGGCCAAAGGAAGACGACCAGAAAGTATAGCGTCTTTGACAACTGTTTTGACATCAAGATTATCTATCTCCCACCGTGCAATCATATCCTTTGGATTTTCTATAGAAAAAACTCTTTTTTCTTCAGATATTAAAGATGATTCCTTAAAAGTGTCCAAAGAAGAAATGTCTTTGCAATCAAATGCATCCACAGGCATCAAAGCAAGGTCTTCGCCATTTTTTCTCTCCATCTCAGAAGCAGGAATCAGACCTTTTTGGTTTGAAGCCTCCAAAGATAAGATATCAGCAGGAAGATCGAGAATCCTGGACTCATCCTGTGATAAATCCGTCTCACCTACGGCTTCACCTTGATCCACCTAGAACATGAGATGAAGGAGATTTAATTTGTATCAACATCAAGCAACTGATAATAATGAACTTTGGAGGACCAGACAGAAATACCAATTCTTGGCCTAGCCTTTTGCATTTGTATGTGAGTCGCCACTGCAGATTCCGTATGATCTCCAGAAAGTGAGCCATCTTCTGAAGCCTTTCCAGATCTCCCATCCTGTCAGGTCTACTATCTATCAACTCTGAAGAAGGAAAAGAATTTTGCACACCTCCAGCTTTCCATGATTCCATTCCATCTTTCTTGTGTTGCAGTAAACCATATTCGTGTATCATCTTGGTGGCAAAGCTAGTTCCTAAAGAAAGAAGCCTGTATCAAGATCTAAGCATAAGAAAGAGAACCAACGTGAATTCAGAAAAAAAAAGACGTCATAAAAATAAGCAATGAGTTATCTTACTCAACCATTATAAACTAACCACATAACTAAGAATATCATCTTGGTAGGACCACAATATTGTTCAACCAAGCTTATAGCTTTATAACTTTATAACAATAATGAAAATACCATCTTCAGAAATTATGAAGCGACTGTTGAAGAGTATTCCCACTGTAATAGCTTGAGCTAGTTCAGGATGATCCACTCACACAATTTAAATTGATACCAGAGCAAGCAGAGGTATTGGCTTCAAGTCACAAGGCAACAATCAACAAAATACATTCGCATACTTGGCCCAAGAAATCAAGGATGCACATGACAGGGCATGTAGTAGACCTTTAGTTTTTCCCCCCCTTATTAATAGAACAAATTAAATTTATAGATGAGGTGGTTCATACAATCCTAAAATGATATGTTTTTTATAAGGAATCCTAGAATGATATGCTACAATTCAATAGTATGTCACTTGCTAACTTTGGGATTCCTTGATGGATGTATCCATCAATTAATCAATAAATTTCAAAAACCAAAAAGTACATATATGAGAAACCCGGTGTTTTAAAAGCTAAAAGTGTAAGAAACGACTAGGTCCATGGGACTTGTCGTGAAAAGCGAGAAGTGAAGTGCACGCTTCTTCGAATTGAAACACACAATTTATGAAAAAATAAAATGTGAAACATACATGAATATAGTACTATTATAATTAAACTGCATGTAAAACAACTATATTTTAGTATCCAACATACAAAAATGCCAATATTCGTCCAACTCCTCAAAGTTAAGATTGAAAGAACTGTGTTATTTTTTGTTGGATCACTTTGTGTGTCATTGTTTGAAGCGCACACTTCTTTGGAGTGCATGGTTTCACCCATGAAGTGGTAATCCCTCGCTTAGCATCACTGTTGTGGCTTTTAATAGCACTGAAGTAAACAAGCAAAATTTAGGAGGTAGAAATGTGGGCAATAAACCAATATCAATTAATCAAAAATTCAGAAGCTAAAATTTCAAATCTACCATCAATAGGTTTAGCCAGGACATTTATAACAAGATCCAAATATGCATTTCCAACACAACCCAGAGTCCATTAATGTATTCAAATCTGAAATATGTATGCTAGCTTTAGGGAATGTAAGATTAAAAGTATTTGAAGTTGTTTAACATTAAGAAGAGTTTTCAGTTGATCCTGCAAAGAAAACAAAGAAAATGGATAGCACCCAAAGGTGTGGTCTAGTGGTCAGAGTGGGTTGTGAACCATGAGGTCTCAGGTTCAATTCCCAGCGGAGGAAAAAGCACTAGGTAATATTTTATACTATCTGTCCAAGCGTTGGTTGATAGAGTTACCCGGCCTATGCTGGTGGGAGGTACACGGTACCCCCGTGGACTTAGGGAGGTGCGCGCAAGCTGGCCCGAACACCACGGTTATAAAAAACGTAGCAAATGGATAAAAGTTTCCAAATGTAAAGGAGGACTATGAAAGAGCAAGAATTTACAAGGAAATAAGAAGCCTGATTACGTAAATCGCAGTGTTCTAAAAAACGGCCTGGGCGGCCGCCTGGGCGCTAGGCGCCCCCAGACCGTCCCGCCTAGGCGTCCACCTAGGCCCGCCTAGGCGCCCACTCCCCGCCCTGGTCCCGCCTAGCGTTTTTTAGAACATTGGTAAATTGTAATGTTGGATTCATCAACAACAAAGAGAAGAAGAGGAACAGAAAAGTAGCTCCAGCAAGCAGTAAGAAATACTGTAATTCCAAAACTGTAGCTAAGTTTTCATCGTGCCCATAATAAATCCCGCCTCCCATTGAGCATCTCCATCATGAGATTGGAGATGGTACTAACAAAGGAAAAGATGGTTTGCTACCCACTGAAAGGACACCTTCAATTGCTACAATCAGATGAAAGCAGTCTCTTACGGTTGGCACCAAGGCATGATATGCATGTGCTTTTCCTTGAAGCAAAGCAAAATATTAATTTTTAAGAAAATGTTAAGATGAATACATTAGTGAGTAATGACTCGGAGTAGGACAACAGAAATTAGCAAAAGAAAACGAGTTAGAAACTTAATATTCGCACCTTTACATATGAATGAGAAATAAAACTACTACTACTACTATTAGTATGCCTCGACTAGTTGGGCTGAGTTAGAAATATAAGGTCTGTTTATTTTTTGAGAATGTATAAAAGGTCTTTTCTTAATTTTGATACACTCTGTTACCTTTATCAAATGAAAAATTGATAGGCATAATCTATACCTCATGCTTTTCATTTATTGTGGGTGTTCTAATTATTTTGTTTATAAAATGTTGTTGTGTTGTTATTTTTACGTAATAGTAATTTTTTCATTTGACTTTAATTTCACATTCGCTGAAAGGCCAAGCGAACTTTGACGCTTTCCTAAGCTTTTCTCCATTGACAACACGGGCAGAGAACCCATCTAACAAAGCTGAAAAGAAAGGATAATTATGAAATTCACAGATGACATAATTAAGTAACCATATAAACAGCAACACACAAAGAGAAGAATTTTAGCACATAAAATTACAAAATAACACACCTAGAAGACTGCATACCTTGATGCAGCAGAGACCTCGTTATCATTACCAGCTTTGCAGGACATCAGATAAACAACGGCAAGGAGCATCCTCAAGATGCCTTCTTCAGCCAAATTGACATGAGCAAGCATTCCTAAAGACCTGTCCATAAATAGACAACCATAAGATGTTATTTCATGTCATTTCTCTAAAAGTCCTACGAAGACAAACCTAGAACTGATTGTTTAGAGAAGAAATGACTGTAAACCAAAAAACAATTCACATCCAGTTTCATTTATCCAATAATCTTGTGGGACGAATCTGAGCCACCAAGCAGTATTAATATTGTTTCTTAATACTTTATGGAGTTTCGAGGTAATATAGCTAAGTTTTTCCTTTTAGTTTTATTCAGTCTCCGTCCCTCCTGTACAGCTGGTCCAAACGAGAGTGCCAAAGTTAATATTTTCGGCACTTATTGGTCTTGGTGCCTTAGCCAGTAACATATTCTTCTCACTATTACCTTTCTTTTGGCTTACATATCATAAAGAAATATTAGGTAAATCAACATGTTGAATATAAATCAGGATAGCTAAGGCACCAGGTTTCTTATTTTTAAGGTAGTATTCTATTGATTAGTAAAATCACGTTTCTGCTGCCCCTTTGTCACTCAATCAACTCATAACTGGCTTTGCTTCGAGTGGCACAATTCATCGTAGTTAACCACAATAACACCAACGGAAACCTTAGTCGCACACATGTAGGATCGGTTATATAAACCCTCAAATCAGGTCTATCCATACGCCTAACAGTCTCCTCCTGAATTCTTTCTCCAACATCACTTTTCGCCGTGGTACCGGCTTCAACGGTGGAACTAGGGAGAATCATCTCTTTCTCCTTATTGATCTCCTCCTAAAGAGGTCATGTTGTAATATTGAAGTAAAGGTCAGACTCTCGAAAGGTAACATCCATACTCACAAAGGATCTCCGGGAGGGAGGATGATAGCATTTGTACCCTTTATGTTGGAGAAAACCCAATACAGACACACTAAGGGCTCTAGGATCAAGTTTCCCAGAATTCCTAGTGTGAACTAAGCATATACACCCAAACACCTCCGGAGGAACAATATATTTAGGAAAAATGGTCAAATTAGCCCCTCTACGATGCGAAAAGGATCGACTTTACCCTCTGTCATACTATCCGTACAGAAATACCCCCACCGTTACCTTCATGGTTCAAATATACCCCTTCTTCGTTAAGGTTGTTCAAGGTGTACACCCAATCAACAATAGTGAGTTACTATCCAATTCACTTAATTATTTTTTTATCAGCAAGAATAATTTCAGAAAAATCTCCCGTATATATGTAGTATACCAAAAAAAAAAAAAAACTGCAAAAATAAATGGTTCTTACAACGGACACCCATTCATCCATACAAATAGGAATCTCATTGGTGCACCAAAAATAAATGAAGGATAAAGGCTATTTTTCAAATGTATAAAATCATGTTCAATTCCTTCAAAAGCTCTTCTAGTTCTTTCACTCCACACTACCCACATAAGAGCTAATGGAGCAATATCCTATGTCATAAGCCTTCTCTTCCGTCTACTAAAAGCCTAAAGAACAAAGTGTCCTTCACCGTAAAAAGTTATATGTTGTCTCTAGTTTCGTTTTGGTGAACTTATAAGGTCTCTATTTGTATATAGGATTGGATCTCTTTTGTTGGGAACCATATTTTGGGGTAGGTTCTCTTCTTTTGGTAAATGTCTTGTACACGGAATTTCCACAATTCTCAATAAAATTATGGGAAAAGGGGCATATTTGCCCTCAAACTTAAGGAAAATGAGCATATTTACCCTCCGTCAAAGTTTGGGGACAAATATGCCCTTCTCGTTATGAAAGTTGTTAATTTGCCCATTTTTAACCGAAATGCCACGTGGACGCCACGTGGAAGACACATCAGGTGGGACCCTGAAAATATGATCCAAAGGTGGGACCCACATCCCGTCGACTGAAGCTTCAACAAGCTTTAATGGTGAAATCTGATTTAGGATGAATCAAGGCACGGGGAAGGGTGCAATTGTAGCTAAGATCAAGACGAACTCAGTGACACCAGCCTCAGCCTTCGACGATAACTGAATCGACCGGAAAAATCCGACCAGTGATCCGAAATTTGAAATGGTCGATCAGACGTTTGGGGTTGAATTGGAGGTTGTGGTTGGGTGCAAAATGTCGGAAAGATGATGGGGATTCTAATGGAACCTGTATAGACCGTCGATTGTTGCTGTGGTGGTCGGAAAATGAATCGCGGCGGCTAGGGTTTGTTGCATCGACGATCAGTTCGTCGTGGCTGTAGGAGACGATTCGAACCACGTGAGTGGTATGGAAATGACGGCAAGGTGATGGCGAACCAGTTGGTACCACCGCCGTACCGAGACACTCCCGGAATCTGTAAAAATCCAACGGAGAAGATGATGAACAGTGACTCTGACGTGGCGTCCGCGTAGGTCCCACCTGCTGACGTGTCTCCCACGTGGCGTACACGTGGCATTTCTGTTAAAAATGGGCAAATATAACAACTTTCATAACGGGAAAGGCATATTTGTCCCAAACTTTGACGGAGGGCAAATATGTTCTTTTTCCTTAAGTTTGAGGGCAAATATGCCCATTTTCCCTAATATTATTTACCTAATCAAAAAAATAAAAATTGCTATAGCATAGTACACAATAGTCCAAACCATCTCAGAATCACTCACCATAACCTTGAAGAAACCTGACAAGTAGAAGAAAGTGATCTGCATCCTCACCCGAATTTTTGCACATAAAGCACAAACTAATATAGGTGATCCTCCTTTTCCTCAGATTTTCTGCTATCAAAATTATTCCTCTATTCGCCAGCCATACAAAGAAACATATCTTTCTTGGCGCCCGGGAAATGCAAACAACATCTCGCGGTAAAACCGTCTCATCTCTTATGAGCATCTTGGCATAATGAGACTTTACTAAGAAACAACCACCATTCCCTAACTGTTATCTCCAAGAATCCTGAATTTCTAAGGATAGCTTGTTTGTAGAGCGTCTCAAGCAAGTTTTGCAATTCCTCTTATCCTCTAATCCTGAAAATATCTCCTGAATTGAAGATTCCAAAGAACATTTCCTCCTCGTATCTTCCGCATTTATTGGATTGTCATCTCCTTTTGGCACACAATACTATGAATGTTGAATATGTGTCTCTAATCCCCAGATCCCCACACCACTTGTGCCCCAAAAAACTTAACCCTACTCCAATCCCCCACCTTGTAAGTTACGCTACCACTAAACTTCTCCCACCCCTTCAAGATATTTCTCCAAAGACCGCACCCAAAAGGAGTAGAGTAATGTTTCTAGTCATCCACCTTCTTGCATAACTCCATATTTTTTCGCTATCACCTCTCTCCATAGTGCATGCTCCTCTGTTCTAGGGGTGGCCAACGGGTCGGGTCAGCCCGGTCCCGCACCGAAATAAAAAATATATATATAAAATAACGGTATGGGACTCGAACCGGGACGGGACATGGTCTCGTCCCGCCAGGCCCGACCCGCCCCAATCACGCCAAGACCCGACCTGTCCTGGTCCTGCCCCTGTCCCGCCCGTCCCCCTCCCCTTTGCACAAAATAGTCGTTGCACCAACGGCCATTTTATATTTTGGTCGTTGTGCAACGGCCATTTTTGGCTTCCCCCTACCCCTTAATATTTATTTTTAACCCCTAAGTTAGTATATTTACACTTTAACCCAATTTTCCAACTATAAATACCTCATTTTCTCTTCATCTTTCTCACAAATCTTCCTACAATCTCTCAATCTATCTTCTACAAATCTACATTGTCTACTAAATATTCAATTTTATTTATTTATTTGGGAGTGAAGTTCGGAACTAGCTTGAGGATCTTACATCAAGCAAAGTTTCAATTTTCAACTTCTCGATTACACATCGGCGTTTGGTACATTCGTTCTTTCATTAAATTATTATTATGTCTTTATTTTATTTAGCGCACTTAATTTCATTATCTTTAAGTCTTTAACTATTTATTAGCATAATTAAAATGAAAGGATTTAGAGATATATAAGGGTAAGGGTCAGGCTTCTGCTAGTAGGGGTAACAAGGGCAGGGGTACTTCTTCTAGTATTCCTAGTCCTACTCCTAGACATGATGATTTTGTTGATACTGAACATTTTCCTGAAATACCATATGATTTAGACGAGAATATATTTTCTGAAACTGAACAAGACTTTAATTTAGAAGATGCTCTAGATGATGACACACCCACTAGTGAACCTCCAACTGGAACGCCTCCTATTCTCCCTAGTATGAGACGAGATCCAGCAAAACGACCATTAAAATAAGATGCATGGAATTTTTTGATAGGGACGTACAGAATCAAGGAGCTATATGTAAAATTTGTAAAGAAGTTTGTATATTTAAAACTGGAAAAGGTCATGACGGGACGGGGGGTTTAATGAGACACATTGCAAATGCTCACTCAGCTAGGTATTTCCAATACAAGGCTGAAAAAGATGGTGCGCAAGCACCCTCTCAATCGGGACAAGGTTCACATACTGTCCCGGATCTAGTACAGGGTTAAATTAACCCTATGACGGAGAGAATTGATGGCCCTAAATACGATAAACATAAAGATAGGGAAGCATTATCAAAATTAGTTGTTGTGGAGGGTTTGCCTTTTTCATTTCCTTCATCTCCTGATTTTATTCATTATATTAGAGAAATGTATAATCCCGCTTTTAAAGGTTTTCCTAGATCAACTGTTAAGAGAGATGTATTTAAATTTGCACAAGAATATCAACAGTATTTACGTTATTCATTATATCATTTTAATGGCAAAGTACGATTGTCAACTACCTTATAGAAAAAAAATCCGAAGAAGTACTCACTAGGTGAAATTTTTTATATGAACAACTACTTGTTGCTTATGATTATAGAAAATCTATAACTTTATTTTTTAACGCCATAATCAACATCCAACTGATATGATTGTAGATAACGATTGGGAAAAAATTAAAGAACTTATTGTATTTTTAGAGAAATTTTTTCAAGCAACAAAAGAATTTTCTGATATATATTATCCTACTATTTCAACTATGTTGTTTTATATAGCTATAATATTTTTACTGTTTAGAGAATATATGGAAAAACCGGCTTATAAGGCAGCTATTAAAAAAATATTTATGAAAATAAAGAAATATGTTATTCTTATTCCCCCTATTTATATTATTGGTGTTGTATTAAATCCGACTATTAAAATAGACGGTTGTAAATCACTTATTGAAAATATTTATGACTGTATAGCAGTACTACCACCTCCAACTCCCAAAAATTCAAATGCCCCACCATCTATTGAACAAACGAAAGAAGAAGTGTTGTCTAGAATAGAAGACGAATGCAAAAAAGTATATAGGTATTACCAACAAGAAAGTGCTAGCAACCAACCAGCTTCCATACCATCTTCTTCTTCAACACATCCTCTAAAAAGACATGTTTCTGCGGCTAGTATTGAAAGTTTCATAAATAGAATGTGTGGTGGTAACACTACTAACCAAATTAGTGAGTTTGATATTTTTGTTTTGCGGGGTACTTTACCGTACCAAGCTGTTGTCAATGAGAAGAAGGAAATGAAGACGAGTACAGGCAAGGAAAGGATGTGAAATTTTATTTTAAAAAGAGGAAGTGAGGAACTGAGAGAAGAGAAAGTAAATCTTCTGTTCGTGAACAGGACAAATGGTTCACTTCACTCTCTGTAAGAGGTATAAGATTTATTTCTTAGTGTGAGTTCAATAGATTCATTTTCTTTTTCCCTGCGGGGCCATTAGACCTCTTTAATACCTGATCGACTATTATCCCATACCTGCTTATCCTCGAACACAAATAATGAGGAGACCAATCCACTTTTATATGTGGGTTCATTTCAGAATGTTTTTTTGTTTTGAATAAAGAAGCGCGTGAACTTTTAGTGTAAGGCAGGTGTTTTTCTCGGCGGATGGATGGGATAAATGCCCGAATCCATCCTTACGGAAGAAGGGTGAGATATCTAACGAGTTCTTGGAACCTGGGGTGCACAAAGGTTAAAACCGACCGAAGATCGAAATTCAGACATTACAGATCAAGACCGGACCAATTTCTGGTCGGTCCAGTCATTCGGTCCGGTCCGATTTTTCGGACCGAATGATTTGCCCCCCCCCAGCCCGCCCCCCAGCCAGTCCGGACGTATTGACCTATCAAATATAGGTTGTAAATTGATCAAACTTTATATCGTCATAACTTTGCGCTCGTACGTTCGTTTTACCTAATTATTTTTTTGATTTCGCGTATTTTTTCGATACGGGGGTGGGCAAACTGCTGAAGCGGTTTGATTCCGCCGATTTCTCCAAAAACGTCCATCTTGCCCCTCAATTTCACTTTTCCCCCAAATCGTTACGTATTTTCCCTTTTCAAATCTAAATATCGCTCGATGTACAATAGATTTCAACGTAACAATTTCGTGGCACCGCGTCCGAGAATGTCAATTTCAGTATTGGAAATTCAATTTTAAAAAACGGGTCCTTAACCCGACCGGAATTATATAATATTATATATTAGGAATTTAGAAAATTAGGAATTATATATATTAGGAATTATATAATCCAATATATATTATAAATTATATATATTAGGAATTATATTATATATATATTTATATAATATAATTATATATAGAATTATATATATTATATTTATATTATAATAAAAGAAAACAAAATCGGTCCGATCGAATGACCAAAACCGAAATCTCAAATCACGGATCAAGACGGACCGAATTTCTCTGTCAGGTTCGTCCGTTCAACAGTCGGTCCAATTTTTGGTCGGACCGACTTTTTGCGCAAATTTCTGGAACCTCATTTTCACTACTACTTCGACTTTCACCACCACAAATGGTCCTATAAATGTAACTGTCACCGTAATTCTCACTACCACTTATAATGTTAGTATCTATACAGATTTGAGACTGAAGATAATTATCAATGGCTTGCTGAAATACTGGAGGGAAATGAGAAGACATTTCCGACACTTTCAATGACGGCCCGAGATGTTTTAAACATTCAAGCGTCATCAACGGCACCTGAAAGCGCTTTTTCTGCCGGCAGATTTCAAATAGGAGAGCACAGACACTCATTAGTCGGAGACAACTTCGAGATTGCAGTATTATTCAGAGATTGGATACAAGCGGAGCGGAGAAGATGCGGTCAACCGGAGAGCAACGAAGAAGAATACGAAAACTACAAGACATTTTATCTGAAGGTATGAGTAGCGACGTGGAGCAATTTGACCAACAAATACCAATTTCAACCGAAGAACCACAAGACATTGTGAAGAAACTACAAAAAGTGTTTTCAAATTGGTAATTTATTTAATTGCAATTTTCCTTAGTCATTTGCAACTTTTGAACAACACCACAAAGTTGTAATTTTGACAATTGTATATGTATTACCAAAAAACCATATTTTTATTAAATAATATAAGAGGCACAAAAACAGTCTTGGAATGTTTTTATTACACTATCTTGTTCAATTATTGAGTTGTTCATATATTTAATATATGTTATTTTTTTTAAATTAAGTGCAAAAAAAATGAAAATCCCGATCCCGGCCCGGCCAGCGAGGCCCGGTTCCTTTTCCAGACGGGACCGGTACCGGGACATTGGCCAAGCCCGATAGTTCAGGCCCGCCCCACCCCATCCCGTCCCACTCCGATCCCACCCGAACCTGCCCCGGACCGTTGGCCGCCCCTACTCTATTCCAAATCTCCAAAGACACCTTGCAAAGCACTATTAAACACTCGAAGATCTTTTTACTTAATTATCTCTTTAACACGCTCTTTCACGTGCGCGCCTAATTCTTTTTCATGGGCAAGTACGTGGAAATTCTTTTGACAATGGGTGGCATTGAGAATTGAAGTCAAGATTTCTGCAGACTCTAAGCTAAGCCCACGTGATTTTCCTCGAAAGGCCTCACACCATTAAGAGTTGTCTTACACCTTATATGTAGCTTCTCTTACTTATTCACCTACCAATATTTAGGGCTTCTTGTTTGCGCGCCCATCAGTCTCCCCTCGAACTAAGTTCTACATGCCCCATCAACAAACCCCTCGAACTAAGTTCCACATGGCCCTTCACTAGATTCAATGTGTACCACCTACATTGTCCGAGTATTTATGGCCACCGAAGCTCATATGCTAGCTTTTTTGTGTGTATACGTCTCCAAGCTCCAAAAAGGCAATAAATCGAGTCCTATGCCACCAACTCTCACATCTTCATACTTGTCCCGCTGAACCTTAGGCTCTGATAGCATATTATGATGTGTTACTATCTCATCTAAAAGCTTAAGGAAAAAGCACATCTTTATTTTATTTAAGTATCTCTTCAACACTAACAAACTTGGGGAACTAGTCAAAAACCATTTTACAAATGAGGAGGTGATGTGAATCTCCCATTTTGACCCGAAGAGTTTCTCAAACTATTGAATTGGAGACAATACCCAGAAGTAGAACATTACAACCGTTTTAAAAGAAAATCTAAAAGTAGTAGAGAAATTGTAGTAGACAATATCTAGTCCTCAAAAGTATGTTTTAAGTAAAAAAAGCGCACAGACTAGCTACAGCTCTCTGATTTCTTAGCATATTGCCTAACGAAAAATAACCCCCGAAAGATTAACAACTCCTTTTAGACTCAGGCACAACAAATAAGAGCAAACAAGGTAGAGGGATAAGGATCTTCCCAGGTAAAACTTCAAAGAAGTACTACTCATTTGTATATCTCAGTAGAATTACCAGCTAAGTTAAAATGCTCCGACCTTTACTTCCATATGCTACTCATTTATATAGCCACTCTACTAATAAGCCTCAAAATAAGCTACTCAAACTTACTTTTCAATCTCCTCGAATTTAAGGTATTCCAGTGAGAGCTGCAAGTTCCGAATCCACGTAACACTCAAGTCCCATCCTGCAAAATTTGCAAAAGGACATCACACTTTCTGCATATCATGATATTCTTCTTCTCCAGTGAAGGAAAAAGGTTCTAACCCAAAATCAGCTGTTACTGTTGGGGCATGATTTTGCCCAGTGCAGTACAAAAACATATATTGCTAGAATACTTATGCACAAATATATTCCTCTGATAATTAAAGAACTTGATTTGATAACAAGGGCATGAGTTAGTCGTGCCCCATCCACAATTCATACAATCACCTCCGGAATCCCCTATTGTTCTAGTTTAAACCCAATGGGGACAATAAGACTTTGGAAGGGATATTCCCTTCCTATTTTGATAGATTAATTGGCAGAACTATTTGTTAGGCCTAAAAAGTATCATTCAGCAACTTATTAATATACTTCAGCTAAGTGAGGATAAATCTGCCAAGTCGCCAGTAGTTGCACCTAAACACCACATACCAAAAGTCCAAACATAAGGCAGTGACTCTTTTTTATCAAGCCGTGTTTTTTATTATTGTTCATGTGTGGATTCTTATAGCCTGGAACAGCTTCACCTTTCCATGTCCCTTTTTCTTTTCACTAAGTAGCAGCCCAGCCTAGGCAGTACTTTAAATGTTACTATAGCTATGATATTTCAAATTTTCGATTTTACCAAAGACAACAGCAGTATTCCTGATTCACCAATTAACAACTATAGCATGTGCACAAACTGTAAAATTCAAGTAGCACAAAGTAAGAAAGTAGGACATGGACAATTGGTCAAATAAACTCTAAAGGGACATATTTATCTATTAATCTGGAAACATTTAACTTCGTGAGGAAGGAAGATTTGAAGTCTAGTAAAAGGGTATATTTCAGCTCCGAGGAATTACCATTTTCCAAGCATAATTGATCTGCCACTTCAGGCCCTTCATACAAGAGAGCTTTATCCAACACCTCCACTTTCCATGGAGAAAAAGGTCTTTTTGTGCTTCCAAACTCATGAAGCTTATGCAGTCCATATTTTGAGCCAGCACTATAACAAGATTGCTGGTATCCAATTGCTTCGACAGGATAGAAATTTGAAGGAAGAGAAAGATGAGGCAGAACTACAGCAATACCGTCCTTGGTGACCAAATACAAACAACCATGAAAACTACAACCTATAGCTTCGTCCACTATGGCATCCCAACCTTGGATGTTATAGTTGCTGTCATCATTTATTGTAATGTTTACATTTAAACTAGAATGAACAAGTCGATACTTCCCATTTCCCTCAGAATATTTTCCCTTTACTAGCCGAGTAATTCCAAAAGGAGAAAAACAAACAACACCATCTTCTTTAGATCCATCTATAGCAAGGAAAACTTTTCTGCTATGGCATGAGCGTGATCTACTACCAAAAATCTTGTTCTTATTTACATCAAGAGCATCAGATAGGCTACTTCCATATGACCCATGCTTCCTTTCCTCGTGTGTATTATCGGCGAAAGAAGATTCTCTAATAATGGATGATCTGCTTTGTTCCTTCCCACCGAAAAAATCGGAAAAGACCCTTTGATAGCCAATTTCAGCGGCACCTACCTCCCAAGCAGCCAACATCCCATCACTCAATTGTTGATACTGAGGGTGTAATTTCTCAAGTGAACAATACTTCTTTGGGATATGGTCATCCACATGTATTACATATGTTATACCATATTCATCGATCGCACAAAATGTCGAGGAATGTGAAATGACAAGAAGCCTTTTGAACCTTCTTCTACCAACAAAATCTCCCGCTTGATTGATGAGCTGACCACATTTCTTCTCTTCAATACAACTTTCTCTAATCTTCAAAGATGAATCCTTTTGCTCTTGAGATACTAAGGAAGGAGAAACTCCACAAACATTTAACATATCTAAACATGCTATATGTTCACCGGTTAATGCAATGTAAAAGGAGATTAAGCCAGAAACATTAAGACAAATAAGAAAAGCATGAGAAAATCTAAACTCTGGCCACTCAATTTCTGGTCTGCCCTCAATGCATTTGCCCACTGTCACCGAGCAAACCCACTGCATTCCCCAATTAATTAACCTGGCCACTGCAACTAAAACTTTACAGCCTGTTCCATCATCTCTATTTGTGCTGTTAATTTGAACATCTTTCTTTGTATTTAAGGCAAACCCAATCAAGCATTGTGCATCATTAGAAAATACTCTGAAACATTTGTAAGAACCGCTCATCTGATCAACTAGAGCATCAGGGGACATCTGTGAAGAATCTGTAGATATACTGTCTGGATGATCTTCAGCTGAGATATTACCATTCTGTTTGTCATGTGATATAGGACAACCATCAGATAGAAATTCCAATAGCTGCTGACAACTGAGAAAATTTCTAAATGAAACAACTGAAGCTGATGAAGGAACTGATGATTTATCTGGGAACTTTGTATACACCGTTCCATCAGACTTGATTGTTTCAACTGTAGTCAAATAAGTACGCAGCCATCTTTTCACTCCAAAACTCTCAGGTGACACCTCCTTTTGACCCTCCATAGAACAACCATTCGCTCTTTCCCCAGTTGCACTAGACCAGCTCAAGTCACTGACATCCAGGGAGTCATTGGACTGCATGGTGGAGTCATACACAGCTCCCGATGGTTGAGCTGAGGCTGTTGACGGCCCCCACTCCACCCATAACCCTTGACCTACATCTTGTTCCATGGGTGTTACTAACTCACTTTTCATATAAGATTGACAAAAAGCATGGACAGTTACCCCCTCACTGCCTAACACGAAAAGCAGTTCTTTGAAAGGAACACTGTCATGCTGACTACATAAATCTTCACACATACCCCAAGCCACAGTGCTTACATCAGAAATAGAAGGGAAAGAGTTAGATCCTGTAAAATCAACTGTCTGTGTTTTTATGTTACACGTCTCCGTCTCAATTGACTGCGAAGTGCTCTCACAATCATCCCCTAACTCTGTTTTACCAGGTACCGTGCGCTCCAGTGAGCAGGAAAACAAAGCATCCTGATTTAGGAAATTCTTAGAGCTATGTGGATCCTTAGTTCTTTTACCTGCAAAGAACAGGAATCTATTAGAGGTATATAAAATCTCCCTTGATGAAGTGACAGGTGAGTTAAATATATTCACATTTACCCAATGGAAGCAGCAAAGCTTCACAATGATATGAAAGAAGCAGCAATAACTCCCGTCTTGGAGAAATAAAACCTTCACAAAAGTCTGACAGGTTGAGTTGGACTTGCGAGGACCCCCATTTCTGCAGCTGCAGTATTGCAGGATCTTCACCGCCATAGGCAAAAGCCATGCCAGTCCTATACAAAGGGATGAGAAAAAATAAGCAAAGGCAAAAAAGAAATGATAGTCATTGACGTATTGGGAGATGGAGGCAACAAATTCATGAAAGAACACGATAACATGTTAAAAATGCCTATGAAATTTTTTAGAGGCCGAAGTCATGATTGACTTTCTTAGTCAATTTCAAAATCTGTAATAGTTCCATCTTGTATGTACTGCCCTCTGCATTTTCTTTTTGCTGACATACATCACTAATACAGATAACACTATCTATCAAAAAAATGCCCATGCAAAAATAAGCAAAGGCAAAAAAGAAATGATAGTCATTGACGTATTGGGAGATGGAGGCAACAAATTCATGAAAGAACACGATAACATGTTAAAAATGCCTATGAAATTTTTTAGAGGCCGAAGTCATGATTGACTTTCTTAGTCAATTTCAAAATCTGTAATAGTTCCATCTTGTATGTACTACCCTCTGCATTTTCTTTTTGCTGACATACATCACTAATACAGATAACACTATCTATCAAAAAAATGCCCATGAAAAGTTAGAACCAATTAAATGATAGCAGATGCTTTTCCAGTTAGCACACAAAGTCATAATGAGAATTCAATTAGGAAAGGTAATAAGAGAAATGGCACACCTAATATCACTATTAAGGATCGCAAGTCCAAATGGCTCCATTTACGGACCGCAAAGTACAAAAGAGTCCACATTGGACACCCACCCTCCCTACTTTCTCCTCTATCCTATATGGACAACAGAATAGCTATAATTAAAAATAAGCTTAACCCAAAGAGCCCCATCTTTTCCTAATACTAATGCTAAATTATTTTATGACATGAAAATGTGGAATGAGATCTAAGAATACACTCGAGAAAACGTGGAGCAATTTTCACCACTACCCAACAAAAAATTCATGTATTGTGATTAAGGAGTACAGAGTCTAGATGACCGCACAATGAACACCATTCTCCTACATTCTCATCTATAGCCTTCTGGGACACATCAACATGGCAATAATTTAATTGAGAACAACTCCAAGCCTACTCCAAAGCACTATTTTTTGCTAACCTCGAGGCGGACTTGTTTTCGTACATCTTCACGGGTAAAAAGTAATGATTTAGGAGCTGCATCAAGAACTGATAGGTCTCCCTATTCAAATGAATGCAATGGTGGATTCAGTATTATCAAACCACCAGTCCTGCCTAAAATACTCTGACATCCTACTGAATTGGTGTGTAGGCAGTGAGACAAAAGGGGATCTTACTTTCAATAAGGAAATATGTGATTGGACGTACAAGGTTTTATGGATATAGTCAAAGGATGGAGGAAAGTCAGTGGGAGACCTGATTATGCTTTGGCCAGAAAAGCTTAAAATGTTGAAGCAAAAGCGCCAGAATGGAATGTGAACAATTTTGGTAACATAGAAAAAAGAAAAGAAGAGTGATTTACTGGAAAAGCTAAGAATGTTGGAAATCTAATAGAGTGCATAAATATTTAACTGAACAAAAAATGACAAGAGAAGGCTGCAACCTTGATGAAATTGCAAGAGATAGCCAAAATGGAGAAGATAACCTGGTTACAATAGTTGAGATGTTTATGACTACAGCACTCTGCCAGCCTCACACAAGAGACACAGTCAGATTGACAAGTTAAAGGTTGCAAGGGAAAGCAAGGATAATCAAGACAAAATTAGAGTTGAAATTCTCAAGTCGTCCAAATAACTCTGCAATGAACCAGAAAGCTGTGGGCCTTCTATCAAGGTAAATTTTATCAGAAGAGGAAAAAACGTGGTTGCAAGAGCTCTGCACTTAAGAAGAAGTTGTACAGACAATTACCAGTTGCGAAGTGAATTGTTGCGAGGGGGACAAAGGATGGTTTTAATATGGCTTTCTTTTTATGAAGTAAGATATATCATCAGTAGGCACCCAGTAGATTCAAATGATTACAACAACAACATACCCGGTGTAATCCCACATTCAAATGATTACAATAGCAAAAATAATGTTTGCTCCAGCATAACATGGTTTTAATATGGCTTTTTTTAAAAACTGTTGTGGTTACAATATGGCTTTTAAAAAAACTGTTGTCAAGTGTAAAATTAGAAGTTAAGAAAGCAATGGAGTGTTTTCATTATTATGTCAGATTTGGAAAAAAAGCTTCAATGAATGATATATTGGATTGATCCTTAAGAGAATAGATCCTTTGGACAAAAGAGACTACAAGCCTATCAGCTCAGTTAAAAGCTTTTATTCTAAGCTTTCACTGAAAGGTCAAAAGTAGTGATTACCAAATTGGCAAATTAGTGGAAAAAATCAAGAAAATCACCTGGCATTTATAAAGGGCAAACATTGTGGTTTATCCTGATTGCAACCAAATGTATAGATGCTAGGAGGCAAAGCAGTCCAGTTATGTGTAAGCTTGATACAGAGAAAGTGTAAGACCGTGGTAAAATGTTAATAGGTCACTTCTACTAAACTTGTTGAAGGACATAGATTGTGGTGAAAGATGATAAAATGGGTACAAGTATGTAGTTTTACTTTGAAATTTTCTGTTATTACCAATGGGCCACCAGAAGGCTTCTTCCTAGACCATAAAGGTCTTACACAGGGAGACCTTGAGGGTTTTTGGATTGGTTTTTTAAAAGTGGCTTATAAGCTAAAAGTCATAAGTTGGTCCTACCCAACTTTTGACTTTTGGCTTATTTTTTGTATCTTTTTAGCCTAAAAATAAGTGTTTAAAAACATTTTTCATCTTTACCCAAACACCTCAAAAAGTAGAAAAGAGCTTAAAAGCCAAAAGCAATTAAAATAAGTAGAAAAGAGCTTAAAAGCCAAAAGCAATTAAAATAAGTCAATCCAAACACCCTCCTTATCTATTCTTTCTTAATTATACTGGTTATGAAACCCTTAGCTGGTATGTATATAAGGCTGCTTCTTATAACTGGATCAAGCGCTTTTCAGTTAATAGAGGTTGATATCTCACACTTTGTTTGGGGATGACACATTGATAATGTGTTGGCTGAAGTAACTCAATTGAGATATTTAAAGACTATCTCACGTACCTATAGATATAGAACATCGGGTGTCATTAGTAGAAAATCATATCAGTTTGTAAGGTTCTTTTTTTTATATACTTTGGGCTCATTTGGTCTACAAGAAAGTTATGCAGAAATTAGGAATTAGTAATGAAAGAATTGTTTATGATGTGATTAATAATGGAGAAATTGTTATACGGTGATTAATACATAAGAAAATATTATACATCAATTATCACTATATAAGGGCATTTTTCTCTTTAGATAGTTTAGTACATGCATTACTACTACACATATTCTTATTCCACATTCTATCATGTATAAAATAATACATAGATTCCTGCATAATTTGATGCGGTATTATTTAGTACCGCCAACCAAACATTGTACTATCTTATGGAGAATTTTATGTTGAGATTAATTATTCATATATCTTTTGTTATTTGATCAAGTAATAAGATTTATTAACAATGGGCAAAAAGCACTTGTATACAAGTATGTCAAAAGTAGAAAACCTTGCAAAACAATATGGTTTTCTACAACAAATGTTGTGTTAAGATAGTATTCCCTCCGTTTCAATTTATGTGAAGTGTTTGACTGGGCACGGAGTTTACGAATAAAAGAAAGACTTTAGAAGCTTGTACTCTAAAACAAGCCATAGATATTTGTGTGGCTATAAATCATCTCATTAAGGACAAAATGGGGAGTTTAAAGTTAAATTGTTACTAAATATAGAAAGGTGTCATTCACTTTTGGATGGATTAAAAAGGAAATAATGTCACAGAAATTGGGACAGAGGGAGTACAATTTTGCAACATATTTTTTCAGATATATGAAGTTTCAGGATAAATATTTAAGTTTCTTGTTCTATTTTTTTTTTTTTTTTCTTGATTTCATCATTTGTGATAATATATGGTCAACATGCTTATGGAACTAATGGTATACGTCTATCAACCAGTAACTGGTGACCAATAATTTCATATCTATTTTTTAATTGTGATTGTAATAAAAAACATTGTCAGGAAAAAAAGGTCATTTGGATATGTTTCCTAATATTGCTCTAATTGATATAGAGTAAAGGTACTTGAATGGTTCATAAGTTTGTTTTGAAGTTAATAATTCTGTTTGATTGGTACAGAGTTAACTATTATATATAATAAAACCAGTAAAAAAATTACACTGGGAGAGTTACAACCAAAAGGAACCATTAAATGTTGTGTAGAGGGCTAATAAAATCAATCACGGTGCTAGGGTCAGAATCATATACATCTGCCATGTTACACCAAAAAACTAAGCAACAAAATACAAACGTGTTTGACATTAATAACTGTATTCATTTTGTCTTCAAACAACCTATCATTCCTTCTTTCCAGACAAACCACCATCAAACCGCGGGCGGTATAGTGTACAAAATATTCTTCGAGGACCTTTGTATGTGTATTCGGTGCCAATCTTGCAAAAAGTCTAGAGTGGTTTTGGCACACACTGAAAAATGCCTAAAATGTTTAAGACATAGTCCCAAATCTGAGAAGTAAATTTACAATGAAGAAAGAGATGGTTGTTGTCCTCAAGCTGTTTTGCAAAGTCATATACCCCTTCTTTAAAGTCTGCCAGACAGGCCTCTTTAGAAACCAATCAGGAAACATTTCGCCTTTTTTAAAAGTTGAATAATATTCAACAGCATCCTCCTTTACTGTAAATTTATTTGATGATGATTAATTTCCTTTTTATTGTTTTAGATTTTTACATTATTTCCAAATGGATTTTGGTACCTATTAAAGAGTATTTTAGGCACTAGGACTTGAGATGGCTGATTGTAAATCTCAGAGGATAATGTAGTCGATAGTGGCCTTATAATTGGGTCTAGGGCAACATGATGAAGCCACTTTAAAGCTTAGATAAGATCTTTTAACAAATGATATAAGCCATTGGAAAACTTCAGCAGTACGTTTACGATGAATCAAAGAAATCGATTTCAATTTAACCTCGCACAAACCTCAATGTGTTAATTCTATTTCTAAAGCTTATACAATTAAGTTTACATGCAACAAGCTTCAAGTTCTAATCTCATCGATCCCAACAACAGTTCAACTTACCTACTCTTGAATTCAAAAGAAGCTACTTGGTATCAGATTCTTCAGTGCCTCTTTTTTTATAACCGTGGTGTCCAACCCAGCTTTCACGCACATCGACTAATTCCACGGGATACCTGACACCTCCCACCAGTCACAAGTACAACGTAACTCTATCCACCAAGGCTAGGACAGACGGGAAGAAATCACCTTGTGTTTTTTGTCACTATTGGGATTTGAACCTAAGACCTCATAACATTGATTCTTCAGTGCCCCTTAATCACAAACTAGTTTGTGTCATTTATCCTCTATATCAATTCTGCTGCAACTCACCAGCTTAATTCCACTACTCAATACTTAGTCCAAAGAGATTCTATAAAACAAGGGCTTCACTAAATCTCACAACTATCCCTACTCTGTCATACAATCCCTAACCAAACAAATTAATTCAGTCAGCTCCAAAATTCGCAATCTTCCATCCTAAACCACCGTTGTCGCAAGTTATCAACTCATTAGCCCAACCCACATGCTATTCCCACTATTCTTAAGATTCTACAACACCAACAACATAATACCCAGTATAATCCCATCAGGTGGGGTCTGAGGAAGGTAGAGCCTTATCCCTACCTTTTGACGGGTAAAGAGGCTGTTCTTAAGATTCTAATGCAGCAAATTTGTTTCGAACTCTTGAAAAAATGAATCAAATTCAGTCAGCTACCATATAAACCAATCCATAATTTTAATATTCCAAATAAAAAACTAAAATTGACCTAGGTACCGAATTCCAAAAGGGTCTTGATTTTACATAGATTCTTGGAAAATTAACGAATAAAGCCATAGCAGTTTTATTAAACTTTCAACTCATAACTTGATGGAAAAAAAACAGTGAGAAGAAAGTAAAACCTGAAAAGATAAAGTCTAATCGATGGCTTCTTTGAAGGCTTTGCTTCTCATAGTCTTTTCTTTCACACACACACACAATTCCAACCAAGGAAATGGTGGCTTTTGCACGATCTATGAATATATTATATACCTCTAAAAGTCTATTAATGTTTTAACTTTTAAATAGTACTCAAATTTAAGAGATAGAGATCGGTAGATATTTAACAGAAATTAAAATATTTAACTTTTGACAAACTTAAAGGACCAAAAGTCCAAAAGTGTAAATACATTCTTAAAACTATGGGCACGTTTGTTACGTTGTATTACGCTGGACTGCACTAGACAAAATTAATACAGCATTTGGTAGGTGTTTTCAGCCGGACTGGACTATACCATTTCTAAAAATAGTACACTTCAATTGTCATTTTTTAGACTCATCCAGTAGATGGGTCTCCCCTTGACTGTACTAAAAAAATTAAAAAAAATACAGTCCATTATATATTAATACAGTTCAATCCATTACAATACAGTACAGTTCATGCAAAATTATATAATCTAGTGCGACGTCCAAACGAGCCCTGTAAATCTACCATCAAACATAATGGACCGTTTTTATCAGATTCTCATGTAAGAGACTATAACAATAACAACCAATTAAGTGTAATTTCATAACTGGGATCTGGCACGTGAGAGACTAAAAACGTTAATTTTTGACAAACTAAAAGTATTGAGTGCATACTCAAGAGACTAATTGGACCTACCTCAAACATAAAGGACCATTTTGTCATTTCTTATACTATTTAAACACAATTTTCTTTGAAATGGACTACTTAAATTTATTAAAGCAATGAAAGATATTATTTCACAACTTAGTCTAGACTAGGGGTACATTGGAAAGGTTGTAGAAAGGCATCTTTTGATTCCTTAACCTTTTTGGCCTTTAGGGTGATGTTGAAACTTGGGAAATTTCATTTAAATTTTAAAATGCAGTCAAGAAGAAGCTTCCATTCTAGAAGCGGTAGCTTCCCGCCTCCCTCTGAGTGAAAAGTTCCCTTCTCTTTTCTAAAATAACCCGGGACATTCAAAGACAGGAATCACCTCTTGGATTCCTTTCATTCGCTCATGCACCCATCTCTAAATATCCCTGTTGAGCGGTATCCAGAAAACCAGGTGGTTGAGACATATAGACCTCCTCCTCAAGAGTTCCGTGTAAAAAGGCATTACAGACCTCCAGTTGCTTTAGGTTAGAAAATATTATTTTATTATTTCTTATAAATTGAAAATTGAAAATTGAAAATTGAAATATCAAGGTCATATGTTATTAATCATTTATGAACGAGTTAACTGAAGTATCAATCCGTCATGACACCACTAAACCTATTTTATTCGAAATTAGTAATTTTATTATTAAGATGATTTTCAAATTTTCAATTAGTTTATTTGATTTTGCACCAAGGGTAAATATATAGTAATTTTTTGGAGTTAAAGCTCATAATTAGTAAAATAATTGATTGTCTAATGTCCACTTACTGCATGCCTCTCTGACATAATTTAATGAATTTTTCTGTTTAATTTTACAAGCGTAATGAGTGTTTGGTTAATATAATGCAAAATTAATTATTAATGATTTAGTGCTAATAACAAACTATTGTTTCAAAATGTTAATAAATTTTCATGTAATCACTGCCTTCAATAATTGATATTACTACTCCAAACCAAACTGGAGTAATTAAAGATTGAGTAATTAAGGATCGTTTCATAACCACTAACCCAAACAAAACATTTCCCCTTTGTAAATTATTGTTGGCCAAATTTCATCGATTTGATTCAATGGTGTCACGATCCAAAATTTAGTAGTTGTGATAGGCACCTAAAATCATAAATTGCTATATAAATTTATAATTGTACCAAATAGTTAGGATAGATTTTAAATTTTATAAAAACATCAATAATAATAATATACCTAGTATAATTCTACAAATAGAGTCTGACGAAGATATATAAAGACTTTATCCTTATTTTGAAAGGTAAAGAGACTGTTTTCGATAGTTAAAGTTTCTAAAAATAAATCTGAAATATACATAATTGTAGGAAAGAAATTATGTGTAAAATAGTTTATTAAAATTAAAAATAAAAATACATTAATTTTTTTGTCTTGGTCCTTGGGTTATGGAAACAATTAGAAGTCAACAGGTAATTAATACCTAAAGCCTCAACTCTCAAATCTATTCTACTACTCCTATTGAAACTAATTTAGTTCTGACATCTTGACGCGAGCTGCAAAGATATTCTAGCGATCTTGAGTAAGAAGTCATAGGGTATTAAATATATTTTCTTCTTGCACGAGTTGAATTTCTGTTATTGGATATTCAATCTTAATAGACTCAATTCTTGAATGACATATTTAATAAATATCATTCCACTTGTGTGATTTTCATTTCTCATTTTTTACTTAATTTGTTTTACACTTTTATAAACGAGAGAGTGAATGTCTATTCTAGCCTTATTTCATGCCCCTCTGACTCGTCATCTTTTAAAGAGTAAAAATATTTAGAGAGTTCTTGCTAAAGTCCTATGGAAGTAAAAATATTATCATGTTCTCACTTCTACCTGTGTCTCTTAAATCATACCATAACCATAAACAAATCAAGATAATTGAAACGGTTACGAATTGAAAAAAAATTATATGGTGCTAATTTTATAAAATAAATTGTTGACCGAACTATTAACACCCTTACCATGGAGCACGTATGTGAAAATTGAAAGAATGTAAGAAATAATCACCTTGATTATTCTCATTAATGAAAGGCATATATATACAAGTTACAAGAAAGATCTTTTTCCTATTCTACTTAGGAATTCATAATCTATAAGAATACTAACTTTACAATTATGGTAATATTACACTATTAATTAAGGTACAAACTAAACCTGTCAACCTGGTCAAATTAAGTTGACCCGACCTTGACCGGTAAGAGCATCTGGGTTGGTTGGATTGACCTCAACCCCAACCCGCAGGTTATGAAAAAACAGTTAGGCGTGCAGAATTAAAACCGATTCCATTAGGTTAAGTCGGACCGGTAACAAAAAAAAATTTAAACTTTTTCCCCAACGGTATTGTTATTGGGCATGGGGGGCCTGGGCGGGCCTTGCCAACAGTCATTTCGACCGTTGGCCCTGTTTTTTTTTTTTATTATTTATTTATTTATTTTAATTACATTTTTACCCTTTAAAAAATCTATAAATTCTCTACATTTTCTTCATTTTTATCACACAACATTTCTCTCAATTCTCTTATTCTCAATTTCTCATACTCTCTTAATCATCTTTATTATCAATTTTCAAATTATTATTATTATTATTAGTTTTCAAATTCAAAGTAGCAAGACGCAAGACTTCGAGCTTCGAGTTTCAATTGAATCGAATCCCAAGTTTGGTACACTCGTTTCATTCTCTAATTATTTTATTAAATTGTCATATTTATTTGTTGATTATTTAAATATTTTATAATGTCTTTACTAAGGAATTGCGTCGGACTGTAGTAAATCTAGTTCGAGGGTAAAATTTGTAGGTTCTTCATCATCTAATCAAAATATAGATTATGATCAAATGCAAGAAGATTTTGGAATAGAAGATAATGAATGTGATAACGTTCAATTAGATGATATTGATGAACTTGAAGAAGAACAACAAGAACCTCTTACACCTACTAGTGTTTCTTCTGTCAATGTTGGTACTGCTAGTGGTAGTCGTATACCAGGACCAGTAGCAAGAAAAAAAAGGAGTAAAGTGTGGCTTTTTTATGATAAAGTTGTGGGTACTGATAGAGTTAAATGTAATATTTGTGGGAGAACTTATAAACATAAGGCGCGACGTGGAGGCGCACTATAGGTAGACATATAAAACACGATCATACGGCACAATGGAATGTGTCCCACGATTTAGAACCCGGCCAACAACAACTTAATCCATTAACTGGGGTTGGCTAAATACGATCCAAAAAAGATCGCATTGAATTAGCAAAAATGATTTTGGAGGTTGTTTGCCTTTTCTTTGCTTCTTCTTCATATTTAATTACATATATTCAAAGAGTATATAATCCTTTTTTAAAGGTGTTCCTCGTAGTACTACTAGAGCCGATATTTTTAGACTTCATAATGATTATGTTATTTTCTTGCAATATTTGTTTGCTAACCTTCCATGCCACGCTAGTTTTACTTGGACATTGGACACGCATTGAACGGTTATGATTATTTAACAATTACTTGTCATTGGATTGATGAAAATTTTAGAATGGAAAACGATTATTGCTTTTGCGTATGGCGAGGATCAAAGTCATCCGAAAATATATGCGAAACTATTTGTTTTTATGCCCAAAAATATAATCTTTATAATAAAATTCTTTGTGTATCATTCGATAACGCATCTAATAATATCGCCTTTGTAGATCTTTTAAGCGGAAGTACAACCACCACTTCTGATATATTTCATGTTCGTTGTGCTTGTCATATTTATAATTTAATTGTTAAAAGTGGTCTTGATTTATTTTCACCAAAATAAAACTTGTCAAAAGAGTTGTTGGAGTTATTCAGGTAATAATAGGAAAAATAGAATTATAGAATTTAAAGAAAATGTAAACAATTTAATTTGAGACCTAAATTCATGTCAAGAGATTATTACGATGGAATTATACTTATTTATTTTTAAAAGAATGTTATAAGTATAAAGACCCCATAACACATGTTGCAAATGCGCATTGTAAGAACGTGATGTATATGTTAACCGACGAACATTGAAATCAATTGGTGAACTTTTAAAAATTTACGTAAATTTTACATCGCAATTGTTGAATTTTCGTGATCTTATTACCCAACAATTTGTAATGCTTTAGCTCATATAAATTGAAATTTCATATTTACTTTATGGTTTAAAATCAAATGTGAAATATAAAGATGCGATTCTGATTATGTTTGAAAAGTTTAAAAATAATTTTTTCCTATTCACGATGTTTATTGTAGTGCGATCTTAAATCCTTCTATTAAAAAGTAGATTGTCATAATTTAATATTTAGTTTATATACTTATATGGAAATAGGTCAAACGAAACTCCATCTTCATTTGATTGCATAAGTAAACTTGATACTAATTTAACTACATTATATGAATATTATGCTACATTACATGATAACACCAACTCGCTACTAATATTCCTTCTAGTTCGTTCGTGTCTACACCGCAGGATTGATGATGATGACGATGAAGAAGAATCTTTAGACATATGGAGCACTTTTACAACACAACCAACCACAAGCCGATCTTGCGATGAGATGCAATTTTATTTGCAAAGCGCGTGAGAAGAAATTTTGACCCTTTACAATGGTGGCAGGATAACAAAAGGCAATTCCTGATTGCGATGGCCCGGATGTTCTTAATGTGTCGATCTCAGCGGTGGCTTCAAAGTGCATTTAGCCAAACACGAGATCAAATAGAGACACACGCCACTCGTTGGGTGGAAGCACATTAGAAGTGTTAGTGCGCATGGATTGGATCGGATCGTAGAGAATAAATCAAGGATGTGGAGACGTTAATTCTCCGGAAGATGAAGAAATAGGCAATATTTTGGAAGGCGGGAGTGGAGGCGGGACTGTAATTAATACTCCAGATTTAGAGGCTATGGAGCATAACCAATTCAATCAACCTATAGATTACGAAGAACTTGCAAGAAGGATGCATAATATGTAAATAAAATTATTATTACTTCATTATGTACTCTTATTAACGTTATGAAAGTTCAAAAGTTTACATCTTATCATTAATTTTAATTTTACTATCTATTTAGTTGTTAATCTGTTATTACTTATTTGTTAACTTATATCTACTAATCTAATAAATTAATAAAAGTATAATTACAAATTTACAATATAAAGTTATAAACTATAAACTGTATAAAGTATAAAGTTATAAACTATAAAATAGAAAGTTAACTTTAAAGTTTCAATTTTAATATATACAACTAAATTATATATTATATTATTATATTACATATTTAAATTGAATTTAGTTTATATTATAGAAAATAAATACTAGAAATAAAAAAAAAAATAATAAACCGGACCGGTAGGACCGGTTCTGACCCGGACCCGCACGGGCCGACACGAATCAGAACGACCGACCGTTGGGTCTTAGTCCGGTGAATCTGACCAGAATCAACCGGTAAACCTAGAAGGGCTACATGGTCGGACCGGTCACCGTTAGACATCTATAGTACAAACCTAAGACTAATATTTACCAAATATACAAAGAAAAGGGGCCCCACTCGGATGGGCCATTCTCGACTGGGCCATGTTGACACCCAATTTTGACCCTCCCGTCCAGTCCTTAACTATAAAATTACACTAATTTTTAAAATAATTTTTTATAATAAAATGCAACAATAATACATTAATACAGGCATAAATAAGCGATTAATAACAGCACCGCATCTTACGTAGAAAATTAAGCACTTTAGGTCTCGCGCCCGCATTTATCAATTTTGAGCTCTATTCTATTATTTTCATTAATTCTTAATAATTCTATTAATATTAAATACGTCAATAAATAATTTAGCAATGACGTCGTGTCAAATAGCATATTCGCATTTTATTAATACGCAAGACAATTTCATAATTATGATTTGTAATTTAAATTAATTTGAATCTAATACATGCGTTTTAATAGCGTCGCATTTACAAAAGCATTAAGCAATTCTTAAATGGCATATCTGCATTTAGCATTCAAATAATTTAATAATAATCTAAACCCCATTCAATTTTAATTTAACATCGCAAAATACGCATAATAAATAAGATTTTAACGGCGTCGCATTATAAAATAGTGAGCACTAATTAAATAGCATGCCCGTCTTTATTTTTTATAATAATTTAAACTCAAGCTAAAACTAATAAAACACCTAGGGTTGTATTTAAATAATTTAATTTACCACTAATTAAATAATACACCTAAAACTAATACACAAATCAAATAATTAACAACCCAATATACATCAGCCCACACCCAAGCCCACGACCCGCGGCCCAACTCCCCTTCAGCCCTTTTATTTCACCCCCCAGGCCTTATATCGCCCCATCGTCCCTCTCCCTGACAAAGACCTAGAAACCCTAGCAGTCATCAACACCCATCTCCATCGCTGCACCTCGTCCCGCGGTTCTCGCCGGACTTTTCGACCGAAAAATCCGGCTATTTCCCCATTCCATACAACTTGCCATAACAAGAGCAGTAACGAATCTTCCAAAAATCAGTACCAAATCAAATCCCGAATCTCGTCCAAATCTTTCAAAAATCAAAATATTGGCTTACCATAACAAACTTACAACAAATTTTTACACCAAAATCAATTGTGCCAAATCAGTACCAAAAGCTTACCAAACTTGGAACCCAAATCATGGCCATATAAATGAACCAATTTTACACATGCAAGGGCAGATTTGGACGGAAGGGAGACCCCTTCTTCACGGTCAAAATAAACCATTCAATATACACATGCAATGGGTCTCGGAGAGCAACAACAGGTAATGAAAAGAACATGTATCCTTTAGCATCAGATAATAACCCAATCGGGAGTTAGGGACTCAGCATCCAGAAAATTAGCATTCTAAGAGTAGGAAATTCGAAAACCGTGTTCTCAATCAGTCAAGACCAACAGTTTTCACAAAGCCTTATTTCCTTTCTATCGCATAAACCGCATCCTCCGGGTGGATCGACGACTTGATACGCTGTCTCGGTTCGCTGCCCGGAGAAGGTAAATTCATTCTTTTTAGCATTTTGTTCATGTTGCATGTCCCGTATACATGTATGTGTTTTTCTTGGAAAATGGCGTTTAAGCTTAATCTAGTCGTCGTTCGAAATCTGTAGCGATGTCGCGATGTATTGTGTGTCGTATGGAGTAATTATATGTTTGTTGTAAACTATCTGAACTCGTTTGAGTGCTCAAAAGCATGTTTATTTTGTCTGAGGATTATATTTGGTCAATTAAATGTCATGTATTGTTCGTCATATCACCTAGTAATGGATTAAGTCCAGAAGTAAATTAAATAATGTTGGTATTGTCTCTTATTTGTTGAAGTGCTAAGTTGCTTCAGGGCTATTTCCTTAATCTGAAACTGAGCCTCCCTGTATACATCTTATATAATACGAACACCCTGTGTGTACTCATTGCAATGTATATTCAAGTGTGCATCAGATAGGTTCTAAGCATTTTAAAGGGCAGGGATATGTTTGGACATACATGTAGGGGTGTCAGGCTTCGCCTCTTACTCGATCATGGCCAGTTGGTGTGTTTAAAATCCTCTTCAGTGGGCTGTTTTGTACTGGACCACCATGTTCCTGATTTGTTTGTCGGGATGTTGTGTGTGGGCTTACCATCTTTTATTTAAAATTTTAAAGCTACGAGCTGGACTTGCATCTTTACTCTCGACTGCTACAACTGAATAATAACTGGATTACCCATATGTTTAGTATATTAGCACGTATATCATATTTTATGTCTTTGGCCTGTTTTGTTTCTTGTTTCTGTCTCTGAATTGTTATATGGTCCATTACCTCTGCATAATTAAATTTGCTCTCTTGTTTCTTTTAAAACAGTCTAGAAACTTCATGTTGGGCGATTCTCTTATCCGAGTCATTTCATACTGCGGCATTGGTTATTCCCATTTATTCTCTCCTCTATAACGAGAGAAAGGAATTGAATGGCAGTTGCTTGGGCCTAAATTGATTTCCCTAAAACTCAGCCCGTTAATTAATTCGTTTGAGTGTTATGGGTCGAATGACATTTTAGGCTTCCCATTGGATCCGTTATCTTGTTGGTTGTAGTAATTAAATCGCAAGCATGTTTGACTCTGTGATTATCTTAACTATTTATTTGGTTGGACATATACTAATCTTTATCTTCTCTTATTTTTACATGAAACGCATCGGAGCAACAAAGAGTCTCATGGCGAGACTCCTCGTAGCAAACGTGAAGACCCAAATCTATGTGCATTTATCTTTGCTCCAGAAATTCCAAGCCGCGGGCAAAATTACATCGCCATCCTTCGAGTCACCCTTATTATTTCCTACCCCGTCCCCATTTCATTTATTGTAAATTAATTGTCTAACGCTAACATTACATTAGTAGGTTGGAGTCGTTATTAAGAGGTAGTTGTGACATTAAAATGTGTTTCCTTTTAAGTTAATTATTTAAAACTTGCCAGATATAGTTTAAGCTATACTAAATCGCTTAATAATCCTCACTTGCATAACTAGTCATATAGTTAGGGAATTACTCATCAAAATATTCTTAACCCATCTGTTCATAAACTCCTATTAAAAAATATTTTTATCATACTTTATTGCCCCCTTGCGTAAAAGATATTTAACATTTTACTTTATAGGTATTTATTTTGCCGTAAGAACTTTGCACTATTATTTCTATATTCTGTAAAGCAATATATACACCTTATAAAATAATTTCATATGTTCTCCAATTACTTTAAGAGGTATTTTTTTAAATCAAAGCTAACTTTATATATTTTAAATCTTGCATTCTCACATTGGTCAAAAAATACGTTTTATACTTACAAATATCTTTGCTTAAAGTACTTTCCAAAAAAAATACATTTTCTTAGCATAAATAATTAACCCTTGGTTTGAACGGACAAGCGCAAGTTAGCGGATCCTTTAGGGTGCCTGACCCCTTCCCTATAGGATAATAAAGAACTCTTACACGGAATCTCATTAAGTGTGGCAGACCATTTAAATGGAGTTAGTGTTGACCTTAACTTAGTTGACATTTATGTGTCCTAATTCACCCAAACTAATTAGGTGGCGACTCCGCGAACCATTTTAGCATTTTAGCACCTCTTTTAGCACTTTAGCATTTATTTTCTAACATCTTTTATTTAAGCAGGAGTTTTAATAAGTCGCGGTCAAAAACGGGCGCGACAGACCATATTGGCCGATATACTTTAACACACCCCCGCAGTCATAACGGGAGGTCTTCGTACGCTGAGACTGTCTCTAAAATCTTCAAAAAGGACTAAGGGAAGACCCTTTGTAAAGATGTCTGCAATTTGATATTTCGAAGGAACATAGCAGACGTGTACTTGTCCTTTTTCTACCTTTTATCGAACAAAGTGAATATTCATCTCTATGTGTTTAGTACGCTGGTGCTGAACTGGATTACCAGAAAGGTAGATGGCACTTATATTATCACAATACACCAATGTAGCTTTCTCAATGGGACAATGAAGCTCTAAAAGAAGATTTTGTAACCAACATGATTCAGAGACCACATTAGTTACCCCTCGATACTCGGCCTCTACACTTGAACGTGAAAGCGTAGATTGACGCTTGGCAGACCATGAGACCAAGTTGTTACCCAAAAACATACAATATCCAGACGTAGACCATCTGGTGTCAGGACAACCACCCCAATCAGCATCTGTATAGGAGACCAATGTAGACGTCGACGAAGAATACAAATGCAAACCATACTCAAGTGTTCCCTGAATGTACCTAAGAATACGTTTGAGTGCATTCATATGTTCAACTCTGGATCATGCATAAACAAACACACCTGATGTATGGTATATGTAATGTCTGGTCGCGTGAGCGCCGAGCATCGGGCGGCGATGTAAGACTACAATACCGGCCTGATCTCATACGGAGAGCTACCGCAAAGACCCAACTTGGGTTTAGTATCAACTGGAGTAGAAGTGGACTTACAGGATGACATCTCAGTCCTCTCAATGATCTCTGATGCATACTTTCTCTGTGATAAGAACAATCCACCTGCATGACGAGTTACAGCAATCCCCAAAAAGTAACTCAAATGACCCAAGTCATTCATGGCATACTCAGAACTAAGCATTGTCATAATAGACTTGCGCAAAGTATCAGAAGAGGTAGTCAAGATAATAACATCAACATATAACAGAATATAAGCCATGGAAGATCCTCGAAGATATACGAATAATGAATTATCAGACATGCTGTGAGAAAAACTCATAGTCGAAACAAAATCAGCAAACTTCTTATACCAAGCTCGTGAAGACTGCTTAAGCTCATACAAGGACTTCTTCAATAGACAGACATGATTAGGATATCTAGTATCCCTAAATCCCAAAGGCTGATGCATATACACTGTCTCCTGAAGATCACCATGTAGGAAAACATTATTCACATCTAGCTGATGAATGAGCCATGATTTTGAAAGAGCCAAGCTGAGTGTTACACCTCGTAAGTTTAAGACGATAATTAAGAACGTCATTGTTGACACCCAATTTTGACTCTCTCGTCCAACCATTAACTATAAAATTACACTAATTTTTTAAAATAATTTTAATAATTTTATAATAATAAAATGCAACAATAAAACATTAATACATGCACAAATAATCAATTTAATAATGCCATCACATTTTTACGTAGAGTATTATGCACAAATACTATTCATAATTGAAACCCTATTTTTAATTAAAACTCAAACAATTCTTAATAATTTTTAAATAATAATACATGCATAATGAATTAATAATCTAGCAATAACGTCGCATCAAACATTCCTTAAGTATCATATCCGCATTTATTAACACGCAAGATAATTTCATAATTATTATTTGTAATTTAAATTCCTATTACACTAATTTTAGTCTAACGCATGTATTTTAATAATAGCGTCGCATTTATGAAACATTATGCAATCCGTAATTATCATACCCGACATTTGTCATTTTTTATAATATTTAAAGCAACTTTAAAATAATTTAATTTAAACTCATTAAATAATACACTAATTAAATAATACACCTAAAACTAATAACACACTACCCACATTAAATACCTAATACTAAGCCCAATTTTCGCAGCCCAATTACCCAAACCCGCGACCCATTCCCCAGATCTTTATACTCACCCCTCAGCCCTTATTCCCTTCCCCCATCGCCCAACATCCCTTAAGAAGAAAAAAAGAAGGAAAGAACCTAAGAACCCTAGCCATCGCCGCCTTCCCCCCAATACCAAGATCTCCGCCGAGATTCTCGCCTGAGAATCCGGCATAACCAACGCTACAACTTACCTTAACCAAACCGAATCTTTACTATAATCAGATGACAGTAAGAATCAAGCAAATCTCTTCCAAAATCGAACAATAATAGCGCCCGAATTAAGCACCAATCAGATCGAAAAATTGAAGGGAATCAGCACCAAATCGCAAAAGAAGACCGCAGCGAACCTTACCAAACTAAGTACCATATTCAGGACTATATAAATCAATGGATCCTTACATGCAAAGGCCCCCGGGAGTTTACACGGAGGAACCCCTCAGGATCGAGGAAAAGCATAGGATAAAAAACCCTTAGAACAGATAGGCATCGATTTTTCGACAGAGAAGAAAAACTTGGCTAAAGGCATCCGAAATAAGGAGAAATTAGCAGGCAAGGAGCAATAAGAATCCTAAAAATCGGTAGGGAAGCAGCAAGAACAGAAGTTCAAACGAAAGCATTTCTTTTTTTCGCAATATCAGTCAAGAACCAGGTAAAGTTTCCTCCCTCGCAATCGCTTCGCAATATAAATCTCCGAGTGGATCGACGACTTGATACACTGCCTCGGTTCGCTGCCCGGAGAAGGTAAAATCAACCCTCTTTTCTTTAATTTCAGTTTACTGTATGTTGGTTCAAATTTGTTTATTTAGTTCCTGTGAGTTACTATCCATATTGTTGTTGAAGTCTATGAATATTTGTGTATATTGCCTCAAGATATTGATATTTTCCTGCTAAATATTTGTCTAAATTCGATTACGATATAGTTATACTCGTACCTGATTGAAGTTGTACGACTCTTGTTAACAATCAATTATTATTCAAATTTAAGCGAATTCGAGTATAAGGTTGTCCTTAATACAGAATCCCTGCTATGGTATTAGGTGCATCAGTGTCATATTTTTGTTTTCTTTTGCCAATTGCTTTGCCCATGTATTTGTGGTGACATTAAAGTTGATCAGCATATTTCATGCCTATTGCGGATCTTCTTCAGGTAATTTAGGTCTAATGTAAGTTCAACATAATCTTTAATGTCTGCTTAGTCTTCTCGTCTAACCATATGATGACCCTGTATTGATTTTAGCATCTTTTGTGTTTCTTAAATATGTGTAATCTGCTGATTCAGATTATATGGGATAGTATTTGCATCTGTGTAAGTCATTCATGTATCATTCATGACCTATGTGTTGCTGGTTATAACCAAGTGGTACTTGGATGCCTGTTGATGACTCCGTCGTGTGTATTCCCTTTATGTTAACTAGTGTTTTGTTTCCCAGTTATTCTCAAATTTGTCATTTGCTTAATCTTGCTTGTATGAATGAACATCCTCCCTGAAATGATGTGATATTTTCTGTGGGTTTTGTGATATGCTTTGTTAAATTATTAAAAGATATCTGTGTTAGCACCTCACACCATACCTATTTTTAGGCCTCAGTTTGCATATATTTAATTCACAATCTACACTGTACATGTTGATCTGCATATTATGTTAAGTAATATTGGGACATGCTTCTGTCGGGACTCGCAACTGTCTGGCTTTGGCATATGAACAAATTGTATCCTATAAACAGTCCAACATAAAGTATTGTGTGCTAGAAAGATGTATAACTTGCTTTTCTATCCCGTATTGGATTGAAATTCGTCAACATGTGTTGTACCCTGTTTGTTCTTATATGTAGAGTTACATCTTCTCTATGATAACAAATCTTATCATTACTTATCCTCTCTATATCTCTGTGTGCAAATATGGGCCTATATATGCATAAAATGTGGATGTTTATTAACTGGACCTACCACATATATGGGACTAACTAGTTCTCCTTTAAGATCTGAAAATTTATATTTTTTTGGGCCTGCTCTAAAATCTCATATATCTTGAAGCCCAATTTTTCTATTTAAATTGTTTGGACCGTTGTTGTGGGCCTGCTGGTCATGTGAATAGTAAAAACGAGTTGGATTAAATTTATATTAATGTTTGTCTATTCTTTAAGAAGTTTTTTTTTAGATATATTCTAACTCTTTTCCTTATCATTTTCTTTTTTACATGAAACGCACCGGAGCAACAAAGAGTATCATGGTGAGACTCATCGTGGCAAGCGTGAAGACCCACATCTATGTGCATTTATCTTTGCTCCATAAATTTCAAGCCGCAGGCGAAATTACATCGCCATCCTTCGAGTCATCTTTATTATTTTCCTACCCCGCCCCATTCATTTATTGTAATATAATTGTCTAACATTACGCTGCTAGTAAGACACTTGGGGTAGTTAAACATTGAAGCAATAAATTAGAAGATAGTTTCCCCCTCTTAAGTTATAGGAAATCATTTAATAATTTTCACTTGCATAATTATTTGGATAGCTAATATATTATTTCAACATGAGAAACCCATTTTGCTATAAATCCTTATTAGCGTTCACGTAAGAAAATTATTTAAGTCATAGGTTGCTAGCATGATAGCCATTTTACATCCTATCTCATAAGTAAATATTTTGTCATAATAAATTTTGCATTATTACTCCTATTATACATAACATATATCTAATATAGTATTTAGGTACCTTAATGACATATTTTTTCAAAACTAATTTTGTCACTAAAACATAAATCTTGCAATTTTTTAAGAATATATCTTATACCTTCAAATTTCTTTTACTTAAATGCTTTTAAACATGCCTTTTATTAGCATAATAATTAACCTAGGTTTGAACGGACAACCGCAAGTTAGCGGATCTTAGAGGGTGCCTAATCCCTTCCCTCTAGATTAATAAAGAACCCTTGCCCAGAATCTCACATAAGTTTTGCAGACCATAAAAATGGAGTTGATGTTGACTTTAACCTAGTTGACATTTAGGTGTCTTAATTCACCCAAACTAATTAGGTGGCGACTCCGCGAACTCTTTTAGCAACCACTTTAGCATTTTAGTACATTTAGCACCCCTTTTAGCACTTTTATTTTAGCATTTTTAGTATTTTATTTTCTAACATCTTATCTAAGCAGGGTTCGCTAGAATAATGTCGCGGTCGAAAAAGGGCGTGACAATCATTAAGGATTAAGATTTCCAATTATCAAATTTAAATATATTTTACGTGCTAATACGGATTAATTATTGGTAATGTCATACGACGCCGGAAATTTCTTTAATAATAATGGTTTATATATACATATATATTCCGTCATGGATTAGTGACGTATAGAAGATATGATGATAAGAATTTAAGGCGACGGGTGTTTGAGATTAATAGGAGTAGAATTAAGATTTATTACTTGGGGATTGTCTTGACTAAAGATGGCTTTTACGGGCCAAAGTGTAATTTTTAAAAACTATTTTCAGATTTGGATTTAATACCCAAACCCTTTTTCATTTCAATTCTATTTTCATTCTTAAACACCCAAATCTTCATCTTTTCTCTCAATTTCAATCCGAAAATCTCACTATCCATAGCCAAGAATTTAAGTCACATTGCCATCTTCTTACTAGATTAATCCATCACAATTAGAAGCCAAATTTTGACCCAAAATAGTACAACCCACATCGCCAAAATTTCCCTAGTCTCATTTTGTCCAATTTTTGAACAAATTTGTGGATAAAAATTGTGTAGGAATGATGTAGTAACACCATAGATTGTTGCATGTTGATTTGGAATTAAAAAGGGGTGAAGTTGGGCAAAAAGAGAAGCCAAAAGGGCTAAACAAAAGTAAAATCGAATCGCTAGGCAGAATTTTGTCCAACTTTGGAGAGGTATATCTCCTCGTATATTAGGAGTGTTTGGGTGTTTCAAAATCCTAAAATGAAGTTCGCCGAGTCTAGTTTCCAAATAAACAAACCACTCGTCGATAGGACACCGGAGTAGAGAGTTATGGACGTTAGAAGTTCAGCTGACGAAGCAGTGACTAAAAATCGGGTCTGTTTTGGGGATTTAATTAAGTTATGAAAATTCTTCAATCTATGCTATAATTGAAGTTGCATATTGTGGTAGTTGAAGTAATGGACTTGTGTTAGGAAAAAATCTTGAATTTAGACATTGCATGTGGATAATTTAAATGTTGTAGCCGATATTAGGACTAATGTTACTAATCTTGGAATTGTCGTATTCGATTATTGTGTTGTGAAATTCGTCGCTACTTGACATGTTGATATTGGAAGAGAATCTTGACATACAAGTTATAATTGTTCATAAAGAATTATTGGAACAAGATTGAACTCTAAGGAATTAAGAAAATGATTGGTTTTGTAAATATTGGCTAAAGATTTGCTTGGAATTTTTGGATATTATCGCGTCAAGTTAGGAGCTGATTTTGTGAAGTTTAAATGTTGAGAATTTGACTATGAACATGTGTATAAGTTATGGTAATTAATAATACATGTCTTAAAGGAAGTAAAGTGTAAAAAGGGTGTTATGTTACAAATTATAGAACTTGGTTATTGTTGTTGTCATTAGAGTTGATGGATTATTTTAAGATTGTTCTAATATGGACTAAGGACTGAATTGACATGAGAAATAGGTGTAGTAATCACCTGATTTGTTGTAGTTGTGATATCGCTTAAAAATAAAAGAGAAGGAATACGTTATGATGACATAAATGGAATATCTGAGATTATTGTGGTTATATATTTGAGTTATGACTTCATTTGGTATTCTTTGGTTTGAAATTTGTGCATGTACATATAAGCGGAAGTCTTTCGAATTACGTAGAATAGGAAGTCGTCATTCAATTTAACTTACGTTAGGAATCATGGAGTTGACAGACCTAATGTTATTATTATATGTTGGAGTATTAGACGAGGCATATTCTAGTAGTGAGTTGGTTAGCTCGACTATAAGGTATGTGAGTTTATCCTTCTTTCTTTTGGCATGATTATATGAATTTTTGTTCCTTTCATTTGGCATGAGTTTTGTATATAGTAATGTATGACGGACGTACATGATATCTATACAGTATAAATTCCTAATAACACGAGTTATGAGAAGTACATGTGATTTTCTAGTAAGGAGACATTTAATGATTTTTAATGAGAGTCAAAGAAATGATTTAAATTGCATACAGTTGCTCATGATATCTACTCGTGCTAAGAGTCATTTTTCCACTTCACCGCGTCCCGGGTCGGGCAGATTCGTGCACATATATCAGGATGATTCACCGCGTCCCTCACTATAGGGCCGGGCAATTTATGTATACATATATGATGATTTCACGGACAGGCATCCGTGATGCGGGTACAGATACTCATGACAGTATATTCCATCGCGTCCCTCACCCAAGGGCCGGACAGTTTATTCATTTATTTACATCTGATGATTTTATGACTAAGCATGCATGAGTACTGGTATGACTCTCATTCTTTTATGATACAGTTGACTCTCCACCTTACAGGACACAATTTTGATCTTATTTACATTATTTCATGCTTACATACTCGGTACATTATTTCGTACTGACTCCCCTTTCCTCGGGGGGCTGCGTTCATGCCCGCAGGTTCAACTGTTCAGATAGGTGACCCTCCAGTTTAGGGCTTCTATTCAGCAGACGGAGAGCTCCTTTGTTCCGGAGCCAGCTATTTTGGTACAGATCCCTATCTTTCAGACTTATGCACATTTTGGGCACGACGGGATCCTGTCCCGTCATATGGCAGCACTGTACTGTTAGAGGTCTGTAGACAGTTGTGGGTTGGATGTTTGTACCTTGCCTTGGGTTGTAATGTTGTTGTACTCTGTGTTGGGGCGTTTCCGGTTATACTTGTTGTTATCTAGTGGCAGCCTTGCCGGCTTGCTTATTTTGACTATTCCTTTGTGTACATAATGTTGGTTGGTGGCAGCCTAGTCGGCTAGCCTGTTATGATTGTTGTTCTGTTGTTGATTCGCCGCCGGCTCGCCCATTTTGGGGAGATGTTGTAAAAGCAGCGTTGTGCTGCCGAAATTTCTATAGATCTCGGTATTAAATGGATTAAGAGTGACATGTCAGTAATGACGTCCAATTAGGATGTTTAGTCGCGGCCCGTCGGGTCAGGTCGTGACAAAAGTGGTATCAGAGCGGTTAGTCCTCGGAATGTCTTCAGACCGTGTCTAGTACAGTCTTGTGTATGGGTATGTTGTGCACCATACTTATACACTGAAGGCTATCGGACATTTAAGATTGATTTCTACTCTTTCATCTCGTAGATCGTGCAATAGAGCTATGTCATTAGGATAATTCCCCCTCTTCTTAATAATTATTGTGGTTGCAGTTATGTTCCAAAAAACAGCGAGAGTGGCTCGGAAGGGGAAAATCAGAGTAAATCAGACTTGACCTGGTGTGTCAAGCCATAAGGGAAGTGGAAGAGTTTGAATAGAAGTATGATGATCAGGTTTGAAAATACTGAGTCAACGTCAGGTAAGGTAACTCTTCAGAGTCTTTTGCATACCAAATAAGAAAATAAGTTAACAATTCATCATCTTAAGGGATGGTATCATCAAGGATTGGAACCAGGAGCAATGTCCGAGATTACGTATGTATACTAGAATATGTTGGAGTTATGAAAAAATACGACAAGTAAGAAATGAGTGAACAAATGTTAAAAGAAATGAAGTTGTTTATAATTACGAATAGTAATAAGATCCCTTTCAGACCATGAATGAGGTCTCGACTTGTGAAATAAATTGCTCTTTGGCACGATTCCCTGGATGGAGCAATAATGCTGATTTTGAGGAGTCGTCACCTAATTAATTAAGTGAATTAGGACACTTGATTTATTGCAATAAAAATACTGCAATTAATCTCCATTTAATGGTCTGCGAAATTAATGAGATTCTGGATCAGAGTTCTTTATTATCCTAAAGGGGAGGGGTTAGGCATCCTTTAAGATCCGCTAACTTGCGGTTATCCGTTCAAACCTAGGTTAATTATATATTGGTTTTTATTCTACCTATTCTAAGCATTTTTACATAATTTACAATTAAAATAAAATGCAATACAAAATAATAAAACTAAAATTAAATGCGACATAAGATAAAACTCCGAGACATCTTTTAGCCCTTTTTAGGCCTTCTGCACAAGATGATCTCCGGGTACCTGCATAAACACTTAGTAAAAGTGTTAGTAATAGAATAAACAATTTTAAAAGCAATAACAAGAATTAATAAGTAAAGCAAAAAATAAATTCGTCTTTGTACAGAGAGGCCTTGGAAATCAGACGGAGATTTCTTCATCGGCCAATATTGTTAAAAACAATAAAATAAATAAAACCTTCGGATCCGCGCCAAAACAGTAATAGTTTTAAACACGGAGGGCTAATATATATATAAAAATAAAGCGGGACATCCTAAACAAGTGAGGCTGCGAGAATTCGCCCTATCAGCGCATGTTGGTTATCCGGTGGAAGTGGAAGAAATCTTCATTGCCCTGAAAGCTTCATTTATTTTATTTTCCGTCTTTGCAACTGTGGAGGCCTCAAAAATCGACGGATAACTTTTTCATTGGCCAGCTCAAGTGTAGTGTCATGTTCAAACCAGTAAACAAGTCAGTGCAGTATCTATTCTCCTGAAAATAACGATATATTCCAACCAGTTTTAATAAAAATAAGAGGGGGGGAAATCGTCCAAAAATCAGTCCAAACCCCCATGAACAGTAAACATCAAAACAGTGAGCGAAAATAGCAACATCACAACAACAGTGGTTTGCCGGAAACCATATTCCCACCGGAATATGGTAGGGACAACAGCAACAAGCTCTCCGAAATTTAGCTCCGGCGAGATACGAACCAAAGTTAGAAAATCAGTCGCAACATGGCCATAAATCAGTCCAAAATTAGTAGCAAACATGGCCTAAAAACCAGTCCAAAATCAGAAGCAAAAAACGTCCGAAATCAGAAAATAAAGCCAAACCAAAACAAAAATATCAAAGAAATCAATCCATTCACAGTGCGTAACAGATCCGAAACGAAGCATAACATGGGTTCGACAGGATGGCAGTGGTGCCGGGGTTGGTGTAGTTCGTGGCAATGGTCGACGGGTCTGGGGTGTTGATGGGGGGTTCGATGACGGGAAATGGCTGATGGTGGAGGTTCGCTGGAGGTTTGGTTTGCCGGAACTTCTAGCTCCGGCGTTAAGGTGACATAAGTCGGTGTTCGAACGAGAGTGTGTGGTCAGTGGCGAGGATGGTTCAACGACGGGGTTGGTGTTCGAACTTCGGCGGCGTGACTTCGCCGGAGTTACGGTGGTGTAGGCGACAGTGTAATAAAAGAGAGAGGAGCGTTGCGGCTGCTGATGTTGGTAGTGGGTGTTAGGTCGACGAAGAGCGACGAAGTCGTGGTGACGGATCTTTGGTTCGCGGACCGAGCTCGGTGATGGCGACAATGGCGGTTGATCACCGTTTTGAGGGTGATGGGGACACTCTTTAAAATAAGATGAGAGGGAGAGATATGTCGGCTGAGGGTGTTGTGGTTAGTGGGGGTAGGTTTTTATTTATTTATAGGGGTATTTAGGTTTAGGGTTTTGGGTATTGGGGGGAAAAGATGAAAGGTGTACTGGGCCTCCTTTTGGGGTCTCAATTTGGGCTTCGGTTTTCGGCGGATTGAACTGATTCAGATTGTGCCTCAGACTGGATTGGTTTGACAAAAATGCAATGGGTTTATCATTTAAAAGAAAAATTATTTGAAAAGGTACAAAATTATCCAAATAAAAATGCCGATGCAATAATAATAAAATACAATATTTAAGAAATGTTTAATGCCTAATTAAAAGTAAAAACGGGATGTCAATTAATTATTTAAAGAGATGCAAACATAATAATAATAGAAACATAATATTAACAAAGACATAATGCTTAATTTAAAATAAAAAGATGCAATGCCATTTTGTGAAGAAATAAACCTAGAATATTATGTAAAAAATGTAAAAAATGATGATTAAAATGCGGTGTCCTAAAATACTTAAAATTGCAAGAAATGACTAAAAGATTGGTCAAAATTGGGTGTCAACAGTTTGTCCCTCTTTGACCGAATACGATGAAAGAGAGGACAAAGACGTTGACTTGTAGCCAATTTTGTCCCCATCTTCAGAATTAATTCAAAGATCAAGAAAATGAATGGACAAAAGCTGATGCAGATTCAAAGAAAATTTTTTTGCGATGTCAGAATGACGCTGACGCGACGCCAGAAAAATCTGCGCGCTAAATTGTCGATGTCGAATGATGACTTGATGCATGCAAAGCTGGTCGATCAGACAGATAGACAGATTGGTACGCGACGCAGATGCATGATCGTTGACGTCGCACAGACGAAACGTGAATGCGCCGCTGCGCTGCCATGATGAAATGGCGTGGTTGCGTAGATGCGATGCAATGTTCGGCGTTGCATGACGAACATAGATGAAGACGCTGTTGCGTGGCTTACATGAAATGACGTCGTTGCAGATGACGTGATGCAGATGTTCGTCGTATAGACGTTGCCAGATAGATGGCTTATGAAATGGCGTAAATGGCGTCGCATAAACGCTGATGCAGATGTCGTCGCGAAAGATTTAAACAAACGGCCGCCATAGGCTTACATGAAATGGCGTCGCCGCAGATGTGACGCGATGCAGATGCTGCGTAGATGGACGAACATGAAGCCATTGCATAGACTTAGATGAAATGGGTCGTTGCATAGACGCGATGCAGATGTTCGTCGTTGCATAGACGAAACATGGATGAAGCCGTTGCATAGGCTTTTGTGAAACGCGTCGTTACATAGACAAAACATAGATGAAGTCGTTTCATAGGCTTACATGAAACGCGCTATCGTGATAGACGCTGATGTTCGTCGTCAGATAGACGAAACATGGACGAAGCCGTTACATGAAGCTTATAAAACGACGTCGTTGCATGACGCAGACGCGTCGTCAGATAGACGAAACATGATGAAGCCGTTGCATAGGCTTAGAAGATATGGCGTCGTTGCATGGGCGCGATGTATATACTCGTCGTTGTATAGACTAAGCATAGATGAAGTTGTTGCATAGGCTTACAATAAAATGGTATTGTTTTATGGACGTACCTGCTTTGTGAATCGCCTGCGTTGTGCGTTTGTAACCCGCGTGGGCCTATTGTTGTCCTCCCGCCTTTGCTGATATGAAGATCCTGCTTCAAAGAAAATTTGTGAGTTTTAGGAAATGAGTGGTTGATTCGCGTCAACTTTGTAGCTTTGGCTCACTGCTGTACGCTCGACTTAAGCAAAAGGTTAGTGCATAACTGTTAAGGCAAAAATGATAACGCATGAATTTATAAGCAATGTAATTGTATGGGTAGAAATGTTATCCTGTAAAACGTGATTGAGGTTGTATTGATGTGATGATGCAGATGCTGAGATTTCCTCCTTGCACGGACGTGTTGAATATTGTGAATGCTTGCTGAATGCTGCGAGTGCTGATGCAATCTCAGCACAGACTTGCTGGATGCTGCGAATGCTTGCTGAATGTTGTGAGTGCTGATGAATGCTCTGCGCGGACTTGCTTGCTGCTGCGAATGCTTGCTGAACAATGTTGATTGTTGATTGCTGATGTAGCCCTGCACGGACTTAATGGATGCTGTGAATGCTTACTGCATGCTAGTCTCTGCACGGACTTAACCCTGGCGGAAATTGCTCATATCTCTTTTCGAAATAATCAAATGCATTTTGTCGCACGCGAGCCAATGAGAAGATTTCTAATGGTGTGACCGAAGCCGACTTAGGCCGCCTACGTATCCTCATGAGGGAATCAGGTCAAGACGTAATTCGTGATGCAAAAATGATTGTACAATTTTTTTTAAAAATGAGACCGGAGCCAATGTGGCCGCCTACGTATCCCGCTGAGGGAATCAAGTCAAGACGTAGTTCGTGATGCAAAAATGATTGTACAATTTTCAAAAACGAGGCCGAGCTAATGTGGCGCCACGTATCCATTGAGGAATCAGGTCAAGACGTAGTTCGTGATGCAAAAATGATTGTACAATTTTTTTTTAAATGAGATCGTAGCCAATGTGGCCGCCTACATATCCCGCCGAGGAAATCAGTTCAAGACGTAGTTCGTGATGCAAAAATAATTGTACAATTTTTTTTGTTTTTTTTTGAAAATGAGACCGAAGCCAATATGGCCGCCTACGTATCCCGTTGAGGGAATCAGGTCCAGACGTAGTTCGTGATGCAAAAAATAAGAATATATGCTTTTTTTTTAAAAGTGGAAAGACTGCATCACGTTCTGACTTCAGTTGATACCAACAATTAGTATTGTGCTTAGGAATTCCGTTATTCACTTCCAGTCTAACAAGACCGACTTCTGGGTAATTCCTATAGTTTCAAGTAGTACCTCAGACACCTAAGTATCGACACACTTGCTTGCAGCCAAGGTTTCGAACTACACGTAATCTCACATTTTAAATGCCCTCACTGAAAGAAAAGTTCCATTTCTCACATATATTCCAGTATTTTGAATTTTGGGACATTTAGAGAAGTACGCTCACACTCAAAAGGATGTTCAATGCATGCAATTGTGATACCATAGGCTTGGCCGTCATGTAAGTATCCACTAATGTGAGAACCCTCAGTATAAGATCATGTAGGGCTTGTCACGGGCTTGTAATGTAGGTTTGGGGAAAGGGATGTATATCATTTGGGTAAAAAGTGACTAATCCTTCCTCGAGCGTTGGACTACGTCCGTGCTTGATATTTGTGTGCTTTAATGCTGATCTGTTTTTTTTTGTCCCAGTTTTTCTGTACTGACTTCTTTTTGAATCTTTCGTTTGGAGCCCGCTTTTTCCAAAGTTATTCTCTCATTTTTATTCATTTTTTTTAATGTCGGGGCTTTTGATTTCTTCTTTTTGTGAAGTCGCCCTTTGTGTTTTTCTTTTCCCTTTTGGGACTTTGACAATTTTGTCTTCGCAAACTTCGACACAGATTTTGTCAGCCACTTGCACATTTCTAAAACGCTCATGGAGGTCGGGCCAAGAGAGGGATAGTGCGTACACACTTAGAAAGGGTATAGGTATAATATGCGGTTGTCAAAAGAATAGGCTTTAGGCTCAAAAGGGGTGTACTACGGATAATGTTATTTGGTAGACTGAAAAGGCTCAAACGGATCAAAGAAAGCCTACGATCATTTCTTACACCGAGTGTTACTCAGGATTTCGCCTCAACAAACATTCGGGCCAAGTTCTAGATCACAATGTAATGCAATTGAACTTATTCTAAAGCTCACCACACAATGCACATGAAACGATGAGGTTGGTTTCTTTCTTATCTTGAAAGCATGCAAGACAATGTCATTACAGGTGTGCGTGAGAGGTACCAAAAGAATCTATGATTTACCATGAAGTCCACCCATATTGATTATTACTCGTTCTTTCCTATGCGCATTCCTAACTGTGTTGGTATCAACCAAATCAAACAATGATACTTAAAAAGCTTCATTTTTTATGCTTTTTGAATAAAATATTTTTTGTATTTTTTTGAATAAATGGTACCGAACCCGAGTAGGGCTGCCTACGTATCTCATCTTTGACGAGAATCAGGTGTGCGTAGTTCGTTCAGATATGTTATGAAACGTATGATTTAAAAAGAATTCATTCATGAAATAAATGCAAAAGTAAAAGTTGTGCAAAACAAATAATTGTTCAATATAAGACTAATGCAAAGTAAAAAGAATGTAATGAAAAAATGAATGGATGTGATAGAATGAATGAAATGCATGAATGAATGTATGTGATAGAATGATTGAAATGCAATAATGAATGTCCGTGATTGGATAAATGCAATGAATGGGTGAACCAAATATATACTTTTTTTATGTGATGTCGAACCCTAGATGGGTTGCCTACGTATCACACCGTATAGTGAGAATCAGACACGCGTAGTTCAGGATGATTATGTTGTAAAATGCATGATAGAGAATTATGTAATCAACACTAGACATATCAATTAAATTTGCAAATATGTATAAAGATACAAAATATAGGACCCAGAGCGATGCTTCGTTGAATCTGGTATAAGCTGACTTTTTTCCGTCGACATAACTCCAGCTCATTCTTGTGATGATTTTTTTTTACTTTTTTTTTTGTTGTTGTTGTCCGCCCTCAACTATTTGCGAGGACGGTCTTCCTGCAAAAAATATGACAAATGGGTGAGAGTAGGCAAGCCACAAAAATAATAAAATGTAAGGACGTGGCAATATAGTCAAAGACTCCCCTGATTGGTTCGACCGGACTGATGGTTGATGTTTCACAAAGTCCAAGTCGCACTATTCAAGAGTGATTTACGCAGTAGAAGTCCAGATTGCAATGAGACAACAAAAGGTACAAAAATGCAAATGCTCGTGGCCATAGTTATAAGCACATAGCATGATATGTATAAGAGTTAAAAGGGTAATTATTGCATTAAATAATATGTACAGAATTGCTAGCGACAACAATAGTAAACAAAAGCATGCAAATCAAGCGCGCGACTAATATGCATGAGACCTCTCTTACGCCAGAGGTAGGCCTAAACGCCGAATATGTGATCAGTGTATTTTATATACACTTTTCGAGTCATTTTTAGTTAGTCTTTTGTCCCTTTTTGTACAAATAAGTGTCATATTAGGATAGATTTTCTTTCTTTTGAGTCAAGTTGGTTAAAATGGCACAATGGCGGAAAAGAAGCAAAAAGAGGGCAAAAACGGAGGTTCCAGAGCTTGAAATGCGAGAAAGTGGCGACCCGGGCAGAAATACAAGGCCGGCGCGCCATCAGAGCCAGCGCCCGACGCCCATTATCCAGAGACTGCAGAGTTGCAGGCCGCGCGCCTAGACCAGAGTGTAGCGCGCGCCTAATCACTGTAACAACGCAGAGTTCCGGCCATGGCGCTGATAGCGGCAATGGCCGACGCTGAAAATCAGATTTTAGACGATTTCTGGGCCAGGCCTGAAGGGAAAAGTTGAAGGGCGGTTTGGAGGCTATAAAAAGAGAACCCTAGGCAGTTTTTAAGGGTTCCCTTTCTTGCACAAACACAAGACTTCGAGTCAAGATCGAGACCACTACTTAGTAATTTCTTTTCTTTCTTGTTCTTTATTTCAGTTTTTATGTTGGATATTGAATTAGTTCTTGTCATGTCAATGGCTAGGAACTAATTCCATTATAGGGCTTTCCATGTCAATTCACTTGAACCTTATTTTATGAGTTAATGCATGTTATGGTTGTTCTTCTTATTGTTGAGATTTACCCAATAGTTGCTTTGCATGCTTGGTAATTAATTGATCACTAATTATCATTATTTATATGATTTCTAATCAAACTTCGAAAGGAGGAGGTTGTGACTATGCTGTAAGTTGGGTAGACATAAGTCGGATTGGGGATGAAAATACCTCAATTACTTGTGTAGCGTTAATAGGGGTTTAAATACCTATATTCACGCATGGTGCGTGGCAATTAACAAGGTTTTTGTTCTTAATCCTCCTATAGAGTCATCCTTATCACCGAAAGGTAGAAAGGAGCGCTACTGGGGTTGAGTGTTTATATAGCCTTAACGGGAGTATAAAACGAATTAGTAAACCTGCTAGCTCCAAAAGAAGAAGAACCATAATTCATTGCATTAATAAGTAATATAAGCGGATAGTTGAGGCGACTTGGAAGCCCTATTTCCACCATCACTGAAGTAAACACTTAGTTAATTAGTATTCATAATTGATAGTATAATCAACAAACTCAAATATCGGTTACCAAATAGATAACAAAAGATAGATAATTGGTACTTGAGCACTAATCCCTGAGGACGATAACTCGGTCTTCAAGACTATATTACTTGAGTCGACAACGTGCACTTGCGTTAAAATGTGTGCATTAAATCGCGCATCAAGTTTTTGGCGCCGTTGCCGGGGATTAGGCATAGTTCAATATCAATTTTATCTATTTTTAATTTCTAATTTGGTTTTTATTTTTATTTTATTTTATTTCGTGTTGTTTATTTATTTTGTGAGAACCAGTTGCCGTGATTTGTTTGTCTGTTTTTGATCTGTTTCAGGAAAATCAGTTTATGCGAAGGAGAAGAGGGGCAGACACTCTTGTTCCCTTCAATCCAGAGATTGAGAAAACCTGTAAGCAGAACAGAAAGCACCAGCGGATTGCAGCCTTAATTGAGATGGACGACGTACAAAACAACAACGTGCTGAGAGAAGGGTTGGGTGAAAATCAACCTAACCCAGGAATGCCTCGGAGAATACCTATGGATGTCGAGGAGAGAGTTCAAGTCTAGGCGTAAAGAAGCTTGAGAGACTACGTGCTGCCGAGGGTGAACGGAGCACAAACATGTATTGGGCTCCCTGCAATAGGAGCAAACAACTTTGAGATAAAACCGGCGATTCTAAGTACGTGCGAGAACACGCGGTTGGAGGACTGCCATCAGAAGATCCACATATGCACATAGCTAATTTCTTGGAGCTATGTGCAACATTCAGATATAACGACATTACTGATGACGCTGTCAGATTGAGGCTCTTTCCCTTCTCACTCAGGGATAGAGCAAAAGTATGGTTAAATTCCCTACCAGCTGATTCTATTTTTACATGGCAAGAGCTGGCGCAGAAATTTTTGGCAAAATTCTTTCCCCCATGCAAAGCAGCAAAGTTGAGAGGGGAGCTGAATAATTTCTACCAAGCAGACGGAGAATCATTATACGAAGCGTGGGAAAGATTTAAGGACCTACAGAGGAAGTGTCCACACCACTGTATTGAGTTGTGGAACTTGGTCCACATCTTCTATAACGGGCTGAGCGGAACAACTAGAATAATTATTGATGCAGCAGCAGGTGGGACCTTTATGAAGAAAACAGCCCATGAAGCTCACGACTTATTAGAAGACATGACCACCAATAACCATGTCACAGAAGATAGACAAATGAGTGGAAGGAGAACAGTGGGAGTTCACGAGATAGACGCCATCATCGCGCGACGCCTAAGTTGCTTTTTGACCAAACAGCTGCAGCAACATACAATATCCGTAAATGCAGTGCAGATGCCAAAGAGCTGTGAGATATGTGGTGGTCCACATACATTCGATAGATATCCTTCAGCTGATCCTAATAACATGCCGATTGAGCAAGCAGAGTGCCAAGTTGTAGGTAACTACCAGAGGCCCCAGAACAACCCATACTCCAACACATACAACCCAGGGTGGAGGAATCACCCAAATTTTTCATGGAGAGGAGAGCAGGGGCAACAGACCAAGATGAGGCCGATCAAAACCAAAGACCAAAATCAGCCCATTTACTCAGCCCCACCGCTCAACAATTCAATGCACTGCTCACCGTAAAAGCAAGATGAGCCGAGAGCGGCTTTGGGCACTCACCAACGCCTGCACCGGTTCGTGGCGTAAACTAGATCTTCGTTCAGGAACTTGGAAACACAAGTGGGTCAACTATCAAAGCAATCGAACAGCAGGCCACATGGTACACTGCCAAGCAACACAGAGATGAATCCGAGAGAATAATGCGACAAGATTGAGAAGCGGTAAAGTTGGAGAAGAAATCACCTCGGTAGTTGAACAAAGGGCGAAATAGAGAGAAGGTGGTCAAGTTCGCCCGAGTAGAAAACTCGAGAAGGAGTATCTCGAGAGGATCCGTTCACAGATTGCAGAGGATGGCGGTTGATAAACAATTCTCCAAATTTTTGGAAACGCGTTGAAAGCTACATATCAACATACCCTTCATAGAGGCGTTGGAGCAAATGCTCTCTTATTTCAAATTCATGAAGAAGATTTTGGGGAAGAAGAAACTAGCAGAGTATGAGATGGTAGAATCGATCAAGAGTGCAGCTTTATCCTGCAGAAGTTACCCCTAAATTAAAAGACCAAATGAGCTTTACATTGCTTGCACAATTAAGCGTGACATGCAATGAGGCCGCTGCGATTTAGGGGCAAGTATAAATTTAATGCCTTTGTCAGTATTTAAACGGTTGGAGTTAGGTGAGGTAAGACCAACTACGGTGAGCCTGCAACTAGCCGATAGAACAGTGGTGCACCCAAGGGGGAAGATTGAGGACGTGCTTGTTAAAGTAGGAAAATTCTTTTTTCCTGCGGACTTCCTCATTCTCGACATGGAGGAGGATGCAGATCCCCATCATATTAGGAGACCATTCTCGCATGCGGAGAGCCACGATCGATGTAGAAAAAATAGAGCTGACGTTGAGGGTGGAGAAGGAAGAAATGGTGTTTAAAGTATTTAAACACATTATTGAGCCACCAATCATGAGCAGGTGCTTTGCAATCAGCACCATCAGAACCCCCTGTGAGCCAGTGCAAGCCAAGCCAAGGGAAATAAGCCCACAAAAGCAAGTATGTGACGCCGAACCTCCACAAAAGCAGGTATGTGTTTCTGAACCTCCCCTTGAAGATAATTTTAAGAAGAGAAGAAGAAGAAGAAAAAGAAAAATATGGAGAAAATGGATTGGTTGTGGGGTTAATTCACCCCACACTTACTGAGTTAAGGAACGTGCGTCCGGCTAAAATACGTTAAAGACAACGCTTGTTGGGAGGCAACCCAATGTTTTTAAATTATGTTATTTTAATTTCTGTCTTTAGGTTATTTTATTGTTTTGTCTTGAACAGTCTCACGGTCTTGGGTTCTTGTTATGTGTTGTGTTGACAGGTACAAAGGCCAAGAACTTGGAGGGCGAAAACTGAAGAGAAGCCAAGGATTTCCAGAAAATCGTCAGAGCGCCGCGGCACCCAAGAGCAGGGTCGCGGCGCCAAAAGATCAGAAGAAGCCCAGAAGTTTGAGCGCCGCGGCGCCCATTTGCACGGCCGCGGCGCCACAACGGAAAAACCTGAACTTTGAAAGACGCCCTAATCCGAAGGCCCTGTCTCCAAATCAAAAATCCAGAGCTCTCCTCCCCTCACGGAATTCAATGCACTATCCACCGCCACCATTTTAAACCAAGTTTGTAAGTGTCTTGTTTCTTTTATTGTCTTTGAGTCTACACACATTGGAGACAATGTGTGATTTAAGTTTGGGGGGGTGTCTTATTTGTGTCTTATTGTGTAGTATGTTGAGTCTTGTTGATTGTTTTGTGTATATTTTGAGTCATAATTTTTTTTCTTTTGAGTCATAATTGTCTGTCAAAGATCATGCATGCTGTAGTTACTAGAAACACTTAGTGAAGTAAGGTGGAATAATGTAATGAAATTAGAAGCAACTATCTAAACACTTAGGTTAAATATGCCAAAAACTCATGAAATCTGTCTATTTGGAGTTTTTAACTGAAGTATGCATTGTAAATGATTAAAATTAACATGCATGATTCAGTATTTTGACTTCCATTAAGCATGATAAAAATGAGTTTGCGAAATATCTAGCTTAATGTGTTTAACATGCTGAAATTTCAGGCTATATGTTCTTGCATATTATTCTGCTAACCTTCATGTTTTTCTAGATAACATCAATGCAGCAAAGTGATCAATGTCATTGAGTCTTTCTATTTTCTTTTTCATTGAGTCTGTATTTCTTTCTTTTTGATCTTTGCTCGAGGGCGAGCAAAGGTTAAGTTTGGGGGTATTTGATCAGTGTATTTTAAATACACTTTTCGAGTCATTTTTAGTTAGTCTTTTGTCACTTTTTGTACCAATAAGTGTCATATTAGGATAAATTTTCTTTCTTTTGAGTCAAGTTGGTTAAAATGGCACAATGGCGGAAAAAGAAGCGAAAAGAGGGCAAAAACGGAGGTTCCAGAGCTTGAAATGCGAGAAAGTGGCGACCCGGGCAGAAATACCGTTGCAGCGCCACGGCGCCTCCAGCCAACAGAGCCAGGCGCCCCGGCGCCCTTTATCAGAGACCTGCAGAAGTTGCAGCGCCGCAGTGCCTCTAGACCAGCAGAGTGTGGTCATGGCGCCTAATCACCGTATGCAGAGTTCCGTGCATGGCTACGCGGGAAAAATAAGGTTTTAGACGATTTCTGGGCCAGGCCTGAAGGGAAAAGTTGAAGGGCGGTTTGGAGGCTATAAAAAGAGAACCCTAGGCAGTTTTTAAGGGCTCCCTTTCTTGCACAAACACAAGACTTCTTGGAGTTGAAGATTGGAGACCACTACTTAGTAATTTCTTTTCTTTCTTGTTCTTTATTTCAGTTTTTATGTTGGATATTGAATTAGTTCTTGTCATGTCAATGGCTAGGAACTAATTCCATTATAGGGCTTTCCATGTCAATTCACTTGAACCTTATTTTATGAGTTAATGCATGTTATGGTTGTTCTTCTTATTGTTGAGATTTACCCAATAGTTGATTTGCATGCTTGGTAATTAATTGATCACTAATTATCATTATTTATATGATTTCTAATCAAACTTCGAAAGGAAGAGGTTGTGACTATGCTGTAAGTTGGGTAGACATAAGTCGGATTGGGGATGAAATACCTCAATTACTTGTGTAGCGTTAATAGGGGTTTAAATACCTATATTCACGCATGGCGTGGCAATTAACAAGGTTTTTGTTCTTAATCCTCCTATAGAGTCATCCTTATCACCGAAAGGTAGAAAGGAGCGCTACTGGGGTTGAGTGTTTATATAGCCTTAACGGGAGTATAAAATGAATTAGTAAACCTGATAGCTCCAAAAGAAGAAGAACCATAATTCATTGCATTAATAAGTAATATAAGCGGATAGTTGAGGCGACTTGGAAGCCCTATTTCCATCATCACTGAAGTAAACACTTAGTTAATTAGTATTCATAATTGATAGTACAATCAACAAACTCAAATATCGGTTACCAAATAGATAACAAAAGATAGATAATTGGTACTTGAGCACTAATCCCTGAGGACGATAACTCGGTCTTTAAGACTATATTACTTGAGTCGACAACGTGCACTTGCGTTAAAGTGTGTGCATTAAATCGCGCATCAATATGCGAGATTATGATAAATAGGTCCAAGCCGTTAAACTACAATGTTTTGTTAGAAATGGCGACCAAATGACGGTGCACTTTTTCCAATTTCGGTGTGTCATGACCAGGCTTGGATCCGTCTATCATTATTACGCTACACATAGTATGCTAATGGGTCGTTGGGTTATGAAACCCGTCGACAAGTTTGGTGGATTTCTAATTGTGGCGTTAATACCAAGTATTAACCCACCTAAGGTTTATGCATGCATGACTTAATATAAAAAGGTGGTATAGCTCTATCCTAAGTTTCTAAGATTTGGCTTACTAGACGCAAGGTTCCCGAGCGGACAACTCGAGTGAGAAGGCTACGCGATCACTGCATTTAACCGATCTAACTCCGCGCAAGCGCCAACTCTTCTAAAATTTGGGTATTTTGAAAGAAATTCGCGGGTGCGCGAAGCACACCAACGCGTGTAGTGTGTGACAATGTGAATTTTTCAGAGTGGAAGAAATATGAGTGGAATGCCAGTTTAAGGAAAGCAGTAAAAACAAATAGCAATTAAAACAGTTAAGCATACAAAATTAAAGCAAGCAATTTTAAGGCATTTAAAACAAATAAAAGCAAATAAAGTCAAGCAATAATAAACCTAGGTTTGCTATGGTCAAGAACTTGATAATTCCCCAGCATAGTCGCCATGCTGTCGCGCCCGTTTTTGACCTCGGGATCTGAACGGTATCCGCAACATTGCTCTTTGGCGCGGTTCCCTGGATGGAGCAATAATGCTGATTTTAAGGAGTCGCCACCTAATTAATTAAGTGAATTAGGACACTTGATTTATTGCAATAAAAATACTGCAATTAATCTCCATTTAATGGTCTGCAAAATTAATGAGATTCTGGATCACGGTTCTTTATTATCCTAAATGGAAGGGGTTAGGCATCCTTTAAGATCCGCTAACTTGCGGTTATCCGTTCAAACCTAGGTTAATTATATATTGACTTTTATTCTACCTATTCTAAGCATTTTTACATAATTTACAATTAAAATAAAATGCAATACAGAATAATAAAACTAAAATTAAATGCGACATAAGATAAAACTCCGGGACATCTTTTAGCCCTTTTTAGTCCTTCTGCACAAGATGATCTCCGGGTACCTGCATAAACACTTAGTAAAAGTGTTAGTAATAGAATAAACAATTTAAAAAGCAATAACAAGAATTAATAAGTAAAGCCAAAAATAAATCCGTCTTTGTACAGGGAGGCCTTGGAAATCAGACGGAGATTCCTTCATCGGCCAATATTGTTAAAAACAATAAAATAAATAAAACCTTCGGATCCGCGCCAAAACAGTAATAGTTTTAAACACGGAGGGTTAAAATATATATAAAAATAAAGTGGGACATCCTAAACAAGTGCGGCTGCGAGAATTCGCCCTACCAGCGCATGTTGGTTATCCGGTGTAAGTGGAAGAAATCTTCATTGCCCTGAAAGCTTCATTTATTTTATTTTTCGTCTTTCAGAATCATGAGGCCTAAAAATCGACGGATAATTTTTTCATTGGCTACCAAGTGTAGTGTCATGTTCAAACCAAGAAACAAGTCGGCAAAGATCTATTCTCCTGAAAATAACGATATATTCCAACCAGTTTTAATAAAAATAAGAGGGGGGCAAAATCGTCCAAAAATCAGTCCAAACCCCCATGAACAGTAAACATCAAAACAGTGAGCGAAAATAGCAACATCACAACATCAGTGGTTCGCCGGAAACCATATTCCCACCAGAATATGGTAGGGACAGCAGCAACAAGCTCGCCGTAATTTAGCTCCGGCGAGATACGAACCAAAGTTAGAAAATCAGTCGCAACATGACCAGAAATCAGTAGCAAACATGGCCTAAAAACCAGTCCAAAATCAGAAGCAAAAAAACGTCCAAAATCAGAAAATAAAGCCAAACCAAAACAAAAATATCAAAGAAATCAGTCCAATCACAGTGCGTAACAGATCCGAAACGAAGCATAACATGGGTTCGACAGGATGACAGTGGTGCCGGGGTTGGTGTAGTTCGTGGCAATGGTCGACGGATCTGGGGTGTTGATGGGGGGTTCGACGACGGAAAGTGGCGCGGAGGTTCACGAGGTTTAGTTCACGAGCTTCTAGCTCGCATGGCGTTACAGAGGTGTTCGGATGAGAGTGTCGCCATGGCGAGGATGGTTCAACGACGGTTGGTGTTCGAACTCGGCGCGTGACTTCACGGAGTTACGGTGGTGTAGCGGCAGTGTAATAAAAGAGAGAGCGGCCATTGATGTTGGTAGTGGGTGTTAGTCGACGAGAGCGAAGCGGTGGTCGGTAGCGACGAGTCTTTGGTTCGCCAAGACCGAGCTCGGTGCGGAGACGGCGCGGTTCACCGTTTTGAGGGTGATGGGGATGCTTTTTAAAATAAGATGAGAGAGGGAGATATGTCGGCTGAGGGTGTTGTGGTGAGTGTGGGTAGGTTTTTTATTTATTTATAGGGGTATTTAGGTTTAGGGTTTTGGGTATTGGGGGGAAAAGATGAAAGGTGTACTGGGCCTCCTTTTGGGGTCTCAGTTTGGGCTTCAGTTTTCGGCGGATTAGATTGATCCATATTGTGCCTCAGACTGGACTGGTTTGACAAAAATGCAAAATGGGTTTATCATTTAAAAGAAAAATTATTTGAAAAGGTACAAAATTATCCAAATAAAAATGCCGATGCAATAATAATAAAATACAATATTTAAAAAATATTTAATGCTTAATTAAAAGTAAAAACGGGATGTCAATTAATTATTTAAAGAGATGCAAACATAATAATAATAGAAACATAATATTAACAAAGACATAATGCTTAATTTAAAATAAAAAGAAGCAATGCCATTTTGTGAAGAAATAAACATAGAATATTATGTAAAAAATGCAAAAAATGATGATTAAAATGCGGTGTCCTAAAATGCTTAAAATTGCAAGAAATGACTAAAAGATGGGTCAAAATTGGGTGTCAACACGGGGTACCAACTCCCACGTCTTATTATCAATAAGAACATTATATTCCTCGGTCATGGCAATTTTTCAATTAGGGTCATTTAAGACAGACACATGATTACGAGGTAAGGGGAATTTAAGAACAGTAGAATTCAAATTGAAATGTGTTTTTGGCTTAAAAATACCCCGTTGACTACGAGTGACTGGACCAAGACTCTGGGCTGGATTGAGTGAATTTTGAGAAGTTTGTGAAATGTCGAAAATTCCCGTCGACGGAGTCGCGACGCCAGAACCACTGTCGGGCTCTCTGGATATTTGGCTTCGTGGCGCCTCTGTGCAGGGCCGCGGCGCTTCCTCGCAGGAATTTTGGCACCGTAGCGCCTCAATGCAGGACCGCGACACTGAGGACGAGTTTAATGTTTTTTTGGCAAACCTGAAAAATGACGGAGAACATAGGGGGAGATAACATCATCCAAAAAATTATAAGAAGTAGGTACGGGTTTTTCTACTTTAGAAAAGGAAAATTGGGTTTTATCAAAGAGAACATGACGACTAATGATGATTCTTTTAGAGGACAAATCAAAACATTTATAACCACAGTGATTTGACGGAAAATCCAAGAATACACAAGGAGTAGAACGTGTCTGAAGTTTGTTGATTGTAGTGGATAACATAAGCATTCGAAGACCCTAAGATGAGTGTAGGACGGAGTCTTATTGTATAACACTTTGAGAGGGGAGGAATATGTCAAACCTTTAGAGGGAGAATATTTAGGAGATCGGTAGTCATTTGTAGTGCATGAAGCCAAAATAATGGAGAAACGGAAGAATGAACTAATAAAGTGCGGACAATATTATTAATGGTACAAATTTTTCGCTCAGCTTTTCCATTTTGTGAAGACGTATGAGGACAAGAAAAACGAAAATTTATCACATTGTTAGCACAAAACTCCCTAAATTCCCCATTATCATACTCTTTGCCATTATCACATTGAATGTTTTTTATTTTCCGTTCGAATTGCGTTCTTATGAAGGCTCTAAATTTTATGAAGATGGAAAAAACTTGAGATTTTTTCGCAATTGAAAACGTCCATAAATATTTAGTATAGTCATCTAAGAATAGAACATAATAATGATGACCCATAGAACTGAGAACCGGAGATGTCCATAAATCACTATGAATAATTTCAAATGGCATAGAAGTATTAGAATTTGAAGCTACAAATGGTAATTTAATAATATTTCCCAATGCACATGATTGACAAAGTGGAGTACTACGCGTACCCTTACAAAAAATATACTTATGTCTATCTAAAGAAGATAAAATAGACAACCCCGGATGACCTAGACGAGCATGCCACAAGGAAGGAGCAAGAGCTACAAAGGTGGATGACATAGCTTGACGCGAGATGCTGAGACTTGGTGTGATTAGATAGAGGTCCCCCCCTGTTACACCTCATGAGATGACTCTCCGTTTTGAAATCCTTTACAGAAAATCCAAATGGATCAAAATTAATAGAAACCCAGTTATCAGTTGTGAATTAATGGACATATACCAAATTTTTAATTAATTTTGGGGCATGAAGGATATTTTTCAGGACAAGTGATGGATGAGGAGGGGACAAAGTTTTATGACCATATCCCTTAATTGGAATAGAATTGCCATTACTAACAGTTATACCACGATTAGTGCTCAAATTGGAATAAGATGAGAGAGTATCTGGATCGGATGTCATGTGGGTAGTGACGTCGGTGTCCATGTACCAATTAGGGTCCGGTTGAGTCAAGCCAAGCGTGTGCATCAATTCTTCAATGTCAGTCTGAGTGTACCCCACTGTGTGGTGGGCATGATGGGGGTGAGGCCCAAGTATATCGATCACTGACCGCCATACGTCTACTCGAGTCCGATCGGGAGAAACTGCGCGCGCGCGTACGGCCGATATTGAAGCGCCGAGGCGCAGTCGGAAGAATAATGGCAAGAATTGTGGCGGCAAATAACGGGCAAACCGCCGAAGAACAATAATCTCGAACCCTGCGGCCCTCAGTCGATGTGATGGTTCCAACGCCGCAAGTCGCCGCGGCTCAGCCTTACATCGCCGTTGTTGTGATTTTGGGTCACGTTGGCTGGATTGAAAGAAGAAAAATTGGAAGCAGTCATCATACCGATAGGACTGGCCCCAATCGCCACGTTCTTAGCTAATTCGGCTTCTTCCAAAGTAAGCATAGAACGAGCTTGATAAAATCCTGGAAGGGGGTTACTCGATTTAATAATCAAGCAACACCGCTATAGCCTCGATGTGCCCGCAACCATCCGCAACTAGACGACTATTAGAGATAGGAGAACTAACGTTGCTGAGTTGGTATGCCAAGTCCTTGAGGCGTTTGCAATAAGAAGAAACATTTTGAAAATTCAGCATGACCACCTGTGAAAATTCCTGCTCAAGGATAACAATCAGAGAATGACTGTTATCTTGGAAAATATCTCGCAATCGATCCCACGCTGCCATAGCTGTGGAGTTGAGTTCCATAATCGTCTACAAAAGGTCCAAGGAAATAGTGGCATAAATCCACTGAAGAACCTTGGAATCAAGCATGTCTCATAATTCTGGGTCTGCTTCTTTAGTGAGCACAGTAGATGTAGACGCCTTATCACCCTCTTTTGAAGGAGTAGGAGGGATGATATAGTGAAGAACTTTATGTGCTTTAACATGAATCTTGAATAATTCCACCACGTCTCATATTTGACGTTTTCAAGATCAAGAACAATAGGGATGACACTCTTGATGTTAGAAACTGAGAGGGCAGGATGAAAATTATTCTTATCAGCCATAGGGAATAGAACAACAAGATTCAGAGAATGGAATTTGGGAGAGAGGATTTTGGAAGAGAAGATACTCGGTTTTGTTAAAAAGAAAGAACACAAAAATCGAGAATTTGAGGATCCAAAAATTCGAAAAAGAGAAGAAATTTTGAGGAGCGGAAGCGAGGTAAAGAGAACCTAGTCTCTTGATACCATGAAAGAATGTACGAAATAATCCCCTTGATTATTCTCATTAATGAAAGATATATATATATATACAAGTTACAAGAAAGATCTTCTTCATATTCTACTTAGGAATCCCTATTCTATAAGAATACTAACTTTACAATTATGTTAATATTACACTACTAATTAAGGTACAAACCTAAGTCTAATATTTACCAAATATACAAAGGAAAGTGGCCCACTCGAATGGGTCATTCTCGGCTGGGCATATTGGCCGATATACTTTAACAAAAATATATACGAACAAGGCATAGCACATAACATAACTATAATGCATTCAAAAATGAAATAGCAATAAATATACATGCATAACATCTCATAAAATGTGTTTCATGACTTGACTTCATCTATGCGTAGCAACTAGCAACTGACCGTCCATAAAACACACTCTAACATGTGTTGAACTACACATTTCAGTAGATCGTTTATAACCAACAATATCTCATAATATGCCAAACCATCAATGCTTTTTGTAGCTGACCACAGTTATGGTAATCGGACTGTGCATAGGAGTGAACCATTAATAGCTAATATAGCATCCACTCAGTTCATCAATCAAATGTACATATAAGATTAACAGTTCAATTTAACAATATAAATAGATACAAATAAAGATGTTATAAATTTCTAACACACAGAAACAACACATATCATAACATGCTCTCCAAAAGACCTTCTACCCCATTTTCATTACCATGTCTATTCCATCATTTCCATAACCATCATTGTTGAAGTAAAGAAACTTTTTACTTTTGCTGAAAGAAAGGAGGGGGCAGAAAGAAGAAGGTGGGTTAGGTTGATGTGTCAGATAGTGTTTCACACATTCTATTGTAAGATTTGTCCCCACAATGTAATATTGAGTTTAATTCATGTATAAGTTGTTTAGGGTAAATAATTATAAATAAAGTGTAATGTTAAAATGAGTTTTCGGTGAAAGTTTAGGGGTGAAAAGATGTATTTTCTCTTTAAATTAATCAAATTCCAAGATAAATTATAAATATAGGTTACCCATAAACTAACTAAACCAAATATGTAATTATAATCTCAATTGGAGTCCAAATACTACGTTAAATCCTTAAAGTTTCCAATTGGAAACTAGGTTAAAATCCCACAATTTCACCAAATATTTTTATGATCCAAATCTAACCAAAAATGAGTATAATCTTTAAAGGGTGATAAAGAATCAATACCTTATATTGTAGCCCAAAATCACTTCATTTGAAACCACATACGAGCTCCAAATATTTTTAAAATGATAAAAAAAATACGGACAAAGGTTTGTCATTGTTCTATTTATACCCAAGTATATATGTTCTTCATCGTAATCACGGTCAACCTAGCGCGATCTTCGTTTTTTCTGTTCATAGGTTTGTATCAATTAAGTCTCTGTCTACTTTCCACGAGTCTTTTTTGCAATTTCATCCATCTTTTTGAACCTGATACCTTTGCCGAGGCCATATCTCAACCCCTTCAACTACTGCTCCTCGAAGCAAGGAAGTGCAACAAGATGATGTCCAAAACTGTCGTCGCAATATAAATTTTCTCAACAAGAATTGGGGTTAAATCTACATATAATAACAACAATCAAGATAGTGATAAATTATCATCGATTAAGCTAAGTTAAACACTTTTCTAGATTGAATTTGTAACTAAAAACCTATGAGGACAAAAATTAACTACGAAAGCCGGTAAAATGTACAATAGAATTTACAAGAAATGAGATTAAGGGATTTGGAATATAGGAGATCAATTAACATCGAGACTAATCCAATGATTTAACTAACTCCTACTAATTCATTATATATCTATGTAATTAATCTTATAAATCAATTACCCAACCCTATTTTATTCGAAATTAGTCTACTTATCTAATTCTCTTGTAGAATTTATTAGCTTTCATTTTTATGCTAAGTTCAGTAACATTTTTTAGCCCGACAGAACATGTTAACTCAACTGGTAATACATTTTGAGTGTCAATCACATTCCACCTCAATTTGGCAGTGTGAAAAGGAGGTGTATAGAGCGTATACATACTGTATATTTCTATTGAATACAAAAAACTAACCTTTCGAGTATAACAACCTGCAATACTTGTATCTGAAAGTAATAAGTTGGAAATTTTGAAAAAGCTTAATTAACCATTTGACCTTTTTTCTCTCTACTAGATATTAAGAACAACTTCACTTTGATTGTAATTCCTTTTGAAAATATAATTTTAAATTATTAAAAATTTGATATAAGCTTAAAAAGACAAGAAATACATATTAAAGATATTAATAGTATATTTTATTCACCCAAGTTTTGCAATTATTTTTCACATTTTAAATGATATAGTTTAAGTTGACAATTCTGGTTATATTTCCACGATAAAGACTTTTATGACTGTGTTTTCTGCCTTGCCATGGGCTTGGCCCAACTTACAGATTTATGTTAATGGGCCAGATTATATGCAGTTCTCGGTTTTTTTTGCGTGGATTGGCCTTCGTTTGAGCTGGTCTTTAAGGGGGTGTATTCAATTAGGAATTTTAAAAAAATTCTTGGGATAAGAAAATTATGTGGTATTCAATTAGGATTTTTAAATAATCTTAAAAAGTCTTGTAGTATTCAATCAAGACTATTAGAATTTTTTAAACAGAATGTTCAAATCTAATGGTATTCAATTAAAATTTTAAAAGACTAACAAAAAGTCTTCTGGTATTCAAAATTTTGAGATTTCGAAAGATTTTTTTAAAATATGAATTTTGAAGAGCTTTTTAGTGGAAGGTATAAATAATAAATCATATAAACAATCTCAGACTAACATATCAGACTTTTTCTCATTCTCAAATTTCTATTTCATTTTTTTTTTTACTTTTATAAAAATATGGATTTTTTTCATACCTCCCCCCAATCACCCTAACCCCACCTACCCCGATCCCCCACCCCATCCTCAAATTTCTATTACATATTTTTTGTTACTTTTATAACAAAAATTATTAAAAATATGAAATTTTATCTTACCTCCCCCTACCCCTACCCCGCCCTACCCCCTACCCCGCCATTCCCCAATCTCAAATTTTTATTTTATATTTTTTTTACTTTTATAAATCATTTATAAAAATATGAATTTTTTTCTTACCCCCATACCCACACCTACCCCTATCCCCTCCACCGTACTCACACTTACCCCCTCCACCCCAACCCATCCTCAAATTTCTATTTCGTATTTTTTTTACTTTTATAAAAAATATGGAATTTTTTCTTACCTCCCCCTACCGCCCTAACCCCGCTACCCCCCACACCACCCATTCTCAAATTTATATTTCATATTTTTTTGTTTTTATAAAAAATGAAAAATTCTTAAAAATATTATTCTTATTTTAAAAATAAAGATATGAAAAAATCAAATATCATACAAAATAAAATAACATCATAGAATGTAAGTTTGAAATTTGTAAAAGTAATGAGTCAAGTTGGGCAATTAGGGTTATGACACATCATTTAGCCCGTCTTGACCCGTCCATCTTAGCCCATGTAAGTTTTGGGCGGGTTGCGCATTGACCCGTCTACAACTTCAACCCATTTTGATCCGCCCAAACGGCCCATCTAGCTGTAGCCCTCAAGCCACTTGAACAATTCAACTGTAATAGGAGAAAGCAGGAGATCCTTACATTTGTTTATGCTATTTTATTTTACTTTGGTTGAACTATTTGGTACTTTGGTTGAATTATTTGAGTTATAATTTTATTGAACTATTGTTATTGTAATTTGGTTAAACTTTTTATTGTTATTTATAGAATTAATTAATATTTTAGACAATTAATGAGAAAGAATAGTTAATGGAACTTGGAATACTATATATTGTTATTTTAGAAGTACAATAACGGTTTTTCATATATTTTACATTGAAAACTAGTAATGAAAAATTATAAAAAAAAATGGTGATGATGAGAACAAAAGGACTGGAGAAAAAAGCCATGTGGTCCTTTCAAATCTTTATAAATCTTATGATAAATCTTTTAAAATCCAAACATAAGAAATCTTGATTGTCAAAATAATTTTTTAAAATCATAACAATCCTAAATAGTCTTTTAAAATCCATAAGACTTATTTATCCCATTTTTTTTTAAATCTTAATTGAATACACCCCCTAATTTTTGCCCCTCAAATTAATGGTTTTAATATTTTTCTCTTAATTCTCATTTATTGAAAAATTGTGGGCTAAAGTACTCTTAATTAAATGGTCTATGAAATTAAAGAGTTTGAATTCGAATCCCAACAGAGGAAAAGAAAAATAATTTCGCAAGACAATATTTTCATAGAAACTGTGCCTATTCGGCTAAAGTTGTATATAAATTATGCCACTTGAGGCATCATATCTTTGAAAATAGCCAGACAACACATAATTTATATTTATGTAATTATGCCTTAAAGAGCATAATTTCTATGTAACTACATATAAACTCCGAAATCAGAGAGTCTGGGTTCGAACTCTAACATAGTAAAAAATAAAATTCGCAAGGCAAGTTTTCATAGAAATTATGTCGGACATGGCATAGTTTCTATCAAAGTACATGAAAATTATGCTTTGTCCAACATAGTTATGTAGTACTAATTCGCAAGACAAGTTTTCATAGAAATTATGTCGGACAAGACATAATTTCTATGTACCTTTTAGCGAATAGGCATATTTCTATTAAAATCTTGTCTTGTGAAATTGTAAATCTTGCCTTGCGATTTTTTTTAACTCTGTTGGGGTTCGAATTCAGAACCTCAAGAATATTTTTGATAATATTTTTAGGCGAATGACAAAAATTAAAGACCACCAATCGGGCAAAAGTTTCAAAATCAATGAAGGATTCATGGGGTTCAAATATTTATAATAAAAAAAGGATTCATGATCCTTTTAATCTTGTTAACTTAATTATGTTACATGGAGTTGAGACATCTGTACTTAATTTATGAACTTCAATACATAAGTAGCAAAGTAGGCAAAAGGGTTTGGATTGAATATCGATGTCATTAAAAAATATTCATGTGTGTTGTCCATGAAAAAGAAACAAAATTATACGTAGTAGACATATTGGGATGGACACAATATTTAAGGGTATGATTGTAGTTTAAATTATTAAATAAGATGATCACAAATTACATGTCCTGCATGCAAATAAATATTTGTAACTTAATCATAGTGAAGTAATATATATTCGTACTCTAATTTGTAATGTTTATAAAAAACATGGATTTAGTGAATTCATTGACTAACAATAAATATTTTCCATCATATGAGTGACCATGTCGATAGAAATTATGTTAGTTGATTGGTAAAAAGTTATTCGCACTTAATATTTATATTAAACTAATAAAGAAAATTTACTTTATATACATATTTATCTTTTAAGTATGATTAAGTAATTGAAAGAAATAATCTCTTAATTATTTTTATTAATGAAAAACATATATATATATATATATAGAAGTTACAATAGGAATATCATTTTTCTATTTTACTTCTAAATCTCTATTTTATAAGAAGACTAATAATACAATTATGGTAATATTACAGTCCTATTTAAGGTACAAGACTAATGTTAAATATATACCATATACAATGCCTACACTGCCCGTGTGGGCCCCATATATTTCTGTGTCCTTTAACATTGGGCTGGCCCAATATATTTAACACACCACCACAGTCATAACGAGCGGTCTTCGTACGCTGAGACTGTCTCTAAAATCTTCAAAAATGACCGAGGGAAGACTCTTTGTAAAGATGTCTGCAATTTGATATCGTGAAGGGACATGGCAGATGCGTATTTGTCCTTTAGCTACCTTCTGTCGAACAAAGTGAATATCCATCTCTATGTGTTTAGTACGCTGGTGCTGAACTGGATTACCAAAAAGGTAGATGACACTTATATTATCACAATACACCAAGGTAGCCTTCTCAATAGGACAATGAAGCTCTAAAAGTAGATTTCGTAACCAATATGACTCAGAAACCACATTGGCTACCCATCTATACTCGGCCTCTGCACTTGAACGTGAAAGCGTGGATTGACGCTTGGCAGACCATGAGACCAAGTTATTACCTAAAAATATGCAATAGCCAGACGTATCGCCCGTGTCGACAACCACCCCAATCAAGATCTCAGATAGAGACTAGTGTAGACGTCGACGAAGGATACAAATGCAAACCATACTCAAGTGTTACATGAATGTACCTAAGAAACACATTCATATGTTCAACTCTAGGATCATGCATAAATAAACACATCTGCTGTACGAAATATGTAATATCAGATCGTGTGAACGTCAGATTCTGAAGGGCGTCTGCAAGACTACGATAGTGGGTCGGATCCTCATAGGGAGAGCCAGCTGCAGCACCCAACTTGGGTTTAGTATCAACTGGAGTAGAAGTGGACTTACAGGATGACATCTCAGCCCTCTCAATGATCTCTGCTGCATACTTCCTCTGTGATAAGAACAATCCACCTGCATGACGAGTTACATCAATCCCCAAAAAGTAACTCAATGGGCTCAAGTCCTTCATGGCAAACTCAGAACTGAGCATTGTCATAATAGACTTGTGCAAAGCCTCAGAAGAGGCAGTCAAGATAATATCATCAACATATAATAGTATATAAGCCATGGAAGATCCTCGACGATATATGAATAATGAATTATCATACATGCTGTGAGAGAAACCCATAGTCGAAACATAATCAGCAAACATCTTATACCAAGCCCGTGGAGATTGCTTAAGCCCATACAATGACTTCCTCAATAGACAAACATGATTACGATATCTAGTATCCCTAAACCCCAAGGGCTGATGCATATAACTGTCTCATGAAGATCACCATGTAGAAAATTATTCTTCACATCTAGCTGATGAATAGGCCATGATTTCGAAAGAGCCAAGTTGAGCACAGTACGAATAGTCGCCGGCTTGACCACTGGGCTAAAAGTCTCACTACAATCCACACCAACCTGCTGAGTCTTACCATCACCTATAAGACGAGCCTTATGTCTTACAAACGAACCATCATAATTCTCTTTATGAGCAAAAATCCACATAGACCGAATAATATTAACACCAGATGGACGGGGCACCAACTCTCACATCTTATTATCAATAAGAGCATTATATTCATCGGTCATGGCAATCTTCCAATTATGATCATTTAAGGCAGACACAGGATTACGGGGTAAGAATGATTTAAGAACATTAGAATTAAAATTAAAATGTCTCTTTGGTTTAAAAATACCCCGTTGAATGTGAGTGATTAGACCTTGACTTTGGGTTGGACTGGGTGAATTTTGAGAATTTTCTGAAGTGATTTAAATTACCGTCGAAAGCGCCTCGACGCTGGGGAAAGGGGCCGCTACTCTAGAAGAACTGCAGAGCTCTCTGAAGTTTTGGCGCCGCGGCGCTAATGACGAGTTTGAAATAGTGTGGTCACTCGCTAGCAGGGGATGTGGCGCTGATGACGTTTATTCTGAAGAATGTAAAAAATGACGGAGAACATATGGGGAGATAACATCATCCAAAAAATCGTTAGAACTTTCTACTTTAGAAAAGGGAAATTGGGATTCATCAAAGAGAACATGATGATTAATGATGATTCGTTTAGAGGACAAATCAAAGCATTTATAACCACGGTGATTTGACGAAAAACCCAAAAACACACAAGGAGTAGAACATGCCTGAAGTTTATTGATCGTAGTGGATGGAAACATGCGAAGACCCTAAAATGAGAATATGACGGAGTCTTATTGTATAACACTTTGAGAGGGGATGAATATGTCAAACCTTTAGAGGGAAGAATATTTAGTAGATCAGTAGCCATTTGTAGTGCATGATGCCAAAATAATTGAGGAACAGAAGAATGAACCAATAAAGTGCGGACAATATTATTAATGGTACGAATTTTTCGCTCAACTTTCCCATTTTGTGAAGACGTACGAGGACAAGAAAAATGAAAATTTATCCCATTTTGAGCACAAAACTCCCTAAATTTCCCATTGTCATACACTTTGTCATTATCACATTGAATATTTTTTATTTTCCGTTCGAATTGCGTTCTTATGAAAGCTCTAAATTTTATGAAGATTGAAAAAAAATTGAGATTTTTTCGCAATAGGAAACGTCCATAAATATTTAAAATAGTCATCTAAGAATAAAACATAATAACGATGATCCATAGAACTGAGAACCGAAGATGTCCATAAATCACTATGAATAATCTCAAATGACATTGAAGTATTAGAATTCGAAGCTACAAATGGTAACTTAATATTTTTTTCCAATGCACAGGATTGACAAATCGGAGTACTACGCGTACCCTTACAAGAAATAAACTTATGTTTATCTAAGGAAGATAAAATAGAAGACCCCAGATGATCTAGACGAGCATGACACAAGGATGGAACATGAGCCGCAAAAGTTGATGGCATAGCTTGACGCGAGATGCTGAGACGCGGTGTGATTGGATAAAGATCTCCCCTACTGTCATATGTCATGAGATGACTCCTCGTCTTGAAATCCTTCACAGAAAAACCCAAATGGATCAAAATTAATAGAAACCCAATTATCAGTTGTGAATTTACGGGCATACACCAATTTTTTAATCAATTTTGGGGCATGAAGGGTATGTTTCAGGATAAGTGGTGCATGAGGAGGGTACAAAGTTGACCATAACACTTAATTGTAATAGAATTGCAATTACCAACAGTTATACCACGATTAGTACTAAAATTGGAATAAGATGAGAGAATACCTTATCGGATGTCATGTGGGTAGTGGCGCCGGTGTCCATGTAACAATTAGGGTCTGGTTGAGTCAAGTCAAGCGTGTGCATCGATGCTTCAATGTCAGTCTGAGTGGGGCCCACTGCGTGGTGGGCCTGATGGGGACGATGCCCAAGTATACTGGACTGCTGGTGCTGCCCATACGCTGGTCTAAAACCTGATTCTGACTTGGGAAGACGCTGGGCCGCGTCGATTGCACCGGCTGATACTGAGGCGCCGCGGTGCTGTAAGGCTGTGCCGCAGCGCTGTAACCCGGAGCCGCGGCGCTGGGACTCACTTCCACTGTGCAGGGGGACCTTGTGGGCTCCAGAACTGCTGCTGCTGACGGTTGCCCCCGTTGTTGCCGCCACGATTCTTGTCATTATTCTTCCGATTTTGGCCCTTCATACCACCCCCGTTGTTGTGATTTTGGGTCACGTTGGTTGGATTGGAATGAGAAAAATTAGAAGTAGTCATCATGACGACAGGGCTGGCCCCAATCGCCACTTTCTTAACCAATCCGGCTTCTTCCAAAGTAAGCATAGAACGAGCTTGATAAAATCCTGGCAGGGGGTTACTTTGACGAATAACCGAAGCAACACCGCTATAGGCCTCTGACAGGCCTAAAACCATCTGAAGAACTAGACGACTATTAGAAATAGGAGACCCCATGTTACTAAGTTGGTCTGCCAAGTCCTTGAGGCATTTGCAATAAGAAGAAACATTTTGAAAATTCACCATAGCCACATGTGAAAATCCCTGCTCAAGGATAACAATTCGTGAATGACTGTTATCTTGAAATATGTCTCGCAATCGATTCCACGCCGTCATAGCTGCGGAGTTGGGTTCCATAATCATCTGTAAAAGATCCAATGAGATAGTGACATAAATCCACTAAAGAACCTTGACATCAAACATGACCCATAATTCTGAATTTGCTTCTTTAGTGGGCACAACCGTCGTAGAATTAGACGTCGTATCACCCTCTTTTGGAGGAGTTGGAGGAATGATGTGGTGGATGACTTTATGTGCCAAAGCATGAATCTTAAATAATTCCGCCCACATACCTTATTGGACATTTTCTAGGTTAAGAACGATAGGGATAACACTCTTGATGTTAGAAACTGTGAGGGCAGGATGAAAAGTGTTCTTATCAGCCATAGGGAATAGAACAACAAGATTCGGAGAAGGAAATTTGGAGATAGGATTTTTTGGAGGGAAGAGTCGCGGCTTCGGAAGAAGACCGAGAAGAGGGCTGCGACGCTAGGGCTAGAAAATCGAGAAAAGCATAAGAAATTTTGAGGAGCGGAAGCATGGTAAAAAGAACCTAGACTCTTGATACCATGAAAGAAATAATCTCTTGATTATTCTTATTAATGAAAGACATATATATACAAGTTACAGTAGGAAGATCTTTTTTATATTCTACTTCTAAATCCCTATTCTATAAGGAAACTAATAATACAACTATGGTAATATTACAATCCTAATTAAGGTACAAGACTAATGGTAAATATATACCCTATACAATGCCTACACTGCCCATGTGGGCCCCATATATTTCCGTGTCCTTTAACATTGGGCTGGCCCAATATATTTAACAGTAATATGTACTCTATAATTTTTAATATTAATTATTTTATTTGAGGTATATACCAAATACATATAAGTATTTATCTACTGATTAGCTATAATCTTTTCTACTTTAGTCAATAGACTAATTTGGTCAGCCTCCACCATTATGAGAAGGAGAATTGAAGGTATATTTATCTCCAAATTTATTATCAAAGAAAAGTATGAATCACTTGCGAGAGAACAAATATAACCAAAAGAGAGAGGAGATACCATTATAACAATAATAAACCTACTATAATATCACAAGTAGAGTTTGGAGAGAGTTATGTACGTAGATTTTACCTATAATTTTGGAAAGATAGAGAAGTTGTTTCCGATAGACCAAAAAAATAAGCAGTAACAACAGGCAAAAAACAACAATAGTATAATAAAATGAACGAAGCTAAACAAATAACCGTATGAATAGAAAACTAAGAATAAGAAAATTCAAGAAATACTAATACTCCTGTTATGAAAAGAAAAATGCTCGACTACCTACTAGCCTACTATCCTAATTCTCGACCTCCACACCTTATAAAAACATGTCTTTAGTGAGCCGGAAGTTGTTGAGTTCTCCCACATCGGTGGGATAAATAGTCATTGGTCTCTTTATATGGCTTTGACAATCCTCCTCCATTTCAGCTAGCTTTTGGGGTTTAGGCTCAAGATCAATTATTTACATGGTATTAGAGTCATGCCCTTCCCAACTCATAGTTTTTAATATTGAGCCTCCGTCTTATGTTGTCCACGGCTCCACGCTCCATATATCCAGTTTTGGGCGTGCGGGGAGGGGGTTGAGTTCTCCCATATCAGTGGGATAAGTGATCAAGTGATCATTGGTCTCCTTATATGGATTGATCATTAATCTCCTCCATTTGAGTTAGTTTTTGGGGTTGAATTAGGCCTAAGATCAATTCTTTATATAAGTTGCATGTCATGTGTATCACCTCACCTCAATACTTCTTTGGCTTACCTCTACCTCTCTTCAGGCCTACTATGGTCAATCTCTCACACCTCCTTACTGGGCATCTACGCATCTTCTCTTCACATACCCGAACTATCGTAGCTTCATTTCCGGCATCTTGTCCACCATGGGGGATCACATCCATCTTATTTCGAATATTTTCATTTCTAATCTTATCTCTCCTGATATGTCCATACTTCTATCCTAATTCTTGACCTCCACACCTTATAAAAACATGTCTTTAGTGAGCCGGAAGTTGTTGAGTTCTCCCACATCGGTGGGATAAGTGGTCATTGGTCTTTTTGTATGTCTATGACAATCTTCCTCCATTTGAGCTAGCTATTGGGGTTGAGTTAGACCCAAGATCAATTCTTTACATGGTATTAGAGCTATACCCGTCCCAATTCATAATTTTTAATATTGGGCCTCCGTCTTATGTTGTCCACACTCCAGATATCCAGTCTTGGGCGTGCGAGGGGTGTTGATTTCTACCATATCGGTGGGATAAGTGATCATTGGTCTCCTTATATGGATTGAGCATTAATCCTCCTCCATAGTTAGCTTTTAGGGTTGAATTAGGCCTAAGATCCATTCTTTATGGAAGTTGCATGTCACGCGTAATCACTTCACCTCAATACTTCTTTAGCTTACCCCTACCTCTCTTCAGGCCTACTATGGTCAATCTCTCACACCTCCTTACTGGGACATCTACACATCTTCTTTTCACATACCGAACCATTTTAGCTTCATTTACGACATCTTGTCCACCATGGGATCACATCCATCTTATTTTGAATTTTCATTTCTAATTTTATCTCTCATGATATGTCCATACATCCATCTCAATATCCCAATTTATATTATTTTCACATTTTTAACATGAAAACTCTTGACTGATCAACAATTCGCATCATATAATATAGTCGGTCTGGTGGTACTACGTAGAACTTACTTTAAGAGAGAGACTATGAGTCTGTTTGGCCAAGCTTTTTTTAAAATAATTTTTGTTTCTTAGAAGTAGTTTTGTAGAAACTGTTTCTAGAGAATCTGTTAGGGTGTGTGGCCTATAAATTATAATTATAGAAGTACTTCTGAGAAACAGAAACAATTCCCCGTTTGACCTACATTTATGCAAAGAAACTAATTTTTTTTTAAAATATATTTAAAACTATTTAAAATATTATTTTCTACCATATGTTTATAAAAATTAGTATATCTTTACAATTTAATAATTTTTTTTAAATTATTTAATTGCAACATTTAATAAAAAAAATATTATATTGTACATAAGAAATGTAACAACAATATGATAGTCAATGACTCAATATGTCCAAAAGTTGAATACATTACATCATTACACAACTAATAAACTAGAATATAAAAATATTATTACGACCCGTGACTCATTAAGTAAGTGACAATGTTGTGGCGAACAGATTCCATACTAACATCATTCATCGATCCATCATGATCATCTGTCAAAGTCTTTGATGTTCCTCCAACATCTTCATCTCCTTCAACTTCAGGAACATAATTAGAGTCTGCATCACATTTATCAAATTCCAAATCTTCAAGTGCATGCCTTCTAATGTAGTTATGCATAGCCATAGTTGCCGCAATAATTTTTTTTTGTGTGTCTAATGGAAAACTTGACATTATTGATAATACCCTCCCGCTATTTGGAAAATGGCAAAGCTGAGGCATGTTGACATAAACAAATTTTCTATTACATGGGATGATGACGAGCGAGTGAATTTCAGCCACAGACATATAGCACATGCCAAGAGTCTTCAAGTTATCTAAAACAATATCAGGAGATTACATGGGATGATGACGAGCGAGTGAATTTCGAAGAATCTCCTGATATTGTTTTAGATAACTTGAAGACTCTTGGCATGTGCTATATGTATGTGGCTGACATGACTCCGAAGTTCTGGGAGAAGTTTCCAAATCTTGAAGAACTCAGGCTCAACATTGATGAATTTGGAGATGTCCCCTCAAATCTTAAGTTTTTGTCTAGGGACATTTTCTTGACGGAAGAAATAATTTCAAGTATTGCAAGACTGAGACACTTGAGACTCTTAAATTATTTGAGATATACTTTACGGGGAGAAATATTTGGGGCCTCAACGATAACGAGTTTCAAAAACTCAAGTTTTTGAAATTACATCATGTGTTTATGACCCGGTGGAATTGCTCAGAGGAATCATTTCCTAAGCTTGAAAAACTAGTTATAAAAAGTTGTTCCAAGCTTGAAGAGATCCCAATTGACTTTGCGTATATTCTTACATTGCTATCGATAGAAGTGATCGACTGTAGCGATTCAATTGGGAATTCAGCACTGAAGATTAAAGATGTTAGGTTTGGGTTTTTGAGAAGTAAATATTATATGAGATTACAAAAAAAAATTGTGAAAAGAAATATTGGCTTCCCGAGAAGCACTTTGGAGAAGCACCAACCTTCTCTTCCATTTTAAAATATTTTTTAGCTTTTTAAAAATATATTGACTTCTTGATAAGTATGTGTTTAATTCAAAAAGTGTTTCTTAAGTTTAAAAATAATCATAAAAATTTGGTCAAACACATGCTATATTAAGTGCAGAAACTTTTTGTCTCTTCCAAATTTTCCCCTCATTTAAAATATTGCGAGCACCATGTGCTGCTACATAGTATCCACAGTGAATTCATCATTGCATCCAGAAGGCTATTGAAAATAGAACCAATAGATAATTATAAGAAAAAAACAGGAACAGAAAGAAATGCTTATAAATTATCTTCACAAACTTGTATGTTTTGGACGTATGTTGCAATGTCAAACCTTATTATAACTATCAGTAATCATTCCCTCAGGAAAAAAATGTATATTACTGTTTAGTGCTAACTCCGTAATGGCAAACATAGAAAAATTTGCCAGTGACTCTTTTATGGACTATATGCTTAATTTATTTAATTAAATTTCCTTAAGCATAGGAGTGGTCCCACATTTGTGATCCTAAAAATGTTACTACTATTGTTTTCCCTCTTCAATAAATAAAACTAGGTTATTATTTGGACGTTGAGAGAGTTTGAAAACGGATTAACTCTTCAACAGCAAACTTAAATTGAAATTTTTGAAAGAATTAATCCCTTGATTATTTTTATTGATGAAAGACATATATATACAAGTTACAATCTTTTTCCTATTCTACTTCTAAATCTTTATTCTATATGGAGACTAATAACACAATTATGGTAAGACTACAAGACTAATTAATATACAAGTCTAATATATAAATATACCATAAATGATCTATTTAATATATATACGGATGGGGCTGGACGACCTTGGCCCAAAGCTGGGACACGGACTGCTCCTGGACTGCTGGCCCAAATCCTCTTGGCTTTATCTTGACAATATATTCAATATACATACAATATACATGTATATCATGTGTATATTGTATGTATATTTAACATACCCCGCAGTGATAGCGGAAGGTCTTCGTACGCTGAGACAATCTCTAAAATCTTCAAAAAGGACCGAGGGAAGACCCTTTGTAAAGATGTTTGCAATTTGATATCTAGAAGGGAATGACAGACACGTACTTGTCCTCGGACTACCTTTTCTCGAACAAAATGAATGTCCGTCTCTATATGTTTAGTGCGTTGGTGCTAAACTGAATTACCAGAGAGGTAGATGACACTAATATTATCAACACCAAGGTAGCTTTCTGAGTAGGACAATGGAGCTCTAAAAGAAGATTACGTAACCAACAAGACTCAGAAACCATATTGGCTACCCCTCGATACTCGGCCTCTGCACTTGAACGTGATAGCGTGGATTGACGCTTGGTAGACCATGAGACCAAGTTATTATCAAGAAACATACAATAGCCAGACGTAGACCGTTTGGTATCTGGGCAACCACCCCAATCAACATCTGTATATGAGACAAGTGTAGACGTCGACGAAGGATACAAATGCAAGTCATAATCAAGTGTCCACTGGATGTACCTAAGAATGTGTTTTAGCGCATTCATGTGCTCAATCCTGGGGTCATGCATAAACAAACACACCAGTTGTACGACATATGTACTATCAGGTCGCGTGAGTGTAAGATATTGAAGGGCCCCTGCAATACTACGATAGCGGGTCGAATCCTCATAGGGGGAGCCAGCTGCAGCGCCCAACTTTGGCTTAGTATCAACTGAAGTGGAAATGGACTTACAGGATGACATCCCAACCCTCTCAATGATCTCGGTTGCATACTTCATCTGTGATAAAAACAGGCCACCTGCATGACGAGTGACAGCAATCCCAAAAAAATAACTCAATGGCCCCAAGTCTTTCATGGCAAACTCAGAACTGAGCATTGTCATGATAGACTTTTGCAAAGCATCAGAAGAGACAGTCAAGATAATATCATCCACATATAATAGTATATAAGTCATGAAAGACCCCCGACGATATATGAATAATGAATTATCTGATGTGAGAGAACCCAATAATTGAAACATAGTCAGCAAACCTCTATACCAAGCTCGTAGAGACTGCTTAAGCCCATACAAAGACTTCTTCAACAAACAGACATGATGAAGATATCCAGTATCCCTAAATCTCAAAGGTTGATGCATATAGACTGTCTCCTTGAGATCACCATGTAGGAATACATTCTTTACGTCTAGCTGATAAATGGGTCATGCTTTCGAAAGAGCTAAGCTGAGCACAATGATTTATAAAATTAATTTAATTTAAATATTATGTGTTGTAAACAAAAGTTGATTTCTGAAATAAGTTCATATAAACACGGACAAAATCATTAAAATAAATTTTTTACTAACTTTATTCATAAGTGGGCATGAGGGTTTTCAGTTTTGTATTAGAATACCCGAGTAATTAAGACAAATAAAACGTTCTATATATTCCATATTTTGACAATTCAAGAAAAGGGAAGATTAACTATTGATTTTAGAAAGGTTGAAATTGTAAGGGGTCGTCTAGAAGTATATGAAAAAAAATAGATTTTGTACTAGTATAAAATTTACGTATGTTACTTCTATAACGTTTTGTTTTTGGTATAGTACATAAGTACTGACATATAATTTAAAAAAGAAAGAATGACTTTTCAAATGTATGATAAAAAATAAATCTTACATAAATGAGTTAATATAAATCATTTCATGAAGTTAATTTTTTTAAATATTAAAAGGCGATATTCTTTTTGGGACAGATAAAAAAAAAAACGTTACGTAAAATAGGACATCATTTATGTAAAACAACATAACTTTCATTTTTGACACAACTTACACGGGATTTATATACTTTTGTCATTTTATTTTCTAGTGGTATTTGATAGGGCACAACAATTGAGAAAGAAAGAAAGTGTAATGATTTGAAAGTCACAAAAATTTTGTTTATTTTGTCGAGAAAATTTTAAAGTGCCCTCCCCGAACATTTATTTGCTTAGAAATGCTGGTTTTTTCAATTGCTCTTGATGCATGTAATGGAATCGAGGACTATACCTTGACTTACAGGGATGAATAACACGTTTCCCGAGGTGATCGTGTAGGTTTCAGATCTATTTTGGTAGGTTTGAGAAATTTCAAGTTAAGAGAATACAAAAGTTTGACCTATGTTCCATTCGTAGTTTTGTCGGTTCCATTAACTCCGGAAAGAAGTTTATGAATTAGTTGAGTCTTTGGTTCGATTTTCGAGGCAGTCCGATGAGTTTTGGGTGGTTGGTTGTAAAATTGTGAAATTAGAACTTAAGAGTTGACTTTAGTCAAACCCGAGCCTTAGAGACTTTTTCTGAGAGTTTCGAGTGCGCGAGCGTGTCCAAAATACATTTTCTGAGGTTTATGTTATTTGGCTTACGTATGATTTTCGAGGGTTGATTCGGATTTGGAGAGAAACCAGAAAAATCTGGTGCCTACTATTTGGTTTCTTTCTTCTCTATCGCGAGGGAGGGAGCGTGATCGCGAGCCTTGATGAAATTAGGCTCTCGCGATCGCGAGGGTAGTGGTCGCGGTCGCGTGCACACGCATCTGGATGGAGGCTGAGTCGCGGTGCTTCGCGATCGTGTCGTCTCGTCCGCGATCGCGACGAGTCTTGCGGGTTCGGGTTAACCTTTCACGATGGCGAGTGGGGTCTCGCGATTGCAAAAGAGACACTATAGCAGCAATAGTAAAAAGCCATAAACGAGTTTCTAGTCTCCATTTTTATTTTTCAAAGTTCCTAAGCTCGACCATTGTGTAATTCAAGTGTAAATTCAAGGTTCTTCACTTAGGTAATTTCTAATTTCATTAGTATATTCCATTATTATAGACTTTAATCCATGTTTTGGGAATGGAAAAAGGGGGAATTGACTTATGTTGAGAATAATATAGCTTTTAATTGAGAATTGGGGGTTAAGTATGGAACTATTGTTATTTATATGGTATATTAGTGATATATTTGACTAGTAGAAAGTAATTACTTGATCAATTGCATGCTCAAAACTTTTTTAATAATTGAGAATTTTTTTTAGGGTTTGAATTTGGGATTTTGTCATATTTTAAAATTGAGGACCCAATTGGAGTCTGTTGTTTAATTAACTTGGTACTATGACTATCTAAAATGTATGGATACTATTTGGGTAGAAAAGTATGTATTTTGATAATGTGGGTTTGGGGTCCCTTTGTAAATTCGCTTGGTGATTATGGGTATCAATCAGACTGTAATCTCATCTAATCGATATGATTGATAATAGTGGGCTCGTGAGGAGGCTTAACGAAAGGGAAAAGCTATCGCATGACTTCTTCGACTCTATTCAGGCAAGTTGAGACTTTCTAGACTGTAGTGTAGCGTTTATGTATTGGTATGCTTGTAATAAAATAAAGGGAGTAATGGAAATTTGAGGGTCCCATATTAGTGAGGTGATGAGCACTAATACGGGTACCGGGTGAAATTAATTGAGTAATTTATGAACTAGAAATGACGCATGTGAAGGAGTTTATGTGTTTAGCCTTTGGACCACAATGTGCGGTGCAAAAGTCCGCTTAGGTTGATATGGTTGTTGTTTACTTGGGCTTGTAGCCACTTGATATTATATTCTGATTTACTTGTCATGCATTCTTTCATCACTCTACATCTCGTCCAAACACTTGAATATAAGTTGTTAAATACTGTTGATTTCATGATGTATGCATATTCATATCATTCATAAATTTTATATCTGTCATTGGATTACTGATATATCATTGATAATGGCTTGGGAAGTCATATTGAGGATATGGTACATGATTACGAGAGTGATGACTGGTTATTACATTCAACACAGAGCTGGTATCAGATGAGACATTTTTAATGGGTATATGGACCTCATGAGTCCCCCGTGGGTCACGTGAAACAACTACTGTAGCAGCGTGTGTATACCATGTACATATTTTCATTGCATACATTCATATCATCTGCATTGCATTCATTCTCATTTTGATATGTATTTGATATTGTGTGTACTCGATGTTGATTTTTGATAGACTACTTGATCTTGTGACTTGATAGAGAAAATATTGATACTTGAGACTTGTAACAGGTGTTAGGTTGAGTTGTGAGGCTTGATGGGACTACACGCCCGATTATGAGGTTTAGGCTGAATTTTGTACAAACCTGAGAATAGGAAAGAACTTGTACACTATTGAACTGTAGATTTATTGTTAGTTTCATTAACTGATTATAATATACCTAAGTGACTAACTAGTAGAGAGATATCGGAAAGTACCAACCCTCGCCATCGCTATAGCTAGGGTAGGTCGACGATGCTACTGAGTACACGTGTTTCTCGTACTCACTCTACGCTCGTTGCACTCTATGTGCAGGTACTGAGTCAGGAGGTGACGAAGCAGTTGATAGAGTGTAGCTTGTTAGAGATCACTTGGAGACTTCAGGGTGAGCCGTTGATGCATTTTCGGCACTGAAGCTCCCTCTCTATCTTTATCTTTCTGTCATTTACATTCAGACATCATTTCTATTTTTATTAGGACTTGTACTCATATTAGAGCTTTGTACTCATGACCACCGAATCTATTTGGGGTTTTCTTCAGATTATGTATTTAATTTAGAGACTTGTTAATTACTTCTCTTCTACTTTTTAAATTTTTGCATATATTTCCGCATGTTCTTATATTGTACGAGTAGGGTTCACCTACGTGTTAGGGTAGTTGTCTTCTCGGAATAATGAAATTTTGGATCATGACAGAAATATTTGACATAAGTGTCATCAAAATTTATAATTTTAAATATATCATGATATTTCTATAAATGCGAGCATATTACCAAGCGTAAAATAAAAAATAAAAATCAAAGAGTTTTCAAATTAACCCAAAAAGAACAAGGCTGATATAGAAGATGGTACATCGAGAATATTAAAATTTTTATATGTAAATGAATGTGATATAAAAGTAAATGTATTAAAAATACGTGCATATTAGCATCTAACATACTTTTAAATTGGACAACTCTTACCTAATAATGTTTTATATTATTTTTTGTTGCATAACAATTTTTATACTGTTTTATAATAGCGATAATAATATAAAGATTGTTGTAGGATGGTAATACTGTTTTATTGTATTAATCTCACTTCAGAAGTCTTTCTCATTAATACAAATATATATAGTGTGTACAATGTGGAATCATAATACAATAAGGATCTTATGTCTATCATAATTATACAACAATAAATATTACAAAATATATGGAGTATATTTTAATAAACATATGGCGGATATATGAGATAAATCGTATTATGAGATAAATATATGACAAATATGTTATCATAGTACACCTAAGACGCCTTACACAAGGGACACTGAAGCTCCAAAAGAAGGTTTCAGAGCCAACAGATCTCAACAACAATATTTGCAACACCTCTATACTCTACTTCTGCACTCGAACGGGATAATGTAGCTTGCCTTTTGGCAGACCAAGAAATGAGATTATCCCCTAAGACACACAATAGCCGGAGGTGGAGCGACGCGTGTCCGACCAGCCAGCCCAATCAGCATCCGTATATGATAACAACCTGATCGTGCTGAGGGGGTATAGATACAATCTATAGTTGAATGTGCCCTTAACGTATCGAATAATACACTTAATGACAGTAAAATGAGGCTCCTTTAGGGGCATGCATGAATAAGCACACCTGCTGAATATCATCAGCAATATCAGGCCTGGTGAATGTAACATATTTGTAACATCCCGTAATTTTGGACAATTGTTTGAGTACTTAAACGTAGGCAAGTGGACCCGGGCCTCGGGGAATTTATGTTATATTTACATATGCTAATAAAGAGATTAGTATATAAAAAGATAAAATCCCAAAATAATTTTAGACGTAACGAGTATGACGACGGGGATCGGAAATAAATTTGGTGTGTGCTTAAAGAGGTTATGGACCAGTGTCATATCACACAAATTATGACATTGAGTATATGAAGGTCTTATAAATCATTACGATTTAAGTGAATTGGGATCGCAAAATTAATTGTGTGTGTGATTGATTATTTTTAGTAGAGGAGCCCAAATTACCATTTTCCAAAAGTAATACTTCATCTATCAAACTATCACGACCCGACCCGACTGACCGCGACCCGACGCCCTAATTGGACACCCTTACTGACCTGTCACATATAATCCAACTGACATCCAAAAACAATACATAAATCCCGTGAAATAGCTGCTGACGCATGACGTCATATATATATATATATATATATATATATATATATATATATATATACCAAATTAAACTTGTCTCCTAATGAGTCACATATAATCAAATATAACGAGGGAGGCAAGCCGACATTGCCGCCACTATACGATATCACCTATATACGAGAACATCTCAAAACAGAGTACAACAACACAGCTGACCAAAACAGGTTTACAAATCCACATATGTACAACCCACAACTGTCTACAAACCTCTATGAGAAGGATAATGAAATATGACGGGACAGGACCCCGTCGTGCCCCTAAATATACATAAATAAAAAATGAGGTTCTGTACCAAAATGACAAAGCTCCGAATCAATGGAGCTCTCTAAACAGCTGAACAGGAATCCTAGACTGGAGGATCACCAAACTGAGCACCTGTACCTGCGGGCATGAACGCAGCCCCCCGAGGAAAAGGGGTTCAGTACGAAATAATGTACTGAGTATGTAAAATATGTAGTACTGTAAAGCAGATCATAACTGGCCAATAGATAACAGGAAACATGTACGATTCTCAAATACCAAATCCAGCTGTGCCATATAAAATATAGAGTCAACTGTGCCTAATAAAAATAGAGTCATATATACACTGCCCGACATTCTAGTGAAGGACGCGATGAAATCATATACTGTCAGGTTCATTCTGGGACTCGGTAAAATCATATATTGCCCGGCCCTTTGGTGAGGACGCGGTGAAATATAATATCCTGGGTATCTATACCCGCATCATATGTATATAAACGGCCCGACCCTCTAATGAGGGACGCGGTGAATCATACAAGGAATCTGCGCGCATATCTTCCCGGTCTGGGACGCGGTGAGGTGGAATAATAACACTTTGCACGAGTAGATATCATGAGCAACCATATGTAATTTAAATCATCATTTGACTCTCAATAAAATCATTAAATGAATTTTTTACTAGAAGATCAAAGACACTTCTCATAACACATATCATTAGGAATTAAATTGTGTAGAAATCATGTACGTCCGTCGTACGTTCATTAAATAATGCCAAAAAGAAAGAAGGAAGAGTTTCACATACCTTTTAGTCGAACTAACCAACTCAATATTAGAATACGTCTTGTCTAGTACTTCAACCTATAATAATGGTAATACGTATGTCAATTCTATGATTACTAGCATACTTTATATCGAATGACGATTTCTTATTCTATAAAAATTCGGGCAACACTTCCCCTATTTCTATACATATCCTCAACTTATAAACAAAGCCAACAATACCAAATAACAAGATGCAACTTGAAGGTATAATAAAAACAATCCCAACTACTCCATATACACTACCATAATCCTTCTTTCTCTTTACATTTATGGAATACAACTACCATAATAACCAAGGTGATTTATACACCTATTTATCATGTCAATCTAACTCCTCTAATCATATTAGAACAACCCTCAAAACAGTCCATACTTCAACAATAATAAAAGTGCAAAGTAACACCTTTCTACACCTTAATTCTTTCGGGGCATACATTAGCAATTACCACATTGAACATGCTTCATTGTAACTAAATTTCCAGCATTATAATTTTATCAAAACAGCCCCTAATGCATCACGACAATGTCCAACAATTTCATGCAAGTTTTCGGCCAACATCCACATTACCAAAGCCCTTTCCTTAACTTCTTAAAATCCAATTCATGTTTCAACAATTTCATATAACAATTAAAACTTAAACATCAAGATTTCCTTCATTTATAACATGCAATTAGTGATTAACAACACAACACACGAATCCAAGGTATACAAAAACAATCCTAAAATCGGCTACAACATCCACAAATCGCATGCATTGTCTTAAATTCCAAGTTCTCTTTATTAAGAGTTTATCCCTTAACTACAACATCATTAATCCTCCAAATACTCTATGAAAAGAAGAATTTTTACCTCAAAATGAAGCACAAAACAGTCCCTAAATGTCACGCACACTGCTCCTATTTTCCTTCTCCATTTCCACCATTTCTTCAACTCCAATTGGTATGCATGTATTCTACAAGTTTAATCCATCATTCTCACATGTTTTTCCTCCAAACACTTCATCTTAAACTTGAATTTTCTGGGCTTATAATCTCGGCACAGTGCAGTGGCGTTATGCCCACTGTTTGTGGTGTTACTTGGTTTGAATTTTTTGGAAGAAATTAAGCTAGAAAGGAAAAATAAAAGTTTGATTTTTTTTTTTTGGCTATGGAGGGTTATATTTTCGGCCAAGAAAGGAAGAGAGGAGAGGAGAGTGAAATGAAATTTTGAAATGAAGTGTGGGAAGGTGAGGAGTTTTAAGGTTAAAGAAAATCTGAAAATTTATTTGCAATGTGGTCCAATTCTCTTAAATGTCTTCTTAAAAAACCCCTCAAGTAATAATTAAAGCATAGATCCCACTTCTTCTAATTCCCGAAAATTTCATAAGGTCTCGTATCCTCGTCGTCATAACTTATATAATACGTTACTAATCCATAACGGAAATATATATAACTATCATTTTCAATTTCCATCGTCACGCTCGTTGTAACCAAAAAATTCTCCAGAATCACATCCTTCGTATACTAACTTCCGGATTAGCATATATAAACATACTTTATATCCAATATTTGAATCTTACTTCTTTAATGACGTTCTTAATTATCACCTTAAACTTACAAGGTGTAACATTCTTCCCCCCCTTAGAAACATTCGTCCTCGAAGTTCATCATAGGTCTCATGCTAGAATTGTTTTGGCAGAGTCTCCTTTATAACTATGCTTATCCACCTATATTCAGCCAACCAACAGATGCCTCACAGGGTCACAATATAACACATATGCAATTCATCAATTACTATAAGCAAATAAGGGATCAAGTTGAATTACCTGTAGGCCTAAGGAACAATTGGGGATACTTCTTCTTCATATCATCTTCTGCTTCCTAAGTCATTTCTTCCCTATTGTTGTTCCGCCACAATACCTTGACGGAAGCCACATCCTTCGTACGTAATCTCCTGACCTGGCGATCAAGTATGGCTATGGGACTCTCCTCATACGACAACTCTTCTATCACCTGGACATCATCCACTAGAAAGACTCTAGAAGGATCACCGATACACTTACGCAGTATCGACACATGGAAGACTGGGTGTACCGCTTCTAAGTCAGATGGTAGATCTAACTCATAGGTAACCTTTCCTATCCTACGAATAATCTGGTAAGGCCCAATGTATCTTGGGCTAAGCTTTCATTTCTTACCTGTCACGCCCCGAACCTCGAACCCGCGACTGGTGCCCTACATGATCACCATTCTACACATACAACATGAGTAATACGCGGAAAATAAATAACACTCATTTTTTTCTTAAAACCAAGGCAAAGCCGACAAGGCTGTCATAATATAAATCACCCAAAGCAAAAGGGTCTACACTGTCCAACAATGTAAAAACAACTCTAGTCAGTCCAACCCACATATGAATACAGACCTCTAAGATTTTGGACAAATACTATGACGGGACAAGGCCCCGCCGTACCTCTGAATATACATATCCATAATGACAAGCTCCAGAACATTGGAGCTATCCCAAAATGCTGAACAAGGATCCTAAGCTCACGGATCCACAACTGTGTACCTAGACCTGCGGACATGAACGCGATCCCAGAAGCGGGTCGATAACAAGTACAAAGTATGGAACGAAAAATACGATGCGATGCAAGATCATAACTGTACAAAAGAATGACAGGGGCAAGTATGAAAATCAAATACCAGATCCTACCGTGTCATATAACAATCTGAGCCAACTGTACCTTGTATCACTGTACTACTATAACACAATACCACTTTCACATATGAAAGCCATGTCAAAATCAGGGACACCTACCCTCAGCATATAATATCCAGAAGCATGCTCGTGGAATACAACATCACTGTCGGCATGTAACGAGCATAATATATAACCAGTTATGTCAAAGTTAAGGACACATGTCCTCAAAGTCATTATACAATTCTAACCATGGGTCTATTACACCCGCATAGGTCACGTGGACCCGCATGAGGCAATTTCCTCGCATAGGACTGTTTTACTCGCATAGGTCACGTGGACCTGCATGAGGTATTCCTCGCATAGGACTATTTCACCCGCATAGGTCACGTGGACCCGCATGAGGTATTCCTCGCATAGGACTATTTCACCCGCATGAGAATATTTCACCCGCATGGACCCTGTGTGCCCGCAATGAGTATATCCGCCATACTCGCATCATGGGTAGCAAATCTATGGAAATGTATAATGTCTTGGGAGTTTACCCCACAATTATACTCAGAAGGTGTATAACGTCTTGGGTGTTTACCCCGCATTTATACTCAAGAGGTGTATAACGTCTTGGGGTTTACCCCGCATTTATACTCATAACACTAGCACCAATGGTTATCATGAAAAACATATACAAGTTAAGATAATCCTTAACTCTCATCATCATAAAATAAATAAACCATCATTTTAGCAAACCAAAACAATACCATGCCTTTCCTTTTTAACAAACCAAGACAATTTCCATGCCTTCATTTTTAACAATTTAAAACACTTACCATTTAAGCAAGCCAAAGTACTATCAAGGAACAAGATAGAATGACTATCATTTAAGCAAGCCAAAGTACTATCAAGGCATTAACACACCTTGCATCACTAAGGATTAAAGTCCATTTCGACAATGATGCGTGGCAGACATTCACTTTATAAACTAAATTTCCATTTTAGGAAAACCCAAGTACTACATGTATCGTTAGAAAGTAGGACCCAATACATGTATCATTTTGAAACCATCATTTAGGAGATCGAGACACTTATCATTCCAAGTATCTTTCTAAGATATGATTTTGGTAAATTGATCGGTGTATTTTATATACACCTTTTGAGTCAGTTTTAGTTAGTCTTTTGTCCCGTTTTGCACATATAAGTGTCGTATTAGGATAGTTTTCCTTTCTTTTGAGTCAAAGTGGTTAAAATGGCCAAATGACGGAAAAAGAGCTAAAAGAGGGCAAAGAGAGATCCTGAGCTAAAAGCAGATAAAGTGGCGAACGAGTGAAACCAGACCAGTATGGCCTCCTGCGATCGAAGCGAGCGCGGCGCCACTATCGAAGAAGAAGACTCGGCGCCGCGGCCATGAACGCGGCGCTAAACACCGCTACGAAGTTGCAGTCTTGCGCCGCATGCCAGAATCGGGCGCCAAATCACCCGACGGATTGCGAAGTTCGGCGCCGGCTGTCTGCGCAGGCGCGGCGCTTGAAAAATAAGGGTTTCAGACGGATTTTGGGCCAGCTGCGGGGAAAAGTTGAGGCGGTTTTCAGCCTATAAAAGGAGAACCCTAGGCAGTTTTTAAGGGTTCCCCTTCTTGCACAACACAAGGCTTCTTGCTTGGAGATTGGAGACCATAGTTTAGTAATTTCTTTTCCTTTTCTTTACTTTATTTCAGTTTTTGTATGATGAACATGAGATTAGTTCTTGTCATGTCAATGGCTAGAAACTAATTCATCTATAGGGCTTTCCATATTGAATCTCTAGAAACTTATGTTATGATTTAATGCATGCTTATGTTTATTCTTCTTCTTGTTGAGATCTATTCAATAATTGAATTGAATGCTTGGTAGTTAATTGACAACTAATTATCACTATATGATTTCTAATCAGACTCCGAAAGGGGGGGATTGTGAATATGCTGTAAGTTGGGTAGACATTCTTGGGTTGGGGATGAAAATACCTCAATTATTTATGTAGCGTTAATGAGAGGCTTAACAACCCTAATTTTGCGCATAGTGCGTGACGGTTAACTAGGTTTTTGCTCTTAATCCTCATATAGAGTTATCCTTATCACCGAAAGGTAGGTAGGGTGCGATACTGGGGTTGAGTGTTTATATAACCCTAACGGGGGTATAAAACGATTTCGTAAACCTGCTTTCTCCGAAAGAAGAAGACCATAGTTCGTTGCATTAATAAATAACATAAGCGGATAGTGAGGAGACGTGGAAGCCCTATTCCCATCACAACTGAAATAAACCTATAGTTAAATTAGCTTTTATAATTACTAGTTATAAACCACAAACTCAAATATCAATCACCAAATAGATACCAAAAGATAGATAGTTGGTACTTGAACCCTAATCCTTGTGGACGATATTCGGTCTTACCTGGACTATATTACTTGTCACGATAACGTGCACTTGCGTTTAAGTGTGTGCATCTTACCGCGCATCAAGTTTTTGGCGCCGTTGACGGGGATTAGGCATAGTTCAATATCAAATTTGTCTATTTTTAATTTCTAATTTGGTTTTTAATTTCTATTTTTTTTAAATTTTTACGTTTTTTTTTTATTATTTTCAGAAAATTCGAGGTACCGTGATTGGTTGTTTGTTTTTGATCTATTTCAGAAAATCAGTTTATGCGAAGGAGAAGAGGAGCAGACACTCTTGTTCCCTACAATCCAGAGATTGAGAAAACCTGCAAACAGAACAGAAAGAATCAGCGGATTGCAACTTTGATAGAAATGGACGGAGGTCAAAACAATAACATGATGAGAGAATGGTTAGGTGAAAATCAACATAACCCAGGAATGCCTCGGCAAGTGCCAATAGACGTGGAGGAGAGAGTCCAAATCCAGCCAGAAAGGAGTTTGGGGGACTATGTGCTGCCAAGAGTGAATGGAGCACATACATGCATTAGGCTCCCTGCAATAGGAGCCAACAACTTCGAGATAAAACCGGCGATTCTGAGCATGGTACAGCACACAATGCAATTCGTAGGACTGCCATCAGAGGATCCACATATGCACATAACTAATTTCTTGGAGCTATGTGCAACTTTCAGATATAACGGCGTTACTGATGATGCCGTCAGATTGAGGCTCTTTCCCTTCTCACTCAGGGACAGAGCAAAAGTATGGTTGAACTCCCTGCCGGCCGATTCGATTTTTACATGGCACGAGCTGGCACAGAAATTCCTAGCCAAGTTCTTTCCCCCGTGTAAAGCAGCAAAACTGAGAGGGGAGTTGAACAACTTCTACCAAGCAGATAGAGAGTCCTTATATGAATCTTGGGAAAGGTTCAAATATCTACAGAGAAAATGCCCACACCATTGCATTGAGTTGTGGAACTTGGTCCATATCTTCTACAACGGGCTGAGCAGTACAACCAGAACCATTATAGATACAGCAGCAGGTGGAGCATTCATGAGGAAAACAGCCCACGACGCTCATGAGTTATTAGAAGATATGGCCACTAACAACCATGTCACAGAAGAGAGGTCGACAAGTGGGAGAAGAACAGTGGGAGTCCACGAAATAGATGCTATTGCTGCCTTGAATGCCCAAGTGGCCCTTTTAGCGAAACAATTGCAGCAACATACAGTGTCAGTAAATGCGGTGCAGATGCCTAAAAGCTGTGAGATATGTGGTGGGCCACATACATTTGATAGGTGTCCTTCAGCTGATCCCAACAATATACCAATGGAGCAGGCAGAGTGTCAGGCCATAGGTAATTATCAGAGGCAACAAAACAACCCCTACTCCAACACTTATAATCCAGGGTGGAGGAACCACCCAAATTTCTCATGGAGAGGAGACCAGGGGCAGCAGAACCAACACCAGAACCTGCAGAACCTATACCAAGGGCAACAGAACCAATACCAGGGGCAGCAGAACCAATACAGGGGTCAGTACCAGAACCAGCAGAACCAGAATCAGCAACCCTTCATTCAAGCCCCACAGCATCAACAGTTCAATGCACCGATTCAACAAGAAAAGCCAGACGAGCTTAAAGCGGTACGGCGCACGCAATGCACCCGATTCGTAGCGAAGCTAGATCCTCATTCAGGAACTTGGAAACACAAGTGGGTCAGCTAGCAAAGCAGCAACAAAGAGCCACGAGGACATTGCTAAGCAACACAGGTAAATCCAGGGAGCAATGCCAGCGGCAATGAGAAGCGGCAACAATGGAGCGGTCACCTCGGCCCGAGTTGAGAAGAAGGCATAGTTAGAAAAAGAGAAGGTGATTGAGCCCAACCACCGTAGTAGAAAACTCCGGAGAAGGAGTATACTGAGAGAATGTCCCTTTTCCCCGAGACTACAAAAGGTGGTTGATAAACAATTCTCCAAATTTTTGGAGACATTTAGGAAAGTGCGTATCAACATACCTTTCATAGAAGCATTAGAGCGGATGCCCTCCTATTTCAAGTTTATGAAGGAGATCTTGGGGAAAAAGAAGAAGGCGCGGAATATGAGATAGTAGCACTAATGAGAAGAGTGTAGTGCTATCTTGCGAGAAAGAAGTTGCCACCAAAACTAAAGGATCTGGAAGCTTTACACTACCTTGCACATTGGGCGGGGTGACTTGCAATGAGCTTTATGTGATTTAGGGCGAGTATAAATCTGATTCCTTGTCGGTATTTAAAAGATTGGAGTTAGGTGAGGCGAACCAACCACGATAAGCTTCTGTTGGCCGCGAGCGATGGTTCATCCAAGGCAAGATTGAGGGCGTAATTGTGAAAGTAGGAAAATTCTTCTTTCTGCAGATTTCCTCATTCTTGATATGGAAGAAGATGCGAAATCCCTATCATATTGGGAGGCCATTCCTAGAAGCGGGAGAGCTTTGATTGATGTTGAAAGAGGAGAGTTAACATTAAGGGTGGAGAATGAAGAAATGGTGTTTAAAGTTTTTAAACACGTCATTGAGCCACCAACCATGAGTGGGTGCTTTGCAATCAGCACCATCAAACCCCCCTGCGAGCCAATACAAGTCAACCAAAGAAAGATGAGCCCGAGCGAGGCATGGTTTGCAGAAATTCTACTAAAGGAGGTATGTGTTCCTAAACTCCCCCTTACTGATAATGCTAATAATAAAAGAATAAAAAGAAAACGCAGAATGTGGAGGAAATGGATTTGTTGTGGGGTTAATCACCCTCACATTTATTAAGCTAAGGAGCTTGCGTCCGGCTAAAAGACGTTAAAAAGCGCTACTTGGGAGACAACCCAACGTTTTCAATTATGTTATTCAATTTTTGCCTTGATTATTTTAATTTCTCTAGAAACGATCTCACGGTCTTGGGGTCTTGTGTTTGTGTTATTGAGTGCAGGCAAATAAAGCGAAGGGCGAAAAGTGAACGAAAGCCGAGATTTCGAAAAAGCGGGTAGCGCGCGCGCCAGGAAGCGGCGCGGCGCCAAAAGAATCGAACAGCGCGAAGTTTAAGCGCGGCGCCAGGGAAGCGAGGCGCGGCGCCAAAATCGTAAAATTTGCCAAGTTTAGCGCGGCTGCAGAATGTAGCGCGGCGTAAAGTCCCGAAGGAGTCTGCGAAGATTGGCGCGGCACAAGCGGCGCGGCGCTGGCGAAATCGAAAACTTAAACGCCGAAAAGATTTTTTCCCCAAATTCCAATTTTAAAAACCTAACTCTCCCTCTCCAAAAACCCACGAAATTCCAAAAATTTGCCCACAAATCCTCCACAAATTAAACCCAACCACAACCAAAACTCTTAAATTCCTAAAAACCCTTAGCCATCTCAACCAACAAAGCTCCATTTCATAGCCTCAAACCACCAATTGAAAGAAGAACATCTTGAATCTTCTCATAAAAAGGTAATCTTTTTCTGTTCTTGAGTCCTTTACTGAAGTCACAGGAGGTAGTAGTTTGAAGGAGTATTGTATTTGAAGTAGTTTGGGTACTGAAAAGAGTAGAAAAGGAGTGTGGGTATTGGGTAGAAGAATTGAAGTTTGGGGGTGTTGTGTTCGCTGCTAAGTTGTAGATTGTGTAGGAAACATTTGTGCCATTAAATTGAAAGCTCCAGAAACTATTTTAAACCATGGCCACCAGGAAGAGAAGAGGCTCCACATCCACCCCAACCCCACATTACGATAATACTAGGTTTGTGAGCTATGAAGCCTTCCAAAGATACAAAAAGCTTGATACCAGACCCTTAATACCAGAAAGGGGAATGGACTACCAGAGGGAGTCATATGGGGAAGAAGATGTTTATGAGCCCATTCGGGCGATGATTGAGTTAAGGGGGTGGAGGAGATTCGTAAATCCGGAGAAGATAGCACCAATAATCACAATGATAGTGCGTGAATTTTATGCCAACTTTAGGAGAAGGTGGAAAGGGGATGCTTTGTTAGGGAGCTTATGTATGCGTGACGTGAGAGAATGTAAATGCACAATTGAAGGCGGTTGATGTTGAAGAAAGAAGTGATTGGAATCACTTTAGAACACGGTCTAGAAGCGAGCGACATTTGGAATGCCGTTGACACCGTGAGCTACCATGGGGCTGTTTTTATATTGGAAGAAATGGATCAAGAGCGAGCAGTGCGATTCAACAAAGTAGCCAAGGTTGGCTATATTTAAATCGGCGCGCGTGATTCCATCCACGCACTTCACCAGAGTGCGGAGGATAGGATTAAGCGATATATGGAATTATGAGGAATGACGATTGATGTGGGAAAGAAATAGTGCGAGCATTGAAGAAATCAGCGAGTTGGTGACAACGGTGGATTGGGACACGGTTCACTTATTACGGTCTACGCCACGTGAGTGCGGTCCCAAAACTACCATCGACACTCATGAGAGAAACCAGCTGCCGGTGTCCCGTGGGATAGTGCACTCTTTCCTGCACCCAAGCCCCAAAGACGTGACGGAGAGTACCAAAGCAGCGGCAGCGAGAGGCCGCGATGAGCGAGGATGAGCACGAAATAGGGAGCTCAATATGCGGCGAGAACCTAGCCACCAACGCGAAGCGAGAACCTCGGTGCAATGATGGAGCAAGTGCTCCAGAACCAGAGAATGATGATGCAACATTTCGGCACATTGATACAAGGACACAATGAGTTGAGACAGGGACAACATGAGTTGCGACAGCAATATGACAAGATGAGTTCCCTGTTCAGCCAATGGTCGATGCATTATCCACCGCCACCGCCACCACCACCATTTTAGCCAAAGTCTGTAAGTGTTTTTTTTTTAGTGTCTTTGAGTCTACACACATTGGGGACAATGTGTGATTTAAGTTTGGGGGTGTTTTATTTGTGTCTTGTTTTATTTGTGTCATGTTATGTTTTATTTAAGTCTTTTTGATTGTTTTATGTTTATTTTGAGTCACCATTTTGTTTTTCTTTTGAGTCATAATTGTCTGTCAAAGATCATGTATGCTGTAGTTGCTAGAAACACCTAGTGAAGTAAGGTGGAATAATGTAACGGAATTGAAGCAACTATCTAAACACTTAGGTTAGATATGCCAAAAACTCACAGAATCTGTCTATTTGGAGTTTCTTGCTTGAATTATGCATGCTAAATGATAAATGCTTATGTGTTATGATTGCTTGCTATTTGAGGCAAAATAGTTAGGATATGCATGTTAGGGAGATGACTCAGGCATTTCTTTGATATCCAATTTTTACCATTCTTTTCTATCCCGTACTTTAAAAATATCCCTAGTCAGCCCCATTGAGCCTAAATTTGAAACTTCTTCTTTGACACCCTATATTCCCACAAATTGTACCATAAGTGAAAATATGAAATAGTGGAATACATTGTGTTAAAAAAGAGACAAAAAGAGTGAATAAGTCTGTTGCACCCCAATACAAAAGTAATAAGAAATAGGCAAAAGCCTAAGTTTGGGGGTGCTTGTCATTATTATATACTTCATTCTCCCAAAACAAAAGAGGGGAAAGATAGAATTGAAATGAAGAAAAGAACAAAAAGAAAAGGGAAATACTGAAAAGCTAAAGAGCTTATGGTACACAAAAAATGAGCCTAAATGCCTATTTTTACCAATCCCTACCTAAGCCTACATTGCAACCCTTAAAGTCCTGAAGATCTCTTTTATGCATATCCAGAATTAGTGGAGAATAGCAAGTAAGCATACCATAAGATTTTTGAATTTATATGCATGATTTAGTATATTGACTTCCATTAAAGCATGATGAATATGAGTTTGCGAAATATCTAGCTTAATGTGCTGAAATGTCATGCTATATGTTCCTACATATTATTTTGCTAACCTTCATGTTTTTCTAGTCAACACTAATGCAGCAAAAGTAATCAATGGCAGTGAGTCTTTTATTTTCGTTCTTTGAGTCTTTTATTTCTTTCTTTCTATCTTTGCTCGAGGGCGAGCAAAGGTTAAGTTTGGGGGTATTTGATCGGTGTATTTTATATACACCTTTTGAGTCAGTTTTAGTTAGTCTTTTGTCCCGTTTTGCACATATAAGTGTCGTATTAGGATAGTTTTCCTTTCTTTTGAGTCAAAGTGGTTAAAATGGCAAAATGGCGGAAAAGGAGCTAAAAGAGGGCAAAAGAGGAGATCCTGAGCTAAAAGCAGAAAGTGGCGAACAGTGAAATCGGACAGCGCGCGGCCTCCTGCGATCGAAGCGAGCGGCGCCCACTATCGAAGAAGGCTGCGAAGACTTCGGCCGCTGTCAGCGAACGCGGCGCCTAAACACCCGCTACAGAGTTGCGTGGCGCGGCGCCGCCAGCCAGAATCGGGCGCGGCGCCAAATCACCCGACGGATTGCGAAGTTCCGGCGCGCGGCCCATGCGAACGCGGCGCCCGGCGAAAAATAAGGGTTTCAGACGGATTTTGGGCGAGCTGCAGGGAAAAGTTGAGGCGGTTTTCACTATAAAGGAGAACCCTAGCGCTTTTAAGGGTTCCCTTCGCACAACACAAGGCTTCTTGCTTGGAGATTGGAGACCATAATTTAGTAATTTCTTTTCCTTTTCTTTACTTTATTTCAGTTTTGCATGATGAACATGAGATTAGTTCTTGTCATGTCAATGGCTAGGAACTAATTCCTCTATAGGGCTTTCCATGTTGAATCTCTAGAAACTTATGTTATGATTTAATGCATGCTTATGGTTATTCTTCTTCTTGTTGAGATCTATCCAATAATTGAATTGAATGCTTGGTAGTTAATTGACAACTAATTATCACTATATGATTTCTAATCAGACTCCGAAAGGGGGGGGGGGGGGGATTGTGAATATGATGTAAGTTGGGTAGACATTCTTGTATTGGGGATGAAAATACCTCAATTATTTATGTAGCGTTAATGAGAGGCTTAACAACCCTAATTTTGCGCATGGTGCGTGACGGTTAACTAGGTTTTTGCTCTTAATCCTCCTATAGAGTTATCCTTATCACCGAAAGGTAGGTAGGGTGCGATACTGGGGTTGAGTGTTTATATAACCCTAACGGGAGTATAGAACGATTTCGTAAACCTGCTTTCTCCGAAAGAAGAAGACCATAGTTCGTTGCATTAATAAATAACATAAGCGGATAGTGAGGAGACGTTGAAGCCCTATTCCCATCACAACTGAAATAAACCTATAGTTAAATTAGCTTTTATAATTACTAGTTATAAACCACAAACTCAAATATCAATCACCAAATAGATACCAAAAGATAGATAGTTGGTACTTGAACCCTAATCCTTGTGGACGATATTCGGTCTTACCAGGACTATATTACTTGTCACGATAACGTGCACTTGCGTTTAAGTGTGTGCATCTTACCGCGCATCATAAATCAAGGTACTAGACCTCACGTGCTACTTTAAAACATCTTTGAACATCAAAGTGCCACATATCATGTATTATATTGAGGACTTAATCATGGACATTCTCACCCGATTTCCTTAAAATATTTTAAACCATCCCTTGACTTTCCACAAACTTGTTATAACAACTTCCCATAAAGCCGTTATAACCACCTTCATTTTAGAAAACTAAAGTACTACCACGTATTTCCTTTTAATACAACTAAGGCATTATCATGTCATGTAAGAGAATTGAACCCAAAGTACTTTGTACATCTATTCTTTATAAAAGAATCATTTCATGAAATATTAGGGCGTTGGAACCAAAAGTACTTTCACTATTAAAACCAAGTTACTTACTCTTTTAAACTCAAGTAACTTATACTTTTAAAACCAAGTAACTTATGCCTTTAAATCAAGTCACTTACTCTTCCCAATCAAATCATTTATTCTCTTTAAATCAATCAATTAACTTATACCTTTAACTCAAGTTACTTCCCCTTTCAAAATCAAGTAACCTATACATTTAAATCAAGTTACTTGTACTCTTTAACTCAAGTAACATATACTTTTCAAATCAAGTTACTTCTTCTTTCAAAATCAAGTAACATATACTTTTCAAAACCAAGTCTCATGTACTTACAAAATTAATACTTTTATGAGCCGTGAATAGGTTATACTCATTTATAACGATCTTGTTAAATCAGCCATGATCTAGAAAATGTAATACAATTTTGTCTTATCTTAGTTTCTATGCAGATGGAGAATTCTACTCATTTTAATATAATTGATTGTCGATACATTTTCATTAACGCTGCAATGGCTTGTTCGATACCTATTCTCATTAGTGTAGTAAATTAGCAAGGTCACTCGACTCCAATACTTCCTAACGACTCTTACCAACATCCCCCATAAGACTTGGTAAGAACTTAGGAATATTCTCGACATGCATTTAGCATAAAATCAATAACATGACTACTTCCTATGATAAGGAAAGTATACTCAAGAATAAGTCATGTATACTCCTAACAACAAGACAAGTATACCTCAAATATCCAGTCATGTATACTCCTAACAACAAGGCAAGTATACTTCAAATATCAAGACAAGTATATCCTAACAACAGGGCAAGTATACCTCAAATATCCAGTCATGTATACTCCTAACAACAAGACAAGTATACTTCAAATATCAAGGCAAGTATACTCCTAACAACAGGGCAAGTATACTTCAAGCAACAAGTCATGTATACTCCTAATAACAAGGCAAGTATACCATAAAAATACTCATGTCTATAGAAAGAAGAAGTTCACATACCTCGTGACGACTAACCAATACGACAAGTAGCAAAATACTCCAAAGTACTTCAACTTCATCGGCTATTCCTTAAGCCAAGTAGACTCTGCTACACGTAGTACTTCAACCTAAAATGTCCATAGTACTTCTATCAATATCATAGTTACTATTGTAAGACTTATACCAAATAATTGCCCTCTAATTCTACGGAAAATCGGGCAGCACTTCCTTTGTTTCTACGTACTTTTCCACCTTTTCTAAGGCCCGTATTCATCAACCAACAAGCCATATTTAAGGCGCAACCAACAATTAACCAAAGGGGATTACACGCCTAACATGACGTGTAAAATTTTGCCCCACAATTAATATAAAAACTGTCCATTTCCTTAAGGCAATTCTCGGCTCAAATGTGTAACAACATAAAGTTCATTCCAATTCCTTTTCAATCCAAATTGTTATTCTAACATGTTATATAGCCGCAATCGATTATAACAACTATAATCCCTTATTTCTATAACATGCGACGATCGTAACTAACAATTAAATTGAATTACAATCTTAATGGCTAACATGAACTTTTTTCGGATTTTAGGCTTCCAATATTCCATACACTTATCAATCTTCATAATATATATCTCATGATCATCTATTACTTTCATAACATGGAATCTTTAATTACAATAGTAAGACGAAGATTATTACCTCAATAAGCCCAAATCTAATCCAAGATTCAAAGTCGATCCTTAGCAACTTTAGCTCCTCTTCTTGACGTTCAAATCCACTCCAAGCAACCCTTGGAAGCTCATGAAGAACTCTTCTTCAAGTTCTAACTCAATCTATGAAAAACCTCTTAGATTTTCATGTTGCGACTAACGTAAAAACGTAGTTTTTCTGGGATTTTTGTATTGAGATATCCTTAGAATACCTTAAGGGATCTTAAGTTTGAATATTGAGATTTATGAAGCAAGATTGAAGAATTTTTCTATTTTTTTTTTAGCTATGGCCGAGAGCCTCCATAAGGGCTCACAAGATTGCCCATTTTTTTTCTAAGTATTGAAATGATCTAGTCTTGCACTAGTAGTAGTAATATATAAGGAGACCAAAGGCTAGGATTAATCCAAATGGAAGGCTAGGATGAGGTCAATTATCTCAAGCTCCCACTTGACTTCCTTGACTTGGTCAATTTCTTTTCATCCAACTAGCCCATGTGGAGGGTGACACGTGTCGCCCTCCTATTGGTCTAAAATATTTCATTTCCCAAAATTTCCATAATTCGTCAAAATATCGAAAGCCTCGTGGGCCCCACAAAACGTAAAATTTCTCGGGTGGGCCCCACGTAACCAAATCCGTAAATAAATTTTCACAATCTCAAATAACAATTCTGGGAACCCAATTCTTACTAACAAATATTTTTCCTTCCTGAGGTTCAGAAGATTTTCCTTAGAAATAACAACTCTTTCTTTCGTTCAAATTTATAAATCCTGATTCCTTACGTACATTCTCTTAAACATGTCCTGGAATTACGGGGTGTAACATTACCGAACCTCATTACACCCTTCATGGGTGACACCTTCAAGAACACCCAATCATCAACCTGAAACTCCAAGTGTCGACGTCAATTATCAGCATATGACTTTTGTCGACTCCGGGCTGCTAATAATCTCTCCTGAATAAGCTTCACCTTATCAACAACTTGTTGAACCATGTCTGGGCCGATTAACTTAGTCTCACCTACATCAAACCAACCAATAGGTGACTTGCACTTCCTCCAGTATAAGGCCTCGTACGGGGCCATCTGGATACTAGAATGGTAGTTGTTGTTATAAGAAAACTCAATGAGTGGTAAATGATCATCCCAGCTACCTCTGAAGTCAATAGTACAGGCTCTCAACATATCCTCTAATGTCTGAATAGTACGCTCTGCCTGCCCATCAGTCTGGGGATGAAATGTTGCGCTAAGATTCACCTGTGTCCCCAATCCATTCTGGAACGATCTCCAAAAGTTAGCTGTAAACTGAGACCCTCTGTCCGATATGATAGAGGTGGGAACCACATGTAGTCTCACTATCTCCCTGATGTATAGCCTAGCATAGTCCTCAGCTGAATAAGTAGTCTTGCCTGGAAGAAAATGGACTGATTTCATCAGCCTGTCCACAATAACCCATATGGAGTCACACTACCGCTGAGTGCGATGTAAGCCTGTAATAAAATCCATATTAATCACTTCCCACTTTTAAGTTGGGATCTCTATCTCCTGCAACAATCCACCAGGCTTCTGATGCTCAACCTTAACCTGTTGACAATTCGGGCACTGAGCAACAAACTCTGCTATGTCCCTTTTCATGCCATCCAACCAATATAAACATCTGAGGTCATGATACATCTTCGTTGACCCTGGATGAATGGAATAACGGGCATTGTGTGCCTCTCCCATAGCCTTCTATCGTAGCCCTACAATATCCGGTACACATAGCCTACCTTCATACCTTAGCACACCATCAGGTGCAACCTCAAATAGAGTCTTCTCCTTTCGGAGAGCTGCATCTCTATACCGTGCCAAAACAGGATTCTCATACTGATGTCTCTTTACCTCTTCTACGATAGAGGACTCAACAACTTCTCGAACAAGAACCCACTATCTCCTGAATCCACCAACCGGACTCCAAGACTAGCTAGCCTGTATATCTCATGAACCATTTCCTTTCTGTCTGGCTGCACATCCATCAAGCTACCCATAGATCTATGGCTAAGAGCATCTGCTACAACATTGATTTCCCTGGGTGGTATAGAATATCTACATCATAGTCCTTTAGCAACTCTAGCCACCGTCTCTGCCGTAGGTTCAACTCTTTCTGCTTAAAGATATATTGGAGACTCTTATGATCCGTAAAAATGCCAACGTTGATTGTAGAGAGAAGTTGGTTCGATTTCAGTTTCCAGGCGAGCCAGTGTTACACCCCGTAGTTCAGGTCATGCTTTTGAGAACGTACGAAAGGAATTGAGACTTAAATCTTAGAATGATGGGTTGACGGAATGTTTCGGACGGGTTGTTAGTCAACTTTGAGGCGGTTTATGTCCCGTTATCTTAGGAGTTCGTAGGTGGTTCAAAGTCCTAGTATGTAGTTCGTTGAGTCTAGTTCCCAACGCAACCAACCGTTCGTCGATAGGACATCGGAGTAGAAAGTTATGGAGGTTACAAGTTCAGTGCGCAGTCGAGTAGAAAAGTATTTTCGGTCAGGCCTGTGCCGCGCGGATCGCAGGCAGCTGCGCCGGATAGTCAGAAAATCGCTGAAGTTGCAGCGCCGAAAAGCAGGGCCACGACGCCGGAAGTGCTGAAAGTTTGCAGAGGTTTCACGCATGCGCGCCTCGTGGTCTGGCCAGCGGCGCGCGCAGGCCACGAGCGGCGGGTTTCTGCGAATCTGGGGGAAAAATCAGAACTGTTTTTAAAAAGAAAAGGCCATGGGTGGTGACAAGCACCCCCCCCCCCCCCCATCTGATTTTGTGCATGTCCTATTTATTGACCAAGTCTTGAAGACTTGGTCATTCTTCAAAGCTCTCCCTTCTCTCTAAAATTAAATCCCTCTCACTTCTCTCTAGAAATTCAAGGAGAAACCAAGACCTAGAGAAATTTTGGAAAGGTGGCAAGAAGGAAACATGTTGACAAGCTTGTAGGAGGTTTTGTGGAGGTGATTGTGGAAGGAAGGCAAGTGAAATTTGTTGGACTAATTTGGGAAAACTCCAAGGTAACAATCCATTCATTTCTTTAAGTAAAATTGTGTTGCATGTATGGAAGAAAGGACTTGTAGTTGTCAATATTGCCTTTAGATATATTGCATGTAGGAATTGGATAAGAAATTGGATTAAAAAGGAATTGGATAAGAATTTATGTTGTTATACCTCAAAGTTGCCGAATTGGACCTTGTAGTTTGTACTAGTTGATATCAATTGTGGGGCGGAATTTTACACGTCTAGTAGGCGTGTAATCCCCTATTTGTTAACTGCATTGTTGAGCCTTAAAGGTGGCGTGTTTGGTTATTGAATTCGGCCTTTAAAAATGTGGCAAAGTATGTAGAAACAAAGGAAGTGCTGTCCAATTTTCCGTAGGAATAAGGGACTTTTCAATTAGAATGTTCTACGTTGGAGCTAGAAGCTAATGAACGTATTATAGTCATTATAGGTTAAACATACTACGTACGGTATATTGGACTTGCGAGTGGATTGACCCGAAGAGGTATGTGGAACTTTCCTATCTCTTGAGCATGAGTAGTTTCACTTATAGTACGGTAGACGTACAATACTTTGATGTCCCTTACTTGTTTTAAGAATGGCCAAGTTTGGTGAGTAAGGGGATTAACTCACTTCTTTAAAAAGTATTAAGGATGTCTTAAGTTTTCAAAGTTAAGGGACTTGAAGTGTTTTAAGTATATGATACTTGTTTCGTTTTAAAAGTATAAGTCCCTTGAATATAGGGAAATGTATTTGACTAATGTATAACGGTAATATAACGACTTTATGAGAAGTTGGTTATATTAGCTTTATGGAAGGTTAACAAAGAAAGATTTATTCTAAGTAAAATAAGTACGGATAAATGATTTGAATTTGTGAAAGACAAATTGATTTTAAGGCATCAATTGCCTAAGGTCTTAAAAGAAATGAAGTCACTTGATTTAGAAGCCTATTATATTTCTAAAAGGAAATGTGACTTGTCTTGAAAAGTAGTCGTGACTTGATACTACGGTTATTAGTATCTTGGAAGTTTTATATAAAAATGAGTCATTTCTTAAAAGGTTAGAGGTACGTGGTACTTGGGTTGAATTCCCGGATTTTCTCTTAAATGACATGTTAGTGCCTTAAGTAAACTAAAATGAGAGGATATATTAATAATGTTATTAAGAAGTTAGGGGTTTTCTTAACTTGCTTATGTTATGATAAGCCGATAGCGCTTATGTTATGTATGATAGCCGGTTGTGCTAGGTTATATGTATTATTACGGGGTAGACCCCGGGTTACTACTTATTCCATGGATTTTCTACCCATGATGCGAGTGCGGCGTTTGTACTCATGCGGGCCCACCGGGTGAAATAGTCTCATGCGAGGCGGATGACCTCATGCGGGTCCACAGGACCTATGCGGGTGAAATAGTCCCAGGAGTAGGATTGCTTAATGATACTACGGGCGAGGGACCCTGTTTTGGTCATGAGCCTCCTATTTTATCTGATAAAGTTTATACTTGTTACTCTCATTGTTAGTAAGGCCTTTATCACGACCCGACGGGCCGTGGTGGTGCCTTACCCCGGGCACCCCTTGTGATACAACATCAGAGAAAACCAGCGGAAAATAAACTCACAACAAGAACCCATATAGAATATAAGCAGGCTAACCCAAAGTGGCTACCTCTAAATATAACAAAGCTGAACAGTTACATCATTAACAACCCAAGTTATGACAGGACTACAGACCTCTAAGAAGGTGTAAACACTATGACGGGACAGGGCCCCGTCATACCCCTGAATGTACAAAACATCTACAACACCAGGGAGAACCGTACCAAAAGTCGAGCCTCCGGAGAAATGGAGCTCATGACACCTGAGTAAAGATCCTAAGAATGAGGATCCACCACCTACTTTCCCTTACATGCGGCATGAACGCAGCCAGAGGAAGGGGTCGATTACCTGATATGTACCAAGTATGTAAAACTGGAAAATACTGTAATAATATCATAAGTCTAAAACAAGCTGGAGTCATAGACGAAAATCAATTTACCTTGCACTGTGCCTTACTAACAATGAGAGTAACAAGTAATAACTTTACTACATAAAAATATGAGGCTCATGATCAAAACAGGGTCTCTCGCCCGTAGTATCATTAAGCAATCCTACTCCTGGGACTATTTCACCCGCATAGGTCCTGTGGACCCGCATGAGGTCACCCGCCTCGCATGGGACTATTTCACCCGCATGGGACTATTTCACCCGCATGGATCCTGTGGACCCGCATGAGTACAAGCGCCGCACTCGCATGGGACTATTTCACCCGCATGAGGTCAATCGCCTCGCATGAGACTGTTTTACCCGCATGGGACTATTTCACCCGCATGGATCCTGTGGTCCCGCATGAGTACAAACGCCGCACTCGCATCATGGGTAGCAAATCCATGGAATAAGTAGTAAACCATCCTAATGGACGCATACCCGTGGACCATCCATCGTGTCAGTATGTCCAAAGGAAATAACAAGAATAAGTAATGAACCGTCCTAATGAACGCATACCCGTGGACCATCCACCGTGTCAGTATGTCAAAAGGAAATAACAAGAATAACCCGGGGTCTACCCCGCAAGAACATATCACCTAGCACCATCGGCTATCATATATAACATAAGCGCTACCGGCTTATCATAACATAAGCAAGTTAAGAAAACCCCTAACTCCTTATTAACATTATTAATATAACCTCTCATTTTAGTTTACTTAAGACACTAACATGTCATTTAAGAGAAAATCCGGGAATTTAACCCAAGTACCACATTTTTCTAACCATTTAAGAAATGACTCATTTTTATATAAAACTCCCAAGATACTAATAATCGTAGTATCAAGTCACCTTTCCTTTTAGAAAATATAATAGGCTTCTAAATCAAGGGACTTCATTTCCTTTAAAACCTTAGACACTTAATGCCTAAAAATCAATTTGCCCTTTCACAATTCCAAATCATTTATCCGTACTTATTTTGCTTAGAGTAAATCTTCCTTTTGTTAACCTTCCATAAAGCTAATATAACCAACCTCCCATAAAGTCATTATATTAACTTTATACATTAGTCAAATACAATTTCTCTAAATCCAAGAGACTTATACTTTTAAAACGAAACAAGTATCATATACTTAAAACAAGTGAAGGATATCAAAATTCTTGTACGTCTACCGTACTACATAGGTATAACTATTCATGCTCAAGAGATAGGAAAGCTCCACATACCTCTTCGGTTAATCCACTTGCTAAGTCCAATACACCACACGTAGTACGTCAACCTATAATGACCATAATACGTTTAATAACCTCAAGCTACAACATAGAATATTCCAAGTTCAAAGTCACTAAATTCTATGGAAAATTAGGCAGCATCTCCTTCGTTTCTACATACTTTGCCACCTTTTTCAAGGCCGAATTCATCATCCAAATTCCACATTTAAGGCCCACCAATCCAAGCATTTCAAAGGGGATTACACACCTAAACTTGGATATGTAAAATTCTGCCCCACAATGTACAACAACTAATTTAACAAGTTTAAGGTAGTATTTAGGCTATAACATGCTTACATATCATTCTTATCCAACCCTTTCATATCCAAACCATATTTCTTGCATGCAATGTATCTAAGGGCAATATTTACCACTACAAAATCTTTCTTCTTCACATGCAACACCAAAAACTAGCTACAAGAAAAGAATTGTTACCTTAGAGCTTTAGCCAAATTATTCCAACAAGTTTGCTATCCTCCTTTCCAAAAATACCACCACAATAACTCCTACAAGCTAGCCAACAAGCTTCCTTCTTGCCATACTTTTCAGATTTTTCCTCAAGCTTTGATTTCCTCTTGAAATTCTAGAGAGAAGGGAGAGCTTCTAATTAAAGAGATAGAAGAGCTTTGAAAGATGACCAAGTCTTCAAGACTTGGTCAATATAAAGGACATGCAAAAATCAGATGGGGGGGGGGGGGACACTTGTCACCCTCCCATGGCCTTTTTAAAAGAAGAAATCTGATTTTCCTCAGTTTTTCCGCCAGAAAATTCCGCTGCGGCGCTGAATCTTCCGCAACCCTACAGAACTTCCGGCGCCGCGGCCCTGCCCTCCGGCGCCGCGGCGCTGCAACTTCAGCGACCCCTCAGAATATCCGGCGCCGCGGCCCTGCTTCCCGGCGCCGCGGCCCTGTGGCTCCTGACCGAATTATTTTTCTGTCCGACTGCGCACTGAACTTGTAACTCCCATAACTTTCTACTCCGATGTCCTATCGACGAACGGTTGGTTGCGTTGGAAACTAGACTCAACAAACTACACACTAGGCCTTTGAAACACCTAGGATCTCTCAATGTAACGGGTCATAACCCGCCTCAAAGTTGACTAAAAACCCGCCTGAAACAATCCATCAACCTATCCTTCTAAAATTTTAGTCTTAATCCCTTTCGTACGCTCTCATACGCATGGCCAGAACTACGGGGTATAACAGGCACAGTGCAATGTAATTTGATTATCATCCATGACTCCAGCTTTATTTAGACTTATGATATTATTACAGTATTTTCCAGTTTTACATACTTGGTACATATTGTATCGAATTCTTCCTGGCCGCGTTCATGCCGCAGGTAGGGGTAAGCAGGTGGTGGATCCTCATTCTTAGGATCTTTGATCAGGTGTCAGAAGCTCCATTTCTCCGGAGGCTTCACTTTGGTACGGTTCTCCCTGATGTTGTAGATATTATGTACATTCAGGGGTATGACGGGGCCATGTCCCGTCATAGTGGTTACAAACTCTTAGAGGCCTGTAGTCCTGTTATAAATTGGGTTGTAAAGGATGTAACTGTTCATTTTTTGTTATATTTATATTTACGGAAAGGTAGCCATTTTGGGTTAGCCTGTTTCATATTTTATATGGTTTCTTGTTCATGAGGTTACTTCCGCTGGTTTTCTCTGATGTTGTATCACAAGGGTGCCCGGGGTAAGACACCAGTCACAGGCCCGAGGACGGGTCGTGACAAAGTGGTATCAGAGAAGTTAATCCTCGGAAAGTGTCTACAGGCCGTGTCTAGTAGAGTCTTGATTATCGGTGTGTTGTGCACCACATCTATAATCAGGAGGCTACAGGTCATTTAGGATTGGTTTCCATTCTTTCACTCTAAGATCGTGCAATAGAGCTGTGTTATAGGTTGAACTCCCTCTGACATATTTTTATGCATCAGTTATGCCTCCACGCAAGGCAACCGCGGCCCAGAAGGCAAGGCAGCGGAGGGAGCTGCTAGTAGGACGCAGAGGGTTACGAGGGCACAAGCCCAGTCTTTACCTGAGGTGATGTTTAGGACGACGAGTTCCACGACGTCGCCAACCCCAGCAGAGTTCGGAGCAGCGGAATGACCATCGAGACCGCGGTACCGAGCCTCGATACGTACCTGGAGCAGAGGATATGGGCTGAGAGATGGCCCGATTATTAGCCGAGATCGTGGCAAGGCGGAGGACGATGGAGACAATGGTTCCGGTTGTACCGTAGTTCACCCAGTCGATAGCTTGAGACTTCGGGACTTTTTGAGTTGCAACCCACCAGAGTTCTATGGGTCGAGGCCTGAGGATGATCCTCAGGAGTTTATCCGGCAGTTACAGCGGATCATGAGAGTGATCAAGGCATCGGAGACAGAGTCGATAGTATTGGGTTCACGTCGGCTGCGTGATACTGCAATTGACTGGTTTGATTCATGGGAACTGTCCCAAGGGGAGCATGCGCTTCCAGCTGTTTGGGACGAGTTCTCAGAGGCGTTTCTTAGCCATTTCTTGCCTCCGCAGATGAGGAGAGCTCGGGCCGATAGATTTCTGACGTTGAGACAGAGTGGGCGGACGGTCCGGGATTACAACGTAGAGTTTGACTCGTTGGCCCGGTATGTACCCGCTTTAGTAGCAGACATGGAGGACAGAGGGCACCGCTATGTCACAGGGCTCGATGATTGTAACACCCCATTTTAACCGGAGTCGAAACGGGAGTGCCACGTATGGTTGATTCCTAAATGTATTTTAAGGAGTCGCCACCTAATTATTATAGTGAATTAGGACACTTAGTTTATTGCAATAAAAATACTGCAATTGACTTCCATTTAATGGTCTGCGAAATTAGTGAGATTCTGAATCAGGGTTCTTTATTATCCTAAAGGGAAGGGGTTAGGCATCCTTTAAGATCCGCTAACTTGCGGTTGTTCGTTCAAACCTAGGTTAATTATTTATTGCTCTTTTTATTCTACCTATTCTAAGCATTTATAATTAAAATAAAGTGCACTACACAATAATAAAACTAAATTAAATGCGATATAAAACAACATTTCGGGACATCTTTTAGCCCTTTTTAGGCTTTCTGCACAAGATGATCTCCGGCTACCTGCATAAACACTTAGTAAAAGTGTTAGTATCAGAATAAATAATTTTAAAGTAATGACAGGAATTTAATAAGTAAAGCAAAAATAAATAAATCCGTCTTTTGCACAGAGGAGGCCTTGGAAATCAGACGGAGATTCCTTCATCGACCAATATGATTAAAAGCAATAAAATAAATAAAACCTTCATATCCGCCAAAACAATAATAGTTTTAAACACGGAGGGCTCGATATAAAAAAATGTAAAGTGGGGACCTAAACAAGTGCATTGCGAGAATTCGCCCTGCCAGCATGTTGGTTATCCGGTGTAAGTGGAAGAAATCATCCTTGCCCAGAAAGCTTCATTTATTTTATTTTCCGTCTTTGCAACTGTGGAGGCCTCAAAAATCGACGGATAACTTTTTCATCGGCCAAACAAGTGTAGCATCTTGTTCAAATCAGTAAAATACCAACAGTGTAGTATTTGTTATAAATCAGTAAACCAGCAAAAAATGCCCAAAATCAATATCAATATGGCCAAAACCAGTTCAATAAAATGGCCAAAAATAGTAGTAACAATGCCGAAAATTAGTAGTAAATAGCCTAAAAATCAGTCCAGCACCATGGCTAAAACCAGCCGAACAAATAACCAAAATTAGTATGGAAATGTCAAACAGTAGCAACACAGCCAACCCAGTCAACAAAATTAGTTTTAGACGCACCCACAAACACCAACAATTTCCAGAACAATATGAACATAAAAATGAACCCAACGAATCGGACGGAACTAGGCAAAAACATGTGACGGATCCGGGAAAGTCGCTGGAAATATTACACTATCACCGAAAATATAGAACCTTAGCCAAACAAGAATACCCAAAATGACAACAATCGACATGGGGGCAAATATGACCGAGACAGAAGTCGCCGGAGTTGGAACTCCGGCGGGTTAACTCTAAATCGGACAAGACAACATAATATGTCATAATACAAAATAAAAGGGGTGGTTCCATACCGACAGTCCCTCCACCAGTCGTCGGTGGTCAGTTCCGGCGAGGCAAAGGAGCTGACGGGAGTAATAGGGGAGCGAGGGTGATGGAGACAAAGGGCAGAGGTGTGTTCGCCGGAGTTGTGGGCTGCTGTGGAGTGTCGGCGATGGTGTATGTGTGTGTGAACAGTGGGTAGGGTGGTTTCGGACAGTGGTGTGTCGACGGGCGACGGTGAAGGTTCGCGGTGGTGGGGTGATGTGTGTGTGTGAGAGAGGGTGTTCGCCGGAGCTTGGAGCTCCGGCGAAGGCGGCGGCGACGGGAAAAGGGCTGGTCACGTGAGGAGACAAAGGGTTGGGAGATGATCCGAGGGTAAAGGTGGGGTTGAGGGTGAGGTCTTGCTAGGTTGGAGTGGTCGACGGAAGGGTAAGGGTAGGGTAGAAGAAGTTATGTGAAATCTTGGTTATAAAAGTTACTATTTGGTGATAATAGAAGTGATTTTTGTGTTGGGGAAAGTGGGAGTATAATGTTTTATTTATAGGGTAGGTTTTTAAGGTTTGGGTTTAGTTTTGGGGGGAAAATGAAAAGTGGTTTTAATTTTAGGGGGGAAAAATAAAAGATGGTGTTTGGATGGAATTAAAAAAATAGTGTTGGATTGGACTGATTCAAATTGTATCTTGGACTGGACTGATTTGACAAAATGCAAGGCGGGTTAATTATTTAAAACAAAATTATTTAAAAAGATGCAAGATTATTAAAATGCAAATGCCGACGCAATAATACTAAAATGCAATATTTAAGACATGTTTAATGCCTGATTAAAAGTAAAAACGGGATGTCAATTAATTATTTAAAAAGATGCAAATATTATTAAAATAAATGACGGTGTAGCAATAATAAAAACATAATATTAACAAAAACATAATGTTTAATTTAACATAAAAAGATAAAAAATGCAAAAATGCTGATTAAAATGTGGTGTGCTAAAATACTTAAAACTGCACGAAATATACAAAAAACGGGTCAAAATTGACTGTCAACAGCATGTCCCTCTTTGTACGGAGATGATGGAAGAGTCTTCGGACAAAGATGTTGACTTGTAGCCAATTTTGTCCTGTTTTATAAACTATAAACTCAAAAATAGGGATGATGCAGATCCAAAAATGTCCAGTGTCAAATCATGATGACATTGGGTTGTTGTTATGCAAGAAATAAAAGCAAAGCTGACGCTGATTAAAAATGTCCCAGTGTCGAAGTATGATTGACACTGGGTTGCAGGTGATGTGGTGCTGAAAAAGACAAGGTTATTGTAGATGTTGATGGCGTCGTTGCATAGACGCGATGCAGATGCTCGTCGTTGCATAGACGGAACATGAATGAAGCCGTTGCATAGGCTTAAAAGAAATGACGTCGTTTTCGGACGCGATGCAGATGCTCGTCGTTGCATAGACGAAACATGAATGAAGCCGTTGCATAGGCTTAAAAGAAATGACGTCGTTTTCGGACGCGATGCAGATGCTCGTCGTTGCATAGACGAAACATGAATGAAGCCGTTGCATAGGCTTAAAAGAAATGACGTCGTTTTCGGACGCGATGCAGATGCTGCCAGATAGACGAAACATGAATGAAGCCGTTGCATAGGCTTAAAATGAAAATGCGTCGTTGCATGGACGCGATGCAGATGCTCGTCGTTGCATAGACGAAACATGAATGAAACCGTTGCATAGGCTTAAAATGAAAAGGCGTCGTTGCATGGACGCGATGCAGATGCTCGTCGTTGCCAGATTTAAACATGAACGAAGCCGCCAGATAGGCTTAAATGAAAAGGCGTCGTTGCATGGACGCGATGCAGATGCTCGTCGTTGCGTAGACGAAACATGAATGGCCGTTGCATAGGCTTAAAATGAAAAGGCGTCGTTGCATGGACGCCGACGCAGATGTTCGTCGCCATAGACGAAACATGAACGGCCGTTGATATGCTTAAAATGAAAAGGTGTCGTTGCATGGACGCGACGCAGATGCTCGTCGTTGCATAGACGAAACATGAAGCCGTTGCATAAGCTTAAAATGAAAAGGCGTCGTTGCATGGACGCGAAGCAGATGCTCGTCGTTGCGTAGGCGAAACATGAATGGCCGCCAGATAGGCTTAAAATGAAAATGCGTCGTTGCATGGACGCGATGCAGATGCTCGTCGTTGCATAGACGAAACATGAATGAAGCCGTTGCATATGCTTAAAATGAAAAAGTGTCGTTGCATAGACGCGATGCAGATGCTCGTCGTTGCATAGACGAAACATGAATGAAGCCGTTGCATAGGCTTAAAAATGAAAAGGCGTCGTTGCATGGACGCGATGCAGATGCTCGTCGTTGCATAGACGAAACATGAATGAAGCCGTTGCATAGGCTTAAAATGAAATGGCGTCGTTGCATGGACGCGATGCAGATGCTCGTCGTTGCATAGACGAAACATGAATAATCGGTCGCATAGGCTTAAAAATGAAATGCATTGGTTTAGGGGCGTACCTGCTTTGTGACCCGTCTGGGTTGAGATAGCGTCATTGCATAGACGTTGTGCATTTGTGACCCGCATGGGTTTATTATTGTGTTTCTGCCTTTGCTGATATGAAGATCCTGCACTCAAAGAAAACTTGTGAGTTTTAGGAAATGAGTGGTTGATTAGCATCGATTCTGTAGCTTTGGCTCTTGACGCTTGCATTCTTGGTGAAGACCTAGTTGGCCTTCTTTTTCCTGTCTATTGCCATTTTCTTGCAGTGAATTCCTTAAAATGTCCCAGTTTCTGGTAATGAAGTTGTTGAACTGGGTAAGGCTGCATCTTGACGCTATCAAGGCGATCAGGTAAGCATTTTTTTTTAATCTTGAATGAAAAGCTAATGCGAGAATATGGACAAAATCGAGTCCAGTGCAAAACAAAGAAAATATTTTTAATGGAGTGACCGAAGCCGATGTGGCTGTCTACGTATCCCGCCGAGGGAGACAGGTCAAGACATAGTTCATGCTGTAAAAAATAAGATTTTTTATGATTTTAAAATGTTGCGGGACCGAAGCCGATATGGCCGCCTACGTATCCCGCTGAGGGAATCAGGTCAAGACGTAGTTCGTGATGCAAAATAAGGATTTTTTTTTTAAAAATGATGTGGGACCGAAGCCGATGTGGCCGCCTACGTATCCCGCTGAGGGAATCAGGTCAAGACGTAGTTCGTGATGCAAAATGATTTTTATGTAATATGCATTTTGTTGTTTTTTTTCTGAAAAAATGGAAGACGACATTACGTTCTGACTCCAGTTGATACCAACAATTAGTATTGTGCATAAGGATGTTCATTTATTGCTTTCAGTCTAACCGAGATTGACTCTGGTGTAATTCACACAGCTTCAGATAGTACCTCAGACATACCTGAGTGTCGACACACCTGCTTGCATCCAAGGTTTCGAACTACACGTAATCTCACGTTTCAAATGCCTCACTGAAAGAAAGTCCCATTCCCACATATATTTCAGTATTTTGAATTTTGGGACGTTGAAAGAATTGCGCTCACACTCAAAAAGATGTTCAATGCATGCAATTGTGATACCATAGGCTTGGCCGTCATATAAGTATCCACTAATGTGAGAACCCTCAGTATAAGATCATGTAGGGCTTGTCACGGGCTTGTAATGTAGGCTTGGGGAAAGGAATGGATATCATTTGGGTAAAAGTGACTAATCATTCCTCGAGAGTTGGACTACGTCCATGCTTGATATTTGTGTGTTTTAATGCTAACTTGCTTTCGTTTTGTCCCAGTTTTTCTGTACTGACTTCTTTTGAATCTTTTATTTGGAGCCCCTTTTTTTTTTTTTTTTTCGGGGTTATATATATATTTTATATCGGGGCTTTTGATTTCTTTTTCTTTTTTTTTGTGTGAAGTCGCCTCTGCTTTCATTTTTGAGACTTTGACAATTTTGTCTTTGCAAACTTCAACGCAGTATTTTGTCAGTCATTTGCACATTTCTAAAGCGCTCGAGGAGGTCGGGCCAAGAGAGGGATAGTGCGTACGCACTCAGAAAGGGTATAGGTGTAATATGCGGTTGTCAAAAAATAGGTTTTAGGCTCAAAGGGGTGTACTAGGGATAATGTTATTTGGTAGGCTGAAAAGGCTCAAACGGGTCAAAGAAAGCCTACGATCATTTCCTACACCGAGTGTTACTCAGATTTCGCCAACAAACATTCAAAGCAAGTTCTAGATCACAATGCAATGCAATTGAACTTATTCAAATAACTCACCACACAATGCATATGAAACGATGAGGTCGGTTTCATTCTTATCTTGAAAACATGCAAGACAATGTCATCTGCGGGTATGAAATTATGAATAAGAGGTATCAAAAGAATCTATGGTTTACCACAAAGTCAACCCATACTGATTATCATTTTTTATTTTTTTTTTATTTTTTTTATGCACAACCCTAAATGTGTTGGTATCAACAAAGTCAAACAATAATACTAAAAAAATGTTTTTTTTTAATAACATTTTTTTTGTATTTTTTTGAATAAAATATTTCTTCTTTTTTTGTATTTTTCGAATAATTGTTTTTTTTTGTATTTTTTGAATAAATGATTTTTTTTTATATTTTTTGAATAAATGGTACCGAACCCGAATAGGTCGCCACGTATCCGCCAAGGAATCAAAGCGTAGTTCATTCAAATATGTTATAAAATGTATGCTTGAAAAGAATTTATCAATGAAAGGATGACAATGTAAAGCTATACAAAAGAAAATGATTATCCACTGTGGACGAATGCAAAGTAAAATGAATGCCCGAAAACATGATGAATGGGATGCATGAGTGAGAAAAAATATGTTTATTATTTTTTATGGTGTCGAACCCAAAATGAGTTGCCTACGTATCACACCGTGTGGTGAGAATCAGACACGCGTAGTTCGAAATAATTATGCTGTAAAATGTATGATATGAAAGAACTATGTAATTAACGCTAAACATACCAATTGAGTTTACAAATATAAATAAAATATAAATAAAATATAAAGTAAAGAAGAATTGAGAGCGATGTCTCGTTGAATCTGGTATAGACTAACTTCTTTTAATCAACATAACTAACGCTTTTTTTTTTTTCCCGACCGCCCTCGGTTGTTTGCGAGGACGACCTTCCTGCAAAAATATAAAAATTAGGTGAGTAGGAAAATGACCAAAATAATAAAAATGTAAAAGTGTGACAATATAGTCAAAGACTTCCCTGATTGGTTCGACCGGACTGGTGGTTGATGCTTCACAAAGTCCAAGTCGCGCTATTCAAGAGTGATTTACGCAGTAGAAGTCCTGATTGCAATGTGAAAACAAAAAATGCAAAAATACCAATGCTCGAGCCCGGAATCACAAAAGAGCAATTATTGAATTAAACAATATGTACAGAGTTGCTAGTGACAAACAATAATAAACAAAAAACATGCAAATCAAGCGCGTGCCCTAATATGCTTGGGACCTCTCTTATGCCAGAGGTGAGCCTAAACGTCAAATATGCGGGATTATGATAAATAGGTCCAAGCCGTTAAACTGCAATATTTTGTTGGAAATGGCGACCAAATGACGGTGCACTTTTTCCAATTTTGGCGTGTCATGACCAGGCTTGGATCCGTCTATCATTATCACGCTACACATAGTATGCTAATGGGTCGTTGGGTTGTGAAACCCGTCGACAAATTTTGGTGGATTTTTAATTGTGGAAACGATACCAAGGATCGACCCACCTAGGGTGTATGCAGGCATGACTTAAAAAATGTGGTATAGCTCTATCCTAATTTTGCTAAGATTTGGCTTACTAGACAAAATGGTTCCCGAGCGGACTACTCGAGTGAGAAGGCTACGCGGCCACCGGTTGGACCGGATTCTCCGCGTCTATTACCAACTCTCCTAAATTTGGGTTTTGAAGAAAGAATTTTGCTGATGCACCAAGCGCACCTCGCGTGTAGTGTGTGATAGTGTTAATTTTCCAGAATGGAAGATATATGAACGGAATGACAATTTAAGGAAAGCAATAAAAGAATGTAGCAATTAAAGTAGTTAATTACAAAATAAAAGCAAACAATATAAAATATTTACAACAAATATAAAAGCAAAATAAAGTGCAATATTTAATTAACCTGAGTATGTTATGATCAAGAACCTGATATCCCGGTGAGTCGCCATGTCAGAACACCCCATTTTAACCGGAGTCGAAACGGGAGTGCCACGTATGGTTGATTCCTAAATGTATTTTAAGGAGTCGCCACCTAATTATTATAGTGAATTAGGACACTTAGTTTATTGCAATAAAAATACTGCAATTGACCTCCATTTAATGGTCTGCGAAATTAGTGAGATTCTGAATCAGGGTTCTTTATTATCCTAAAGGGAAGGGGTTAGACATCCTTTAAGATCCGCTAACTTGCGGTTGTTCGTTCAAACCTAGGTTAATTATTTATTGCTCTTTTTATTCTACCTATTCTAAGCATTTATAATTAAAATAAAGTGCACTACACAATAATAAAACTAAATTAAATGCGATATAAAACAACATTTCGGGACATCTTTTAGCCCTTTTTAGGCTTTCTGCACAAGATGATCTCCGGCTACCTGCATAAACACTTAGTAAAAGTGTTAGTATCAGAATAAATAATTTTAAAGTAATGACAGGAATTTAATAAGTAAAGCAAAAAATAAATATATCCGTCTTTTGCACAGAGGAGGCCTTGGAAATCAGACGGAGATTCCTTCATCGGCCAATATTATTAAAAGCAATAAAATAAATAAAACCTTCATATCCGCGCCAAAACAATAATAGTTTTAAACACGGAGGGCTCAGATATAAAAAAATGTAAAGTGGGACAGCCTAAACAAGTGCGGCTGCGAGAATTCGCCCTGCCAGCGCATGTTGATTATCCGGTGTAAGTGGAAGAAATCATCCTTGCCCAGAAAGCTTCATTTATTTTATTTTCCGTCTTTGCAACTGTGGAGGCCTCAAAAATCGACGGATAACTTTTGCATCGGCCAAACAAGTGTAGCATCTTGTTCAAATCAGTAAAATACCAACAGTGTAGTATTTGTTCTAAATCAGTAAACCAGCAAAAAATACCCAAAATCAATATCAATATGGCCAAAACCAGTTCAATAAAATGGCCAAAAATAGTAGTAACAATGCCGAAAATTAGTAGCAAATAGCCTAAAAATCAGTCCAGCACCATGGCTAAAACCAGCCGAACAAATAACCAAAATTAGTATGGAAATGTCAAGCAAGAGCATAACACACCAACCCAGTCAACAAAATTAGTTTTAGAACGCACCCACAAACACCAACAATTTCCAGAACAATATGAACATAAAAATGAACCCAACGAATCGGACGGAACTAGGCAAAAACATGTGACGGATCCGGGAAAGTCGCTGGAAATATTACACTATCACCGAAAATATAAAACCTTAGCCAAACAAGAATACCCAAAATGACAACAATCGACATGGGGGCAAATATGCATCGAGATAAGTCGCTTGAGTTGAACTCCGCGTTAACTCATAAATCGGACAAGACAACATAATATGTCATAATACAAAATAAAAGGGGTGGTTCCATACCGACAGTCCCTCCACCAGTCGTCGGTGGTCAGTTCCGGCGAGGCAAAGGAGCTGACGGGAGTAATAGGGGAGCGAGGGTGATGGAGACAAAGGGCAGAGGTGTGTTCGCCGGAGTTGTGGGCTGCTGTGGAGTGTCGGCGATGGTGTATGTGTGTGTGAACAGTGGGTAGGGTGGTTTCGGACAGTGGTGTGTCGACGGGCGACGGTGAAGGTTCGCGGTGGTGGGGTGATGTGTGTGTGTGAGAGAGGGTGTTCGCCGGAGCTTGGAGCTCCGCCGCGGCGCGCGCGACGGAAAAGTGCGCTGGTCACGTGAGGGAGACAAAGGGTTAAGGGGAGATGATGCTGAGGGTAAAAGGTGGGGTTGAGGGCTGAGGGTGCTGCTAGGCTGGAGTGGTCGACGGGAAGGGTAAGGGGTAGGGTAGAAGAAGTTATGTCATTTCTGGTTATAAAAGTCATATTGGTGATAATAGGGGGGCTGATTTTGTGTTGGGGGGGAAAGTGGGAGTATAATGTTTTATTTATAGGGTAGGTTTTTAAGGTTTGGGTTTAGTTTTGGGGGGAAAATGAAAAGTGGTTTTAATTTTAGGGGGGGGGGGGGGAAATAAAAGATGGTGTTTGGATGGAATTAAAAAAAATAGTGTTGGATTGGACTGATTCAAATTGTGTCTTGGACTGGACTGATTTGACAAAATGCAAGGCGGGTTAATTATTTAAAACAAAATTATTTAAAAAGATGCAAGATTATTAAAATGCAAATGCCGACGCAATAATACTAAAATGCAATATTTAAGACATGTTTAATGCCTGATTAAAAGTAAAAACGGGATGTCAATTAATTATTTAAAAAGATGCAAATATTATTAAAATAAACGACGGTGTAGCAATAATAAAAACATAATATTAACAAAAACATAATGTTTAATTTAACATAAAAAGATAAAAAAAATGCAAAAATGCAGATTAAAATGTGGTGTGCTAAAATACTTAAAACTGCACGAAATATACAAAAAACGGGTCAAAATTGACTGTCAACAATGATTACTTAGCAGAGAGTTGCACGGGAGTAGCTCTTCAGTCGGCCATGGACATTGCCCGCATGCAGGCTTATGCACTTGGGTGTGAGGAACGTAGGGGCCGATTTAATTGATAGATATCGCCAGGAAGGTCGGACGCAGGTCCTCTGGTAGTTTCCGAGGTAGACAACCTCGAAGCAGACGGCATTTGCACCTCAACCGGTTGAGCGCTCCACCGCCTTCCTGGACGTCCAGGTATTCAGGACACGACAGGCTCGTGGCCGGGTTCTCGAGGAACGAGTTCCGCCGACGAGGCCACCTATGCCTCGGTGTGGTCGATGCGGTGATTACCATCATGGGGGGTGTCGTGTTCCTCCAGGAGCTTGTTACTCTTGTGGCCAGCTGGGCTATTTGAAGAGAGATTGTCCGACCAGAGGCGGCGGGAGTGTTATGGTTCAGCAGTGGTCGATTCTCGAATCTTCGTCTTGGTGGTCACGCGCCCTGCAGGCGGTGTTCACGACCACCGTGCCGCGGCAGGGTCGTGGTGGGGTCCAGTTCGGCCGTCCTCAGAACCGCATTTATGCTATGTCCAGCCGTCAGGACCAGGAGGCGTCACCAGATGTCGTCACAGGTACATTATTGGTTTCATGTTGTGATGTATATGCCTTGATAGATTCAGGTTCTACCTTGTCCTATATAACTCCTCATATTGCTGGTAGAATAGGGATAGAGCCCGAGTCCATAAAACCTTTTGAGGTGGCTACGCCGCAGGGTGATTCGGTAGCTGAGCGGGTATATAAGGCTTGCCCAGTGACTATATACAGTCGTCAGACCCTAGCCGACTTGATAGAGTTGGATATGACGGACTTTGATGTGATTATGGGTATGGATTGGCTAGAGTCTTGCTATGCCAATGTGGACTGTAGAGGGAGATTGGTACGGTTCCAGTTTCCTGGTGAGCCGTTTATCGAGTGGAAGGGGAATACTGCGTCGTCGAGGGGTAGGTTTATTTCTTACCTCAAGGCTAGGAAGATGGTGCGGAAGGGGTATATCTACCATATGGTTCGTGTTCGACATCGAGGTCGATATACGGACCTTGATCGATCCGGTTGTTAGAGAATTTCCAGACGTATTCCCAGACGATCTTCCGGGTATCCCTCCTGAGAGGGAGATTGAGTTTTGCATTGATATGTTGCCAGGCACTCGACCTATATCTATTCCACCATACAGGATGACACCTGCTGAGTTGAGGGAATTGAAAGACCACCAAAGATTTCTTTGGAAAAAGGCTTTATCAGGCCTAGTGTTTCTCCCTGGGGAGCGCCAGTTTTATTTGTAAAGAAGGATGGGACGCTGCGTATGTGTGTTGATTACAGGCAGCTGAATAAGGTAACTATCAAGAAGCATACCCCTCCCGTGATTGATGATTTGTTTGACCAGTTGCAGGGGGCGAGGTGTTTTTCCAAGATAGACCTGCGGTCCGGTTATCATCAGGTGCGAGTTAGGGAGGCAGATATCCCAAAGACTGCATTTAGGACCAGGTATGGGCACTATGAGTTCAGAGTAATGTCTTTCGGGTTGACCAACGCCCCAACAGTATTTATGGATTTGATGAACCGGGTGTTCAAGCCATTCTTGGATATGTTCGTTATAGTATTTATTGATGATATCTTGGTTTATTCGCGCACAGAGCAGGAGCATGCAGATCATTTGAGGACGGTACTGGGAGTCCTCCGGGACCGGCAGTTGTATGCCAAGTTTTCGAAATGCGAGTTTTGGTTGGCTTCAGTGGCTTTCTTAGGGCATGTTATCGGGGCCGATGGTATTCGGGTTGATACAACAAAGATTGAGGCAGTCAAGACTTGGCCTAGACCCACTACACCAACGGAGGTGCGCAGCTTTTTGGGCCTTGCGGGTTATTATCGGAGATTTGTGGAGAAGTTTGCTTCCATTTCAGCACCTTTGACTAGGCTGACCCAGAAAGCAGCTATGTTCCGGTGGACGGATGCTTGTGAGGAGAGCTTCCAGTTACTGAAGGAGAAATTGACGACCGCCCCAGTTCTTACTCTTCCAGAGGGTTTAGATGGATATGTGGTTTATTGTGATGCGTCGGGTGTCGGGCTTGGGTGCGTGCTGATGCAACACGGTAAAGTTATAGCTTACGCATCTCGACAGCTCAGGAAGCATGAGAAGAACTATCCCACACATGATTTAGAGTTGGCAGCAGTGATTCATGCCTTGAAGATCTGGAGACATTATTTATATGGAGTTCATGTGGATATTTACACAGACCACAAGAGTCTCCAGTATATCTTCAGTTAGAGGGAGCTGAACTTGCAGCAGAGACGGTGGTTAGAGCTACTTAAGGATTATGATGTCGATATTCTATACCACCAAGAGAAGGCCAATGTAGTTGCAGATGCCCTTAGTCGCAGATCGATGGGTAGTCCGCCGGATGTGCGGCAGAAAAGAAAGGGGCATGGTCCGCGAGTTACATCAGCTAGCGAGCCTTGGGGTTCGTTTGGTTGGTTCTGATAGTAGCGGGGTTCGAGTTCGAGAGGTTGCCGAGTCTTCCATCGTCGAGGAGGTGAAGAGGCGACAGTATGAGGATCCGATTATGGTACGGTATCGAGATACGACTCTTCGGGATGAGAAGAGTCTATTTGAGGTAGCACCTGATGGGGTGCTAAGATTTGAGGGCAGGTTATGTGTACCCGATGTAGCAGGACTTCGTCAGTAGATTCTGGGGGAGGCACATAGAGCTCGTTACTCTATTCATCCGGGGTCGACTAAGATGTACCATGACCTCAGGTGTATATATTGGTGGGATGGCCTGAAGAGGGACATTGCGGAGTTTGTGGCGCAGTGTCCGAATTGTCAGCAGGTCAAGATGGAGCACCAGAAGCCTGGTGGATTGTTGCAGATGATAGAGATTCCGACATGGAAGTGGGAGGTGATCAATATGGACTTTATTACAGGGTTACCTCACACTCAGAGGAAGCATGATTCCATCTGGTTATTTATTGTCGATTTAAAATCAGCCCATTTTCTTCCAGTCAGGACGACTTTTTCGACCGAGGATTATGCTAGATTATATATCAGAGAGATTGTGAGACTGCACGGAGTACCTATATCGATCATTTCAGACAAGGGAGCCCAGTTCTCAGCTAACTTCTGGAGGTCTTTCCAGAAGGGATTAGGGACACAGGTGAGTCTCAGTACTGCGTTTCATCCTCGTGATCGACGGCAAAGCCGAGCGTACTATCCGGACAACGAGGATATCTTTGAGGGCTGTGTTATTGATTTCAAGGGTAGCTGGGAGGATCATTTACCTCTTGTGGAGTTTGCATATAACAACAGCTACCATTCTAGTATCCAGATGGCGCCTTATGAGGCCTTATATGGGAGGAAGTGCAGGTCACCGATAGACTGGTTTGAGGTGTGAGAAGTTCAGTTAGTCGGGCTAGACTTGATTCAGCAGGCGGTAGATAAGGTGAAGCTTATCCAGGAGCGGTTATTGTCGGCCCAGAGTCGACAGAAGTCGTATGCAGATCATCGGCGTCGACACTTGGAGTTTGAGATGGGTGATTGGGTCTTCCTGAAGGTATCACCCATGAAGGGCGTGATGAGATTTGGGAAGAAAGGGAAACTTAGCACAAGGTACATTGGGCCTTACCAGATTGTCTGTAGGGTAGGCAAGGTTGCCTATGAGTTGGATCTGCCGTCCGATCTGGAGGCAGTACATCCAGTTTTTCATGTGTCTATGTTGCGAAAGTGTATTGGAGATCCATCTAGAGTGCACCCGATTTGTGATGTCCAGGTGACAGAGGGGTTATCATATGAGGAGAGTCCCATAGCAATACTCGATCGCCAGGTTAGGCGACTACGGACAAAGGATGTAGCTTCCGTCAAGGTCTTATGGCAGAACGAGAACAGGGAAAAAATGACATGAGAAGCAGAGGAGGACATGATGAAGAAGTATCCTCACTTGTTCCCTACACCTCCAGGTAACCCACTTTCCTGCTTATTAGTTTTAATTTGGCACATATGCTTAAGTATTGTTGTGGCCATGTGGAGCGTCCTTATTTGCAAGAAGAATAGTTAAGAGGGTCTATGTCGATATTGTGATTTGAGTAAGCCTAGAAGGAACATTCGGGACGAATGTTTCTAAGGGGGGGAGAATGTTATACCCCGTAGTTCAGGTCATGCTTTTGAGAACGTACGAAAGGAATTGAGACTTAAATCTTAGAATGATGGGTTGACGGAATGTTTCGGATGGGTTGTTAGTCAACTTTGAGGCGGTTTATGTCCCGTTATATTAGGAGTTCGTAGGTGGTTCAAAGGCCTAGTATGTAGTTCGTTGAGTCTAGTTTCCAACGCAACCAACCGTTCGTCGATAGGACATCGGAGTATAAAGTTATGGAGGTTACAAGTTCGGTCGTGATGAGCGTAAAAGTATTTTCGGTCAGGGCCACGCATGGGCGGATAGTCGAAAATCATCGAAGTTGCAGTACGCGCGGAAAGCAGGGTCGCGGCGCCGTAAGTGCTGAAAGTTTGCAGAGGTTTCAGCGCCGCGGCGCCGACTGCTGGGTCGCGGCGCCGAGGCGGGTTTCTGCGAATCTGGGGGGAAAATCAGAACTGTTTTTAAAAAGAAAAGGCCATGGGTGGGTGACAAGTGTCCCCCCCCCCATCTGATTTTGTGCATGTCCTATTTATTGACCAAGTCTTGAAGACTTGGTCATTCTTCAAAGCTCTCCCTTCTCTCTAAAATTAAATCTCTCTCCCTTCTCTCTAGAAATTCAAGGAGAAACCAAGACCTAGAGAATTTTTGGAAAGGTGGCAAGAAGGAAACATGTTGACAAGCTTGTAGGAGGTTTTGTGGAGGTGATTGTGGAAGGAAGGCAAGTGGAATTTGTTGGACTAATTTGGGAAAACTCCAAGATAACAATCCATTCATTTCTTTAAGTAAAATTGTGTTGCATGTATGGAAGAAAGGACATGTAGTTGTCAATATTGCCTTTAGATATATTGCATGTAGGAATTGGATAAGAAATTGGATAAGAATTTATGTTGTTATACCTCAAAGTTGCCGAATTGGACCTTGTAGTTTGTACTAGTTGATATCAATTGTGGGGCGGAATTTTACACGTCTAGTAGGCGTGTAATCCCCTATTTGTTAACTGCATTGTTGAGCCTTAAAGGTGGCGTGTTTGGTTATTGAATTCGGCCTTGAAAAAGGTGGCAAAGTATGTAGAAACAAAGGAAGTGCTGTCCAATTTTCCGTAGGAATAAGGGACTTTTCAATTAGAATGTTCTACGTTGGAGCTAGAAGCTAATGAACGTATTATGGTCATTATAGGTTAAACATACTAAATGCGATATTGGACTCATGGTGGATTGACCCGAAGAGGTTTGTGGAACTTTCCTATCTCTTGAGCATGAGTAGTTTCACTTATAGTACGGTAGACGTACAATACTTTGATGTCCCTTACTTGTTTTAAGAATGGCCAAGTTTGGTGAGTAAGGGGATTAACTCACTTCTTTAAAATGTATTAAGGATGTCTTAAGTTTTCAAAGTTAAGGGACTTGAAGTGTTTTAAGTATATGATACTTGTTTCGTTTTAAAAGTATAAGTCCCTTGGATATAGGGAAATTTATTTGACTAATGTATAACGGTAATATAACGACTTTATGGAAAGTTGGTTATATTAGCTTTATGGAAGGTTAACAAAGAAAGATTTATTCTAAGTAAAATAAGTACGGATAAATGATTTGAATTTGTGAAAGGAAAATTGATTTTAAGGCATCAATTGCCTAAGGTTTTAAAAGAAATGAAGTCACTTGATTTAGAAGCCTATTATATTTCTAAAAGGAAATGTGACTTGTCTTGAAAAGTAGTCGTGACTTGATACTACGGTTATTAGTATCTTGGAAGTTTTATATAAAAATGAGTCATTTCTTAAAAGGTTAGAGGTACCTGGTACTTGGGTTGAATTCCCAGATTTTTTCTTAAATGACATGTTAGTGCCTTAAGTAAACTAAAATGAGAGGATATATTAATAATGTTATTAAGAAGTTAGGGGTTTTCTTAACTTGCTTATGTTATGATAAGCCGGTAGCGCCTATGTTATGTATGATAGCCAGTTGTGCTAGGTTATATGTATTATTATGGGGTAGACCCCGGGTTACTACTTATTCCATGGATTTGCTACCCATGATGCGAGTGCGGCGTTTGTACTCATGCGGGCCCACCGGGTCCATGCGGGTGAAATAGTTCCATGCGGGTGAAATAGTCCCATGCGAGGTGGATGACCTCATGCGGGTCCACAGGACCTATGCGGGTGAAATAGTCCCAGGAGTAGGATTGCTTAATGATACTACGGGCGACGGACCCTGTTTTGATCATGAGCCTCCTATTTTTATGCAGTAAAGTTTATACTTGTTACTCTCATTGTTAGTAAGGCACAGTGCAATGTAATTTGATTATCATCCATGACTCCAGCTTTATTTAGACTTATGATATTATTACAGTATTTTCCAGTTTTACATACTTGGTACATATTGTGTACTGACCCCCTTCCTCGGGGGCTGCGTTCATGCCGCAGGTAGGGGTAAGCAGGTGGTGGATCCTCATTCTTAGGATCTTTGATCAGGTGTCAGAAGCTCCATTTCTCCGGAGGCTTGACTTTGGTACGGTTCTTCCTGATGTTGTAGATATTATGTACATTCAGGGGTATGACGGGGCCCTGTCCCGTCATAGTGGTTACAAACTCTTAGAGGCCTGTAGTCCTGTTATAAATTGGGTTGTAAAGGATGTAACTATTCAGTTTTTGTTATATTTATGTTTACGGAAAGGTAGCCATTTTGGGTTAGCCTGTTTCATATTTTATATGATTTCTTGTTCATGAGGTTACTTCCGCTGGTTTTCTCTGATGTTGTATCACAAGGGTGCCCGGGGTAAGGCACCAGTCACGGGCCCGAGGACGGGTCGTGACAGCCAGTTATAAAATTGAAGGGGAATATCGCATCGCCGAGGGGTAAGTTTGTTTCATACCTCAAGGCAAGGAAGATGGTTAGAAAAGGGTATATCTATCATTTGGTTCGGGTGCATGATACGGAAGCAGAGGTACCGACTCTTCAGTCAGTTCCGGTAGTTAGTGAGTTCCCGAATGTGTTCCCAGATGATCTTTCAGGTATTTCTCCAGAGCGGAAGATAAAGTTCAGTATAGATGTACTGCCAGATACCCGACCTATATCCATTCCTCCTTATAGAATGACACCTGCAGAGTTGAAGGAGCAGCTGAGAGATTTTTTGGAAAAAGGCTTTATTAGGCCTAGTACATCACCCTGGGGAGCACCGGTATTATTTGTAAGGAAGAAAAATGGAACGCTGTGGATGTGTATTGATTATAAGCAGCATAATAAGGTAACCATCAAGAACAAGTATCCTCTTTCCAGGATTGATGATTATTTGACCAGTTGTAGGGTGCTAAGTGTTTCTCGAAGATAGACTTGCGGTCAGGTTATCATCAGGTGCGGGTAAGGGAGGCAGATATCCCGAAGACAACATTCAGGACCCGATATGGACATTATGAGTTTAGAGTGATGTCTTTTAGGATGACCAATGCTCCAGTAGTGTTTATGGATTTGATGAACCGGGTATTCAGGCCGTTATTAGACATATTCGTCATTGTATTCATTGATGATATCCTAGTTTATTCCCGTTCAGAGCAGGAGCATACAGACCATTTGAGGACAGTACTTAGGGTCCTCCAGCACCAACAGTTGTATGCCAAGTTTTCTAAGTGTGAGTTCTGGTTGACTTTAGTGGCATTCTTGGGGCATATTATCGGGGCTGATGGATATAGATGACGATGAACCAGCACCCGACCCTGTAGGCCGAGCCATACCACTTGAACCACCTCTATAAGAACACTCTCTCATCATATGGCCCTGACGGCCGCAAAAATAACAACCACCTGTGGTAAAACGACATTTCCCAGAATGATGCCTACCACAATGAGAACACTGAGGCAAAGGTGGCTCCGACTGAGTAGAACCCCTATTCCTCTGAGAACCTGAAGCCCTGGAGCTCTGACTGGCTCCTGAATACCCTGGACGGTCAAATCTCCTACCTGTGAATTGTAAGGGAGTACTCTGTGCTGGCTGGGATGCATATCTGACATGCTGTTGAGGCTGCCTGCCTTAAACTCACCAGAATAACCTGCCGACCTAGCCCTCTTATGCTGGTACCTGTCATAATCTATGTCTGGTTGTCGCCCATCTGTGTCGGTCCTCAACTCCCTGCGCATATGCCTGGATCCGAGCAATATCCATACCCGGCTGGAGAGCCGCCGCTATACAATCATCGATCAAGTAGTGATCCAGTCCCATCACATAACGATGCACCTTGTCTGCCATATCTGCTACAATAGTAGGTGGATATCTGGCCAATGAATCAAACTCAAGGATGTACTCTCTAATGCTCCTGCCGCTCTGCCTTAAGTGTAAGAACCTATCAACTCTGGCTCTCCTCATCTCTGCAGGTAGGAAGTGATCAAGAAAGGCCTCCGCAAACTCATCCCACACGGCTGGAGGAGCACCCTCGCCCCTAGATAGCTTCCATGACTCATACCAGTTAATAGCTACGTCACGCAACCGATATGAAGCCAACACGACAAACTCAGTCTCTGAAGCCTTTATTACCCTCAACGTACGCTGCATACTCACAGCTACCCACATCATCAACAGACTACCCACACAAACTTTACTTGGCAAAAGTCCTTTGAATATTTTTATGGTCCTGTCCCTCAAATTGATCATCTCAGGATCTTAGGTTGTTTATGTTATACCACTAAGCCCAACTATTCAGATAAGTTTTCTCCTAAGTCCATTCACTTTATGGGATATTCATCTACACAAAATGGATATAAACTACTCAACTTAGAATATAACACATTTTTTGTTAGTAGGGATGTCATATTTATGGAAGATATTTTCCCCTTTCAACACCCTAAGTATACTTTTCTCAAGGTTACAGATCCAACAAGGCTCAGAGACGACATTGGAAACACGTATGTATTTTTATTCTACACTGGATCGAGATAGTGTAGGTTGCCTTTTGGAAGACCAAGATAATATGTTATCTACGGGGAAAATACAATAATCATACATGGAGCATCGGGTGTCAGGACATCCACCCCAGTCAGAAATTGAATAGGTAGTGAGACCAGTGAACAAAGACCTATATAGATGTAATTCGAAGTGAAGTGTACTTTGGACGTATCGTAAAATACATTTGAGGGCATATATGTGTGCTTCTGTTGGACTGTGCATATGCAGGTAGATTTGTTGCACGATATATGATATGTCTGGTCTCTTGAATGTGAGGTAATATATGTTACACCCCGGAATTAGGTCATGTATTGGGAACGTAAGAAGGGAAATAAGAATTGAAATTGGAAAGGTAAGTTGACAGAATGTTTTGGACAATTTTGGGTCAACTTTGGAGCGGTATAGCTCCTAGTTCATTAGGAGTTTTAGGTGTTTCAATAGCCCAGTGCGAAGTTCGTTGAGTCTAGTTTCCAACGCAACAAACCGCTAATCGATAGGACATCGAAGTAGAAAGATATGGAAGGTACAAGTTCAGTGGGCAGACGAACAGGAGAGCGTTTTCAGCCAGGGGCCACAGCGCCGCGGCGCCGGATGCAGGGCCGCGGCGCCAAAAGTGTTGTAGTGTTCAGAAGTTTCAGCACCGCGACGCCGTCTGCAGGGCCGCGGCGGGAAATTTCGTGGGAACAGGGGAAAAATCAGAAGATATTTTGTTAAAAGTTTGTGGGAGGTGACAAGTGTCCCTCCCATCTGTTTGACTAAGAGGAAGTCTATTTTATTGACCAAGTCTTGAAGACTTGGTCATTTTAACAAAGAACCCTTCTCTCTAAAATATTTTCCTCTCCCTTCTCTCTAAAAATTTCAAGGGAAAACCAAGGCCTAGTTAAATTATGGGAAAAGAAGACAAGAAGGAGTTATGTTGGCAACTTGTAGAGGGTTCGTGTGGGTGATTTTAGCGTGAAGAAGATTTCGGAAAGAGGGCTTATTGAGGTAAAACCTTCACCTTCTCATGTAATTGAAAACTTCAAATTATAGTATTTGAGAAATGAGCATGTGGTTTGAGTATTGTAATCAATTCGGTTGTTAGCGAAAATCGTTGCATGTTGTATTAGAAGGGTATATCGTTGTTAAAATTGGTTAAGACTTATTGCATGTTGACTTAACAAGTTGAATTGAAAGGATTTGAAAAGGTTGATATGTGGGCATGTTTTAGCCAAGAAGTTGCCTTAAACTAGTTGGATTGTTGGGCCTTAAAAGTGGCGTTTGGATGTTGAATTCGAGCCTTGAAAAAGGTGGTAAAGTACGTAGAAACAAAGGAAGTGCTGTCCAAATTTCCGTAGAATAAGGGACTTTACAATTAGAATATTCTACGTTAAAGCTAGAAGCTAATAGACGTATTATGGCAATTATAGGGTGAAGTACTACGAATAGCGTATTCTACTTGAAGGGTGGAAAAGGCTAACAAGGTTATAATATTTTGGAGCATCTTGCTACTTGTCGATAATCGTCGCGAGGTATGTGATTCTTCCTATTCTCTTGAGCATGATTATTTGTGAAATATATAGTGCGGTAGACGCACGTGTGTTAAAGGAGTTTGATTTCCTTTTTGTGCCCTTGACTTGATATGAAGTGTAAAGGACTTGATGGTGTTGAAAAGTGGTAAAACCTTATTCGTTAGTAATGGGTACTTGGTTGTTAAAGAATAAGCCCTCTTGGTCTCATAAATGCTTATAGTTGTATTTGGTTGGTTTTAAACATAAAGTGTTATAATAGCTTTATGGGAAGTTAGTTATAACGACTTTATGAAAATGAAAGAATGGTTTTATTATTGACTTTAAAATGGTAACTTGACATTTGTTTTAAAAAGATATGAGATTTGATTTCCCCCGTTATGGGATTTGGTTTAAAAGTAAGAGACTTGAGAATTTGAAGTTTTGAAACTTATACTAGTTCGAGAAGTGATTTGATATATAAAAAAAAAAACATGGCATTGTCTTGGTTTATTTGAAAAGGAAGTATGGAAATTGTTTTCTTGGTTTACTTAAAATAATAGTTACTCTATTTTGATACCACGGGTGTTAGTATCATGTGACTTTCGTGAAAAAGAAATGGACTTTTTAAAGAAATAAAGTAAGTAGTACCTTGGGGTTAAAACCCGGATTTTTGGCATAGAATGAAAGTACCTTGAGTGTGAATAACTTGTCTATGTTTGCTTGTGATAGTTTTGGTGTACAAGTATTGTATCCTTATGCTACCGCGTTTATCGATGGAGGTCCGGTCATGTTATTCTCGATCATGTTGGACATACTGACACGTTGGGTGGCCCACGGGTATGCTTCCACTAGGAGTGTTATCTTGTTATTTTCTTTGGACATACTGACACGTTGGGTGGCCCACGGGTATGCTTCCACTATGAGTGTTATCTTGTTATTTTCTTGGGACATACTGACACGTTGGGGGGCCCACGGGTATGTTTCCACTAGGAGTGTTATCTTGTTATTTTCTTGGGACATACTGACACGTTGGGTGGCCCACGGGTATGCTTCCACCATGAGTGTTATCTTGTTATTTCCTTTGGACACACTGACACGATGGATGGTCCACGGGTATGCGTCCATTAGGATGGTTCCATGGCCATGCTTATACCGAGGTAAGATGTCGGGGCATGCGGCCATTGTGCGGGTTCATTCCCGGGTTATATTTGAGTGATGACTTTACGGGCGTGAGTCCCTGACTTGACTTGACTGCTAATATATATTGTGTACTGTAGTTTGGTTATCACACATGTCTCCTGTTTTATATAGACTGTTATGATTTCATTTACTGATTTTTGATTTCACATACTTGTACTGTTATCGACCTCCTTCGGGGGGCTGCGTTCATGCCGCAGGTAGAGGTACACCGGTTGTTGATCCTCGCTCTTAGGATCACAGTTCAGCATTTTGGGAAGCTCCGTTTCTCCGGAGGCTTATCTTTTGGTACGTGTCCCTGAGATTGTAGGTTCTTGTACATTTCGGGGTATGGCGGGGCCCTATCTCGTCATAGCTGTTGTAAAGACTCTTAGAGGTCTGTAGTACTATTGTGGGCAAGGGTTGTAAAGGATGTAACTGTTAGGTTGTATGTATATGTAGAAAGGTGACCGTTTTGGTTAGCCTGTCTTATATTTCATTGTTTCATATCTGTGAGTTTTTATTTCCGCTGATTTTCTCTGATGTTTTATCACTAGGGTGCCCGGGGTAAGGCACCAGTCGCGGGCCCGAGGTCGGGTCCTGACAAAGTGGTATCAGAGCAGTTAGTCCTCGGAAAGTGTCTACAGACCGTATCTAGTAGAGTCTTGATTATCGGCATGTTGTGCACCACACCTATAATCAGGAGGCTGCAGGATATTTAGGATTGGTTTTCATTCTTCTCACTCTGAGATCGTGCCTTAGAGCTGTGTTATAATTTGGACTCCCTCTGACGTATTCTTTTTATACCAGTTATGCCTCCACGCAAGGCAACCAGGCCCGAAGGCAAGCGGCGTGAGAGGCGCTAGTAGAACACAGAGGGTTACGAGGGCACGCACCAGATCCACACGAGGATGCTTCGAACGGCGAGTTCCACGACGTCGCCATCCCCAGCAGAGTTCAGAGCAGCAGCAGTGGCTACTAAGACCACGGTACCTGAGCCTCCAGTTACACAGCCTGGAGCAGAGGATATGGGTTACAAGGAGATGGCGATTATTAGCGGAGATCGTGGCAAGCGGGAGGACGACGGAGAGCGGTTCGGTTGTACCGTAGTTCACCCAGTCGATAGCGAGACTTGGACTTTTGAGCTTCAGCCCACCAGAGTTCTATGGGTCGAGGACTGAGGATGATCCTCAAGAGTTTATTCGACAGTTGCAGCGGATCATGAAAGTGATCAAGGCCTCGAGAGGCAGTCGGTGGTATTGGTTCACATCACCGCGTGATCTGCGCGATCGGTTTGATTCGTGGGAACTATCCCGGGAGGAGCATGCTCTTCCAGCTGTTTGGGACGAGTTCTCAGAGGCATTTCTTAGCCATTTCTTACCTTCACAGATGAGGAGAGTTCGGGCAGATAGATTTATGATGTTGAGACGAGCGCAGGCGTTCGGGAGTACTGCAGAGAGTTTGACTCATTGGCTCGGTATGTCCCCGCTTTAGTGGCAGACATGGAGGATAGAGTGCACCGCTATGTCACAGGGCTCGATGATTATTTAGCGGAGGGTTGCACAGGAGTAGCTCTTCAGCCGGGCATGGACATTGCCCGCATCCAGGCTTATGCGCAGCAGACTGAGGAACGTAGAGACCGACGTAGGGACCAGGATCAGCATAAGAGGGCCAAGACATCAGGGTCCTTTGGTAACTTTCAAGGCGGACCGCCTCAGCAGCAGGCTAGTTATGCGCCTCCGCCAAGATCTGAGTGCCCCACCACGCCTTGGGGCGTTCGGGAGATTCAGGAGCATGTCAGGGCTCCAAGGTTTCAGGTTTTCGGGGAAACAGGGATGTTAGTCAGATGAGACCACTCCTACCTCGTTGTGGCCATTGTGGTAGGCTCCATTATGGGGAGTGTCATGCTAGTTTGGGAGTTTGTTTCACATGCGGCCAGCAGGGCCATTTTGCGAGAAATTGTCCGACCAGAGGTAGCGCGGATGTAGAGACTCAGCCTTCGGGATCAGTGGCTGGTTCATCGCCTTCTTTTGCTATGTGCCGTGCAGGGCATGATCACGATTAGAACGACAAAGGAGAAGTGAAGCAATAGTTACAGGTATATCCTTAACCCTCTAAATATTAGTATGTGTGATAAGCTGGTTACATGTTAAGTGTGATGTGCGGGTAGTTGTGTGTAAATGGTGACTTAGAAAGCCTGGTTAGTAGAAAAGGTAGGTTTGGGGACATGGAAATTATGAGCCTTAGAATTTTGATAACCGTGGGAACTTTAAATACAGGGCCATCTTGAGTGAAAGATTCTACGGGTGATCTTTGTCGAGGACGTAGTATACGTGGGGTATACTTGGGTAATAAGTCCATGAGTGGTGTGAAATGATAGTGGGTAGTTAAGCTAAGGAAACCACTAGGTTTTCGTGACTTGAATAGTGAGATTGTTCCGGGCTGGGAACAAGAGTTGGGTATGCAATGGGTCGGGTTGAGGACCAATCGCGGGTCAACCCGCAACCCGGAATGAAGTGAGGTAAGTTTGAGGGGTCCTCTAGGTGATAAGGTCACAAGGGTGCTAGGCCCAAGTTTAGGTAATCATCGTACGAGTTCGTGGATCCGTTCGACCAGAATCGGATCATGAAGGCCGGGAATGGCCTTCAAAGAAATTGAAGCTAGTGATGACCAAGTTTGGAGGTAGTAACTCCAAGGTTTTGGAAACTAAAGCAAGGACGAAAATGTGGTATGTATACTAGAAGGAGTTCGAGTGGACAAGGAGGGTACGACGAGTAAGAAAAGAAGCGAACATGCGTTAAGAGAATGGAAGTGATCATTTTTGAAAAGAAAATGTCACGAACCGACCCCGGGCCCGCGACTGGTGCCCTACCTGGGCACCCCTTTCGGTATACATCAGAGAATAGCAGCGGAACATACACAACTGATAAAAATGCTTAACATAAAATAACAACAGGCTGGCCGATAAGGCCACCTTCCGTAAGCTATACAGATAAAACAGTACATTTTTCTTTTCTTTACAACCCAATCCACAATGTGACTACAGACCTCTAAGAATAACAACTGCGACGGGACAGGGCCCCGCCATACCCCTGAATGTACAACAACCGACCATACCAGGGATAAGCCTCCGGAGTAATGGAGCTTCTCAACAGCTGAATCAGTGATCCTAAAAGTGAGGATCAGCTACCTGTATACTCTACTTGCGCAGATGAACGCAAAGGCGAGGTCAAGATAACATGTACCAAATATGTGAAATGAAGTATCAGAATGGTCACAAAGACCGTCAGGTGCTATTCAAACAGGCTCTTCTCTTTTCGGAGAGTCGTATCTCGATACCGTATCATAACTGGATTCTCATACTGTCGCCTCTTTACCCCCTCAACGACGGAAGACTCAGCAACTTCTCAGATCTAAACTTCATTAACCTTGGAAACAAATAATCGAACCCCTAGGCTCGGTAACTGAAGAATCTCACGGACCACGCCCGCCTATCCGCTGCCCATCCGCATACTACCCTTAGATCCGCGACTAAGAGTATCTTTAACTGTCTTGGCTTTCCTCAGATGGTATAGGATATCGATATCACAATCCTTGAATAACTCTAACCACCGTCGCTGTCGCAAATTCTCTCGCCTCACCGCAAATATAAGGAGGCTTTGTGGTATGCACAAATATCCACATGAAGTCTATATATACGTCATTTCCCCAAATCTTCAAGGCATGATTTAACTGCCGCCCGCTCTAAATCGGAAGGGGCGTAATTTCCTTTCCTGTTTCCCTAACTACCGGGAAAACCTAGGCTCTATCCTTATCGGGTTGCGTTAGCACACAACCTAGCCCAACACCCAACGTGTTATCATAATAACCTAACCCTCTAGTCTTTCAGGAGGAGTTAGAACTGTAGTCGAATCAACTTATCTTCCAATAACTGGAAACCTTTCTCATTCTTGCAAAATATTCGGGTGTCATTAATCTCAATTATGGTTTTTGTTTCCTTTTCTCTATTGCAACCAAACTTGGTCATTAAACTTAGATTTGATTCCTTTGCTTGCCTCCTGGCAAGACTTCCTGTCAATCACAATTTAGTGGGGGGGAGGTTTCCTTGATCTCGTCAAGTAGTAACCCGATGCTACCACCTTTCCTCAAGGTGTTCTTACTGCCCATTATTTACTAATGGTCTTACACTAGTCTGGGGTCATCATATCTCGTGCAACTTTCATAACCATAGTCATATTCTCCTTTATCATTCTGGTCATAACCTTACCTTAGGCTTATTATTAGCAAAAGTATTTCTATCTTGATTCATAATCGCATGCTTTCATATATGCATTTCACCGCATTTTTCCTTACGACACTTCCTCGACCATTTCGTAACGTCGTTCTTAATTACCCCAACACGATACTTTTCCCACGGTTATCTAAAACTGTAACCTATGGCATGACGATACTGAAGACCTTACCAGTCTCTTATCCTTCGTCTAACAATCATGGGTACACATAACCCCATAATACGTAAAACTGTCCTTACGTGGGGGAGAGAACTTATCTCCACTAAATAAACTTTCCTTGGAGGCTCAACCCTAATCACAGGGTCCTCTTGCGGTCCAGTAACTATCTAATCATCACGCACCGCCTTAAAGTCATGTAGATTTTCAAAACCTACCAAAGATGCCCTCACCACGGCAAAGACTCGTGATTTATTTTATTCTTGCCCTGCACATTTTCCTGAAATTATCCGGAAGGTCGTGGCCCTGACCGCCACACCAAACTAACTCCAATTACCTCCAAGGGCACTTAACATAAATTTCTTCAAATTCAATTATTACTTACTTTCTGCGTCAATTCACCTCAAGTGAACAAGTCACACAGACTTAAAAAGAAAAACAATGATGCCAAAGAAGGAAGGATAATTCACTGGTTACTACCACTTCTCTTCCTTTACATCGATAATCACCACTAAAACCGAATCGAGCCAATCTCTCTCTGCAGTCAACGTTGGCATAACAAGAGGCCAACTAACCCGTACTCATACTGACCTCAATGTCTGTTATAACAGATCTGCTAGGTTTGCTAGGGTCCAACGACTGTATCGTTATCGGCAATTATCTACCCGCTCAGCTACCACCCAACACTCACGGGTGTAGTCACCTCGAAAGGTCCTCATGGATTCAGGCTTTATTTCTTTACACTTGGTTGCTCTTTTTTTTTTCACTGGTCGTACTATTTCCGTACTTCCAAACTTATACTAGCATACGTACATAAATTCCATACTAATTCTGGCCTCCACTCTTTGGAGTTACTAAATTAAACAATATAAGGCCCATTCCGGCTCTCACAACTTGGTTCCAGTGGAACACGTCCACGAACCCGTAAAATGATTAACTAAATTTGGGTCTTGCACCGTGGACTCGCCACGAGTGACTACTACCAACTGATCCCATTTCATTTCAAGCTATGAGGCGACCCTTAATAGGTCCCCAACCTGACTCGGCGTCGTATTTAACTCTTTTCCTTGATCTGTCTTAACTTTTTACTACCCGAGAAGGCCTTATATACCTAAGGTCTCGGTGGTTATCACATTCTTAGGCTCGCAATTTCCATGCTCCATGCCTACCTTATCAGTTCCCCCGTAAACGGGTACAAAATTTATCGTAATACCATAATCGTGTTGTCTTGACCACAACAACCATACTTACTCCATACGGATCTCACCCGTACCATTCTCGAAATTCTACTACGTAGCTCAATCTATTAACATAGTCTTCCATTAATTCCCTTAATAATAACTTCTTAAGGGTCCATTTCCTTCTCAGACAGCTCATCATTTCCTAATTATCTCAAATTAGTACGTAAAACCTTGATGAGAATTCATTAAACTGTTTCATACCTTCCCGGTATTTATTTAGTCCTTACCAAATCTTGGTAATCTAAAATCATTCTAGGCAACACGCGTCTGACCCTCATACATAAATCCATATAGTTGTATGTCACAATACCAACTACAAACATTACCAACCTGGATACGCAATCCTCATAATCTTTCCCGGTCATCACGCTTTCTCGTAGCTGCAAACAATCATAACTTGTTAGGGGGAGACGACCCTAACCATACAGCTCTATCGCACGATCTCAGAGTGAGAAGAATGGAAACCAATCCTAAATGTCCTGCAGCCTCCTGATTATAGATGTGGTGCACAACACACCGATAATCAAGACTCTACTAGACACGGCTCAGACACTTTCCGAGGACTAACTGCTCTGATACCACTTTTGTCACGAACCGACCCCGGGCCCGCGACTGGTGCCCTACCTGGCACCCTTTCTGATACATCGAGAATAGCAATGAACATACACAACTGATAAAAATGCTTAACATAAAATAACAACAGGCTGGCCGATAAGGCCACCTTCCGTAAGCTATACAGATAAAACAATACATTTTTCTTTTCTTTACAACCCAATCCACAATGTGACTACAGACCTCTAAGAATAACAACTGTGACGGGACAGGGCCCCGCCATACCCCTGAATGTACAACAACCGATCATACCAGGGATAAGCCTCCGGAGTAATGGAGCTTCTCAACAGCTGAATCAGTGATCCTAAAAGTGAGGATCAGCTACCTGTATATGTAACACCCCATTTTAACCGGAGTCGAAAACGGGAGTACTACGTATGGTTGATTCCTAAATTTATTTTAAGGAGTCGCCACCTAATTATTTAGTGAATTAGGACACTTATTAAATAACAGAAAAATGCTATAAATGATCTTCATTTAATGGTCTACGAAATTAATGAGATTCTGGATCAGGGTTCTTTATTATCCTAAAGGGAAGGGATTAGGCATCCTTTAAGATCCGCTAACTTGCGGTTATCCGTTCAAACCTAGGTTAATTATGTATTGGCTTTTATTCTACCTATTCTAAGCATTTTTTACAATAATTTACAATTAAAATAAAATGCAATACAGAATAATAAAAACTAAAATTAAAGGTGACATAAGATAAAACTCCGGGACATCCGTAGCCCTTTTTAGGCCTTCTGCACAAGATGATCTCCGGGTACCTGCATAAACACTTAGTAAAAATATTAGTAATAAAATAAACAATTTTAAAGTGATAGCAATAATTAATAAATAAAGCCAAAAATAAATCTGTCTTTTGTACAAGGGAGGCCTTGGAAATCAGACGGAGATTCCTTCATCGGCCAATATTGCTAAATAAAATAAATAAAACCTTCATATCCGCTCCAAATCAGTAATAATTTTAAACACGGAGGGCTCAGATATAAAAATATATAAAGTGGGACAGCCTAAACAAGTGCGGCTGCGAGAATTACCGCGGTAGCATGTTGGTTATCCGGTGTAAGTGGAAGAAATCATCCTTGCCCAGAAAGCTTCATTTATTTTATTTTCCGTCTTTGCAACTGTGGAGGCCTCAAAAATCGACGGATAACTTTTTCATTGGCAAACAAGTGTAGCATCTTGTTCAAATCAGTAAAATAACAACTGTGTAGTATTTGTTCTAAATCAGTAAACCAACAAAAATGTCCAAAATTAATAACAATATGGCCAAAACCAGTCCAATAATATGGCCAAAACAGTAGCAAAATGGCCGAAAATCAGTCCAACAAAATGCCCCAAACAGTAGCAATAAATGGCCGAAAATTCAGTCCAGCATCATAGCCAAAATCAGTAGCAAAATAGCCTAAAACCAGTCCAAAATCCAGCGGATAGTAAGCAATTCTTAGAAAATCAGTGGACAAACAGTGAAACAACGACCAACAGTTCAAACAATAACGATAACAGTAGCAACATAACCAGTAATAAAATAGCAACCATTGTTAACATCGCCGGAGTTCACAAACTCCGGCCAGGTACACAAAAAAAAACGAGAAATCAGTCCCCCCAAAACGCAAAATATAGCAACAAAGGTGAAGAGCAAACAATAGTGTCGCCGGAGTTTAAATCCGACAAGTTTCAAGGTTACCAACAGAGAGAGGGCAGCAGCGGCGTCGCTTCCACGGCGAGGTCGCCGGAGCGACGCCACCAGCAGCTGTTCGACAGTGGCAGTGACGTGAAGGCGAGGTCAACAGGCGACGGAAAAAGGGTTGGGAGATCGACGGGTCAGTGATGACGAGGTGTGCGGCAGTGAGGTGTTGCTAGGGGGGTTCGCCGAAGGCGGCGAAAGGCGATGGTTGAGAGCGTGAGCTGAAGTAAGTCGGGGAGAGGGTGACGGGAGTGAGAGAGGAGAGGAGCGTGAGGTTCTCATTTGGAGCTTAAAGAGGGGAGGCGGCTAAAGGTAGATGTAGGTTAAAATGATGAGGGCAGGCGGCGGCTGAGAGGGTAGAGAAGTAGGTTTAGGGCTGTGTTGTACTTGTGTTGTGCGGCTGGGTGATAAAGTAGGGTGAGGGAATGAGGGGTAGGCTGGGGAAATAATAGGGTGTGCTGGAGAGGTGTAGTAGGGTGTGCTGGAGAGGTGTAGTAGGGTAGAGGGTGATAGACGGCTGGCTGAAAATAGGGTAGAAGTAGGGTAGGTTTTATAGGGTGAGATTAGGTTTAGGGTTTAGGGGTATTGGGCTTTGAGTATTGGGTATTGGGTATTGGGTATTGGGTATTGGTTATTGGGTATTGGGTTTGGGTATTGGATGAAAGTGTATTGAGCTTCATTTTTTGTTTCGATTTACGCGATTGGGTGATTGATTATGCCACAATTTGTTGGTTTTGACAAAAATACACAAATGGATTAATTATTTAAAAGGAAAATTATTTAAAGATACAAGTTATTAAAATGTCAATGCCTGATGCAATAATAATAAAATACGATATTTAGCAAATATTTAATGCCTGATTAAAAGTAGAGACGGGGTGTCAGTTAATTATTCAAAGAGATGCTAAAAAAATATTTAATACCTGATTAAAGGTAAAAAACAAAACATGATGTCAATTTACAAGAATAAACAACATAGAATGTTATGTAAAAAATATACAAAATGTCAAAAATGATGATAAAATGCGGTGTCCTAAAATGCTTAAAAATTGCGAGAAATGTCTAAAAGATGGGTCAAAATTGGGTGTCAACAGTTGTCCCTCTTTGACCGGAGACGATGAAAGAGTTTTCGGACAAAGACGTTGACTTGTGGCCAATTTTGTCCCATCGTCAGAATTAAAACAAGGATTAAGCAAAGAATGGGCAAAAGCCGACACTGGGATGCCAAGGTAAAAGACAAAGTTGTTTAAAATTTGTCCCAGTGTCGAATTATGAGACACTGGGTTGCTGCAATGCTAGAAAATAAAACAGGCAGACGCAAAACTCAAAATTTGTCCCAGTGTCGAAGTATGATTGACATTGGGTTGCAGGTGATGCAGTGCTGGAAAAGACATGGTGTTTGTAGATGTAATGAAGTGATGTGATGATACGCCGTCTTGTAGTGGCGAGATGCAGATGTTCGTCGTTGTATAGACGAGATGCAGATGTTCGTCGTTGTATGGACGAAATGCAGATGTTCGTCGTTGTATGGACGAGATGCAGATGTTCGTCGTTGTATAGACGAGATGCAGTGTTAAATCGTTGTATGGACGAAATGCAGATGTTCGTCGTTGTATAGACGAGATGCAGATGTTCGTCGTTGTATGGACGAAATGCAGATGTTCGTCGTTGTAAGGACGAAATGCAGATGTTCGTCGTTGTATGGACGAAATGCAGATGTTCGTCGTTGTATAGACGAGATGCAGATGTTCGTCGTTGTATGGACGAAATGCAGATGTTCGTCGTTGTATAGACGAAATGCAAATGTTCGTCGTTGTATAGACAAAGCATGAATGAAGCCGTTGCATAGACTTACAATGAAATGATGTCACTTTATGGACGTACCGGCCCTGTGACTCGCCCGGGTTGAGATAACGTCATTGCATAGACGTTGTGCGTTTGTAACCCGCATGGGCTTATTGTTGTGCTCCCGCCTTTGCTGATATGAAGATCTGAAAGCTGCGAGTGCTGATGCAGTCTCTGTGCGGACTTCCTTATTACTATCTCTTCATGGTGCATTTCCCAAAAATTGTCCCAGTTTTGTTATGCGAGGCGCATGGGCAAGACTTTAACTCTGGCGGAAATTGCTCATATCTCTTTTCAGAATAATCAAACGCATTCCGTCGCACACGAGCCAATGGGAAGATTTCTAATGGTGTGACCGAAGCCGACTTAGGCCGCCTACGTATCCTTATGAGGGAATCAGGTCAAGACGTAGTTCGTGATGCAAAAATGACTGTACAATTTTCAAAAATGAGACCGAAGCCAATGTGGCCGCCTACGTATCCCGCTGAGGGAATCAGGTCAAGACGTAGTTCGTGATGCAAAAATGACTGTACAATTTTAAAAAATGAGACCGAAGCCAATGTGGCCGCCTACGTATCCCGCTGAGTGAATCAGGTCAAGACGTAGTTCGTGATGCAAAAATAAAGATTTATATGCATTTTTTTTTTGAAAAGTAGAAAGACAGCATCACGTTCTGACTACAGTTGATACCAACAATTAGTATTGTGCTTAGGAATTCCGTTATTCACTTACAATATAACCAAGACTGACTTCTGGGTAATTCCTATAGTTTCAAATGGTGCCTCAGACACATAAGTATCGACACACTTGCTTGCAGCCAAGGTTTCGAACTACACGTAATCTCACGTTTCAAGTGCCCTCACTGAAAGAAAGTCCCATTTCTCACATGTATTCCAGTATTTTAAATTTTGGGACGTTTAGAGAAGTACGCTCACACTCAAAAAGATGTTCAATGCATGCAATTGTGATACCATAGGCTTGGCCGTCATGTAAGTATCCACTAATGTGAGAACCTCGTGATAAGATCATGTAGGGCTTGTCATGGGCTTGTAATGTAGGTTTGGGGGAAGGGATGAATATCATTTGGGTAAAAAGTGACTAATCCTTCCTCGAGCGTTGGACTACGTCCGTGCTTGACATTTATGTGCTTTAATGCTGACCTGCTTTCTTTTTGTCCCAGTTTTTCTGTACTGACTTCTTTTTGAATCTTTCGTTTGGAGCCCGCTTTTTCCAAAGTTATTCTCGCATTCATTTTTTTTTTGTCGGGGCTTTTGATTTCTTCTTTTGTGAGTCATCATTTGTGTTTTCTTTTTCCTTTTGGGACTTTGACAACTTTTGTCTTTGCAAACTTCGACGCAGAATTTGTCAGTCACTTGCACATTTCTAAAGCGCTCAAGGAGGTCGGGCCAAGAGAGGGATAGTGCGTACGCACTTAGAAAGGGTATAGGTGTAATATGCGATTGTCGAAAGAATAGGCTTTAGGCTCAAAGGGGGTGTACTATGGATAATGTTATTTGGTAGGCTGAAAAGGCTCAAACGGGTCAAAGAAAGCCTACGATCATTTCCCACACCGAGCGTTACTCAGGATTTCGCCTCAACAAACTTTCGGGACAAATTCTAGATCACAATGTAATGCAATTGAACTTATTCTAAAACTCACCACACAATGCACATGAAACAACGAGGTTGGTTTCGTTCTTATCTTAGAAGCATGCAAAAATGTCATTACAGGTGTGCGTGAGAGGTACCAGAAGAATCTATGGTTTACCACGAAGTCCCCTTATACTGATTATTACTCGTTCTTTCCTATGCACACTCCCAACTGTGTTGGTATCAACCAAGTCAAACAATGATACTAAAAAAAATGTTTTTTGTATTTTTGGATAACATTTTTTGTATTTATGAACAAGATATATTTTTTTTTGTTTTTTTTTATATTTTTTGAATAAATGGTACTGAACCCGAGTAGGGCTGCCTACGTATCTCATCTTTGACGAGAATCAGGTGTGCGTAGTTCGTTCAGATATGTTATAAAACGTATGATTTACAAGAATTTATTCATGAAAGAAATAAAAGCTGTGCAAAACAAATGATTGTTCACTATATGCAAAGAAAAAGAATGTAATGAAAAAAAAATGAATGGATGTGATAGAATGAATGAAATACATGAATGAATGTGATAGAATGAATAAAATGCAATAATGAATGTTCGTGCAATGAAATGGGTGAACCAAATATGTCCTTCTTTTTTTCTTCTTCTTTTTTTCTTCTCTTTTTTTTTTATTTTATTTTTTATGTGGTGGTGTCGAACCCTAGATGGGTTGCCTACGTATCACACCGTATGGTGAGAATCAGACACGCGTAGTTCGGAATGATTATGTTGTAAAATGCATGATAAAGAATTATGTAATTAATATTAGACATATCAATTGAATTTGTATAAAAATGCAAAATATAAGTCTCAGAGCAATGCTTTGTTGAATCTGGTATAAACTGACTTTTTTCCGTCAACATAACTCAACTCATTCTTGGGATGATTTTTTCTTTTCTTTTTCTTCCTTTTGTTTTATTTTCTTCCGGTCGTCCTCGACTATTTGCGAGGACGGTTTTCCTGCAAAAGATATGACAAATGGGTGAGAGTAGGCAAGCCACAAAAATAGTAAAATGTAAGGGCATGACAGTATAGTCAAAGACTCCCCTGCTTGGTTCGACCGGACTGATGGTTGATGATTCACGAAGTCCAAATCGTGTTGTTCAAGAGCGATTTACGCAGTAGAAGTCCTGATTGCAAAGCGACAACAAAAAGTGCAAAAATGCAAATGCTTGTGGCCGAAATTATAAGCATGATATGTACAGGGGTTAAAAGGGTAATTATTGCATTAAATAATATGTACAGAATTGCTAACGACAACAATAGTAAACAAAAAAAAAACATGCAAATCAAGTGTGCGCCTAATATGCATGGGACCTCTCTTATGCCAGAGGTCGGCCTAAACGCCAGATATGCGAGATTATGATAAATAGGTCCAAGCCGTTAAACTGTAATGTTTTGTTGGAAATGGCGACCAAATGACGGTGCACTTTTTCCAATTTCAGTGTGTCATGACTAGGCTTGGATCCGTCTATCATCATCACGCTACATATAGTATGCTAATGGGTCGTTGGGTTGTGAAACCCGTCGACAAGTTTGGTGGATTTCTAATTGTGGCGTTAATACCAAGGACTAACCCACCTAAGGTTTATGCATGCATGACTTAAATAAAAAGTGGTATAGCTCTATCTTAAGTTTTCTAAGATTTGGCTTACTAGACGCAAGGTTCCCGAGCGGACAACTCGAGTGAGAAGGCTACGCGGCCACCGGTTAGACCGGACACTCCACGTATATTACCAACTCTCCTAAATTTGGGTTTTGAAGAAAGAATTTTGCTGATGCACCCAGCGCACCTCGCATGTAGTGTGTGATAGTGTGAATTTTCCAGAGTGGAAGAAATATGAACGGAATGCCAGTTTAAGGAAAGCAGCAAAACAAATAACAATTAAAACAGTTAAGCACACAAAATTAAAGTAAGAAATTTTAAGGCATTTAAAACAAATAAAAGCAAATAAAGCCAAGCAATAATAAACCTAGGTTTGCTATGGTTAAGAACCTGATTATCCCCAGCAGAGTCGCCATCTGTAACACCCCATTTTAACCGGAGTCGAAAACGGGAGTACTACGTATGGTTGATTCCTAAATTTATTTTAAGGAGTCGCCACCTAATTATTTAGTGAATTAGGACACTTATTAAATAGCAGAAAAATGCTATAAATGATCTCCATTTAATGGTCTACGAAATTAATGAGATTCTGGATCAGGGTTCTTTATTATCCTAAAGGGAAGAGATTAGGCATCCTTTAAGATCCGCTAACTTGCGGTTATCCGTTCAAACCTAGGTTAATTATGTATTGGCTTTTATTCTACCTATTCTAAGCATTTTTTACAATAATTTACAATTAAAATAAAATGCAATACAGAATAATAAAAACTAAAATTAAAGGTGACATAAGATAAAACTCCGGGACATCCGTAGCCCTTTTTAGGCCTTCTGCACAAGATGATCTCCGGGTACCTGCATAAACACTTAGTAAAAATATTAGTAATAAAATAAACAATTTTAAAGTGATAGCAATAATTAATAAATAAAGCCAAAAATAAATCTGTCTTTTGTACAAGGGAGGCCTTGGAAATCAGACGGAGATTCCTTCATCGGCCAATATTGCTAAATAAAATAAATAAAACCTTCATATCCGCTCCAAATCAGTAATAATTTTAAACACGGAGGGCTCAGATATAAAAATATATAAAGTGGGACAGCCTAAACAAGTGCGGCTGCGAGAATTCGCCCTGCCAGCGCATGTTGGTTATCCGGTGTAAGTGGAAGAAATCATCCTTGCCCAGAAAGCTTCATTTATTTTATTTTCCGTCTTTGCAACTGTGGAGGCCTCAAAAATCGACGGATAACTTTTTCATTGGCAAACAAGTGTAGCATCTTGTTCAAATCAGTAAAATAACAACTGTGTAGTATTTGTTCTAAATCAGTAAACCAACAAAAATGTCCAAAATTAATAACAATATGGCCAAAACCAGTCCAATAATATGGCCAAAACAGTAGCAAAATGGCCGAAAATCAGTCCAACAAAATGCCCCAAACAGTAGCAATAAATGGCCGAAAATTCATCCAAAGATCATAGCCAAAATCAGTAGCAAAATAGTCTAAAACCAGTCCAAAATCCAGCGGATAGTAAGCAATTCTTAGAAAATCAGTGGACAAACAGTGAAACAACGACCAACAGTTCAAACAATAACGATAACAGTAGCAACATAACCAGTAATAAAATAGCAACCATTGTTAACATCACGGAGTTCACAAACTCCGCCAGTACACAAAAAAATGAGAAATCGTCCCCAAAACGCAAAATATAGCAACAAAGGTGAAGAGCAATAGTGTCGCGGAGTTTAAATCCGGCAAGTTTCAAGGTTACCAACAGAGAGCGAGAGAGCGGCGCGTCGCGCGGCGAGGTCGCCGAGCGACGCCAACCAGCATTGTTCGGCGATGGCGATGGCGTGAAGGCGAGGTCAACAGGCGACGGAAAAAGGGTTGGGAGATCGACGGGTCAGTGATGACGAGGTGTGCGGCAGTGAGGTGTTGCTAGGGGGTTCGGCGCGCGAGCGATGGTTGAGGCGAGGCGGTCAAGTAGGGTCAGGGAAGAGGGTGACGGGAGTGAGAGAGGAGAGGAGCGTGAGGTTCTCATTTGGAGCTTAAAGAGGGGAGGCGGCTAAAGGTAGATGTAGGTTAAAATGATGAGGGCAGACGGCGGCTGAGAGGGTAAAGAAGTAGGTTTAGGGTTGTGTTGTACTTGTGTTGTGCGGCTGGGTGATAAAGTAGGGTGAGGGAATGAGGGGTAGGCTGGGGAAATAATAGGGTGTGCTGGAGAGGTGTAGTAGGGTGTGCTGGAGAGGTGTAGTAGGGTAGAGGGTGATAGACGGCTGGCTGAAAATAGGGTAGAAGTAGGGTAGGTTTTATAGGGTGAGATTAGGTTTAGGGTTTAGGGGTATTGGGCTTTGGGTATTGGGTATTGGGTATTGGGTATTGGTTATTGGGTATTGGGTTTGGGTATTGGATGAAAGTGTATTGAGCTTCATTTTTTGTTTCGATTTCTGGCGGATTGGACTGATTCAGATTATGCCCTGGGCTGGACTGGTTTTGACAAAAATACACAAATGGATTAATTATTTAAAAGGAAAATTATTTAAAGATACAAGTTATTAAAATGTCAATGCCTGATGCAATAATAATAAAATACGATATTTAGCAAATATTTAATGCCTGATTAAAAGTAGAGACGGGGTGTCAGTTAATTATTCAAAGAGATGCTAAAAAAATGTTTAATACATGATTAAAGGTAAAAAACAAAACATGATGTCAATTTACAAGAATAAACAACATAGAATGTTATGTAAAAAATATACAAAATGTCAAAAATGATGATAAAATGCGGTGTCCTAAAATGCTTAAAAATTGCGAGAAATGTCTAAAAGATGGGTCAAAATTGGGTGTCAACAGTATACTCTACCTGCGGCATGAACGCAGCCCCCCGAAGGAGGTCAGTACAACATGTACCAAATATGTGAAACTGAAAGTACTGTAATGAAATCATAAGTCTATAATAAAACTGGAGACAGGTATGATAACTCAATTAACAGTACACAATGCCTTACTAACAATGAGAGTAATCAAAAGTATACTTACAACATAAAAATAGGAAGCTCGCGATCAAAGCAGGACCGCCCGCCCGCAGTATCATTAAGCAATCCTACTCCTGGGACTATTTCACCCGTGATAGTCGTGGACCCGCATGAGGTATTCCTCGCTTAGGTTGTACCCGCCCGCATGGGACTATTTCACCCGCATAAGCCCATAAGGACTCGCATGAGGTATTCCTCGCATCATGGGTAGCAAATCCACGGAAACAGGTGGTATAACGTCTTGGGGGTTTACCCCTCATTTATACTCTTACCCTGAAGCATGTGGTATAACGTCTTGGGGGTTTACCCCTCATTTATACTCTTACCCTGGAGAAGGTGGTATAACTTCTTGGGGGTTTACCCCTCATTTATACTCTTACCCTATCTCAACCGGCCATCATACATAACATAAGCCCTACCGACTTATCATACATAACATAAGCACTACCGGCTTATCATACAATAAATAAGCAAGTTAAGAAATCCCCCTAACTTCTTATTAGTCTTATTCATATACACTCTCATTTTAGTTTACTTAAGGCACTAACATGTCATTATAAATCCGGGAGTTTAACCCAAAGTACTACGTACTTCTATTCTTTTAAAATGACTCATTTTCATATAACACTTCCAAGATACTAATAACCGTAGTATCAAGTCATAACTACATTTTAAGACAAGTCACAATACCTTTTTAGAAAATACATTTTCGGGCTTCTAAATCAAGTGACTTCTTTCTTTTAAAACCTTAAGCAATTGATGCCTTTAAATCAATTTGCCTTTCGTTATTTCAAGTCATTTAACATACTTAAATTACTTAGAGTAAACCACTCTTTAAACTTTCCATAAAGCTATTATAACCAACTTCCCATAAAGCCGTTATACTAGCTTTATACATTAGCAACTTACATACTTCTTTATAACCAAGAGACTTAAACTTTCCAACAAAACAAGTATCAAAAATACTTTCAACATACTTAAAGTCTCTTAACTTTTGAAAACCAAGATATCCTTAATATTTAAACAAGTGAGTTAATTCCCTAACTCAATCAACTTGGACATTCTTAAAATAAGCCAAGGATATCAAATGGACCTAGATTGTCAAAATCTTGTACGTCTACCGTACTAGACATTTACAACCTATTCATGCTCAAGAGATAAGAAAGTTCTATATACCTCTTCGGTTTAATCCACTTGCTAAGTCCAATTCGTCGTACGTAGTATGTCAACCTATAATGACCATAGTACGTCTATTAACTTCTAGTTTCAAACGTAGAATATTCCAAGTGCAAATTCACTAAATTCTACGGAAAATCGGACAACACTTCCTTTGTTTCTACATACTTTGCCACCTTTTTCAAGGCCGAATTCAATAACCAAACACGCCACATTTAAGGCCCAACAAAGTAGCTAACAATAGGGGATTACACGCTTAATCAAGACATGTAAAATTCCGCCCCACAATATATAACAAACTAGTCTAAACTACAATGTCAATTCGGCAATTTGGGCAACAATACCAATTTTTATCCAATTTCCATTTCAATCCAAGTTGTTAGCATAACATGATATCAAGTCGCAATCGATTATAACTACTATAATCTTCAAGTAAGTAACATGCGACGATTCTAATAAACGACCAAATTGTAATTCAATTTCAAATGACTCAACATGTCATTTTCGGATTTTGAGCTTCCAAATTTCCATAACACTTATCAAACTTCATAACACATATCACATGATCACTTATAACTTATCATAACATGAAATCTTCAATTACAAAAGTAAAATGAAGGTTATACCTCAATTAGCCCAAATATGATCCAAGAGCACAAGTCGATCCTTAGCAACTTTAGCTCCTCCTTTCGACGTTCCAATCCACTCCAAGCAACCCTTAGAAGCTTATGAATAACTCATCTTCAAGTTCCAACTTCAAAGTTGAATAACTCCTTAGGTTTTCGCCTTGCGACTAATACGAAAACACCATTTTTCCGGGATCTTTCTATTGAGATAACCTTACAATACCCTTAGGAACCTTGGTTTAAAGTGGGGAGATTATTGGACATAATTTGAAAAAATTTCTTGCCCCTTAATCCCCAAACCCGAGAGCCCCTTATTGCATTCTTCAAGTTTTCTTGAAATAAGACTAAGTATGTGAACTAGTCTTGCTACTAGTATACATATATAACATAATGGAGGGTCAAGATTAGAACAAATGGGTGGCCTAGATGAGTTTCACATGGATCCTAGTCAAGTGGCCTTGACTAAGTCAACAATATCAAGCTATTAGTCTTTGCAAGACTTGGTCATTTAAATTATGGTCAAATGACCATCCTATCCATGTATTTTTCGTCCAAGACCAAGCAAGGGGGGGTGACACGTGTCGCCCTCCCGTTCTTCGCAATATTTTGTTTTCTGACAATTCCATAATTCCGATAAATTTTTACTCGTCTCAAATCTTAACATTTTTAAGTTCTTACGTACGTTCTTATAAACATATCCTGGAATTTCCGGGGTGTAACAGAAAAGATGTGAAGAGAGTACCCTTAGACCATGGGTGAGAGCTAATAATGTTGTTATACGCTTTAGAGGTGATTCCTCGTTGACTGGGAGTAAGTTTTGCGTGGTCATTATATTATGGACATATGTGGCATAATTGGTTTTATAGGTGTAGTAGTTAAGACTATACCGGCTCATGCGTTTTGGGAACTTAGAAGGAACATTCGGGACGAATGTTTCTAAGGGGGGAAGAATGTTATACCCCGGAATTTCAGGTCATGTATTGGGAACGTAAGAAGGGAAATAAGAATTGAAATTGGAAAGGTAAGTTGACAGAATGTTTTGGACAGTTTTGGGTCAACTTTGGAGCGGTATAGCTCCTAGTTCATTAGGAGTTTTTAGGTGTTTCAATAGCCCAGTGCGAATTTCGTTGAGTCTAGTTTCCAACGCAACAAACCGCTCGTCGATAGGACATCGGAGTAGAAAGATATGGAAGGTACAAGTTCAGTGGGCGAGCGAGAGAGCGTTTTCAGCCAGGGCCACTGGCCGCCTGGATGCATACGCGGCGCCAAAAGTGTTGTAGTGTTCAGCAGTTTCAGCGCCGCGGCGCCGTCTGCAGGGCCGCGGCGCCGAGGCGGGAAATTTCGCGGGAACAGGGGAAAAATCAGAAGATATTTTGTTAAAAGTTTGTGGGAGGTGACAAGTGTCCCTCCCATCTGTTTGACTAAGAGGAAGTCTATTTTATTGACCAAGTCTTGACGACTTGGTCATTTTAACAAAGAACCCTTCTCTCTAAAATATTTTCCTCTCCCTTTTCTCTAAAAATTTCAAGGAAAACCAAGGCCTAGTAAAATTATGGGAAAAGAAGACAAGAATGAGTTATGTTGGAAACTTGTAGAGGGTTCTTGTGGGTGATTTTAGCGTGAAGAAGATTTCGGAAAGAAGGCTTATTGAGGTAAAACCTTCACCTTCTCATGTAATTTCAAATTTCAAATTATAGTATTTGATAAATGAGCATGTAGTTTGAGTATTGTAATCAATTCGGTTGTTAGCGAAAATCGTTGCATGTTGTATTAGAAGGGTATATCGTTGTTAAAATTGGTTAAGACTTATTGCATGTTGACTTAACAAGTTGAATTGAAAGGATTTGAAAAGGTTGATATGTGGGCATGTTTTAGCCAAGAAGTTGCCTTAAACTAGTTGGATTGTTGGGCCTTAAAAGTGGCGTTTGGATGTTGATTCGAGCCTTGAAAAAGGTGATAAAGTACGTAGAAACAAAGGAAGTGCTGTCCAAATTTCCGTAGAATAAGGGACTTTACAATTATAATATTCTACGTTAAAACTAGAAGCTAATAGACGTATTATGGCAATTATAGGGTGAAGTACTATGAATAGTGTATTCTACTTGAAGGGTGGAAGAGGCTAGCAAGGTTATAATATTTTGAAGCATCTTGCTACTTGTCGATAATCGTCGCGAGGTATGTGATTCTTCCTATTCTCTTGAGCATGATTATTTGTGAAATATATAGTGCGATAGACGCACGTGTGTTAAAGGAGTATGATTTCTTTTTTGTGCCCTTGACTTGATATGAAGTGTAAAGGACTTGATGGTGTTGAAAAGTGGTAAAACCTTATTCGTTAGTAGTGGGTACTTGGTTGTTAAAGAATAAGCCCTCTTGGTCTCATAAACGCTTATAGTTGTATTTGGTTGGTTTTAAACATAAAGTGTTATAATAGTTTTATGGGAAGTTAGTTATAACGACTTTATGAAAATGAAAGAATTGTTTTATTATTGGCTTTAAAATGGTAACTTGACATTTGTTTTAAAAAGATATGAGATTTGATTTCCCCCGTTATGGGATTTGGTTTAAAAGTAAAAGACTTGAGAATTTGAAGTTTTAAAACTTATACTAGTTCGAGAAGTGATTTGATATAAAAAAAAAAGAAGGCATGGCATTGTCTTGGTTTATTTGAAAAGGAAGTATGGAAATTGTTTTCTTGGTTTACTTAAAATAATAGTTACTCTATTTTGATACCACGGGTGTTAGTATCATGTGACTTTCGTGAAAAAGAAATTGACTTTTTAAAGAAATAAAGTAAGTAGTACCTTGGGGTTAAAACCCGGATTTTTGGCATAGAATGAAAGTACCTTGAGTGTGAATAACTTGCCTATGTTTGCTTGTGATAGTCTTGGTGTACAAGTATTGTATCCTTATGCTACCGCGTTTATCGATGGAGGGCCGGTCATGTTATTCTCGATCATATTGGACATACTGACACGTTGGGTGGCCCACGGGTATGCTTCCACAAGGAGTGTTATCTTGTTATTTTCTTTGGACATACTGACACGTTGGGTGGCCCACGAGTATGCTTCCACTATGAATGTTATATTGTTATTTCCTTTGGACATACTGACACGTTGGGGGGCCCAAGGGTATGCTTCCACTAGGAGTGTTATCTTGTTATTTTCTTGGGACATACTGACACGTTGGGTGGTCCACGGGTATGCTTTCACTATTGAGTGTTATCTTGTTATTTCCTTTGGACATACTGACACGATGGATGGTCCACGGGTATGCGTCCATTAGGATGGTTCCATGGCCATGCTTATACCGAGGTAATATGCCGGGGCATGCGGCCATTGTGCGTGTTCATTCCCGGGTTATATTTGAGTGATGACTTTACGGGCATGAGTCCCTGACTTGACTTGACTGCTAATATATATTGTGTACTGTAGTTTGGTTATCACACATGTCTCCTATTTTATATAGACTGTTATGATTTCTTTTACAGTATTTTTCAGTTTCACATACTTGGTACCTGTTGTACTGACCTCCTTCGGGGGGCTGCGTTCATGCCGCAGGTAGAGGTACACCGGTTATTGATCCTCGCTCATAGGATCACAGTTCAGCGTTTTGGGAAGCTCCGTTTCTCCGGAGGCTTATCTTTTGGTACGTGTCCCTGAGATTGTAGGTTCTTGTACATTCCGGGGTATGGCGGGGCCCTGTTCCGTCATAGTTGTTGTAAAGACTCTTAGAGGTCTGTAGTACTATTGTGGGCAAGGGTTGTAAAGGATGTAACTGTTCGGTTGTATGTATATGTAGAAAGGTGACCGTTTTGGTTAGCCTGTCTTATATTTCATTGTTTCATATCTGTGAGTTTTTATTTTCGCTGATTTTCTCTGATGTTTTATCACTAGGGTGCCCGGAGTAAGGCACCAGTCGCGGGCCCGAGGTCGGGTCCTGACAATGTAGGCCCCCGATCAATCTACGATAGTGAGTCTGGTCTGAATATGAAGGGCCAGAATTAGTTTTGAGCTTCGAATTGGTGTTTATAGGTGTGTGGGATAGTTTGCAAGATGCCATGCCTGCATGATCAAGGATATTTTTGGTGTACTTCTTCTAACATAGAAATAAGCCACGAGAATGTTGAGTGACAGAGATGCCCAAGAAATAACTCAGAGGGTCCAAATCTTTCATAGCAAACTCAGAGAAAATGAAAGACATAATGAACCAACGGAGAGCATCAGATGATGTGGTGAGGATGATGCATCAACATATAATAATAGGTAAGCCATGTATGTACCCTTGTTGTAGATTAACATGGAATGATCAGATCTGTTGTGTGAAAAACCAACAAAGAAAACATAATCGGTGAACTGCTAGTACCAAGCTTGAGAAGCCTATTTCAGTCCATAGAGCGATTTCGCAACAGACACACATAATCTAGATGAATAGGATCCCTAAAATCATAGGTTGATGCATATATAACGTTTCACGAATATCCGCATGTAAGAAGGCATTCTTGACATCAAACTGATGAATAGGCTAAGACTTGGATATGACAATGCTGAGGATGGTCCGTATGGTTGTGGGCATTACGATCGGGCAGAATGTTGCATCATAGTCCACTCCCACATGTTGAGATCTGTCATAACCTACAAGATGGTCTTTGTACATCTCAAAAGAACCATTAAATTTCTTTTTATGTCTAAAAATCCACATAGAACGAATGATGTTAGCATCAGGTGGACGGGGTTCTAGGTCTCACATCTAATTATCAATAAGAGCATTATATTCGTCAATCATTACGGGTTTCTAATTAGGGTCATACAAGACATCATTCGGGTTACGAGGGACAGAGGAAGGGACAACTAAAATGAAAAGGTAAAACAACCATTTAGGTTTATGAATTTTGTGCATGGCATGGGTTTCTATGGTTTGATAGTGTGTCTCGGGTCATGGGACATGAGTGGGGTTTATCATGGGACTGCCGGGAAAATGAGAAAGGGCAGGGGTGACGATACTGACTGGCCGAATCTCAATTTGCCAAGAGGCGGCTACGAAATCACACTAATGTGGGCTATTACAAGCCACCATCAGCAGAACTGGGTGGACAGCTAGTCACAGAATGGTCGATGTGGTGGTGAGTCCCAGGGTATGGGATGACAGACTATGTAAATGGTGAATTAGAAGAGGGTTTAGGCCATCATCTAGGAATTTGTAGGAAGTGTAGATAGACAAATGGAAATTGAGACTCATCTAATAGGACATGACGTTAATTAATAATTTTATGGCTCGACAAGTCATAACACGATTAACTACGATAATTGACAGGGTAGCCCAGAAACACACACGGGGAAAACCAGGGTTGGAGTTTGTGAGTGGTCGGATAGAAAGGGTAACAAAGACATCCAAAAATACACAAGTATTGGTAGGAGAGGTTCCTACGAAACAAAACTTTGATGGGCGACTGTTGAGCTATAGATTTATTTGGGATTATGTTTAGGAGATATGTGGCAATGGAAAGTGTGTAATGCCAAAATTGAAGGAGAATAGAAGCGTGAGCAAGTAGGGCACAAATGAGGTTGTTTATGGTTCAAATTTTCCATTCGGCTTTTCCATTTTGGGAGGATGTGTGAGGGTAGGAAAAAAGAAAGGTAAGACCATTTTTGGAGCAAAAGTATTTGAATTGGTTAAAATCGAATTCTCTGTCATTGTCACATTGAAAACATTTAATTCTCTTTTCAAATTATATTTTTACGAAAGCACTAAATGAAGAAAAAATGGGGGTACACCTGAAATTTATTTCTAATTGGAAACGACCACAGAAAGTTGGAGTAATTATCCAAAAATAACACATAATATCGATGGCTAGTTGTACTCAAAATAGGGGATGTCCACAAATCACTATGTATGATATCAAAAGAAATTAAAGTACAATTTGTGGATGTAGAAAATGGTAATTTGACATGTTTCTCAAAAAATCAAGATTCACATACATGATCCTAGAAATACGATTACAATTAATAAAATTATATTTTCTAATGGAGTGTAAAATAGAGTCTACCATATGTCCTAATCCAGAATGCCATAAGGAAAACGAAAGAGCAACAAAGGTTGAGGGAGTTGAGGCTGGATTGTTAATGGCATTTGAAATAGGGTAGAGATCTCTGATGCTGTCACCTCTCATTATTCGTCTCTCAGTCGTAAAATCCTTTATAGTAAAATCAAAAGGATCAAAGTCATGGAAAACTCAATTGTCAATTATGAAACGTCGCACATAGATTAAATTCTTAATGAATTTAGGGGCATGGAGGATATTTTTTAAGAATAATGGTGGATGTGGTGGGGATAGGGAGGAATGACCATAATCACGGATGATAATGCCTTGTCCACTACCAACTATAATATTCTGATTTAAATTACTCAAATTAGAATAAGATAAGAGAGTACCTTGTGATGTCGTCATGTGAGATGTGGCGTCTGTGTTCATATACCAATTTTCGTCTAGAGTGTTGACTGTCATTGTGCTCATAGCTACCTCAATGTCAGTCGGTGCATAAGTCGATGATGGGAGGGGCCATGCTTTGTAGGCCTATTGTGGATGTAGCTAAGTATGCCAGGTTGGGACTATCGGTTATAAGGTAGAGTCCATGAAGATGTCTTATACGGGCAATGATGGGAGACCTATGAAGGTGGGGCCCACATGACCCACGATGTGTAGGCAGCCTATGGTGAAGGTTGCTGCCACTGCCCGCGGTCACTACTGGATATTTTTGGCCGACGGGGACTACCTCTTCACGCCGCCATTGTTGCCAGAATTTCTTCCATCATGGCCCTTGTCGGACTGCCTGCTGCAGCGGTTGTTATGGAAGGAAGTGGACTACTGCGGGTGTCATGACCCGACCCGACGGGCCGCGACTAAGCGTCCTAATTGGACGTCCTTGCTGACATGTCACTCTTAATATATCTAATACAGAGATTTATAGAAATTTCGGCAGCACAACGCTGCTTTTACAACATATCCCTAAAATGGGCGAGCCAACAAGGCTGTCAAAACAACAACAAAACAACAGTCATAATAGGCTAGCCGACTAGGCTGCCACCAACCAACATCACGTGCACAAAAACATAATCAAAATAAGCAAGACGGCAAGGCTGCCACTAGATAACAACATCAAAACCCAAAACAAGGTACAAATGTCCAACCCACAACTGTCTACAGACCTCTAAGAGTGCAATACTGACATATGACGGGACAGGACACCGTCGTACCCAAAATATGCATAAGTCTGAAAGATAAAGGTCTGTACCAAAATAGCTGGCTCCGGAACAAAGGAGCTCTCCAACTGTTGTACAGAAATCCTAGACTGGAGGGTCACCTATCTGAACACCTGAACCTGCGGGCATGAACACAGCCCAGGGAGAGGGGTCGATCTGAAATAATGTACTGAGTATGTAAAACATAAAATACTGAAAACTGAATAACAACTGTACCAAGTAAAACAGAGAGTCATCAAATTTCATAAAACTGAGAATCATGTATACTGCATCATAAATCATCATGCTCATGTCTGTATATAAAACTGTATAACATGTCTCAACCCTCTAAGGAGGGACTCGAGGGATTCTGTATCTGCGCGCGTAACGTGTCTCGGCCCTATATGGAGGAACTCGATGTAATCTATATATATATATATATAACATGTCTCGGCCCTCTAGTGAGGGACTCGATGAATGATGCATGGCTGCGCACGAACATGACCTGGCCCGGGACTCAGTGGAGTGAAATAGTAACACTTAGCACGAGTAGATATCATGAGCAACTGTATGCAATTAAAATCATTATGTGACTCTCAATAAAATTATTACCATAAACTCTGTTACTGAAATCATAATCACTAGTAAATAATCATTTTTAAAACTGAACTGGTAGGAGTTAAGTATGTTCTCCGTACTTTCATAAAAATCATGCCAAAAGAAAGAAGGAAAGGTCTCACATACCTTTTAAGCGAGCAAATCAACTAAATGCTAAGATATGTCTCGTCTAGTATGTCAACCTATAACAATGACAATACGTTCGTCAATCCTACGGTCTCTAACGTAAGTTATTCAAATAACGGCTTCTTATTTCTATAAAAATTTGGGCAGAACTTCCTTTGTTTATGTGCGTATCCACAATTAACCAACAAGCTAATCAAATAAATTAACCAGTCACAAATCAAGATATAACCCAACTAGTCTCATAAACTCCATATATGCTATCATACGACTTCTTTCTCTTTATATTCATGAATTATAACCAAAGTAGTAATCAAAGTGATTAATACACCTATTTATCATGTTCATTTAGTCCTTTAGCCAAGCTAAAACAATCCAATAAAGCGATCCAATTCTTCTAGCAAGATTGTGAGTTCAAGAATGCGACATAGCCCTTTTCTTCACCTTTATTCCTTTGAGGCATATATAAGTTATTACCTCCGCCTATATACATGTTTATAACTGATGTGTCAAGCATTTAAATCAGTCCTTAATACATCATAACCATGTTCAATAATTTCCATGCAATTTCGGCCTTAACAACATGTTATAATTCCGAAACTCTCTTTCTAATTCTTAAAAAACCAATTCATCTTGTAATATCTTCATATAACTAATTATCTCTTAATAATCAAGGCTACATCTCAATTCTCCACATGCAAATGGTAACAAAATAACAACCCAACCATTGAAGCCAAGGTATACCCGAATAATCTCAAAATCGGCCAACCCAATTCCACCAACAACCACATGCAATTCTTATTCCCATTTCCTCTTAATCTAAGTTTATTTGTTAACACAAATTCATTTCCTTAGTTCTAATAAAATGCATTTTATTTTAAATAATAAAAAAGAGGAATTTTTACCTTAAAACAATGTACCCAAAATCTGGTCAAGGTACCGATTTTTAGGCCCCAATTTTCGTTAATTTCTTGTCCAATTTTTCACTTCTTCAACTCCAATCCAACATGCAACAATTATACTATGTTAATCCCTCTTTCTTTCACATTTTTCTTACAAAAAAAACTTGTCCGAAACTTGAAGAAAATTTCTCCATTTTCGGCCAAGCAGTAGCCGAACCCACTGGTTGGGTTTTTTTCTTTTTTTCTTTTGCTTAGATTGTAGAAGAATAAATCTTGTAATGAAGTTGATACAATTCTTGAGTTTGGTTATGAGGAATGGGGTGGGTTTTCTTTCTTTCTTTGGTTTGAAGAGGAGAAGGGATTGAGTTAAAATGGGTTTTGAAATGAAATAGAAGATGAAGTGTTTGATTAATAAAAATCTGAAATTTCAACTTTCCCTTATTACATTTTGGTCCAAAACTTCTTATTAGTCTTCTTAGTTAACCCTCAAGTAATAATTAAACTTATGCTCCACCTCTTCTAATCTTACTCCCGTTTCCTTTAATTCTCGGGAATTTCATAAGGTCTCGTATTCTCATTGTCGTAACTTACATACATTGCTAATCCATAACGGGATATATATATAAATAACTATCCTTAAAGAATTTTTCGGCGTCACATTCGTCATTACCAAAATTATTCCGTATTAGCATGAACGAATATACTTAATTTCCAAAAATTTGAATCTTTATTCATAATGACGTTCTTAAAAACACGAAGTGTAACAGCGGGTCCTCTGTCTGATGCTTCTAGTTGACGGATCGGGAGGCCCTGCAATCGAAGGAGGTTTTGACGGTTGGGTGAGGGCGGTGTCGGCAATGCTGGCCCGAGTGGTGCTACGCTTAATTTTCTAAGTTTCCACAAGGATGAGCTTCGAACGGACATAATAAAATGAAGGTAACGACGTGCATTGCTGAAGGATGGTTGCAACTCCGTCATAGAATTCATTCAAAAATATAATAAATTGCATGATAAATCGTTGAATAGTGACTGGTGCACCGATGTTGGGTGAGGGCGGCATCGGCAATGCTGACCCGAGTGGTGCTATGCTTGATTTTCTGGGTTTCCTCAAGGATGAGCTTCGAACGGGCATCATAAAATGAAGGTAACGACGTTGATACGCGATTTATGCACACACTAAACGCAAGTGCACGTGTCGTGACAAGTAATATAGTCTAGGTAAGACCGAATATCGTCCTCAGAGACTGGTTTTCAAGTACCGATTATCTATGCTTTAGTTTCTATTTGGTTAACGTTAATTGAGTTGGAATTCTAAACTAATAATGCAGGAAATAAACTAATTATGAAAATACTTTGATTTAAATCAGTTATGATGGAGAATTAGGGCTTCCAAGATCATCAATTATCCACTTTATTCAATCCTTAATACAATTAGACTAACTTATTCTTCTACGTTAAGATAGCAGGTTAACTAGACCGTTTTATACTCCTCTTAAGGTAATATAAACACTCAACCCCAATGAAGAACCCTTCTATCTTTCGATGACAAGATTGACTACAAAGGAGGATTAAGAGCAATAACCTATTAAACTACACAAGTATCGGGGTACTTTCGTCCACGATTTAAACCTATGTTTATTCAACTATAGCATATTCACAATCTCCCCTTTCGGATTTCGATTAAAACTCCTATAAGTGATGATAACTAGTGATCAATTAATTATCAAGAAATCAAAGTAATTATTGAATAAATCTTAAGCAAGTGAAGAAGAAATCAACTAATGTATTAATTCATGAATAAGAGTTTCAAGAGAATCACAAGAAAATCCCTAATAAAGTAATTAGCTCATAGTCACGCTAAGAACTAATACAATCTCCATACATGAACTGAAATAAACAAAGCTAAAGAAAGAAAAGAAAAATACTCAAGAACAAGTCTCCAAGCCTTCTAGCATCCAATGATTGTGTTGTGGAATATTTACAAGATGGAATGTGGTAGAATGATGGATGGAGAATGAAATTTGTCAAGTGTGGGATGGAATGTAGGATGAATTCTTCTAATGATGTAGAGACTATTTATAACCCAAGAATCCTTTAGGTAAATGGTAGGGATTATATAGGTAGGAAAAGTTATGGAATCTTTTAGGTAAAGGGTTTAGGAAAAGTTATGGAATCCTTTAGGTAAAGGGTTAAGGATTATGTAGGTAGGAAAAATTATCCCTTTTGGACCCTGAAAATGTGTCAAATTCGGCCCAAAACTCAGAAATCCCGCGTCGGCGCCGTGGCCCTGCAGTCCGGCGCCACGGCGCTGAAAAACCTGCAGTCAAATCATCTTTCTGAACATTCAGCGCCGCGGCGCCTGAGGCGTTTTTCTGGCGGATTTTCGCTTCGTCGTCCAGTTTTCATCCGGGCTTCGTCTGATCTTGTCTATACTTCCCGGGACTTCTTAGACTTCATTTATTGGCCCCTTTTAGTGTGCAATTCCATCTCAATTAAGCTCATTTTCTCTTCTTTTCGTCATTTCTCCATTTCTGACCGCTGTGACACAAAAGAAAGGAAAACGACCCTAATACTATACTAAACATAAACAAAATGAGTAAAATACTAACTAAAAATGACTCAAAAAGTGTATATAAAATACACCGACCAAATACCCCAAACTTAAACTTTGCTCGTCCTCGAGTAAAGCTAAAAAAAGATAGAAATAAAGACACGAAAGAAAATAAAATAAAATGACTCAAAGACACTGATCAATTTGCTGCACAATTGTCACTTAGAAAAGCATGAAGGTTAGTATGATAATATGCATGAACATATAGCATGTATTTTTAGCATTCTAAACACTCAAGTCAGATATTTCGCAAATTCAATTTAATCATGCTCAATGGAAGTAAGAATACCTAACTATGCATGTTAATTTCAAAATCCTATGGCATATATACTTGTTATTCTCCACTAATCATAGATACACACATTAGAGATCTTCAGGGCTTTTCAGGGTTGTAATGTAGGCTTAGGCAGGGGTAGGTAAAAATAGTCTTTTAGGCTCAATCTTTCGTATCATAAGCTCTTTTGCTTTCGATTCTTCCCTTTTTCTTTTGATTTTTTTTTTAACCTCATACCTATCATGCCCCTCTTTTGTTTTGCTAGGATGAGGTGTATTATGAATAGCAGACACCCCCAAACTTAGGCTTTTGCCTATTTATTATTATTTTTTCATTTGGGGTGCATCAAAATTATTCACTCTCTTTTGTCTCTTTTTCAACACTTTATATTCCAATCATCTCAATTTTCACTTATGGCACAAATATGGAATTATAGGGTGTCAAAGAAAAGATCTTATTTTTGGCTCAAGGGGGCTGACTAGGGATTCAATTGTAATGTCAGGGATAGACAAAAAATGGTAAGAAAGGGCTATCAAAGAAATGTCTGAATCATCTCCCTAACATGCATATCCTAACTATTTCGCCTCAAATAGCAAGCAAGCAGACACATAGGCTTAATCACTAACAATGCATAAATCAAGCAAGATACCCCACATAGTTCGATTTCATGAATTTTTGGCATATCTATCATAAGTGTTCAGATGGTTGCTTCTAATTTCATTACATTATTCCACTTTACTTCACTAGGCGTTTCACGTAACTACAGCATGCTTGATCATAAAAATAAATAAAAAATAAAAAAATTAGACTAAAAAAAATTAGACTCATAAAACATAGAAATAAACAACAAAAAGACTCAAAAACACATAGAATAAACTAAGAACTCCCCTCAAACTTAAATCACACATTGTCCCTAATGTGTGCAAGACTCAAAACTAAAAGAAAGATGGGACAGCTTACAGACACAACGTAGCGGTCATAATGGAGGTCAGGGAGAAAAAATTCTGGAATTTGCATTGCGTCTGGGTCTCTGAACCTTCGGCGCCACGGCCCTGCACTTCGGCGCCGTGCCCCAAGTACTGCGGCTCTCTGAAGTTCCGGCTCCACGACGCTGATTCTGGGAGCCGTGGCACTGACGACGGCTTTTCCCTTTTTTTTCCAGAGTTTTTGCTCCTTTTCCCTCAGAGTTAGCTTTCAGTCCACCTGTCATCCAACAACACAAAACAAGAACCCAAGACCGTGAGACTGTTCAAGACAAAATAAAACAAACTAAAGACAAAAATCAAACTAACATAATTAAAAACATTGGGTTGCCACCCAACAAGCGAAGTCTTTAACGTCTTTTAGCCGGACGCAGTTAACCTTTACGAGTGTCCATTGGATCCTTCTGCGAACTGCTTGCAATCCGCATAGTTATTGTTGCAGGTCCACTTCAACTACAACAATTGCTCCAAACAAGGGCCTCAGATATACGATTATCCCCCAAGTAAACAAGGCAGGCTTGTCTTCTAGGTTCTCTATAATGTAGGGATCAGTGAAACTCCCTACATCTCTCAACTTTTGGGGGTGCCCTTGAAGGTATGGACTTTATATTTGGGGGTCAACAGTGACAGCTGGTGGTGTTTCTTCTGCAATAGGTGCAGGAAAATGAATTTCCACAGAATCCAAAAAGGTGAATAATTGGATCTCATCAATTTTGTCCTTCTCTACACCAACTATCTCGCCAGATTCCTCAATAGTTGGGTGTGGTTCAGGCTCCTCAATTTGCTTACCACCTCCCATAATAATGTCGCTAGGCAGATTTGCTTGAGGTGTATTGCTCATCTTATCCATCAGTTGCCCTATTTGTGTCTCAAATTGCTGAGGGACACCCTTGTCTTAGCCATAAACTGAGCCTGACACTTGGTGAGCCTGAGTATGCCTGCCTGCAACTCATCTAGATCTTCCTCCAGAACCTGTGGGTTAGGATGATGTTGATGAATTTGCTGCCCCTGATAGAAATAGTAGTCCATGTGTCCTGATTTTTTTTTAAAATTTTTTTTTCCCGAATTTAACCTGCAAAATAAGAAAACAACAAAAGGTGATAAAACGATGCTCGCAGAACAAGTTAGAAACTTGTTCTTGGAGCAACAAAATTAGAAATAAGAATAGATAAATCGATATTGAAAGTACGCCAATCCCCGGCAACGGCGCCAAAAACTTGATGCGCGATTTATGCACACACTAAGCGCAAATGCACGTGTCGTGACAAGTAATATAGTCTAGGTAAGACCGAATATCGTCATCAGAGACTGGTTTTCAAGTACCGATTATCTATGCTTTAGTTTCTATTTGGTTAACGTTAATTGAGTTGGAATTCTAAACTAATAATGCAGGAAATAAACTAATTATGAAAATACTTTGATTTAAATCAGTTATGATGGAGAATTAGGACTTCCAAGATCATCAACTATCCACTCTATTCAATCCTTAATACAATTAGACTAACTTTTTCTTCTACGTTAAGATAGCAGGTTAACTAGATCGTTTTATACTCCTGTTAAGGTAATATAAACACTCAACCCCAATGGAGAACCCTTCTATCTTTCGATGACAAGATTGACTACAAATGAGGATTAAGAGCAATAACCTATTAAGCTACACAAGTATCGGGGGTACTTTCGTCCACGATTTAAACCTATGTTTATTCAACTATAGCATATTCACAATCTCCCCTTTCGAATTTCGATTAGAACTCATATAAGTGATGATAACTAGTGATCAATTAATTATCAAGCAATCAAAGTAATTATTGAATAAATCTTAAGCAAATGAAGAAATCAACTAATGTATTAATTCATGAATAAGAGTTTCAAGAGAATCACAAGAAAATCCCTAATAAAGTAATTAGCTCATAGCCATAGTCACGCTAAGAACTAATACAATCTCCATACATGAACTGAAATAAATAAAGCAAAAGAAAGAAAAGAAAAATACTCAAGAACAAGTCTCCAAGCCTTCTATCATCCAAGGATTATGTTGTGGAATATTTACAAGATGGAATGTGGTAGAATGATGGATGGAGAATGAAATTTGTCAAGTGTGGGATGGAATGTAGGATGAATTCTTCTAATGATGTAGAGACTATTTATAACCCAAGAATCCTTTAGGTAAAGGGTTAGGGATTATGTAGGTAGGAAAAGTTATGGAATCTTTTAGGTAAAGGGTTTAGGAAAAGTTATGGAATCCTTTAGGTAAAGGGTTAAGGATTATGTAGGTAGGAAAAATTATCCCTTTTGGACCCTGAATATGTGACAAATTCGGCCCAAAACTCAGAAATCTCGGCGTCACTTCGCCATTGAAAAACTCGCATCAAATCATCTTTACGAACATTCGCGCGCTACCGAGGCGTTTTTCTGGCGGATTTTCGCTTCGTCGTCCAGTTTTCATCCGGCTTCGATCTTGTCTATACTTCCGGACTTAGACTTCATTTATCGCCCTTTTAGTGTGCAATTCCATCTCAATTAAGCTCATTTTCTTATTTTCGTCATTTCTCCATTTCGATCTGTGACACAAAAGAAAGGAAAACGACCCTAATACTATACTAAACATAAACAAAATGAGTAAAATACTAACTAAAAATGACTCAAAAAGTGTATATAAAATACACCGATCAGACGTGCATTGCTGAAGTATGGTGGAAACGCCGTCATAGAATTCATTCAAACCTATAATAAATTGCATGATCAATCGTTGAATAGTGACTGATGCACCGATGTCGGAGAGTTGATTGGCAAACATCTTGAGTTCTTGATAATAGGCAGTCATATTTGGGAAATCTTCCTAATGAACGTCCTTGAACGGATTTTCAAGGTATAACGCTCGTTGAGTTTTGTTGTAATAAAAAATACGGTCAAACGTTCCCACGTTTGGCAGGCAGTGATGTCGGTCTCAATGATGGTGTGCAATAGATCATTAGATATTGTGTCGTATATACACTAGAGGACGACTGAGTCCAAACGAGACCAGAGTGCATCATTAGAAGTCGAAACTGATGGTACATCTGTGGACTTCAGCATGTGAGGAAGGATGTGGTCTATAACTTCGTAAACATGACAATGGATCTTAAAAAACTCTGCCCACAAGGAGTATTGACCCTTTTCCATCTCAAGAGTTACAAGGATGAGGTTTTTAATGTTGTTTACAGCAAATGTCAGATGAAATTTAATTTTGTCAGCCATGGAAGAGGAAATTTAGGAGGAGATAGAGGGAGAATGAGCAGAAAAGCTAGAGTTCTGTCGTAGGGAAAAGAGAGGAGCGGCCGAGAGAGGTCGACGGGTAGGGTTCCTACGTGGGATATGTGCCGACGTTGAAAAAAGGTGGCGGCCGAAAATGTGTATCGGCGACTATGATAGAGGTTGTAGTTTTAAGCTATTGATACCATAAAAGAATATGTTCCTTAATTTTATTGGTGAATGATTTCTTCCTACTTTGACTCCATCTTCTCATCATCTCACTCTTGCCTCACCTCTTACTTCTTTTCCCTCTGACGCTGTTATTGATAATGAATTTGCTGAGGAAACACCATTGTTGAGGCAACACCATCTACTCCTACTCCTGTATTTGATCTATCTTCTCCCGATGACAATTGTTCACTACATGTTTCTTCCGAGTCTTCTGCACCATCTTCCTTGACTCTATGTTCTATTCCTAGTACTATCACTCCTATTTCTCCATTTGTTTCTATTTTTTATCCTATTGATACTGTGTTGCCTCCCCCTAGAAAATCTTCTAGACAACCAAAATCATCTATATGGCTAACTGATTATTTACATCCTCTTTTGCCCTCTTCTCATGCTTCTTCTACTCTCTATCATATTGCCAACTTTATCTTATATTCTCATCTTTCCAACTCTTTCAATATTTTTTTTCTGCCTTTTTTGTTCACTCTGAACCATCAACCTATTCTCAGGCAATTGAAGATAGAAATGGGTTCAAGCAATGAACCTTGAGGTTGAGGCACTTGAAACAAACCACACATGAAAAGTAGTTGATTTACCTGTTGGTAAGGTCCTTATTGGTTGTAATTGGGTCTTCAAAATTAAATACAATATTGATGGTAATGTTGAAAGTTACAAGGCCAGGTTGCAAAAGGTTACCACCAGAAGGAAGGCCTAGATTTTCATGATTGATTTTCGTCAGTTGCTAAAATGGTGAATGTTAGAACTATTATTATCTTAGCAGCTTTGTACTCTTGACCTATGTTTCAGATGAATGTTCATAATATCTTCTTAAATGATTATTTCACTGAGAAAGCGTACATGATATTGCCACAAGGATTTGATAGTACAGAGGGAGTGGCACTAAGGTTTATAAACTGCTCAAATCCTTGTATGGATTGAAGCAGGATACCAGGCAATGGAACATGAGTCCTTATTGAAATCAGGCTTCACCTAGAGTAAACATGATTACTCACTGTTTACTAAGTCTGTTGGAGATAATAAATTTGTCATTTTACTTGTATATATTGATGACCTTGTAATGATCTTCATGAGATTCATAGAGCAAAACATGAACTCAAGCAAAGTTTTAAGGTAAAAGATTTGAGAGAGCTCAGATATACTCTGGGGATAGAGTTTGCACGGTCCAAGGAGAAAGTTGTGATGTCTCAAAGAAAATATGCCCTCATCCTTATCTCAGAGTTGGGATTAGCAGGTTCCAGGCCTAAAAATGCTCCACTTGAGCAACATGTCAATCTGACCAGTATAGAGTATGATTAATTCAAAAGATATGAGGATACAAATGTGTGCAACACAAGTGTAGTTTCAGACCCTTTATTAGAGAACATATGGAGTTATCAGAAATTAATAGGGAAATTGTACAAGGCCTGATATTTCTTATTCAGTGCAGTGTTTGAGTCAGTTCATGGCAGCACTCAAACAGTCTCACTATGATGTATCATTAAATATGGTAAGATACATTAAGAAACATCCATGATTGGGATTGTTGATGTCTAGCATAGAAACAACCAAGGTTTCTGCATATTGTGACTCTGACTGGGCTTCATGTCCAATGTCTAGAAGATCAGTTACTGGGTATTGTCTGTGTCAAAATTGGATCTTCTCTTGTATCTTGAAAATCAAAGAAAAAAAGTACAGTTTCTAGAAGTTCAATAGAAGTTGTGTACAGGTCAATGGCTTATACTGTCTCAGAATTAGTGTGGATTGCATGCTTGTTAAAAGTATAACTCAGCTTGCCCGTGGAGTTGTTTTGTGACAATAAGGCAACCATACAGATAACAACAAATCCAATTTAACAAAGCATATTGAAATTGATTCTCATTTTCTAAGAGACGAGTTACATGAAGGAATGATCAAGACAGAGTATGTGAGCAGCAATGAACAACTGACAGATATACTCACTAAACCTCTTGGGCATGAACAAAATGGATACTTACTGTATAAGTTGGGAATGAAAAATATTTTTCATTCTCAACTTGAAGGGGAGTGTTAGAAGTAGTGTAGTAGTAAAGTGTGTTAATTATGTTGTACCCCTTAGAATTATATAGTGGACGATAATATTGTAAGTAGCAAAGTAAGTTGTTAGGGCGCTTAGTTTGTTAAAGAAGTAGCTAACTCCTTGTCTAAGAACAGAGCACTACTCTCAATTTCATTTTACAGTACACATAAATGAGAATTCATTTTCTCCCAATTCTCTTTGCCTATCTTTTCAATCTCGTGTACTACTTTTAACAAGCAAAGAGAAGACTGAACTCAGGTGCTACACTAAAGAGTGGTATATTAACATCTCATCAGTAAGGACAGAGGGATATGAAAAAAGAATCGTAGTGAGTCATTACTATTAATAACATTAAACTTTCAAATGCGTTAGACACGAGAGCGAATTTATGTGTAAAAATGTAATGTGAGAGATTCGAATTTGAAACCTAAAGGTAAATTTTGAACTTCTAAATCAATTAGCCAACTTCTAGTATTGAGTATATGAGATTCAAAATTTATATATGTGCATAAAAAATAAAAAAATTATCATATATATAATATGTAATTTTTTATCGATGAGGCTCGAATGAACACCTTTCTATCCTTGATAGTGCACTCATCCTCTTAAAATTCTTAATTCGGCTCTACCGAGACATAACTAATTTATCTCAGTATTATGAAGAAGAAAGACAAAGAAGATATATATGCAGAATATCTGCCTTAGATGTTATAAGGAATGGACATGTAAAGCTCATGAATTACATGCGTTATTATGGTCAAACCTAACCAAACGTCTGATAACCTTTAGTCAAGATTATATAGCGGATTATATTTCATGCGCTCTAGATAGATATTATTTTTTAAATATATTAATAATTGATTTTTTGAAAAAAAGTCTTAATAAAGTTATTGTCATGTGATCAAGAAGCCATAAATTTAAGCCGTGAAAATAATTTTTTTTAAATACAGAATAAAATTATGTACAATACACATTTGTGTCCGACTCTTCTCCTAACACGCATAGCAAAACTTAGTAAATCATTAGTGACATTTTATATTAATAATAATGGATTCTTTAGAGAATAAAACACCTCATTTTGATTCGAGACTCTACATCAAACCCCCAAAAGGTAGATTTGAGGGGGTGGGTAGGGTAGTATGATAATGGATGTATATTCCAAGTGTCAATTCTTGAGTCACCTCCAATTCTATGGCAATGATTACATACACCTCCATCTAAATATTCCTGGGAAATGGTTGCTCCCTTTGTCTGTCTGGCTAGACCCCTCATTTCATTTCCTCTTCTCCATCCATCCATCCATCCATCTCTCAGTAGAATATATATGGGTGTGTCAGAATATATATAGATTGGGTTTGGATATGATATGCTGAGCTCTGAGCCTCTGAGTAATTGAAACATGCCTCTGTCATGACAGTGACTATTCATAAATATTCTCTTACCTTTCTATTCTCCTCCCTTTCCAATGATGAGTATTTTACAGCTACTACTATCTGATCACACCTATTGTTCCAATGCTCATCTCTTTTCATTATCTTGGAGTAAAAAGCGAAATCTCTCGTTCATGAGCAAATTCATTCCTTCGAAGGAGAGATTAGTGGAGAAAGATAAATTAGTCTTCGGTACATTCACTAGGTGGGAGACATGATGCCACAAGCGAATTATCCTCACAAAGAGAAATAAACTCCCACTGCGGTGTGCTCGAACACTCGCTTCTTGGGAAGCGATCACCCTGAACCAACCGAAATTTATCTCTTTTCATTATCTCTTTGATGAGAGCAAGTCCCGAAAGTGAAACTTCCCACATGTATTAGAAGTTTGTTGGTCAGGTGAAATGTAAATCGAATAATATGTGTGAATGACAGTCATACAAGGAAGATGACTAACGAGACATGAATTCAACAACGATCCTTACAATATTTCAGTAAAACTGTCACCATACGGATTCGAACCCGTGACATCGGGTGATTGTACCCCAATCACTTTGCCACTTACCAATTCGCCTGTAACCCAGGGGTCCTATTTTCATTCTCTCTAATTTGCGCCTACAACTACTCCACTTTTCTCATTTTAACTGTCTTAATTTATTTTGACACAAAATTTAATAAATAAAAAAAGACTTTTTGAATTTGATATTCTAAATTAAATATATGTGTAATGTACGAAAATATTCTTTGAATTTTATGGTGTAAACTTGTCACGTAGAATATTTAAATTGTCAACCTACTAAATATAGAAAGAGATAATTTTTGGGACAAAAAAAAGAAAGTAAGACATTTATATTGAGATGAAGTACTACACTAGTACTCTCTCCGTCTCAAAAAGATTGACCTAGTTTGACTTGACACAAAGTTTAAGAAATAAATGAAGACTTTTAAAATATATGGTCCAAATCAAATCTTAGATATTTATGTGACGGTGAATGATCTCATAAAGTTAAATTATTTCTAAACATAAAAAATCCAATATTTTTTGGACAAATTAATTAAAAAAATAGACTAATCTTTTTGATACAAACGAAATATCTTTTATCCGATAATTTATTGGTAAATTCACTCTATCCTTCCCAGTCGGAGGGATTACACAAAAATATGTTGTTGAAGTACTACACTAGTAATTTCCCATACTTTTTTGGTTCTCAAAATGAATGATCCTTCATTAATTATGTAGGTGTTTGAACATGAATCAAATGTAATATTGGCCAGCCCAATGTTAAAGGACACGGAAATATACAATGCCTACACGCCCGTGTGGGCCCCATATATTTCAGTGTTCTTTAACATTGTGCTGGCCCAATATATTTAACAAATTCAGTACATTAAATAGGGTTTGATCACAAATTTCAAATATTCTTTAATTTATTTATAATTATAGAGATGGAGTGAAGATGAACTTGTGTTTTGTTATATTTTTAGTAAAGAATATTTGAAAATTATATAACAATAACAACATACTCAATAAAATCCCACAACGTGAAAATAATATTTATAAATTGAAGTTGTGTTTCGATATGAATACAAAATGAAAGTTGTTTTTAAATATTGTGAGTGATCTATCACAAAAATTGTGAAAATAATTTTTTGAAGTTTTTAAAATTCTGAAATTCAACTTGAAGTTAATTTCTAAAAAATTGTGATTGAGCATATCAACCTATTACACCAACAGACTTTCTACCAACCACATCCACCAAATGCCTATCCCGTTTCCATGCACGGTGCACCGTTTTACCATCAGTGCAACGAATTGAAGTTTGGGGTGTGTTTGATACGACCGAACTCGAAAAAAATTTAAAATGTTTTCCTTCATATTGAACTAGGGCTGTCCAACGGGGTGGGGTCGGGGTCGAGGAAATTTCCAGATTCCGTACCGAAATCGATAACGAATATCGATATTTGATCCCGATATCGGATCAGGCGGGAGCGGGATGGGGTCGGAACGGGGTCGAGGTGGGGTTGGGTAGCCACATCCCGTTGGACAGCCTTATATATTGAACCCACCCTAAATCCATTTTATATTTTCTTTTACAAAATAACCACGGTATTTCACAACTATTGACTTACATATCCATCACCCGAGTCAATTCACTCATCCTATGCATATAACAAGCACTTCTCGAAGCAAAAATTTGTCTACCACTTGCTACAGTGCCATCCACTGATAAATAGTCACATATATTTCTCACCTGAAAAAGGAATTAGTATTAGTTTTCATATACTCCCAAATATCATGAACAAGTTTTATGGACCCCCTTACGCTTTTCTCATATTTTCTTGAAAATATTACTCCACTTATTCTATTTCTTAGTTCTAATGACTAATTTTAAACATGTCAAATTTTGCTATTGTAATTAAGAAATTGACCATTAACTAAGAAATAAACACTCATGACCAATTCGGGACAATGAAATTATTATTATTAATTGATCATAACGATATCATAAAAATACGACATAAATTCATAGATATATATATAGAGAATCACCTTCCATGTTCAATTATCTCTTAATTAACTTAGCTATGTTAGTTTTTTTAACCATTTTAAAGTTTAACCTTTAAGAAATGTGAAGACAATTAAGAAACATGAAAATTTGAACTATATAATATACAAAAAATGTGGGGAGGGAGATGTCTTTTGAGGGGTGTTATGGAGGTGGGGCATGAAAATGATATCCCCTTGGAGAGAGACAAAAAACAAATGATGACTTGTCCACCATCCTTTTAATTTCTCTTTTTCAAATTAATTAGAAAAGAGGAAATATATTTGAGTAGATATTTAATTGTGAATTTCTTTTTACTCGTAGAAAATGATATGCATTCCATCATGCTTAACCTAGCGCTACGTCACTATCCAAAAGAAGTAGGACTTGTTTGGAGTTCCTACACGATATACAAATTGTACTACTTTTTTTTAGTGTACCAAAGAAGAGAGAAGTTGGAAACATCGGATTTCTAAACAAGTTCAATTATGTTGTAGCCACAAATAGTTAAGATTTATATCTCATGTTACTCTTATTTAGGTCATAATTCTTGGCATCACGTTTTTTGAATAACTAGTAACTACTCTCCCCGTCCCATTTTTATGTGTTTTAGTTTGATCTGACACATAATTTAAAAAATAAAAAAAGATTTTTAAATTTATGCTCTTAAATTAAAGATATGTGTAGTCTTTTAAATCCTATGGTCTTAAATTTGACATGTAGGATGTTGAAATTAAAAAACATACAAAATATAGAAAAATAATATTTTTGAGACAGATCAAGAAGGAAATAAAACACTTAAATTGAAACGGATGGAGTAATACTAACGAATTATTAAAGTACTTTGGGGGATCTTCCAAAAATTCATAACAATAAGTAAGGGTGATAGCAAGTAGGTAGTCTCAAACAACAAGAGTTGTGATAAAAGGATAAATATTCACCATAAAAGTAAATATTATTTATTTTGAATCAAAGGTTTTAGACTTGAGTTTTGGATACATGGAATCATCTTTGTTCGCTTTGCCTTCAATGTGAGACGTTCTGTCGCGAGTTTAAATTTAATCAGGCTCAATGCAGTAACAACAACGTATGGACAACATAAAAAATAGTTTTAGTCTCGAATAACAAGGGTTATGATGGAAGGGTAAATATTTCCTTATTCTTAATTAGAAATTTTGGCTCAAGTAATGCATATCAAAAGTCAATTATAAAGCAAATACAATAATGAAGAAGCCATACTAAAAATAACATAGAAGAGAATAATAACAACAACAAATATATGATAATTAAAGCAAAGGAAACAACATGTAATACTAAAATTGAAAAATATGCTAGTATAGGAGACTAAGAATAGTTAGGGTTTTTGCCATGACTTTCTTATCATATTTGAGTTTTACTTTTCTCTGGAAGGAAAGTCAAATAAATATCATAATTTCTTTTACTTTTATTGAAAGGAAAATATAATTTTCTTTCATATTTGATTATTTCTGGTCTTGGAGAAGAAATTTTGGACATCTATAAATTGAAGACTTCTTTCCCACAACTACAACACAACATCATCCACAATGTAGTCGTTCAAAGAGTCTTGTTTAGGGGGAGATTATTCTACCAATAGTTTTACGCTTCTATATTAGTTTTTTCATATGTAGATCAATTGATCAAACAATATTAGAATATTATGCCTTTTTAGTATATTTTCTTTGTCATATAATTTATCAGCATTCAAGGTTTGCAAATATTAGCTTTCGCATGACGCCTTGTTATTTTCGATTGCAATAAATGGTATCAGAGTCAATGGTTCACAGCTAACGATTCAACGGGTTGAAGACATGTTTAAGGCGAGTTCAAATCAAGAGCAACCAATTTGACGATAATGAAGATTTGTCCAGAGTACTACATGTGGAGACAAAGTTTAAACCATATTTTCTATATTTCTGCTTGTGCACCTTTAAGAATAAAAATAAAATATTTTAAAATTATTTTTAACCCATAATATTTTAAATCTCATTTTTAACCATGACAAACAACAGTGTGATGAAGATTATGTGAAGAAGGAGGATGAAGATTATTTTGTCAGCAAATTCAGGCTAAAATGGGAGATTTGTTAGAATTTTTGCCATGATTTTCTTATCATATTTGAGTTTTACTTTTCTCTTGAATGAAAGTTAAATAATTACCATAATGTTTTTACTTTTACTGAAAGGAAAATATATTTTTCTTCCATATTTGATTATTTCTGGTCTTGGAGGAGAAGTTTTGAACATCTATAAATTGAAGACCTCCTTCCCACAAGTACAACACAATAGCATCCGCAATGCAATCGTTTAAAGAGTCTTGTTTAGGGGGAGATTATTTTCCTAATAGTTTTACGCTTTTATATTAGTTTTTTCATACGTAGATCAATTGATCAAATAATATTAGAATATTATGCCTTTTTAATATAATTTCTTTGTCATCTGATATATCGTCATTTAAGGTTTGTAATTATAAGCTTTCGTATGACGCCTTGATTATTTCGATCTCAATAAAAATAACACTACTAATTAGAAAATTAGACAACACCCAACTACCTACTAATTTTCTACCATAATCCTCGATGTCCCTATAACAAACAATTTTCTATAAAAACACGTCTGATTGCATTCTTAGATTTCTTTTTCTTTTGTTACAAACATATTGTGAAGCAACTTGTCCAAAAAGAGACAAGAGTTTGGTGAACATTCACATACATGCACAAGAAAGCAAGATGCAATATTTTCAACAACTTGAATTGCAATAATTTTATGTAAGACGAAATTCCACAGGCAAATAATGATTAGTGATGGGTTTGTGTAAAATTTGGTGGCTTTAAGAGGCATATGTCATATCACAAACTCTGTCATGATAACTTTACCTTAATTATCATTTAGGGAGGATTTCGAATTTAAAAATTTATAATTTATATTAATTTTTTTTAATTTACATAATATGAATAAAAATGACTGATTCTCATGAATTTGTATACATGCTTTTAGATTCGCCCATATTCTCCATTTATAAGATCAGTTTGCTAAGAAATTCCTTCGTAGTTTAATAGGGTAAAGCTTAATTAGTCACGTCAGTGGTGTAGTCTAGTATTTAGTAATAAAAATGGGCGAAAATTATGAAAATTTCTGATGAAATAGTTCAAATGTACACAAATTAAGCTGAATACCATAGTTACCAGTACTAAAAATTACTGTTTTCTTACTCAATTTTTTTGTTAAAAAATATTCAGTAGCTATTTTCATAAATATTTTTATTGTTTAGTGAGAAAAGAAAAAATAGTATTCCTTTCGTCCCAATTTATATAACACTATTTCTTTTTTAGTTTGTTCCAAAATGAATGTCATATTTACTTATTTGACAATTATTTAATGACACCATCTCTATTTTACCTGTTGGGTCACACTTAATTTTAAAAATTACTTATTTTAAAATTTATAGCCTCTTGTGGTCCGGTTCTTTCCTGGACCCCGTGCATAACGTGAGCTTAGTGCATCGGGCTTCCCTTTATTATTGTGAAGAAAAATCAACAAAAATAGACACTAAAACAAGGATAATTTGACATAACAAAGTCTTCACTTATTTCTTAAATTTTGTGTCGGATCAAATGATGTCACATAAATTGGAACGGGACGAATAATATTTTCACACGAAAAAATTAGGAAGTTTTCCAACGAGCTGGTTTGGTGAAAATAAGGAGAGAAAATCATGTTTTATAACACAAATTACTCATTAATTATCGATGGAAAAAATGTTATCTAAAATAAAAACTAAATTACTCAGAAATCTTCTCTTTCTCCTTTATTTATTTTTAATTTGTATATAAATCAACTTGTCTAATAATGAGAAAATATGACAAATTTATGGGGGTAATACCACCGCCAAGAAACAGACAATTGCAGCTCATCTTCTTATTTCTAGACTCCTATTTTATCTGAATTCTGAAATGCATATTATTAATTGGAGAGGTTAAATATTCAGCTAAGATTGACAATTTGATACTATAAGAGTATAAGTTAAACTGAAATGTATTATATGAACTAAACTAATACAGCAGCATTATAAAGATGACCGAGGTTATATTTTTTTTCACATGTGTGTAGGGTTTTTGGGGTTTTCCTTTCGTGTAATTGGATTAATTGTTGGATCGTGTTTAAATTTGACCGGGGGTTCTCAACATCTGGTTCTTTGATTTCAACGGTAAAGATTGATATTTTTTGGTTTGTAGCTCCAGTTTTCGAGCATGAATAGTAGCTCATTTGGGAGGGGAGGGGGGTGATTTCTCTCTTTTCTTCATTAGTTTTGATGCTATCTTTTATGTATTGTTGATCCGTCTGTGGCATTGATGTTGTAGTAATTTGGAGAACATTGTTGTAACTCTTGTTGATTTTAGCGGATTGTAGCAATTTGGATAACATTGTTGTAACTTTTGTTGATTTTAGCGGATCTTTTGTGGGCGGAGTTCCCGTGATTGTTTCCTCTTCACATTGAAGGGAATTTTCCACGTAAATTTAGTGTGTCTTGCATTCGATTTATTTTTGCTTGCTTTGATATTTTATTGTTTGTATAGTTGTTGTCCATATATACGGTTGTGTTTGAAATTAGTTTACTCCTCTTGTTCAAATATAGTAGGAATTTTTTTTACTTGAGTATCCTTTCGCATTTATCTTGTCGTGCAATTTGGTTATTGCTCATTTCTTCCCAACGAAGTGGTATCAGAGCTTGTTGTTGTATTTGATTGTGTTGATTGTCTATTTGAATGATTGATGCAAATATGAGTAAGATGATTTTTTTTAAATGGCAGTTATTACCATATTTAAAAAGGAAAGATGAACGATATTCTATTTATCAAGAAAATGTATTTACCTGTGTTTGCTTCTAACAAGTCCGAGTCTATGAATGATGAATATTGAAAATTTGAGCATCTACAGATTTGTGATTATATCAGACAATGAGCTGAAGATAATATGTGTAATCATATTGTGGATGAGACACATGCTAGAAGTTTATGGGATATACTTGAGACACTTTATGCTTCGAAGACCGGCAATAACAAGTTGTTCCTACTGAAATAATTGATGAATATCAGATTCAAAGAGGGAAATTCTATTGCTGAACATATTAATAATTTTCAGGTGTCCATGACCAGCTATCTAGAATGAGTGTCAAGTTTGATGATGAAGTACATGGACTTTGACTTCTTAATACTCTGTCACTCTTGATAAACTCTTTGAATTTTTTTGACTAATTCTGCTCCTAGTGGTGTTGTAACTATGGAATATATCAGAAGTGGTGTCTTAAATGAAGATGCAAAGAAGATCTCAAGCCTCATCTTCTTCAGCTTCACACTCCAGTGTTTTGGTTACTGAAGACATGATGAGAAGTAACTTCAACGGTCAGAATGTCAGAGCCAAAAGTAGAAGCAAGTCAAGATCCATGTACAAGAATGTTACATGTCACTGTTGTCACAAGAAAAGGCATATCCAGAAATATTGCTACAGGTTTAAGAGAGATCAGAAACAACAAAAGAAGGATGACGATACTGAAAATTGTGTTGTTATTATTATTGAAAATGATTTTCTTGTTTCTAGTGGTAAAAATGAAATCAATCTTGTTTGTGATGAGTCTACCTGATTTGTGGATTCAGGTGTCGCTTCTCATGTCACGCCAAAAAAAGGAATTGTTTTCTTCTTATACTCCAGGTAATTTTAGAATGTTACAAATTAGTAATAATAGTGAGGTTGAGGTATTGGACATTGATATAGTTTGCTTGAAAAGTAAGAACGGTTCGAGGTTGGTTCTTAACAATGTCAAGCATGCTCCAGATGTTCGTTTGAATTTAATTTCTGTAGAAAAGCTTGATGATGAAGGTTAATATCAAACCCTTAGTGGTGGCCAGTTGAAGCTTCTTAGAGGTTCAATGGTTGTGGCTCGAGGTGACAAGATATCTGACTTGTACTTATTTCAGGGCTCCATATGCAGAGACTCAGTAAATTTAGTGGAAAATGATACTTCATCAGAGTTATGACATAGAAGGTTGAGTCATATGAGCGATAAGGTGATTGATAGTTTGGCAAAGAAGAATTTGCTTTATGGAGTGGAACAAGCAAAGTTAAAGAGATGTGTTCACTGCTTAGCCGAGATACATAAACGAGTTTCTTTTCATAGTCATTCACCTTCACGAAAGCTTGATTTGATGGAGTTGATATATTTTAGTTTGTGTGGTAATTTTAAAGTAAGGTCTCTTGGTGGTGAACTTCACTTTGTGACTTTTATTGATGATTATTCTCGCAAACTCAGGATATATCCTTTGAAGTCCAAGGATCAAGTACTTGGTGTACTCAAGATTTTTATGCCCTGATTGAGAGACAGACAAAGAAGAAACTAAAATGAATCTGCTCAGACAATGGTGATGAATATATTGATCCTTTTGATAATTATTGCAAGGAGCATGCTATTCTACATCAGAAAATTACTCCCAAGACTCATCAGTTAAATGATTTAGCTGAAAGGATGAACAAAACTCTAGTTGAGAGGGTTAGATGTTTGCTTTTCAGATGCTAAGTTGTCAGATTCATTTTGGGTAGAAGAACTTAATATTGTTGCATATGTTATCAATTTATCTCTTATTATTGATTTGGATGGTAATGTCCCTGATAGAGTGTGGTTTGGTAAGGATGTCTCTTATGCTCATTTAAGAGTTTTCGGGTGTAAGACATTTGTGCATGTTCCTAGTGATGAGAGGTCAAAGTTGGAAGATAAAATTAGATAGTGTATCTTCATTGGTTATGATCAAGACGAATTCGGTTATTGTTTCTATGATCTAGTTGAGAAGAAAATTGTTAGAAGTCGTGATGTTGTGTTCTTTGAAGATCAGACAATTGAAGATTTTAAAAAAGTTGAGAAGGTTGATTCTCAGAGCAGTGACAGCTTAGTTAATGTAATGTTGGTCCCGTTCATGTGACTATTACACCTAAATAAAATCTTCAAAATAATGAAGATCAAGTTGATAATGAAGATGTTGATCATGTTCAAGAATGACCAATATGATGTCATTGATGCTCCAGTGCAAGATGATGCGGTAGACCATCAATCAATTGCTATTAATGCTCTAGAGAATTATTTCTGAAGATATACTAGAGAGAAAGTATCTCCATCTTGTTATTCTCCCAGTGAGTTTATACTCTTGATTGGCGGGGGAGAACTTTAAAGTTTTGATGAGGCCATGTATAGTGGAAAAAATAAAGGTGATTTGATGCTATGCAAGATGAGATTAAATCTTTACATGATAATCATACATTTGATTTTGTTAAGCTTCCTAAAGATAGATTTTTTTTGAAAAATAGGTGCATTTTCAGGGTGAATCATGAATATGGTAATCCAGTTCCACGGTACAAGGCTAGATTTGTTGTAAAGGGCTTTAATCATAAGAAGGGAGTTGATTTTGCTGAATTTTTTCTCCAGTTGTGAAGATGTCATCGATTCGTATTGTTTTGACATAGCTGCAAGTCTAGATTTAGAAGTTGAGCAAATGGATGTTAAAACTATTTTTCTCCATGGTAACTTAGATGAAGACATTTATATGGAGCATCCAGAATGTTTTGAAATCAAAGGAAAATAGAATTATGTTTGTAAATTAAAGAAAAGATTATATGGTTTGAAACAAGCTCTCATACATTAATATAAGAAGTTTGGTTCTTTTATGAGTCAATAGGATTTCAAGAAGACTTCTTCAGATCATTGTATTTTTGTGCAGAAATTCTATGATGGTGACTTTATCATTTTATTGTTTTTTGTTGATAACATGATTTTCGTTGATAATAATGATTGCCGAATTCAGAAGTTGAAGCAAGAGTTGAATAAGTCTTTTGCCATTAAAGAATTGGGATAAAACTAAGGTTGTCCGTACACCTTTAGATATGCACTTCAAATTGAGAGCGAAGAAATGTCCTTCCAGTGATGATGAGAAGAAAGATATGAAGAAAGTTCCTTATGCTTCAGCTATTGGCAGTTTGATGTAAGGCTGGCGCGGTGGCGGGGCAGGCCACCGAGTCGGGTTTAGCGGGGTCGGGCGGGTCGGGCGGAGAAAAGGCGGGTCGGTGAGGCGGGCTGGAGAGTCGGGTCGGGCGGGACCATACCATGTCGTCCGATCGATCCGTTGGGTAGAAGTCGGGGCCAGTCGGGTCGGGACGGGACGGGTTGGCGGGTTTTTTTTTTTTTTTTTTTTCACTAAATTAAAAATAATAAATTACTAAGTACTAACAAAGTAACATTAACATATACTTGTCATATAGTCATAATGTCATATACATATACTATAATATTATAGACTTATAGTATTATAATTTATAATTATAGTATTATAGTATTATACTCATATATATAATATATTTATAAAGTATAAACTATAAACTATAAAGTATAAAGTATAAAGTTATAAACTAAATAATTAAACAAAGACAAGAATAGTGTAAAAAAACATCCCAATCTTTGTTTTTGCCTTTTATATTATTAATTTCATTGAAATATCAAATATACAAGATTCAAAATTACATTGTAGTTATCTTGTTGTTGAAAATAATTGCAAAAGAGTGAAAGACATAGAAAAATTTAAAAATTGCAATGAAATAAATTACCAATTTGAAAATATTTTTCTAATTTCTTTATAATTTCTTGTGGTTCTTGGTTGGAATTGGTATATCTTGATCAAATTGTTCCACGTCGCTACTCATGCCTTGAGATAAAATGTCGTTGTAGTTATCGCCATCTTCTTCGTTAATCTCAGTTGTGCGCCTCCTTCGCTCGCTCGTATCAATCTCTGAATAGTCCGCCATCTCAGTGTCTCAGGCTAATGAGTGTCATGCTCTCTATTTGAAATCTGCTGCGAAAAAGCGCTTCGAAGCGGCGTGGCGGCAGAATGTTCAAAATATCTCGGGCCATCATTGAAAGTGTCGGAAATGTCTTCTCATTCGGCTCGATATTTCACAAGTCTTCTTTTCCTTCTTCATTGATAAGCGCTTGGTAAGGTAAATTACCTGCAAAACAAAAACATCGAACTCACTAATTTGGTTAGCTTCTGCTACCGCACATTTTATTTACGAGGCTTTCAATAGAATTAATATTAGGTCTAGCCACGTAAAGCGCTTGTCTTTTTAGGTTGTGTTGAAGAAGAAGATGATACAAAAGTCGGTTGGTTACTAGCACTTTCTTCGGTAATGCCGATATACTTTTGCATTCATCTTCTACGCTATTCAACACTTCTTCTAGCGTTAGTTCAATAGGTGGTTCAACATTTAAATTTTTGGGAGTTGGAGGTGGTAATGCGTCCATCTGATTATATATATTTTCAATAAGACTTTTACAACCCTCTACTTTAATAGTCGGGTTTAATCAAAGACCAATAATATAAATAGGGGAATAGGAATAAAATATTTTTTAATTTCATAAACATTTTTTAATAGGCGATATAAGCGAGTTTTTCCATATATTCTTTAGAAGTAAAAATATTATAGTTATATAAAACAACATAGTTGAAATAGTAGGATAATATAAAGTAGAAAATTCTTTTGTTGCTCGTTGAAATTTTTCTAAAAATACAATAAGTTCTCTAATTTTCTCCCAATCGGTATCCACAATCATTTCATTTGAATTTTGATTATGGCGTTAAAAATAAAGTAATAGGTTTTCTATAGTCATAAGCAACAACTAGTTGGTCATATAAAGAATTCCACCTAGTTGGTACTTCTGAATTTTTACGTAAGATAGTCCACAATCGTGACAAGTTTTTATATTCTTTTCTTTGTTGAATTCTATTATTTTTAAAAATAAAGTATATAGCAAATTGTATTTTTCAAGAATATCTTGAAAAAGTGAAAGACCATCCTTTACAACTAAGTTATAAATATGACACGCATTTGATATGAAAATGTTTTGGAAAACGGAGTTAAAACATTTCTTAAAATACTAATAGCGAGAATTGTTAGAAGATGCATTATCTAATGTAATACTCATAACTTTATCGGTTATTAAAGTAATAATCGTATTGAATAAATATTTTACGAAATAAACTCACCAGTGTGCCTACTATCTATATATCTATATGCTAAAATACGTTTTTGCATAGACCATTTATAATCTATCCAATGACAGGTTACCGTTAAATAATCATGGTCGTTAGTACTACGACCTATATCAGAAGTTAAAGCAACTTTGCAATTTAAATGATATAATGCATAACGTAAATACTGTTGATATTCATGTGCAAATTTAAATACATCTCCTTTACTTGATTGATCTAGGAAAACCTTTATAAGCAGGATTATACATATCTCTAATATAATGAATAAAACCAGGAGATTCAGGAAATGAAAAAGGCAAACCCTCCACAGCAACTAATTTTGCTAGTGCTTCCCTATCTTTATGTTTATCATATTTAGGGCCTCTGACTCCCGTCATAGGGTTAATTTGACCACTGTACTTTCTCAGGACAATAGTATGTGAACCTTGTCCCGATTGAGAGGACGTTTGCTCACGATTTTTCAATCATGTATTGGGCATGCAAGGCTTTGTGTTTTGCAGCAGTGTCTTCCTAAACCCCGTCCACCGTGACCTTGTCCAGTTTAAAAGAATAAACATTTTTACAAGTTTTACATACTACTTGATTAGCTACGTCCTGTCAAAATATTTCCATACAACTGATTTTAATGGTCGTTTCTTGGGACCTCGTCTCATAGTAGGGGGGATAGGAGACATTTCACTAGTGGGTGTATCATCATCTTCGTTAATAGGTGTATCATCAACTAGAGTGTCATCTAAATTAAATTCTTCTTCAATTTCAGGATAATCATTTGTGTCAAGATCATATGGTATTTCAGAAACATTTGGGATCTATAAAATCATCTTGTCTAGGAATAAGCTGGAGCAGAATACTAGAAGAAGTACCACTTGCCCTTGTTACCACCCCTACTAGAAGAAGCGACCACTTACCCTTGCAACGTGCCTCTTAGTCCTTTCATTTTAATTATGCTAATAAATAGTTAAAGATAATGAAATTAAATGTGCTAAATGAAATAAAGACAAAATAATAATTTAATGAGAGAACGAATGTACCAAAGCCGACGTGAAGTCGGCGTGTAATCGAAGGTTGAAAATTGAAACTTTGCTCGATAGATAATCCTCAAGCTAGTTGTTGACTTCCCGATTCTCAAATTAATAAATAGATTGAATATGTAGACAATGTTGTATAGAGAATTAGAGATTGATTGAGAGATTAGAGAGTAGAAAGATTTGTGAAAATAATAAGAAGAGGAATGAGGTATTTATAGGGTTAAAAATAAATATAAAGGGGTAGGGGGTTGGGGAGGGGAGGCCTAAAATGGCGTTGTCAAGCCAACAAAATGTAAAATGGCCGTTGGACAACGGCTATTTTGTCTGAGTCGAGTTTGGGGCGGGATTTGGGGCGGGGTCGGGGCGGGGTCGGGGCGGGAGTGGGGGCGGGGGCGGGGAGGGGTCGGGGCTGGCGGTCGGGCTGGCGGGACCATACACTGTCCCTTGGTTCGAGCCTGGATCCGTTTTTTTATTTTTAATCTGGTGTCGTGTCGGGGTGAGGGTCGAGTCGGTCGGTCGGGCCGGGGCGAGTCGGTCGGCCGACCATCGACCCTAGACTTTGATGTATGCGATGATTTGTAAGTGACCAAATATTTCTCATTTTGTTGGTATTGTTAGTCATTTTCTTTCTAATCCAGGAAGAGAGCATTATAATGTTGTGAAGCGGATTATGAGATATCTTTGTGGCACTTCTAGTCTGAGTTTGCGTTTTGAGATAGAAAAACCTATTCTTTGTGGTTACACTAATTCAGATATGACCGGTGATGTTAATACTCACAAGTATATTTCAGGCTACTTGATTACTATTGCAGAGGGAGTTGTATCTTGGCAATCTAGGTTGCAAAAATGTATTGCTCTATCTACTACAAAAGCTAAGCTTATTGATGCTGTTGAAGCTTTTAAATAGTTGCTCTGGATGAAAAGATTTATGGAGGAACTTGATTTTGTTCAATAGAGGTATGTGCTTTATTATGACAGTCAGAGTGTTATTCATCTTGGCAAGAACTCTATTTTTCATGGTAGGTCGAAACATATTGATGTCAGATACCATTGGATTAGAGATGTGTTGGATTCTAAGTTGTTTGAACTTGAGAAGATTCACACTGATGATAATGGTTCAGATATGTTGACAAAGTATTTGCCAAGAGGAAAGTTTGAGAATTGTTGCTTAATCGTCGTGATGTCGGTTTCTTTCACAAAGTCATGAGAGGGAGAATTGTTGAGTTTTCCCTTCCTATCTGGAATTAGATTAATAAAACTCAATTCAATTTGGACCAACCCATTTTTTCCCTAAAAATCACTATATATAGGATCAACTTAAGTCTTATTTCATATACACAAGAGTGAACTCATATCATCTTGTATAGAGAGAAAACTTGAGAGATGAAAGCTAATTTTCGTAGATTGAAAATCTACTATAGCAGTCCGCTTCAAACAACGTTTTCCATTTTGTTAACCGTTGGATCGTGCTCAAATTTGAACTGGGAGTTCTAAACATCTGGTTCTTCGATTTCAAATAATTGAGAATGGATTTTTGGGTCTGGTCTGTAGCTCTAGTTTTCGAGCACGAACAATAACTCATTTTTTGGGGTGATTTCTCTCCTTTCTTCACTAGTTTTGGTGCTATATTTTATGTATTGTTGCTCCATCTTTGACGTTGATGTTATAGACATTTGGAGAACATTGTTGTAACTCTTATTGACTTTAGTGGAGCTTTTGTGGGCGGAGGTCCCGTGGTTGTTTCCTTTTCATATTGAAGGGTGTTTTCCATGTAAATTTTGTGTCTCTTGCATTCAAATTAAATACATAATTATGTAGTTCTACCCGAGGCATTTGAATACAAATGACATGTTGAGTGGGTGCGAATACATTAAAATTTTATTATTAAAAATTGATAAGAAAAAGAACTTTTATATAAAATGTGATGATACTTTTAATAGGGTGAGGCTATTAAAAAATTGTAGGGAAAAGTGTCATATTTGACATCATACTTTCGGAAAAGGGTCATATTTGCCCTTCGTTAAATTTGGGGTCAAATATGCCCTCAATGTTAGCAAAGTTGTCACATATGCCCTCTTTGGATGAAAATGACATGTGACCGCCAAGTTGGATCCACGTGGACGCCACGTTGGATCCACGTGGAGGGTGAGACACCCCTTCATCTTCAACATCCACCACCGTCACTCACAACCCAGCCCTCAACTGAGATCTGCAACCGTCACCTCCATCGTTATCCACGTCAATCCAATCACCACCGCCATTGTCGTCGTTGCCTTCACCGACACCACAAACATTCAACGACACTCACAATCCGTCGCCATCATCCACCCACCGGCAAACCCTCACACTGACACCGTTTGACGCCTAAAATCCGTGGATCCAACGTAGTCCTGGTATGTCTTCTTTCAAACTCCTCATCGTCCACGCCAAACCACTGCTACTTCCGCCATCGGCCTCGCTGGTCCTGATATGTCTTCTTTTTCCTTGTCGTCTGTGTAAGCTGAAAAATAATGGTTTAATTTGCAGGGGGTGCTGATGTTTTTCCATATGTGGAGGCTGATTTGAGGAAGATCTCTTCAAGGGTTGCCGAAAAAGCCAAGCACATTTGTTCTTCTAAATCTATATTCAAACAAACCTGACTGGGCCCGCCCTAAAAGATGGAAAGGAAGTTGCCTTCATTTTATTACACAACTTTTGCTCGTAATTGAACCAATTTTGGACTTTTATCCTGAATCCGTTTTGTAGAGATTTGTCGTAGGTGTTACTCAAATTTAGGTTGTTTGGGTTTTCATGATAGGTGTTACAGGGGTCATTTGGCAATGGTAGTGGTGGCGGCGGTGGAGGTGGAAGTGGCGGTGGTGGCTATTGAAGATGAAGGTGGGTCTCACCCTTCACGTGGATCCAACGTGGCGTCCACGCTGATCCAATGTGGCGTCCACGTGGATCCAACGTGGCGTCCACGCTGATCCAATGTGGCGTCCACGTGGATCCAACGTGGCGGCCACGTGGCATTTCCGTCCAAAGAAGACATATGTGACAACTTTGCTAACGTTGAGGGCATATTTGATCCCAAACTTTAACGGTGGTCATATATAATTTTTTTTCCTGAAAGTATGATGACAAATATGACCCTTTTTTTTAAAATTATATATACATATATGGTTACAAATATTTTGGGCCGACTTAGTCCAACAATTAGTATTTAAAATAATAATTTCATGAGAGTACGAATACGGTGAAGAGATATGCTTGACTTATTACCTCTGCCTAGGATCGGTTTACTGCCTTTACACATAGGTTAAAGATGTATACATAAATTTATTTACAGTTTCGTATATGCCATAATTACTTGAATAATACACAGTAATAGTAATATATCATGAAAAATATAGATCGAAAGAAAAATGATTAAGTATGAGAACATTCTTAGATTGATATTTGATAACATCGAAATTGTATATAAAATATAATACGATACGTATTAATTGTGTGAAGTCTTTTCTTGCATCACACCATAATAAAGTATATTAAATAATTAGGCTGGTTTAACTCAACACAACCCCATTGCATATATTTCGTAATTTTTACTTATTTTTATCATACATGATTCATTTAATAATTACTTTTTTGCAATAATAACAGTGTAGATAAAAGTATAAAAGTGAATTACGAGCCAATCAAATGAACCAATGTTAAACTAATTAATTAGGAAAGAACCTATCTAAAAACATTATTGTTCAATGAAAGTTAAATTGTTTCATGAATGAATATGATGGCATTTTTGCAAATCAAAGTTAACAAAGATTAATGTGTGCAATACGCATGAGGTAGCGAGTTAATTATGCGATGGCGCGTGGCAAGTCACGAGTTCGATCCCCTGCATAAACCTTCTTGGTTGAGCCTGTCACACATGGCTTGCCAAGTGTGGTTAATCGACTGACGTGGTTTGCAGGCTATTGCGTCAGCCCGGGGTTTACCCTATGCGCACTCGAAAGAGTAGCGACTGCGGTTCCTTCGTAAAAAAATAAAAATAAAAATAAAAATAAAGTGTGCAATTGAAGAGATCATAACAATATTATAGGGTTGTTTGGAACTTGAGGAGAATTAACTAATCGTGTGTGGTGGGTGTTGGAGAATAATAATAATAAGATTAGAAAAGCAACATTGATATATTCAAAAGTATTGAGGCAAAAGGCAATAAGCTTTTATATAGCAGCCAAAAAGTCAAATAGGCCCCCGATCTTTCATCTCATCATCATGATATCTTCAGCTGATACAGAGGTATAGATTTGAAACCAAGATTCATTATCATTGCTCTTGATTTTTTGTGCTTTTTTTATGGCATAAAGAAACCCTACATACTGATACAAAAGGTTTATACTATACTAAATTATTCTCCATATATATATTCATGTGTTCAATTTTGAGTAGCTTCACGAATGAACGTAGAAAAAACATTTGAATATTTACTACATTACTGAGTAGTACCGTTTGATGAGAGATATGAACAAAAAACTCAAGAACATAGTGTTTTCTAAATTATACGAAGCTAATAAGCAAACAACTAATCTATGGGAATATCCACGAAAAAACATAATCTTTGATGAAATGTTGATGGTTTATTCGTCATTGGATTTGATCTAGTCATCCTATTGACGAGGGCTCATGAGAGGTCTAGCAATTATATCTGTAAAGGACCTATAGCTTGGCCTAGCAGTTCTATCTGCATAGAGCCGACGAGTTTGGTCTAGAGGGTGCACCTACGAGCTTGAGCCTAGCATGCTCATGTGGTTAATTTGCTGATATTCACTGTTATTTCTTATTATACCTGTTAATCTGTTATGATTATTTTTACACTACCAAAAAATGAGAATTAGCTACAGGCTTGATTGCTAATTCATCGTTAATTTGTTCATAGCTAACAGAATTTTATAATAATTTATTGCTAAATAAAATTAACGATCGATTTTATTGTTTAGCTATAAAATTTGTCCATCATTAATACTGTTTTTTTAGTAGTGATAATTTATGTTATATACACTATTTTGCTTTCATGCATTTATTTTGAAGGCTTGCTCCCCGGGATAAAATGGAGTTGTTCGCGATCTTATTCTCACCAAATGCACTTATTACTCCGTGCATATCTTACTGTTAAGAGTCTCATATCGAAAATGAAATGAGAACATGAATTCCTTATATAAATTTGGACAATCTTCACCCTATAAGTTAAATTTTGGGATTGAGTTAGGCCCAAGATTCATTCTATGCATGGTATAAGACTCATTTAAATTCTATGTTCACCAATGTTGGGTCCCCAAATTATGTCATCCACGCTCCAGTTAATGGGGTCTGAGCAGTTCACCTAAAATGCGATTATCTAGTGCATATAATAAAATTCTATATAAAGATATTTTGAAAAATATGCAACAAACTTAGACTAAAAAAACGTAAAATACGGATAGGCACTACCTCTCTTTCCCTTTTGAGACCATTAGGCCTATCATGAATTAACACCTTTTTAACTCCACTTTGTATCAAGCTTCTGTTCCATTATTTTGTACTCATCTCCTTGCCCTTCTATCATTGGATCCATTAAAGATTTGATTATGTAAGGGCTTGTTTGGAAATGAAAATTACATGAGTGGATTTCCAAACAACCCTAAGGGTGCGTTTGGTACGCTGTATTAAGATGGACTGTACTGAACAAAAAAATAATATAGCGTTTGGTGGTTCAGCCGCAATGAACTGTACTATTTTTAGTAATAGTATAGTCCAACTGCCATTTTTTAGACTCATCTAGGTCTCCCCTGGATTGTACTAAAAATAAAAAATACAATCAATTATATATTAATACTCTAATACCGTTCATTATATATTAATACAGTTCAATCCAATACAGTACAGTCCAGTCTAATGAAATTAATACTATCGAATGCGACTTACCAACCGACCCATTAAATGTAAAAGAAAAAGAAAAGGTATGGAAATGAAAATTTCTCAAATGAGTGCATGATACTTAGAATGCAACAAATTTAAAAAGTCATTCTACTTTTTGGACAAAAAAGGCAAAGAAACAAACAAAGAGAGCATTAAAACATGTAAAAAGCTCCCATGTTCTCACTACTCCTTACTGTTCTGATTTGGTTGACATTTGGGCACATGGCTTTACCTTTGCTTTTTGGTTATAGTAGCAACATGCAGTACAATTTAAATCTGATTGACTTTGTTTTGGTTTAGAAAAGCCACCCTAAGTGGTAGTAACGAGTAAACTTGAAAGTAACCACCAAACGATCTGGTCTGCTGCTTCTTTTTTAATAAAAAAATCGGATTTAAATTTTGGATATGACAAAAATTCTTGATAGGAGTGCTTCCCCTGAAACATAGGCTCTAAACAAAAAAACTAGAAAGTAACCATAATAGGATGTGGTGCATTAGATGAGACTGTTCTTTCCTTACTCAAAAATCTCAGGTTCGAGTTATGGATATGAAAAAATCCTTGGTAAGAAGCGCTTTCTCCAAAAATGGGCTCCACCAGGTGCGAATCTAGATATAGATGAGCTTCAATGCGGATACCGGACCGGGTGAAAAATAAAAAAAAAAACTATTAACTAGAAAGTAGAACTCTTTCTCTCTCAATTTATATGATATATTTTGATCAGATATAGAGTTTAAAAATAAATAAAAAATTAAAATTTATTGTTGATGTTGGATGAGTGTTGTGACAACACGAGTAATCAGTCAAGACAACATCACTTATGAACATAAGGATGTTTTCTGCAGTATTGTGACAAAATCTCTATAAACGATTTATCTATTCTTCCGGCCAAAACAGTGTTACTGTGAGGTAAAAATGACCTAGGCAAATTAATCAGGAAGTTGTGTTTAAAACGTGAGAAAAGAAGAAGTCAAGCACCAATGCCTCAAGTAGTATAACAATATCTAGTCCCACATTTCAGTTGCTACTCAGATTCTAGATCAAGTTCATTGTTGAAGCAATTGTAATGAAGATGTTGTATGTTTCTTTATAGATGTTTTGTCTTTAGGCTGAAGTCATCTTCGACTTCGTTTTGTTTGTAATTTCATTTTATTTTATTTCTACAAATTATAAAAAGAAATTCACTTGTATTTGTATATGATAAATACAATACTTCGGTCATTGATCATCAATGACTATATTAATATATACACTTGAAATATAAACTTTGTGTCTTTTACTTTTTCCGCTGCATTTACTCGTTAAGGTTTATTGTTGTTTTATCTGGTGTTGCCTCAAGTGTTGACAAAATACTGAAGGCAGCTTTTCAAATATTCGAATCTTTAGTTTTTCTACTATTAATTATTTTTCCGTAGCTCAGACCTAACAAGTGGTATCAGAGCCAACACATAACACAATAAGTGTTTGGTCCTGTATCTAATGGATATGGACTCAGCTATTCAAAATATTGGTAGACTTACGATTCTTGATGGAGCAAATTATGCCTATTGGAAGATCCAGCTACGTTCGCACATCAAATTCATTGGTGTTCTAGCATGGAGATCTGGAACCGAAAGATATGTTGTTCTCAAGTATCCAGCGGATGAAGATGATGGTATTCTTCCCAAACCCAAATTCGAGTGGACTGCGGAAGAGATCAATAATGTTAGCTTTAACGAAAAGGCCTTGAATGATATATTCGGATGGGTAGATTTGTACATGTTCAAACCCATTCAGAATTGTACATCGGTTAAAGACGCCTGAGAGACCCTGCAAACTCATTGTGAGGGTACCTCGAGTGAGCGACGAACAAAGCTACGTATGCTTTTGAGCCAATATGAGCGCTTGAGGATGAAAGAATCTGAGGATATAAAATCCTATTTTGAAAAGTTGATTGACATTGTGAATAAGTGTCAAGTGCTTGGTTCTCATTTGACCAACACACAACTGTGAAAAAAGCCCTAAAATCTCTCACTGAAAGGTTTAACACAAAGATTTGTGCCATTGAAGAGGCCATAATCTTGCTACATTGGATCTACATGTCTTGATGAGCATCTTTCAAACTTATGAGATGAACATCAAGAGCCAAAGGAATTTGTATAGGGACAAGACGATGACACTCCAAGGACAAACCTCAGAAATAAACATTAAAGACGAGGAAGAAAACCTTGAGGAACTAGGTGATGGTACAATTGTTGTCTTACTCACTCAACGATCTAATTCGATGATGAGGAAGATCAACAATGATTGAATAAAGCTAAATATAAGCAGCACAAAAACAACTCTTCAATAAACAACCAATAAGATCACCTTCAGGGCAAAGAAGTGATAATCCACTGAGAAAAATAAACTCAGACAATACCAATTTTAACCCCAAATAACTCGAGGGAGTGCAATGTCATGCATGCTCGGGTTGGAGATATTATGATAATGAGTGTGAAAACACCCTTAAAAAGGTTGGTAAAAGTTTGTGGGTCTCTCAGTGATGATGAAAACGAAGAAGAGGAAGGAGATCGAGAAGAAGAATCACAGGCGATGCTGGCAGCAATGTTCGAACATTCACTGACCGACAATGAAGATGTTGTTGACAATGTTGTTACAACATTTGTGACAACATTGGATACAACATCTTAAATTCCAGTAACATCGGAAAGGTATGTGTATTTTGACTATTCTGATGTTAATTGTTTTAGTGATTTAATTTCTTCATGTGAAGATGTAAACTTGGATCTAGTTAACACTAAAGATGAAGTGATAAAGACATTACAAGATCTTTGTAAAGCCTTGATCACAGAATCTGAGCAACTAGATTCAAAAGTAAAATATTTGGCTCTTAAAATAACAATCTTAAAGACACAATTACCCGGTTAGATGTAGCACTTATCAAGAAGGACCTAGAACTTGGTAAGATCCGTACAAGATTGAATTTAGCTGAGACCACCTTCCAAAAGCTCAACACGAGGACCTCCAAGTTGGATGAAATTTTAAACTTCAGCAAGCCTACACACGCTGGGCTTGGGTATAAATCACCTCTTAAACCAAAAACTTTTAAGATCCATAGTAAAAGTGAGAAGATAAAGTTTGTTAAAGAAACACACAATGCTAAAAATAACTCACATAACACTAAGGATAGATTGAAGTTTGGATGCAGCTACTGTAAGAAGTTAGGTCATCTAATGCCCTACTGCTACAAACTTCAAAACTCTGTGCTCAGATCGTTGTCGAAGATGTCGTCACTAATATTGTCCAACATTCGAAACAATCAGTTTGAGAACAGAAAGAAGAAGAGTTTTGAAAAAATGTGGGTACCCAAACTAAACCTGAGGTGTAATGTGTGCATAACTACTTTACGCACTAACATTATAAGTTCTTGGTATTTCGATATTGGTTGTTCACGACACATGACAGGTACCAAAATCTTACTGAAGAATTATGATGCATTCAACGGAGGATACGTGACCTTTGGTGGGGGAAGCAAGAATAGGATAATTGGTAGAGGAACCCACAATGTTCATGACGTACCAGCCTTGAAGAATGTTCATCATGTAGAAGGCTTAGTGACTAATCTACTTAGCATAAGTCAACTATGTGACGATGATCTCGAGGTAAAATTCAGCAAGCGTGAATGTAGAGTTACAGATTCTGTGTTATATCAGGTACCCGAACTGTAGACAATTACTATCTCATCGGTGGAAAATAATTATATAATTCTGCGATGGTCAGCGATACAACACTGTGGCATCAGAAGTTGGGACACGTCAATTATCGCAACTTGGAGAAATTAATCTCTTATGAAAATATTAGAGGCATTCCCAAGCTTAATCCAAAGGATAAGATAATGTGCGATGATTGTTTAAAAGGTAAGCAGACTCGTGTTCCCCATAATGTTGTCCAACACGATGTACAACACTCAGGTACGTCTAATTATTTTTAATTATTACATATGGATCTTATGAGCCCTATTGAAATAGACAACCTATGGAGTATGAGATATTCCTTTGTGATAGTAGATGATTTTTATAGATATACATAGATTTATTTTCTAAAAGAAAAATCACAAACTTTTGACATGTTTAAAGTGCTATACTCTATGATTAGAAACTTATTTTGTTCTGCCATTTTTCGGATCAGATCATGGAAATGAATTTGATAACCAATCTTTTACAAAATTTTGCGAAAAGAAAGGTATCTTCCATAAATTCTCTACACCTAAGACTCCTCAACAGAATGGGGTAGCTGAGAGAAAGAACAAAACATTGCAAGAAACGGCTAAAGTAATGTTAAGTTCTAAACAATTATCAAAAAAGTTTTGGGCAGAAGCCTTAAACATTGTATGTCACATCACTAATAGAGTTTATTTAAGGTCAGGTAGCAGAATGACTCTCTATGAACTTTTAAATGGGAAGAGACCAACTATGCATTACTTTCTTGTCTTTGGATGTGTCTGCTACATTTTAAATGACAGGGACCAATTGACAAAATTTGACTCAAAAAGTGATAAAGAAATATTTATTGGCTATTCACAGAATAGTCACGCTTAGCGGATATACAATATGAGGACTAAGACTATACATGAGTCCGTCAATGTTATCTTTGATGATCTTATGGATATCTCAGGAAAGTCATCAAAAAATAACATTGTGGTTACAATAGAAAAAAGCAACAAACTGAAGAAACAGATGTTGTCCCAAATGTTGTCACAACATTAGAGGAAATATCTGAACAACAAGAAGAGACCACATAAGTTGAAGTGGAGGAGAAGTCTATAACTGAATTGCATGACCAAGTAAGACGGGACCCTCCGTCAATGATTAGAAGGAACCATCCACCTGACCAGGTGATAGGGAAAGTTTTTGAGATGATGCGTACAAGATAGAAACAACCAATCAACTATCGCAAAATTGTAAGGTATGTGTGTATGTCCACCTTATACAAACATGTTAGTCTTTCTTGTCTCATATTTACCTTTGAACCAAAGAACACTGGGGAAACTTTAAAAGATACTTTTTGGATTCAAACAATGCAAGAAGAGCTTGAACAACTCACTCGAAATGAAGTCTGAGACTTGGTTCCATCTCCTAACAACACAAATGTTATTGGAACAAAGTGGATTTTCAAGAACAAATCAGATGAATTAGGGACAGTTGTTTGAAACAAATCTCGTCTTGTTACTCAAGGCTACACACAGATTGAAGGAATCGACTACGATGAAATCTTTGCACCTGTGGCTATAATTGAGTCAATAAGACTATTACTTACTACCTAAAAATTATCTTGCATCAAATGGATGTTGAAGGAGCATTTCTCAATGGTTATTTGGACAAGAATGTTTATGTTGAACAACCGAAAGGATTTGAGGATCCCCACTATCCACATTATGTATACAAAATTAAAATGGCTTTGTATGGGTTAAAATATGCCCCTCGTGCATGGTATGGTCATCTAACAAACTTCCTTCTAGACTTTGGTTTCATCCGTAGAGAAGATGATAGAACATTGTTCATCAAAAGACACGGCGTAGATGTGGTGATTGATCAAATCTATGTCGACGACATTGTTTTTGGATCGACTCCAAAATCTTATTTGTAGTCATTATTTGAAGCAATGTCGACAACGTTTGAGATGAGCATGATCGAGAAACTGACTTTTTCTTAGGCCTGCAGATAAAACAGACTGAAGATGGGATCTTTGTATCTCAAAGCAAGTATGTCAAGAATCTGGTTAGAAAATTTGGACTTGAAAACGCAAAATAAATGAGGATACCAATGGGCTCTACACAACAGGTATGCAAAGACGGTGTTGGTAAGGATGTTGACCCAACATTATATCGATCAATGATATGTAGTCTTCTATACCTTACAGCTAGTCGCCCTGACATTATGTTTAACGTGTGTGTTTGTGCTAGGTTCTAATTCCGTCCCAAATTATCCCACCTAAATGTCATAAAACGTATCATTAGATATGTCTCTGACACAAGTGAGTTGGGTATTTGGTACACCAAAGATACTAATCTTAACCTAATAGGATATAATGACTCAGATTAGGCCGATGATGTAGATGATAGAAAAAGCACTAGTGGTGGTTGTTTCTATTTAGGCAATAACTTAGTTTCATGGTATAGTCGGAAACAAAATTGTGTATCTCTTTCGACCGCCAAGTCTGAATATGTGGCAGCCGAAAGTTGTTGTGCTCAATTGATTTGGTACGAGACATGCTAGATGACTATGGCCTATCAATCAACTCTATGATATTGTATTGTGATAATCTGAGTGCAATTAATATTTCCAAAAATCCTATTCAGCACACGTACAAAACACATAGATATACGACATCATTTTTAAGAGACATAGTTGAAAAACAAATAGTTCAGATTGAACATGTTGATACACTTCATCAACTAGCTGACATTTTTACCAAAGCTCTAGATCATGAGAGATTTTCTAGTTTGAAGAAATCTCTTGGTGTATGTTTTTTTTTAAAATAAGACAGTTTAGGTAGATGTTGTCTTAAATATTGTCTAAACATTCTGGGTAACATTTACTGTTGTATCAATGTACATGGTAGATGTTGTAGAATTGTGCATAGTTTTGATCACTCAAGTATGATTCCATAAGGACAAGTTCTGAATGCGATATTATTTTCTGCGATGGTATATATAAATCAATTATATATAGCATAAAAAAGAGTATTATAAGAAGACAAATCTTTTACGTAAGATTTATCTGTATTACAAAAAGAGAAAAGCTCTAAAATTGGTATCGTTCCTATTTTCTAGGAGTACCGTGTGCTTCAAAAAAGGTTGAAAATACCTCAAAAAATATTTTCATTTTTTATATAAAAGAATTATGTATGTGTTCAACTAAGCTGATTAAAGACACGATGGGACAATATAACATTAGTCCAGAGATCAATCTCATAGGGAATATATACAGAATATGTCTAATATAACTGCCAAATTCAGAAGTCCTTGAAGTTTCATATTACTTGTGTTGTTCAAAATGTTGCCAACATTGCTAACAACATCACCATCCAGTATGTTGATCATTTTGTTTGTTTATGTCTTTTTTAAAAAAAATTAAATTCATACTGTTTTAACTTCAAAATTATGTTAAATCTGGATTGTGATAGCTTTTTAAATTCCAAAATTGAATAATGTTGTGTGCTATATTAATCATTTATTTTAGGTGTAAAGAGATTCAATTCATCCACACTACCTAAGTTTAAGGGGGAGGAACTTGTAATGTGTATAAAGTATGCCATAACTGTGAAACAACCCACTTTCTTTCGTTTAGTCACATCAAGTCACCACCGGTTCAAATCAATGGAAGCCCAAGTATAAAAAATATCCTTTTCAAATCAAATCTTTCAAACCCCTCTAAACCTTCTCCTATGTCCATTTTTCCAAAATCCTCAAACACCAAAGAAAACACTCCAATGTCATCAGTCCATCACAAAATCAAAAGGTATACAAACACTATGTACCAATTGATAACCAAAATTCTGACACGAAAGATTTTCCACGAGCAATTATCCTTAGAGGTTCTAATGAACCACTAGATATGAGCTACCCAGGTGACAATGATAATCCTATTGATATTGATGCAACATAAAACTTTTCAAACCTAGGTACTAGACCCTCAACATCGACCTTTCCATCTCGAAGGTCGAAAATAATTTTTGAAAGCATTATTCGTGAAAATCAGTCTATTAAGAAATATAGAGTTGAGTCGACTTTCCCGATTGCCTCAAGCAGCAATAGCAACACTGACTCATATTTCAACATGTACGACATTTTGGCAACACCATCCACAAACAATTCACCAGCTACACCTGAAGGTGATGAAGATGAGGTGTCTGATAACACACCTCTAAGAAGGTTCATTCCAAAGCGGGTCCGAAGAACATACATAAATGTTGCTTCGAATGTTACCTCAATATCGAAGGCAACAGACAAAAATTCATCAGTGGACCCGTACTATGTTGCCCCAACAACCCAGGCAACCTGCGCACACACCAACATATGACATCAATTCAAAATCTCAATCAGATTCTGAGGTAATGACATATTCTCTTATGTTTCAAACTAAATCATTTGTTGATAACTGGAAATTGTTTAAAATATAATGATTAGAGCAGAGTCATTGACCTTAATTCATTCTCTGACAATGGCCTAGTTGATTTTTTGGGTATCAGAAATTTACTGAGTTCTGTAACTGGGAAAAACTCCTATTGTGATAAGGTAATTAGAGTATATTATGCTAATCTGTCACCTGTCGTTAAGGACATCAACTCTAAGAAATTTGGGAAGGTGTACTTATACAACAAGGTATATAATTTTACACCAGAAATTATCAACACCACTTTAGGGTTAGCCATAAATGAGAAAACTACTCATCATAATCCCACAACTGAGGAGCTAAATGCTATGATTAAATACTTTACTGGTGGTTTGATCACAATCTGGACACCTCAGAGTCATGTATCCAAACTGACTGCCTTGTTCACAACCCTGCACAAGCTTGCCATATTTAACTGGCTACCTTCTCCAATTAATACTGTAGTGACTTTAGAGCAAGCAACACTGTTGTACAAAATAGGAAAGAGTTACAGAATTTATTTAGGAACTATCATATTTGATCATGTTGCCACTCTAGCAGAAAGGAAAAATAACTATGTCCTTCCATATCCCTCCTTAATCTATCAAATCTTAATCGATCAAGGGTTTAAGATCCCAAATGGGGATAGACTGAGTCTTGCATTGGAAGTATACTCAATCCATAGAGCAATGTTAAATAGTAGGGACGTAATCATTAGTTTGACGTGGAAGAAGGAGATCTGGAACACAGATGATGGCTACAAATCAGTTCTCAATTTCCAAAGAATGGATACAAAAGCACATTGCTGAGCTCAATGGACAAATTGAAGAACTTGTGCTAGCCAGGAATTACTACATGGACATCTTTTCTTCACAAAAGGGGGAGATGATGATGAAGAAGGGCCAAGTACAAACAATGATGCGGGGGGAGATGACTGCTAGTACCAAGAGATGAAGGAAATGTGGAGCTAATTGCGGATTGTTTTGTCAAACAGAAAACGGTTGGAAGATACTGTGACACAAAAGAATCTAAATAAGGGTGACATGATCATGGGAATGTGATGCGAGTTGATACTTTGTTTTATGTTTTAATTGTGACTTGATGGTTTGTAATATTTTTTTTAGAAACTGGAAAAATGAATAGGTATGTAATTATTATGTGAAAATGATATGGCTATTGGTTTTTGACTGTCTACAGATATGTTGTATGCAAGTCACGACTAATAGACATAAGTTTCAACTAATCCAATCATCGATACAAAATTACTAGAAATTTGTAACTGCAGGTTGAGGGGGAGCATGACCACAATATGACTGATTTTTAGATTGTTAGGGCAAAATCTAGAATCAGTATCCTAGGTATTTTTAGGTTTGTATGAATTTTTATGAAGATAGGCAAAAAGGGGGAAATTGTTGATGTTGACTGTTGTGACAACACGAGTAATTAGTCAGGATAACATTGCTTATGAACATAAAGATGTTTCCTGCAGTGTTGTGACAACATCACAGACAATATCTCTATAAATGATTTTGCATATTCTTCTGGCCGGAACAATGAGTGTTACTGTGAGGTGAAAATGACCTAGGCAAGCTAACTAGAAAGTTGTGTTTAAAACGTGAGAAAATAAGAAGTCAAGCTTGGAAGGAAAGTGACATGAAGACCAAGTCAATATAGTTGAGAATTTCATGGAGCCTGAATCAGTCCAAGTTGCTACCTATTTTATCTCAACTTTCGCAACTAACCAGTGAGAATTTCAAGGAGTTTCACACTATAAATAGAGGAGAAAATTCAGAGTATCGGTATCCAGATTATAAAGAAAAGAATCACCAAGAGAGCTCTCAGAAATTCACCATAGAAATTGGATCAAACACCAATGCCTGATGTAGTATAACAATATCTAGTCCCACGTTTCAGTTGCTACTCAGATTCTAGATCAAGTTCATTGTTGAAGCAATTGTAATGAAGATGTTGTATGTTTCTTTATAGCTGTTTTGTCTTTAGGCTGAAGTCATCTGCGACTTCGTTTTGTTTGTAATTTCTTTTTATTTTATTTTTACAAATTGTAAAAAGAAATTCACTTGTATTGTAAACCTTGTGTCTTTTACTTTTTTTTGTTGCATTTACTTGTTAAGATTTATTATTATTTTATCTGGTGTTGCCTCAAGTGTTGACAAAATACTGAAGGCAACATAAAGAAACTGTTCTTTTCAAACATTCGAATATTTAGTTTTTCTACTATTAATTGCTTATCTGTTGCCTCGGACATAACATTTATAATCTAAAAAATAAATTATAAATATTCGTATAGATACATATTATCTTATTAAAAATAAAATAAAAGTTAAAATTTACTTTTTTCTAAATATAAACCATTTATTCTTATTTAAATTTTTTTGAGTTAATTAATTCTTTTGTTAAAAAGGGCCCTAAGAGAATTCTGTGGGACAAAATTATCAATGGCATATATGATTGGTCATATAATCGTGCTTACATAGATGCTTTTTATACAAGATTCTTTGTTGGTGGGATAAGAGGATTAGCTGAATTTACTCATTTTTTTGATCGACGAGTAATTGATAGGAGCTCTATAGTCCAGGTGCACTTCTTCGTAGAATTCCCAGTATCTCTCGGCGTATCACCAGTATTTCCTTTCGGTGATTCATCGATTGTATCTCTGAGGCCTATCGCCAATACCTAGTTTGTCGTGGTACAAAGGTCTGCTGAGGCGCTGCATCATGTAAATTGAGATATGTGAGCGAGTGTAAAAGTGATTTTGACAGAATTGGTTTTGACAGAATTGAGTTTGACAATAATTGATTTATGTTTGGATGCAACAATGTAAAAGTGATTTTTATCAATTCATGATGTTTGAATAGTTTTGATCAAAATTGCTTTTGAATGTAGAATTACCAAAATAGATATTTAGTCAAATACATATAAATAAAAATTAGTAAAATAATAGTGAAATATGAAGTATGTAAATAAAAATTATAAATAGATAATAGAATTTAAAGTGCAATATAATACTTAAATATTAGTAGAATATTATTACAATACTATTTAAAGTGCAATATAATACTTAAATATTATTACAATACTAAATTAAAGAGGGTAATGAAGAAAAAGGTAAAAACTCAAATTGAAATAAATGTAGAAATGATTACAAGCTACAAATTGTAGCTTCTTCTAGAATCAATTTTGAAGAGGAAAATTGATTTTGGAGAGTGTAAGATGATATTAATCTTTCTTGGGAGTCTTTCATTAATATCAATGTATATATAGAGTACAATATTCATCCCTTATACAATAGGAATCCTAAGCCTATACAAAAGAGGAATCCTAGTCTTACCAAAATTATATTTACACAATATATGAAAATATTCTAATTATGAGTAGAGAATATATTGTTTCATATATTTACATGTTTACACACCCTCGATCGGGCGGGAGGAGGCGAACGTGAGGCGGATCTCAAGTCAAGAAACAAGCTGCAGGAAGTCCTTTGATAAATATGTCTGCATACTGATACGACGATGGAACATGTAACACTCTGACATGGCCTAGAGCAACTTTCTCACGAACAAAGTGTAGGTCTATCTCAATGTGCTTGGTTCGCTGATGCTGAACCGTATTATGAGACAAATAGATGTCAGAGATGTTATGAGAGTACACAATAGATGTCTGACGCAAAGGACACTGAAGTTCTAACAGTAAGTTTCTGAGCCAACAAATCTCAGCTACTACATTTGCAACGCCTCTGTACTCAGCCTCGGCACTGGATCTAGATATGGTAGCCTGTCGCTTGGCAGACCAAGAAGTCAGATTATCCCCTAAGAAAACACAAAATCCGGAGGTGGAGCATCGCGTGTTCGGACACTCTGCCCAATCTGCATCCGTATATGAGAGCTACCTGTTTGGCGCAGAGGGGTATAGGTGCAAACCATAATCAAGGGTACCCTTAATGTATCGAATGATACGCTTAAGAGCAGTGATATGAGATTCCTCGGGGGCATGCATGAATAAGCACACCTACTGAACAACATAAGCTATGTCTGGCCTGGTAAATGTGAGATACTGAAGTGCACCTGCAATCTATATCTGAGTAAGATCGTAGGCGGAGCACCATCCATAGCACTGAGCTTCGATTTCTAATCGACTGGAGTAGGCATAACTTTACAATTCGCCATCTTAGCCCTGTACACTATCTCCTCTGCATACTTACGCTGACATAAGAACATGTGATTGGCAGACCTGATCACTGATATCCCCAAGAAATAACTCAGTTTTCCCAAATCAGTCATTGCAAATTCGGACTTAAGAAAAACAATAATCTCATTTTTCAATCTATCTGAGGAGGCAGTCAAAATAATATCATCCACGTATAGTAATAAGTAAGCAGTGCTACTACCTCGATGAAAACTGAAGAGTGATGTATCACTCTTGCTGCATACAAACTCAATCTGCAAGATATACCTGACAAAACGATCATACCACGCACGGGGAGCCTGTTTCAGGCCATATAGTGACTTACGGAGACGACACACATAGTGAGGGACTACTGGATGGGTGAACCCAAGAGGCTGATGCATGTACACTATTTCTCTCAGGTCCCCATGTAAGAATTCATTCTTCACATCAAGTTGATGGATCGGCCAGTATTTGCCCACGACAATGCTCAAAACTGTGAGAATAGTAGCCGGTTTGACAACCGGGCTGAAGGTCTCTCCACAATCAATGCCCTCCTGCTGATTTGTGCCATTAGCCACAAGACGGGCCTTATATCTCTCAAGATCCCCATTGTATCTTAACTTGTGATGAAAAAGCCACATACATCGAATTACATTCACCCCTCAGGTCTAGGTACTAGATCCCACGTGTGCTGTTTAGTTAAAGAATTGCATTCCTCATACATAGCCGCATTCTAATTAGGGTCTTATTAGGCTAATTTTGGGTTCTTTGAAAGTGAAGAGATGGTTTGGGCAGACAAGTTGAAATGGACTTTCGGTTTGAAGATTCCATGTTTTGGACGAGTTTCCATTGGATGAGTAGGGACAGTGGGCGGCGGAGTGGTGTCTGAGATGGGGGGTAAAGTTGGATAAGGAGAAGGTGGGGGCGAAGCTGTCGGAGGACCCGCGATTCCTGGATCGAGCGCCGCGGTGCTAGAAGGTTGTGAGCTTCTGCGAAGTTTAGCGCCATGGCCTCTCAGCCTGACGGACAGCGTATCGACGGTATTCCTAAAGATTACTCACTGGAAATCAGGCGTCGCGGCTCTGACGACGTAACAAGACGTAAGATGTTCGAGGATGAGGGGAGAGATGGCAGACTCGTCAAGAAATGAGTAGTCCGATTTTTGGAATTTTGGAAGATTCGAAACGGGAATGTGGTCTCGTCGAATGTGATGTGACGAGATATGTGGATTTGACGAGTCGACAAGTCATAACATAGATAGCCCATATGGTTTGGCGGGAATCCTAGGAAGACACAAGGAGTAGACCTAGGAGCAAGCTTGTGAGAGGCGGTAGAACTGTTGTTGGGATAACACAGACAACCGAAAATACGTAGATGATCATAGGAGGGGACTCTATGGTAGAGGATTTCGGTAGGGGTCATATTGTGAAGAGTGCTAGTAGGGAGAATATTTAGAATGTATTCTGATATTTTAGCAGCATATACCCAGAAGGAAGGAGGGATAGACGTATGAATCAATAGGGGTGCGAATCATATTGTTAATGGCACGTATGATTCTTTCAACTTTACCATTTTGTGGTGTGGTGTGAGGGCAGGAGAAGCGAAAAACCATGCCATTATTTGTACAAAACTGGTGAAACATAGAGTTATTGAATTCACGACCAATATCGCACTGAAATGATTTTATACTTTTTTCAAATTGTGTGTGGATAAACTTGCGAAACTAAAGAAATTTGGCAAACACTTCCGATTTAAATTTAAGAGGATATAACCAAACATAGTGTGAAAAATCATCAAGCAACACAAGATAGTATTTATGACCGAGAGAACTAGAGATAGGAGATGTCCATAAATCGGCATGTATAATATCAAAAGGATCAAATGTAACACTAGTAGATGATTTAAACGGAAGACGAATATGTTTGCCTAAAGAGCAAGAAACACAATTTTGGGCAATTTTCCCATTACAAGCAATGAAATTATTGCCTTTAAGAAAATTAAAAACTGGGACTCCTGGATGACCTAGCCTATTATGCCAAGTTGAAGAAGAAACAGTCGCTAGAGTGACGAGAGAGCAAGATCTAGCAGCGGAGGTGAAAGTGAATGGATAGAGATCCCCGTGCTATTGCATCTCGTAAGAGGTGTCCCCATACGAAGATCCTTCACAGTAAAACCTAAAGGGTCAAAATCCACGGAGACAGAATTATTACGAGTAAATTGGCGAACATATATGATGTTCTTAATCATGTGTGGGGCATATAGGGTGTTTTTGAGGGAGAAGGGTGGATGAGGAGGTTGTGTGTATGAGGTACCATACCCTTTAACTGGAATGCGTTGTCCACTACCAACTGTTGTTGACACTCAATTTTGACCCTCCCGTCCAGACAGTAGCTATAAAATTACATTAATTTTACAAAATAATTTTTTATAACAAAATGCAACAATAATACATTAATACATGCGTAAATAAGTACTTTAATAATGGCACCGCGACTTACGCACTTGGAGTCCCGCCCCCACATTTATTAATTTTAAGCCCTATCACAATTCTTAAATGAAAATTACGTCAATAAATAATTTAGCAATGACGTCGTGTCAAATAGCATAATAATTGTAGCACCTAGAGTCATATTAAGATAATTTAATTTTAACTTAAATAATGATAAATACGCATAATAAATAAATTTTAATAACGGCATCGCATTATAAAATATTAAGCACTAATTAAATAGCACGCCCGTCTTTATTTTTTGTAATAATTTTAAACTCAAGCTTAGACTAATAAAACACCTAAATAATTTAATCACAATTTATTAATTTAATTTACCACTAATTAATTAAATAATACACCTAAACTAATACACTTAAAACTCTACCCCTAATTAAAATAACTACCCAACCCAGCTGACCCGCGGCCCAGCATCCTTATCCTATATCCGGCCCACACCCTTTATCAGCACGCAGCCCAGCTCCTCTTGTCCCAATTCCCAACTGACCCGACCCAACTCACCCCAGCCCTTATTTCCCTACCGATCGTCCACAACAGAAGAGAACCAACAAAACCTAAAAAAATCCGCTGCATATCTCCCATCGCCGCCTTCGTCAAAACCCGATATTCTCGCCGGATTTTCGGCTGAAAATCCGGCTCCCTTACCTTCTCCTTCTCCAACGATTTCTTACCATAAGACACACCCCAAATCTTGCCCAAATGGCCCCATTAATAGCATCCTAATCAGCACCAAATCCCGTCCAAAATCACGCCTTAAATACTACCTATTTTGAAACCCAAAGAGGGGTACAAATATGGAGTTAACTTCATGAGTTTAGGCATGGTCGAAATACCTTCAGGCATCTGGCGGTGAAAAACCTCCGAAAAGAAAAAATCAGAATCTTAGGCATGAAAACATTCTGCTTCGAATCTTGAAATCTCCGGGTCCCTCACAAGTAAACCTTAGCAATTTCAGGAAGCAAAATCGACCCAAAATCTTCATTCCCTTTCAATCGCAGAATAGCACAAAACCTCAGAGCGGATCGACGACTTGATATGCTGCCTCGGTTCGCTTCCCGGAGAAGGTAAACTCCAACCCCCCTGAATTCTGTTGTATTTGTTCAGACCTATGTGTTTGTGTGTTTTTATGCTAGTATAAATGTTAGTCTGTTTATTTTAGTTCTACTTGGATTAGATAAATGTAAGGTTATTTCGACAAATAGTGAAGTTCTGATTTAGTGATAGATATTTGTTTGTTTGGTTGTGTGAATGTTGACAGATATTTATTATTGGAAATGCTCTGTGATGGAAATTGTTCTAATGTTCAACTAATTAATTGCTATTATGAATAGGTTATTCTGATGTAATATGAACAACATGAGGCTAAAATGTCGATATTAAGTTTCAATCATGTCGTGCCCTGCCTGCTGAAGTTGTTTTCTCTTCCAAAAAATGATATTTGCAGTAGTGTTTTTTTCTGCATCTATGGAGTCATCATATCCCCGTTAAATGGTGGCCTAGTTGCTTATTGTGCTTGTCTCTGTATTTATCTTATAATGTGTGCACACTTGCAGAATTCCTTGTTAGGGTGAATACTTGTTTAATTAAACCGTCTATTCTGCACTATTTTGATCGCCTCATCTCAAGCCTAAAGTATGTTAGTAGGTCTTCTTTCTTTTCCAGGACAACTGAGTATAGTATGAATGATTGAACATAGTAAATTTGTAGCTGAGTATATTTGAGGCTGTGTGTCAAGGGTGATATTAGAAGCCGATCGGTATTGTCCGATTTGTCTGTATACTTGTCCCGTCTCGCCTAAATATAGAAGAACTCAATTGTCCTTGCCCAAGTCTTATGTGCTAACCCAGTAGTTGTTGATAAAATGAAACCAAATTTAGTAGGTTATATGAAGCTAATGCAATTAGACTGCTGCATACTTGCCTATCACTTGAAATAAAAATGTTTGTCTGTCTGCATTTCAATCCTATGTGTGTGTCTGAATATGTGTAATGGTCGAAAATTTGGTGCATTTGCTCATATATCTCCATTTCTGGATGCATATCTGAATAACTTCTCTGTATTAAAACTGTGACAATTGCATTTATTGGCCTTCCAGTTCTATGAACAAAATGGACTGACTTGTGTATGATATTAAAAGTTGACTTGTGCTGCCTGCATACCTGCCTATCCTCGTTTCTTTTTACCACCCGCTGGCTGCCTATTCCCATCGTATATTGTCGTCTGCTGGTCTTTACATGCATGCTTGCTCAAATACAAACTATGTGTCAAGTGCTTATTCGTTATTTAATTATTTGGGCTCGTACTAATCCTTATTTTCTTCTTTATTTACATGAAATGCACCGGAGCCAAATGAAGAGTTTCATTGCGAGACTCATCGCGCCTCGATCAACTGAAGATATGCATTCACCCGCATCTATGTGCATTCTCTATCTGCATCGGAAATTCCAAACCGCGGCGAAAGGACATCGCCATTCTTCGAGTCATCCTTATTTAATTCATATCCTTTCCTCATTCATTTGTTGTAATTATTTGCCTAACATTTACTCTAACATTAATATATTTAGAATAGTTCGAGCTTGGGTCGTCCTTAGTAAGGAGTTTAACATTAGAAATTTACGTGCCTCTCTAAGTAAATCATTTTAACTTAAGTTATAATTAAACCATTTAGTCGCATAATTATTCATGTAGTCTAGACATTATTTTGTCATTTAATCTTAACTTGCATAACTAATCATGTAGCTCTGACATTATTTTCAAAATTCTTAACCCATTTGCTACAAAATCTATATAGAAATCTTATTTTTTATGTATACTAAGGAACCCCTTAAGCATGTGGGATACTAATCAAGGTAGACAAATGTATACATTTAGTCAATAAATCCATTTTGCATCACCTATTTTTCATAAATAATATAGGGCATACTTTAAACTTTATATGTGTTTTATAGCACTAATCTTATCAATCTTTATCAAAAAAATACTTTCTATTAAATATCTTTCAAACATGCATTTTTTAGCATAAATAATTAACCCTAGGTTTGAACGGACAACCGCAAGTTAGCGGATCCTTTAGGGTGCCTGACCCCTTCCCTTTAGGATAATAAAGAACCCTTGCCCAGAATCTCACATAAGTTTTGCGGACCATAAAAATGGAGTTAGTGTTGACTTTAACCTAGTTGACATTTAGGTGTCCTAATTCACCCAAATTAATTAGGTGGCGACTCCGCGAACCCCTTAGCACTTTTAGCACCCTTTACTTTTAAACTTTTAACCTTTTAGCACTTCTTTTAACATTTAACACTCTTATTTATTTTCTAACATTTTACTTAAGCAGGAGATTCGCTGAAAAATGTCGCGGTCGAAATCGGGTGCGACAACTGTAAGATATTGATGATGCTTTAAACTAAACAGTTTAGGGATAGTACCTGCAGATTGAGTGACGTGAGATGTGGCGCCTGAGTTCATGTACCAAGTATTGTCAGGTTGTTGCATGGAGAGGGTGCTGAATGTCTGTCCCAACTCAGTGAGTGTCATGCCGGATGAGGGCTGCAAAACCTGACCTTGCATGAAGTGGACCTGCTGCGAGGCTGGAGCGGGGCCCAACAAACCAATGTAAGAATACGGATTGTAGGGCTGCTGGTACTGGAATGGACTCGGTGTCGCGGCTCTGAACTAGGGCGCCGCAACTCTGTACTGGGGCGCCGCGACGATGTGTGCGAATTGCTGATGAGCTGCGGCCCAGTTGTTCTGTGATACCTGTTGTTGTTGATGCTGGTTACGTTGACGCGACCGCACCCACGACCACGCGGCCTCCTGCGCGGCCCTGCCGCCGCACCGCCTCGTCTGCTGCGATTGAGAGTTTTTTGGCGGCGTTGGATCTTGAGGCCGCGTTTCGACCGCTAATGCCTTCTGACTGTGCTCATCCTCCTTAGCACGTTGAGTCTCTTTTCGAGCAACAACTGTGAGCGAGCTTTGTTTAAGCTGGGTAACGGATCTGCCTATTGAATCATGGTGGCCAAAGTATCATATTCGCCTTTAGGAAGGCCAACAATCAACTGTAACACGGTTTGGTGTCGATGCCGAGCTCGTCGATAACGTGAGTTGATCGTCAAGAACTTTAGCTGTTTGCGATGCTCGATCCACATTGGAAAAGTTTTCAAGACGTGTATTGTTAAATTGCTCCTCTAAATACACAGTACGGGTGTGCTTATTGTCCTAAAAAATTTCCTTCAAACTATTCCATAACTCAAGGGCTGTGGTGCCAGATTTCATGATAGTAAGAAGAAGGTCCTGAGAAATACTACCATAAATCCACAGTTTGACGCCGGCGTCTAGACGACGCCAAGTAGACTCATCAACCTCCGGAGGGAGCGGAATGGTGTCATCGATGTGATCAAGCACATTATAGAGACATGCATGATTACGAAACAGTTCAACCCAGGGAGAATACTGACTGTTTTCTTGATCAAGAAGAATGAGAATAGAGTTCTTGATGTTTGTAACAGTTAGGACTGGATGAAAAGAGGATGACAACGTGGTGGTGGAATTTGTGGAGGTAGAAGATTCAGAAAGTGTGGAAGATTCAGGGATAGTCATTTAGAGAAGAGAGGATTGAAGAAGTAAACCTAGAATTTGTAGGGGGCGCGGCGAGTTTCGAGGGGGGGGGGGGGGGGTTCTCGGCGGCGGTAGGAAGATAGAGTTCTAGGATTTTGGGTGTTTGACTCTTGATACCATGTAAGATGATATTAATCTCCCTTGGAGAGTCTTTCATTAATATCAAGGTATATATAGAGTACAATATTCATCTCTTATACAATAGGAATCTTAAGCCTATACAAAAGAGGAATCATAGTCTTACCATAATTATATTTACACAATATATGGAAATATTCTAATTATGGATAGAGAATATATTGTTTCTTATATTTACATGTTTATAGAGAGGAAATTCAAACATCTCAATTTTGCTCATTTTCACCAAAGTAGCAATTCAGAATTGAAATCAAATATGCACACAGTTTCTCTTTTTTTGGTCCTTTTTCCCACTTCCTCTTTTTTTCTCCTTTCCTGATTTTAGCTTTCCTTTTGATCTTGTTACCTTCCTATTTATTTATTTTATTTATTATCGACCAATTCATAAGGAGGAGATGAAAAAGAAAAAAAACAAGCTACCGTATTCAATTATTAAAACAAGGTATATCCTAAAGCTAAGTTTCCATATTAGTTGTGAGGGGAGGTTGTTCTGATTTTTGTATATGATTTCGACTCACCTCTTGAGTTAATTTGTATAATTCATTTATATTAAAGTTTATTTTTACGTTATTACAACAACACTAATCCTTGTCTCGATTTAATTATTCAATATTAAATCTTCATATTATATTTTTCATGCACTACATATACTATAAAAAAAATTGAAATTAGCTATAAACTATCTGTCACTAAATTGTTCGTAACTAACATAATTTAGTCACTTATCGGTATCTAAATTAGAGTAGCGACAAATTCTGTTATTTAACTATGAAATTTATCAATCACTAATTCTATTATTTTTTAATATTGATATTCGGGTTTCAACATCCTAAGGGTAAAAGGAAAAGAGTAAAGTAGGGGGAGCAAAATTATTCACATTAGTTGAGGGATCATTATATTTTTTATATAATTTTGAATAATTCTAACATCATGAACTAACGTTTTAATTAGTTTTATATCACTTTCTTTACCGTATGTGCTCTCAAGCTAATCTTACGTGCATGGCAGAGCTAGAGTACATCCTTTTATCACACAATTATATCGGATATATAGAAGGTCAAAATTATTTTTACGTATATTTATTAAATATTAAATTATCTTGATTTCTTTTTATTTACTTTATTATATTTTAAATTTATTTAGTGAAAATGTTTGATCCGCCCCTATATACTTGTCTACAAAAGTACAAAGCATATTAAGAGGAGCCATTTGCTTCTTTTAACCTAAACTGTTCCTATAAAGGTCACCTTTTCTTTTTCCTTTGGGTGTAGTGTCACCAAATATTAGTCCTTAAAGCTTCAAGGTCCTTTCCTTTTATAAGAAATCAAAGTATCAAACTGCCTGGTCTCTTTCTTACACCTGAACTTCTTCTACATCACACACACACACAGAGTCAGAAAGAGAGAAAAAAAAGAGCAATGTTTAGCCAGAGCTTGTTTGAGGATCAAGATATGTCATCACAACTTGGATTTTTCTCTTTTCCTCCAAATAATTACAACAATATGGGTATTAGTACTACTACTACTACTACTACACCATTTATTGGATACAACCAAACAACTCTTAAAATGATCCCTCCCTCTTTTGCACCATCTTCACATCATTCCCTGAATATTGATTCTACCCCTGATCCAAGACACAAAGAAGATCTTACTACTTTATTTGGAGGACCCCATCTTCTTTCCTTGCAAAAATCCACTATGAATACAGGGTAATTAATTTATCTTTCCAAATTTTATTTTATCATGCAATCTTAATTTGCATGTCTAGTAAGTTGTAACCTATATGTCTAAGATGTATTGTAAGCACGGACGGAGCTAGGGTACCGGGAAGGGGTTCATCGGAATCTCATTCGTTAAAAAAATTACACTATCAAATCGAAATTATATTTTATGTATATATAGTAGATGTTAAAATCCATTGGCTTAGCTTCGTCATCTATTTATTTTCTTATATTTTGAATCTCCTTAATGAAAATTCTGGTTTCGCCACTGAAATTTTAGGGCATGGGGAGAAGTGAATGAGAGCAGCAATATTATTAAGAGAAAGGAGTTTTATCATGATCATTTAGGGGTTTCATCAATTAAGATGAAGAAGATCAAATCCTTAAGAAGGAAAGTAAGAGAACCAAGATTTTGTTTCAAGACTATGAGTGATGTGGATGTGTTGGATGATGGTTATAAATGGAGAAAATATGGCCAGAAAGTTGTCAAAAATACCCAACATCCCAGGTACTTAATTTACTTTGTTTTCCATTCTAATTATATTCCATCTTTTTTCCCTCTATTTCATTCATAAAATGTTGTGCCTCATATTGTATTGTCAAATAAAAAAGTTGCACTTATTTAGCCACTCTCTTCACTAGCTAGTCATTAGGGCGACTATAGTAGTGGTTTGATATTTTTTTGTGTTCAATCTGGCGTTCGGTATATGCTTTAAAGTTTGATTAATTTGTATTCCCGCAATCACACAGTTTAAGATCCATTAAAGGGGAAACCGCTCCCTACATGACTTGTTATTATATTTCTGGAGCTCAAATCCAAAACTTCTCATTAAAAGAGGAGGGATATGGCACCACAATCATATGGTGTGGTTTGATACTAACATTAGCTTTTGATACTATTATCGCTTATATTATGTAAGTTAATTTCTTGTGAGAGGGTTAAAGATTATTGACCTAAAAAGACAAAAAATGATTGAAAATATTAACTATGATACTCATAAAATGATAGCCTTTTGGGGCGTGTTTCAGAATTTAAATCAGATCATGTTGGTATAGCTGAATCTTGATGATCTTTTAATTACGATTATTATTTAAAAAATGATTGCAAAACTTGTTCCAAGTAAAAAGAGATTCGTTAATGTCATCATGATTATGTATATTAGTGGTTAATATACTTGGAACAACTTATTATCAAGATTTGGCTAATACATGTGCTAAATGGAACAAAGCAAACCATGCATTTCTTGTCTAAGTAGTACTATATGAAAACCCTAAGGCCCATAAATTGAATAAAGAAAAATGGAATGATGATCACTTTTACATCTTTATGTTAATAGTAAATTGAAACTTTTATTGTTGAATGATTACTATTATACATTGAGCTTTCTTCTTTTTTTCAGGAGTTTACTTTGCTATATTGTTGTCTCCTTCCACCCACAATCCATCAAAAAGAGAAAAAAGATTTAAGAAAATAAATAGAACTTGTAGTGAAAGTCTGAAATTTCGTTAAAGAGGTTCAAAATTTAATATATAGACTTAGTATAATTTTTATATTCATATATAGTATACTTTTCGTCGGGGTGTTCAACTGACCGCTCTTTGTTGTATGTGGCTACGCTACTCCCCCCTCCCCAACCCACACACCCACATGCAAATTGTAGCCCGCCCTAGCTAATAAGAACTGTAATTTGATCTAACTTTTATATTAAAACTTAAAACTATCAATGTAGCTAAATTTGTATATTATACTTGATTTTTTAATCTTATTTTCAAGTTACTAATTTCACTATTAATTATCTAGATTCTAACACTGATAAATCAAATTTTCGAGTAACTTATCTCCTAACTTGATTTTCTTTTTGTTTATACTGTTAGTTTATATAGAAATTGAATGCATTTAAATTTAACAAAATGCAAAAAGTTTTTGATCACACATGCGACAATGTGAGATGCACAAGGGAGCCCACTGTTGTTAAATCCAGTCCACTACTGTTACTAAGTAATAATGAATCCAGTAATTGCCAGTTTGCAATTGCTATATATTTCTCTGTTTGTGCACTATTTCATTTCCATTTCCTCAAATCTTTTTACCTTTTTGTTGTACTAGGTAAAGCACCCACATAAACATTGTCCTACCAACAGCTCTATATTGCATTATCCATCAAACTGTTCTAACTTAAGGGAACTACATTGCTTAATTATTTTAAATCTCACTTTAGACTTTTCTCCAAATGCTGGAGTTAGTATCTAGTTCATTAGACTCTGTAATTAAAGGGTGTGGTAAAATGGTAAAGGTTCTTTACTCTTTAAGTAGACGTGTCGGGTATGAGCTGTAAAAATTATCCTCTTATAGCGTTAAAATCATGGGTGGAGCTAGGGTATCTGAACTTCCTTTATCGAAAAATTACACTTTATTGAATATCTTTGGGTTCTTCATATATTTGGAATCTCATCCAGGCTCCGCACTGATTAAAACCTGTTAATATTAATTAGTCGAGTCGATAGATTTCAGATACAACAGGTTAACCCCCCACCCCACCCCGAAAATAAAAGAGTACATTAGACTTTACAGTATTTGAAGGGTGTAAAGGTAAACATAACTAGAGGATTTTTGGTTGCAGATCTAGCTCTCAGAATAAATAGGTCCAACATTTAGCCTTAATTGAAATATGCTATTCCAAAGTTGTATTAATAATTCTACTAGTATTTTTTTTCCTATTCTTTTTTGGTATTTTCTGTTGGTCTAAATTGTGGATGATGCAGATTCGCGTGTTGTCCTATACTGAACAAGTGAAATAATGATAGTCTCTGCCAAAATCTACTACTACTATTAGAATATGCATAGTAGACTAGGGCATTCTTTGCACATCCTTTCAAAGATAAGAATGGACGTAGAACTTGAGAAATATTAATGACATTTCCTGTCGGTGGCTGCAATTCATTATTTCCAATAACTTGTATGTTTGAATATTTTCAGTCAAATCTAAGGATATTGAACGATTGGTCTAGGTTATTTTTTTTACCACGGCGGATTTTGTGCACCTCAATTATTTCGTAGGATATAGGATAACACGTGTATAGAGTAATTTTACATATCCAAACTTACGCGAATGAGAAAAATCATTAAGTATTGTGTGTTAATCTTGGTCTAGCTAGGTTATTTGTTCATGGTATGGTAGACAGAGCCAAAATCATAGAAGGTAAAGGCGGAGTTAATATTTGAAATTGTCATCAAACTCATAACTCATCTTAGTTATTTGGTTCGCAATTGTGAACTATCACCAGACTCATAACTCTTCTTAGCTACTGGGTTCATCTGAATTCGTATATAGTACTCTACCTCCGCCCTCTAAGGAAGGTGATTCCAATTGAATCTCTTTCATTGAAAAAATCGTACTTTGCAAATAATGCAACAATAGTTATTTCGTATTTGTATTAACTTTTGTATCACCTATAATGACAAAGGTAGTTCAAAAGTTGCTTGAGGTCACTAATTCAATTTTTTAAAGTTTTTTGTTAAAATTCTTGATTCCGCCACTGATGATAGATATTAGGGTAAAAAAAAATTTCTAACATGGTTATATCTTGCAGGAGCTATTATCGTTGTACACAAGATAATTGTAGAGTTAAGAAAAGGGTGGAAAGATTAGCAGAAGATCCAAGAATGGTGATTACAACATATGAAGGGAGGCATGTTCACTCTCCATCACATGATGAAGAGGATTCACAGGCTTCATCTCAACTTAATAATCTCTTATGGTAGTTAAATATATATCGTAAGTCTTTTATAAATACTCATTTTTATTTACCCTCTTTTATATAGAACGAGGATTTCCTAGTTTACTGATGATGCTATTAACTGTAAAGTCCAATGTGTAATTTGTATGTGGACCACTGGATTTGACTCTTTACTTTGATGGGCCTCATGCCTCCAATTATATTGTACTAAGGAAAGTCGAAGGCAAAAAAGTAAACTAAATTTGTGGTGTTATATTTCATATGCTAGCTTGTTATATTTGAAAGAAATAGTTTCTTGATTATTTTCATTAATTGAAAGATAATATATACAAGTTACATATTTCCATAACAGGAGAATTCTATTTCTATTCTACTCCTAAAATTTTATTCCATTTGGAGACTAACTATACAATTATGGTAAATGTACAATACAAATATTTTACACTAAATAATTCTCCTAATTCGTCCAATATCCCGTGATATACACTATATATGGAAAGTGTATATCACGGGTGAATACTACCTAAAACGAGAATAATATACATATGATATACACATGTATATCGTATGTATATTTAATCTGTATGATCATGCGAGCGATGGGTAATGCCGATTGAGAATATCTCTAAAATCTTCAAAAGGACCGAGGGAAGACCCTTTGTAAAGATGTTTGCAATTTGATACCTGGAAGGGACATGACAGATGCATACTTAACCACGAGTGACCTTTTCGCGAATAAAGTGAATGTCCATCTCGATATGTTTAGTGCGCTGGTGCTGAACCGGATTACTAGAAATGTAGATGACATTAACATTATCATAATAAACCAAGGTCGCCTTCTGAATAGGACAATGAAGCTCTAACAGCAGATTATGTAACCAACATGATTCAGAGACCACATTAGCTACCCCTCGATACTCGACCTCTACACTAGAGTGGGACAACGTTGATTGACGTTTTGTAGACCATAAGACCAAGTTATTACCAAGAAACATACAATAGTCAGACGTAAACCGTCTGGTGTTTGAACAGTCACCCCAATCAACATCTGTATATGAGACAAATGTAGACGTCGACGAATGATATAAATGCAAGCCATAATCAAGTGTCCCTGGATGTACCTAATAATGCGTTTGAGCGCATTCATGTGCTCAATCCTGGGATCATACATAAATAAACATAGATTATGTACGACATATGTAATATCTGGTCGCGTGAACATAAGATACTGAAGGGCCCCTGCCAGACTATGATAGCGGGTCGGATTCCTCGTATGGGGAGGTAACCGCAACACCCAACTTTGGTTTAGTATCAACTGGAGTGGAAGTGGACTTACAAGATGACATCCCAGCCCTCTCAATAATCTCAGCTGCATACTTTTTCTGTGATAAGAACAATCCACCTGCATGTCTCGGTCCTTTGAAATATAAGTTTCGGTTTTCGGTCCGGTCCGGTCCGGACCGAATTTTTTTATTTTTTTTATTTTTTTTATTTTTTATAATATATATAATTTATATAATTCCTAATATATATAATTCCTAATATATATAATTCCTAATTTTCTAAATTCCTAATATATATAATTTATATAATTCCTAATATATATAATTCCTAATATATAATTCCTAATTTTCTAAATTCCTAATATATAATATATATATAATTCCGGGTCGGGTTCCGGGGCCCGTTTTTTTAAAAAACAATTGAATTTCCAATACTGAAATTGACATTCTCGGACACATTACCACAAAAATTTTACGTTGAAATCTATTGTACATCGCGAGATATTTAGATTTGAAAAGGAGAAAAACGTAACGATTTGGGGAAAAAGTGAAATTGAGGGGCAAGATGGACGTTTTTGGAGAAATCGACTGAAGTTAGTCCATTTGGGATTATTCGTCTCGAAAAAATACGCAAAATCAAAATTTTTTTAGATCAAACGGACGTCCGAGCGCAAGTTATGACCATTTAAAGTTTCACTAATTTACAACTTATATTTGATATGTCAATACGTCCGGCGTGGCCGGGTGAATTGGGCTGGGGGCGGGGGGAATTCGGTCGATGACGGACCTTCGGTCCGGACAATCTGACTGTTCGGTCCTCGGTCCGGTTTGGTCCGGTCCGGTTTTAACCTTTTGTGCACCCCTAGCGACTTGGCGATAAACTTCCATTTTGTTCGCGACGAAGTTGCAAAATAAGAAATTAGTGTCGAACATGTACTTACAGATGATCAACTAGCAAATTCACTAATTAAGCCTGTGCCAAGGCGGCAATTTCTTCAATAGATTTACAAGATTGGCCGACTTCCAACTCAACAAATCTTGCAAGGGCATGGAAAATTATATCTATCTATCCTTTCAACTTTAAACATGTTGTAATTCTATATATTGTGTGAAATCATCAACAAGTAAACAAGCTTCCACTTCCACACAATATTTTGTGCCTCTTTACATATCAACAAACCAAGATAAATTAACATGGTATGGTACGCAATGGCGGATCTACAGCTAGAGAAGTGGTTGTTCGGAAAAAAAATCACAGCGTTGTATAAGGAAATGAAGATGATGTGCTTGTTCAAATAGCTTTGCAAAAAAAAACCACACTTGTTCGCGTGAATAATCGTGCACTAACATAGGTTCGCGCCTGATGGTACGTGGGTAAATTTACCCTTTCTTCACCTCTTGATACCTATATCTTAGAAAGTTCTACCCTTCCTTCATTATTTATTTAAAGACTTTTTAAATTCGTAGACTAATGTTTATACCTTAGTTGAGTGCATTATGTTATTTTCCTACTATAGCAGTCTTTTTTTTTCCAATAAAGGAGCAAAGGAAATGCGTGTGGTTCCTACTATAGCAGTCTTTTGATATATTTCTTTCCCAATGGAAGGGATTGTATTCAAATTTCTTATTGGAATTGTTTGTGTTTGTCCATGAAGTTTGTTTTCCTCGCTACTTTTGGTTCCAGATAGAGCAAAAATGGCTTAAAACTTCGGATGTTCGATTTGGATATTTTATAACTTATTTGGAACTTTAAGCTCCTTAGTACTTATTGAGCAAAAATGGGAAACGTGAAAGTTTATCGTTCAGGAGTATCTCAAGATATTTGGAAAACAGATAATGGACTCAACATGCTATTCTTACCATTTCACCAAGTCTTAGTCCACAAATGTTTTTTCAAACAACTAGTTGGTTGGCCCATTCAACTTCTGCAAATCCAAATGCTTAAAGGTGAATTGTGTTAGAGATCCATCTAACATAATTCAATAGCAAAGGTAGTTCTTTTATGTCACACAATAATTCGTTTGACTCCCAAAAAGTGAAAAATGTTAAAAAAAATTGGAACGGAGGGAGTACTATTCATATCATCGCGTGCGTAAAAATCATAATCAATTGATAGAACCTAAAGAACAGCCAAGATTAGTTAAAGGCACTGCTAAAAAGAAATGTGAAATTCATCGGAAATCGATACTCGAAAACGTTTTCTATGGATTTCCTGTTGAACATCGGAAATTCAGACTTTCTTAATAGTGGGGGCTCATTCAGTTAAGGTTAGGACATAATATATGAGTGTTCCCATTGATGTATATATAGCTTTTGCATTTAACAAACATTAAAAAAGAAAAAAATGCTGCATGTATATTCTAGACAACTAGGTTAACTAAATTGCTTAAATTTCTATTATTGAATTGACATGAAAAGAGAGTGGACATGAAAAGTTTGTAAGAAAAGAGTGTACTTAGATATGCAAGGGGAAATCCAAGGAAGATACGATAGGCGTTTGCGTCGGGTTCATACACATAGCGAAATTTGAAAATTTATATTTCAAACCCGACGATGGTCAAACTGAAGTATGATATGTAATGTAAAATTAAACACAAAGTAAATATAATACTTCGAACGAAGACTTACTGTTGACACCCAATTTTGACCCTCTCGTCCAGTCATTAACTATAAAATTACATTAAAATTTTCAAAATAAGTTTAACAATTTTATAATAATAAAATGCAACAATAAAACATTAATACATGCATGAATAAGCGATTTAATAATGGCACCGCATTTTACGTAGAGTATTAAGTATTTCTTGAGTTTCACGTCTGCATTCGTCATTTTAATAACAAGCAATTTCATGAATATTATTCATAATTTAAGCCTTATTTCTCATTAATTAAAACTCAAACAATTCTTAATGATAAATAAATAATAAATAAATACATAAAATAAATAATTTAACAATAGTGTCGCATCAAGCATTCCTTAAAATTATAGCTATGTTTATTAATACGTAAGATAATTTCATAATTATTATTTGTAATTTAAACCCCTATTAAACTAATTTTAATCTAATACATGCGTTTTAATAATAGTGTCGCATTTATAAAAGCATTAAACAATCCTTAAATATCATATCTGCATTTAGCATTTAAATAATTTAATAATAATTTAATAATAATTTAAACCCCCATTTATTTCCCATTAATTAATTTTTTACTTAAAACTAACTCCTAAAACTAATACCCAATTAAATACCCACAGCCCAAAACCTATTAAAATCGCCCAGCCCAACTACCCTAACCCGTGGCCCAACTCATCCCCTTCAGCCTTTTATTCTCCTTCTTCTTCATTCCAGCAGCTACAACACAAATAAACCTAAATAACCCTAAGCCTTTTTCAGTCGCCGCACCTCGCTCCCCTCTCCAGCCGGGATTCTCGCCGGAGAATCCGGCGAATCTTGCACCAAATCAACTAACAAATCAGTCCCAATCTTATCAAATCCAAACTTACCATTTACAACCCAAATCTCCTACCTTAATCAATAATACAAAATCAGTCCAAAAATTGCACGAAACTATGACAAATCTCCTTCAAATCAGCTAAAATCATCATCAAAGCCTACCAATTTTAGAACCCATAGTTGAGACTATATAAACCAATCAATATAAACATGCAGGGGGAGAGTTTTACATATAGGAACCCCCCTCAAAATCAAGAAAAAATTAACAACAAGGGGAAGCAAATCGGGAAATTTTAGCAGCCTTTGACATCTAGAAAATTAACAAAAAAATGGGTTCGACAGAAGGAAAAACAAGCCTTCGACCATCAAAAATTCAGTGGGAAAACTGATACATGCAATAATAATCGCATGGGGTCGTTGAAATCTCATTTTTCGCATAGTCAAGAACCCCTTTAGCAATCGAGGGCATATGACAAACCCTTAGAATAGTAAGACAACCTTCAACCTCGAGGGAACCCCTTTATCTTTTCAGTCGAAACCAGCAGTCAAAACACCCAAGCCATCACTTTTCTTTAATCGCATCACAATACCATCCGAGTGGATCGACGACTTGATATGCTGCCTCGGTTCGTTGTCCGGAGAAGGTAAACCCAAATTCCTCTTAGTTCATTTTTGTATTACTATGTTCGTGCGTGAATGTGATGCCTGCTTGATCGTTTTAGATGCCTTCCTGCTTTAAGTTGTTGTTTAGATTTATATCCGCTGCAGAGATGGATAAAACTGAGACATGTTTACTATATGGAATTTCTTAAGTCGGATGCTGTCTGAAATATGATAGGACTGTTGTGTGATCTGTGGTTGTCCTGCGTGTCAGGCCTATTTTAAGTTTTCCTCTATTTTTAGGTCAAGGCTTGTGAATGAATTTATTTTCCTCAGGTACTGAATGTTTAAAGGATATGTAGTAATTTCCATTTGAATCCTCCCTCATTCCTAAATAGCCTTCTCTACCGGTCCTGAACTTGTACCCACTTAATTAGGCTAATTGTTATGATCACCCAACATGTTCTAATATGAATTAACCTTAGTTGGTATTTCCCTAAGAATAGCCTTGTTTAAATCCTTAAGTTCTGGGTTGAAAGCTAAGTTTAAACCTCTACTGAAATGGGAAGCCTTCGTGTGCATATTATTTGATTAATTGGAGACAAAATGCGGATATCATTTGCTTTGGGAAGTCTCGGTATTCAGTTCAATATGTCTCAGGTGGTGGACAGTTACAACGTAATAGCAGCTACTGATCTGGGGGGGGGGGGTCTATTTAGATATACAACCTAAATATAATTATGTGCTCAGCCTAGGGAAATGATTCTGCCTACTTAAATGTTAGTTGGGTTTGTTTGTCTGCCTACTTCCGTGTCATCACACATAGTGTATATCATATATATAGGCAAACACATTTAGTCTTAAGTCAACTGGTTATGTATGTCTAAAATGACATCTTTTTGTGATTATTTGTTTATCTTATGGCCCTCACGATTGTCAAAATAATTGCATTTTCATGTTTAAGTGTCGAAAGGGGGTCTAGGATAGCATATAATGCCTTTTCTTATGATATGATAATATGTTAAGCTGAATCTACTGTTATTCCTATGCATTATTTGCCTCCTCTTTTGCCCCTTTGCATGTGCACCACTCATTGGTTTGGAGATTGCCCATCCTTCCAAAATCTGAAAACATCCTGCATCACTACTCTCAGTTGTTGCAATTGAATGATAGCTACATACTTATATATTTGGTGTATAAGGCAATACATTGGGTTTATACATGAATATTTGTTATCTGGGCCCATTATACTATCGGTCATAATTCTAAATCTGAAAATGATTGTTGGATCGCTACTGTTGAATGAAGATTCTGATTATGTGCCTGTTCAAATTTACATAGCTGTGTCACTCTTTTATTTGCATTGTTAATATGATTTGGGTCGATACTAGTCCTTATCTTTTCTTTCTTTACATAAAATGCACCGGAGCAACAAAGAGTCTCATGGTGAGATTCATCGTGGCAAACGTGAAGACCCACATCTATGTGCATTTATCTCTGCCTCAGAAATTCCAAGCCGCAGGCGAATGACATCGCCATTCCTCGAGTCCTTTTATTTATTCCTGCCCACCCTATTCATTTATTGTAAATTAATTGTCTAACGCTACATTAACACTTAGAATAATTAAATCTTGAATCAATAGATTAGCAAGCAGTTGGATACTAGAAATTTGTTTCCCTTTAAGTTAATTATCCTAGGCTTATCATGCACACCTAAACTTCTGCCTAACAATTTAATTTGCATATCTACTCGGGAAATTTAGGCATAGATTCTTCTCAATTGCAAAATTAAATATTTTTATACATCATGTCATACTTGTGTTAATCAAGATTAAGTTAACAAGTAAATACATGCATTTAGTCAATAAACCAACTTTGCATCATTTTCTTATAAATAACATAAATGCCTACTTTTAAACTTTACGTATATTTTTGTAGCATTAGTCTTATAAATCTTTTATCCAAAATGCAATGCATTCTTTTATAAAGCACTTGCAGCATCTTTTTAAACATGCATTTTCTCTAACATAATAATCAACCTAGGTTTGGCAGGAAAACCGCGAGTTAGCGGATCTTAGAGGGTGTCTAATCCCTTCCCTCTAGATTGGTAAAGAACCCTTACCCAGAATCTCACACTAGTTTCGCAGACCATAAAAAATGGAGTTAATGTTGACTTTAACCTAGTTGACATTTAGGTGTCCTAATTCACCCAAACTAATTAGGTGGCGACTCCGCGAACCCTTAACCCTTTAGCACCTTTTAGCACTTCTAGCATTTTCTTTTATTTCCTAACATCTCTAAGCATAAGTTGAATTTGTCGCGGTCAAAAAGGGGCGTGACACTTACATTTTGAAGCAATCAGCCAAGCAGTTGAAACTTGTTACTTTGTGTAGTCCGGGGTGCACACTCAAAAGTCCCTCGATTTGCAAGTTCTAAATTCTTAGAACTTTGATGTAATTTCTATCTTTAAAAATGCTAGGGATTTCTGCAGAGTTTTAGAAGAGATAATCTCTCTTAGATTTGGTGTAGTAAAATGGGAAGAGAGGCCTCCTATTTATAGGACAAAATAGGAGCTTTAGGGTTTCTGTGGGCGGGGCGTGAAAATCGATGGATCGAAATCGATTGCGGAACAGCGTCGCACCGCGGTTCCATGAGGTGGCACTGTTAGCGATATTTCGACTGCTCACGCAAGTGTACGCATCGTTGACAAGTAATATAGTCTGATAAGACCGAATATCGTCCTCAGAGACTGGTTTCTAAGTACCGTCCATCTATTTTATGTTATCTATTTGACAATCGATAATTGAGTTTGGTTTTTGTTTAACTACTAAAATAATTGCAAGAATTAACTAAACTATTTAAGTTGTACCATCGTCCGCGATTTTAACCTATGTCTAGTCAATTATAACATATTCAAATCTCTCCTCTCGGTTCCCGATTTGAAATCATATATATTATGATAATTAGTGATCAATTAATTATCAAGCATTCATACCAATTATTGACTAAATCTTAATCAAGTGAAGAAGAAATAAAACTACTGTATTAATTCATGAATAGAAGTTTCAAGTGATTCATAAGTAAAGCCCTAATAAAGTGTTTAGCTCATAGCCATAGTCACGCAAAGAACTAACACAAAATCCATACATAAACTGAATTAAAAACGAAAGAAAATAAATTACTACGAACTGAGTCTCCAATTGTAGCCTTCAATTCGTGCCTTGTGTTGTGTATGTTGTAGAATGACCAACTTTTTTCATAGCATTAATCTCTAGGGCTTAAATATGTTCTAAATTTCGTGCCCTATGGACCAATCTGCCCTTAGCCAATTCTTCTTCGGAACTGAGATTTTCCGCACCGGCACTGCGGTGCCGAAACTCCTGCAGTCTCTCAGTAATAATGGCACCGCGGTGCTAAAAATCCTGTGGCTTCTCAGTAAATATGGCACCGCGGTTCTGCATATTGACATCGCGGTGCTGACAATCCTTCGTCTTGGTTTTCCAACTTTCGTCTTTTTTGCATCGGGAGCACCTTTTCTGTCCAATTCTCACTCCTTTTCGCAATTTTGTCTTTTTTGCGCAGTGACTCAAAAGAAAGAAAAACAACCTAACACGACACTTATTTTGAACGAAAATGAGAAAATACTAACTAAAAATGACTCAAAAGACGTATACAAAATACGCCTAACAAATACCCCCAAACTTAACCTTTGCTTGCCCTCGAGCAAATATCAAAACACAAAAATCAAAGAAACAAAATCAAAGAGACTCAAAGACTCAAATCAAACAGCTGCATAAGGTTACTTAGAAACACATGAACGTCAGTTGGGATAATATGCAGGAACAGATATAGCATGAATTTAGCAATCTAGAATTTCAAGTCAGATATTTCACAAATTCATTTCAGTCATAATCAATGGAAGCATGATTACCTAACATATGCATGTGAATTTCATTTAGTTATATGAGCATGTTTACTTGCTATTCTCCATTAATCATAGACATACATTCTAGAGATCATCAGGACTTTTTAGGATTGTAATGTAGGCTTAGGCAGGGGTAAGTAAAATTAGGCATTTAGGCTCACTTTACGTACCATAATCATTTTTCTTACTCAACCATTTTGTCCTTCTTTTTGGTATTATTTTCAGTCCATACTTATATCCCCCTTTCTCTTTTTGAGAGCATGAAACAATTCACATAGGCACCCCCAAACTTTAAGCTTTTTCATTCTCTTTTTGTATATCTTTTTCACTCTTTTTCCTCTCAATTTTTCAATTACCGCTTATGGCATACGAGGGAATCATGGGGTGTAAAAAAAAACAAATTATTTTAGGCTCAAAGGGGCTGACTAGGGATACAATTTATTGCAAGGTAGGTAATGAATGGTAAGAAGGGCTAACAAAGAAATGTCTGAGTCATCTCCCTAAACATGTACATCCTAACTATTTCTCCCCAAATAGCAAGCAAGCAGACTTCACATACATTTTTCAATTGACAGCACATAGGCTAAGCACCACATATTCTAAATAATCAAATTTTCAAGAATTTTTGGCATATCTAACTTAAGCACACTGATTTTAGCTTCTCATTCCACTACATTATCCACTTAGTTCACTAGGCGTTCCAAATAAGCACAACATGCATGATCATAAAAAAATTTGACTCACATAAAACACAAAAACAAACAAAAGACTCAAAAATAGACACAAAAATAAAATAAAAACTCTCCCCCCAAACTTAAACTACACATTGTCCCAAATGTGTAAAAGACTCAAAAGTTAAAGAGAGACGACTTACAGACATACATCGGCTCAAATTGGTGGTGGTGGTGGCGGATATTGCATTGAGACGGTATCTGTGGGAGGAGATTTGGTGATTCAGGGCCTTTTTATTATTCAGAAATCGCTAATCGGCACCGCGGTTCTGCATAATGGCACCACGGTGCCTAAATTCCTGCGACCTCTCTGATCTTCTGGCACCGCGGTGCTGAAACTCCTGATTCGGTGTTATCCCGCATTTTTCCTTGCTTCATGTCTCATTCCTTCACCTGGCATCACAACACAACAAAAATACCAAAAATGAGATTGTTCTAATTAAACTAAATTGCATAATTTAAAAAAAAAATTAGGTTGCCTCCCAAGTAGCGCTGTCTTTAACGTCTTGTAGCCGGACGCATGTTCTTTATTAAATCATTGGGGTAAATTAACCCAACATCCTATCCATTTAATGATCATTATTCTCTTCCTCACTCTATTTTTCTTTTTCACAGTAGTAGGTTCAGTAGGATTTACCTGTTTGTCGGCTTTCGTGTCATCTACTTTTGTTGCAGATTTCAAACTAGCATGTGGGTTCACAGCTGTAGGGATGATTTCCTTAGTTTTGGTCTGAGCTTGCTGAACTGTTGTGTCAGTTGTGCTTACTGCGAAGCACTTGTTGCTGGCCTGAGACTCAATGGTGGATTTGAACACCCTGAATACCATATCTTCTTCCTGAACCCTTAGTCTCAATCCCCCCTTCTCCATATCAATTAGAGCTCTGCCCGTTGCAAGGAATGGTCTCCCAAAAATGATGGGTATTACATCATCTTTCTCTATGTCAAGAATGATGAAGTCTGCTGGGAAGAAGAACTTTCCCACCTTGACAAACACATCTTCAACTATGTCTTTGGGGTGCACCACGGTTCGGTCAGCTAGTTGCAGATTAACTGTGGTTGCTTTGACTTTCCTCAAACCCAATCTCTTGAATACAGACAGAGGCATGAGATTGATATTATCCCCTAAGTCACACAGCGTCCGGTTGCATGTTACGTTGCCAATAGTGCTTGGCAGGGTGAAGCTTCCTGGATCTTTCAACTTAGGAGGTAGTTTCTTTTGTAGGATGGCGCTGCACTCCTTTGTCGGCGCTACTGTCTCATAATCCGCCAACCTTCTCTTCTTCCCAAGTATCTCCTTCATGAATTTGAAGTATGCAGGCATTTGTTTTAACGCCTCAATGAAGGGGATATTAATGTACAACTTCTTAAATACCTCCAAGAACTTGGAGAACTGCTTGTCTATGGCCTTCTTCTGGAGTCTCTGAGGGTAAGGGATTCTATCAGTGTATTCCCTCAAAGGTGCTGGTGGAGCTTTCTCAACTGTAGGGTGGTCCTCAGTGACCCCCTCCTTTCCTTTCTCAGCTGCTTTCTCACCCTCTTTCTCATGAACCACTGTGGGTTGGGGAGCAACCTGCTCCAACTGATTTCCACTCCTTAACAACACCGCCTGACACTGCTCTCTTAGATTGACCTATGTATTGCTTGGGAGAGTACCCTGCGGCCTGTTGGTTACCATCTTTGCTAGTTGCCCAACCTGCGTTTCCAGGTTCCTGAGAGATGACCTGGTTTCAGACATGAACTGATTCTGCAAATTAGTGAGTGTAAGCAATCGACCACTCATTTCAGCGAGCTTCTCTGCTTTGTGTAGGTGGTATAAGCGATTGGGATGAGGTAGCTGATTACATTCTTCTTGGTTACGATAACTATCTTGATATGGTTCTTCTTTGGGCACAGTCGTTCCTCGCGAAAAGTTAGGGTGATTCCTCCACCCTGGATTGTATGTGTTGGAATTATAAGGCCGCTGAAAGTTTCCAACTGCTTGAACCTGCTCCATCAGCACATTATTAGGGTCCACCATTGTGCATCCGTCAAAGGAATGTGGTCCACCACAAATCTCACAATTTACAGGCATCTGTACTGCATTCACAGACATGGTGTTCTCTGCTGCGATTGCCGTCGGAAGGACTACTGTGCATTCGAGCGATGATGGCATCTAATTCATGTATACCCATAGTCTTCCTGTTATTCACTGACCTGTCATCTGCTCCTTGATGATTGTTGGCAGCCATGTCTTCTAGTAACTCATGTGCCTCATTGGCACTCTTTCTCATAAAGGCTCCCCCTGCTGCAGCATCAATGATGGTAAGAGTAGTACCACTCAGCCCATTATAAAAAATATGGACTAACATTCACTTCTCTATGACATGATGGGGGCATTTCCTTTGCAGGTCCTTAAATTGCTCCCAGGCATCATAGAGTGACTCACCATCTACCTGGAAGAAATTGTTTAACTCTCCCCTTAACTTTGCCGCTTTTGAAGGTGGGAAGAACTTTGCAAGAAATTTTTGGGCTAGGTCCTGCCAGGTGGTGACAGAGTTGGCAGGTAGTGAGTTCAACCAGCTCTTGGCTCTGTCCCTAAGTGAGAACGGGAAGAGCCTCAGTCTAATGACATCGTCAGTAACGCCATTGTATTTGAAAATGGCACACAACTCCAGAAAGTTGGCAATGTGCATGTGGGGGTCTTCAGATAGAAATCCCCCAAACTGTACTGTGTTCTGAACCATGCTCATGATGGCTGGCATGATCTCAAAGTTGTTTGCCCGATTCTTTGAGCACGATGCGTATGCGTACATGATGAAGTGGGCAAAACATAATCTCCCAAGCTCATTTCTACAGGCGGTAGGACTGTCTCATGGCAGCCGGTACTTCATTATTCAACCCCTCATCAGGTACCACGTTATTGTTCTGCTGATTTTCCATGGCTAGTAAATCAGCAATTCTTTTCTCACGCCTGTTTTGCTTGCATAATTTTTCGATTTCAGGGTTGAAGGGAACACGTGTATCTGCTCATTTACTTCTTCGCATACACTAGATTCCTGAAATAGACCAAAATCAACAACAAAATCAAGGCAACAATGTTTTAATAGTAAAAATAAAAATAAAAATAAGGCCAAATTAGAAATAAAAATAGATAATTCGATATTAGAAGTACGTCAGTCCCCGACAACGGCGCCAAAAACTTGTTAGCGATATTTCGACTTCTCACGCAAGCGTACGCATCGTTGACAAGTAATATAGTCTGATAAGACCGAATATCATCCTCAGAGACTGGTTTCTAAGTAACGTTCATCTATTTTATGTTATCTATTTGGCAATCGATAATTGAGTTTGGTTTTTGTTTAACTACTAGAATAATTGCAAGAATTAATTAAACTATTTAAGTTGTAATCAGTTATGAATGAATTAGGGCTTCCAAAATCCTCGACTATCCACTCTATTCAATCCTTAATGCAACTAGAATGACTTCTTCTTATGTTAAGATAACGGTTAACTAATCTGTCTTATATTCCGATTAGGACATATAATCACTCAACCCCAGTGCAGAACCCTTCTATATTTATATGATAAGATTTACCACATAGGAGGATTAAGAACAGTAACCTGTAATGCTACACAAGTATCAGGGTACTGTCGTCCGCGATTTTAACCTAAGGCTAGTCAATTACAGCATATCCAAATCTCTCATCTCGGTTCTCGATTCGAAATCATATATATTATGATAATTAGTGATCAATTAATTATCAAGCATTCATACCAATTATTGACTAAATCTTAATCAAGTGAAGAAGAAATCAAAGTACTGCATTAATTCATGAATAAAAGTTTCAAGTGATTCATAAGGAAAACACTAATAAAGTGTTTAGCTCATAGCCATAGTTACGCTAAGAACTAACACAAAATCCATACATAAACAGAATTAAAAACGAAAGAAAAGAAATTACTACGAACTGAGTCTCCAATTGTAGCCTTTAATCCGTGCCTTGTGTTGTGTATGTTGTAGAATGACCAACTTTTTTTCATAGCATTAATCCCTAGGGCTTAAATATGTTCCAAATTTCGTGTCATATGGACCAATATGTCCTTAGCCAATTCTTCTTCAGAACTGAGATTTTCCGCACCGACATCGCGTTTCTGCATAACGGCACCGCGGTTCCTAAACTCCTGTAGTCTCTCAGTAATAATGGCACCGCGGTTCTGCATGTTGGCACCGTGATGCGCGGTAAGATGCACACACTTTAAACGCAAGTGCACGTTATCGTGACAAGTAGTATAGTCTTAATAAGACCGAATATCGTCCACAAGGATTAGGGTTCAATTACCAACTATCTATTTTCTAGTATCTATTTGGTGAATTGATAATTGATTTGTTGTTTATAACTAAGAATTATGCAAGCTATTTAAATATAAAGATTTACTTCAGTGGTGATGAGAATAGGGCTTCCATGTATCCTTACTATCCGCTTATGCTACTTACTAATGCATTAACTTATGGTATTCTTCTTTTGGAGAAAGCAGGTTTACGAAATCGTTTTATACTCCCGTTAGGGTTATATAAACACTCAACCCCAGTATCGTACCTTACCTACCTTTCGGTGATAAGGATAACTCTATAGGAGGATTAAGAACAAAAACCTAGTTGGCCACGCACAATGCGCAAAATTATGGTTGTTAAGCCTCTCATCAACGCTACATAAATAATTGAGGTATTTTCATCCCCAATCCAAGAATGTCTACCCAACTTACAAAGATATTCACAATCCCCTTTGAATCGATTAGAAATCATATAGTGATAATTAGTTGTCAATTAATTATCAAGAATTCAACTCAATTATTGGATAGATCTCACAATAAGAAAAATAACCATAAGCATGCATTAATTTATAACATAAGTTTCTAGCAATTCAACATGGAAAGCCCTATAAGAGAATTAGTTCCTAGTCATTGACATGACAAGAACTAATTCAAAGTTCATCATACAAAACTGAAATAAAGAACAAGAAAGGGAAAAGAAATTACTAAACTAATGGTATCCAATCTCCAAGCAAAAGTCTTGTGTTGTGCAAGAATGGGAACCCTTAAAAACTGCCTAGGGTTCTCCTTTTATAGGCTGAAAACCGCCTCCCTCTTTTCCTTCAGGCCTGGCCCAGAATTTCGTCAAAAGACCTAATTTTTCCGCGTCGGCGCCGCGGCCCTGCAGACAGGTGCCGCGGCTCCGAAAGTTCTGCAATCCGTCAGGTGTTTTAGCGCCGCGGCCCTGATATCTGCATGCGAGAGGCGCGCTGGAACTCTGTAGCTTCTCGGATGTTTAGGCGCGCGCATCTGCGTCTAAAGCGCGCTACTGGATCTTCGCAGCCTCTGAATAGTGGCGCGCCCACCTGCAGTGCGAGGCCGCGGCGCTGGTCTGGATTTTACCCTCGTTCGCCACTTTCTCTGTTTTCAGCTCTGGCATTTCCTCTTTTTCCCTCTTTTAGCTCCTTTTCCGCCATTTGGCCATTTTAACCACTTTGACTCAAAAAAAAGGAAAATTATCCTAATAAAACACTTATATGTGCAAAACGGAACAAAAGACTAACTAAAACTGACTCAAAAGGTGTATATAAAATACACCGATCAAATACCCCCAAACTTAACCTTTGCTCGCCCTCGAGCAAAGATAGAAAGAAATAAAATAAAAGACTCAAAGAAACGAAAATAAAAGACTCACTGCCATTGATTACTTTTGCTGCATTATTGTTAACTAGAAAAACATGAAGGTTAGCAAAATAATATGCAGGAACATATAACATGACATTTCAGCACATTAAGCTAGATATTTCGCAAACTCATATTATCATGCTTTAATGGAAGTCAATATACTAAATCATGCATATAAATTCAAAAATCCTATGGCATGCATACTTGCTATTCTCCACTAATTCTGGATATGAATAAAAGAGATCTTCAGGACTTTTAAGGGTTGTAATGTAGGCTTAGGTATAGGTAGGTAAAAATAGGCAATTTAGGCTCATTTCGTGTACCATAAGCTCTTCTGTTTTTCAGTATTTCCCTTTTTCTTTTTGTTCTTTTCTTCATTTCGATTCTATTTTTCCCCTCTTTTGTTTTGGGAGAGTGAAGTATATAATAATGATAAGCACCCCCAAACTTAGGCTTTTGCCTATTTCTTATTACTTTTGTATTGGGGTGCAACAAGCTCATTCACTCTTTTTGTCTCTTTTTTAACACAATTGATTCCACTACTTCACATTTTTACTTATGGCACAATCTGTGGGAATATGGGGTGTCAAAGAAGAATTTTCAAATTTAGGCTCAGTGGGGCTGACTAGGGATATTTTTAAAGTACGGGATAGAAAAGAATGGTAATAATTGACTATCAAAGAAATGCCTGAGTCATCTCCCTAACATGCATATCTTAACTATTTCGCCTCAAATAACAAGCAATCATAACACATAAGTATTCATCATTTAGCATGCATAACTCAAGCAAGAAACTCCAAGTAAATAGATTCTGTGATTTTTTGGCATATCTAACTTAGGTGTTTAGATAGTTGCTTCAATTCCGTTACATTATTCCACCTTACTTCACTAGGTGTTTCTAGCAACTACAGCATACATGATCTTTGACAGACAATTATGACTCAAAATTCAAAAAAAATTGGTGACTCAAAATAAACATAAAAACAATCAAAAAGACTTAAGTAACACATAACATGACACAAAGAAAATAAAACACAAATAAAACACCCCCAAACTTAAATCACACATTGTCCCCAATGTGTGTAGACTCAAAGACAGTAAAAGAAATAAGACACTTACAAACTTTGGCTAAAATGGTGGTGGTGGCGGTGGATAATGCATCGACCATTGGTTGAACATGGAACTCAACTCGTTGATTTGTTGCCTTGTTTCTTGTTGTCCTTGTACTACTGTGTCCAAGGTCTGCATCATCCTCATCTGATTTTGATACAATTGCTCCATCGTGGGCGTTGGAGGTTCTGCTCCTGTGGTTGGCCGGTGGCTAGGTCCTGCCTCATATTGAGCCCCTATTTCAGGCTCATCTTCGTCCATGGCGGCCTCTGCTGCTGCTGCTGCTGGTTGTACTCTCCGTCTGGTTGTTGGGGGGCTTGGGTATGGAAAAGAGTGCACTATCCCATAGGACACGGGCAGTTGGTTTCTCTCATGAGTGTCAGTGGGTAGTTTTGGGACCGCACTCATGTGACATAGCTTGGTGATAACTGAGCCATATCCCAATCCGCCTGTTGTTACCAACCTGCTGATTTCTTCAATGCTCTACACTATTTCTTTCCCCACATCAATCGTCAACCCCCTCATAATTTCATATATCAGTTTAATCCTATCCTCTGGCACTCTGGTGAAGTGCGTGGATGGAATCATGCGGGCGCTGATGAAATATAGCCAACCTTTGGCTACTTTGTTGAATTGGCACCTGTTCAGTGCTCTTGACCCATTTCTTCCAACATAAAAAACAGCCCCATGGTAGCTCACGGTGTCTGCAACGGCATTCCAGTCGATGTGGTTAATGCTTCTAGACCATGTTCTAAAGTGATTTCAATCACTTATTTCTTCAACATCAACTGTTTTCAATTGTATATTTATATCATCTGCTGTCACAGGCACATAACGTCCCCTTACAAAACATCCCCTTTCCACCTTCTCCGGAAAATTGGCATAAAATTCACGCATCATTGTTGTGTTTACTGGTGCTATCTTCTCCGGATTCACAAATTTCCTCCAATCCCTTAACTCAATCATCGCCCGAATGGGCTCATAAACATCTTCTTCCCCATATGACTCCATCTGGTAGTCCATTCCCTTTCTACGTATTAAGTGTCAGTATCGCTTTTGTATCTTTGGTAGGCTTGGTAGCTCACAAACCTATTTTCATCGTATTGTGGGGTTGGGGTGGATGTGGAGCCTCTTCTTTTCCTGGTGGCCATGGTTAAAACAGTTTCTGGAGCTTACAATTTAGTGGCACAAATGTTTCCTACACAATTGACAACTAGCAGCAAACACAACACCCCCAAACTTCAACTTTTCTACCCAATACCCACACTCTTTTTCTACTCTTTTCTCTAAACTTCACAATCAACTTTTTTTTTTTAGTACCCAATTACTTCAACTACAATACTCCTTCAAACTACTACCTCCTGTGACTTCAGTAAAGGATTCAAGAACAGAAAAAAATTACCTTTTTATGAGAAGCTTCAAGCTTGTTCTTGTTTCAATTGGTGGTTTGAGGCTATGGAATAGAGCTTTGTTGGTTGAGATGGCTAAGGGTTTTTGGGAATTTAAGAGTTTAGGTTGTGGTTGGGTTGGATTTATGGAGGATTTGTGGGCAAATTTCTGGAATTTCGTGTGTTTTTGGAGAGGAAAGGTTAGGTTTTTGAATTTGGAATTGGGGAAAATCTGATTTTTGGGCGTTTTTAAGTTTCTGGATTCCCGGCAGCGGCTGCCTGTTTTTAGCCATGGCTAAACCTGCGCTCGCCCGGGATTTTCTTGCGCGGCCATTCTGGTATGGCTAAATTTGGCAAATTTTGGAATTTTTAGCCATGGCGCCAAACCTGCGCTGTTCGATTCTTTTGGCGCATGGCCCTGCTCTGGCGTATGGCCTACCCGCTCGAAATTCGGCTTTTCTTGATTTCGCCTTGATTTATTTCCCTGTACCTATCAATCACAGCACAAACACAAGAACCCAAGACCGTGAGACTGTTCTTAGACAAAATAAAATAAACTAAAGACAGAAATTAAAATAACATAATTGAAAACGTTGGGTTGCCTCCCAAGTAGCGCTGTCTTTAACGTCTTTTAGCGGACGCAATTTCCTTATCCTTAATAACCCTGGGGTGGATTAAGCCCCCAACCTATCCATTTCCTCCACATTTGGCGTTTTCTTTTTCTTCTTTTCTTCTTAGCATTATCAGTAAGGGGGAGTTCAGGAATACTCACCTCCTTTAGTGGCATTTCAGCAAACCATGCCTGCTTTCTTGGGCTCATCGCTCTTTGGTTGACTTGTATTGGCTCGCATGGGGGTTTGATGGTGCTGATTCCAAAGCACCCACTCACTGTTGGTGGCTCAATGACGTGTTTAAAAACTTTAAACACCATTTCTTCAGACTCCACCCTTAGTGTTAATTCTCCTCTTTCAACATCAATCAAAGCTCGCCCCGTTGCTAGGAATGGCCTCCCCAATATGATAGGGATTTCCGCGTCTTCTTCCATATCAAGAATGAGGAAGTCTGCAGGAAAGAAGAATTTTCCTACTTTCACAATCACGTCCTCGATCTTGCCTTTTGGATGAACCACTGTCATGTCGGCTAGTTGCAGACTTACTGTGGTTGGTTTGGCTTCACCCAACTCCAATATTTTAAATACTGATAGGGGCATTAGATTTATACTTGCCCCTAAATCACATAGAGCTCTGTTGCAAGTTACCCCGCCTAATCGTGCGTAGTGTAAAGCTCCCGGATTTTTAGCTTTGGTGGCAACTTTTTCGCAAGATAGCACTACACTCTTCTCGGTGCTACTATTTCAGATTCTCGCGCCTTCTTCTTTTTCCCCAAAATCTCCTTCATAAACTTGAAATAGGAGGGCATCTGCTCTAATGCTTCATGAAAGGTATGTTGATATGCAGCTTCCTGAATGTCTCCAAAAATTTGGAGAATTGTTTATCAACCGCCTTTTGTAGTCTCTGGGGGAAAGGGATCTTCTCTGTATACTCCTTCTGCGGAGTTTTCTCTACTGTTGGGCTAGCCTCAATCACCTTCTCTTTTCTAACTCGCTTTCTTCTCAACTAATGGCCGAGCGATCACGCTTCCAATCGCTTTTCACTTTCTCAATCGCATCGCTCGACATCGCTTCCTGGATTTACCTCTGTATTGCTAGCAATGTCCCTCGTGGGCTGCTTGTTTACTTTTGCTAGCCGACACACTGTGTCTCAAGTTTCAACGAGGATCTAGCTTCATGAATCGCGTCGGCGTTGCAAGTCTTACAAATGCCATTATCCGCTTTTCACAACCTTGCATCAATCGCTGAGGTGTGGGGCTTGAATGAAGGGTTCTTGATTCTCGCTCTGCTGGTTCTGCATCGCCCCTATATCGGTTCTGCTGCCCGGTATGCGATTCTGCTGGTTCTGCCGCCGGTCTCTCTCCATGAGAAATTTGGGTGGTTCCTCCACCGGATTATAAGTGTTGGAGTAGGGGTTGTTCTGTGCCTCGATAATTACCTATGGCATGACACTCGCCGCTCCATGGGTATATTGTTGGGATCCGAAGGACACCTATCAAATGTATGTGGGCCACCACATATCTCATGACTTTTAGGCATCTGCACGCATTTCATCGACACCGTAAGTTCGCGCAACTGTTTCGCTAGAAGGGCCACTTGAGCATTCAAGGCAGCAATAGCATCTATTTCGTGGACTCCCACTGTTCTTCTCCCATTTGTCGACCTCTCTTCCGTGACATGGTTGTTAGTGGTCATATCTTCTAATAACTCATGAGCGTCGTGGGCTGTTTTCCTCATGAATGCTCCACCCTTTGCGCATCTATGATGGTTACGGTTGTCTTTGCCATTTCGTTGTAGAAGATGTGGACCAAGTTCCACAACTCAATGCAATGGTGTGGGCACTTTCTCTGTAGATCTTTGAACCTTTCCCAAGCTTCATATAAGGACTTTCCATCTGCTTGGTAAAAGTTGTTCAACTCCCCTCTCAATTTTGCTGCTTTACACGGGGGAAAGAACTTGGCAAGGAATTTCTGTGCCACCTCTTGCCATGTAAAAATCGAATCGGCCGGCAAGGAATTCAACCATACTTTTGCTCTATCCCTAAGTTAGAAAGGAAAGAGCCTCAATCTGACGGCATCATCAGTAACGTCGTTATACCTGAACGTTGCACATAGCTCCAAGAAATTAGCTATGTGCATATGTGGATCCTCCGACGGCCTCCGAATCGCACCGCAGGCCGTATCATGCTCGAATTGCGGTTTTATCTCGAGTTGTTAGCTCTGTGCAGGAGCCTAATGCGTCGTGCTCCATTTACTCTTGGCGACATAGTCTCCCAAACTTCGTTACGGCCGGACTTGACTCTCTCTTCCACGCCTATCGGGCGCTTGCCTAGGTATTCCTGGATGGGGTTGATTCTCTCCTAACCCTTCTCCCATCCCGTTGTTGTTCTGAACGCCGTTCATCTCTAACAAGGTTGCAATCCGCTGATTCTTTTTGTTTTGTTTGCAGGTTTTCTCAATTTCTGGATTGAAGGGAACAAGAGTGTCTGCTCCTCTTCTCCTTCGCATAAACTGACTTTCTGAAATAGATCAAAAACAGACAACAAATCACGGCACCTCGAATTTTCAAAAGAAAAACGTAAAAAATAAAAAATAAAAACCAAATTAGAAATTAAAAATAGACAAATTTGATATTGAACTATTGCCTAATCCCCGGCAACGGCGCCAAAAACTTGATGCGCGGTAAGATGCACACACTTTAAACGCAAGTGCACGTTATCGTGACAAGTAGTATAGTCTTGATAAGACCGAATATCGTCCACAAGGATTAGGGTTCAATTACCAACTATCTATTTTCTAGTATCTATTTGGTGAATTGATAATTGATTTGTTGTTTATAACAAAGAACTATGCAAGCTATTTAAATATAAAGATTTACTTCAGTGGTGATGAGAATAGGGCTTCCATGTATCCTTACTATCCGCTTATGCTACTTACTAATGCATTAACTTATGGTATTCTTCTTTTGGAGAAAGCAGGTTTATTTAAATCGTTTTATACTCCGTTAGGGTTATATAAACACTCAACTCGATGATCGCACCTTACCTACCTTCGGTGATAAGGATAACTCTATAGGATGATTAAGAACAAAAACCTAGTTGACCGTAACGCACAATGCGCACATTTAGGGTTGTTAAGCCTCTCATCAACGCTACATAAATAATTGAGGTATTTTCATCCCCAATCCAAGAATGTCTACCCAACTTACAAAGATATTCACAATCCCCTTTCGAATCGATTAGAAATCATATAGTGATAATTAGTGGTCAATTAATTACCAAGAATTCAACTCAATTATTGGATAGATCTCACAATAAGAAAAATAACCATAAGTACGCATTAATTTATAACATAAGTTTCTAGCAATTCAACATGGAAAGTACTATAAGAGAATTAGTTCTAGTCATTGACATGACAAGAACTAATTCAAAGTTCATCATACAAAATCAAAATAAAGAACAAGAAAGGGAAAAGAAATTACTAAACTAATGGTATCCAATCTCCAAGCAAAAGTCTTGTGTTGTGCAGAAGGGAACCCTTAAAAGCGCCTAGGTTCTCTTTATAGCCGAAACCGCCTCCTCTTTTCCTTCGGGCTCGACCTGCATTTCGTCAAAAGACCTAATTTTTAGCGTCGGCGCGCCCTGCAGACAGCGCCATGCCGAAAGTTCGCAATCCGTCCGGGTGTTTTGGCGCCGCGCCCGATATTCGCTGCTCGGTAGCCGCGTACTGGAACTTTGTAGCTTCGGATGTTTAGCGCGCGCCTCGTGACTGCCGTTGAGGGCGCCGTGGCGCTGGATCTTCGCACCTCTGCGAATGGCGCGCGCCCTCGCATCGCAGTGAGGCTGCGCTACCGTCCGGATTTTACCCTCGTTCGCCACTTTCTCTGCTAGCTCGACATCTCCTCTTTGCCCTCTTTTAGCTTCTTTTCCGCCATTTGGCCATTTTAACCACTTTGACTCAAAAGAAAGGAAAATATCCTAATAAAACACTTATATGTGCAAACGGACAAAAGACTAACTAAAATCGACTCAAGTGTATATAAAATACACCGATCACACCGCTGCATGATCAAAATCTCGTGGCTTGTCACAAGAAATATGACACCGCTGATGCATATTAACTGCCATGATCGATAATCTTTCGTCCTGATTTGCCAACTTTCATCCTCTTTGCCTCGGGAGCACCTTTTCTGCCAAATTCTCGCTCCTTTTCGCCATTTTGCCTTTTTTGCACCACTGTAACTCAAAAGATAGAAAAACAACCTAACACGACACTTATTTTGAACGAAAATGGGAAAATACTAACTAAAAATGACTCAAAAGACGTATACAAAATACGCCTAACAGGCACCGCGGTGCCTTCACGTGCTTCTGGCACCGCGGTCCTGAATCAAGGCACCGCGGTCCTATCCAATTTTCTGCACCCTTTTCTCATTTCTAATGTCCCGGTTATCAACCGAATATATATATATTATCTCTTCAATTACATCCTGCAATCAACGAAACATTTGACTTAGTGTTTACCCTTCAGGCCCCTACATATTGACACTAATATCATTAGGATCTTCACGGAACTCCTAGACTGCGCCAGAAGACGAACCTCAATATGTAAAGTTTAGCTACACGAAGCACGTGAACTGAACCTCTATGAGGGAAGATAAAATATTTTCATTCACGACACACTCAATCAAGCTTAGAATTTGTCAAGTGTCTATCCAAATGGCTTGATCATAATAACTCATCTATATTAGTTGACAACAGTACCATATCAAAGACATGTCCACTGCGTTGGCCAACGACTTAGTCAACCTAATATCTTATGAGAATTTGAGTGCTCTCTCGAAGATGCTTTCGAGGAATGAATTCTAATCTTTGCTCAATACCCACCTTTAATCCACTTCGTAACGTACCAAAAATAAGTCGCGTCTCAACTTATAAGGCATTTGTGCTTAAGACAGGATCAAAGTACATTACTCCGTGAATAAGGTGATATCGACCTCAAGTCTAAGGACGACTATCTCCCACACACCGATGATGTCACGACCCGACGGGCCGCGACTAAGCGCCCTAATGACTCCATTATACTAACATGTCACGTAACCAGACTGACACTAAAGACAATATAAAATCCGGCAGCATAACGCCGTAATCATAACATACGTCCGATTAGGCAAGCCGGCAAGGCTGCCTTTACCCATAAATATTTTGTCTCCTGAAGAGTCACATCTAAATCGAGTATATCAAATAAGTGAGCCGACAAGGCTACCACTATATACGGGAACATCCCAAGACAGAGTACAACTATAAATCTGGATAAAACACATATACAAAAGCACATCTACCACCCACAACTGTCTACAGACCTTAAGAATACGATAATGAAATATGACGGGACAGGGCCCCGTCGTACCCCTAAATATGCATAAGTCTATAATAGTGAATCTGTACCAAAATGACTAACTCCAGAACAATGGAGCTCCCAAGAAAACAGCTGAGCAGGAATCCTAAGTCGGAGGATTGTCGAACTGAATATCTGTACTTGTGGGCATGAACGCAGCCCCTGAGGAAAGAGGGGTCAGTACGAAATAATGTACTGAGTATGTAAAACATGAAGTGTTGTAAGAAAGATTATAACTGGCCAAAACGTACAGGCGACAAGTATGAAAATCAAGTACCAAATCCAACTGTGACATATATAAAATTATGAGAGTCGATTGTGCCTTATAACAATGAGAGTCATATCAAAATCATGAATTTCTATCCATATAATCATATATATATATATATATATATACTATCCTGGATATCTATACCCGTATCATGGATGTCTGTCCATGGAATCATCATACATATACTGTCATGGGTATCTATACCCGCATCATTGATATATGTCCATGGAATCATTAGACGTATACTATCATGGGTATCTACACCCGTATCATGGTTACATGTCCATGGAATAATCATATATATACATATAACGTGTTCCGGTCTTCTAGTGAGGGACTCGGTGAATTCTTATAATCATATCCAGCACGAATAGAGTATCATGAGTAACTATACAATTAAATCATCACTTTGACTCTCAATGAAATCATTATAAAAACTCTTTACTGAAAAATCATAGGCACTTCTCATAACTAACATCTTTAGGAATTAGACTGTGTAGAAATCATGTACGTCCGCCGTACTTCCATTAAATCATGCCAAAAGAAAGAAGGGAGATTTTCACATACCTTTTATTCGAGCTAGCCAACTCAATATTAGAACACGTCTCGTCTAATACTTCAACCTATAATAAAGGGTAATACGTCCGTCAATTCTATGATTTCTAACGTAAGTTATATCGAAAGACGACTCTCTTTTCTATAGAAATTCGGGCAGCACTTCTCCTATTTATGTGCATATTCACAACTTACGAATCAAGCCAGCAACACCAAATAACAATCACAACGTAGACATATAATCAAAATAATCCCAGATATTCCATTTACGCCATCAATACATATTCCTTCTCTTTTACATTTATGCAATACAACAACTACAACAATCAAAGTGTTTACTACACCTATTTCTCATGTTAATCCATATTAGAACAATCTTAAAACAGTCCATCAACTCTAGCGACAACAACAAGAGTTCGAGTCCTATAATTTGCAACATAACACTCTTTTTACACTTTAATTTCTTTAAGACATGTATTAGTAATTGTCACAACATATATACATATTTAAAAGCAAATTTCCAACATTTTAACTTCACAAAATCAGCCCTCAATACCTCACCACAATGTCCAATAATTCCATATAAGTTTCGGCCAACAACAACATACTTCCATACTCTTTTCTTAACTTCTTAAAATTCAATTCATGTTCCAATAATTCTTTATGAGCGACTATAACTTAAATATCAAGATTTCCTTCAATTTCAACATGTGATTAGTGACGATAATAGCAATAACGTAATCGAATTCAATGTATACCAAAAATAGTCCCTAATTCGGTATCAATATCCAAAATATTCACATGCAATGCCTTAATTCCAAATTTCTCTTAACACGGATTCATTTCTTAAACTACAACAACACACACTTCAATTATACCATAGAAAGAAGAGTTCCATACCTTAGATTAAAGCCCAAAACAACCCTTAGTTTTATCCACTGCCCAACAACTTCTTGCCCAATTTTTATCACTTTTCCAACTCCCAATTGACATGCATGAATTCCACAATTTAATCCATCATTCCTTACATGTTTTGCTTCCAAAAACTTATCTTAAAATCTGGAATTAAACTACCTAGAGTTCGGCCCAAGCATTCCGAAAATTGGCCACTGTTTTAGTGAAATTATTGGCTTACAAATTTTGTGGAATGATTTAATCTTGGAGGAGGAATTAATAAGCTTCAATTTGGTTTTAAAATGGAGAATCCGCTAGTTTTAGAGAGAATGATAAGAAGAAAATTAGAGAGGTGTCTTCTTTTTTTGAAATAAGGTGGAGAGAAAATAGATTTTTAGTGTGTTAAATTCTTTTCTTTTATTAATTACATACTTAGTCCATGTTCTCATAATTAATCACCCTTATGTCCCATTTCTTTTAAATCTTGAAAATTTCATAAGACTTCGTATCCTCGTCGTCATAACTTATATACTATGTTACTAATCCATATCGGGAATATATATATAACTATCATTTTCAATTCCCATTGTCACGCTTGTTGTAACCAAAAAAATTTCGGAGTCACATCCTAAGTATATTAATTTCCTTAATTATGCCCTCAATTAGTGTCACTAATTAACGAGGTGTAACATATGACATTATAAACATATAACAAAACAGTACATCAGCAGGGTATACCAATACTTCAACAAGTATTCATGTGTCCATCACGAGTTGCCATAACTCGTAGCAAGTGAGACATACTACATCCTAAAGGATATGATGCAGACCACATGTCGACGTATAACATATCACCGATATCCCAATCTCGATGATCATTAGTCGAGGCGGTTTAAGAGCGTCACGCTATGATATTAATTCTCACTCCATTAATAACCACGTAACCTCTAGGAATGCATTTATAGAATATTATAAACAATCAACTAATAATTCAATAAATGCAAATGTCATAATATTAATCATCATCAATATATAAATATGAATATGTATAAAGTACATGTGTCCTAATACTGATTATCTCTAGGACATACATATACTTTCAGATACCTTTATTCTGTCCAAAATATTACTACTATGTACTATAGTATAGACAACAACTATAGTCTATACACAGTACGAACTTTTAATAACAATCATAGTACTGAGAAATGTTTAATCTTGTGTTTAGAGAACTATCATCCTGTCTCTTTGTTTGTTAGTTGAAAATTTTAAGAGAACTTGATATGTGTGTTGTATTTAAGTTGTACATTTTACTTGTCTTTTGATAGAATAGAATATGATGAGATGATATATAATGTCATACTTAAAGTAGCTAGGATAGAATTTTTCTGGGTGTTTGCAAGTGATTTGTACTATTCTAACCAAAATAAATTAGATAATTTGATATGATTTTTTTTGAAAAAATGTCTTAATAAGGGTGTACATTGACAAATAATGCATGGTATCAACCCACAAAGTCAGGATTTTGAACAGATATATAGTTGGCTACCGGGGATCCATTGTGGCTTGTGTTTATCTGAGCTTCTTAATTTCAATTCAAACTATGTATAAATATTAAAAATATTTATTCAATAAAATTATTCTCTGAATTCACTTACTATAGTATGGATTCATTTCCCTCAATGTCAAAATAAGAGTACCTATTTTGTTGTTTGTTACAATATATCTAGCTTAATATTTGTGTTAATTATCAATAAACTACTTACATTTAATCTAGTGGCACATAAATTAAATTTGCATATTTTTAGCCTTGTATAAGATTTCAAGTTTAAGCGGACACGTGCATTGATATAATTATACTCCTTTTATAGGATAAAAAGGGACAGTCCGGTATACCAAGCTCTCGCTATGCACGTGATTCGGAAAATGATCGAACCACAAAAGTCTATTGTACGCAGTTTCATCTTGCATTTCTGCAAGATGTTATTTTAACAGCTTGAATCAGTAACCTCCTGATCACATGTCAACAATTTTACCAGTTAATCTAAAGTTCCCTTTAATCTTCTTATAGGATATAATATCCAAATATTCAGTTTGAAGCTAAAGGCAAAACGTACGTCCTTATCCTAATGAATGGAATCAATTGATCCAATTAAATAAGTAAGTCACATACTTAGGTTACCTATAAATTATTACAAAGAACCTTATTGTAAGAAAATCTAAAAACTAGCACGTGAGTCCTACTAATCTCTCCATTTGTCTTGACCAAATTATGGGGCTTCATTCACATCCTTCCAAAATAATCCTCTTTTAAAGGGTAATTAATATAAAAATGTAATTTTAAAAAGTTAATAAAATAAGCAAAGTGAAAATTCAAAAAAAATATAAAAATAAAACAGTGGGGGTCTACATGGGAAAGCTGGTAAAAGAGTATTGACAGTGTTTCCTTGAATGTACCCCACGTGGGGTCAATTTGTCGACCCACCACGTGGTCCCTCGTTACCCGCACGTTCAAAACCCTAATTTTTAGGTTAGTACTTCAAATATACTTAAATTGTTTTGACCCCTCTTTTTCACTTTTTATTCTTTTCTTCTTTTATAAGAGAAAAATGAATTGCAGTTAGCACCCTAATGTTTTGTGGTGATATAATCTTAGCACCCGTGGTCTAGTTGTCTGTGAAGGCCCAAAATGTGTTGAAGCCATAGTAGAGAATGTATGAAAAAGACCCATGAGAGTTGTATTGAAGTGGTAAGTATTCTATCATTGTTAATTAGAAGTCTCAAATTTAACTTTTAGTGCAGAGTCTTTTAGTTAGGGAACATTTTATGTATCAATGTACTTTCCGGTGTGAATTCAAATTTAATCGAATTTCAATGTGAGTACCGGACATCAGGTGGCGAGAAACCAAAAAAAAAATGGAATACAAGTTTACGGATGAATGAGCTATTAATAGGGTTTGATGTAAAATCTGAAAAACCAGCTATAGTTAGTTTAGTACCATGCTAACTTTAAAAAAAATGTGAACCGAGACTCTATATACATATATCACCTTTTACCTAACTTTGCATTTAAAAAAAATTGTAGAGCAATTTCACAAATATTTTATATACAATTTTCTAACTTTCTATGATGTTTGGGTTTTGACTTGTAGTTAGTTGAGATTTCTTAATAATTTGCTCAATTCTTTCTTTAAGATACCTGGTTTAACGTATAGTAATAGTGAATGTCAAAACATATACTTACATAGTTACATAGTATGAAAGATGGTATTATTAAAGGAATATGTTCGGTATCTTTTCATCGATTATTGTGTACAATATATAGTGTTACAAGATTAATTATATAGCTACAGACTAAGTAACTAATCTTCCTAATTACAATCCTAATAAAAATTAACCAAATATAAAAGATATACAATGATACGAGAATATTCTTGTAATATTCTGTCACACCCTCGCAGTTGAAGCGGAGGTTCTCGTATGATGAGACTGGCTCGAAAATCATCAAAGAGTATGCACAGAAGTTCTTTAGTAAATATGTCTGCAATCTGATACCGGAAAGGAACATGAAGGACACGAACTTGTCCATGAGCAACTTTTTCACGTACAAAGTGAATATCAATTTCAATGTGTTTAGTGCGCTGATGTTGAACGGGGTTTCCGGAAAGATATATTGCACTTACATTATCGTAATAGACCAATGTAGCCTTACGGATGGGCAGTGAAGTTCCAGCAGAAATGTTGTGTATCCAATAAGACTCATAAACAACATTCACTACTTCTTTGTACTCGGTGTCGGCACTGGATCGAGACAGAGGATGTTGTCTTTTAGAAGACCAAGAGAGCAAGTTATCTCCGAGGAATACTCAACAACCCGACGTGGATCGATGAGTGTCCGGACATCCACCCCAGTCAGCATCAAAATAAGAGGTGAGATCAGAGAGTGAGGACTTGTACATGCATAAGCCGAAGTGAAGAGTACCTTGGATATATCGCAAAATACGTTTGAGTGCATTCATATGTTCATATGTCGGGCTGTGCATATGTAAGCATATTTGTTGCACGGCATACGATATATCGTGTCTCTTGAAAGTGAGATATTGCAATACTCGTGCTAAACTGCGATAGTGAGTCAGGTCGGTATACAGAGGACCTGAAGAGGCACTAAGTTTGGGATTAATGTTCACCGATGTGTGAGCCGATTTGCAAGACGTCATGTATGTTCGGTCAATAATCTCTTCGGCGTACTTCCTTTGATAAAGAAATAAGTCATATGCATGTCTCGTAATAATAATTTCAAGAAAATAGCTTAGAGGGCCCAAATATTTCATAGCAAACTCAGAGGCAATGAGTGACTTAATGGATCGGCAAAGTGTATCAGAATATGTAGTTAGGATGATATCATCAACATATAACATAATGTATGTCATATCATTACCCTTGTTATAGATGAAAAGTGAGTGATCAAATTTGTTATGTGAAAAACTGATAGAGGATACAAAGTCAGCAAACCGTTGGTACCATGCACAAGAAGCCTATTTCAATCCATAGATCGATTTCTTTAAAAGACACATAATCTGGATCAACTGGATTCATGAATCCCATAGGCTGATGCATATAAATGGTTTCATGAAGGTCCTCATGCAAGAAGACATTTTTGACATCAAGTTGATGAATAGGTCTTGATTTGGACAAAGAAATATACTGAAAATAGTCTGAATAGTTGTCGGTTTCACCACTATCCACTCCCACATGTTGAGATATGTCATCACCTATAAGGAGCCTTGTGCCTCTAAAAAAACCCATCATATTTCTTTTTATGTCGAAAAATCCACATAGAACGAATAACATTAGCATCAGAAGGACGGGGTACTAGATCCCACATCTTATTTTCAATAAGAGCATTATATTTGTCAATTATGGCAGATTTTCAATTAGGATCGGACAAGACATTTTTCGGGTTGCGAGGAAGAGGAGAAGGGGCAACCGAAGATAAAAAATTAAATTATCGTTTGGGTTTGGAAATATCGTGCATATCACGGGTTTCCATTATATGTAAGGGTGTCGTGGAGGGGTGGATGAAACGTGGTTGGGTAGGCTGTGGATCAGGATCAAGAAGGTGATGCGGGTGCGCTGGCCGAGATAAGGCAGCGTGATCGGGAAGAGGGGGCGGGAGCGCTGGCTGAGAGGCGACAGCGGTATCGGACAGCAGATAGGAGCTGTTTCGAGGTTCTCGTGGCATGGCTTGGTAGGATATCCTGCTCGGGACGGCGAGAAGTGGGTCAGTAGCCGGTGACGGTAGAGATTGATTTTGCAAGTAATGAATTAGAATGGGATTAAGGCCATTATTTAATAAATCATAGAAATTCAGAGGTGGAGAATGAAACTTGGAAAAGGAGAATTGAGACTCATCGAATATGACATGCCTAGAAACAATTATTTTTATGCCGGACAAATTGTAACCTCGATGATTAGGTGGGTAACCAAGAAAGACATATGAGATAGAGTGAGGTTACAACTTGTTGATTTGAGTGGAGGAATGAAGGGGTTTGAGAGACTTGTTTGTGAGAATGTTCAAGAGATATGTTGCCATTGATAGCGTGATGTCGAAAATAGGGGATAGAGGCGTGAGTGAGGAGGGCACAAACTAAGTTTTATATCGTTCTAATTTTTCATTCGGGTTTGCTATTTTGTGGAGAGGAGTAGGTACAGGAAAATGAAAAATAAGGTCATTTTTGTCGCAGAAAATTTTGAATTATTTATTATCGAATTCCATTCCATTGTCACATTGAAAATATTTGATATTCTTTTCAAATTGTGTCTTAGTTAAAGCGCTAAAGGAAGAAAAAATATAATATACTTGGGACTTATTACCAATGGAAAAAGTCCAAAGAAAATTGGAATAATCATCTAAAAACAACATATAGTATCGATGGTCGTGTTTAAGATAAGAGAAGTCCATAAATCACTGTATATGATATCAAAAGACATTAAAGTATACGTGGATGAAGAATAAAACGGCGAACTTGACATGTTTCCCAAAAATATAAGATTCACAAACATGAAGATAAGAGACATGTTTGCAATCAATAAATTTATTGTTGCTAAGGGAGTGTAAAAGAGAGTCTCCCGGATGTCTTAATCTATTATGCCATAAAAGAGACAAAATAGTTGTAAAGGTTAATGGAGAGGAGGTCGGATGGCCGACGGTGGTGGTGATAGGATAAAAGTACTCGGTGTTGTCACATCTCATTATTCGCATTCCTGTCATAAGGTCATTCTCGTAAAAACTAAAAGGATCAAATTCAAGAGAAACATTATTATCGGTTGTGAAACGACGCACATAGATTATATTTTTGGTAAGTTTCAGGGCATGAAGGACATTTTTTAAAGATAACGGGGGGTATGTGGGGGGGGGGGGGGGGGGGAAGGATGATTTTCCATAACCTCGAATGGTAATGCCTTGTGCACTACCAACAATAATATTACGATTTAAATTGCTCATATTAAAATAAGACGAAAGAGTACCTTGAGATGCCGTCATATGAGATGTGACACCAGTATATATGTACCAACTGTCGTCTGGAATGTTGAGAGACAGTGTGTTCATAGCCACATCACTATCCGTCGGTGCGTAGATTGAAGAAAAAGAGACATGTGCATTGTATGCCTATTGTGGACGTGCGCCGAGAATGCCGGGATTAGGCTATCAGACCAGGGGTTGGGTCCAGGATGCCATCGGGTAAGGGTAAGGAGGAGCAACCTACACGTGATGGCCCCACGCTGCCCATGGGGTTAAGCAGCCCACAACGAATGTTGCTGAGACCCTGTTGCCGCTGCAGGTGGCTACCGGCTGGTGTTGGCCGCCTCGCCGCTATCGCTCGGTCGCGCCATCGCAGCCTTCCGCTGCACTTCGCCTTTGTTGTTATTCTGGGGATTTTAACCATGTTTCAGATTAGTGTTTTTACTGTGGGATGGGCCAGAAATCGAGCCCTTCATGTCGGTAGGTAGGCCGCCGGTGGTTACGAAAGCAGCGTTAGTGGTGCTCACGTTAGCCCTGCCCGCTTGGTTTTTCGAGTTTCTTCATGGATAAGTCTCGAACGAGCCTCATAGAATGGAGGTAATGACGTGCTTTGTTGGAGGATGGTAGGGGTGCCATCATAATTTTTGTTTAAACCCGCAATGAGCTGTATCCCCAATCTTTAATTTGTGACTGGTGCACCGATGTTTGAGAGTTGGTCGGCAATCATCTTAAGTTCTTGACAATTGGTCGACGCATTCGTCCTGTTGAATGTCCTTAAAATGATTCTCCAAATACAAGGCATTGTGTGTCTTGTTATCATGAAAAATACTCTCTATTCACTCTCACGTTTGTTGTGCAGTGGCGTCGGTTTCAATGATTGTATGTAGTAGATCGTTCGAGATTGTTTCGTAAATCCATTGTAGAAAAACCTAATCGTGATCAAATCACGATCCTCAGAACCATCATGTTTCTCCATGGGTTCGACAGTGGGCTTTGATTTAGGAGGGATGATGTGATCGATGACTTTGTATACACGAAAATGGATCTTAAACAATTTCGCTCAAGATGAATACTGAACTTTTTCCATCTCAATAGTTATGGGAATGAAGTTCTTTGATGTTGTTAACTGTAAGAGCGAGATGAAATTTAAGTTGTACAGTCATTGACAATTGGGGAAGAAGGGGGGAGGAGGTTTGCCTAGAAATAGAAGAAAAATGAGGGAGAGGACGACGGAGAGGGGGGACCTAGTGGTGCAGCCGAAGGGTATGAAATTTTAGGGTTTGACTATTGATACCATAAAAGAATATGTTCTCTGCATTTTCATTGATTAATGTGTATAATATATAGTGTTACAAGATTATATACATAGCTACAAACTATGTAACTAATCTTCCTAATTACAATTAAAATATATATTAACCAAACATAAAAAATATATAATGATACAGGAATATTCTTGTAATATTCTATCAAATAATGCTACTAGTAGCTATTTCAAGTCTTAACTTCCCCAATTACTTTAGTGGGGGATTTCATTAAACCTAAACAGAAAGCTAGGTTATGAAGTAAAACAATATTCTTGTATAGGTTCCAAGTTTGTCATGTTAGTAACTAACAAGTAAATGTTTTGGTACGAAAGAAACAAATAAATAAATGTTAGTTATGAATAGGGGTGTCAGATAGACCGTTTGGCTGAAGTTAGGCGGGTTAATATGGGCTGAAGTTGTAGTTGGATCAATGTCCAACCCGCCCAAAACTTACATGGGCAAAGATGAACGGGTCAAGATGGGCTAAATGATGGGTCATAACCCAACTTGACCCTTTACTTTTACAAATTTCAAACTTAGCTTCTATGATTAAAATGGTAACTATCCTTCCATTACAATGTATATGATTTAAATTCATACTATAATAAAGACAAACAAAATGACTATCGCTTTCTGAATAAATTGTATCCAGCTGAAAAAACTAAATCTTCTAGGTTATATATATGCTAGGCTTGCACATGTTAGGTTATGTTTCGTTCACGGACTACTCATTTTAACATGTCCAAACTCGAATTCACCCATCTGATAGCATATGCCGCCTTTACCCACATAATATTTTTTAATAGAAGCCAACAGTGGAAGAAATAAATGTGTCTTTTTGGAAGTTCACTAAATAATACATTACACGCACCTCAATTTTTACATGTGGATCCAGATCCGATGGATCCGGATTTAGATCTGATTTTTATGGACCCGATAAATCCGGATTCTATTGTCTTATCTTTCGACCTTGGCCCTGCGTTATTTTGGGGGTTCGTCGGTTTGTTTCAGTTGTTGGACTGATTTTGCTATTGGTGGACTGTTTGTGGGTGTTGGGTTGTTTTCTGGATTGGTTTTTTGTGGGTTTTACCACCGTTACGATGTTCTGATTTCCGGGACTGATTCTGGACAATTTTTGCCCCTTTATTTTATTAAACTAATTTTGAACATGTTGCTACACTTGTTGGTATTTACTGTTTTTGAACATGATACTACAATGGCCGAAGAAGGATTTATCTGTCGATCCTATAGGATGTCTAACCCCTTCCCTTAAGAATAATAAAAAATTCTTACCCGTAATCTCATAATTTTCGTAGACCTTTAAAAAATGGAGATCATCTGTAGCATTTTAAGCTATATTTAGAAGTGTCATAATTCACTAAATTAATTAGGTGTCGACTCCTTAAATACAATATAGGAATCAACCATATGTAGTACAATATTTTGACTCCGGTTAAAATGGAGTATTACAACATTCCATGCTGTCACACCCCATTTTAACCGGAGTCGAAATGGTGCAGGACATATGGGTGATTCCTAAATTAATTTTTTAAGAAGTCGCCACCATAAATTAGAACATCTTAGAAAATGCTAAATATAACTCCATTTTGAAAGGTCTTCAAAATTTAATGAGATTCTAGGTAAGGGTTCTTTATTGTCCTAAAAGAAGGGGTTAGTCATCCTTAAGATCCGCTAATTTGTAATTGTCCGATCAAACTTAGGTTAATTATTATATTTAAAAGTGCATGTTTTGGACGCATAGAATTAAGAAAAAATGTTGCAAATAATTACTTGAAAGAAGTATATATTTTGATAAACTTGCATGAGATTTATTTTTAAAAAAATGCATGAAAAGTAGTTTGTTTGAAAAGTATATGTATATATATAAAATTAGAGTTTAATGAAAATATGCACTTGTAAAGCATTATTAAAATGCATGTTTCAGAGATGAAAAATAATATGTTTTAAGCTACTCTCCCCTTTAACCTATTGGTCTTGAGTGTTCTAAATGTCCTAATCTATCTATTCTACACATTTCAATATTCATATAAGATTATATATTAATAAGATAAAATAAAGACGAAATCAAACAGTAAAGATAAAAGAGTGACATAGGGCGGATGACATTGTCATTTGGCCCATCTGGTTTTGGAATTCTGAAGCCGAGGAATGCAAAGGACATGAATGCGGATCTTTGTTTCGCCGTGGTCATGTTGAGTCTCACAACGAGACCCTTCATCTCGCTTCCGATGCATTTCATATAAAACAAAGAAAAGAAAAGAAAAGAATTAGTACGCTATATATCCTTATCAAAATAATCAACGGACAATAGTATAAGCGTCTAAACACACACAATCACTTTGTTTTGTCTCAGCAACAAGCAACACTCAAAACAGCAAGCAAGCAATGACAACCATGGAATAAAGTCCAATAGTTTATAATTTTCAGACTTGCTTTACATAATATTCTTTCGGTTTTCACTATCAAAATGGGTGTCTATAAATTATTCAGACAATTCTTTCAACTTCCTCAACTTTGACCCAGTAACTTAAATGACCAGATGCATTTTTGGACATATTTGATACATATTTTATATATGATAAAGTATAAACAGGAATTAGTTTATATCGAAATATATTATGCATATACAATAATCCCAGCAGTGATTAGTAAGCAGTCAAACAAAAGATTAATATACTATGTCTATATTTTCCACATCTTGAAATATATCATGTATATATTTTCAACCATAACCGCGTATGGGAGATTAACATTCAGAATATACATATGTGATATACATGAATAATATACATATGTGATGTACAGAATATACATATGTGATATATTTTCCATTGGGACAACTTTTAATGCTTCACGTGGTTGAAGTTGATTTAGCACCAAAATGGGGAGAAACTTCTGTTCATGGCTGAAAGTGTTTGTTGTTTTTTTTCTAAAATTGGAAGAGAGAAAAGAGAAGAGGTCTGCGCGGTTTTGCCTTTGGGTTTTGAGATCTTTAGGGGGCATTTGGGGAAGATAAGTGAAATAGGTTTTTGGGGAAAGAAGGGTTTGGGCCTGGACGAATTTTGGGCTCTGTTTCTAGGGGGCAAAGGGAAATGGGCTGCAGATTTTTAATATTTGGGTAGAGTCTTAGGTAGTTTATTTTACTGAGTTGTGAAACAAAATGATTTATAAAAGTATAAATTACAAGAATCAAATATCAATGTGATACAAGAATATTTTAGAGCATGTTTTAGTGCTTAATATAAAAAATGCAATAACAATAGAATATTAGGATAAAATTAACACTGTGATGAAAGATGTCGCGATAGTAAACATGTGAAAAGAGGAGAATAATAATAATAAATAGTAATTATTTTGAGAATATTAATTTATTTATTTATGTATGAATATGTATGCATCTATTAAAAATTAAAGTTGTTTTTGCGATGTTAAAAAATAGTTTAATTTACGATAAATAATAGGAAGAAATTGACAAAATTGGGTATTAACAATTGTTCTTACTGCCTCCTCCGACGGGTTGAAAAATGAGATTATTGTCTTGCTTAAGTCCGAATTTGAAATAACTGATTTGGAAAAGCTGAGTTATTTTTTAGGGATATCAGTGACCAGGTCTTCCAACCACATGTTCTTGTGTCAGCGTAAGTATACAGAGGAGATCGTGTACATGGCTAAGATGGCGAATTGCAAAGTTTCACCTACTCTAGTTGATTCAAAATCTAAGCTCAGTGCTATGGATAGTGCTCCAGTCTCCGATCCTACTCTATATAGGAGCTTTGGAGGTGCACTTCAGTATCTCACATTTACAAGGCTAGAAATTGCTTATAATATTCAGCAGGTATGTCTATTCATGCATGCCCCCAGGGAGTCTCATTTCACTGCTCTTAAGCGTATCACCCGATACATTAAGAGCACACTTGATTATGGTTTGCACATATACCCCTATGCACCAAACAGGTTGCTATCTTATACGGATGCAGATTGGGCAGGGTGTCCGGACACGTGACGCTCCACCTCCAACTTTTGTGTATTTTTAGGAGATAATCTGATTTCTTGGTCTGCCAAGCGACAGACTACCCTATCTCGTTCTAGTGCCGAGGCGTTGCAAATGTGGTTGCTGAAATTTGTTGGCTCAGAAATTTACTGTTAAAACTTCAGTGTCCTTTGTGTCAGACATCTATTGTGTATTGTGATAACATCTCTGCCATCTATCTTTCTCATAATCCGGTTCAACATCAGCGAACCATGCACATTGAAATAGACCTACACTTTGTTCGTGAGAAAGTTGCGCTAGGCCATATCAGAGTGTTACATGCTCCATCATCCTATCAGTATGCAGATATATTTGTCAAAGGACTCCCCAAACAGTTATTTCTTGACTTCAGATCCAGTCTCAGCGTCCGACCTTCTCCCGCTCCGACTGAGGGGTGTGTAAACGTGTATATAATAGTAAGAATTGTATCCTTACCCATAATTAGAATATATTTCATATATTGTGTAAATATAATTATGGTAAAACTAGAATTCCTCTTGTGATTAGGTCTAAGATTCCTATTGTATAAGAGATGAATATTGTACATTATATATACTTTGATATTAATAAAAAGACTCCCTAAGAGAGATTAATATCATCTTACACATTATGTATTCATAGATGTGTATGAACATGTTTGCTTTTGAATGCACAAAGTTACAAAATTATCAGAATCGAAAAAATAATTTTAGAAGTTCACTTTTTAAATTATATATTAAAATTAAAGTTATAGAAGAAACTGAACTATCTATAAAAGCTTTTATGAATAAATTTTAAATCACGGTCTAAATTTTACGTAAGGTTGAATTCACGCAAGTTTAATTGAGACTTTAAACGATGATATTCAATTATAGAATAATTATGATCAAACTTTAAAAGACAATCTAACTGCAGGGGCGAATTTAAGTGTAAAAATTGGGTCACGTGAACTCATAATCATTCGAATAAAATCGATATATTATGTGTGTAATTTTAAAATATGTCTAATATTATATGAAGAAATACAAGGTCAAAAGAGATTGAGTGATGCATTGATTAATGTGCTAGGTTTAATTCCTAGAGGTTGACGGATTGAACTCAATTTACTGCACTATAATTTTTTTATTTTATAGTGCACCATCTAAATCCTGGATTCGCCTTCCGAATCTCGATAGTGTTGCGCATTACTCCCTCCGGATTAAAAAGAGCGGTCACTTCTCAAATCAAGAAATAATTAGTCATACTTTTCCAGATTTGACATTATTAAGTGTTAGGTGATCAAATCACAATATCTATTTAATTAGGATTATTTTAATTAAATTACCTATTTTTGCATAAGAATTAGTATTTTTTTAAGAAATGTGCAAATGATTAAATGAACACTTTTTTAATTCTGAGGGAGTACTATATAAATATAACTTTTAAAATAAAGATAAAATATAGTTACTGATTAAAAAAAAGGATCACTTAAGTAAATACGCCAATAGTATATTGGTTGATACTGAAATGCTTTTCAAAAAAACAAAAAGTAATCTATAAACTTTTCACAAAAATTAATGGAGTTTATTTAGAATATTTCAAAATATTTGACACATTTCCATTTCCATGCTAATTTCACCAATATAAATTAAATTACTCAAATTTTAGGACTCGTTTGGCCAAGATTTTTTCACTTTTTCGATTTTTTTTTACTTTAATTGAAAATAAGCATCGAAATAACGTAGATAAAAAAATACTAAATATTTATATAGTCTCCTACTGGTGGCCATGAAAACTTCAAATATAATTTTAACTTGAAGTTGTATTTGAAACTTGGAAAACACATAAAATCATGTTCTAATTTTTTTTTTTTACTTTTTTCACTTATAGTACATTCAAACAATAAAATATTCTTTCCAAAAACTATAACTAAACATGTTGCTCCTAAACGCACACGCAACTATACCTGATCGCCAAGTAATATAGTGACTAAAAAGTCGAATCTCAACCCACCAAGACTTCTGATTAATGATTTACTAAATGAAATTATCTAAATTTGTAGGTGTTTACGTCGGATTCATACACGTAGCGCAATTTGAAAATTTATGTTTCAAACCCGAAGATGGTCGAACTGTAGTATGATAAGTAATGAAAATACAAAGCACAAAATTAATGTAAAACTTCGACAGAAGACTTACATTTTGAGATAATCAGCCAAGCAGTTGATTCTAGACGCTTTGTGTAGTCCGATGGTGCACACACAAATGTCACTCAATTTGTAAGTTCTGAAATTATGATGTAATTTGCTAAGTCAGGAATGTTAGGAATTCTGACAGAGCTTTAGAAGAGATTTACATTTCTTAGGTTTTGTGTGTTCTTGAAATGGGAGGGTAAGCCCTCTATTTATAGTTTTAAACAGAGGCTTAGGGTTTCAGTGGGCCCGATAAAAATCGGCAGATTCGGATTGCCAGCCGCGTCCGCACCGCGGCCTCGCAGAGGCACCGCGCGCGGCACGTGTTCCTGGCACCGCGGTCCTGAATCAAGGCACCGCAGTTTCGTCTTATTTTCTGCCCACTTTCCCATTTTAATGTCTCGGTCATCAACCGAACATTTAGGTAAAATCTCCTTCTAATTACATCCTTCAATCGACGGAACATTTGACTTAGTGTTACCCTTCAGGCATTTACATATCGTCACTAATTACATTAGGACCTTCACGAAACTCCTAGACTGCGCCGGAAGACGAACCCAATATGTAAAGTTTAGCTACATAAAATATGTGAACTGAACCTATATGTGACAAGATAAAATCCCTTCATTCATGACACACTCAATCAAGCTTAAGATTTGTCAAGTGTCTATCCAAATGACTTGATTATTATAACTCATCTATATTAGTTGACAACAGGACCATGTCAGAGACATGTCCATTGCATTGGCTAATGACTTAGTCAACCTAATACCATATGAGTATTGATCGGTGTATTTTATATACACTTTTTGAGTCATTTTTAGTTAGTCTTCTGCCAATTTTTGTACAAATATGTATCGTGTTAGGATAGATTTTCTTTCTTTTGAATCACAGTGGTTTAAAGTGACACATTGATGAAAATGAGCGAAAAGAGGGCAGAAACAGAGGTTCCAGAGCTCAAAAAGCTGAAAAATTGGCAACCCGGGCGAGAAATAGGGGGCACCGTGGCGCCAACCCATCAGCAGCAGCGGGGCCACAACGCCCAGGAAGCAGATTCGGCCGCAGAAGTTTCGGCGCCACGACGCCGGTTGCAGGGTCGTGGCGCCGACGCAGGAATTTAGTCAAATCCGAATAGGATTGGGCTAAGCCTAAGAAGGAAAAAGTTTTGCACGTTTTGGGTGATATAAAAGGACCTTTTAGGCCAGATTTGAGGGTTCCCACACCTTATCATTCATCATATCATTACTTCAAGATTGGAGACTCAGTTTTGAGTAATTTTCTTGTTCTTTACTTTATTTTTTTCAAGTATATGTTGGATATTATTTTAGTTCTTAGCATGTCTATGACTAGGAACTAACTTAATTTAAGGCTTTCCATGTCGAATCGCTTGAACCTCGTTCTTATGAATTAATGCATGTTTTTATTTCTTCTTATTATTGTTGAGGTTTATTCAATAATTGCTTTGATTGCTTGATAATTAATTGATCACTAGTTATCATCACTTATATGAGTTCTAATCAAAATCCGAAAGGGGAGATTGTGAATATGATATAGTTGAATAAACATAGGTTTAAATCGTGGACGAAAGTACCCCGATACTTGTGTAGCTTAATAGGTTATTGCTATTAATCCTCCTTTGTAGTCAATCTTGTCATAGAAATATAGAAGAGTTCTCCATTGGGGTTGAGTGTTTATATTACCTTAACATGAGTATAAAACGGCTTAGTTAACCTGCTATCTCAACATAGAAGAAGAACCTTAATTGTTGCATTAACGATTAAAAGCGAGCGGATAGTTGAGGAGATTTGGAAGCCCTGTTTCCACCATATCTGAAGTAAAGTAAAGTAATTTAGTTAGCATCTATAAACATAGATATAAACAAACCATCAACTCATCGATCACCAAATAGATACCATAGAATAGCAGTTGGTAATTGAGCACTAATCCCTGAGGACGATAACTCGGTCTTCTAGACTATATTACTTGTAACGATAAGTGCACTTGCGTTTAACGTGTGTATAAATCACGATCAAGTACCTGAGTGTTCACTCGAATATAAATTCAAGGAATGAATCCTTTCTTGGCTCACATACCACCTTTAATCTACTTTGTAATGCACCCAAAACAAGCCGCGTCTCAACCTATAAGGCATTTGAGCTTAGGACATGATCAAAGTACATTACTCCGTAAACAAGATGATATTGACCTCAAGTCTAAGGACTTTTATCTCTCACACGCAGATGATATTATAGACATATAACAAAATAGTACATCAGCAGGGAGTATCCATGTGTCCATCACGAGTTGTCATAACTCGTAGCAAGTGAGACATACTACATCCCCTAAGGATATGATGCAGACCACATGTCGACGTATCGCATATCATCGATATCCCAATTTCGATGATCATTAGTCGAGGTAATTTAAAAATTACGTTATAACATTAATTCTCACATCATTAATAAACACGTAACCTTTAGGGATGCATTTATAGAAAACTATAAACAATCAACTAATAATTCAACAAATGCAAACTGCCATAATGTTAATTATCATTAATATAAATACGAATGTGTATAAAGTACATTGTGTCCTAATACAGATTGTCTCTAGGACATACATGTACTTTCAATCTCCCACTTGGCCTAGAGCCAATCACCAACATATCTAATACCCATGTTCTCAAAAAGACCATTATGCTTCACCAAACTTAATGGTTTAGTAAACGAGTCTGCTAGATCATTGTCTATGGGAATATAATCTATCTTGATATCTTCAGCTTACATCATCTCTCTCAGGATGTGGTACTTCCTTGGTACATGTTTGTTCCTGTTTGTTTATCTTGCTTTATTTGCCTGTGCAATCGCACCAGTGTTGTCACAACCCCTAGTTCCTTCAGGAACTCAGAAATTGCGACAGCTTCTTTAGCAGCCTCTGATCCAGCAATGTACTCCACTTCAGTAGTTGAATCTGCAGTAGTAGCCTGTTTGGAACTCTTCCAGCTCACTGCTCCTCCGTTGAAAATGAAAGTGTAACCAGACTGAGATTTGAAATAAAAAATATTTGTCTGGAAACTAGCATCGGTATACCCAGTGGAAACCAGCTCATCAACTCCACCATAGACTAAGAAGTAATCTTTAGTACGTCTGAGGTACTTGAGAATCTCTTGACTGTTTTCCAGTGTTCTTCGCCAGGATTCTGCTGGAACTTGCAAGTTATACTAAGTGCAAAGACCACATCTGGCCTAGTACATGTCATGGCATACATGATTGATCCTATAGTCGAAGCATATGGGATCCTCTTCATGCGCTCAAGTTCAATAGCATTAAGGACAACCCTTATTTGATAACTTGATGCCTTGACCCATTGGAATATCGCAGTTCTTGGAATTCTCCATTGAAAAACGTCTAAGCACTTTGTCTATGTAGACTGACTGTGACAGCCCCAACAATCTATTATGTCTATCTCTATAGATCCTAATTCCCAGAATGTAGCAGGCCTCACCTAAATCCTTCATCATGAAGGTCTTGGACAACCAATCCTTAATTGACTGCATGAGGGTCCTATTATCTCTCATTATCAATATGTCATCAACATATATAATAATGAAGACAATACCCTCATCCTTGCATTTGAAATAAACACAAGGATCCTCTTTGCTTCTGACAAAATCAAAAGATTTGATAGCATTGTCAAAACAAATGTTCCAACTCCTAGAGGTTTGCTTAAGTCCATAAATGGACTTATGTAGCCTGCACACAACATTTGGTCTGGACTCACATGAAAAACCCTCGGGTTGTTTCATATACACTTCCTCAATTAGATTACCATTGAGGAATGTAGTTTTGACGTCCATATGCCAAATGTCATAATCGTAATGTGCAGCTATCGCAAGCAAAATCCGAATAGACTTTATCTTAGCCACCGGTGAAAAGGTTTCATCATAATCCACACCAGGACGTTGTGTAAAACCTTTAGCCACTAGTCTAGCTTTATAAGTCTGAACCTTGCCGGATGCATCAATCTTCTTCTTGAAGACCCATTTGCATCCCATGGGTTTAACCTCATTCGGCAAATCAACCAAGTTCCATACTTGATTGATATACATAGATTCCATTTCGTATTTCATGGCTTCTTGTCATCTCTTCGAATCAATATCTAGCATTGTTTCGCTGTAGGCTCTAGGCTCGTCATCATCTGAAATATCTAGCTCATTTTGTGTTTCCACAAGCAGATTTAGTCTTTCCGGAGGACGATGAGATCTAGTGGACCTACGGAGTTGATTGTCTTCAGATTCGATTCTGGTATGTTTTGACTGTGAGTAGGTTCTTGTGCGCTGGTCGATCCACCAACATTAGAGCTTTCAGGAATATCATTTTCATGTCTTTCCTGAATGGGAGGAAATGCAACTGGTGCACTTGCTCCCAAGGTCTATGCCGGAAGATCTTGCATTTCTGCATTATTCCTCGTAGCACTCCCACTGGCCGAAGGAGGTACCCTAAATACCCAATCTTCGCCAGAAGCTCCCACTGAATTCTTGCCTTTATCATCGGGCAAGGATTCAACCTCTATATTACTTTGTTCTTGAATTTCTTCAAGTTCTATCTCCGTGCAACTCTCATCCTTGTAGACATATTCGTCTTCAAGGAAAGTTGAGTTCCTAGAAACACATATCTTATGTTCTCCAGGAAGATAGAAGTAGTATCCTTTAGTTTCCTTTGGATACCCAACAAAGTAACATTTCTCACTTTTAGATTTCAACTTATCTGTAATCAACTTCTTGACATATGCAGAACACTCCCAGGGCCTCATGTGTCTAAGTGATGGATTCTTGCCACACCATACCTTATATGGTGTCTTTTCGACTGATTTAGATGGAAATCTGTTTAGAACATAAATTAGGGTCAGAATAGCGTATCCCCAAAGGTATGTAGGAATAGATGAAAAGCTCATCATGGAACGAACCATGTCAAGCAAGGTTCAGTTTCTCCTTTCGACAACACCATTCATCTGTGGTGTTTCAGGAGGTGTCCATTCGGAATGAACTCCATGAAACTTTAAGTAGTCAAGAACTTTGCTTAGGTATTCACCCCCAAGATCAGATCGGAGAGTCTTGATACTCTTTGAGAGCTGTTTCTCAACTTCACACTTAAACTCCTTAAACTTCTCAAAAGCCTCAGATTTGTGTCTCATAAGATAAACATATCCAAACCTTGATAAGTCGTCTGTGAAAGTGATGAAGTAAAAGAAACCCTCTCTAGCTTGAGTCGAAAATGGTCCACATATGTCCGTATGTACCAACTCAAACACCTCCTTGGCACGGATCCCCTTTCCAGAAAGAGGTTTAATTGTCATCTTACCTTTCAAACATGATTCACAATTACCATAAGATTGTAAGTCAAATGGTTCGAGGTAATTTAATTTCCTCAACTGTTCTATCCTTGTTTGATTGATATGACCAAGTCTGCAATGTCATAAGTAGGTAGAATTTCTTTCATTTAACTTAGCCCTTTTATTTTGTACATTAAAAATTTCCCTGTGGCAGTTTAATATATACAATCCATTCACAAGAGGCGCAATTCCATACACAAGATTATCTAAAGTCAAAACCATATTGCCATTAGACGTGTTTAAGGAAAAACCATCTGAATCAAGTACATGAATGAAAATAATATTCCTTGTCAAAGAAGGAACATAAAAATAATTGTTCAACATTAAAACTTTGCCAGAAGGTAAATCTATCATATAAGTTCCCACACGCTCTGCAGCAACTCGTGCTCTATTTCCGACGTGCAGGTCCACCTCGCGAGACCCGACCTTCCTGCTATCAGTTAGCCCCTGCACATTTGTACAAATGTGTGAGCCACAAGCGGTATCAAGTACCCAGGAATGAGAATCATTTATAGATAGATTAATTTCAATTACAAACATACCTTGCACATTAGCACCTGGTGCCACTCCTCCGCCTGGAGCAGTGCAATCTTTTCTCAAATGCCCCTTCCTGTTGCAATTCATGCAAACATCTGATGCCGACAGTTTCTTCTTCTTCTTCTTCGCCCCTCCCTTGGGCTTCATTGCTGTTGTCGGAGCAACAACTTTGCCCTTCCCCTTCTGTTGTCCCTTACCTTTCGGTTTGGGGCGACTAGAGGAGCCAACCATCAGAATAGGCTTGGTCTTAGAGGTCGAAGATTCAAAAGTTCTCAACATATTATGTAACTCCGGCAATGTCTCTTTAGTTCCATTCATATTATAATTGACAATGAAACTCTCAAACGACTTAAGAAGTAAGTGCAGGATGAGGGTGGTGGCGATTCTATCATGAAACTTTATGTCTATAAAAGCTAACCTCTCAATCAACTCAATCATCCTCAACACATGAGGTGAAACTTGGCCCCCTTCATATAGCCTACACTTGAAAAGTTCTATGAGCAGGTCATACTTCATTGTCTGACTCTGCAAATCATAAAGACTCCTCAAATGGGCTAACATTTCGTTGGGCCCCATAGTTTCATGCTGTCTTTGCAATGTATGAGACATAGAAGACAACATCAGACATTGAGCAGAGGTGACATCCTTATAATGTTTCTTGCAAGCAACCTGGTCAAAAGTTGCATACTCTGCAGAGTCCTCCGCTGGAGCGATGGGGAATACTTTGTCCAATGTATACTCAATTTCTTCTTGTCTAAGTACAATTCTAACATTTCTTAGTCAGTCAATGAAGTTCGGTCCGGTGAGTCTGTTTGACTCTGTTGACACCCAATTTTGACCCTCTCATCCAATCATTAACTATAATTTTTCAAAATAAATTTTAACAATGTTATAATAATAAAACATTAATACACGCATAAATAAGCGATTTAATAATGACACCGCATTTTACGTAGAGTATTAAGCATACCTTGAGTCTCACGTCCGCATTCGTCATTTTAATAATAAGTAATTTAATTAATATTATTTGTAATTTAAATTAATTCTAATCTAATACATGCGTTTTAAATAATAGCGTCGCATTTATAAAAGCATTAAGCATTCCTTAAATATCATATCTGCATTTAGCATTTAAATAATTTAATCTAAACTCCATTCAATTTTTAATTTAACATCACAAAATACGCATAATAAATAAGATTTTAATAACGACATCGCATTATAAAATATTAAGCACTAATTAAATAGCACGCCCGCATTTATTATTGTAATAATAAAAATTCAAGCTAAAGCTAATAAAACACCTAGAGTTGTATTTAAATAATTTATTTACCACTAATTAAAACTTAACACCTAAATTCTACACAAAATAAATTAATAAACCAAGCTAAAAGAAGAAGCCCATTTCGCCCAACCCAACCAAATCCCTAACCCACGGCCCATCTCCCCTCAGCCCATCTCTTTCCTAAATACAAAAAAAAACACCTAAACCTAAAGAAATGATAAGAAAACCTAGGACCCATTTTGCAGGTCCGCCGCACCCGCACCAGCACCCACACCCCCTGCCCCGCGATTTTCGCCGGCGAATCTACACTCCGCCACCTCATTTTCCTTTTACATACACATCTTACAATCCCAGAAAATGATTCAAAAGATTACCATAAACTATCATCCCAAATCTCACCCCAAAATCATGCTATAATCATTCGAAAGCTCTCCAGAATCACAAATAAATCTACCCAAATCAAAATTTACCATAAGAAGCTTGTCGAATCAGTACCAATATCAGCCCTAAATATACCCAAAATCATACCAAAAGAAGGAGAACGAATTGGTCTAAATCAGCACCCTAAAATCGTGTTACCAAACTGCCATAATTAAAACCCAAGGCTGAGACAATATAAATGAACCCATTTTACACATGCAAGGGCAGGAGAGAACGGAGGAAAATATCACGACCACAAAAAGGAACCCATCGAAATCAGAAAAAGAAAAGGGCATCAATTCTCGCAGAATAAAACTTGACTAAAGGCATCCGAAAATAAGGAGAAATTAGTTGGCAAGGAGCAATAAGAATCCTAAAAATCGGTAGGGAAGCAGCAAGAACAGAAGCTCAAACGAAAAGCATTTCTTTTTCGCAATATCAGTCAAGAACCAGGTAAAGTTTCATTCCTCTTCTAATCGCATCACAACAAAACTCTGAGCGGATCGATGACTTGATACGCTGCCTCGATTCGTTGTCCGGAGAAGGTAAACCCAAAATTCTTCTCAGTTCATTTCTTTGTATTGTTGTGTGCTTGCGTGAATTAAATGTGTGTAATTTAAATTAATGTATTCATCGAAGTGTAGTTTGATTTATTGGCGTAATCTCAATGGCAGACGATGTTATGAATTCGATGTTTGATGACTAACTGCCAGTTCAATCTTAAATATGCAATGTTTGGTCTTCTTATTTTATACCAGATATCGGGTAGAACTGTAATAAGGGCGTCGAGATTCGGTTACGCATTTCAATGATATCTTCATCTCATTTACTTATTTATAAATAATAACGAAGGTCGGATGTTCTTGTTTTTGATGAATCCTCTAGAATTGTTATACACTAGATGTGATGTCAACCGTAAAGCGATAATTCTGCTAGCTAAATTCATATTGAGGATCATACTATTTTCCTTGACGTATGTCGAGTTGCGACCCTGTGGATTTCACTTAGATAGTTATTGGTTTCCATGTAGTGAGAGATTTTTTAGGGATATGGTCTATCATCGAAAACCAGTTTAAGTACTTATTTGAGAAAATGACCCTGCATACTTGAGGTGTTGACATTTAGTGGCCCTGTTAGTGTCTTTGTTTGCTTGTTGAATTACCATTTTGTTCCATGTAGCAGTATATGCATACTATAGGGTAAAATCTTGTATGTTTTTTCTAAAATTGAATAAAGGGCTTGAAACATATGCTAACCAAAGTTTATTGGCATTTAACCACTGAAATGTACCCGTAATAGCAAATGATAAGCTTAGACCATGTCACATGTCTTGGGTTCATACAAAGATATCCACCATAATCTCTTCCTCCTCCATCGCATTGATGTCTATGTGTTTATTTCTAGTTTGGGGTCATATGAATGTCTGGGAAGTAATGTAACCTTTCTCTAGTGTTTCTTACTGCTACTGGTCATCAGTGAAATCATTTTCTTAGCATTGACACAGTGTTGGGACAATGTGAAGAACTCAACAATGCCCATTTCCAGATAGTAGGATCAGCCACAGTCCAGTATGCTAGAAAATATTGTTCTTTGTCTCAGGATTATGGACTGGGTCTGGCATAGTTATTAAGGCCAAATCTGGATTATTCTTCAAAGTATTAGTATAATTAATATGGCCTAAATATGATTGTGCATGCCCTCTTTAAAAAAAAATCTGAAACCCAACATTCTGTTGATATTGGCTGCTGCCAGTTACTGAGGCCCAACTTGGGCTGAATAACGCTGGGCCCTTAATCGACTTCTACTATTTTTAGAGATCAACTTAATTAAATGTTAGCTAGACTATGCACATGTTCATTTATATTCTTTTGGAATATTTACTAATCCTTTCTTTTTTCTTATTTTTTTTCATGAAATACATTGGAGCGAAAATGAAGAGTCTCATGGCGAGACTCATCACAAACTACTTCAAATGGGACCCGCATTCATATTCATCCGCATTCCTGCTTCGAAAATTCCTAAAACAAAAATAGGGCAAGATGACGTCGTCATCCATCTCAATTCTTCCTACTCTTTTAATCTCATTGCCTCATTTTATGCCTTTATTTGTTTATTGCAATCCTATTATCTAACTTTGTAATTAATAGGAGAGCTAGTTCAATTAGTCTTTGAACATATAAGGTGGGAAGGTGATTTAAAATTAAATACACTTCTAATTATTTATCTTAGGCTTGTCATTCATGTCTAATCTTTTGCCTAACCGTTAAAATTACATATCTAAACATGAAACTAACGCATCACTTCTTTGATTTCGCAGATAAATGCATATCCTTAGTCAAATCAATCGACTTTTGCGCATATTCATTTTATAAACAATATAAATGCATACTTTCAACCATTATATATATTTTACAATGCACTTATCTAAAATTAGCTTTATATGTATTTTTATAAAGCAAGTACATATATTTAGTCCATAAATCAACTTTACATCGTTTACATTATAAATAATATAAACGCACACTTTAAAACTTTGCATATATTCTTATAGCATTAGTCTTATAAACTTTCTATCAACATGCCTCCTTTTTATAAAATACTTCGAAGCATCTTTTATATTTTCAAAACACGCATTTTTCCTTAGCATAAATAATTAACCTAGGTTTGAACGGACAACCGTAAGTTAGCGGATCCTTTAGGGTGTCTAACCCTTCCCTTTAGGATAATAAAGAACCCTTACCCAGAATCTCACCAAAATTCGCAGACCATAAAAATGGAATTAATGTTGACTTTAACCTAGTTGACATTTAGGTGTCCTAATTCACCCAAACTAATTAGGTGGCGACTCCGCGAACCCTTTAGCATTTAGCAGCCTTTTAGCACCCCCTTTTAACATCTTAGCACATTTTAGCACTTTTAGCATAAGCATTTTATTTTCTAACATTTTTATTTAAGCAGGGTTCGCTAGAATAATGTCGCGGTCAAAAAAGGGCGTGACAGACTCCATGAGTATTTTCAAGGAAAAGTTTGACATTTCTGAAGATCTGAAGATAATAGACAGAACAGGAAAAATGCAATCATAAATTCATTCTCCTAAATTATACACATTCATAATAAACTAATTTAACATGGTCTTTTGTGATCTACGACCCCAAGGTAGAATACAGACCTAAATCAATATAAATGTCATAATGGTCCAAGATCCAAACATATGCTATATTCGCGTTTGTTTTGGCTGATAACTTCAATAACACACTTTGATAGGTCCTCAACCAATTGTAAAGCAACTCTACAACTCTTGGTTTGATTAAATATCTTTCAATTTAATCTTACGTCTTTAGACTAGTCTGACACTTTGACGTCAAGATTCATCTAAACAAGTCAACCACCATTACACGACTGCGTTTAAATGCCTAAGTAAATTTAGCCTTTGCAAGCAAACACTTTGGTGTAAATACCTACAAAAGTTTATTATCTACTTTCATTTTAACACATCTATGAAAGGGCCTTGGTCATCTTAGACTTAAAGCAAATGCTTTGACATAAATACCTTTATCGCCGAAAAGGACTTAGCACCCTAACAATTATAATGGACGACACGTTATAATCAGACTTGTATTTAATGTTTGGGAAATATTTTTAGTTTTCGGGGATTCATTCAAGATCAACAATCAAGTCATACATCATATGACATCCTATCATGCAATTTCTAAATATAATTAGATGGGAAACCATCAAACCCAATAGACATGATAAAAGATGGTTTTAATCACATATTGAGCGTCGTCTACCCAGACAGTTATAGCGGTCATTTGAATTTAAACAATTACTGGGCGCCGCCTACCCAGACAATAATTGTGGACGCTATGCTAATAATATAAATGCATCACATTTAACACTTATCACATTTGTATATTATTCAATAATATACTATTAATGATAACTATGAGTCTATTTGTCTAAACTCTATAATCTATGTAAATTTTAAACAGTCCCTAAACATTTTCTGATTTTAAAATTCTGATTTTCGGGATTCTGTAAATTTTCAGAATTTACACTTTAGTCCCTTAAGAATTTAAAATTCAATTCTGAACCCTTATAAATTCATAAAAATGCAATTCTAAACTTCAGAAAATATTTTAAAACTTCTGGGACCTGTTTGAAATTTCCAGAACCTAAAATCAACTTTCAAATTTTTTTCTTTAATTACAGATTTGCCCGAAAGGACCAAATCTGTCTGATTAAAAACTTTATTTTCAGAAATTGAAACTTCTAAAACTTCAAATTCAGAATCTGAAACTTTTAAGTTTCTGTTTCTAATTTTCGTTTTTTTATATAAAGACGTCGCCAGCACCGCGGTTCCATCTGGTGGCACTGCGGTGCCTTCGAGGCAGTAACCTACTGTGATCTGCAGATTAATTAGCACCCGGTCCTGACAAGTTGCACCGCGGTGCCTCATAATTATCGTCACAGGCACCGCGGTCCCAACAGGTGGAACAACGCTGCCTTGAAGACAAATCATCCGAAAAATTAATCTCAAGCTTCTGGATGAACAACACTGCGAGAGGTTCCTCTAGCTTCATCTGGGCAGCACCGTGGTGCTCCATTATGGAACCGTGGTGCCTCTCCTCCAGAATCACAAAATCTGAAATTTTCGAACCCCTAAAACTGGTTTAGGGCCATATCTTTCAGATATATCACTTGTATTACCATCACCATTAAAACAACATGTCCATCGACCATCAAATCCAATTTTCTTCTCATTCTTCGTTTCAATGCACCATGCTTTAAGCCGGTAACGCATATCAACTTAGAAGAGTTATTTATTGGACTGACTTATTTGAATACATTATTGTATTAACAGATCTGGACACAAGGATTATGTGTTCTAAAAATTTAGAGTTTTAAAGCTTTTAACACATAAAATATAGATCTAAACAAATCATAACCCATATTATCATTAATATACATTACATATCATACGAAATAGCCCAGGCTCTGATACCACTGTAGGTGTTTACGTCGGGTCCGTACACGCAGCGGAATTTGAAAATTTATGTTTCATACCCGACGACGGTCGAACTGTAGTATGATAAGTAATGAAAATACAAAGCACATAATTAATGTAAAACTTCGACAGAAGACTTACATTCGAAGCAGCAATCATCCATGCAGTTGAATCTGTTACTTTGTGTAGTCCGAGGGTGCACACGCAAACGTCCCTCGATTTGTAAGTTCAGTGAACTGTGATGTAATTTGCTAAGTCAGGAATGCTAGGGATTCTGAAAGAGATTTAGAAGAGATTTACCTCTCTTAGGTTGTGTTTGTTCTTGAAATGGGAGGGTAAGTCCTCTATTTATAGTTTTAAACAAAGGCTTAGGGTTTCCGGCCGGGCCCAAAGCAGAAATCGATCGGGCGTGATTCGATCGCCAGCCACGCCCCGCACCGCGGTCCTCAGTAAGAGGCACCGCGGTGCTGACACATGTTCCTGGCACCGCGGTTCCATCCTATTTTCTGCCCACTTTCCCATTTTAATATCCCGGTCATTAACCGAACATTTAGGTATAATCTCCTTCTAATTACATCCTCCAATCGACGGAACATTTGACTTAGTGTTACCCTTCAGACCTTTACATATCGTCACTAATTACATTAGGACCTTCACGGAACTCCTAGACTGCGCCGGAAGACAAACCCAATATGTAAAGTTTAGCTACACAAAATATGTGAACTAAACCTATATGTGAGAAGATAAAATCCCTTCATTCATGACACACTCAATCAATCTTAGGATTTCTCAAGTGTCTATCCAAATGACTTGATTATTATAACTCATCTATATTAGTTGACAACGGGACCATGTCACAGACATGTCCATTGCATTGGCCAATGACTTAGTCAACCTAATACCATACGTATACGAGTGTTCACTCGAATATAAATTCAAGGAATGAATCCTTTCTTGGCTCACATACCACCTTTAATCTACTTCGTAATGCACCCAAAACAAGCCGCGTCTCAACCTATAAGGCATTTGAGCTTAGGACAGGATCAAAGTACATACTCCGTAAACAAGATGATATTGACCTCAAGTCTAAGGACTTTTATCTCCCACACGCCGATGATATTATAGACATATAACAAAATAGTACATCAGCAGGGCATACCAATACTTCAACAAGTATCCATGTGTCCATCACGAGTTGTCATAACTCGTAGCAAGTGAGACATACTACATCTCCTAAGGATATGATGCAGACCACATGTCGATGTATCGCATATCATCGATATCCCAATTTCGATGATCATTAGTCGAGGTAATTTAAGAGTTATGTTATAACATTATTCTCACATCATTAATAAACACGTAACCTCTAGGGATGCATTTATAGAAAATTATAAACAATCAACTAATAATTCAACAAATGCAAACTGCCATAATATTAATTATCATTAATATAAATACGAATGTGTATAAAGTACATTATGTCCTAATACAGACTGTCTCTAGGACATACATATACTTTCATTATTATCTAAACAAGAGATAAAATCCAAAGTTTTAATTATCAGATATCTAAAAGAAAAACAAATAATGAATTTCAATCAAGAAAGAACGAGTTTTTATGTTATTAATGAGATGAATGTTTCAGGGTTGCGGTTGATTCACCAATCCTATTGAGTTATCAAACTATTTTCCCTTATTTCGAATCATCGGCGATTGCTAAAACAACTATAACAACAACATACACATTGTAATCCCACAAGTGGAGTATGGGGAGGGTAAGATGTACACAAACCTTACTTCTACCTTTGAAGGTAGAGAGGATGTTCCGATAGACCCTCGGCTCAAAGGAACGTAAGTCATTCCAGGATTGCTAATTACTGAATTGTTAATACTCATCGTATTCTTCCGAATCACTACTCGGATATAAAAATAGTTTGTCGCCTATATATTCCTATGGAATTAACCTATTATGAATTCAATAAGTTTACCTTGAGAAATTGAAAGCGACAACTAGGTATATTTCTATCCTAGCAACAAAACTTTGTCCTGCATTTAGGGAATTAGCCTCTTTAATTCTTCTCTAATCTAACAACATATTTTCCAAGTATAAATACTAGATGGTTGATAGAACTTAGTCGGATCAAGCAATCAAACACGAGATTAAAAAACAATTGTATTTGATAACTCAAATTGAAAGAGAAGTAAACTTTAAACGTCAATAATCACGGTTGTACCACAACATCAAAATTAAAATATTTAGCTACTCGTGATTTGAGTAACACAACATGAATTCGTGATACTTGCTAGAATTAAAGATGAAATTACGAAGAAAAATGATAAACTTTGTAAAGAGTTGCTCAACACCCTAGCTCTACGTACAACATAGTCCAAGCCACCTTTTCCACCGTCAAAATATCATATTTATAGGGTAGGGTAGTGCCTAGGACGATTAAAACCAACTCCCGAGCGAATTAGGAAATTTGTTGGGCTCGCGGCACCCTTGCGATGCAAGGGCGGCGCAAGAGTGCAAAAAACCTTTAGAAATTAGAGTAGCTTGCACCAATGCAACTGCTTCATCCTAACTTTCGTCTTTGTGCAGGACACTCTCAAATCTTCGGTAAAACGCTCAAAATTCCTTCAATCTTTTAGTTGCACGTAGACATCACAAATAAAGCAACATAAGCTCGAATATAACACTTTCGAATCAAGGGTGCGATAAAAGTAATAAAAATTCGCAGATGATAAAGTGAAAAATATTTGATTTTCATGGCCAAACACCTAATTAAACTTCAATGCGATATTTTTCTTATTTTTCATACATTATTTTTTATATTTCTAAGTAATATATACGTATATATGAATCAAATATAATATCTGAAATTTTGTTTTTAATCAAATGCTTTCATTAAAACGCTATAGAAACAAAAATTAATTTTTCAAAAGCTAAATCTAAAGCAAATTCAAAGGTCGTTTGGCGTCATTTATCCAGTAAGAGGGACCCCATACTTTATGTTAGTTCACGTGGGCTGAGATTGTTTTTATTTTCATTTTTCCGTTCAATTTAATTAATTATTTAGTATTTCATTTTCACTAAATTTCGTTTTCGATCTCCATACACTGCCCGTCAGCTGTCTGCTGCCCGTAACTCTTGCGGTCACTTTCCCACATGCGAGGTCAACCTCAACTATTTTTGTACGCCACGCGTGTCTCTTTTGTCTATTGCCTTTGATTGATGGTAACAACAAAAAGAAATGTTTTTTTATCATTTAAAATCATTATTTATTTTTCCTCATTTTTAGTAAAAGCTTAATATATTAACGACCAATTAAACTTGCAGGCAAATATCATTTGAACTACTATTTGTTCTAATCGAGCATCTGAATACATGATAAAATATTCTCCTTAGACATTTCAGGTTCAAATTTTGAAAAACGTTTGCACGTATTTTCAAACGTCTATTAAATAATTGAGTTAACTATATAAAACATGTCATGTTATTTAATTATACCAGCAACCTTAATTATATTAAAAATTGGGGTTTTAGGTCTTATTTACATAATTAAAGAAGATGTCATGTATATTATAAGTGGTTAACTTATCTATATAATTGACACTTGAAAATACGTGCATAAGGATTTCCTAATTTAAATTGGAAGTATCTAATAACAACACTTTATCACGTATTCAAATGCTCAATTAGAACAAGTCTTATAGTTGGAGTGTTTAAATAAAATTTGCTCGCAAATTTAAGGAGATGTGAATGTATTATCTAAAATGAAAATTAAGGAAAATGCATTAGGTGCTCTTTTTTTTTCCTTCAACATCTAGAATTTCCTTATGCTATAGCAAAATTCTTTGATTTAAACATTTATAATGCAAGATCATTCCTAGAGATGTTTAAAAATTGAGACTTTGATTTTAAAGATGATTTGTTAATGCTATTTAGATTGTCCCAATTTAATATTGTAATTTCAATTGACAAAAAGTATAAAACCTAATAAACGGAATTTATTGATGCTACGAAAAAATTGTTGTTGAATATTCTACAACACGGACAGAAGTTCGAACATATATAACAAGAATTTAAAATATATGCATATTATAAAATTACATTCATTCTGAATTCAGAATTATGTCTTGATCACCTCTGATTATTTAAGAAAAATATGTTGGTGTTACGGTGGATGTATGAAAATAGTTTACAACTATCACTAGTGCTTAGAAAGGATAATCAATTACAATTTCAATACAATAGACTTGAAGCCTAACATCAGTTGTCACAACATCAATAAGTGTTGATGATCTTGATCTTCGGACTTTGATCCTTCCTTGAAGTGTTGAGATGTTGGTTGAAACTGTAGCAAGCCTCTTGAGAACAACAACAATATGTTTAGAATCTGGAAATATAATAATATAATTGGCTTGCTGAGTCGACCAAATTCTTGATCTATCCTTAAGATAATATTGTCTGTATATCCTTTCAACGGTTGTAATGGCAACTTATCTCCCAAGATAAAACAACAATCAAACAAATAAGCAAAGAGAACTCAAGTGTTTGCTATAATAGAAAGATCTTTGAGTGTGTAAGATTGCAAGAAAGGAAGAGATTTCATGAACTAAGAATAACTTATAGATATATGTATTTTATGTGTGTTCTTCCTCTATTTTTTGTTCTGTTTATGTTCTCATATATTGTGTGTTCAATGTATATTATATGTCTCTCCTCAAATCTGGAATAAGACTTGATTATATAGTGTTTATGGATGGAGGAGGTGTTAATGAAGTTAATAACTATTAAGAGGGATGTTAAGAGGCTCAATGAAGAGTCAAAACGTTAAGGAGTAATAGCCCAACGTTCCACAACTTAATGTGACATTAAACCTCTGAAACGCCCTTGACGCCGCGGCCCTGCAGGCTGGCGCCACGACGCCAAAACTCTTGAGAGTTGGCGCCGTGTCCCTGCAGACTGGTGCCGTGGCACCGACGCTTTCCAGAAACTTCAGGGACCAAACTGTAATTATAATAAAGTCTGGGGTCCAAAACCCGACCCGGACCGGACGGGTGGTGGTGGCGTGTAGGGATGTACAAAACCGGACCGGACCGGAAAATCGGACCGGAACCGGACCGGAATGGACCGGACCGGTGGATTCCGGTCCGGTCCCTGGTCCGTCAAAATGGTGGATTCCGGTTTTCCGGTCCGGTCCGGGTAAAAACCGCAATTTTCCGGTCCGGACCGGAATGGACCGGATTTTTTTTTTTTTTTTTTTGAATTTTCAATATTGAAATTGACATTCCCGGACACATTACCATGAAATTTGAATGTTGAAATCTATTGTATATCGCGAGATATTTAGCTTTGAAAATAGAAAAAACGTAATAATCTGGGGGGAAATTCAAATTGAGCGGGAAAAAGACGTTTTTCAGAAAATTGGCCTGGCCGCGGTTTGACAACCCCCGTATCGAAAAAATATGCGAAATCAAAAAAAAATAGGTGAAACGAACGTTCGAGCGCAAAATTATGATCATATATAGTTTGATCAATTTACAACTACTTTACTTTCTTCTCTCCCTACCTATAATTTATGTCGATGCTTCAGGAATGTCCAAATTCCAAATAGAAAATATAAAATATAAATGTGGTGTGTAACTTTAATTAATGAGTGGTTCAGTAGTTCGTATACGAACCAAGTACATTTGGTGGTTTTCTTTAAGTTAGTCATATTAATGAAATAAAGTATATTGAAGGATAAGGAAAAAAACAAACATATTTAATGAGATTGATAAACGAAGACATTGTTAAAAATTTATAATTTATAAATTGCATTTAACAAAAAAAAAAAAAAAAAAAAACGGTCCAAAACCGGAATCCGAAAATTTTCCGGACCGAGGACCGGAAAAGTAGATAGTCTCATACAATTAGGATTGTAATTGCAAACAACTATATATATTGCATTAATGAGAAGACTGCAAAACTTTATCCCTTTAATTCTTGATCAAGAGGATGAACAATACTCATCGTGGGTTGAACTATTTCAAGTACATGCATGTGCTTACAACGTCCTTGATCACATCGATGTCACTACCCCCGTCGGCCCGACTCGACAATCCAACGTTGAAGCGGCTCGATGCAATCGTCAAACAATGAATATATGACACCATATCCAACGATATACTTTATACTATTATGAAGACATGTGCTTCGGCTCACGAATATGAATGAGGTTAGAGGAATTTTTCAAGACAACAAACATACACGTTTCATGTATCTGGAGGAACAATTTAACAACATCTTTCTTGAGAACTTTGCTAACATGTCAGACTATTGTAAACAATTAAAATTAGTTGATGATCAATTGTCTAATGTTGGTAATCCGATTTATGAAATAAAGATGGTTTTGCAACTCATTAATTTATCGAAAGGTGAGTACGATACACTTGCGACGATAATCCAACAAGATGATCCCCTCCCTAGCTTCAACAAGGTCCGGTCACAATTGTTATTGGAAGAGACTAGACGAGCCAAACAAGACGAACATAATCAGAATGTGTTGGTAGTTGATGCACCGTCGACCGCCATTGCACCCGTCGGACCACCGCAACACGTAAACCACCAAAATCAGTGCGGTGGCGGTGGTAAGGGCGAGGCCGCGACGGCAGAGGAAGAGGTCGTGTAGGCCGGTCTAGTTCCGGTGGACATCCATAGCAGGCCTAGTCCCCCTTCGCCGTGGGCCAGCCCAATGTCGTTTCCATACCCCAAAAATTAGGCCTCTCCCCTGTGCCCTTACCCAACCGCCCCGACCCAGCACACAGGTCCACATCCAACATAAAGCATAATGGCCCCTCCTCCAGGCCCACGCCACACGGGTCAATTGCACCAGCTCCACTTCGCTACGACCCAACAACAACAACAACAGACATAGTCTTATGACCCCTACCGAATTGGTCATGCCTATATCACTATGAATCTCCAGCAACCCGATGACATCTGATACATGGATACAGGTGCTACATCCCACCTCACTCGTGACTCTGGTAATCTCCTTCAACTATTTAATTTGAACAATTTTCAATTTATTTTGGTCGGAAATGGCAATCGCATTATAATTCAAGGCTATGACACCACTCAAACACCACCACCTTACCCTCTCTTTACCCTAAAATGTTATATATGCTCATAACATCATTACTTACGTACGGAGACCACTCTTACGAGATGCAATAGTGTGAGGTCCTATATAATTTCTCATCCAATTCCGCTGCAAGTGTCATCCACCAACCTTTCTAGCTACAATCTCTCCATCAACTTGGCACAGTAGACTCGGACACTCGGGAGCACCCGTTTTTAATTTTCTTAGAAGTCAGAATTTCATTCATTGTAATAAAGGGAAATTTACCCACACCTGCTACTCTTGTCCTTTAGAAAAGCATGTTAGACTTCATTTTCAATCTTCATTAATTATAACTTTTTCTCCCTTTGATATCATTCATGCGGATTTATGGACATCTTCCATTTTTAGCAACCCGGGTCACAAATATTATGTAGTGTTTTTGGATGATTTTTCTCATTTTTTGTGGGTTTATCCTCTAAAATATAAGTCCAAGTTTACTCAATTTTTCTTGAATTTCAAGCATATGTTAAATTCAATTTGAGAAAACCATCAAAATGTTTCAATGTGGTAATGATCATGAGTTTGACAATTTCTCCTTTCATAAATTTTGTGCGGACAATGACATGTTGTTTCGATTTTCTTATCCCCATACTTCACCTCAAAGTGGTAAAGCTGAAAGAATCTTGCGCACAATCAATAATAAGATCAGTACTATGCTCTTCCATGCTCCCCCTTATTTTGGGTCTACACACTGTACATGACAACATAACTTCTTAATATATTACCAACGCGTACTCTTCAAAACAAAGCTCCAACTGAAATTCTCTTCCATCGGATCCCTTCTTATGGTCACCTTCAGATTTTTGGTTGTCTGTGCTACCCGAATCTCGCCTCCACAGCCTTCACAAATTAGAACCTAGGACTACTCCTTGCATTTCTTGGGTTTCCCATCGAACCATAGGGGATACTTATGCTATGACTTGTCCACAAATAAAATACTAGTCTCTCTCCATGTCACATTCAAGGAGAATATTTTCCCATTTGCAAACGTCCGAAAATTTGAAGTCACTGACTATTGGCTTCCTTGGTGATTCAGACATTTCCCCTCTTATTATAAATGTAATACATGGAGCTAGGAGTCTGGCTCAATGCCCACTTCCCGTTTCAGCTTTCCCGTCGACCACCCCGTACCCACTGCACCCATCACTAACTCACTGCCCCACAATCCACTGAACCTGTCGACTACCCCACTGCCCCCGCCGACTACCCCTGCCCCCGTCACTGGCCCACTTCACCCGTTACTACCCCACTTCTCCCGTCACTATCCCATTGCCCCACAACCCACTACCTCCGTCACTGCCCCACAACCCACTGCCCATGTCTCTATTCCTACACACCGCTTGGAAACCCCTGCCCAACACAAGATTTTCAAACTGAAAGTACACTTTAACCTATCCACACAAACTATCTCACATCTATCTAAAAACCCAAATTTTTCCAAGCTAGATCCAAATTGGAATGCGGTCATGCGTACGAAATTTGATGCGCTCACTACACAGCACACTTGAGATCTTATCCCAAAACCAGCGGGGGTCAATGTGATTCATTGTATGTGGCTATATCATTACAAATTCAGAGACTGTGGTGAGCATGAACGCCATAAGGCGAGACTTGTGGAAAATGACATGGGGAAACAAATGGAGTTGATTGTGGTGAGACCTTCAGTCCAGTGGTTAAACTTGCCTTCATTCGTATTGTTTTGAGCATTGCTATGGTAAAGAACTAACCGATTCATCAACTTGATGTGATAAATGTGTTCTTATATGGGGATTTGAAAGAAACTGTCTATATGCATCAACCACCTAGCTTTGTGCATCCCTCAACATGTCTGTCGTCTTCAAAAATCACTATATGGCTTGAAACAAGCCCCGGGGATTGGTATGAGCGATTTTCCACCTACATCATGCAGATCGTATTCGTGTGTAGCTGATGCGCGTAATATGCACACACTTTAAACGCAAGTGCACGTTATCGTATCAAGTAGTATAGTCTTAGATAAGACCGAATATCGTCCTCTAGGATTAGGGTTCAAGTACCAACTATCTATTTTATAGTATCTATTTGGCGAATTAATACTTGATTGGTTGTTTATAACTAAGAATTTCAAAAGCTATTTAAATGTAAAGAATTACTTCAGATGTGATGAGAATAGGGCTTCTATGTATCCTTACTATCCGCTTATGTTACTTGTTAATGCATTACTTATGGTGTTCTTCTTTGAGAAAGCAGTTTACGAAATCGCTTTATACTCCCGTTAGGGTTATATAAACACTCAACCCCGTGATTGTTCCTTACCTAACTTTCACGATAAGGGTAACTCTATAGAGGATTAAGCACAAAACCTAGTTGACCGTCACGCACAATGCGCAAAATTAGGTTGTTAAGCCTCTCATCAACGCTTACAAATCTAATTGAGGTATTTTCATCCCCAATTCAAGACCGTCTACCCAACTTACAAAGATATTCACAATCCTCCTTTTCGTAACTGATTAGAAATCATATAGTGATAACTAGTTGTCAATTAGCTACCAAGAATTCAACTCAATTATTGGATAGATCTCTCAATAAGAATAATAACCATAAGCATGCATTACTTTATAACATAAGGTTCAAGAATTCAACATAGAAAGCCTATAAGAGAATTAGTTCCTAGCCATGAATATGACAAGAACTAATTCAAAGTTCATCATGCAAAAACAAATAAATAAAGGAAAGGAAAAGAAATTACTAAGCTAATGGTATCCAAACTCCAAGTCAAGAATCTTGAGTTGTGCAAGAAAGGGGACCCCAAAACCGCCAGGGTTCTCCTTATATAGTTTTAAAACGCCTCCTTCTTTTCCTTCCGTGCTCGCCCAAAATCCGCCAAAAGACCTAATTTTTCCGCGCGCCGCTGTGTCGGCGCGCGCTAAAGTTCTCGCAATACTTGGTTGTTTTGGCGCCGCGCCCGATATTCGCTGTTCGGTAGCGCGCGCTACGCAACTCCCGTGGCTTTCTGATGTTTAGCGCCGCGCTGCTTTCGTCTTCGAGAGCCAGGCGCAATCTTCTGCAGCCTTCTGAATAATAGCGCCGCTACCGCTTCGATCGCAGGAGGCGCGCAGTCCGATTTCACCTCGCTTGCCACTTTCTCCGCTACTCTAAGACTCCTCTTTTTCCTCTTTTCGCCTCCTTTTCCGCCATTTGGCCACTTTAGCCACTTTGACTCAAAAGAAAGAAAATCTATCCTAATACGACACTTTGTATGTACAAACGGACAAAAGACTAACTAGATCGACAAAAGGTGTATATAAAATACACCGATCAAATACCCCAACTTAACCTTTGCTCGCTCGAGCAAAAATAAAAAGAAAGAAATAAAATGACAGACTAATAAATAAGAAAATCAACAAAGAAAATAAACAGACTCCGCCATCGATCACTTTTCTCGCATTTAATGTTAACTAGAAAAACATGAAGGTTAGCGTAATAATACGCAGGAACATATAGCATGAAATTTTCAGCACACTAAACACATGAAGCTAAATATTTCGCAAACTCATATTCATCATGCTTAATGGAAGTCAATATACTAAATCATGCATATGAATTCAAGAATTCCTATGGAATGCTTACTTGCTATACTCCACTAATTCGGATATGCATAAAAGAGATCTTCGTGACTTTGAGGTTGTAATGTAGGCTTAGGTAGGGGTTGGTAAAGATGGGCATTTAGGCTCATTTTTCTGTACCATACGCCGTTGGCTTTTCAATTTTTCCCTTTTCTTTTGATTCTTTCCTTCACTTCAATTCTATCTTTCCCTCTTTGTTTTGGGAGAGTGAAGTGTATTATACTAACAGCACCCCCAAACTTAGGCTTTTGCCTCTTTCTTATTACTTTTCCATCGGTGCATCAAACTTGTTCACTCTTTTGTTTCTTCTTTTAACACAATGTACTCCACTTTGAAACTTTTTACTTATGGCACAATTTATGGAATATAGGTGTCAAAGAAAAGTTTCAATTTTTGGCTCAATGGGTCGACTAGTGGATATATTTTTAAAGTACAGATAGAAAAGAGGTAAGAATTGGCTATCAAAGAAATGCCCGAGTCATCTCCTAGCATGCATATCCTAATTATTTCGCCAAATAGCAAACAATCGCACATAGGTTTTCAATCATTTAGTATGCACAATTCAAGTATGAAACTCCAAATAGACAGATTTTGTGAGTTTTGGCATATCTAACCTAGGTGTTTAAATAGTTGCTACAATTCGCTACATTATTTTACCTTACTTCACTAGGTGTTTCTAGCAACTACAAAGATACATGATCTTTGACAGCAATTATGACTCAAAACGAAAAAAATTTGTGGTGACTCAAAATAAACATGAAACAAATAAAAGACTTAAATAAAACATAACATGACACACAAATAAAACTAAAACACAAAACACACCCCAAACTTAAATCACACATTGTCCCCAATGTGTGCAAGACTCAAAGACAATGAACGAAAATAGGATACTTACTGCACTTTGGCTAAAATGGTGGTGGTGGCGGTGGATAATGATCGACTATTGGTTGAACAAGGCACTCACTTCGTCGATTTGTTGCCTTGTTTCTTGCCGCCCTTGTACTAATGTTTGCAAGGTCTGCATCATCTCCTCCGATGTTGGTACAATTGTCCTCGTGGGCTCAAGGTTCTCGCTTTGTGGTTGGCCGTGGCCGGGTCTCGCTCATATTGAGCCCCTATTTCGTGCTCATCTTCATCCATGGTTGCCTCTGCCGCCACTTTGGTGGTGGTGCTCTTCGCCGCCTGGGCCGGGTGGGTCCGGAAAAGAGTGCACTATCCCATAGGACACCGGCACCGTTTTCTATGAAGTGTCGATTGGGTAGGATTGGGACCGCATTTATGCCGCATAAATTTGTGATAAGTGAGCCATGTCCCAACCCACTTGTCACCATCCTCGCTGATTTCTTCAATGCTCGCACTATTTCTTTCCCAACATCAATTTGCAGCTTTCATAATTCCATAAATCCGCCTTAATCGCCTTTCCGCACTCGTGAAGTGCGTGGATGGAATCACGCGGCATCGACAAAATACAAGCCTCGCCGCTTTGTTGAATTGGCACCGCCAGTGCTCGACCCATTTCTTCCTATCTCAAAAGCACCCGGTAGCTTATCGTGTTTGCAACTGATTCCGATGTGGTTGGTGCTTCTAGATCATGTTCTAAAGTGATTCCAATCACTTCCTTCTTCAACATCAACCGCCTTGAGATCTCGATTTATCGCGCTTTCGTTACTGCATATATCGCCCTCACGGCACCCCTTCGATTCTCTGCGAAAGTCATAGAATTCACGCACTATGTTGTATTCATCGGTACTATCTTCTCGTGATTTACAAATCTCTTCCATCCCCTTAGCTCAATCATAGCCCTGGATGGGCTCATAAACGCCTTTCTTCCCCATATGATCCCCTTTGGTAATCCATTCCCTTCTCGAATTACGTCCGTATCGCCTTTTGTATCTTTGGTAGGCTTGATAGCTCACAAACCTATTTTCATCAGATTGTGGGTCAGTAGATGTGAGCCTCTTCTCTTCCCGTGGCCATGGTTGGGGCTTTCAATTTTAAGTGCACAAATGTTTCCTATACACTCAACAACTAGCAATAAAACAACACCCCCAAACTTCAACAATGCCCACAACCTCCTTTTCTACTCTTTTCTCCAACTTCACAACAAACTTTTCAAAGGCCCAAACTATTTCAACTACAATACTCTTCCCAACTACTACTTCCTATAACTTCAAGAATGTGGATTCAAGAACAAAGATAGGGATTACCTTTGATGAGAAGATTCAAGCTTGTTCTTGTTTCAATTGTGGGTTGAGGCTATGGAATGGAGCTTTGTTGTTTGAGATAGTTGGGATTTTAGGAATCTAAGAGTTTAGGTTGTGGTTGGGTTGGATTTGTGGAGGATTTGTGAGAAAGTTTCAAATTTCGTGGGTTTTGGAGAGGAAGGTTAGGGTTTTGAAGTTGGAATTGGGAAAATCGATTTTTGGGCGTTTTAAGTTCGGATTCCCGCCGCGCTTTTAGCCGCGGCGCTTAAACTCCTCGGCCCATCGAATTTCACGCCGCGACCATATGGAGGCATGGCTATCTTGGCACATTTTTTCGATTTCACGCCGCGCCTCGCTTCCGGGCGCTTTTTAAACTTCAGACCTTTTCAGATATTTCGCGCATGCCTCGCTCTGAGCGCGGCGCTACCCGCTTTGCGAAATCTCGCTTTTCGCTTTATTTCGCACTGCCAATCCCATCACAAAACACAAGACTCCAAGACCGTGAGATCGTTTCGAGACAAAAATAAAATAAACTTAAAGATGTAAATTAAAATAACATAATTGAAAACGTTGGGTTGCTTCCCAACAAGCGTTGTCTTTAACGCCTTTTAATGGACGCAAGTTCCTTAGACTTACTAGCCCCGGGTGGATTAAGTCCCCAACTAATCCATTTCCGCCACATTTGGCGCTTCTTTTTCTCCTTTTCTTTTTAGCATTATCGGTAGTAGGAGTTCCTAACAATTACCTCATTTAGTGTCATCTCAAAGAAACCATGGTTGCTTTCTTGGCTCATCACTCTTTGGTTGCATTGCAATGGCTCACATGGGGTTTGGTGGTGTTGATTGCAAAACACCCACTTACGCTTGGCTCAACGACGTGTTTAAAGACTTTAAACACCATCTCTTCGTTCTCCACTCTTAGCGTTAGCTCTCCTCTTTCAACGTCAATCAAGGCTCTACCCGTTGCTAGGAATGGCCTCCCCAATATGATCGGGATTTCTGCATCTTCTTCCATATCCAGAATGAGGAAATCTGCAGGAAAGAAAAAATTTCCTACCTTCACAATCACATCCTCGATCTTCCCTCGTGGATGAACCACTGTCCTGTCGGCTAGTTGCAGACTCACAGTGGTGGGTTTGCTTCTCCTAACTCCAATCTTTTGAAAACTGATAGGGGCATCAAATTTATACTCGCCACAAATCACAAGCTGCTGTTGCAAGTCACCGCCCATGCATGGTAGTGTAAAGCTTCCAGTCCTTTAGCTTTGGTGGCAATTTCTTTTGTAAGATAGCACTACACTCTTACGTTAGTGCTACTATCTCATATTCGCTTTCCTCTTTTTCCCAAGATTTCTTTCATGAACTTGAAATAAGATGGCATCCGCTCCAAGCCTCTATAAGCGGTATGTTGATGTGCAACTTCTGAATACCTCAAGAATTTGGAAAATTGTTTATCGACCGCCTTCCTTTGTAATCTCTGGGGAAAGGAATCTTTCGTATACTCCTTCTCCGAGTTTTCTATCATCGGGCTAGGTTCACCACCTTATCTTTTTCTAACTCGCTTCCTCAACTATTGGTGAGGCATTGCTCCAATTGTTTTCCAACTTCTCAACCGCATCGCCTTACATTGCTCCTCGGATTTACCTCGATTGCTTGGCAATGTCCCCTGGCTCGATGTTTGCTGCTTTGCTATTTGCCCTACTGTGTTTCCAAGTTTCGAACGAGGATCTAGATTCGTTATAAAGCTGCGTGCGGGCGTTGCAAGTCTTGCCATGGCTTTAAGCTCATCCGGTTTTTCACGACCGGTGCATTGGTGAAATTGGTGGGGCTTGAGTGAAGGTTTGTTGATTCTGCATCTTGGTTCGCATCGCCCTATACCGATTCTGCCTCGATATTGGTTCTGCTGGCCTGCACGATTTTCTGCCCCGATCTCCTTTCCATGAGAAGTTTGGGTGATTCCTCCACCGGATTATAAGTGTTTGAGTAGGGTTGTTCTGTTGCCTCCGGTAGTTACCTCTTGCTGACACTCGCCGCTCCATTGGGATGTTGTTGGGATCCGTGAAGGACACCTATCAAATGTATGTGGGCCACATATCTCATGATTTTGCGGTTGCACAACATTCACCGACACGTATGTTCTTTGCAATTGTTTCGCTAGAAAGAGCCACTTGTGCGTTCAAAACAACAATAGCATCTACTTGTGGACTTCGCGGTTCTTCTCCCACTGGTTGCCCTCTCTTCAGTGACATGGTTGTTAGTGGCCATATCTTCTAATAACTCGTGGGCGTCGTGGGCTGTTTTCCTCATGAATGCTCCACCTGCGGCTGCATCTATGATGGTTCTGGTTGTACTGCTCAGCCCGTTGTAGAAAATATGAACCAAGTTCCACAACTCAATGCAATGGTGTGGACACTTCCTCTGTAGATCCTTGAATCTCTCCCATGCTTCATATAAGGACTTCCATCACTTGATAGAAGTTGTTCAACTCCTCTTAATTTCTTTGCTTTACAGGTGGAACGAACTTGGCTAGGAATTTCTGTGTCAGCTCGTGCCATGTGAATATCGAATCGGCTGGCAGGGAATTCAACCATACTTTTGCTCTATCCCTGAGTGAGAAGGGAAAGAGCCTCAATCTGACGGCATCATCAGTAACGCCGTTATATCTGAAAGTGGCACATAGCTCCAAGAAATTTGCTATGTGCATATGTGGATCCTCCGATGGCAGTCCTCCGAACTGCACTGTGTGCTGCACCATGCTCAGAATCGTTGGTTTTATCTCGAAATTGTTGGCTCCTATTGTAGGGAGCCTAATGCAAGTCTGTGCTCCATTCACTCTTGGTAGCACATAATCTCCCAGACTTATTTCTGGCTGGATTCGAACTCTATCCTCCATATCTATTGGCACTTGCTGAGGATCTCCTGGGTTAAGTTGATTTTCACCTAACCCTTCTCTCATCCTGTTATTGTTGGGAGCACCGTCCATTTCTATCAACGTTGCAATGGCCGATTCTTTCGCTCGCTTATGTGCTTTCTCAATTTCCGGATTGAAGGGAACAAGAGTGTCAGCTCCTCTTCTCCTTCGCATAAACTGATATCCTGAGAAAGATCAAAAACAAACAAAGAATCACGGCACCCTGATTTTCGTAGAAACTAAAAAAAATAAAAAAAATAAAAAATAAAAAAAATAAAAAATAAAATCCAAATTAGAAATTAAAAATAGATAATTTGATGTTGAACTATTGCCTAATCCCCGGCAACGGCGCCAAAAACTTGATGCGCGTAATATGCACACACTTTAAACGCAAGTGCACGTTATCGTATCAAGTAGTATAGTCTTAGATAAGACCGAATATCGCCCTCAGGATTAGGTTCAAGTACCAACTATCTATTTTATAGTATCTATTTGGCGAATTAATACTTGATTGGTTGTTTATAACTAAGAATTTCAAAAGCTATTTAAATGTAAAGAATTACTTCAGATGTGATGAGAATAGGGCTTCTATGTATCCTTACTATCCGCTTATGTTACTTGTTAATGCATTACTTATGGTGTTCTTCTTTTGGAGAAAGCGGTTTCTGAAATCGCTTTATACTCCCGTTAGGTTATATAAACACTCAACCCCAGATTGTTCCTTACCTAACTTTCACGATAAGGGTAACTCTATAGGAGGATTAAGCACAAAACCTAGTTGACCGTCACGCACAATGCGCAAAATTAGGGTTGTTAAGCCTCTCATCAACGCTTACAAATCTAATTGAGGTATTTTCATCCCCAATTCAAGACCGCCTACCCAACTTACAAAGATATTCACAATCCTCCTTTTCGTAACTGATTAGAAATCATATAGTGATAACTAGTTGTCAATTAGCTACCAAGAATTCAACTCAATTATTGGATAGATCTCTCAATAAGAATAATAACCATAAGCATGCATTACTTTATAACATAAGGTTCAAGAATTCAACATAGAAAGCCTTATAAGAGAATTAGTTCCTAGCCATGAATATGACAAGAACTAATTCAAAGTTCATCATGCAAAATCAAATAAATAAAGGAAAGGAAAAAGAAATTACTAAGCTAATGGTATCCAAACTCCAAGTCAAGAATCTTGAGTTGTGCAAGAAAGAGGGACCCCAAAACCGCCTAGGTTCTCCTTATATAGTTTTAAAACGCTCCTTCTTTTCCTTCCAGTGCCCGCCCAAAAATCCGTCAAAAGACCTAATTTTTCCGCGTCGCGGCCCTGTTCGCGCCGCGCCTAAAGTTCTGCAATACGGTTGTTTTGGCGCCGCGCCGATATTCGCTGTCGAGTAGCCATGGCCGCAACTCCCGTGGCTTTCGGATGTTTAGGCGCCGCGCCCTGCTTTCGTCTTCGAGGCGCGCCAATCTTCTGCAGCTTCTGAATAATAGCGCGCCAGCCGCTTCGATCGCAGGAGGCCGCGCAGTTCGATTTCACCTGCTTGCCACTTTCTCCGCTTTCACTCAAGACTCTCCTCTTTCCTCTTTTCGCTCCTTTTCCGCCATTTGGCCACTTTAGCCACTTTGACTCAAAAGAAAGAAAATCTATCCTAATACGACACTTTGTATGTACAAAACGGGACAAAAGACTAACTAGACTGACTCAAAAGGTGTATATAAAATACACCGATCAGTAGCAAAAGTGATAATTCACTTTTTATTTTTCATCGAGGTAATGACACTGCATACCTTTTGCTATATGTTGATGACATTGTCCTGACTGCCTCCTGACCCTCCTCTGATGTGCTGAAAAATGAGATCATCACTTTGCTCTAATTTGAATTTGCCATGACAGATTTGGGTAAGTTGAGTTATTTCTTGGAGATTTTCATGACCAGATCCGAGAATGCAATGTCCATGTGTCAACGTATGTATGCCGAAAAGATTGTTTACAGGGCTAAAATGACAAACTACAAGATCATGTCTACTTCAGTTGAATCGAAGTCGAAGCTCAACGCCAGGAGATCCGGTGCTTGATATTTCTCTTTATAAGAGTCTCGCTGGTACACTTCAGTATCTTACCTTACTAGGCTCGATATTTCCTATGTTGGTCAACATGTGTGTTTTGTTCATGCATGCTTCCAGGGAGCCTCACTTTACCGCTCTTAAACGTATCATTCGCTACATTAGGGGTACTCTTGACTATGGATTACACCTTTATCCATTTACATCGATCAGACTGATATCTTATATGGATGTCGATTGGGGTGGCTGTCCCGACACACGTCGATCTACTTCCATCTATTGTGTATTTTGGGTGATAGCCTCATTTTTTGGTTTGCAAAATGGAAAGCCACACTTTCCCGTTCGAGTGCAGAAGCAGAATAAAGAGGCGTTGCGAATGTTGTTGGCTCAAAAACCTCATTCTAGAGCTTCATTATCCCTTACGTAAGGCATTTATTATCTATTGTGATAATGTATCTGTTGTCTACTTGTCTCATAACCCGGTTCAACATCAGCTAGCGAACCAAACATATTGAGATGGATATTCATTTTGTTCGTGAGAAAGTTGTCATGAGTCATGTCCGGGTGTTACATGTTCCTTCTTCCTATCAGTATATATTTACTAAGAAACTTCCTCGGCATCTATTCCTTAACTTCAGATTCAGTCTGAGTGTCCGACCTCCTCCGACTCCGATTGAGGGGGTGTGATAGAGAATACATTTATATTCTCCATATATTATGTAATTATTATTTTGGTGTATATGTAAAGTATATATTATCATACAATTAGGATTGTAATTGTAAACAACTATATATTGCATTAATGAAAAGACCACACGTTGTGTGATTTCACTGGGTATGTTATTGTTGTTGTTGAGAAGAATCAAAACAAGGAGAATTACATAATTATACAATTTATATATGAAAAGATTCGATCATTCTATTTTTTTTAGAATTAAAAGTTCTTTTACTTCAAAATTTACTTTTGAAATTATATTATAAAATTACACTAAATATATTGTTACTTCAAAATCATCTCTTCTCTAAATGCCTATCCCTGAATCTTCTACCTCCACAAATCACACCACCACGTTGTCATCCTCTTTTCATCCATCCCTAACTGTTACAAATATCAAGAACTCTATTTCCATTCTTATTGATCAAGAAAATAGTCAGTATTCTCCCTGGGTTGAACTGTTTCGTAATTATGCATGTCTCTATAACGTGCTTGATCACATCAATGACACCACAACCCTTGAGTTATGGAACCGCTTGGAGGAAATCTTTCAAGATAATAAGCACACTCGTGCAGTGTATTTGGAGGAACAGTTTAACAATACACGCCTTGAAAATTTCTCCAACATGACTGAGTACTGCAGACAGTTGAAACTCCTGGCGGATCAACTCTCCAACGTTGACACGCCTGTCTCGGACACTAAATTGGTGTTGCAATTAATTGCAGGTCTCCCCAAAGGTGACTATGATACGTTAGCCTCCATAATTCAACAGGCAGATCCGCTTCCCAGTTTTAACAAAGCTCGCTCACAGTTGTTGCTCGAAGAAACTTGACGTGCAAGGTGACGAGCACAATCGTAAGGAGTTAGTTGTCAAACGCGCCTCAAGATCCAACGCCGTAAAACTCTCAACCGCAGTAGGACGCGCGCGGCCGCGCAGAGAGGTCGCGGTCGTGGCGGTCGCGACAGCAAGAACAACGATATCCACAGACCGATTCAGCCGCAACGCCCCAAAGAAGATCCATATATGGCCGCGGTGCCGCCGCCGTTTCAGTACCAGCGACCCTTTCACCAGTTCTCCCATCACGGTGTGTTGGGACCTGCTCCAGCCACTAGGCAAGTCCAGTACCCGCAGCTGGCCCACTTCATGCACGATCATTTTCAGTAGCCCTCATCCAGCATGACACCCATCGAAGTTAGGTCGCCTTTTGCGCCTCAACATGCAATGACCTAACAACAATCGGGTACATGGACTCGGCCACAGCATGGCATCACGTTGATGGAGGCCTGCATCGATCTACCTGCATCGCAGTAATATTCTCAAACCGCTTGGTTTAAAGCATCCTCAATTGTGATACTGGTAGTGGTCACCACATTCCAGTAAAGGGTTTTGGTACATCATATACACCACCTCCTAATCCATTCCCACTTCAAAATACCCTATATACCCCACATGTAATTAAGAATCTAATATCTATCCGTAAATTCACTCGTAATAATTCTGTCTCTGTTGATTTTAACCTTTTGGTTTCACTGTAAAAGATCTCCATACGGGGATACCTTTTACGAGATGCAATAGCACGGGAGATCTATATCCATTCACTCCCACCTCCGCTGCCAGAACTAGCTCCCTCGTCTCTCTAGCGGCCATTTCTTCTTCAATATGACATAATAGGCTTGGTCCTCCATGAGCTCCAGTTTTTAGTTTTCTTAGAGGCAATAATTTCATTACTTGTAATGGAAAGCTTGCCCAAAACTGCATTTCTTGTTCTTTAGGCAAACATACTCGTCTTCCATTTAAATCATCTACTAGTGTTACTTTTGCACTTTTTGATATTATACATGTCGATTTATGGACATCACCTGTTGCTAGGGGTGGCAGGTGGGTTGTTTGGGCTGAAGTTGGGCGGGTCAAGATGGGCTGAAGTTCTAGATGGGCCAATGTCCAACCAGCCCAAAACTTACATGGGCTAAATGATGGGTCATAACCTAAATTGCCCAACTTGACCCATTTTTTTTACAAATTTCAAACTTACCTTCTATGATGTTATTTTATTTTGTATGATATTTGATTTTTCCAGATCTTTATTTTTAAAATAAGAATAATATTTTTAAGAATTTTTTTATTTTTTATAAAAGCAAAAAAATATAAAATATAAATTTGAGGATGAGGTAAAGGTGGAATGGGTAGGTGTGGATAGGAGCGGAGTAAGAAAAAAATTCATATTTTTTATAAATTATTTATTAAAGTAATAAAATATAAAATATAAATTTGAGAATGGGGTGAGGGTATGGCTGTTATTGGTCCGGATACACCCGAGAACCATCCGAGAACCGGACCGAAATATCCGGACCGAAAAGTTAATGGTTCGGATCCGAGTATCAGACATAAAGATCCGGTCTGGAAACCAGGTCTAATTACCCGATAATTTATATGTTATCAGTCCCTGTCTGATACCCTTAGAATAGTTTGGGAATTGGGATGATGAATTCAGTGCGATAATGGTCGTGAATTCAATAACTCTATGTTTCACCGGTTTTATACCAATAATGGCATGATCTTTCGCTTCTCCTGCCCCCACACCTCCTCACAAAACGGTAAAGTTGAAAGAATCATCCGCACTATTAACAATATGATTCACACTCTTTTGATTCATGTCTCCCTACCTCCATCTTTTTGGGTCTATGCTGCTAAAATGTCAGAATACGTTTTAAATATTCTCCCAACTAGCACCCTTCACAATATGACCCCTAGCGAAATTCTCTATCATAGAGTCCATCTTATGATCATCTTCGAATATTCGGTTGTCTATGATATCCTAACCTTGCATCTACTATCCCTCACAAACTAGCCTCCGGTCCACTCCTTGTATTTACCTAGGCTTCCCGCCAAACCATAGGGGCTATCTATGCTATGACTTTTCCACTCGTCAGATCCACATCTCTCGTCACGTCACATTCGATGAGACTACATTTCCGTTTTCGAATCTTAAAAAGTTCCAAAAACCGGATTACTCTTTTCTTGACGAGCCTGTCATCTGTCTCATTATCCTAAGTCAACTAGAGCATAGCAGTTCTTCTTCAGCGTCAGCGCCGCGTCCCCATGGGTCAGCGCCACGGCGCCATAACTTCTACGAACAGGTCTCTGATTCACCGTCGACAGCGCCGCGGCCCAATGCTGAGGAGCCACGGCGCCAAAACATTAAAGATGTTTGTCAGTCCTCCAAAGACCGCGACAACGATCACGGCCACGGCCGACGGCAATTCCTCCAAATAGCAGTGTCTACTCCGACGGCTGTCCCTCCTTCTTCGTATCCAACAAATCCCTCTGCCTTGGAACCTCCCACTATCCCCACTCACCAAATGGAAACTCGTGCAAAATATGGAATCTTCAAACTCAAAGTCAAATTTAACTTGTCTGCCCAAACCATTTCACCAATTCCCAAAATCCCTATATTGGCCAAACAAGACCCTAATTGTAATGCGGCTATGACTTGTGGCTAATGGCACAAATCTGCAGGAGGACATTGATTGTGGTGAGATCTTCAGCCCGGTTGTCAAACCGGCTACCATCCGCACAGTTTTGAGCATTGTCATGGGCAAACACTGGCCGATCCATTAGCTTGATGTGAAGAATGCATTCTTACATGGGGATCTGAGAGAGACAGTCTACATGCATCAGCCGCCAGGGTTCACCCATCCAGCAGTTTCTCACTATGTATGCCGTCTCCGTAAGTCACTATATGGCCTGAAACATGCCCCCCGTGCGTGGTATGATCATTTTGCCAGGTATATCTTGCAGATTGAGTTTGTATGCAACAAGAGTGATACATCACTTTTCATTTTTCATCGAGGTAGTAGAACTGCTTATTACTTTACGTGGATGACATTGTTCTTACTGCCTCCTCCGACGGATTGAAAAATGAGATTATTGTCTTGCTTAAGTCCGAATTTACAATGACTGATTTGGGGAAGCTGAGTTACTTTTTGGGAATATCAGTGACCAGGTCTGCCAATCATATGTTCTTGTGTCAGCGTAAGTATGTAGAAGAGATTGTGGACAGGGCTAAGATGACGAACTGCAAATAGGTGCCTACTCTAGTTGATTCCAAATCTAAGCTCAGTGCCATGGATGGTGCTCCTGTCTCTGATCCTACTCTGTATAGGAGTCTTGCAGGTGCCCTTCAGTATCTCACCTTCACCAGGCCAGACATAGCTTATGTTGTTCAGTAGGTGTGCTTATTCATGCATGCCCCCAGAGAGTCTCATTTCACTGCTCTTAAGCGTATCAATACATTAAGGGCACTCTTGATTATGGTTTTCACCTATACCCCTCTGCACCAAACAGGTTGTTTTCATATACGGATGCAGATTTGGCAGGGTGTTCGAACACGCGACGCTCCACTTCCGGCTTTTGTGTTTTTTAGGGGATAATCTGATTTCTTGGTCTGCCAAGCGACAAACTACCCTATCTCGCTCCAGTGCCGAGGCTGAGTACAGAGGCGTTGGAAATGTAGTAGCTAAGATTTGTTGGCTCAGAAATTTACTATTAGAACTTCAGTGTCCTTTGCGTCAGGCATCTATTGTGTACTGTGATAACATCTCTGCCATCTATCTGCCTCATAATCCGGTTAAACATCAGCGAACCAAATACATTGAGATAGACCTACACTTTGTTCGTGAGAAAGTTGCACTAGGCCATGTCAGAGTGTTACATGTTCCATCATCCTATCAGTATGCAAATATATTTACCAAAGGACTTCCCAGACAGTTATTTCTTGACTTCAAATCCAGTCTCAGCGTCCGACCTCCTTCCGCTCCGACAGAGGGGGTGTGTAAACGTGTATATGAGAAACATAATATTCCATATCCATAATTAGAATATTTCCATATATTGCGGATTCTTCTTTTGTATAGGCTTAGGATTCCTATTGTATAAGGATTGAATATTGTACTTTATATATATTTTAATATTGATGAAAAGACTTTCTAAAGATGATTAATATTATCTTACTTTGAAGTTGTAAGTTCGGCACAATACGAATCATTGAACCAAAATACAGGATGTAACTTAATTCATGCAAGTGACATACTATTATTCTAGTAAATTGGTTGCCAATAAGTTTGACCAGTAAAATGGGAGCCCACGTCCTGCTTGCATGATTCATCGTTCATGCATGGAAAATATTAGTAATGTCTTTGATGATTAACAAATTAGTATTATGGCGAATTATTAATTTATGATGGATTGGACATAAGTAGCAATTATTAATTCCAGAAAGATACAAGTAGGGAAATGTCCTTCATACCTGTTCCATCGTCGAGTTCATTAAAAAATAGTAGTAATGAAACTATGCATAGCATAATAAAAATATTTTATCTCCTTTGTTTCTGTATGAAAAGAGTTTCAGTGTTTTATGGTTTGACCCAACTCATAAGTTTGATTTATATTATTTATTAGAGTATTACAATAAGTTTCAGTATTATTTGTTTGACTCAACGTTTAAGTTTTATTTAATCATTTAATCTTCCTCACGATGTGTGCATTTAAATTCCTAGACTTTTTTTCAAAATTTTAACAATAATAAATAAATTATATAGTGTACAATAAAAATTCTTATAAAAATAATATGTACATATATAGCAGGTCGACACCACTTGTAAACAATTAATTCAAAGAAGCATTCATCTATTTTATTTTATGTGGCATTACTTATCTTTAGTATTCGAAATATTTTTTTATTTAAAATAAATCTATTTTTGAATTTTTAATTTTACCTTTGATAACATGATTCTATAGACACATAAATCTAATAACATGCTTAAGATCATAAAGTTTAATTTATTTATTTTTTTCTTAAATTTATTGCCCAATTAATAAGTCGACATAAAATAAAAGAGATGCAACATAATTTATATGGAAAATTAACCTTAATTGGAATTTAAACTTAAAAGATGGCCTTCGTGACGTAAATATTTTTGGAACAAGAACATAAATGACCATCCAAGTGAAACTATTGATACCGGATGACCCAAGAAGCTTAAAGACATTTTTAGCCTTTTCAAAATTATTCCATTTTTTCAACTAATTTCAGCATATGTATAGAAATTGTATCACTGTTGTATAGATGTATCACTATTATATATGTATAGAAAATGTATCACTGTTGTATAGAGTATGTATACATACAATATATATATAAATATATCATTTTTATATAATCAACATATCACATTAACTATATACATACTATACAATTATTATACACATATTATACATATTTTGATAGAACACAGTCCAAAAATTTGGGTGCTTTTTCTTTTTATTAGTGACCACAAAATATTTTTTCCATTAGACATAAAACATAATTTCCCCCTTTTTTCCTTAAATAATGGAATAAAAAGATTATGACGTGTAAAATCATGAACTCTAAGCCCGCCGCCATAATCCCTGAAAACCCCCATATAGCTGAAGTAATAGGGTTGAAAATTCGTTATGAATTGGATCAAAATAGCTGACAATATTATAAGGTCATTCTTGTCATTTCATGCATACCATGCTGACGTGGGGCCATGCAGAAAGTTTCTGCTTACGTGTCACCGTCTTCGATGACGTGGAAAACTCTGACTCGACACATCATGCATATATGCAGAGTTGGCTATTTGTGTAAATTATATGGGGTCCACACTTGCTCAGTTGAAAACTTGTATGGCTGTATTGGTCCTTTTAATACACGTTTGATACGCCAGACATTGCATCAGACGGACAAAAATAATAATAACGCTTTTTAAGATCGAATCGCATTTATTTCTAAAAATAGTACACTTTAACTGTCATTTTTGAGATTTATCTCTGCCCCCCTGTACTGTTCCAAAAAAAATAGTCTATTATATATTAATACTGTCAATTATATATTAATACAGTCAAATTCATTACAATATAATATAATTTATATAAAATTATACCATTCAGTGACGTACCAAACGAACCCTATTGGTATTGGATATTGTATGTACCATCTGAGTTCTGACTCTATTTGGGGTTAAATGACAATCATCATTTTTTACTTTTTTGTACTAAATTTTGAAAAGGTGAAAAATCTAGTGAAAAAGTGAAAAAATTATGGTACTGTTACAACAAATAATAGTAATATTTGGAGAGAGTGGTTTCTTTTGGATTTTTTTGGGTCCAAAAATACCTCACAATATATTTAAATGGGAAAAAAATTCAAATCTGTCATCGAATGATTGAAGATTGAAAATGACTTATTCACGTGATTCTTCAATAATTTGGCTCATTTATGTCGTTGTCGTTATCAAAATGATTCATCCATGTCATTTTTCATCAACGCCTGTTTTACAATATCTTTTTTCATTAACATCGGCGTTAATGAAAAACGATATAGATGAGCCATTTTAATAGCGACAATGACTTAAATGATCTATTTTGATAACGACAATGACATAAATAAGCAAAACTATTAACGAGTAGCATAAATGCATCATTTTAAATAGTTCGATGACATGTTTGATCTTTTGCCCTATTTAAATTTGAACGGTTTAGACTCAATTTAGTGGGCGTTTGAAAATAAGAATTGTGAATTTAGCAAAAAAAAATAGTAGTATTTGCTTTCAAGTTAAAAATGGTAGTCAGAAATTGGAATTGTGTTTGGATATAATTAATACAGGAGTTATTTTTTGTATTTTTGTGAATGATTTGCATTGAAAATAGCCTTTAGAGTTTTTAGAATTCCAAAAAATTATACTAAACATTCTATATCCAAATAATTTTATAAATAATATTTCACAAAAAAGCAAAAACTATCCATGGCCAAACGTGCAATTATAAAGTACAAACTAGACATGAATCTTATGTCTTTCGTGTGTGTGTGTGTGTGTTTCTTTTGGTTTTGGTTATGAATATTTTCCTTGAAATATAATTAAGCCCCTATGCGGCCCAATTGTAGATATTTTGTTTGCATGGATCAATTTTGTTGTTCATACTTCATGGTAAAATACGATTGGGAAAACCACAGGAGTTTAGGGTTTAATAGTATTTTTTGTTATCAGAATAGAATCAGAGGTAGTGGTCACGGTGGCATGTTAATATATTATATATATATAAGTGTATATGTAAAGTTACAAAACAAGTTGAGCAACTTTTATATAGCTATACATTATATGTACATTATTTATACGCGGTAATTTTAGTTGATTTTGTGTGTTTATACATGATTATACAAAATATATATTACATATACAAAGTATATTATATTTATATATAGTTATACAGAATATATATATTATCTATACACCGATGATAACACGGGACTTTGTAGTTTGTACTATGAAAAAATAATATAGTACATATTTATTACTATTTTTAAAAATTTCAGTGGACCTTTTACTTTGAAAAAAGAAGATATTTTTATTGAATTTCAGTGTACTTCAGTGATTTCAAGCATGCTATTGGTTGCTTAAAACATGGAAAATGGTTTTAATTAAGAGGTAGTTAGCTGTTTAAATTTTTTTAGGTATGCGCGAGCTGCCATTTCTGTTGTAAATATATAGTGGGCTATAACGGATGCAATTAGATGAGCGGCATGTATATATGGGTAACTACCCATAGAATTTGCTCAATATCATTTTGGTAAAAGTTTATATTTACATCTAATTCTTACAAATTTGGAAAGATAATGCAGACATCTTACTTAAGAGAGTACTTGCACTGCTTGGCGAGTATAGGAAGAGTCTGTGCTGCATGTCTTATGTGATTGTCGTTGGATAAGTGTACAAAGGTTTCATGAGGTGCAAAGCAGGCTATTATTATTAAAGAGTAGTTGGAGTTAGTAATATGGTTAGCCAAATTAGTTAGATGATTAATTAGATGTTTTGAAAAGTTTACTTTTAAATATTTTTGTGATGTAGTGATAATGTGTATATACACACTGTATAGGCACATTGTACATTTTAACACTTCATATTGGATATTTCTCATCTGCTCATTCTTACGAGCACAAAACATCTCTCTCTTGTCATTTCTCTCTCTTTTCATTTTTTTGGTTCATTCTCTCTACCTATTCCATTCCAGTTTGTTCATACGATTATCCACATAAATCTCACACCAGCTGTTGATTTGGTGGAGTTCTACATGGTATCAGATCCTGGTACAACACCTGGTACAACATAGATCGAAATCCAGCAATATGCAGTGAGAATTGAAGATTGCGAGATTGATGTAGCAAAGATCGAATTCAGGCACAAATTTGAAGAATTCAAACACATGAAGTGAGGAATTCGAAGGAGGATCTATATAATTGAAGGAGAATTCGAAGGAAAGGAGAATTCGAAGGAAAGGAGAAATCGAAGGAGGATTTGTAATGATGGATGCAGTCGCGATGACAGTGACGATTGATCACAATCATCCTCTGTACCTGTTTCCATCTGATGCGCCTGGATCTTTATCGGCTGGGATAGTATTGACTGGGATGGACAATTACACCTTATGGAGTAGGACAATGAAGTTGGCTCTACTAGGCAAAAACAAAATGGGATTTATAAATGGTACATTGAAGAGGGAAGATTTTAATGGAGAACTGGTTAATCTCTGGGATATATGTAATGCGATTGTAGTGTCGTGGTTAATGGGGAACGTGAGTAAGGAATTACTCACTGGAATGCTCTTCAATTCTGATTCCTATGTGATATGGGAAGATTTGAAGGATAGGTTTGATAAAATCAATAGCTTAAGGGCTTTTCTATTGCACAAGGAGATTGTTTCATTGAGGCAAGGATCACTGTCAGTTTCAATGTATTATTCGAAACTGAAGGATCATTGGGATGAATACGATTCAATCATACCACCATCTTGTTGTCCTAAGTCGAAGGAGTTTGTAGATCATTTGCAGTTCCAGAGGATGTTGCAATTTTTAATGGGACTCAATGATAATTATAGCCAAGCTAGGAGCCAAGTGTTGATGATGCAATACTTACCAAATCTGAATCAAGTTTATGCCGTGATAAACCAGGAGGAAAGTCAAAAGATGATGCAGGACATGATGAAACCAGTGGCTATGTTCACAGCAAGGAACATAAATGGAGGAATTCCAGGTCACAGTGGAGGTGTTCCAGGTCATGGAAATGGAGGAGGTGCTTCAGGGCATGGAACTGGAGGTGTTCCAAGGCAAAGGAAACCATATAATCCCAATGCGATATGTGATTTTTTCCATGTGAAGGGACATTTCAGGCTAGACTGTTTTAAGCTAATGAAATATGATTATTGTCTAAAAATTGGACATGTGCAGGATGCTTGTTACAGGTTACATGGTTATCCTGAAAATTTCAAAGACTAAAATAAAAGGCAAATATGGTGACTGGATCATTTGAGGACACTGGTCAGGGAAGTCTTATGCCAGTTGAACAGATGCAACAGCAGCAAGGATACCACCATCAGAACTATCAAAGTGCAGCAGAGAAGTTTACCCCAAGCCAGCACCAGCAACTTCTCAATATGCTTGACAGCAAAGGGAATGGAAATTCTAGTGCAAATATGACAGGTATATCAAATTTCAATATAAAAACAATATTGAAATGGATCATAGAATCAGGGGTAACAAACCATATGATTAGAAGTGATAAATTCCTGAAAAATAAGTGGTTGGCAGATAATGCAGGAAATGTTCAATTACCAACAGGGGAATCTACCAAAATCTCACACATTGGGGATTATCATCTAGGAAGAGGTGAGGTCCTTAAGAATGTGCTGTGTGTTCTAGAGTTTAGGTTCAACCTCATGTCAGTTTCCAAAGTGACAAAAGAATTGCATTACAGTGTCTCATTTTTTCCAACATGTTGTGTATTTCAGGATCTCTCATATGGGAGGGTGAGAGAGATTGGTAGTGAGGAGGAAGGATTATACATACTTACTATGGACACATAGAATAAAGAAGCAGAGTTTAATAAGTGTTTGGCAGCAGTGCAGCAGGTGGACACAGTCACATGACATCACAGGCTATGCCACATACCTGTAACTGTGATGAGGAAGATACCAAGTCTTAAGAATAATAGTTTGGTTTTGAATAATTGTGAGGTGTTTTCATTAGCTAGACAAACTAGAGTTTCATTTCCTATAAACAATAGTAGAAGAACAGGACCATTCCAATTGCTACACATGGATGTATGGGGACCTTATAAGGTTGAAACATATAATGGAATGAGATACTTTTTAACTATTGTGGATGACTACTCTAGATGGACATGAGTCTTTTTATTAAGGTTGAAGTCAGATGTAAGTACAGTGCTTAAACATTTTTTTACTGCAGTTCCAGTTCAGTTTAATATGAAGATAAAAAGAGTTAGATCAGACAATGAGACATAATTTTTTAACCAACACTGTAGGGAGTTGTTCTTATCTCATGGTGTGACACATGGAAGCTCTTGTCTATACACACCACAACAAAATGGTGTGGTGGAAAGAAAACATAGACATTTACTTGAGATAGCTAGAGCCATAAAATTTCAATCTAATCAACCAGATAAATTCTGGGGATTTTGTATTGAGATTGTTGCATATGTTATAAACAGGATACCTCTGTCAGTAATAGGAGATAAATCCTCTTATGAACTATTATACAATAAGGTGCCCTCACTGTCATATTTCAGAGTCATAGGCTGCTTGTGTTTTGCCATTATTTTAAATAGACAGGACAAGTTTGGTCCTAGGGCAGTGAAGGTTGTCTTGCTTAGATATGGGACTTCACATAAAGGCTATAAGCTGTTTGACATGGAGAATGGGACAGTTTTTATGAGTAGAGATGTGGTATTCATGGAATCAGTCTTTCCCTTCCAAAATAACACTGAAGATATGCCTGGTTTTATGAGATCACATGAACATTTTTGTTATGATGATCTAATATATCAGCATAGTGTAGCAGTGACTAACACACCAGTTGAGAATGCAGGTAGAAGTCCAGATGGTGATGGGGTTCCATCTGCTATAGTCCACAGCCCAACAAATCAACTTGAGAATTTGCCACATGAAGAAGATTCATCTGATGTCAGGAGATCTACAAGAGCTAGTAGACCACCCATATGGCACAAGGATTATGTTATCAAACATGGCTCCACTAGGTGTTTATACTCTATATCTGCTGGAGTTGATTATGAAGGCCTTTCACCTGTGTATCAGGAGTTTGTGGCAAAAATGTCAACTGATATTGAACCATGTAGCTACTCAGATACTGCGACAGACAAGAAGTAGATAGAAGTAATGCAGAATGAGATTCAAGCACTGAAAGACAATGGAACCTGGGAACTGGTTGATCTTCCCAAAGGAAAGAAGGTTATTGGATGTAGGTGGGTATATAAGATCAAATTAAAAGCATCAGATGAAGTAGAAAGATTCAAGACTAGACTGGTTGTCAAAGGGTATAATCAGAAAGAGGGCTTGTATTATCAAGAAACTTTCTCACCTGTGGTTAAAATGACCACTGTGAGGGCAATATTATCTGTTGCAGCTGCTAATCACTGGAGTATCCAACAAATGGATGTGTATAATGCCTTCTTGCATGGAGCTCTTTATGAAGAAGTGTATATGACTCTCCCTGAGGGTTTCAACACTGCTGAAAAATAGAAGAAGGTGTGTAAATTGGTGAAGTCTCTATATGGTCTGAAACAAGCCTCTAGAAAATAGAACATTAAACTCACATCAGCACTAATCTATTATGGTTTTGTTCAGAGCCACAAAGATTACTCTTTATTTACTAAAAAGGAGGAGAATGGTAAAATATTTGTGGTTCTTGGCTATGTTGATGACCTCTTCATCACTGGGAATGACATAACTCTGATACAACATACCAAGGGTATACTTCAGTCATCCTTTAAGATCAAAGATTTAGGAGACCTTAGATACTTCCTTGGGATAGAGTTTGTAAGAGGTTCTCAGGGCATTCTCATGCATCAAAGGAAATATGCTTTGGAGCTAATATCTGATATGGGATTAGCAGGTGCTAAGAGTGCTTCCTCACCCATGGAGATGAATCAGAAACTTACAACAATACATTATGATGAGTCCATTGCTTCAGAGACCACTCTGGATACTGCAAGTACTATAAAATCAGCACAGCTACTTGATGAATTATTGGCAGATCCCGGTGTATATATGAGGTTGATTGGTAGGCTGCTCTATCTCACCAACACTAGACCTGATGTATCATTTGTTGTACAATGTCTAAGACAATTCAGGCAGGCTTCAAAATCCTCACACATGGAGGCTGGCTTGAGACTGGTTAGATATATTAAAAATGCACCAGGTTCTGGAATTCTTCTGTCGACTTGCAGAACTGCTCAACTCCATGTATTATGTGATGCTGATTGGGGGTCGTGTGTGAATAGCAGGAGGTCTATCACTGGATATCTTGTGAAGTTTGGAGAGTCACCTGTTTCCTGGACTTACTGTCTCAAGAAGTTTAACAGAAGCTGAATATAGAGCCATGGCTGCTTCAGTTGCAGAAGTAGTATGGTTAACATGTTTATACAAAGAGCTTGGAGTTGATGTTTTCACTGACAGCAAGTCAGCACTTCAAATTGCTGCCAACCCTGTCTTCCATGAGAGAACAAAACACATCGATATCGACTGTCATTTCATACGAGAGAATATTCAGGAATGTCTCATTTTTCCTACTTATTTGTCCTCTGCAGAACAACCTACTGATCTGCTCACTAAAGCTCTTGGCATTGCTCATCATGGTCGATTGGTGTCCAAGCTAGGCATGAAGAACATATTCATATCACCTAGCTTGAGGAGGATGTAGAAATATTGGACAAGTGTACAAAATCTTGCTTGGTTTAGGCAGGTAAGTGTTAAGAGACTCTCATTTTTGTTCTAGGTTTTCTTTATTCGCCGGCGCCGGCCTTCCTGCTCCCAAAGCCGAGGTATCAGAGTGCAGCCTCCCGCCAAGGTCGCTTTGTTTGGGAAGACGTGTTCTTGTTGTTTTCTTGCTGCTGCGGCCCCCGCTTCCATAATAGACTTTGAAACCTCGCCTTTCCTTTCGATGTCCGATCCCGAATAAGTTCCATAAGGTGCAAAGTAGGCTATTATTATTAAAGAGTAGTTGGAGTTAGTAATATGGTTAGCCAAGTTAGTTAGATTGTTAATTAGATATTTTGAGAAGTTTACTTTTAGATATTTTTGTAATGTAGTGATAATGTGTATATATACACTGTATAGGCACATTGTACCTTTTAACACTTCATATTGGATATTTCTCATCTGCTCATTCTTACGAGCACAGAACATCTCTCTCTTGTCATTTCTTTCTCTTTTCATTTCTTTGGTTCATTCTCTCTACCTATTCCATTCCAGTTTGTTCATATGATTATCCACATAAATCTCACACCAGCTGCTGATCTGGTGGAGTTCTACAACTGTATTATCTGAATTCACATTCTTGATCCAAAAGACATGTCTTGGTTCTTTGCTGTTGATGTCCATGAATGACTTATTGACAATTTAATGCCTAAATTCAAGGGAGCTACAGATAATGATTGGAGAATTTTCTTTGCATACACCTACTGAAAAAATTGAATTTGATTAAATAATGCTCTTTTTCAAAATGAGTATCTTTTGGTGGACAAAAAATAACAACTCTTATTAGAATGTTTTGAGCTTGTGCTACTTCTTGGCATTCCTTGAAGAATATTGGGAATGTATCTAATTTACAATAAACATGTCATTTCGCTCGACTGGGATCACCTTCTAGTGGTGGGTAGGTGGGTGGCTTTGAACACAGATGGAGCTCTTTGAAGGAGTATTTTGATGGGGACTGCATGCGGTATTTCATGATTTTAATAACAGATGGCTTGGAGATGTTACAGTCAAGATTGGAGTTTATGCATCATTTAGAGCAGAACTATAGGGAGTTCTAACTGGCATTCAGGAAGCCTGCGATAGGGAGTGGTATCGTATTGCCTTGCAAATTGGTAATGCTAGTATAGTTCATGTGCTACAGGCTGGAAAAATTGTTCTTCATTCAAGTGGTGATATTGTCAACCGCATTCGTCAACTCTTTAGCTAGGAACTGGGTGGTCTCTATTGTCCATATTTACATGAAAGCTAATTCGGTAGTTGGTGGCTTAATGAATTTGACGTTTAGTTAAGAGTCTCGCTTTAAATGACATTCACACGTGCCTTTTTCACGTGTTGCATGAGATGTTGTTGGATCTCATTTCCTTACTTAGTTTCGAACTAGTTTCTTACGCTTTATTTCTCTTTTTAAAAAAATATTAATTTATCTGCATTGCAATCATTCTTTCTCTCTATGATGACAGTGGCAATATAGTTTACCTAACTAAGAATCGGGATCAAATCTACATGAACAATATACTTATACAATTAAGCTAGTTATGGAATTGTCATCAATTAAGCTAAACCAAATGATTTTTAAATATTTGATTTTGTTTTAAATCAATAAAGGTAAATCTAACTAATGGGGAGTACAAGCTATGGAAATTCAGGACTTTGAAGCATAGTAATTTAATTTAAACTCAATAACGATTTATTGCAAGTAATTATCTATCACTAATTAATCATGGGTATAGCAAATTAACATTGAAATCTCAATTACACACTAATATCTCTTGACTATTTAGCGGGTTTATCTTAGCTAGTTCTCTCAAATCAAACTAAGAAGAATTTTAGACTATACTGATTTTTTTCTATCTCAACGTTAAATTCATTAGATGAGGTTTAAAGCCTCAAATAGTGATAATCAATCTAATCTAATTCTTGATTTTCTCTCTCAAGGTTAATTAAGGATAAATGAGCACGTGCTAGGGTTAGCTTATTCCTTTTTAAACATTCAAGAACAAGATTAATTAAATAAACAAGAGATCCATTTTATTAATAGCAAGAAATATTCAATACAAAAGCAGCAAGAGTTAAATACAAATACTAATCAATAAGTCTTACAACTTTGTTGTTCAAAGTTATCAGTCGCACCAAGTATAACAATTACACTGCAAGAAAATAAAGAGATGAAGTAAGAAATTCTCATTAATGGCTTCAAGTCTTCACTTCAAGGTGATGGGTGATGAAACCCTAGCTTCTAAATGCTTGTTTTCCTCTATTAAGCTCTCAAATTATGTTGGAGAATGAGTTCTTAGAGTTGGTATGAGTTGGTGTATGAGTTCTTGTGGCTAAAATGTCTAATGTTCTATATATAGCCCAAAGAAAATATTTTACAAAATCTGTCAAAAATGCTCTTCTGTTCCATTCCGCTACCCATTCTGCGGCCAGCAGAATGAGACAGTGATAACAAAACTTCTTGTCTTATTCCACTACTCATTCAGCGGCTAGCAGAACGGTTTTGCAGCCAGCAGAATGGGTTAGTGATAGTAAATTTCTTATCCCATTTTGTTACCCATTATGTGGTCGGCAAAATTGTTTTGCAGCCAACAAAATGGTCAGGAAAATGGTATTTTTCTCAATTTTTGTAATTTTTGATACTTCAACTCCAAATTTCTATAAACACAAAACAAACATAAGAAATGGCATTAACACTTACTTAAAATGTTAGAAAAGCTTAAAAATAGGGTATAAAAAATGTGTAATTTCACCGTACATCACACTACAATCATGTGCTGATTGATTGCAGGTCCTCAACTACAGGTCGGGATCTATCATTACAGTGTAGGGTCATTCACACAAATGTCCTTATTTTGGGTGGTCTTTAATTTTTATCCCTCAAATTTGTGGTCTTTAGTTTTTGTACTTCAGTACTTTTGGTGCGACATAAGTTTAAATTTCACTAGGCAAAATTTACATTTAACAAAGTTTATATTTCGCTCGACATATGTATCATAACATCCCAGAAGTTATGTCGGACATAGAAAACTTTTAATACTCAACATAATTTGAAAAATACTACACAACTTATATCGTATAACTTAATTCTTACAAAACTTGTGCTGAGTGAGGCAAAAATTTAGTTTTCAAAGGTAAAAATATTACAGAACTTATGTCGAGTAAAACAGATCTGGATATTTTCATTAAATGAGCAGACAGAAGTAAAAATTAAAGACCACAAATATGTAAGACAAAAATTATAGACTAGTGTGTTTAAAGGGCAATCAGTATAAAAAACTTCTACAATATATACATACACACAAACACATTTCATTTAATACATTTTAAAGTATAAATTTGTAATAATTTTGTCCTATTACTCCCTTCCTTATGTGTTTTTAATCTTGTGGTCTTAAGCTATAAAAGATTGTATTAAAAGTAAAATGAAAATGTTAGAATAATAAGTTATACTAAATATACAGGTGAATTCTTCTTAAAATAAATTAGAAAAAAAATAAGGTACATAAATTGAAATATATGAATTATTACAAAAGAAAGTACTAATGAGTACTATGATACTTTGATCTAAAAATCTGATTTTGCCAGTGAGTGTTTAATTTGTGTGTATCAAACGAAGCAAAATGTAGAAATTACAGATGTATGGTAGTTAAAGGTTTGGCACATTGTGAAGGAGAAGGAAGAGAGCAAAGAGGACTAGTTGGGAAAATGTTTGTGTAGGCAACCCATTAGACAAAACCAGCAGTGACATTGGCCCATGTGTTTGGGATTACCCCAATCCACCCCATACCCTCTCACTTTTCTTCTTCCATTCAACTTCAACCACATAACTCTGTCCCCATGTGCTTTTGTTTTGTCCCTCCAACACCCCCCCCTTTCTATTCCGACCACGCTTGGTTAAAGTGCCTTTTCAAACCGAAGCTGAAGTCGGTTTTTTCCTTTAAACATTATATTCAAAAATTACTGGTTTAACTAATTTAAATTTTATTCGATAATTAAGTTCGTTAATGGGTAAATAGCTTTTTACCTATAGGATGTCATTTACATTAAATGACTACTTTTGTCGTCTTGTATTTGGAAAGGGTCATTTTTAAAAAAATTAGACCCTTGAGTATGAATATGTCTTGAATTTTACACTTCAAATTAGGTGGGACTTTTGAAACTTCAAACCAGCAGTTTAATTTTGAAAAAAAAAACTCCTAAAGATAAGGCCACAAAAGTGGTTATTTGTGTAAATCATCCACCAAGATATCTATTTTCGTAGTTTGTATTCTAAATGATGATATCCGGAACAGAGTGGGAGTGGCCTCGATGGATGATAAGACGCGGAAAGCGATGTTGAGATGGTTTGGACATGTGCAGAGGAGAGACACAAATTTTCCAGTACGGAGGTGTGAAAGGTTGGCTATGGACGGGTTCAGGAGGGGTAGATGTAGGCCGAAGAATTATTGGGGAGATGTGATTAGACGAGATATGACGCAGGTGCAACTTACTGAGGACATGACCTTAGATAGGGGGTGAAGGACACAGATTAGGATAGAAGAGTAGTAGGTAATCGAGTGTAGTCCTACTTACGCTTTCAAACTGTAGTTGTAGTGTAATTATTGTAAGCCCGCTTAGCCTATCATACTATTAGGCGCAGTATTGCATTATAGTCTCTGTAGTTTGATTTATATTGTTATGTGTCCTTTAGTGTACTTTGTTTAGCCTATTTACATGCGCTAGTTACTGCTTACTTTTTTCGGAATGTGCTATCATGGTTTATTCGCTTTCAATATCAGCATTTTCATACTGCTTTAATTTTTTTCTGACCGGATCTGATCGTTTCTTTTGCTTTACTTTTGTTGTTGCTTTGCTTGTGCTTATGCTCTGTCTTGAGTCGAGGGTGTCTCGAAAACAATCGCTCTACCTATTAAGGTAGAGATAAGGTCTGCGTACACTCTAATCTCCTCAGACCCCACGTTATGAGATTTTACTGTGTATGTTGTTGTAGTATTAGTTTGTATTCGAAAACCTATATGAATTTGGAGGGATTCCAATCATTATATCATAGTAGTAATAATTTACCACTCTCCCTTTACACATACGAGAATTATGATTGGTTGAGTTACTTTCTATCATTGGGATAAAAGGTAGTGGTTTCTCATTTGCTAATAATTAAGGCCCTGTTTTTGCACATCAACTATCTTTATTGTAGCCGAATTAGTTTCACCATGTCTAAGTGTCACCATAATTTTAATATGATTTGCTAATTTTCTAATTCTAGATGAAAAAAGTTATCATACATCTCTTTTTGGGTTCAACTAGTAGTAATTTTTATTAGGTTTAGCATAGAAAAATTATAAAAACACTTAAGGAAATCACTAGAACAAATTGTTATTATTGTTTCCATATGAAAAAGTCAAGATTATATCTTTTATCTTGTCTCACCAAATAAAAGGCCCAGATGTTTCCCAATATTAATTATAAGCTTCCAGCTGTTATATTAAAATTAGGTGTATAAGATTGGCAAGATATAGCTGTCTAATTAATTTTAGCTATATTTAATTTGTGTGTATATATATTTTATCCCTTTCATTTATCATTCATGTTTTTTTCTATTAAGCTAGCATTATCTTATACTTCCATTTTGTTATCCTTAATATTTGCTTTGTCAACACTTTTCTTTCTTCAATATTCTCATCTAAGTTTTTTATTCTGAAAAATTATTTTCTTGAGCCGATGATCTATCAGAAACAACTCATCCATCCCATAAAGATAGAGTAAGATCCACTTATGAAATATACTAGATATGTTGTTGTTGTTTGATAACTAATAAAAGAATAAGGAAAGTCTTATTAAACAAATGTAGCATGGGAATTAAACTTGTGTTGTTGTACTTTGCATTGTGACCTCTTAATTGTGTAGTCTCCTTGGGGACTAGAATTAGTACAAATTCATAAATTTTAATCAAGTAATATTTGTTATCAACTAATTCTAAGGCATCTTTCTAACTATGAATGTTATATTACGATAGACATCGTAATATTAGAATTACTAAGAAAGAGATATAGAACAAACTGTACTATTTTTTGTACGTATGTTTACAAGGACAGCCGTATAGTAGCTTCAATGATCCAATTGACAGATAACAAATTAATCTTAAAGTTTAGTCAATGAATTAATTAAACATAATTAAGTTGTAATCCACATGATTAGACAAAAACAAACAAACATGACTCACTCTCAAAATTAATTTCATGTCCTTTTTTTCCGACAATAGATGGCCGTGTGGCATGCTTGAAGAAGAGTTTTGTTTATTTTTGTAAAGACAACTTGAGTTAATAATAATCTCATTTAATATCTTGGTAAGTAGATTTAGATTAGCTGTCAGTGAGAGAGAAAAAAAATCATTTTCCTTCCTAGGATCTGTCATTTAGCATGCATGAATGATAAATATTTTTGTACGCCACTACTCCAAATTGGAAAATTGGTGCAACAATCGTATCTATAACTTGTACTCCCTCCTTTCCATTATTTCAACGTGGAATCTCCCACCCCAGGAGTCCCATACCTGGTCAAGCAGTGCGTGAAGAAGGTAAATCACGCGACTAATTGATTTTAAAGTTAGATCACTACCACGCACGCGCGAATGACCTATATAGATGAATTTTGGCACTCTTTTTTAGTCCAAAATGAATGAATTTTTCAAAGTCCAAAGATGTATAAACCCCCCCCCCCCCCCCCCCCCCAAAAGAAAATTATCCATATTTTTATGGCTATTTTTAGTTTTAAGAAAAGTTTGAGAAGAATGAAAATTGTAATATTGACAAATTACCCTTTAATTCATGCCTTCAATCGACTTACCACATCTTTTAAGAATTTATGTGCTATGTATAAAATTCAATACACTATATATGGTGTTTGGTTCGCATTTTAGAACATGCATAAGTTATGAAAGTATCTATATATTATTTTATACAGCATAAAAGATGAAATAACTAATACATGAATATTAAAATTTTCATAACTAAACTCTCGCATAATTAATACCAGCATAACTCTAGCAAGCAACCGAATGACCCATTATTGTACTAATAGTACTTTATTGCCAATGCCGACATAAATTAGTACGAAAACGTTATAAACTTTGGATACCATCGAATGACTAAACTAAAAATCATCCCTCGAACAAATCAATGAGTTTTTGGACACTTTGATATGAGCGAACTTCATAACATCGGACCCCTTTGAATGATGTTTGTCCCTATTATGTTTGAACGAAATAACATAATTGAGAAAAAATAAACTTCACATACCAAATGATTAAACTAAAAAAATAAAGGTCTTCTCAAATCATAGAATATGTTTCATATAGAGTGGTGGTATATATAAATGGTATGTGCACGATAATTGAAAATTAACTTGCGATAAACATAATTGAGTGGTTAGAAAATGAATTTTCCTATCTGTTTTTTAGCCTAGTACATATACTAATTATATTTATTCATAAAAGGCGGCGGCCAACAACAACCGACAGCCTAGTGGCAGCCGAGGGCACCATGGGACAGTGGGCAGACATCATTGGCCTGGCAATGGCTTTGGGTCGTGCCTCCCTGCCCCTATCTAGCTGGTAACTGGGCCAGGCCCAAGTCACAACCAGCGACCCAGCATGCCCAACAACAAACAGGGACTGTCGAGCCACTGGCAGCAAGCCCACTCGGAAGTGGTGACCTCGGCAGATATCGAGGCCGCGATGCATACTCTTGGGCTTACTCCACCTGATGCAAATTGATACACGGATACTGGTGTAACGTCTCATATGACTTCCTCCCAAGGTAATCTCTAGTCTTATTTTAATTTGAGCAATAATCGTGGTATAATTGTCGGTAATGGTCATTCAATTCCAATTTGAGGCTATGATACTACAAACTTATCTCTCCTGAACTCACCGTTAACTTTAAAAAATATCCTTCACGCTCCTCAATTAATTAAAAACTTGATTTCAGTTATAAATTTTACAACTGATAATTGAGTTTCAATTGAATTTGATCCTTTTGGGTTTTCCTTGAAGGATTTTCATATGGGGATGTGTCTAATGAGATGTGATAGTCGATGAGAGTTTTATCAATCACACATCAAGCCACATTACCATCCACTTTTACAGTTTTAGCTCCTTCTGTATGGCATGAACGTTTGGGTCATCCGGGAGCACCTGTTTTTGCTTCACTTAAACAAAATAAATTTATTGTGTGTACTAGAACTCGTAATTTTCATGTTTGTCGCTCTTGTTCTCTTGGAAAACATGTTAAGTTGCCTTTTGTTGCTTCTAATTTTCGTACTATTATGCCCTTTGATATTATTCATAGTGATATTTTGACATCTCCCGTTTTGAGCTCTTCGGGCCATAGATATTATCTTCTTTTGTTGGATGGTTACTCTAATTTTTTGTGGACGCTTCCTTTGTCTAAAAAGTCACAAGTTTTTTCCATATTTCTATCCTTAGAGCATACATCCACACTCAATTTGAACGAGACATTAAAAATATTCAGTGTGATAATGTTAGAGAATTTGATAATGGGTCATTTTGGGATTTTTGCAAAATTAATATTTTGTCGTTTCGTCTCTCATGTCCGCATACATCATCTCAAAATGAAAAAGCATAAAGAAAAGTTTGAACCATTAAAAACATTATTAGAACCTTACTTGCACATGTCTCTCTACCACCATCATTTTGACATCATGCATTACAAATGGCCTCCTATCTTTTGAACATATTTTCGAGCAAACAAGTAGTCTGTCAATCCCTACACAATTTTTTATACCTAAGGGATCCATCATATTCTCATTTACGGGTTTTCGGATTCTTATGCTATCCTTTCTTTCCTTCTACTACCATTAACAAATTTCAACTTCGGTCCACTCCGTGTGTTTTTTGGGATATTCGTTGAATCATCGTGGTTTAAAATGTTATGACTTATCCTCTAATAAAATCATCGTAAGTCATCACGTAATTTTTGATGAAACAAAAAAAATTCCTTTTGCCAATTTACATTGTTCCGGGTCTCCTACCTATGAATTTTTTAATGATAGCATACCCCTGTATTTGATCCATAAACTGGCCTCCCAAACAGGCCTAATTTTCCCGGTGTCTCGACCTAATTACCGAGCCCAGCGGTTGTTGGCCCAGTTGAGCCTCTCGCTCGCAGCCCATTGCAGAGAGGCCTAGTGGCTAGCAGTCTGCTGGGTCTCGACCCACCTTCAGGCTCGAGTAGCCCATCGTCCGCTGGTCCACTGCCCGGTAGTCCAGTCACTGTAGGCGATGGGAAGACTCGACATGTTGGTGTAGATTGTGGTGTGGCTTTCAGTTCGGTGGTCAAATCGACAACTATCAGGACGGTCCTCAGTCAGCTCTTTCGAAGGCATGGATGCTTCATCAACTTGATGTCAAAAATGCCTTCCTGCATGAAGACCTCAATGAAATAGTGTACATGTATCAGCCCATGGGGTACAGAGACCCTACTTATCCTGAGCATGTGTGTCTGCTGAAGAAATCATTATATGGCTCAAACAAGTTCCTAGGGCCTGGTACAAGAGATTTGCACATTACGTTTCACATATTTGGTTTTCTAACAGCAGGTCTGATCATTCTCTATTCATACACCGTCAGGATAATGTTATCGCTTACATTCTTTTGTATGTGGATGATATTATATTAGTTGCCTCATCTGATGCTCTTCGCAAGTCTATTATGTCACTACTTGACTTTGAGTTTGCTATGAAATATCTAGGGCCACTGAGTTATTTCTTGGGGATAGCTGTGACACGTTATGCATGTGGTTTATTTTTATCCCAAAAGAAGTATGCAACAGAGATTGTTGAACGAGCTGACATGTCATCGTGTAGGCCATCCTCCACTCTGGTTCATACTAAACCGAAGTTGAGTGCTTCTTCCAGCAAGCCATATGTCGATTCATCACATTACCGCAACCTTGAAGAGGCCCTGTAAAATCTTACATTCACGAGACCTGACATCTCTTATGATGTACAATAGGTTTGTCTATTCGTGCATAACCCGATGGAGAATCACATGCATGCTCTCAAATGCATTGTGCGTTATATTCAGGGCACTCTTGATCATGACTCGCATTTATATCCGTCTTCGACAACCACTCTTATTTCATACATAGATGCTGATTGGGGTGGATGTCCGGATACTAGACGCTTCACGTCTGGTTATTGTGTATTTCTTGGTGATGATTTGATATCTTGATCCTCAAAACGGCAAGCGACGTTGTCCAGATCCAGTGATGAAGAAGAGTATCGAGAAATTCTCAATGTGGTGTCTGAATCTTGTTGGCTACGAAACCTTCTTTTAGATCTCCACGATTGAATTCATTAAATTGCTTTAAGAGCAAATGAAACAATTTATCATTTCTTCCGTTTTTTTCTTTTTATGGTCAAACAGAATATATATTGCACGTTGTTGATGTTTGGATTACTAGATGCTTAATGCTGTAAAGACTTGGCCTGTGTGTCAAAGAAAGTTTCTCATAAAAGAGTCCATTTGATTTAGCTTAGTTGAAATAGTCTTTTTTTTTTGTTTGATCATTCGGTGTCTGGTATTTGTATTGGAGTTCGATTAAATTCGAATTCGTGCTGCATAGGCCCTTCCAAGGAAAGCACTTCCTACCAATAATTTTTCATATTCAGAGTTCAAACCCGATACCTCTAATATTGATCATAAATAGTTAATAATTTTTAGTGTTAATTTTTTTTAAAATGTTGAAGTTGATTTACCTCCAACCAAAATATTAATAATTTTGAAAATTTTAATTCATCCAAATGTGTTTGATGGTTTAGGGAAAAAAGGTATATATAGTTTTGTTTTTAAATTCACTTTTTTTTTTTCAATTGGTTGAATGTTTAAGAGGGATGAAGGATACTTTAGAGTTTAGACAAGTGCTATTGTGAATAAAGCTATTATTCTTTTAAGATGTATTAAAAAACCATGCTTATAAGATAGATTGGAGATACCACAAAGGGGTGTGAGAATGGATATGATTCTTCTATTCTTGATCAGAGATTTCGTTATCCAGTCTGGGATATCGAAAATTGATATTGAATATCGATTAAATAAAAAAAATACAGTAACATATAAATCTAGCATTTGTGTTTCAAATCAAAATTATTTAAGTAATATTTTTTTTCTTAAATACACTCTTTAGAATCACGCATAATGCACTTCTCGAAAAATAGGTTTATCAATAAAGAAAATCAACTTGTAAAATTAAAAAAATCAAATAGACTTTTATTAAAAGTGAAGTTTTCATGCATGTGAATTGTGAACATTAGCAATATAAAACACATCGATTTTGTTGACATAAATACTTTAATCCTTTGCTTAGGAAGTTGTAATTAATAAGTACTGACTGTTTAGAAGAGTCAAGGTTTTACTCTCCCAAAAACACTTTGAAGTTATAAAAAACCTTGGGAAAGGGATGATTATATTTCTTTAAGTACTTCTATACGCTACCCACAAAAAAGTAATCTAACCCCCCCACCCTACCACTCTCTCCGGTCTCCAAGATTTTTGGATGTGGTAAGAAAAGTTAGATGAAATACATCTAAATTTAAATTTTAAAAAGAAGCAAACAATAATAGAATCATATATTACTAAGTTGTCCTAGTTATATTTGTAATTTTATAGAATTATTAATTTATAATATTGAAGGAACCATAAGTTTATATAAGGGTCTTTCGGAAAATTATTATCTTATTAATTTATCAAAATTATTAATTTAGATCTTGGGTCCAAGTTGGGACCGAAAAAAATTATTATTTTAGAGAGGTTATTAATTTATCGAGTATTAATTTATAGAGGTTCTCTTATACTTTACATACTGAAAATGAAAGATAATATATATTGTTCAGTGATTAAGCTAGCTGGAATTTTAGATATTTCTTGGAATATTCAAACAAAGAAGCAAAATAAAAGATGAGCAACGATTCTAAAAGTCTCAGAGCATTCTGAAATGAAACAGTACCAACGCTGGAATTTTAGATTTTTCTTGGAATAGTCAAACAAATATTACGTGTTTTTAAATTATCAGTCTAAAAACCAGAAAGTAATTTAGTACATTTTTAAATTACTTAAAATATAAAAACAAAATTGAGTTGAACGTTTTATTTTGTCTTATAAATTTCATTTTAAAAAATTAACACATTTAGCTTAAAAAGACTGTACAATCTAATATATAGATTGTAATAAAAAAAATTGACACTTTTCCTTGTGAATTTAGCTTCAAGATATATAACTTATACTATCAGATGATATATAATAAATATAAGTAGTCATTCATAATTATGAAGGGAGCCTTTGCGTAACCACAGATAAAGTTGTTGTCACGTGTGATGTGACCATGCGAGCTGTGGAAATAGCCTCATGCGCATGATAAGACTGCACACAATAAACCTTTGTAATTCAGTCCTTCTCCAAATCTCGCGCATAGCGGAAATTTAGTACACCGAGTTAACCCTTTTTAATCATTCATAATAATAATATAACTAGAACCAGAAATCTAGAAAATAAATCACATTACATGTTAAAATCGATTGAACAACATTGGTGATATAAAATATTTTAGGATATCAATGTCTATAATACTATCTATTAGCGAATATTCTTCAAATATTCACAGTATATATTGTATTTATTAGTATCATGTATTTAAAGTAACTTAAGATTCTTACTGTATTATGAATCACATTTGTACAACTAATTATATTGTGATTAATGAAAGAAATCTCTAAGGGAAATTATTCCAAAGTCTTATATGGTATCAAAACCTAATCTCCCAAAACCCTAGAAAACTTTTCTCCTAATCCGCCCCCCTTTTCCTCTCGGCAGCGGTGGTTTATAACTGATTTTCTAACCCTGTGGCTACCATGTCCCCCCCTAATTCCCCTAAAACTACTGGTTCTACCTCCGAATCAATTGACACCCCCATCCCTTCCTCAAAGTCTTCTTTTCATCCGGCGTTTGATATCACAAACATCAAGAATTTTGTTCTTATTATTCTTGATCAAGAAGAATGTCAATATTCTATATGGGTAGAATTATTTTATATCCATGCCTGCGCGTATAACGTGCTCGACCACATTGATGATTCAATCCCTCGCCCCTATGAGATTGATGACTCGACATGGCGTCGTCTTGACGCTATTGTCAAACAATAGATTTATGGTACCATCTCTAAGGACTTGTTGTGTACTATTATGAAAACATGTGCTTCAACGCGTGAACTTTGGGTACGCTTGGAAGACATATTTCAGGATAATAAAAATACTAGGGCGGTGTATTTAGAGGAGCAGTTCAACAACACTCATTTTGAGAATTTTAACAACATGTCTGACTATTGCAAACAACTGAAACTTGTCGCCGAACAACTCTCTCATGTTGGGACAACGGTTTCTAAGACAAAAATGGTTCTACAACTCGTTGCAGGATTACCAAAAGGGGAATATGATACTCTTGCAACAATTATTCAACAGGCTGATCCACTTCCAACTTTCAACAAGGCACGCTCAAAATTATTGTTGGAAGAAACACGACGTGCTAAACAGGATAAGCACAATCAAAAAGCATTAGCCGTTGAAAACTTGCAGTCGACAATCATCACCACTACTCCACCACCGCAGGACAACCAGCAGCAGCAGAGCCACGGTGGAGGCAAAGGCAACAGAGGTCGCGGTCAAGGACAAAAGGGGAAGGGTTGCGGCAAAGATAAACAAAGAAGAAGCAGCAGTCGCGTCACAAGATCAACGATTCTGGCCACATCAGCTAGCCCAGCCACAGAGAAGAATTCCGGTGCGCATGGCGGCCTAGTATTCTTTGTCCAGCACCAACAGGCCCATCTCCTCAACAAGCCCATCTGATGTCGGCCCAACAGTTTCCTTTAGTCCAGTAGATGTAACCCACTGATTTGGGCCAAGCTTTTAACACTCTCACTTTGCAACCGTCCGACAATAATTGGTATATGGACTCCGGAGCCACATCACACCTGACCAACTCATCAGGTAATTTTTCCCAACTGCTTCGGTTAAAGTATCCTCAATACATTACTGTTGGCAATGGTCACCGCATTCCAATTGCAGGTTATGGCAATACACACATCAAAAATCCTCATCCACCCTTTTCACTTAACCATGTCCTATACGCCCCTCAAATTATTTAAAAGTTGATATCTGTTAGGAAATTCACTCGTAATATTGGGTGTCGGTAGATTTTTACCCTTTTGGTTTCTCTGTGAATGATCTCAATATGGGGAGAATTCTTACGTGATGAAATAGTGTGGGAGACCTCTACCGTTTCACAAATTCTTCCGTTGTCAGAACTCAACAACCAGTCTCTCTTGCTGCATTTTCTTCATCCACCTGGCACAATAGGCTCGGGCATCCAGGAGATAATATTTTTTCTTTTCTGAGAAACAATCAGCGTATTAAATGTAATAATGAGAAACTTGCCCAAAATTATTTTTCTTGCCCGCTTGGTAAGCATACTCGTCTTCCTTTCCCGTCTTCAATGAGTATTACAGTTTCACAGACATTTTTCATGCTGACTTGTGGACCTCTCCTGTTATTAGCTCTCTAGGTCACAAATTTTATCTTGTTTTATTAGATTATTTTTCACATTTGTATGGATTTATCCACTAAATCTGAAGTTTTTGCCAAATTTCTTGTGTTTCACAGATTTATTAAAACTCAGTTTGAAAAATCCATAAAATCCTTTCAATGTGATAACGGACGTGAATTTAATAATTCGGTTTTTCATATTTTTTGCTTCCAACAAGGCATGGTGTCCCGCTTCTTTTGTCCTCACACCTCACCTCAAAATGGTAAAGCTGAACGAATTATTCGTACTATTAATAACATGGTATGTACCCTTCTCTTTCATGCATGTCTGCCATAATCTTTCTGGGTCTATGCTGTCAAAATGATAGAATACCTCCTAAATATTTTACCTACTAGCACCCAACAAAACAAGACCCCCACAGACATTCTATATCGTAGGATTCCATCTTATGAACACCTACGGATCTTTGTACGTGCGTTATCCCAATCTTCTCGTCACGCCGAACCGGGCGTGGATCGTGCCTACGAGCACCCTTCTACCTTAACAACTAAGTAAACTGCGGAAATCGAATAACACCTCATTTTTTTAAACCACGTGACGCAAGGCAAAGCCGATGCGCCGCCATATAATATACATAGACCAAAGACACAACATCGCATACGAGTCCAATCCCACATATGAATCTGCACCTCAAGAGTTATATCGAACTATGACGGGACAAGGCCCCGCTGTACCCATAATCGTACAAAAGCACTGCTTGAAAGAACTTATACCAAAAGATAAAACTCCCAATGAAGGAGCTATCCAAAACTCGGCGGTCCTACACTGCCGATCACCAAACAAAGATACCTAAACTCGCGGCAGAACGCAGCCTCGGGCGAGGTCGAGAAGAATGTACCAAGTATGTGAAGCGATGAAATCTTGTAATGCAATCATAACAGCTAAACAAAGCAGAGACATGCATGATAGCCAACCTACTGATATAATACATAAGCGATCATATCAAGTCGTGGACGTACGCCTCAAGTCATTTCTAAATATAACCGTGGTCTACGCCATAATATCAATCATGCGTGGAATCCTTCCTCACCGCCGTGATCCATGATATAATATAACACCATTAGGCATACATGAACACCAAGTCCCACTGTGTCATAAAAGCAGACGGGCAAGTAGGAAGACGGCGGTGGTAAGCGGGTATAATGTCTTGGGGTTTACCCTCATTTATACTCTTACCTGGAGAAGGTGGTATAGCGTCTTGGTTTACCCCTCACTTATACTCTTACCCTATCTCGACCGACCATCAAACAAAACAAGCAGGGGGTATAATGTCTTGGGGGTTTACCCCTCATTTATACTCTTACCCTGGAGAAGGTGGTATATCGTCTTGGGGGCCTATCTCGACCGACCATCAAACAAAACAAGCAGAGGGTATAATGTCTTGGGGGTTTACCCCTCACTTATACTCTTACCCTATCTCGACCGGCCGTCAAACAACACATAAGCACTACCAGGTCTTTTATAAAAATCCGGGAATTTAACCCAAGTACTACAAATAACGGAAGCATACCCGTGGAATCCCACATCACCGCTTGCAGACGCGTCCAAGTACTTACAACAAGACCGTCGGCCCTCCAACCGAGAGTCGCGACAACGTAATAAAACATAATACTTGCACTCAAAGGCTATCACCAGCACATATATGCAATTCTTAATTAAACAAGTCAAAGTACTTAGCAAGGCACACTTAGAATAATTCTCAATTAATCAAGCCAAAGTACTTATCAAGGCACACTTAGAATAATTCTCAATTAATCAAGCCAAAGTACTACGTACGTACATTCTTTTCAAAAGACTCCTTTTTATGTAAAATCCCAAGATACTAACACCCGTAGTATCAAGGTGTGTCTATTTTTCAAAGTAAGTTACTACACTCTTAGAAAACTCATTTCAAAGCTTGAAATCAAGTAACTTCAAATTTTCACAATCAAGGCAACTTATGCCCATTAATCAAAATAGACAACTTTCTTAACCTTCTATAAAGCCGTTATAACCAACTTCCCATAAAGCCGTTATAACCATTTATGGTTTTAGACATATCCATTCCTTTTATAACCAAGAGACTTATACTATTAAAACCAAGTAGCACATACTTACAAATCAAGTTCTCAACTTTTAAAATACTACAAGTCTCTTAATATTTAGAAAACAAGTTTTTCTACTTTTAAACCTCAAGTAACTCACACCTCTAAAACAAGTTACTTCTCTTAAATCATGTCACTTCTCCTCTTTTAAAACAAGTAAGTAAAGCACTCCTTTGACTCCCCTAAAGTCATTATAATGACCTTTAGGTTTTGGAATTAAGGCACTAGCCAAAAGATTTGGAAATCACTTCCTTTTCAAGACTCTATGTATTTTAAGTAAAATACTTTCACTTTTAAGAATCCAAACTTCACTAAGGAAATGGATTATACAACTTACAATTTAAACATCAAAGTACAATCAAAGAAGTACATAGAACAAATTCTATATTAGGCAATCCAAGTACAACCAAGGAATGGATCATTTAAGGAGTAGAACTTACTTTTTTTATCTTAAGGAATCATGCTAGAAGAGGAGATATTTCACATACCTTTTCGGCTAAATCCACAAGCTAAGCCGAATACGCCGCGTAGAAGTCAACCTATAATGGTCACAACAAGACTATCAACTTCTAGTCTCTAACGTAGAATAATACTAAGTATACGGTCTCTAATTCTACGGAAAATCGGGCAAAGACTTCCTTTGTTTCTACTCACTTTGCCACCTTTTTCAAGGCCGAATACAATAACCAAACATGCCACATTTAAGGCTCCAAACAACAACCAACCAAAGGGGATTACACGCCTTACAATACGTGTAAAATTCCGCCCCACAATTAATATCAAGTAGTTTCCATATTCAAGCCATTCTCGGCCAACATAAATAACAACACTAAGTCCTTTCCAAATTCTTTTTCGATCCAAGTTCTTAGTTCTAACATGTTATATAGTCATTAACAACTTCAACAACTACAATTTCCTTCTTTATACAACATGCGACGACTTAAACTAATAATCAACTTGAATTCCAATCTTATAGCTAAACATGCTAGTTTTCGGATTAGAGTTCCAATAACCAATATACTTATCCAACTACATAATATATAACTCATGCTTGCTAATAACCATATCTACAATCAATAAGTAAACTTAATTGCTAAAACGACAAAATTTATACCTTTCCAAGCCCTTAAAATTTCCAAGATTCAAAGTCGCCCTTAGAAATTCTTAGCTCCTTTCCTTAGGTTCCAATCCGCTCCAAGCACTCCTTAGAGGCCTATGAAGAACCCATCTTCAAGTTCCAACTTCAAAGTCAAGAACTCCTAAGTTTCCGCCTTGACTAATACGAAACGCTGCTTTTTCCGCAATCTTTCTATTGAGATATCCTTACAATACCCTAAGGGACATTGGGTTAAAGTCTTGTGGCTAATGGATCAAAACTACAAAAATTTCTAGTGAGAGCTTAGCCAAACCCGAGAGGTCTCTTTTGTGCACAAGATGAACTCTAAATTTTTCTAAGTGTTAAATGCCAAGTCTTGCTACTAGTTGGGTATATAAAACACATTGGAGGGTCTAGATTGCAACAATTGTGAGGCTTGGATGGGTTTCACTAGGATCAAGCCCATGTGGACAAGTTGACAAGTCAACAATGTCATGCTAGCAAGACTAATCTTCCAAGGTGGTCAATGACCATTTTACCCTCCCTAAATTTCGTCCAAGACCACATGTGGGAGTGCCACGTGTCGCCCTCTCATTCATCCATAAAATTTCCGTAACCCTCGTGGGCCCCACAAAACGTAAAATTCCTCGGGTGGGCCCCACATGACCAAATCCTTCAAAATAAAATTTCCAAAAAGTTAAGAGTTCCATACTCTTCAAATAATGCATTTTGAGAATCCAATTCTCAACAACGAACATTTTTCCTTTCCGACGTTCGGAAGATTTTCCGTCGGAAAAACAATTCCTCCTTTCGTACTAATTTCCTAGTCTTGTTTCCTTAAGCACATTCTCTTTTACATGTCCTGGACTTACGGGGTGTAACATTCTTCCCCCCTTAGAAACATTCGTCCCCGAATGTTCTTAGTCGGTTGCCAAGCTATACAAACTCCGACATAAACTCTATACTATGCCTATCAATCAAAACATGCACAAGACCAACGATGCCACACATGGCCACCACAACATACGTGAACATAATAATGGACCTTCCGTCCGTCGTCCCTTCTCACAAAACTCGAAGGTTACTGTCTTCCCAAACACGGGATCCTTAGAGGTTCCTTTCTTTCCTTACTTGTCATACTTTCGCGTACTTTCAAACTCATCTAGTACACGTACAAAATCTCAAATTTTGTTTCTCTTCTCCAATCCTTGGTGTTACTATCCAAACTTGGCCATATAGTTACTTACATTCCCGTTAAGGCTCTTCTCGGTCCTTACGACCTAGTTCCGGTGGAACGCATCCATGAACTCGTACAACGATCAACTAGACTTGGGCCTAGCACCCTCGTGACTCTATCACATAGCGGGACCATTACCAACTGACATCACTCGATTCCATACTATCGACTGACCCGAAATGAGTCCATAACCCGACCCATCGTCACACTTAACCTCTTATTCTTAGTCTGAACTAAAACTCTCTCTTATCTCAAGGTACTTCTCACCCTATCCTCCCATTCACTAGAGGTTCGTCACATAAGCCAAAGTATTTCTACTATACATCCTTCCCTATCGGTCTTACACTGTCATGGGGCAATTTCTACGTGTGAACTCTACACAACTCTAGTCTCAGCTCACTTATCATTCTTGCCAATATTCTTAACTTTTCACTTTACTAATCAAAGTATCCCTACCTCTGGGGTACTATCACTTTACAACTCTAGCAATAAAGGGAAAACATATACGCTAGGGTAAAATCTGAATCTATCAATGCACGTATGATTTAAAAGAATCAAAATATACCTGTAACCCCATGAGATGTTGCCTCGATCCCGCCCGATGAGTCACGTCATCTATGCGGTTCAAGGACCGACCGAACTATAAACTCCACTGACCTCTACCACGGTGGTGACATCCAACACCTCGCCTGGGACGACAACCGCGATGGAAAGGGAATCAACCATCGCCTCATAGGTGAGCCACCTCACTGCTCTTTCTAAAAGGACATACCCTCGAATATGGCGGACGCCACAACAAAAACAAACACTGCGTACAACGGCATTTCCGAACGACGCTTACCACATCGATACATCGAGGAATAGGTGGCCTCGACCGAGAAAGTCCTCTCGCTTCCTACAAAACTCGACCTCGGAGCTTGGACCGCCCTAAATACCTTATGGGGTCCAATATCCCACCGTGGAATCGCGGTATGACCGGGTAAGGTGGGATGAATATCTCACTCCGCCGGCAGCTGCCCAAAAACTCACCGGATAACCAACCGGTCTAGCCTCTTACGCTGATCTCCGTGACGCCTCTACCCTCTGTACACTGCTGCATCGCCGAATAACCTCTCGCTGATGAAACTGTAGCACCGCTTATCTTGGTCAATAACATAATCGCTTCCTCACGACCTATAGTCTTCTCCTAATCGAGAAACTGAGGCTCGTGCCTTGGGTCTCAAAACACAGTGCGAGAAGAACTCGCCGATCGCAGAACAACATCCAGATACCACGGGCATAAGCCCTACGCCTTCTGAGTCCGACTAGTAGCTCGCTACTCTTTGCCCTTCTCGGGCGGCTGTTCTCCTCGAGGCATAATCAGAAATGTAATACGTCGAGAGGAATTATCTTACTAACACGGCTCTGGGCACGATCTCGAGTGAGAAGAATAGAAACCAACTCCTAAATGTCCCGTAGCCTCGTTTATGGGTGTGGCGCGCAACACACCGATAACCAAGACTCTACTAGACACGGTCCGTAGACAATCCGAGGATCGATCGCTCGATACCACTGTCACGCCCGAACCCCGAGCCTACGATGGTGCCCTACACGGGCACCTTCTACCTTAACAACTAAGTAAACTGCGAAATCGAATAACACCTCATTTTTTTAAACCACGACGCAAGGCAAAGCCGACAAGGCTGCCATATAATATACATAGACCAAAGACACAACATCGCATACGAGTCCAATCCCACATATGAATACTGCACCTCAAGAGTTATATCGAACTATGACGGACAAGGCCCCGCTGCATCCATAATCGCATAAAAGCACATCTTGAAAGAACTTATACCAAAAGATAAAACTCCCAATGAAGGAGCTATCCAAAACTCGAAAGGCGGTCCTACACCTACCGATCACCAAACAACAGACCTAAACTGCGGCATGAACGCAGCCAAGCGAGGTCAAGACGAAGAATGTACCAAGTATGTGAACGATGTAAGTATCGTAATGAAATCATAACAATCTAAACAAAGCGGAGACATGCATGATAGCCAACCTACGAGACATAATACATAAGCGATCATATCAAGTCAGGATCGACGGTGTATTTTATATACACCTTTGAGTCGATTTTAGTTAGTCGTTTGTTCCGTTTTGTACATATAAGCGTTGTATTAGGATAGTTTTTCTTTCTATTGAGTCAACGGGGTTAAAATGGCCAAATGGCGGACAAGGAGCTCAAAGAGGGCACAAGAGAGATGCGCCAGAAAGCAGATAAAGTGGCGAACGAGGTGAAATCTGCACTGGCCGCGCGCCTCCTGCCCGAGCAAGGCGCGGCGCCACTATTCAGAGGCTGCAGAACTCCCAGCGCAGCGCTTCTCGACAGCAGATGCAGGCCGCGGCGCTAAACATCCGAGAAGTTACAGACTTGCCGCGCTCGCATGCAGATATCGGGCCGCGCGCCAAAACACCCGACGGACAGAACTTCCGGCCAAGGCGCTGTCAGCGGCGCCGACGCTGAAAAATTAGGTTTTTGACGAAATTGCAGGCGGGCTGAAGGAAAAGAGGAGGCGGTTTTGCCTATAAAGGAGAACCCTAGGCAGTTTTTAAGGGTTCCCTTTCTTGCACAACACAAGGCTTCTTGCTTAGAGATTGGAGACCATAGTCTAGTAATTTCTTTTCCTTTTCTTTTCTTTATTTAAGTTTTTTGTATGATGAACTTTGAATTAGTTCTTGTCATATTTATGGCTAGGAACTAATTCTCTTATAGGGCTTTCCATGTTAAATCTCTAGAAACTTTTGTTATGAGTTAATGCATGCTTATGGTTATTTTTCTTATTGTGAGATCTATCCAATATTTGAGTTGAATTCTTGGTAATTAATTGACAACTAATTATCACTATATGATTTCTAATCGATTAGAAAGGGGATTGTGAATATCTTGTAAGTTGGATAGACATTCTTGATTGGGGATGAAAATACCTCAATTATTTATGTAGCGTTAATGAGAGGCTTAACAACCCTAATTTTGCATTGCGCGACGCTAACTAGGTTCTTGTTCTTAATCCTCCCATAGAGTTATCCTTATCACCGAAAGGTAGGTAAGGTGAAATCTTTGGGTTGAGTGTTTATATAACCCTAACTAAGTATAAAACGATTTAGTGAACCCGCTTTCTCCAAAAGAAAAGACCATAAATTATTGCATTAATAAGTAGCATAAGCGGATAGAGAGAGGCGTGGAAGCCCTATTCTCATCATCACCAAGTAAAACCTTTATAGTTAACATAGCTTTTATAATTCTTAGTTATAAACAACAAATCAAAATATCAATTTACCAAATAGATACCAAAAATAGATAGTTGGTAATTGAACTCTAACTCGGCGACGATATTCGATCTTATCAAGACTATACTACTTGTCACGATAACGCACTTGCGTTTAAAGTGTGTGTATCTTACCGCGCATCAAGTTTTTGGCGCCGTTCGGATTAGGCATAGTTCAATATCAAATTTGTCTATTTTTAATTTCTAATTTGGTTTTTAACTTTTCTTTTAATTTTTAATTTTTACGCTTTTTCTTTGAAAATTCGAGTCGCCGTGATTTGTTATTCGCTTTTGATCTATTTGAAGTCGGTTTATGCGAAGGAGAAGAGGAGCGGACACTCTTGTTCCCTTCAATCCGTAAATTGAGAAAACCCGCAAGCGTAATGCGAAAGAATCGGATTGCAACCTTGTTAGAGATGAACGACGCTCGTAACAACAACGGGATGGGAGAAGGGTTAGGAGAGAATCAACCCCATCCAGAATACCTAGGCAAGCGCCATAGGCGTGGAAGAGAGAGTCCAAGTCCAAACGGAAAGAAGTTTGGGAGACTATGTGGCCGCCAAGAGTAAATGGAGCACATACGCATTAGGCTCCCGCACAGAGCCAACAACTTCGAGATAAACCGCACTCGAGTACGGCATGAAGACACAGTGCAATTCGAGGATCGCTGTCGGAGGATCCACATATGCACATAGCTAATTTCTTGGAACTATGTGCAACGTTCAGATATAACGGCGTTACTGATGATGCCGTCAGATTGAGGCTCTTTCCCTTCTCACTTAGGGATAGAGCAAAAGTATGGTTGAATTCCCACACGATTCGATTTTTACATGGCAAGAGCTGGCACAGAAATTCCTAGCCAAGTTCTTTCCCCCGTGTAAAGCAGCAAAACTGAGAGGGGAGTTGAATAACTTTTACCAAACAGATGGAGAATCCTTATATGAAGCTTGGGAAAGGTTCAAAGATCTACAGAGAAAGTGCCCACACCATTGCATTGAGTTGTGGAACTTGGTCCACATCTTCTACAACGGGCTGAGCAATACAACCAGAACCATCATAGATGCAAAGAAGGTGGAGCATTCATGAGGAAAACAGCCACGACGCCATGAAGTTATTAGAAGATATGGCCATCGACAACCATGTCATGCATTTGCAGGTCGCAAGTGGGAGAAGAACGTGGGAGTCCACGAAATAGATGCTTATGCGCCTTGAACGCCCAGTGGCCGCCCTTCTAGCGAAACAATTGCAAAGAACATACAATGTCAGTAAATGCGGTGCAGATGCCTAAAAGCTGTGAGATATGTGGTGGCCCACATACATTTGATAGGTGTCCTTCAGCGGATCCCAACAATATACCCATGGAGCAGGCAGAGTGTCAGGCCATAGGTAATTATCAGAGGCAACAGAACAATCCCTACTCCAACACGTATAATCCAGGGTGGAGGAACCACTCAAACTTCTCATGGAGAGGAGACCAGGGGCAGCAGAACCAGCACCAGAACCAGCAGAACCAATACCAAGGGCAACATAATCAATACCAGGGGCAGCAGAACCAATACAGGGCCGATGTAACCGCAGACCTAATCGAAGCCTTTCATTCAAGCCCCACAGCATCAACAGTTCAATGCACCGGTTCAAAGAACAAAGCCGACGAGCTGAAAGCGATAAAGACTTGCCAATGCCTGCACTCCGCCACGATGTGTTTAGATCCTCATTCAGAACTTGAAACTCAAGTGGTCACCTAGCAAAGCAGTAAACAAAGAGCCACGGGGACATTGCCAAGAAACACAGAGGTAAATCCAAGGGAGCAATGCCAGCAGCAATCGAGAAGAAAGAAAAGTTGGAGCAAGAATACCGCAACAAGAGTTGAGAAGAAGGCAGAGTTAGAAAAAGAGAAGGTAATTGAGCCCACCAGAGTAGTAGAAAACTCGGAGAAGGAGTATACAGAGAAGATCCCTTTCCCCAGAGACTACAAATGAAAGGCGGTTGATAAACAATTCTCCAAATTTTTGGAGACATTTAGAAAGTCAGATATCAACATACCTTTCATAGAAGCATTAGAGCAGATGCCCTCCTATTTCAAGTTTATGAAGGAGATTTTGGGGAAGAAGAAGAAGCTGGCAGAATACGAAATAGTAGCACTGACAGAAGAGTGTAGTGCTATCTTGCAGAAAAGGTTGCCACCAAAGCTAAAAGATCCAGGGAGCTTTACACTACCTTGCACAAATGGTGGTAACTTGCAACAGAGCTCTATGTGATTTAGGGAAAGTATAAATCTAATGCCCTATCGGATTTAAAAGATTGGAGTCAGGTGAGGCCAAACCAACCACAAGAAGCCCAAACTAGCCGATGACGGATGCTGGTTCATCCAAGAGGCAAGATCGAGGACGTGATTGTGAAAGTAGGAAATTTTTTCTTTCCTGCAGACTTCCTCATTATTGATATGGAAGAAGACGCGGAAATCCCTATCATATTGGGGAGGCCATTCCTAGCAACGGGGAGAGCTTTGATTGATGTTGAAAGAGGAGAATTAACACTAAGGGTGGAGTCTGAAGAAATATTTTTAAAGTTTTTAAACACGTCATTGAGCCACCAACAATGAGTGGGTGCTTTTCAATCAACACCATCAAACCCCCATGCGAGCCAATACAAGTCAACCAAAGAGCGATGAGCCCAAGAAAGCAAGCATGGTTTGCTGAAATGCCACTAAAGGAGGTAAGTATTCCTGAACTCCCCCTTACTGCTAATGCTAAGAAGAAAAGAAGAAAAAGAAAACGCCAAATATGGAGGAAATGGATAGGTTGGGGGCTTAATCCACCCCAGGGTTATTAAAGCTAAGGAACTTGCGTCCGGCTAAAAGACGTTAAAGACAGCGCTACTTGGGAGGCAACCCAATGTTTTTAATTATGTTATTTTAATTTCTGTCTTTAGTTTATTTTATTTTGTCTAAGAACAGTCTCACGGTCTTGGGGTCTTGTGTTGGTGTTATTGACAGGTACATGCAAACAAAACTGAAAGACGAAAGCAACTAAGCCGATTTCAAAGCGGTAGCACCGCGCGCTGTGAGCAGGTGCGCGCTAAAAGAATCGAACAGCGCAGAGTTTGCGCCGCGACGCCAGAGGCGCGCGCCAAAAATTCCGTAAAAATTTGCCAAATTTAGCCATACCAGAATGGCCGCGCAGAAAGTCCCGGCGAGCGCAGAGTTTAGCCGCACACTGCCGGGAATCCAAAACTTAAAACGCCCAAAAATCAGATTTTCCCCAAATCCAATTTCAAAAACCTAACCCTTCCTTTCCAAAACCCACGAAATTCCAAAAATTTGCCCACAAATCCTCCACAAATTAAACCCAACCACAATCAAAACTCTTAAATTCCTAAAACCCCTTAGTTATCTCAAATAACAAAGCTCCATTCCATAGCCTCAAACCACCAATTGAAACAAGAGCAGCTTGAATCTTCTCAGAAAAAGGTAATTTTTTTCTGTTCTTGAATCCTTTACTGAAGTCACAGGAGGTAGTAGTTTGAAGGAGTATTGTAGTTGAAGTAGTTGGGTACTGAAAAGTTGATTGTGAAGTTTGGAGAGAAGAGTAGAAAAGGAGTGTGGGTATTGGGTAGAAAAGTTGAAGTTTGGGGGTGTTGTGTTCGCTGCTAGTTGTTGATTGTGTAAGAAACATTGTGCCACTAAATTGAAAGCTCCAGAAATTATTTTAAACCATGGCCACCAGGAAGAGAAGAGGCTCCACATCCACCCCAACCCCACATTACGATAATACTAGGTTTGTGAGCTACGAAGCCTTCCAAAGATACAAAAAGCTTGATACTGCACTCCATAATACCGAAGGGAATGGACTACGGAGGAGTCATATGGGAGGAAGATGTTTATGAGCCCATCCGGCTATGATTGAGTTAAGGGGTGGATGAGATTCAGAACCGAGAAGATAGCACCATGAACACAACAATGGTGCGTGAATTTTATGTCAACCTTCCGAGAAGGTGGAAAGGGGATGCTTTGTTAGGGAGCTTATGGTTCGCATGACAGAGAATGTAAATGCACAATTGAAGGCGGTTGATGTTGAAGAAAGAAGTGATTGGATTCACTTTAGAACACGGTCTGAAGACCGACCACATCGATCGAATACCGCTGCAGACATCGTGAGCTACCATGGGGCTTTTTTGATATTGGGAGAAATGGATCAAGAGCACCGAACAAAGCAATTCAACAAAGTGGCCAAAGGTTGGCTATATTTCGTCAACAGACGATTCCATCCACGACTTCACCAGAGTGCGGAGGATAGGATTAAACCGGTATATGGAATTATGATGGAATGACGATTGATGTGGGAGAGAAATAGTGCAGAGCATTGAAGAAATCAGCAGTTGGTGACAACAGTGGATTGGGACACGGCTCACTCATTACCGCCTTTGTCACACGAGCGGTCCCACAACTACCCACCGACACTCACGAGAAACCAATCGCCGGTGTCCCGTGGGATAGTGCACTCTTTCCTGCACCCAAGCCCCCAAAGAACTGCACGAGAGTACAACCAGCAAGAGTGCAGAGGCCGCCATGGACGAAGATGAGCTCAAATAGTGGCTCACATGAGGCAGGACCTAGCCACCGGCCAACCACAGGAGCAGAACCTCCAACGCCCACGATGGAGCAATTGTTTCAAAATCAGATGAGGATGATGCAGACCTTGGACACAGTAGTACAAGGACAGCAAGAAACAAGGCAACAAATCAACGAGCCGAGTTCCTTGTTCAACCAATGGTCGATGCATTATCCACCGCCACCACCACCATTTTAGCCAAAGTCTGTAAGTCCTATTTCTTTTATTCTTCTTTGAGTCTACACACATTGGGGACAATGTGTGATTTAAGTTTGGGGGTGTTTTATTTGTGTTTTATTTTCTTTGTGTCATGTTATGTTTTATTTAAGTCTTTTTGATTGTTTTATGTTTATTTTGAGTCACCAAAATTTTTTCTTTTTTGAATCATAATTGTCTGTCAAAGATCATGTATGTTGTAGTTGCTAGAAACACCTAGTGAAGTAAGGTGGAATAATGTAACGGAATTGAAGCAACTATCTAAACACCTAAGTTAGATATGCCAAAAACTCACGTAACTGCCTATTCGAGTTTCTTGCTTGAGTTATGCATGCTAAATGATAAATACTTATGTGTTATGATTGCTTGTTATTTGAGGCGAAATAGTTAGGATATGCATGTTAGGGAGATGACTCAGGCATTTCTTTGATAGCCAATTCTTACCATTCTTTTCTATCCCGTACTTTAAAAATATCCCTAGTCAGCCCCATTGAGCCTAAATTTGAAACTTCTTCTTTGACACCCTATATTCCCACAAATTGTACCATAAGTGAAAATATGAAATAGGGAATACATTGTGTTAAAAAAAAGACAAAAAGAGTGAATAAGTCCTGCAGACCCCAATACAAAAGTAATAAGAAATAGGCAAAAGCCTAAGTTTGAGGTGCTTGTCATTATTATATACTTCACTCTCCCAAAACAAAAGAGAGAAAGATAGAATCGAAATGAAGAAAAGAACAAAAGAAAAAGGGAAATCTTGAAAAGTCAAGAGCTTATGGTACACCTAAATGAGCCTAAATTGCCTATTTTTACCTACCTATACCTAAGCCTACATTACAACCCTTAAAGTCTCAAGATCTCTTTATGCATATCCAGAATTATTGGAGAATAGCAAGTAAGCATGCCATAGGAATTCTTGAATTTATATGCATGATATAGTATATTGACATCCATAAAAGCATGATAATATGAGTTTATAAATATCTAGCTTAATGCTTTGAAATGTCATGCTATATGTTCCTGCATATTATTGTGCTAACCTTCATGTTTTTCTAGTTAACACTAATGCAGCAAAAGTGATCAATGTCAGTGAGTCTTTTATTTTCGTTTCTTTGAGTCTTTTATTTTATTTCTTTCTTTTGATCTTTGCTCGAGGGCGAGCAAAGGTTAAGTTTGGGGGTATATGATCGGTGTATTTTATATACACCTTTTGAGTCAATTTTAGTTAGTCTTTTGTCCCGTTTTGTACATATAAGCGTTGAATTAGGATAGTTTTCCTTTCTATTGAGTCAAAGTGGTTAAAATGGCCAAATGGCGGAAAAGGAGCTAAAAGAGGGCAAAAGAGGAGATGCCAGAGCTGAAAACAGATAAAGTGGCGAACGAGGGTGAAATCTGCATCAGCCGCGCGCCTCCTCGCAGCAGGTCGCGCGCCCACTATTCAGAGGTCGCAGAACTCCCAGCGCGGCGCTCGCAGCCAGATGTAGGGCGCGGCGCTAAACATCCGGAAGTTTACAGAGTTGCAGGCCGCGCGCCTCGCATGCCAGATATCAGGGCCGCGGCGCCAAAACACCCGACGGATTGCAGAACTTCCGGCGCCGCGGCGCCTGTCTGCAGGGCCGCGGCGCCGACGCGGAAAAATTAGGTTTTTGGACGAAATTCTGGGCCAGGCCTGAAGGAAAAGAGGGAGGCGGTTTTCAGCCTATAAAAGGAGAACCCTAGGCAGTTTTTAAGGGTTCCCTTTCTTGCACAACACAAGGCTTCTTGCTTAGAGATTGGAGACCATAGTCTAGTAATTTCTTTTCCTTTTCTTTTCTTTATTTCAGTTTTTGTATGATGAACTTTGAATTAGTTCTTGTCATATTTATGGCTAGGAACTAATTCTCTTATAGGGCTTTCCATGTTAAATCTCTAGAAACTTTTGTTATGAGTTAATGCATGCTTATGGTTATTTTTCTTATTGTGAGATCTATCCAATATTTGAGTTGAATTCTTGGTAATTAATTGACAACTAATTATCACTATATGATTTCTAATCGATTCAGTGTGGGATTGTGACTATGCTGTAAGTTGGATAGACATTCTTGGATTGGGGATGAAAATACATCAATTATTTATGTAGCGTTAATGAGAGGCTTAACAACCCTAATTTTGCGCATTGTGCGTGACGGTTTACTAGGTTCTTGTTCTTAATCCTCCTATAGAGTTATCCTTATCACCGAAAGGTAGGTAAGGTGAAATACTGGGGTTGAGTGTTTATATAACCCTAACGGGAGTATAAAACGATTTAGTGAACCTGCTTTCTCCAAAAGAAAAAGACCATAAGTTATTGCATTAATAAGTAGCATAAGCGGATAGAGAGGAGACGTGGAAGCCATATTCTCATCATCACTGAAGTAAACCCTTTATAGTTAACATAGCTTTTATAATTCTTAGTTATAAACAACAAATCAAAATATCAATTTACCAAATAGATACCAAAAATAGATAGTTGGTAATTGAACCCTAATCCTTGAGGACGATATTCGGTCTTATCAAGACTATACTACTTGTCACGATAACGTGCACTTGCGTTTAAAGTGTGTGCATCTTACCGCGCACCAGGGACGCATGCCCTCAAGTCATTTCTAAAATATAACCATGGGTCTACGCCCATAATATCAATCATGCCCGTGGAATCCTTCCTCACTGCCGGCAGTCCATGATATAATATAACACCAATAGGCATACATGAACACCAAGTCCCACCTGTGTCCTAAAAACTGACGCAAGCAGTAGGAAGACGAGCAGGTGGTAAAGCAGGGGGTATAATGTCTTGGGGGTTTACCCCTCATTTATACTCTTACCCTGGAGAAGGTGGAATAGCGTCTTGGGGGTTTACCCCTCACTTATACTCTTACCCTATCTCGACCGACCATCAAACAAAACAAGCAGGGGGTATAATGTCTTGGGGGTTTACCCCTCATTTATACTCTTACCCTGAAGAAGGTGGTATAGCGTCTTGGGGGTTTACCCCTCACTTATACTCTTACCCTATCTCGACCGACCATCAAACAAAACAAGCAGGGGGTATAATGTCTTGGGGGTTTACCCCTCACTTATACTCTTACCCTATCTCGACCGACACAAACAACACATAAGCACTACTGTGTCTTTTATAAAAATCCGAATTTAACCCAAGTACTACAAATAACGGAAGCATACCCGTGGAATCCCACATCACCGCTTTCAGACGCCCAAGTACTTACAACAAGACCGCGCCTCCAACCGAGAGTCGCTACAACGTAATAAAACATAATACTTGCACTCAAAGGCTATCACCAGCACATATATGCAATTCTTAATTAAACAAGCCAAAGTACTTAGCAAGGCACACTTAGAATAATTCTCAATTAATCAAGCCAAAGTACTTATCAAGGCACATTTAGAATAATTCTCAATTAATCAAGCCAAAGTACTACGACGCATATCTCTTTCAAAAGACTCCTTTTTATGTAAAATCCCAAGATACTAACACCCGTAGTATCAAGGTGTGTCTATTTTTCAAAGTAAGTTACTACACTCTTAGAAAACTCATTTCAAAGCTTGAAATCAAGTAACTTCAAATTTTTACAATCAAGGCAACTTATGCCCATTAATCAAAATAGACAACTTTCTTAACCTTCCATAAAGCCGTTATAACCAACTTCCCATAAAGCCGTTATAACCCTTTATGATTTTATACATATCCATTCCTTTTATAACCAAGAGACTTATACTATTAAAACGAAGTAGCACATACTTACAAATCAAGTTCTCAACTTTTAAAATACTACAAGTCTCTTAATATTTAGAAAACAAGTTTCTTCTACTTTTAAACCTTAAGTAACTCACACCTCTAAAACAAGTTACTTCTCTTAAATCATGTCACTTCTCCTCTTTTAAAACAAGTAAGTAAAGCACTCCTTTGACTCCCCTAAAGTCATTATAATGACCTTTAGGTTTTGGAATTAAGGCACTAGCCAAAATATTTGGAAATCACTTCCTTTTCAAGACTCTATGTATTTTAAGTAAAATACTTTCCCTTTTAAGAATCCAAACTTCACTAAGGAAATGGATTATACAACTTACAATTTAAACATCAAAGTACAATCAAGGAAGTACATAGAACAAATTCTATATTAGGCAATCCAAGTACAACCAAGGAGGAACCCTAGAAATCAACGAGAAGCTCCCTCAGCCGCGTTTCATATCGAATTTCTCGCCGAGAAATCTGGTCCCTTTCTTTACCTTCCTTGTAGAATCATATAGTTTACCGTCCTAGATGGAAATTCAAAGTAAAGCAGCTACAACTTTCATACTATCAAAGGAAAGCAAAATCAAAATTCACAAGATTCGATTCTGTATACTTTCAAAGGATTTGAGTATAGAAACCATATTCCATTACCAATTTTAGGCGATTCACAAACTTTTCTAAAGAAAAACCAACGTTTATTTTCCTTATTTGGCCGATTCGGTCCTCAATTAGAGGAGTCTGAATTCATAATTTCAGCTACAAATACCAACGTTTGGACATGCAAAAAGAAAAAGGGGGGATCAACTATCAAGAATACACACAGCATCGTGCCCTAAAACTCTTCTCTTTTCTATTCAATTTACTACTACCTATTCTGCAAACCAGTTCTTCACGAACTTTCCTTCGACGATTCGGGGAAAACCTTTGTCGTCGCCTCAGTTCGCTACCCACAAAAGGTCCGTAATCTCTCCTTCATCATCTCAGTTTTGGTCCATTTTTACTTTCCGTATAAGATTAGTTTGATTTACATTTCAGTTCTGTTTTCGCTTCTCCTAGTCGTCGTTAATAGTCTGTAATTATGACGTTATTTCCTCCCTACTGTGGTTTGGAGAATGTTTAGTATTTGACTATGTGATTAGTTTGGTTGGTTGGTTGTTTGTCATTAATCTATTATCATAGTTAACAAGAATGATTACTTAATCATCACACTATTAGTTTGTTGATCAATAAGTGATCAGAATGTTACGACTCCTTCATTATGAGTATATGATAGTTGTAATGATGTAATCTTGGTTTTGTTTAACTAAATAAGGGATCTTGTCCATTGTTTGTACGGTTAGTTAAAATCTAGCATTATTTGCCTTTTCTAGTTAATGTTAGCTAATGAAGATCAGTTGTGAACTGCTTCGAGCTCAAATGTCTTTCATATGATCAAAATATTATAACTGGTTGTTTGGAATGGCTATTAATGCTCTAATTGATCAGTATCAAAAGATGAAACTAATTCAGAGCTTTAAAGTTGTTTTTTGCTTCAAGGTCTTTTCCTAGTAATAGTCAATCTAAGTCGAGACCTTGACATTGGATGCTGACTGGATTTTGTATATGATTCATATCTCCATTCTTGAAATTGGTCTCAGAATTAGTCTATTTGCTCTTTGGAAAAAAATGATTACTGCTTTGAATATCAGTACTGTTAACTCGGTAGTGTGCTTGAAATTCGGATAGCATGTTAGTCATTTCAAACTGTTCTGTGTGTCTATAAATATTCAGATGATTGTTTGGTTGAGTCCTCACACTCAGTTTAATCTGCTTTGGAGTAATAGTCATCCTAAATGTTGTTTGATAGCCATGTCACTTCTATAAATATCATTGTTGTAATATCACCACGCCGCGCGTAGTTTGAATTGGGATCGCATCGCCAATACTCGTATGTTAGCATGTTGTTTTTTTCTTTTTTTTTTTACTTAAGACTGAACATGCCGCTGGCCTGTACCATCTACCTTCCCTTTTATTAGGATGTTTTCTTATCTCCTTTCAGTATCTCCTCAGATCTCATGCATTCATACATATAGCTTTATTTCTCTATATTTGACATTAATTGGGCTTCATATGGGTCATCTGTTTTAATACCATCTTTCTTATATGATACACCTCGTTTGCATCCCTCTGTGTTGGCCATATTTTAGTATAACAGGCAGTATGTTATCTCTTTTCATTTAGCACATTGTGTTCTAAGGTGATGCACATCAAAGTATATAAAGGATATAATCCAGTATACACTCATTATATATATATGTGTATATGTTTCATACATATAATGTATATTTTGAATATGGATCTCTGCATGCTTAAGTGTTAAAATAGGCTGATATAGGTCTGAATATGACCATCTGCTGATCAGGACCATCACATAGATATTGGGCTGATTAGTCCTTCTTTAGGATCTGGAATTGTGGGTGTCTGTTTCTTTGTTACTTTCTGTTTTGTCTCAAACCTGAGATATCGACCCTACTATTGGGCTCTTATTCTTCGGGGGATCTGCTAATATTTTGGGCTGATATAGTTGAGTGAGAATTAAGTCAATACATATTTATGATTACATGAGCACTCTATGTATTTACATTGTTGACACGGTTTGTAGCATATACTAATCATTTTCTTTCTTATTTTTACATGACATGCATCGGGAGAATAATCAAGAGTCTCGGTATAAGACTCATCATGATCTCCATACCGCCAACCACATTTCTGCCGCAGGGCTTCCAAACAACTATGGGATGGATGGCATCGTCATCCGTTCTAGACATCACATCAACTCCAATCTCATTCCTTCCTTGCTTATTTATTTATTTATTTGCTTATTACTGTTGTGATAATTATTTGTTAATCCTGTAATTAATAGGATAATTAACTCTACTAGTCTTTGAATACATTAGAAGGGTAGTTTAAAAGATGAATTCATCCCTTATTTATTCTAGGTTCATCATATAAATCTAAATCTAAAATAATTCAATTAACCCTAGCTATGCTTTAGTCACGTAGTTAATATATCCTTCATATTTAATTCTTAAGAAATAAACTTTCTCATAAACTCTTCATAAATATCATAGGAAGTAATTTTTTGCATACGCGTATAAAAGTAATTTCATAATTAACTTTATATATAAGAGTCTTACCTTACATATACTAATAGGAGTAGTTTATCATTTTTTTTACTTTGGTCAAATAAAATAATTTCACGTCTTATAAATGCATAATCAACTTTATATATTTTTGTGAGTCTTATAAAACCCTTTTTAGTTATCTAACATATATTCTTTAGATATTTGCCACATCCCTTTTTACTCAAATAATCTTTTTCTAAAACATACATCTCTTAGCCAAATAAATTAACCTAGGTTTGAACGGACAACCGTAAGTTAGCGGATCCTAAAGGATGCCTAATACATTCCCTTTAGGATAATAAGGAACCCTTATTCAGAATCTTATTTAGTTTCATAGATCATTAAATGGAGTTAATGTTGACTTTAATCGGTTAGCATTTTAGGTGTCCTAATTCACCCAAATTAATTAGGTGGCGACTCCCTTAACATTTTAAACATTTTCACATTTTGGGAGGATAACCATTCCGTCGCGCATTCAAGCCTGAGAGTTCAAAATTCGGGTGCGACAGCATGGCGACTCCGCTGGGGATATTTAGGTTCTTAACCATAACAAACATAGGTTAATTATTGTGCTTCATTTTTTTCTTTTTTTTTTTTCTTATTTGCTTAAATTGCTTATTTTGTGTTTCACGTTTATTTGCTTCTATGTTTTGCCTAAACTATTCTGCTTTACATATAAACATTTGCATATTGCCTTAACTGCTATTTGTTACTGCTTTCCTTAAACTGGCATTCCGCTCATATTCCTTCCACTCTGGAAAATTCACACTACCACACACTCACGCGCTGGTGTGCTTCGCGCACCCGCAAATTTCATTCAAAACATCCAAATTTTAAGAGAGTTGGCGCTTGCGCGGAGTTAGATCGGTTCGTCTGATCAGCCGCGTAGCCTTCTCACTCGAGTTGTCCGCTCGGGAATCTTGCGTCTAGTAAAGCCAAATCTTAAAAAAAAAACTTAGGATAGAGCTATACCACCCCTATTTTAAGTCATGCGTGCATTTACCTTAGGTGGGTCAATCCTTGGCATTGACACCACAAGTAGGAAGACACCAAATTGGTCAACGGGTTTTTCACAACCCCGCGGCCCAGTAGCATATTACGTGTTGCATAGTCATGATAAACGAAACCAAGCCTAAAAATATCGAAATGCCTAAGTTGGAAAATACATACTCATTTTTTATTTTTTACTTTTAGATGGAATCTATCCTCGTAATGTAATGGTAAATGGAATTCCGAGTAAATTGAGAATGTGGTGGTCAAACTTCGACTTAGGTAGTCAGATGGCAATCAGAAGGAGGTTGGGATGCCTCATCTCATTATTCGACATCTCTCCTGATCAGCACTTGGTCAGAGCATTGATCCAATTCTGGGACCCGGATCGAATCGTCTTCAAATTCAGGGATTTCGAGATAACCCCCACCTTAGAAGAAGTCAGCTATTTTACTGCTTTGGCGACGCGACAGAAAACCGCTTATTCCACATGGCCACGGGAAAAAGCTCCTTTACTTGGGTGTAAAGAATAGCAGAGACTTGCGTTGTTTCAAAACAATTGGGTTTCTAGACTACCCAGACGAGATATGGTTGCCGAGACGATACAAGTCGCTTAAGAATGAATTTTGTCAGACCGCGGACCATCGAGAGTTAGCGCCCTATTGCATTTGCTATGGCTTTCTTAGTGGACTCTTTATTTCCACTCGAGCATGGAAAGATTAGTACATGCATATGTTCAGTAGTTAGAGCAGTGTTCGAAGTTGGCGACAAACGGCTCACTTTGACGCCCATGATTTTGGCAGAACTATTTAGAGCCTTGAATAGATGCAGAAGGGGCGAATCAAGCTTCTTTGAAGGCAGTAATCTTATCTTACAGATGCAAGGTGAGAGCATTTCTATCGCTCAAATATGATCGATGTATGCCACGGTGCATAACAAGATCTCCACATTTTATGAAAGAACAAAGCGTTATGTGTCACCATCAAGACAGAGGATCGGTACGTATACTTAGCCTCTCGCAGAGTAGTCAGATTCAATGGAAGTATCCGTTGCTTCATATCGTCAAGAAGGTTTACTTGAGACATAAGGGACTTTATTACATCAGGCTTATAGGTCTAAAGGGACTGCAACCATATGCTCCATTACAGGTACTCCGACAGTTTGGTCATACGCAAGTAATTCCTCTCATAGCTGACATGAGGGCCTCTGAAATTCGGGCCGACCGAATTCCATCGCTCCGGCCAAGCAGATCCTTTATGAGTGGTATCATATTGACCAAATGGAAATTGAGAAGGACCAAGCAGGGGTCTCCCCGGAGTATCAAGCATGGTTTTCAGACCGCACAGAATATAGTCCAGAAGGGGAACAAGGCATGGAAGACATTAGTGCAAGGAACATAATAAAGGATCGCCGACTCAAAGAAAAGGTCATCACCCCAGACATGTGGGTCCTAATGCACGATGCAGTACAATACTTGGAACAGGCCGGGGCTATACCAAAGAAGACCTAAGTTTCACTATCACATCGACAACATAGTTATTTAGTTTGAGATTTTCATTGTTTTTCTTATAAAGTGTCATTTCAATTAGCTTTATTTCCAATAAAAGCATTTCGATACAATGGCTTGGGTACATCTAACGTGACTTTGCATATATGACGCTTAGGCCTACCTCTGGCATAATAGAGGCCCCTTGCATATTAGGACGCGCTTTAATCTACTCTATTTGTCGAAGCTTCATTGTATGCCCATATGTTCTACTTGATGCTAACACATGTTTTGGATAAAAAGTATTTTTGTTGTACTACTCCCCTCATCGGCTGATTTGTGTTGGCAAGCACTGGCTGGACACCCATATTTCACAAGATCCAAAGCACGAGCAACAAAAATGAATGATTCAGGGGCAAACGAACAGGATGGCTTGGGACTCATTGCCATTCAACGAGAGGAACCAGAAACATCAGAAAGGGGGAATGCCACGTCTTTCGAGGAATACCTCGCTCAAGTACTACAACAAATGGCGGTCATGCAAGCAGAAATGGATCGGCTCCGAGACATCACTAAGCTATCCATAAGCCTCAATGCACAACTACCCACACTTCCAAACTCACCATCTTTTCGACGCCCTCCCCAACACCCAACAGATAACCCACAGCCCCCAAATCCACAACACAAGAACACACCTCCCCGGAATCCACAACACAACAACACACCTCCCCGTAACCCACAAAACCACAAATGACCCTAACCCGTACATACCACAGCCCCAGATCATACAAACCACCTTGCCCACCCAAGACAACCAACCTGCTCAACCCGCACCGATGACATACCATAACAAATAATACGGATCACCCATATATGTGACCCATGCCCCACATCTCAACACACACATACCCATACCCCCTCCGGAGTTTACTCAGTATGAAGAGATGGAGAAGAAGACAAGAACTGAGACAGAGGAAAACATGGCTAGAGAAATCAATGATTTGAAGGAAGCCTTTAAGAGCCTTCAGGTGAACAAGGGCCATGAGGGATTAGAGTACGAGGACTTGTGCATGCATCCCGACGTCGAGCTGCCCGTCGGATATAAGGTACCAAAGTTTGACATGTTTGATGGCAAAGGTAATCCTCGTGCACATTTGAGATCCTATTGCGACAAATTAGTGGGTGTGGGAAGGGATCAATCAATCATTATGAAGTTGTTTATTAGGAGCTTGACTGGAGAAGCCTTGGATTGGTACACTAGCCAGGATCCAAGAAAATGACGTAGTTGGAGGGCGATGGCACAGGACTTTGTGGACAGATTCAGATTTAACACTGACAACGTCCTTGATAGATTCTACCTCATGAAATTGGAGAAAAAGTCGATAGAAACTTTTAGGGAATATGCGATGAGGTGGAGGTGCAAGCGTGAAGGTCGTCCACGCCATGGAAGAAAGTGAAATGACAACACTGTTTGTACAATCCCTAAAGGACCCGCGTCTATGAGAGGTTGATCAGCGTTATTGGACGTAATTTTTCTGAAGTAGTAAAAATGGGAGATTTTGTGGAAGAGGGAATTAGAACAGGTAGGATCACGAATCTGGCTGCTTTGCAAGCAACAAGCAAAGCAATACAATCAGAGTCAATGGGAGGGATGCATAAGAAGAAAAAGGATGGAGCAGCCCCTATCATGACGGTACAACAACACAAAACGAATCGAACCCTGACATACCAACCCCAAACATACCAACCCCAAACATACCAAACCCCCACGTTCCAAAACCCTCCCTATGACCACTTTGGCCAAAATACTTCCACATACCATTAACCTTCACCCGTCTACACCACCCAGCCAATATACAACCCGCCACGGGCGTTCGCCCACACAAATCCCTCACAATACCGACCAGCATACTCACCCCCACAACAATACCACACACAAAACACACCCAGACCCCGAACCAACACCGAGAGGAGGCCCACAAAATCATACACCCCGTTGGCTGAACCATACTCCCAACTATATGAAAAACTGAGAGCCGCTGGTTTTATACAGCCGATCCCATGGCAAAATCCCAATCCACTCCCACCGTGGCATGATGAGAATAAGCATTGTGCATACCACTCTGGAGCATCAGGACACAGTACAGATGGTTGTTATACATTGAAAAACAGAATTGAGGAACTAATCAAAGAAGGAGCTATTCGGTTGAAAGAGCCTTCCCGTAATGTCAACAACAATCCCCTGCCAAATCACGACAATGCTGGCGTGCACATGATCACCTTTGATGATGTGTACGATATGGAATGGACGATCGTACCAATCAAGGAGAAAGAGATAGGGGAATCTTCAGCCCACATTGCCCATGTGATTACCGCCCGAGTCGTGGCGTTAGAAGTAGAGTTGAGCCGCCATAAGCCTCTAATGTCGGTCTTAGTACGAGGATGGAGCCATTCGATCAAACAACATAATTAGGGTAAATGTAAATGTGGTAGAAGTTGTTGCAATGGGGTGACGAGGTCCGACAACGTTACTCATCCAGAGAAGTATCACGAAAGACGCCTAAAAAGATCGTGGATCAACCGTAAGTAGAGGAATTTTGGAGAAGAATGCCTACAAAAGACTATTCCATTGTAGAAACGGTTGAGTAAAACACCACCAAATTTCTATTGTCATCGCAATGAATTAGTGAACCACCGAATCTCTTTGATGGAGGTTTTGAAAGAGACTCACGTGCCACCGGCATCGCTGACGAGAACTTTTCAAAGACGACGGAAAATTAAAGAGGTGCAAAAGATAATCTTCCATGAGAATGAATTGCCTCACGAGGGTGGGTCATAATAAGGCATTGAACATATGATCAAGTGTGCTAATAAGTTTATCTCTCGAGTCTTGATTGATGGAGGGTCGATGTTAATGTATGCCCTTGAATACTCTTGAACTTTGTGAGTCAACATTGGGAAACTCCGTGAGAGCTAAAAGGGTAAAGGTTTCGATGGGACTCGAGGAGCGTCGCAGCGAGACCGACTTGACACTACGATTGGGCCCGCAGAGTTCTTGATAGAATTCCGGTATCGACATATCCACGTGCTACAATTTATTACTCGAGGCCTTGGATCCACGTGGTCGAGCCATCCCTTCCACTTTGCATCAAGTTTTGAAATTCATCCGAATCATCGTGAAGTTGTGGTTGAGGAGACAAGGACAACATCGCTAACACCAGCCGGCAATTCCAGTCATCGAGAGTATGGAAAAGCTGGATGGATCTGTCTACCATATGAACAAAATCGTAGACGTTAGCAAGGCTAAAGGAATGCAACTACCTCGCACTCCCAAAATGGTGGCCCGAGAGATGCTAAGAAATGGTTTCGAGCCAGGTCGAGGACTCGGACCAAAATTAGAAGGAATCACAGAGCCGATTCACCTGCCGGAGAAGAAGGACACTTTTGGCCTCGGATATCGGCCCACTGCCGAGAAGATGATGTTATTTGATCACAGAAGGAAGGGTGAGTCTCATCTGCCAAGACCTGTTCCACCCCTGAATCATTCATTTGTCAAAGCATACACTGCTCAGCTACCAGAGGAGGAGGATGCAGACATTCTTGCGGAGGGACTTCAAGGCCTTTTCATTTCTGAGGAAGAAGCAGAGTGTCATGCGATTTTGGAAGACTACACAGATGACCAGACCATTTGGAGTGCAGAGCCAGGAGATGTCTTGAGCAACTGGACCTGTACCCCAACACTGTTTTTTCATGAGTCTGGGTAGAATTAATAATTAGTCGTTTTCAAACAATTCAATTCGTATTTTTCTGAATTATGGGACACAGTTTTATGAGCTTATTTCCCTTTTGAAAATTTTAATAACAAGTTATGTTTTAATCAACGTTCTTTATTCCCTTTCTTTCAGCATACAAAATAATATACTTGTCGATAATGAAAATGTGACATGTCATGAAACAAGCGAACAAAGTTAGAACTGCGAAAATAATCCAACAGAACCCGAAGGAAATTTTCCATTAGAGGAATTAACGGAAGAGTTAGGAAGGTTCGAGGATAAGCCGAAACCAAATCTGGATGAAACAGAAACAGTAAACCTAGGAGATGATAAAGTCGTGAAGGAGACGAGAATCAGCGTTCACTTAAATACCGCACAGAAAGAAGATCTGGTGGCCCTATCAAGCGAGATGTCGACATATTCGCTTGGTCTTATGATGATATGTCAGGTCTAAGCACATACATCGTTTCTCATAAGTTTCCCATTGAACCATCATGCCTTCCAGTGAAGCAAAAACCAAGGAAAATCAAGCCGGATCAGAGTTTGAAAGTCAAAGAGGAGATCTCCAAACAATTGGACGCAAATGTCATTCGGGCAGCAAGGTATCCTACTTGGTTAGCCAATATTGTGCCAGTAACAAAGAAGGATGGTAAGATACGAGTTTGTGTCGATTACAGGGATCTCAACAAGGCAAGCCCTAAGGATGATTTTCCCCTTCCGAATATTCATTTACTCATCGACAATTGTGCGAAGCATGCGTTGCAGTCATTTGTCGATTGTTTCGCTGGGTACCATCAAATCTTAATGAACGAAGAAGATGCAGAAGATCAGATTCACACTCCGCGGGGTATATTATTATCGAGTCATGCCATTTGGACTTAAAAACGCAGTGCCACTTACATGAGAGCCATGACTACCATTTTTCATGATATGATCCATAAGAAATTGAAGTCTACGTGGATGACGCCATTATCAAGTCACGGAGGGCTACGGACCATCCGGTCCATCCAAGAAGTTTTTGAACGATTGAGGCAATACAACACGAAGTTAAATCCGGCAAAGTGTGCCTTCGGCCCCAATGGAAAATTATTGGGTTTCATTGCGAGCGTAAGGGAATAGAGTTGGATCCTTCAAGATAAAAGCCATTCGTGGACTACCTCCAAAAATCGCAAGGAAGTGATGAGTTTTCTGGCCGTTTGAATTATATCAAGAGTTCATAGCACAATCAGCGGTGATATGCGAACCAATATTCAAGTTGTTAAAGAAGGACGCCACTAAGTGGAAATTGGAGCGCCAACAACCCCTTGACAAAATCAAAGAGTATCCACAAATCCGGCTCTTGGTGCCTCCGTAACCCGGAGGCCTTTGTCGTTATACTTATCCGTATTGGAAAATGCGTTCGGATGTGTGTTAGGACAACATGATGAGACGGGGAGGAAGGAACAAGCGATATACTACTTGAGTAAAAAGTTCACGCCTTATGAAGCTCGTTACACAATGCTGGAACGCACGTGTTGTGCCTTGACTTGGGTTGCACAAAAATTCAGACATTACTTATCCGCATACACCACCTACCTCATTTCAAGGATGGACCCGCTCAAGTATATCTTTCAGAAGCCTATGCCTACTGGAAAACTTGCAAAATGGCAGATTCTTTTAAGTGAATTCGACATCGTATATGTCACCCAAAAGGCAGTCAAGGGGCAAGCATTAGCAGATCATCTCGCAGAGAATCCGGTAGACGAAGAATACATCCCCTTGCGGACCTATTTTCCAGATGAAGAAGTGATGTTTGTAGGGGAAGACATCCTAGAAGAATATCCGGGTTGGAGAATGTTCTTCGATGGCGCCGCGAATTTCAAAGGAGTAGGTATCGGAGCTGTTTTGGTATCAGAAACAGGACAACACTACCCAATATCAGCAAAGCTCAGATTTTCGTGCACCAATAATATGTCAGAATATGAAGCTTGCATACTAGGACTCCGAATGGCTATTGACATGAACATACAAGAGTTGCTGGTCATAGGAGATTCAGACCTGTTGATTCACCAAGTGCAAGGCGAATGGGCCACCAAGAATAGGAAGATACTTCCTTACCTACACTGCGTGAAGGAATTGCGCAAAAGGTTCATTAAGATAGAGTTCAGGCATACTCCGAGGGCTCAAAATGAGTTTGCAGACGCTCTAGCAACTTTGTCCTCCATGATTCAACATCCAGACAAGAACTATATTGACCCGATCAAAGTAGATGTGCTAGAGAAACCAGCCTATTGTTCTCAGATAGATGAAGAATCAGAGGGCAAACCTTGGTATGACGAAATCAAGAGGTATCTCAAGGCAGGTGAGTACCCGGAAGGCACTACCAACATACAAAAGAAGACTCTTCGGAGGTTAGCAAACTATTTCTTCCTGAGCGGCGAGGTCCTTTATCGGAGAACTCCGGATTTGGGTTTGTTAAGATGTGTTGACACTCAAGAAGCAAACAAGTTATTAGATGAGACACACGGAGGTATGTGCGGACCCCACATGAACGGTTTCATGCTAGCAAAAAAGATACTACGAGGAGGTTACTTCTGGATGACAATGGAAACAGATTGCATCCGTTTCGTGCGAAAGTGCCATCAATGCCAGATCCATGGCGACTTGATTCACGTGCCGCCAAACGAGCTCAATGTCACTAGTTCCCCATGGCCATTCGCAGCTTGGGGCATGGACGTCATCGGTCCTATTGAGCCGGCAGCGTCAAATGGACACAGGTTTATCCTAGTGGCGATCGATTACTTTACAAAATGGGTAGAAGCATCATCGTACAAGTCTGTGATCAAGAAAGTAGTAGTGGATTTTGTTCATCACAACATCATCTGTCGGTTCGGAATTCCAGAATCAATCATAACCGACAACGGGTCCAATCTCAATAGTGGTCTGATGAAGGAAATGTGTGAAAAGTTCAGGATCACTCATCGCAACTCTACTCCATATCGACCACAAATGAATGGAGCAAATGGCGCCAACAAGAACATCAAGAGGATACTGAGGAAGATGATAGATAACTACAGGCATTGGCATGAAAACTTGCCTTTCTCCCTCTTAGGTTACCGTACTACAATCTGGACCTCCACAGGAGCAACACCGTATCTCTTGGTTTATGGAACAGAAGTTGTGCTGCCAGCGGAGATGGAAATACCATCTTTAAGAATCATCCAGGAAGCCGAACTAAGTGAAGCCAAATGGATACAGAGTAGGTACGAACAATTGATGCTTATTGACGAGAAACGAATGAATGCAGTCTGTCACGGACAACTTTACCAGAACAGAATGGCCAGAGCTTTTAATAAGAAGGTACGACCAAGAAACTTCCAACCGATACGGTGCCGAACGTATATTCCCTAACCAAAGTGAGGCGAAAGGGAAATTCGCGCCCAATTGGCAAGGGTCTTACATGGTTCACCGAGTGCTTACAGGAGGGGCCCTCATCTTAGCTGAAATGGATGACGAAGTGTGGCCGAGAGCTATCAACGCAGATGCAGTGAAGAGATACTACGTTTAGAGTGCTTTATTTTCCATGTAATTACTTTACTTGTAATCTGAACTACGTTTGACCTGATTCCCTTTGCGGGATACGTAGGCGGCCATATCGGCTTCGGTCCCATTTCTAGAAAATGCCCAATTACTTTGCTTGTAATCGGAACTACGTGTGACCTGATTCATGGCGGATCGTGGCGCCACACCGCGTTTGCATCCGTCTTTGAAATTTTTAAAATCTTGTCTGTAACGAACTACGTTCGACCTGATTCACTTAACGGATACGTAGGCGGCTTACATCGGCCTCGGTCACACCATTAGTAAATCTTCATTTTGTCATTTTGCATTTTTGTGGGTTGTACTCAATCTTGTCATACATACAAGACAAATGAACGACATATATCCGACTCAGTTTCGTCAGTCAAAACTGGGACAATTTTTAAGGACTTCGCCACGAAAGGACACCGACAAATATGATTACATATGCTCGAAAGATAGACATAAACTGGGACAATTCTAAGGGTTTTACTACAAATGACATCAATGAACATGGTTAATTTACGCAAAGGGTTCCATGTCCCAAAACTGGGACAAATTTTAAAAAGAGCCCGACGGCAACGGAGCACCGAGAGTATGGGAGAATATACCGCCGATTTCGGATAAGGATGTTCGCTTTGTTTCATAACATGTCACTATTAAAAAATCGACATAATTTCCTACTAGTATATTTTCTCAAGATAGAATATTTTCAACAAATGTTTTCGACCGAGACTCGAAATCAGACAGGGGTTACATGTCCAGACAAGACGACGCGGGCAAATATCAAGAGCCAACACAAATCGGCCGACCCCCTCCCCGAACTCACAATTTTTCTTTGAGTGAATTTTGCAGGACAACAGGAACAAGGAGGACAACAACATTCCAATACAACAGATTCGCTCACGAAGTCCATCTGCAACAAGTCTACATCAAATACATCTCGCAAAAGCCACATCTTCTCAGGCTACATCATTTACACTTTAATTATTTCATCTAGTTTTGATTATGCATAACACAACTCCATATATAGAACAATTTTTATCTATGCCCTAGAAGGCGTCATTTGCATCTCGTCTATACAACGACGAACATTTGCATTTCGTCTATACGACGACGAACATCTGCATTTCGTCTATACGACGACGAACATCTGCATTTCGTCTATACAACGACGAACATCTGCATCTCGTCCATACAACGACGAACATCTGCATCTCGTCTATACAACGACGAACATCTGCATTTCGTCCATACAACGACAAACTTCATTCATGCTTCGTCTATACAACGACGAACATTTGCATTTCGTCTATACAACGACGAACATTTGCATTTCGTCTATACAACGACGACAGCGCCCATACAAGGCGTCATTTGCATTTCGTCTATACAACGACGATAACACCCATACAAGGCGTCATTTGCATTTCGTCTATACAACGACGAACATTTGCATTTCGTCTATACAACGACGAACATCTGCATCTCGTCTATACAACGACGAACATCTGCATTTCGTCCATGCAACGACGAACATCTGCATCTCGTCTATACAACGACGAACATCCGCATCTCGTCTATACAACGACGAATATTTGCATTTCGTCTATACAACGACGAACATTTGCATTTCGTCTATACAACGACGAAATAGCCCGTACAAGGCGTCATTTGCATCTCGTCTATACAACGACGAACATTTGCATTTCGTCTATACAACGACGATAACGCCCATACAAGGCGTCATTTGCATTTCGTCTATACAACGACGAACATTTGCATTTCGTCTATACAACGACGACAGCGCCCATACAAGGCGTCATCTGCATTTCGTCTATACAACGACGACAGCGCTCATACAAGGCGTCATTTGCATTTTAGTCCATACAAGACGATTCCGCCCATACAAGTCGTCATCTGCATCTCGTCTATACAAGACGGCGTATCATCACATCATTTCATTATACAGTATATACAATCTGACTACAACCACAGCACAAATTCACATTCTTACATTGTTTTGTTTTGACAGTTATGCACTAATGCCTCTATGTTAGCTTCAATCTACAGGAACGTTAACAAGCTGCAAAAGACGGAGCACAACGTGGACCTACCTCTTACGGCGAATTGAGGTAATTTGTTGGGGAGCTAGACTTCCCAATAAAAGACAAAAATGTCCCCGAACGTCGACCTACTCTCTCCCAACATTCTAGCACCACAATAACTCATTGTCACCATAGCTCGACACTGGGACAGAAATTAAATCCGCGTCGGCCCCACCTTTAGTTTTCAAACACCAACAACACATTGCTCCAATTCCGATGACCCAGACAAAATTGGCTATAAGTCAACGTCTTTGTCTGGAGATTCTTTCATCTTCTCCATACAAAGAGGGACAACTGTTGACACCCAATTTTGTCCATCCCCTTAAATCAATAATCAATAAATTAAACAATTTTCTTTTTTAGAACTGCAATTTTTACTTCGCAAAATACACATAATAAGTAAGTTTTAATAACGGTCTCGCTTTATAAATGTTAAGCACTAATTAATTAGCATGCCCACATTTATTATTATAATAATAGCTTAGACTAATAAAACACCTAAATAATTTAATCACAATTTAGATCTCATTTATCTACTATTAATTAAATAATACACCTAAAACTCTACCTAAATTCCACTAATTAAATCCTAAAACTAATACCCAGGCCCATTTTCCCACACCAAAGAAATTTCAACTACCCGCGCCCATAAGCTATCCCATACCCGACCTTTATTACCCGAAGCGGATCCTCACAACATAACCCTTCACGCCCAAAGAGGAACCCTAGAAACCAACGAGAAGCTCCTCACCAAGCTTTCATATCGAATTTCTCGCCGAGAAATCTGGTCCCTTTCTTTACCTTCCTTGTAGAATCATATAGTTTACCGTCCTAGATGGAAATTCAAAGTAAAGCAGCTACAACTTTCATACTATCAAAGGAAAGCTAAATCAAAATTCACAAGATTCGATTATGTATACTTTCAAAGGATTTGAGTATAGAAACCATATTCCATTACCAATTTTAGGCGATTCACAAACTTTTCTAAAGAAAAACCAACGTTTATTTTCCTTATTTGGCCGATTCGGTCCTCAATTAGAGTGCAATTCATAATTTCAAATTTATAAATACCAACGTTTGGACATGCAAAAAGAAAAAGGGGGGATCAACTATCAAGAATACACACAGCATCGTGCCCTAAAACTCTTCTCTTTTCTATTCAATTTACTACTACCTATTCTGCAAACCAGTTCTTCACGAACTTTCCTTCGACGATTCGGGGAAAACCTTTGTCGTCGCCTCAGTTCGCTACCCACAAAAGGTCCGTAATCTCTCCTTCATCATCTCAGTTTTGGTCCATTTTTACTTTCCGTATAAGATTAGTTTGATTTACATTTCAGTTCTGTTTTCGCTTCTCCTAGTCGTCGTTAATAGTCTGTAATTATGACGTTATTTCCTCCCTACTGTGGTTTGGAGAATGTTTAGTATTTGACTATGTGATTAGTTTGGTTGGTTGGTTGTTTGTCATTAATCTATTATCATAGTTAACAAGAATGATTACTTAATCATCACACTATTAGTTTGTTGATCAACAAGTGATCAGAATGTTACGACTCCTTCATTATGAGTATATGATAGTTGTAATGATGTAATCTTGGTTTTGTTTAACTAAATAAGGGATCTTGTCCATTGTTTGTACGGTTAGTTAAAATCTAGCATTATTTGCCTTTTCTAGTTAATGTTAGCTAATGAAGATCAGTTGTGAACTGCTTCGAGCTCAAATGTCTTTCATATGATCAAAATATTATAACTGGTTGTTTGGAATGGCTATTAATGCTCTAATTGATCAGTATCAAAAGATGAAACTAATTCAGAGCTTTAAAGTTGTTTTTGCTTCAAGGTCTTTTCCTAGTAATAGTCAATCTAAGTCGAGACCTTGACATTGGATGCTGACTGGATTTTGTATATGATTCATATCTCCATTCTTGAAATTGGTCTCAGAATTAGTCTATTTGCTCTTTGGAAAAAAAATGATTACTGCTTTGAATATCAGTATTGTTAACTCGGTAGTGTGCTTGAAATTCGGATAGCATGTTAGTCCTTTCAAACTGTTCTGTGTGTCTATAAATATTCAGATGATTGTTTGGTTGAGTCCTCACACTCAGTTTAATCTGCTTTGGAGTAATAGTCATCCTAAATGTTGTTTGATAGCCATGTCACTTCTATAAATATCATTGTTGTAATATCACCATGCTGCGCGTAGTTTGAATTGGGACTGTACCTGCTCAATACTCTCGTATGTTAGCATGTTTTTTTTTCTTTTTTTTTTTACTTAAGACTGAACATGCCGCTGGCCTGTACCATCTACCTTCCCTTTTATTAGGATGTTTTCTTATCTCCTTTCTTGTATCTCATGCATTCATACATATAGCTTTATTTCTCTATATTTGACATTAATTGGGCTTCATATGGGTCATCTGTTTTAATACCATCTTGCTTATATGATACACCTCGTTTGCATCCCTCTGTGTCCATATTTTAGTATAACAAAAAGATGTTATCTCTTTTCATTTAGCACATTGTGTTCTAAGGTGATGCACATCAAAGTATATAAAGGATATAATCCAGTATACACTCATTATATATATATATGTGTATATGTTTCATACATATAATGTATATTTTGAATATGGATCTCTGCATGCTTAAGTGTTAAAATAGGCTGATATAGGTCTGAATATGACCATCACGATCAGACCATCACATAGATATTGGGCTGATTAGTCCTTCTTTAGGATCTGGAATTGTGGGTGTCTATTTCTTTGTTACTTTCTGTTTTGTCTCAAACCTGAGATATCGACCCTACGATTGGGCTCTTATTCTTCGGGGGATCTGCTAATATTTTGGGCTGATATAGTTGAGTGAGAATTAAGTCAATACATATTTAAGATTACATGAGCACTCTATGTATTTACATTGTTGACACGGTTTGTAGCATATACTAATCCTTTTCTTTCTTATTTTTACATGACATGCATCGGGAGAATAATCAAGAGTCTCGGTATAAGACTCATCATGATCTCCATACCGCCAACCACATTTCTGCCGCAGGGCTTCCAAACAACTATGGGATGGATGGCATCGTCATCCGTTCTAGACATCACATCAACTCCAATCTCATTCCTTCCTTGCTTATTTATTTATTTATTTGCTTATTACTGTTGTGATAATTATTTGTTAATCCTGTAATTAATAGGATAATTAACTCTACTAGTCTTTGAATACATTGGAAGGGTAGTTTAAAAGATGAATTCATCCCTTATTTATTCCAGGTTCATCATATAAATCTAAATCTAAAATAATTCAATTAACCCTAGCTATGCTTTAGTCACGTAGTTAATATATCCTTCATATTTAATTCTTAAGAAATAAACTTTCTCATAAACTCTTCATAAATATCATAGGAGGTAATTTTTTGCATACGCGTATAAAAGTAATTTCATAATTAACTTTATATATAAGAGTCTTAACCTTACATATACTAATAGGAGTAGTTTATCATTTTTTTTACTTTGGTCAAATAAAATAATTTCACGTCTTATAAATGCATAATCAACTTTATATATTTTTGTGAGTCTTATAAAACCCTTTTTAGTTATCTAACATATATTCTTTAGATATTTGCCACATCCCTTTTTACTCAAATAATCTTTTTCTAAAACATACATCTCTTAGCCAAATAAATTAACCTAGGTTTGAACGGACAACCGTAAGTTAGCGGATCCTAAAGGATGCCTAATCCCTTCCCTTTAGGATAATAAGGAACCCTTATTCAGAATCTTATTTAGTTTCACAGATCATTAAATGGAGTTAATGTTGACTTTAATCGGTTAGCATTTTAGGTGTCCTAATTCACCCAAATTAATTAGGTGGCGACTCCCTTAACATTTTAAACATTTTCACATTTTGGGAGGATAACCATTCCGTCGCGCATTCAAGCCTGAGAGTTCAAAAATCGGGTGCGACAATCTCATCTCTTGGTCTGCCAAGCGACAAGCCATGTTATCCCGCTCCAGTGCCGAAGTAGAGTATAAGGGTGTTGTTAATGTAGTTGCTGAGATCTGTTGGCTCCAGAATCTTCTCTTGGAGCTCAGTTGTCCATTGCGTAATGCATCTATAGTCTATTGTGATAACATATCTGCTATCTATTATCTCATAATCCGGTCCAGCATCAGCGGACCAAACATATTGAGATGGATATTCATTTTGTCTGTGAGAAGGTCGCACGTGGTCTTCTCAAAATTATACATGTACCCTCCTCATATCAGTATGCACACATCTTCACAAAGGGACTACCAAGACAACTGTTCACAGACTTCAGATCCAGTCTGAGCATTCGACCTCCTCCCGCTCCGTCTGAGGGAGAGTATTAGCGAATATTCTTCAAATATTCACAGTATATATTGTATTTATTAGTATCATGTATTTAAAATAACTTAGGATTCTTACTGTATTAGGAATCACCTTTGTACAACTATATATATTATGATTAATGAAAGAAATTCTTAAGGAAAATTATTCCAAATTCTTAAACTATCAATTTGAATTCGTTTTTCGTTATATAAAAAAAGAATTGTAGAAAATTATATCGTATAGGTTTTAGAGCACACAGACACACACAGCACATAACATCGAGCATGGGTGATGGCAAGTTGTCCATAAGAAGGAGACAAATTTTGAATTTATGTAATTTATTAAATAAAAGAACATGAAATTTTGTAATCTAAGCTAAGCATCGTGATATTTGTAAACATCCAATTGGTTTTGCGTGCATGCATCGGAATTATAATAAGCGGACCCTTATTTTATTTGGTTCACCCTTGGAATTGAATACTGATAGTGTTTGATTCCCCCTTCTATTACGTTCAAAAGAGGTCATTAATATACAACTATTACAAGCATAATTCAGATTATAATTACGATAACAAATAACAAATTATACACAGAGTATACAAAAGATAATTAAAGATTATTGCAATATTTACAAATATTCTATCGCATCATCGCAGTCGAAGCGGGAGGTTGTCGTACGTTGAGACTGTCCCGAAAATCTTCAAATAGAACCAATGGAAGACCTTTCATAAAAATATCTGTGATCTGATAGCGCGACGGGAAATGTAAGACATATACTTGTCCAAGAGCAATCTTTTCGCGGACAAAGTGAATATCCATCCCAATATGTTTAGTTCGCTGATGTTGAACTGGATTCCCGGAGAGATATACCACATTATCACAATAAACCAATGTATCCTTCTGAATAGGAAAATGAAGCTCCAGAAGAAGGTTTCATAACCAACAAGACTCAGAAATCACATTAGAAACTCCTCGGTACTCGGCTTCGGCACTGGACCTAGACATGGTATCCTGTCGTTTAGAGGACCAAGAGATCAATTTGTCACCAAGAAAGACACAATAACCAGACGCTCCACATCTGGTATCCGTACATCCACCTCAATCTGCATATGTGTAAGAAATGAGAGTGGTTGTCCAAGATGGATATAAATGCAAGCCATGATCGAGAGTTCCCTAAATATAGCGCACAATACGCTCGAGAGCATGTATGTGATCCTTTATTGGGTTATGCATGAATAAACAAATATGTTGCACAACATAAGATATGTCAAGCCTCGTGAAAGTAAGAGATTGCAGGGCTCCTGCAAGGCTGTGGTAATGTGATGGATCATCATATGGTGTGCTAGAAGTAGCACTCAACTTCGGTTTAGTATCAACCAGTGTGGAAGAAGGCTTACAAGAGGACATGTCAGCCCGTTCAATGATCTCTTCTGCATACTTTCTCTACGACAAAATAGACCACATGCACGACGTGTTACAACTATTCCCAAGAAATAACTCAACCCAGATCTTTCATAACAAATTCTGAGCTAAGAAGAGACATGATAGACTTGAGAAGAGCAGAGGAAGAAGTTAAGATAATATCATCCACATGCAGAAGAATGTAAGTCATATCATTACCTTGACGATATATGAAGAGAGAATGATCAGACTTGTTGTTATAAAACCCAATAGTAGAAACATAATATTCAAACCTCTTGTACCAGGACCGAGGAGATTGCTTGAGCCCAAACAAAAATTTCTTCAGTAAATATACATGACTACGATAAGTGGGGTCTCTGTAACCCATGAGTTGATACAAATACACTATTTCTTTGAGTTCTACGTGCAAAAATGTATTTTTCACATCAAGTTGATGTAGAGGTCATGCCTTAGAGAGAGCTAGACTTAGTACAATGCGGATAGTTGTTGGTTTGACTATCAGACTGAAAGTCTCATCACAGTCCACGACAACCTGGTGATTCTTTACATCACCTACAAGACGAGCTTTATGCCTCTAAAAAGCACCATCAGATTTTTTTTATAACTAAAAATTCAGATAGACCGAATCACATTAACATCAGGAGGACAAGACACCAAATTCCAAGTCTTATTGTTAATAAGAGTATTATATTCATCATCCATACTCATTTTTCAATTTGAGTCATTAAGAGCAAACACATGATTACGATGTAGAGGTGATTTGGTAACATGAGTGTGAAGACCATATTTTTTATTTGGTTTAAAATCCTATGTTGACTACGAGTGACTGGTCTTTGGGCTGCAATTAAAATTAGCTGGACATGGGATGATGTAGTGGGTTGGCTTGTGATGGATCATGAGGAGTGTGACCCAATAGCAGGAGAATAATTAGATGCTGGGTGAGCATGTAGTGGGCTACCAGCCAGTGGGTTGCCAAGGAGTGGACTTCCAGCCAGTTGGTTGCCAGGGGGTAGGTTGCTAGGTAGTAGGCTGCTAGGGAGTGGGCCCGCTGAGCTGGTAGTTACTGGACTCGAATTGGCGGGCTATTGTGGCTGGGCTCGGATAGGTGGTATTTAGGCAGAGTTGTTGGGATGGACCGGACTGCCAGGAAGGGTAGACGAGTTGGGCTGAACTTTGGGCTTGTTTGTGACGTCAGCTGGTGCACCAAATAAAGTGACAAACCTTCATCAAGAAATTCGTAAGTATGAGGCAAGGGAGAAAGCAAATTGAAAATTTGATTTATCAAATATTACGTGTCGACTAAAGATGATTTTATTAGAAGATAAATCGTAACATTTGTAACCACGATGGTTTGATGGATATCCCAAAAAGACACACAAAGTAGAACTGACTTGAAGCTTATTTATGGTAGTAGAAGGAAAAAGATGATAACATAAGTACCCGAACACCCAGAGATGAAAGTAAGATGGGTCCCTTTGGTATATAATTTTGAAAGGGGATTGATAGTCTAATTATTTGCTTGGAAGTATGTTGAGAAGATAGGTTACCATTTGTAATGCACGGTGCTAAAATGATGGTGGTAGAGAAGCATGGGCAAGTAAAGTTATAACAATATTGTTAATGGTTCAGATTTTTCTTTCTGTTTTTCTATTTTGAGATGAGGTATGTGGATAAGAGAGACGAAAAAACAAACCATTAGCTTTGCAAAAATCCCAAAATGGTCCATTATCGAATGCTCTACCATTATCACATTGAATATTTTTAATTTCTCGTTCAAATTGAGTGTGGATGAATGCTCTAAAAGAGAGAAATGTGGAAAAAACTTGTGACTTTTTATACAAAGGAAATGTTCACAAAAATTAGAGTAATCATCCAACAAAAGAATATAATATCAATGGCCCGAAGAGCTCAAAACGGGAGATGTACAAAGATCACTGTGGATAATATCAAAAGACATAAGAGTGCATGAATTAGAAGTAACAAAATGTAATTTAACATGTTCCAAGAGGACATGAGTGAAAATATGAGAACTACGAGTTCTATTACACTCAATAAATTTATTTAGCCTAAGGGAGTAAAATAGGTGCTCCCGGATGACCCAAACGTCCATGCCATAAATAAGGCGCTAAAGCTTCAAAAGTTGATATTGAGTTGGCTTACTTTGTAGTGGTGATGGGATATAGCTCACTCCTACTATCATATCTCATTAGGCGCATCCCCGTCTGAAAATGCTTCACGGAAAACTCAAATAGATCAAATTCAACAGAAATCGAGTTGTCAGTAGTAAATTTTCTAACTGAAACTAAGTTTTTAATTAGTTGAGGAGCATGAAGGACATTCTTTAAGGTTAAAGGTGGGTTCGGGGGAGTTTGGATGACCATAACCACGAATTGGAATTGAATGACCATTTCTGATAATTATACCATGATTATTGCTCAAATTAAAATATGACGAGAGATTACCTTGTGAGGATGTCATATGAGACGTTGCTTCGATTTCCATATATCAGTTTGTATGTAGTGGAGTTATCCCAAGAGTGTGCATTACGGCCTCGATGTCAGTTGGTGTGGCTATCACAGAATAGGCTTGTTGTTGCTGAGGACGCGGCCCAAGAATGCTGGCCTGCTGCTGCTGTCTATGATGCGGATTAGGCCAGGCCCAAAGAGCTAAAGGAAATGGGCAAGGTGGGATAGCCCATGTCCATTGCCAAGGCCATTGATGTTGACCACCACCCCACTAGGCCTACTATTCACATGTCTGGCCGGAGTGATGTTGTTGGCCGTCCACCACCTCCACTATGGTGGCCATCACTGCAGCCACATCCGGAGTTCTTACCACTATTGTTTCGATTTTGTCCCTTTTTACCACGGTTTTGCGATGTACTTTCAGAATGTAAGAAGTTGTCATCAGACTCCTTATACGAAGCAGCGACCATGGCAAAATTATAGACAGCGACGACCTTTTTAGCATAACTCGCTTCTTCCAGTATGAGCATAAAACGAGCTTGGTAAAAGTGTGGAAGAGGGTTGCTTTGGCGGATGAGTGTACCAACACTACTATAAGCATTAGTGAGACCAACAACCATTTGGCATACGAGCCGGGGTCCATAACCTGAAGATAGAGAGACTGAAGAGTTTCCTTCACTCGGAGTTGTAGCCTTGTTCAACAGTCAGAAAGGAAAAGACCGGGCAGCAGAGAAAGGATTTCGGTTGTTAGTAACCGATGCCCCGATATTTTTGAGTTGATCCGACAAAATCCTGAGCCTTTGACAATATGCGGATGCATCAGGAAATCCGTCATGTTAGTGGTAGATAATTCTTGCTCAAGTGTTACGGCACGAGAATTTTTATTATCTTAGAATATGTCACGCAATCGGTCCCAAGCCTCCATTGACGTTGAGTCAGGTTCAAGAATTGTATGCAACAAGTCACTAGAAAGAATTTGCTTTATTTCATTTTCTATTTTATATAGGCTCGCTCCTTCTTTTTTCAAGAATTCATCCACATTAGGCATAACTCCATTGAAGAACCGTTGCATTGAGGGTCAACCATAATTCCTTTTCATCATCGGTTGTCGGCACCTTCTCCTTGCCTTTTTCGGTGAAATTATGTGGTTGATAACCCGGTGTGACCTACAATGAATTTTGAATAGCTCCGCCCACGTCGTGAATTGGACGTTCTCCATCTCAAGAGTAATGGGGATGTGGGACTTGATGTTCAAAACAACAAGAGAGGGATGAAAGCTTGATTTTGAGTCAGACATGACAGACGAGAAAGAGGAGATGAGGAAGGAGAGGTGAAGGCGCAGCAGCACGAGAGAACGACGGAAGGTGTGGAGGAGAGGAAAGTTGCCCTAGAATCTTATATCATGATATTGTTTGATTCCTCCCCCCCCCCCCCCCTATTATGTTCCAAAGAGATCAGTAATATACAATTGTTACAAGCATAATCCCAGGCTATAATTACGGTAACAAATAACCAATTATACACCCTAAAATATACAAAATATAATTAAAGATTATTGTTATATTTATAAATATTCTATCAAATACTTCTACCTTTTTTATATTTTTGCTATGGGTAGGGAAAAGGTAGTTTGGGGTTAGGATTATAAGTATCATTACTAGTTTATGGAGATGTTTAAGCCAGTCTAAGCAATCAATTTAAATAGATAATTAAAAGTAGTTGATAAGCATCAAATATAATATTGAAAATTTGATTTCATAAATGTAGATGAGAGTGTTGAAGCTTATAATAACTAAGATTGTGTTTGTTAAGAAAATGTAGTTACATTTTTTTCTACTAAAGTGACCTTAAACTATTTTTGAAGAAAAAATATATTGAAAGTGTTTCTAAATGAAAAAGAATGAATTGTGGAGATTGAATGAAGAGAAAAAACAATATACCATCATTGTTTTACAAGTGAAGTCTTAGGAGGATGGGTGTATACGCATCTCTACATTGTGAGCGTAGAGAGGTTATTTCTAATAAACCCCAGTTCAATGAAGTCATGTAGAAAATACTGAAGAAAAACAGTAGCAACAATAATGAAACAGTAACCAAAACAAATAAAATACCAGGTAGTAATAAAATAAAAGAATAAGATAGTACAAGAGTAATAATAATAATACTGATAAGAAAATTGGACAACGTTCGCTTACCAACTAACATTCTATCCTAATCCTCAATAATATCATAACTTATTGTTTTAAAAAATAATGAAGAGGGAATTAGATCAAATAATTAAAAATTTAATCAAACTAAAATTGTTTATAAGTTGAAAAACGAGATCAACTATGTTTTTGGCTAATTTTCGCTTATGAGCATTTTTTGTGTTACTAAACCCAAGAAAAATAGTACCCGCAACGGTAGTCAAGTTGTTGGAGTAGAAGAGCGCGGAACCGAAAGGTCACGAGTTCGATTTCCTCTACCAACACCTTCTTGGTTGAGTCTGTCACACATGACTTGTCAAGTGTGGTTTACCTGACTGACGTAGTTTGCAGACTATTACATCAATCCGAGGGTTTACCCAGTGCACACTTATAAAAAAATAGCGGCTTCGAATTCCCCGTCATAAAAAATAAAAAAACCAAGAAAACCATGAAAAATAGTTATAAGCTTATTTGACCATTTTATAAGCTTAAGCAAACAAATACTGATAATGTTTTTTAAAATTTATGAAAAGTTCAAGTTACATGGTTTTTCGCTCCAAATTTTGCAAATAGGACCTATAATTTTGGTAGGTTTTTACAACTTCTATGTGTGTGTTGTGACCACTTTGGACATTTAGCAAAATCCCCTTTTTGTTGCTTTTATTATGGGAATTGCATAGTCTTCAAGCAAAGAGCACACGTGCACAGTGCACCACGCATGCACACATTACAGGAAGCGTGCAAAGGGAAAATAGCAACGAAAGTAGAGGTCCCATAGTCATCTTAAAAGTAGAATTTAAGATTACAATGTGACTAATCTTACTTAAATATAGTAACTTTCTTAGTGAAAGAGTCACTTGTGCAACTCAAGACTTCATTGATAATTGGAAATTATTATAATAGAAAATGAACGCTTGTTAATTGTCGCTAACACATTAAATATCTTTATAACAACGTCGCCTGTCCATATATTTTAATTGTTATTGCGAAATGCTATATAGAAAATATATAATATAATAAGAAAAATCAATTTTACAAAAAAATTGACTGTTATAATGAAATTATATTGTAAATGATGGTTACTAGAGAGATTTGACGGTAAGAAAAATAGAAAAGAATGAAGGGTTTTAATCTCTGAAAGTGTTAAATTTGTTTGCACTATTAGATCACTTTAAAACTAAATACAGGTTATCACACATAATAAGTAAAATTCATAAACTAAAAATAAGGCAAGTGATAACATTTTATATTATGCTTAATTGCACCGATAATATAATAATTTCATTACATTATCAGAGGATATGAGTTAAATTCAAGCAAAATTGAGGGGGAAGAACACTAAAAGACGAGGATTAGTTCTATAGGGTGACGGCATAAGAAGTATTTACATTCGGATGATTAGAAAGGTAATTGTTAGTAACTTTATACAACACATATTAATTAATAATCTGGAATAAGTAATAGGTATTATGTTATTCCCGCCGTCCCAATTTACATGAGGATTGACTAGTTTGGGTAGCCAAACAACTCTTTAATTTTTTTATTATACTTTTTTTCCAACTCTTTTTATATATTGTGAATTATTAATTATGCATACTTATAATACTTTTTATGTTGTTTTTAAATATGTAAATTTTATTATAAAATACTCGAAAAATCTGTGTTTGAAATTGAGTAAAAAAGAATAAAGTTATTTGACTCTCAAAACTGATCAACCGTTCATATAAATTGAGACTGGGGGAGTATCAAAAATTAAATTACACATAATATAAAGAGTTATTTGTAAACGTGTAAATATAGGAAACAATATATTTCATACCCATAATTAGAATATTTCCATATATTATGTAAATATAATTATGGTAAGACTAGGATTCCTCTTTTGTATAGGCTTAAGATTCATATTGTATAAGGGATGAACATTGTACTCTATATATATCTAGATATTAATGAAAGACTCCCCAAGGGAGATTAATATCATCTTACATGGTATCAAAAGCCTAGAAAGAAAACCCCTAGAATTTTTCTACCAAGCAGCCTGTTATACCCCGTAGTTCTGGCCACACGTGTGAGAGCGTGCGAAAGGGAGTAAGACTTAAAATTTTCGAAAGATAAGTTGACGGATTGTTCGGACGGGTTTTAGTCAACTTTGAGGCGGGTTATGACCCGGTACGTTGAGAGTTCCTAAGTGTTTCAAAGGCATAGGGCGTAGTTCGTTGAGTCTAGTTTCCAACGCAACCAACCGTTCGTCGATAGGACGTCGGAGTAGAAAGTTATGGGAGTTACAAGTTCAGTGCGCAGACGACGTAAATGCGTTTCGTGCAAAGCGGCTGGCCGCGGCGCCGGATGCAGGGCCGCGGCGCCGGATATACTGAGGGGTCGCTGAAGTTGCAGCGCCGCGGCGCCAGGACAGCAGGGCCGAGGGAGCTGCTAGTGGGACGCGGAGGGTCACGAGGGCACAAGCCCAGTCCTTACCAGAGATGATGTTTAGGGCGGCGAGTTCCACGTCGTCGCCAGCCTCAGCAGATTTCGAGGCAGCGGAGGCGGCAACTGAGACCGTGGTACCGGAGCCTCCATCCCACGTGGTCCGAGTATAGAGATTATGGGAACAGATTCGCATCGACCAAAGATAGTGGCGGCGCGACAGAGCGGCGGCCAACCCAGAGCCGATGGCCATTTGATTCGGATTTCTGGTTGTCACCCACCCGAGTTCTATGGTTCGAGATTTGAGGAGGATCCGCAGGAGTTTGTCCGGCAGTTACAGCGAACCATGCAGGTGCTTAGGGCATCGGAGACTGAGTCTGTTATACTAGCTTCTTACCGGTTACGCGATATTGCGTTGAACTGGTTTGAGTCATGGGTATTGTCGAGAGGTGAGGATGCTCTTCCAGCTGTTTGGGAGGAGTTCACAGAGGCTTTCCTGGATCACTTCTTGCCTCCTGAGATGAGGAGAGCCCGCGTAGATAGGTTCTTGACCTTGAGGCAGGACGGGAGGACTATCAGAGACTACAGCCTGGAGTTTGACTCCTTGGCCAGGTATGCGCACACCATTGTAGCAGACATTGCAGACAGAGTTCATCGATATGTGATGGGGTTAGACCGTCATATGATTACTGCATGCTTGGGGGTGGCTCTTCAGCCAGGGATGGATATTGCCAGGATGCAGGCATACGCGCAGGGGATTGAGGACAGAGAGTGGCAGGATAAGCTAGATTTAGGCCAGCCCAAGAGGTCCAGGACAGCAGGGTCTCAGGGCAGTTTTCGAGGCGGGCAGCCTCAGCAGCAGACTAGGTCCCCATTCCAGCCAGCACAGAGTGCTCCTTCTCAGTTTTCCGGCAGGAGGTCTGATCAGCCGGGTTATTCAGGAGAAGGTCAGGTCTCGTGACTTCGTGGTTTCAGGAGGCAGCCGTCACCAATCGAGACCACCTACCTCTCGGTGCGTTCGATGCGGTAGGTCTCATCCGGGCGAGTGTCGTATGGGTTCGGGAGCGTGTTACTCTTGTGGCGCAGGCCATCCGAAGGATTGTCCGCCCCAGCGGCGGGAGCGTTACGGTTCAGCCGACGGGGTCAGTTGCTGGATCTTCATCTTCGATGGTCAGACGCCCCGGAGGGCAGGGTACTTATGTGCCAGTCGGCCGCGGCAGAGGTCGTGGTAGGGGTTCCAGTTCTAGCGGTCCTCAGAACCGCATCTATGCTATGTCCAGCCGACAGGACCAGGAGGCGTCACCAGATGTCGTCACAGGTACATTATTGGTTTCTTGTTGTGATGTATATGCTTTGATAGATCCAGGTTCTACCTTGTCCTATATATCTCCTCATATTGCCAGTAGAATAGGGATAGAGCCCGAGTCCATAAGACCTTTTGAGGTGGCTACGCCAGTATGTGATTCAGTGGTAGCTGAGCGGGTATATAAGGCTTGCCCAGTGACTATAGATCGTCGACTTCTGCCGACTTGATAGAGTTGGATATGACAGACTTTGATGTGATTATGGGTATGGATTGGCTAGCATCTTGCTATGCCAATGTGGACTGTATGGAGAGATTAGTTCGGTTCCAGTTTCCTGGTGAGCGGGTTATCGAGCGGAAGGGGAATACTGCATCGCCGAGGGGTAAGTTTATTTCTTACCTCAAGGCTAGGAAGATGGTGCGGAAAGGGTATATCTACCATACGGTTCGGTATTCGACATCGAGGTCGAGGTACCGACCTTCACGGCCCGGTCGTTAGAGAGTTCCCGCACGTATTCCCGAAGCTCGTATCCTCCTGAGAGGGAGATTGAGTTTTGCATTGATTTGGCGCCAGACACTCGACCGATATCTATTCCGCCATACAGGATGGAACCTGCCGAGTTGAAGGAATTGAAGGACCAGCTGAAAGACTTGCTGGAGAAAGGCTTTATCGCCAAGTGTTTCTCCCCGGGAGCGCCAATGTTATTTGTAAAGAAGAAGAATGGGACGCCGCAGATGCGTGTATTGATTACGGTGAACAAGGTAACTATCAAGAACAGATATCCTCCCGTGATTGATGATTTGTTTGACCATTGCAGGTGCGAGATGTTTCTCCAAGATAGACTGCGATCCGGTTACCATCAGCACGAGTTAGAGAGGCGGATATTCAAGATCGCATTCAGACCCTGCAGACGCACTATGAGTTCGTGGTAATGTCTTTCGGGTTGACTAACGCCCCGAAGTATTCATGGATTTGATGAATAGGGTGTTCGTGCCATTCTTGAATATGTTCGTTATAGTTTTCATTGATGATATCTTGGTGTATTCGCGCACGAGCAGAGCATACGCACCATTTGGCGGTATTGGGAGTCCTCCGAGACCGCAACAGATGCCAAGTTCTCGAAACGCGAGTTTTGGTTAACTACGGCTTTCTTATGACACGTTATCGGGCCGATGGTATTCGGGTTGATACAAATAAGATCGATAGCCAAGACTTGCCCGCACTCCACTTATAGGTGGCTAACGGCCGATCGGCCCGACCAGAGCTTTCACGGTTTAACCGGCACGGTCCGGCTTCATCGGACTACGCCAACCGGTCCGTTCGTATCGGATTCTAGGTTGGCCCTGCGGTTCCGGTCGAATCAGGTCCAACCTGCACGCTTTATTTTTTTTTTTATTTCTAGTATTTATTTTCTATAATATAAACTAAATTCAATTTAAATATGTAATATAATAATATAATATATAATTTAGTTGTATATATTAAAATTGAAACTCTAAAGTTAACTTTTTATTTTATAGTTTATAACTTTATACTTTATAAGTTTATAACTTTATATTGTAAATTTGTAATTATACTTTTATTAATTTATTAGATTAGTAGATATAAGTTAACAAATAAGTAATAACAAATTAACAACTAAATAGATAGTAAAATTAAAACTAATGATAAGATGTTAACTTTTGAACTTTCTTAATGTTAATAAGAGTACATAATGAAGTAATAATAATTTTATTTACATATTATGCATCCTTCTTGCAAGTTCTTCGTAATCTATAGGTTGATTGAATTGGTTATGCTCCATAGCCTCTAAATCTGGAGTATTAATTCCAGTCCCGCCTCCGCTCTCGCCTTCCAAAATATTGCCTATTTCTTCATCTTCCGGAGAATTAGCGTCTCCACATCCTTGATTTCTTCTCTCTGATCTGATCCAATCCCTTAAGCAGACTAACACTTCTAATGTGTTTCCACCCAATGAGTGACGTGTGTCTCCTATTTGATCTCATGCTTGGCTAAATGCACTTTCAGAAGCCACTGTTGAGATCGACACATTAAGAACATCCCGGGTCATCGCTGCAAGTACCGGGAATTGCCTTTTGTTATCCTGCCACCATTGTAAAGGGTCAAAATTTTCTTCGGCTCATTGTCTTTTGCAAATAAAATTGCATCTCATCGCAAGATCGGCTTGGTTGGTTGTGTTGTAAAAGTGCTCCATATGTCTAAAGACTCTTCTTCATCGTCATCATCATTGAATCCTGCAGTGTAGACACGCAACCGAACTAGAAGGAAAATTAGTAGCAGAGTTGGTGTTATCATGTAATGTAGCATAATATTCATATAATGTAGTTAAATTAGTATCAAGTTTACTTATGCAATCAAATGAAAATGGAGTTTCTGTTTGACCTATTTCCATATAAGTATATAAACTAAATATTAAATTATGACAATCTACTTTTTAATAGAAGGATTTAAGATCGCACAATACAATAAACATCAGAATAAGAAAAAATATTTTTAAACTTTTCAAACATAATCAGAATCGTGATTCAGTATATTTCACATTTGATTTTAAACCATAAAGTAAATAGAAAATTTCACTTATATGAGCTAAAGCATTACAAGCTGTTGGGTAATAAGATCCGAAAATTCAACAATTAAGGTAAAATTTACGTAAAAATTTAAAAGTTCACCAATTGATTTTCAATGTTCGTCGGTTAACATATACATCACGTTCTTACAATGCGCATTTGAAACATGTGTTATGGGGTCTTTATACTTATAACATTCTTTTAAAAATAAATAAGTATAATTCCACCGTGTAATAATCTCTTCCGCATGAATTTAGGTCTCAAATTAAATTGTTTACATTTTTCTTTAAATTCTATAATTCTATTTTTCCTATTATTACCCGAATAACTCCAAATTTCTTTTGACAAGTTTTATTTCAGGTGAAAATAAATCAAGACCACTTTTAATAATTAAATTATAAATATGACAAGCACAACGAACATGAAATATATCAGGAAGTGGTGGTTGTACTTCCACTTTTTAAAGATCTACAAAGCAGATATTATTAGATGCATTATCGAATGATACACAAAGTATTTTATTATAAAGATTATATTTTGGGCATAAAAACAAATAGTTTCGCTTATATATTTTCCAAGATGACTTTGATCCTCGCCATACGCAAAAGCAATAATACGTTTTTCCATTCTAAAATTTTCATCAATCCAATGACAAGTAATTGTTAAATAATCATAACTGCTCAACGATGTCCAATGTCCAAGTAAAACTAACATGGCATGGAAGGTTAGCAAACAAATATTGCAAGAAAATAACATAATCATTATGAAGTCTAAAAATATCGGCTCTAGTAGTACTACGAGGAACACCTTTTAAAAAAGAATTATATACTCTTTGAATATATGTAATTAAATATGAAGAAGCAAAGAAAAGGCAAACAACCTCCGACAATCATTTTTGCTAATTCAATGCGATCTTTTTTTGGATCGTACTTAGTCAACCCCCCAGTTAATGGATTAAGTTGTTGTTGACCGGGTTCTAAATTAGGGACAGCATTCCATTGTGCCGCATGATCGAATTTTATATGTCTAGCTATAGTGCCCGTCCCCCCGTCACCACCCCCTGTCTTATGTTTATAAGTTCTCCCACAAATATTACATTTAACTATATCCTTACACACAACTTTATCATAAAAGAGACACACTTTACTCTTTTTCTTCTTGTTACATCGGTTCGGTAAAGGAGGTTCACGACCTTGACTACCACTAGCACTAACATTAATGTATGAACACTAGTAGGTGTAGCAGGTTCTTGTTCTTCAAGTTCAACAATATTATCTAATTGAACGTTATCACATTCATTATCTTCTATTCCAAAATCTTCTTGCATTTGATCATAATCTATATTTTGATTAGATGATGAAGAACCTACAGATTTTTTACCCTCAACTAGATTTACTACAAGATCCGACGCAATTCCCCTTAGTAAAGACATTATAAAATATTTAAATAATCAACAAATAAATATGACAATTTAATAAAATAATTAGAGAATGAAACGAGTGTACCAAACTTCGGGATTCAGAATTCAATAAAACTCAAGCTCAAGTCTCAAGTCTTGCTACTTTGAATTTGAAAACTAATAATATTAATAACTTGAAAATTGATAATAAAGATGATTAAGAGAGTATGAGAATAAGAGAATTGAGAGAAATGTTGTGTGATAAAATGAAGAAAATGTAGAGAATTTATAGATTTTTAAAGGGTAAAAATGGAATTAAAATAAATAATTAAACAAAACAAAAACAAAAAAATTAATAATATTGACCAACTGGCCGAAATGACCGCACCCGCCCCAAATTTCTTCCAAGCCCAACTGGTCGAAATGACCGTTGGGCAATTTTTTTTTTTTTGTAATCGGCCCGTCCGGCCCGGTAACCAGAATGGAACCGCTTTTCCAATATCGCCTAACCGGTCCGGGCCAGGTTTTGAAATGACCCGCGGGTTGGGGTTGGGACAATTCGACCCCAACCCGGTATGTCTTACGGTCCGCCGGTCCGGTTAAACCACCGGTCAACCGGTCGGTTCGGTCAACCCGACCGGCTGATGTGTTTAGACCCACTACACCGAGTGCGCAGCTTTTGGGCCTCATGGGTTATTATCGGAGGTTTGTGGAGAAGTTTGCTTTATTTCAAAGATTTGACTAAGTCGACTCGTGGCGGCTATGTTCCGATGGACGGACACTTGTGAGGAAAGTTTCCAGTTGCTAAATGAGAAGTTGACTACCGCCTCAGTTCTTACTCTTCCAGAGGGTTTAGATGGATATGTGGTTTATTGTGACGTGTCAGGTGTCGGGCTTGGAGCGCCGACGCAAAGACGAAAGGTTATAGCGTACGCATCTCGGCAGCTTAGGAAGCATGCGAAGAACTATCCCACGCATGACTTGAAGTTGGCAGCAGTGATTCATGCCTTGAAGATCTGGAGACATTATTTATATGGAGTTCATGTGGACATTTACACAGACCACAAGAGTCTCCAGTATATCTTCAGCAGGAGCCGAACTTGCGGCTGCAGGCGGTGGTCGAGCGCCAAGGATTACGATGTTGATATTCTATACCACCCGAGGAAGGCCATGTGGTTGCAGATGCCCTTAGTCGCAGATCGATGTGTAGTCCATGCGATGTACAGAGGAAAGAGATATGGTCCGAGAGTTACATCGCCAGCGAGCCTCGGGGTTCGCTTTGGTTGATTCCGATAGTGACGAATTCGGGTTCGAGAGGTTGCCGAGTCTTCCATTGTCGGCGAGGTGAAGAGGCGGCGATGAGGATCCGATTTTGGTACGGCATCGAGACGCAGCCTCCGTAAGGAGAATAGTCTATTTGAGGTAGCGCTCATGGGTGCTAAGATTCGAGGGGTTGTGTATTCCCGATGTGGACAGACTTCGTCAAGATTCGTGCAGGCACAGCGGTGCTCGTTATTCTATTCATCCGGGTCGACTAAGATGTATCATGACCTCGGATCGTGTATTGGTGGGATGGCCTTAAGAGGACGCGTTGCGGAGTTCGTAGCACGCGTCGAATCGGCCAGTTAAGATTGAGCACGAAGCCCGGTGGGTCATTGCAGCTATTGATATTCGACTTGGAAATGGGAGGTGGTAAATATGGATTTTATTACAGGTTACCTTCCACTCGAGGAAGCATGATTCTATTTGGGTTATTGTCGACAGTTGGCGAAATCACCCATTTTCTCCCGCCATGACGACTTTTTCACGAGGATTATGCTAGATCGTATATCGTGGAGATCGTTAGATCGCACGAGTTCCTATATCGATTATTTCGCATGTGGAGCGTTTACGCTAACTTCGGAGGTCTTTCCGAAGGATTAGGGACAGGTGAGTCTCAAGACGACGCTTCATCCTCGCACCGACGGCAGGCGGGCCGAGCGCACTCTCCGCACACTCGAGGATATGCCGCGCTTGTGTTATTGATTTCGTGGGTACCGGGAGGATCATTTACCTCTTGGAGTTTGCTTACAACAACGCCTACCATTCCAAGATTCGGATGGCGCCTTATGAGGCCTTATACGAGGAAGTGCAGGTCACCGATAGCCTGGTTCGAAGGAGAAGTTGATTAGTCGGGCCGACTTGGTTCAGCGATGGATAAGGTGAAGCTTATCCAGGAGCGGTTGTTGGCAGCTCAGAGTCGGCAGAAGTCGTATGCAGATCATCGGCGTCGACACTTGGAATTTGAGATAGATGATTGGGTTTTCCTAAAGGTATCGCCAATGAAGGGCGTGATGAGGTTTGGGAAGAAAGGGAAACTTAGCCCAAGGTACATTGGGCCGTATCAGATTGTCCGTATGGTAGGCAAGGTTGCCTATGAGTTAGATCTGCCGTCCGATTTGGAGGCGGTACATCCAGTTTTCCATGTGTCTATGTTGCAGAAATGTATTGGAGACCCGTCTAGAGTGCACCCGATTCATGATGTCCATGTGACAGAGGAGTTATCGTATGAGGAGAGTCCCATAGCGATACTCGATCGTCAGGTTAGGCGACTTCGGACGAAGGATGTGGCTTCCGTCAAAGTCTTGTGGCGGAACGAGAACAGGGAAGAGATGACGTGGGAAGCAGAGGATGACATGATGAAGAAATATCCTCACCTATTTCCTATACCTCCAGGTAACCTACTTCCTTGCTTATTAGTTTGATTTAGCAATTATGCTTGAGTAATGTTGTGGCTATGCGAGCGCTTTTATTTGCAAAAGAATAGCTAAGAGGGTCTATGTCGATAGTGTGATTTGAGTAAGCCTAGAAGGAACATTCGGGATGAATGTTTCTAAGGAGGGAGAATGTTATACCCCGTAGTTCTGGCCACACGTGTGAGAGCGTGCGAAAGGGAGTAAGACTTAAAATTTTCGAAAGATAAGTTGACGGATTGTTCGGACGGGTTTTAGTCAACTTTGAGGCGGGTTATGACCTGGTACGTTGAGAGTTCCTAAGTATTTCAAAGGCCTAGGGCGTAGTTCGTTGAGTCTAGTTTCCAACGCAACCAACCGTTCGTCGATAGGACGTCGGAGTAGAAAGTTATGGAGTTACAAGTTCGGCGTGCAGACGGACGTAAATGCGTTTGTGCAAAGCGGCGAGGGCCACGGATATACCGAGGGTCGCTGAAGTTGCAGCGGCCGCGCGCCAGAGCAGGCGCGCGCCGAAGTTCCGAGAGTCCGCAGAGGTTTCAGCGCCAGCGCGTCAGTGGCCGCGACGCCAGGCGGATTCTGGCGGAAAACTTAGAAAAATCAGATTTCTCTTTAAAGACCTTGGGAGGTGACAAGTGTCCCCCATCCGATTTCTTGCATGCCTTATATTGACCAAGTCTTGAAGACTTGGTCATCTTTCAAATCCCTCTCTCTCTCTAAGCTTAAGCTCCCACTTCTCTCTAAAATTCCAAGAGGAATTCAAGCCTAAGAAAAATCTGAAAAGTTAAGAACAAGAAGGAAGCTTGTGGCTAGCTTGTTGGTGTTCTTGGAAAGGAGGCTAGCAAAGTTGTTGGAATAAGTTTGGCTAAAGCTTTAAGGTAACATTTCTTCTCTTGTGGTTAGTTATTAATGTTGCATGTGAAGAAGAAGGGATGTGTAGTAGTAAATAACGCACTTAGAGTCCTTGCATGTAAGAAATGTGGTTTGGATATGAAAGAATTGGTTAAGAAGATATTATGAGCATGTTGTAGCCTAAAAACTACCTTAGAATTGTTAAGTGAATTGTTGTACCTAATGGGGCAGAATTTTACACACCCAAGTTTAGGTGTGTAATCCCCTTTGAAATGTTTGGATTGTTGAGCCTTAAAAGTGGCGTTTGGATGTTAAATTCGGCCTTGAGAAAGGTGGCAAAGTATGTAGAAACAAAGGAAATATCGCCAATTTTCCATAGAATTTAGTGACTTTGAACTTGGATTATTCTACATTGAAATTAGAGGTTAATAAACGTATCATGGTTATTTTAGGTTGACATATTACTTGCGGTAGTTGGACTTAGCAAGTGGATTGACCGAAGAGGTATGTGGAGCTTTCCTATCTCTTGAGCATGAATAGATGTAACTATGTAGTACGGTAGACGTACAAGATTTGGTATTCTTACTTGTTTTAAGTATATAAAGACTTGTTTCGTTTTAAGAATGTATAAGTCCCTTGGTTAGGGGAAAAGTGTAATTTTACTAAAGTGTAGGGTTAATATAACAACTTTATGGGAAGTTGGTTTATTAGCTTTATAAAAGGTTAATGAGAAGAGGTTTACTCTAAGTATGACAAGTAAGGACAAATGATTTGATTTATGAAAGGCAAATTGATTTTAAGGCATCAATTGCCCAAAAGTTTTATGTATGAGAAAGAGTCACTTTTAAAAGAGTTGAAGTATGTAGTACTTTGGGTTAAATTCCCGGTTTTCCTTAGTAAAGATATGATTAAGTGCCTTAAGTAAACTAAAATGAGAGGGTATATGAACAAGGCTAATAAGAAGTTATAAGTTTTCTTAACTTATTTATGATTATGATATGATGACAGTTTGAGATAGGGTAAGAGTATATCTGAGGGGCAAGCCCCAAGATCATTATATCACCTTCTCCAGGGTAAGAGTATGAATGAGGGGCAAGCCCCAAGATCGTCATACCACCTTCTCCAGTGTAAGAGTATATCTGAGGGGTAAGTCCCCAAGATCGTTATACCATCTACTTCAGCAAAGAGTATATCCGGCGGGTAAGTCCCCAAGATCGTTATACCATCCGCCAGGTAAGAGTATATCCGGCGGGTAAGTCCCCAAGATCGTTATACCAATTGCTCCGTGGATTTGCTACCCACGACGCGGAATACCTCACGCGAGTCCTTATGGGCTTACGCGGTGAAATAGTCCCACGCGGTGGTCTGACCTATGCGAGGAATACCTCACGCAGTCCACAGACCCATGCGTGAAATAGTCCCGAGGAGTAGGGGTGCTTATTGATACTACGGGCGAGGTACCCTGTTTTGATCATGAGGCCCCTATTTTATGCAGTATTATATATATACTTGTCATTCTCATTGTTAGCACAGTAAAAGGTATTTTGATTGTTTTCCATGATTCCAGCTTACTTTTAGACTTATGATATCATTATTACAGTATTTTCCAGCTTTACATACTTGGTACATATCAGATCGACCCTTCCTGGGGCCGCGTCATGCCGCATGTAAGCAGATTGTGGATCCTCGTTCTTAGGATCACTATTCCGGTGTCAGAAGCTCCATTCCTCCGGAAGCTTGTTTGTTGGTACGGGTATTCCCTGATGCTATAGGTATTTTGTAGTATGGCGGGGCCCTGTCCCGCCACAGTTGTTATCCTTAGAGGTTTGTGGTCACATATGTGTTTTGGGCTATAAGAACAAGTTGTACTTCTATACTTTTGATTAAGTATGTTTTATGGAACACACTTTATCTACCGGTCGTGATGTTTACCTTTTATAAGTTATGTGTTATGTATGTTCACCGCTATTCTCTGATGTATACTGAGGTACCCTGAGGTACCGCCGCGCCCCGGCTCGGTCGTGACACACCCCCCCCCCCTCGGGCATCTCGGTGCGGCGCCTCCCTCTCTCTACCCAAATTCTTGGTTTTTCTTCTCCATTCCTCTATTCTCTAAATGTATACTCAGGATTCTTCCGATGTCCTTGACGCATCTTCCTCCATAAATCCCACCACCAAATCATCACCCTCTTTTCATCCCGCTCTAACTATTTCCAACATCAAGAACCATATCCCTATCCTTCTTGATCAAGAAAACAGTCAGTATTCTCCCTGGGTTGAACTATTTCGCAATCATGCATGTCTCTATAACGTGCTTGATCATATTGATGACAAAATTTCGCGCTCTCAGGAGGTTAATGATTCTACTTGGTATCGTCTAGACGCTGGCGTCAAACAGTGGATATATGATAGTATCTCTCAGGATCTTCTCCTTACTATCATGAAATCTGACTCCACAGCCCTTGACTTGTGGAATCGTATAGAGGAAATTTTTCAGGACAACAAGCACACTCGTGCCGTGTATTTGGAAGAACAATTCAACAAAACACGTCTTGAAAACTTCTTTAATGTTTCTGAGTACTGCAAGCAGCTTAAACTTCTAGCGGATCAACTCTCCAACGTCGGCACGCCTGTTACTGACGCTAAAATGGTGCTCCAAATGATTGCAGGCCTTACTAAGGGAGAATATGATACTTTGGCCACCATGATCCAACAGGAAGATCCGCTACCAAGTTTTAACAAAGCTCGCTCACAATTGTTGCTCGAAGAAACTTGTCGTGCTAATCAGGATGAGCACGCCCAGCAGGTGTTAACTGTCGACTCGCAACCCTAAGATCAGACGCCACTGGAAAACTACCAACAGCGGCAGGGCCACGGCGGCAAGGGTGAAAAAGGTCGCGGAGGTAGAGGAGGTCGTGGTCGTGGAAAGGGTCGCGGTCAACAGAACCAGCAGCAACAACAGCAACAGAGATCGCAGAACAACTGGGTCGCGGCTCCTCAGCAGTTCGTCTACAGCGCCGCAGCACCTCCGTACAGCATCATGGCGCCCCAGTACAGGACCGAGGCGCCCCAGTACAGGACCACGGTGCCCCAATCCAGAGCCGCGGTGCAAGGTCCATTCCAGTACCAGCAGCCCTACAATTCGTATTCTTACCTCAATTTGTTGGGCCCCGCTCCAGCCTCGCAGCAGACCCACTTCATGCAGGGTCAGGTCCCGCAGCCATCCTCTGGCATGACACCCACTGAGTTGGGTCAGGCGTTCAGCACTCTCTCTATGCAACAGCCTGACAATATTTGGTACATGGATTCAGGCGCCACATCTCACGTCACCCAATCTGCAGGTACTATTCCTAAACTGTTTAGTTTAAAGCATCTTCAATATGTTACAGTTGGTAGTGGACAACGCATTCCAGTTAAAGGTTATGGTACCTCATACACACAACCTCCTCATCCACCATTCTCCCTAAAAAACACCCTATATGCCCCACACATGATTAAGAACCTCATATATGTCCGCCAATTTACTCGTAACAATTCTGTCTTTGTGGACTTTGACCCTTTTGATTTTACTGTGAAGGATCTTTATACGAGGACACCTCTTACGAGATGCAATAGAACGAGAGATCTTTATCCATTCACCTCCACCTCCGCTGCCAAATCTTGCTTTCCCGTCACTCTAGCGGTTATTTCTTCTTCAACATGGCACAATAGGCTTGGTCATCCAGGAGTCCCAGTCTTTAATTTTCTTAGAGGCAACAATTTCATTACTTGTAATGGGAAGCTTGCCCGAAATTGTGTCTCTTGTTCGTTAGGCAAACATATTCGTCTTCCGTTTAAATCATCTACTAGTGTTATCTTTGCTCCATTTGATATTATACATGCAGATTTATGCACGTCCCCTATCTCTAGTTCTCTCAGTCATAAATATTATCTTGTGTTGCTTGATGATTTTTCACACTGTGTTTGGTTATACCTTCTTAAATTTAAATCGGAAGTATTTGCCAAATTTTTTGAGTTTCGCAAGTTCATTCAAACACAATTTGAAAAGACATAAAATCATTTCAGTGCGATAATGGTCGTGAATTCAATAACTTTATGTTTCACCGTTTTTGTACCAATAATGGCCTGGTTTTTCGTTTCTCCTGCCCTCATACCTCACCACAAAACGGTAAAGCTGAAAGAATCATACGCACCATTAACAATATGATTCGCACCCTATTGATTCATGTCTCCCTCCCTCCATCATTCTGGGTCTATGCTGCTAAAATGTCAGAATACGTTCTAAATATTCTCCCTACTAGCACTCTTCACAATATGACCCCTACCGAAATCTTCTACCGTAGAGTCCCCTCCTATGATCATCTATGGATTTTCGGTTGTCTGTGCTATCCCAACCTTAGCTAGGATTCCCGCCGAACCATATGGGCTATATATGTTATGACTTGTCGACTCGTCAAATCCACATCTCTCGTCACGTCACATTCTACGATACCACATTTCCGTTTTCGAATCTTCAAAAATTCCAAAAACCGGATTACTCATTCCTTGACGAGCCTGCCATCTCTCTCATCCTCCTCGAACAACTCGCTTCTTTTGTCACGTCCTCAGCGCTGCAGCCCTGTATTGAGGCGCCGCAACGCCATAATTCCTGTGAGTCAGCACCGCGGCGCCAAATGTCCAGAGAAGATTGTCTGCCCAGCGCCGCGACTCTTGCTCCCGGCGCGACGGCGCCTTCGACGGCTTCTCCCCCACCATCTCCTTGTCCGACTTTACCCCCCTTCTCAGACCCCTCTCAGCCACCCACTGTCCCTACTTATCCAATGAAAACTCGTTCAAAGCATGTAATCTTCAAACCTAAAGTCCATTTTAACTTGTCTGCCCAAACCATCTCTCCACTTCCAAAGAACCCAAATTGGCCAAACAAGACCCTAATTGGAATGCAGCTATGTATGAGGAATTCAATGCTTTGACTAAACATCACACGTGGGATCTAGTACCTAGACCTGAGGGGGTGAATGTAATTCGTTGTATGTGGCTTTTTCGTCACAAGTTCAGAGACAATGGGGATCTTGAGAGGTATAAGGTTCGTCTTGTGGCTAATGGCACAAATCAGCAGGAGGGCATTGATTGTGGAGAGACCTTCAGCCCGGTTGTCAAGCCGGTTACCATTTGCACATTTTTGAGCATTGTCATGGGCAAACACTGACCGATCCATCAACTTGATGTGAAAAATGCATTCTTACATGGGGACCTGAGAGAAACAGTGTACATGCATCAGCCGTTTGGGTTCACCCATCCAGCAGTTCTTCACTATGTGTGCCGTCTCCGTAAGTCACTATATGGCCTGAAACAGGCCCCCCGTGCGTGGTATGATCGTTTTGTCAGGTATATCTTGCAGATTGGGTTTGTATGCAGCAAGAGTGATACATCACTATTCATTTTTCATCGAGGTAATAGCACTGCTTACTTATTACTATATGTGGATGATATTGTTCTGACTGCCTCCTCCGATAGATTGAAAAATGAGATTATTGCATTGCTTAAGTCCAATTTACAATGACTGATTTGGGAAAACTGAGTTATTTCTTAGGGATATCAGTGACCAGATCTGTCAATCACATGTTCTTGTGTCATTGTAAGTATGCAGAGGAGATAGTGTACATGGCTAAGATGGCGAATTGCAAAGTTATGCCTACTCCAGTCGATTCGAAATCTAAGCTCAGTGTTATGGATGGTGCTCCAGTCTCCGATCCTACTCTGTATAGAAGCCTTGCAGGTGCACTTCAGTATCTCACATTTACCAGGCCAGACATTGTTTATGCTGTTCAGCAGGTATGTTTATTCATACATGCCCCCAGAGAGTCTCACTTCACTACTCGTAAGTGTATCATTTGATACATTAAGAACACTCTTGATTATGGTTTGCTCCTATACCCCTCTGCGCCAAACATGTCTCATAATCCGGTTCAGCATCAGCGAACCAAGCACATTGAGATAGACCTACACTTTGTTCGTGAGAAAGTTTCTTTAGGCCATGTCAGAGTGTTACAAGTTCCATCATCCTATCAGTATGCAGACATATTTACCAAAGGACTTTCCAGACAGTTGTTTCTTGACTTCAGATCCAGTCTCAGCGTCTGGCCTCCTCCCGCTCTGACTGAGGGGGTGTGTAAACGTGTAAATATATGAAACAATATATTCTCTACCCATAATTAAAATATTTTCATATATTGTGTAAATATAATTATGGTAAGATTAAGATTCCTCTTTTGTATAGACTTAGGATTCCTCTTTTGTATAGGCTTAGAATTTTTATTGTATAAGGGATGAACATTGTACTCTATATATAACTTGATATTAATAAAAGACCCCAAAAAAGATTAATATCTATCTTACATTATTTACACTATTAATGAAGGTTGCCTCTTTCCATACCTTGGCGATGTTTATCTAAATGCAAGTTTTGGGGAAGAAAACAAGCAATATCATACCCTTAAATGATGAGGAAATAATAAAAAAAAGGGAAATTTAGTTATATTTAGTGGTGTGGGGGGGGGGGATGCAAATAATTTTCCAATTTTTCATTAAGATAGAAACAAACTATACAATCATGTGATGAAGAAATACGTTAAGAGGGAAGGTAGTTGAATGGTCAAAGCCATGATAGCTGTCTGTATTAGGGAAATTTGGGTGGTGGAGGACTATATTCTTTCCTCTTTTATATAGAGTCTAATTATTGGAGAGGAAATGTTGAAAAAATTAGGGTGTATAAAATGGAAAAACATTTTTTTTGAAAAATACTTTTTGAGAAATATTTTGCAAAGGAAACTATCTCGAAAGAAATAATCTCTTAATTATTTTTATTAATAAAAGAGAATATATATAATTTACATAATAGGAAAATCTTATTGTTATTCTAATACCAAAACCCTATTCTAGTAGTACAAGAATCATACAATTAACTCAGAGCAGAAATTAGTGTACAGAAGAAGAGATGACCGCAAGGCCACGAGTTCGATCCTGCATAAACCTTCTTTGGTTGAAATTGCCACACACTGGGCAGTGTAGTTGGTTAATCTACCGACGTGGTTTGCGCTTATCATGCGTCGGGCACTACTGCACTCGAAAGAAAGAGTAGCGCGTGTTCCTTCAGAAAAAAAAAAATCATACAATTATGGTAAGTGTACAATACTAATTAATACAATATTTACACTAAAAATCCTATATAAATAAGTCCATAACATATCTCACTAATCTATATTCTCTAAAATGTAGAAAGTATTTGATTGATGAAAAATGTTTTTCTTCATATACCCGACACCTTAAGAGAAAAAGAAAAAGGCAATACAATATAGCTACGTTGATTGGATTTTTCAAAAACAACGATGGCTTTATAGTGGATCCTCCAAAAGTTACATTTTTAAAAAATTCAACACGATTGCAGCAACATAGAATATCAGTATATTTTAACTTATTTTTAGGTTACTAATTTGACATTGATAAACAATTACCTCTAATTATTATGTAAATGACCAATTAATTTAAAATTTTCTTATGGTAAATTAATGTAGAAGTTAAACTAAAAAGCTTGAAAGAATTTCTTAAAAAGTTAAGAAATAACTTATAAAGTAGATGATAAAGTTACGATTCTTGAATTAACTGGTAAAGAGCCTGAAAGGCCCTATAACTTGCGATTTGAATGAAGGATATGATGTCTTACATGCACACATGCACAACAAGAGACATGCATTGACATGTTCCAATTTTTAAAAATACTCCCTCCATCTCATTTTTATAAGGTCTTTAACTTGACATAAAATTTATGAAATAAAAATTGAAACTTGTGTTTATAAAATAATTCATAAAAATGTGTATTGCTAGAAACTATTTTATTAAGGGTATAAAGATAAATTTAAAATTAAATTATTACTCTTTTTGTCTCAATTTATGTGGCATCATTTCTTTGTTTATATGTCCCAAAATGTATGTCATATTTCTATATTTAGAAACAATTTAATTTTTATGAAATAATTTACAGCCACACATTTATATAAAATTTATTTTGAATCACATATTTTAAAAGTCTTCATTTTTTTCTTAAACTTCATGTCAAAAATTGAAACGGAAAGAATATTAAATATAAAAATGTGTCAATTCTTTTTAGATTACCTAATAAATATCATATTAATTGAGACGAATGAAGTAATAAATTTGAAGATAAATAAAAAAAGGAAGTATGAGAAAGGAAACACATGAAAAACCCTTTAGGAAAGGGCCAAAAATACCCTCTACTTAGTCACCATCACTGAGGTCAGAAATCTAACAGCTGCTTTTAAAGATTAGATCTGAATCTAAATGCTATGTACCTCAACAAAACCAAATTCAAAGCTGATAATGTAAAAGCTAAAGGTAGCAAAAACAAACTCATACAACTATTTATATACAACACTGTTACAAGTTAAAAATAACCTTCTTTTATGTATAATAACACAAGATTTTTATGGAGGCAACTAGTGGTACATACAATAATTCACTAAAAATTACACTGGCAATCTTTTTTTGGGGGGAAAATTTGTTTGTTACATTCTTTGCCGAAGAATTCTTCTTGTGGGACAAATTTGCACTAATTCAAAGGTGTTTGCTCAGCTCATTTCCTTCTTTTATACTTTCATTTATGCCCATTTCTATCCCTCCTTCAACTGCACTAAAATTGACATCATCAGCTCCGATCGTGGACGTTGAATCCATCCCTGACCCTGCTTGTATCTCCTTGAACATTGCCATAACTTGAATCATCGTAGGACGCTTCCAATGCCGGTCGTCTAAGCAAGCACAAGCAACTTTTAAGTGATGTAGGAGTTCAATCTCGATGCTCGGATCCTCTTTCAATAGTTCTTTATCAAACACATCAGTTATTTTCCCTTTAGCGTGCAGCTTTACCCATCCGACAAGATTATTGTCACCAAAATCAGCAGAATCCGTTGGCTGTTTGCCGGTTAGAAGCTCAAGTAAAACGACACCATAACTATAAACATCTCCCTTTGTCGAACATCTAAAGCTCTGGTAGTATTCAGGAGGAACATATCCGGGAGTGCCAGCAAGGGTGCTTACACTCAAATGAGTATCCATAGCACTCATTAACCTTGCCATTCCGAAATCAGATACTCTGGCTTCCAAATTTTCGTCAAGCAAGACATTACTTGATTTCATGTCCCTGTGAATAATGTGTGGAATGCAGTTATGGTGTAGGAAAGCCAACCCTCTTGCTGCTCCGATAGCAATTTTCCTTCTTGCAGGCCAATTGAGCTTGATTCCGATTTTCTTCCGATCGTGTAGGACATCTTCAAGACTTCCATATTTCATGTATTCATAAACCAGTAGTCTTTCTTCCCCTACTTTGCAGTAGCCTAAAAGAGGGACAAGATTCCGGTGTTTGATTTTCCCTATAGTTTCCATTTCAGCAGTGAATTCTCGATCACCCTGTCCGCTGACATATATCAACTTCTTGATAGCTACAATACTTCCATCCTTCAACTGAGCTTTGTAGACATCACCGAAACCACCTGACCCAACAAGACTGTCGTTGTGGAAACCATTGGTGGCTTCTAGAAGATCTGCAAATGTGAGCTTCCTTAGAGGCTTCTCAAATGCTGCGAGGTTGATGCTTAACGCCTCACGAGCACTCGTGAACTTCCAGGCACTGTTTGCAGTTGCGGAATGCGAGTTATGACCGTCCATATAAGCTTCCAGAGCAGCCTCCTTCTTCTTCCTCCTCTTCGTCTCTATGGCAACAATAATCAAACCAAAGATGCAAAAGAGGGAGAATAACAAACCCATTGCCACGCTCCCCGCCAAGGATGCTTGTTTCCGGTGAGATTTCTGATGCTGATTGGCATCTGTCTTGGGCCCCGAGTTACAAGGTTGGAGAGGATACCCACAGAGGGAAGTATTCGCAAACCTATAATCCGGGAATGTATCAAATGGTGCAGATTCAGGAATCATCCCAGTGAGATTATTGTTTGACAAGTCAATCTCTCCCAGTAACGTGAGGCTGGTGAGGGAATTCGGGATCGTTCCATTGAGCCTATTATATGACAGATCAAGAATTGCTACATTCTTCAACCCTCCAAGTTCTTGAGGTATCAAACCAGAGAGATCATTATGCCCCAAATTCAATATCGAAAGATAGTACATGGACCCGAGTTCCTTCGGGATACTACCTTCCAACTTATTATACGACAAGTCAAGAAAAATCATAGAGCCATTGTGGTTAAATGTTGGCTGAGTGATACCTCTATAAACTCTTGTGAAATTGCAAGGATGTCTTGTTGAGATTCTATCCAGCTGTTCCTGTCTAATCCCTTCAAACTCCAGCAAATTCCCTGCTCCATGGCACTCCTTACTCCCATCATTCTTGATATACACGTAACGTTTTCCGGTAAGCAATGCCACCGCGATATTTCCAGATTGCTTGAACAAAGGCCCCGGAATGGAGCCATTCAAGAAATTAGTATTGAGATCCAACCATATCAAGCTCTGGCAATTACCCAACTCAGCAGGGATATTCCCTGAGATTGAGTTGTTACCAAGCTTTAGAATAGCGAGATTTGACAAAAGACCCAAAGAAGCCGGTATCTCACCGGTCAACAGGTTATTCGACATTGAAATCCAATTCAACTTTGTACAGTTGCTAAGACTTGCAGGGATACGTCCAGTTAAGTCATTAAAATCAAGAATCAAATTCTCCAAAGCCTGCAAATACATTAGCTCTTGTGGGATTTCACCTGTAAGCTGATTCAACCAAAGGATGAGATCTTTTAACTTTGACAATGACCCTAAACTAGATGGTATTCTCCCAGTCAAGTAATTAAAGCTCAAATCAAGTGACACCAACTGTGAACAATTACTTAGACTGTCAGGTATAGGGCCTGTAAACAAATTATTCTGAAGGTACAACACTTTGAAGCTATTCATAGGATCTTCGCAAATCCCAGAAGGAATAAGCCCTGTGAGATTATTAGAACTCACATCCAAGGTCTCCAATTTCAGCATATTGAAGAAAGAATCAGGCAAACCACCAACAAATTTGTTGAATGATAAGACCATAGTCTTCAAATTACTCAACTTCAAGAGGGTATCAACAGGCAACTTACCAGAGAAATTATTGTTGGAAATATCAAGAAGTTCCAAACTAGAACAACCACCAAGGCTCTCAGGAACCACACCTGAGAAATTATTGAAAGACAAATCCAATTCCATCATAGTTTTGCACAAATCATCAAGCTGGTTTGGAAAAACACCCTGAAAATCATTCCCCCTTAAGTACAAAAACTGCAAGCTTTCACTCGGCAACTTAGGTACCAAACCAGCAAACTGGTTATTAGTGAGGTTGAGAAAACTTAACTTCCCACATGATGAAAGTGCACCACCAATATCACCATAAAACTTGTTGGATGACAAATCCAAGTGTTGCAAGTTAGAGCAATCTTTGAATGAAGGGAAACCAGTTGAGAAATTATTAGCAGAAAGATCCAAATGTGACAAATTCTTGAAGTCCAATTCAGGTATACTCCCAGCTAGTTTATTACCCTTGACAGAAAAGTACTCAAGCTCACCAAACCCCATAGATGAAAGCCAAAGAAACAAACTTTGGCCTGAAATATTATTGAAAGAAAGATCAAGAACTTGCAGTTGGAGGCTAAAGGTTGAACCTTTAACTTCTTTTCCAGGAGGGTCTATGAAATTCTTGGAAAGATTAAGACTTTTAAGGTTTGAACAAACACCAAAGCTAGAAACATCATTAACAGGACCTGAAATTGTGTTTTCAGCTAGATCTATGAAGTTTAAAGAAACTCCACATTGGGATTTAGCAACAGAAGTTAAAGAACCACTAAGATTAGCATTCTTTAACAACAAAGACTCCAAATTTGAAATTCCAAGCAAATAAGAAGACACTAAAGTGAAGTCAACACTTAAGAAAGTGTTGGTGAGATCTATAGATGAAACTCTAGAATATTTGCATGTAACACCAGTGAACTTACAAGGGTCAGTTGATGATAACCAGTTTTGAAGGGATGTTTGTGTGGTGGTGGGGAGTGAAGATTTAAAGGAAAGAAGCTGCTGGGAGTCTTTGTAAAGGCCATTAATGGAAGCTGGTGAAGATGGTGGAAGAAAGAAGATGATAAGGAGGAGGATAAAGAGTGGTTGTAGATAAAAACTAAGCAAGAAAAGTTTGTTTAAGCTAAAAATGTGGTGGTAGATTACAGTTTTATGAGGTTTCATCTTCAAAGATTTGAGCTTTTTTTAGCTTTAATGGAGGTTTCTTGATTCTCTCTATAGTTTGAGTTCTTGGGGTTCCATTGTTTTTTGTGAAGAGAAAGATACGATTAGTATTTAGTAGAATGTGAAGAGAGTCAAAAGGCAGAGTTAGGAAGGTAAGAAGGGTATGTATAGTGAAACTGGATTGTGGTATTGGGGGGGGGGGGGGGATAGAAGAGTGGACACAGCTGGTGCACCACATGCCATGTGACCCATATTTTCAGCTCTCTCTGCATATATGTAAGTATTTTTTTTTCCCCTCAAAATATGAATTAAAGCTTGGTTTCATGACTTCATCTGTCTATATTGGTATGGTCTTATTTTTTGTTGTGTGAAACAGTGAAATTATCTAAATGGGAAACCAAACTTTCTAAAGAAATCTTTTTGGAACTCTTATTAAGGTATAAAAATAACTCTCTGCTAAAATCATTTTAGCAAATAATATTATTGGCTAAAGCCAAATCATAATATATAGTACTAAAATACTAAGTAGACGATTAGCCATAGATTTCAAATATTTTTCACTTTATTTAGAATTTTATTAGAGCGGAAGATGAAGTTGTGTTTGGTTATATTTTTTGTAAAGAATATTTGGATAATGTTCATACTTGAATTTAATTAAATACAATTACAAAAGTGAAAAGTGAGTTGAAAAAGAGGTTATAGTGTGTCTTTGTTATTATTCTAAGTCAAAATATTTTTTAATTGTGATTTTTTAAAATATTTTAAATTATTAATTAATATAACTTGTAGTACTTTTTATATAAATTCTAAATATGCATATTTTATTTTTAATTATTCTATGAATTCACACCATAGCATTAGTTATTTTGATCCTCATACTTTAAATCAAGTCACATCATAAAATGAATGGAGTAATAAATAACCACCAAACTAATTCATCTAATTAACAAAGACTAAAGACATTTGTGAAGAATAAAGAAATAGTATATATAAATGTATCATCTAATCTTTTAGCATAGTGTTATATCGTTCAGCTTATCATATATAACTAGGAGAAATTCATTTCACCCAATTGAATATTCTCGAACTGTTTCTTTTTAAGAATCAAAAGATTTTTGTCAAGAAGAACAAAATTCCTTGGACACGTAATAAATCTTAAAGTACTATTTCTGCATTACCCTGATTAAATCCGCCTATATTAGAATTACTCATTAATGATTGATCAAATTTAATAGATTCACCCTTGGAAACAAGAAGTTCTGGTCCGAGAAGGATAATATCAATCACTTGCCGTCCCTCCGACACATAGGTTATCTCATATCCCTTTTTCTTTTCGTATGATTTTGCTATTGATGATTGAACTTAAAAATAATTGTATTCTTTATAATAATATGTTCGTGAAGTTATAAAAATTTCAACTTCACATATACAATGTACATCTAAATTTTCATTTGAATCATATTAATTTGGTTCACTTTTTCAACATATGTACATCTAAAAAAAATCATCACATTTTGTAAGTGAGGTAATTGTCGCTTACAGTACATATGTGGAGAACACTAGTGATTTTAGGAATTGAATCACTCATTCGCTCTTCTTCAACAAAATTCATCTGCATATTTCAATCGAGTTTAATTTTATAATTTTGATAAATACATAACTAAATAATATGTGTACCATAAGTTGAACTATTCAACCTCGACTTGTTTTTTCAACTATTTTGAAATACTCAAAAGTAAGATTATACACATCAATAACCAATTAAGTCTACAAAGCAAATTTTGTCATCTAAGCAACAATAAGAAATGTTAGATTCATGTTATGGAATGAGGAATTTTAAAGTTATTCTTTGTTAGTTTGTTTTGGAGGTAATAAACACTAAGGGCTCGTTTTGTTTGTTACGTGCGCGATATAATTTTACATGGACTGTACTGTATTGCACTGGATTGGACTATATTAATATATAATGAACGGTATTAAAATATTAATATATAATGAACTGTATTTTTTATTTATTTTTTATTTTTAATACACTCCAGGGAGACCTACTAGATGAGTCTCAAAAATGACAGTGTACTATTTTTAGAAATAGTATAGTCCAAATTCAAAACGCCCACCAAAAATGTATTATTTTTTGTTCGGTACCAATCAGTAATACAACGTACCAAACGTGCCCTAAACTCACGGTATTCCTCTATTTTTTTAACGTCTCCCCTATCCCTCCATTTAAATTTAAACTCCAGAAAAAGAAGAAAATCATTAGGAGCTACAAATACGTATTTGTTATATTTTCACTATATCTCGCACAAGCTTTTACCAAAATGAGTTTTTTTTTTGCTTCTTCAAACTTAATTCTCTCTTTCTTTTTCTTTTTTTTTGTGTTTATAGATGTTGGTCCCGTGGGTTATACTATGGAATAAACAAAAAACAAACAGTAAGTAAAATACTTGTACGTTTGGAACAGTTTGCAAATGTCGTTAACAATCCATCAGATTCGCCGCTCACTTTCGCCTAGCGCTTCAACTTTGGCCACTTCTTTGTCTTGCAATTTCGCCGCCAGACGAAGCCTTAGTCTTGTCAGCAAGAATCTTCTACCAACTGCTTCCTCTCTCTGCATGGCTTCATTAACATCCTCTTCAGCATTAGCAGCAACATCTCCACGACTTGTGCCTTCACCATCAGTTCTTTGCCCCCCCTGAACATCAGCAGCATATTCTCCCCCTTTTTGGGAAGAAAGCAAAAGTAGGAAATGGTCTTTGGCCTGCACTAATACTTCTCTGGCATTATAAACTCCAGCAATTTGTAAATTGATGTTAGAAATCTGTTCCACTAGCCAATGATTGGTTAGGTTATACTATCTTTGACTAGTGTTGCCCTGAATGGGAGGCACATTTATGTCTACATTTTGCCTCTCTAGTTATTTTGACCAATCACCCTATATTTTCCTTTTAGAATAGTTTTGTTCATAGTGTACAGTTCTGGAGCTTTGCCCAAAGTATCTTCCCTCAAAAGTTCTAGACCTTGACTAGTTAATATTTTGAAAATCAGGGAAGGAAAATGTAGGATTGAAGTTGACGTCTTTTCCGCTAAATTGGCAACCTGAGAGAAGATTATCTTGCCTATATCAACTTTGAATCCTTTCCCTATTTTGAACAGCAAGGAGGCTTGTTCTCTTGTGACGATAGATTCATTTAGAGAGGGCAGCCAATTGTTGATTGCAATTTTGTGAAGGATTGAAAATAGAGTAGTGAGTCTTGACGCTGGGCATCGAGGAGTCCATTTCTTGAGAATACCTCATGTGAGATATCATATCATTGTGTCCTTATTAGCAACTCTTCTTTCTGTTGCTCTCACATACTCTTCATTAATTCTCATGCATTCATATTTGATTAAGGGAGTGAAACTGAAAACTTTATTATAGAGATATACCTTCCCATACTTCCTAGAGGAGGGATTCTCTATATTAGTGTCCAAATTGGCATATAACAGTCTTACTACCTCATCAACATACGATCCTTTGTCAGTGACAGATCCTAACAACTGTCTGCCCTTCAAAAACTCAACAATACCATACTCATTGCAAGTATCAACATCTAATTCTCTTTCTGACTTAATTACCCTATTTCTAAAATTTCTCCAGTTATCATGCTTCTTTTTCGTATAAAATTTGTTGGAGAAAATCAGTTACCTCATATCTAACTCAGATAAGTCAGGATTTGTCGATTCTGATCGTTGAGGTGAAATAGAGAACCTGCTTCTGCAGATGTCTAATGGAATGTTGTTGGAGATGTTGTGACATCTGGAACAACATTTTCATCAGCTTGATGTCTGGTTCTTTGAGTTCTTCCTCTTTGAATGAATTTTTCCAATGGTGTATCATCATGAACTTCTTCCTCTTCAGACGACTGCGTATTTACAACAAGAGTCTCAGACTGGGATGGTGATGCTGGGGATTCAGTGTGTTTATCAACAGGAGATGTGTCCTGCATCATCATCACTGGACCAATTAAAGTCAGAGTCATCCCAGTTGTAGCTAGGGCTAGCAGGAACAGAAACTTCCTTTTCAACTCTTGATTTCTTTGCAACAGGTGGAGAGTTAACAACTTTTTCAAACATCCTTTTTGATCTTCTTGTAGGGAATGTAGATGTGCCTTCACTTCTTCCTAACATAGTGACATTGGATGTGGCATTGAGATCAATAGGATTGTTATTATCTCCTGGATATGTTGTTTCAAGAGGTTCTTGATAAATATTGAGCACGATTTCTGTGCATATGGGTGGACTTGTACTCATTGGGGTTATTTCTGAGATGTTGGATGGCATGGATGTTGACAATGGGCTAATATCCATGGGTGAGTAGTGTGAAGAAGTTGATTGAAAGGGTTTAGGATTTTCAAGGGTTTTGGAAGATGGAGGGGTGGTTATGTGTTCCATCGGTCTTTGAAGACTGAGATGATGTGATGTTTCCTTTTGTTTTTTTTTGTTTTTTGGAAGCAATCAACAGAGAACAGAAAAGAATTTAAAGATGAAGATTATATACATTGGCAAACAAAATCTTGGTTTTAGTTCTTTGAGTTTTAGTCAAATACTTACACCTAGATTTTATGAAAAAAATAGACATCAATAAGAAAAAAAATAACGGCACAAAAATAGGAAAAATAACAGAATTTTCAAAAATCAGTTATGGACAGTATCCCAACAAATATCATCATCTGAGAATGTCAACAGTAATGTTGGCAACATTTTGGATGACACGAGTATTATGATCCACAAGAACTTTTTCACTTTTGGTAACAAATCAAAACTTGTTTCATATGTTCTTTTATAAGTTTAATCTCCAGATCAATGTAACATTTTCTCATTGTCCTTGATCAAATCATAGAAACACATATAAAATTTATTTTAGTGTCAAAAAAATAAGAATACTTATTTAGCATCCACATAATTTTCTGTTTAAGCACTTGATACTCTTATAGAATAGGAACGGTATCATCTTCAAAGAGTTTTGCTCATTTTCACAGTTGCTAAACTTTTAGTAACAGGCTTTGCCTTATTTTGATACTCCATTTTATGATATCTAATATCATCGCAGAGAGCAATATCACTTTTAAAAACATGTTCTTACTTTTTAGGATCATACTTAAGTGAACACCAAATTAAAAACCATCAAAAACAGTAAACACGATCAGATTTTGATATTTACAGAGGCATATGTCACCCGAAATGTTAGAGACATTTCAGATGACATTCCCCCATCAGTGCCGATTCAGAGATTACAGAGACCAAGAGAGTTCTTGTTGAGTGTATTTTGGTACACTCTTTTGAGTCATTTTAAGTTAGTATTTTACTCTTTTCGTTTGTGTTTAGTGTAGTATTAGGGTTATTTTTCTTTCTTTTGAGTCACAGCGGTTCCAAAGGAGGAAATACAGAATTGAGGATGAAATGAGCTCAATGAAGATGAAATTTGCACAAGCAAAACCCAAGGAATGAAGCCTAGAATGTCCCAAGAAGAATAGAAGAAATCAGGTGAAATCCGGACGAAAACATGTCAAGGGTCGCGGCGCTGATGAGCCGCGGCTGAAGGAATTAGGGCCGTGGCGTGAAAATTTCAGAGAGCAAGAACAATTTTCACCGTGCCAAGAGCCGCGGTGCCTGGATGAAGGGCCGCGGTGCCGCAGCGAGAATGCTCGGTGATTTTTACCGACATGGGCCCGACGCTGGCGAAGGTCGCGGCGCCAGCGCATAATTTCGGTTGAGTCGAATTTGACCAAGGGTAAAAGGGTTCGGAGCAAGATTTTTCTCAGATATAAATACCCTAAACCCTGTCATACTTTATAACATACTTTGAAGAGGAGAACGGGGGCTACAAGCTACACAATTGGAGACTTTTGTTCAAATTATTTCTCTTTTCTTTACTTTAATTCAGTTTATGTTGGATTGTAATTTAGTTCTTAGCATGACAATGTTTAGGAGCTAATTACTTTATTAGAGTTTTCCGTCGAATCGCTTGAAATTCTTTCATATAGTTAATGCATTAGTTATTGATTTCTTCTTCAGGCATATTAAGATCTATTCAATAATTGTTTTGATTGCTTGATAATTAACTGATCACTAATTGTCATCACATATATGATTTCGAATCAAAATTCTGAAAGGTGTGATTTGAATATGTTGTAGTTTAATAGACATAGATTAAAATCGTGGACGAAAGTACCCCGATACTTGTGTAGTTTTTAGGGTTATTGTTCTTAATCCTCTTGTGTGGTAAAATCTATCATAGAAATATATAAGGTTTCTGCACATGATTGAGCTCTTGTATGTACTAACCGGAATATAATGACAGATTAGTTAATCTGTTATCTTAATACGAAGAAGAATCATTAGCATTGCATTAACGCGTGAAAGAGTGGATTGTTGAGGAGATTGGAAGCCTTATCTCCATCATAACTGTTTTAAATCCCAAAGTATTTTCAGCACTAGTTTAATTTCTGCACTTTATTTTAATTCGTAGTTATAATTGTCAAACAGAATAACGTTAACCAAATAGATACCATAGAATAAATAATCGGTACTTGATAACCAGTCTCTGTGGACGATATTCGGTCTTACAGACTATATTACTTGAAGTGATACGTACACTTGCGTAAGCACGTAGAAATATCCTAACAGTTCTTCAAACTTAAAAATCTCTCATGATACAAAGCTTTTGTAAAAATGTCAGCTAGTTAATGTCTTAATGAGTAGTGTCAACATGTTCAACTTGAACTAGCTGTTTTTCAACCAAATCTCTTAGAAAATGATGTCTAATATCTATGTGTTTTGTACGAGAGTGCTGAACTGGATTTTTGGAAATATTTATTGCACTCAAGTTATCACAATACAGAACCAAGATATTATTTGAAAAACCATAGTCGTCTAACATGTGTCTTAACCATATCAGTTGAGAACAACAACTTCCATCTGCTATATATTCAGATTCAGCAGTTGAAAGTGAGACACAATTTTGTTTACGACTATACCAAGATAGTAGATTATTGTCAAGGTAAAAATATCCTCCACTAGTACTCTTTCTGTCATCCACATCACCAGCCCAATCCGAGTCACTATACCCTATTAGATTATGATTAGTGTCTTTGGAATACTAAATTCCCAACTCGCATGTGTCGGCAACATATCGGATGACACGTTTTAAGGTATTTAAGTGGGAGATTTTGGGATGGACTTGGAATCGAGCACACACACAAACACTAAATATTAGATCGGGACGACTGACAGTGAGATAAAGAAGATTACCTATCATAGAACGATACAATGTTGGATCGACATTTTCGCCAATATCGTCTTTGCATATCTTCTGTGTTGATCCCATTGGAGTCCTCATCTGTTTAGCATTCTCCAATCCAAACTTCTTAACCAAATTCTTGGCATACTTGCTCTGGGTGATGAAGATTCTATCTTTATTTTTCTTAATCTGCAAGCCTAAGGAAAAGGTTAATTCCCCTATCATGCTCATCTCAAATGTTTAGGACATAACATCGTCAAATGTCTTAAGGTGAGACTGTGAAGTAGAACCAAATACTATGTCATCTACATAGATTTGAGCAATGATCATATATACTCTGTGATGTTTTATAAACAATGTACAATCAAATTCACCACGTTTAAAACCAAATTCAAGAAGGAACTGAGTTAAACGACCATACCATGCTCGAGGTGTATGTTTTAAACCATACATGGCCTTTTTCATCCTGTATACAAAATGTGGATGGTGAGGATCTTCAAATCCTTTAGGTTGTTCAACATAGACTTCTTTGTCAAGATAGCCATTCAGGAATGTGCCTTTGACAACCATCTGAAGGTGAGTAATCTTCAAATAACAAGCTACTGCAAGTAACAGCCTAATCGACTCAATTCTGGCCACAAGAGCAAAGGTCTTATCGTAGTCAATTCCTTCGACCTGTGTTTATCCTTGAGCAACTAGTCTAGCCTTATTTCTTACTACAGTTCCAGATTCATCAGTCTTGTTCTAGAAGATCCATTTAGTTCCAATAACATTCGTATCTTCTGGACGAGAAACAAAATTCCAGACTTCATTTCTGGTGAATTGTTCTAGTTCTTCTTGCATAGCTTGTATCCAATAATTGTCCTTGAGTGATTCTCCAACATTCTTTGGTTCTAGAGTAGATACATAACAAGAAAGACTTACCTAGACATACACACATCTCTGACCATATCTCTGTAATTCCGAGGCTCTTTTCTTCTTGTTCTTAGCCCTTCGAACACTTCTCCTATTACTTGTCTTGTAGGATGATTCTTTCTAATCCTGGATGAGGGATCCATGCGTACTGGGTCTTGCAAGTCAGCATTTGATCCCTCAGTTTCACTTCCCGTGTTCTCGGGTTCAGACTCAGGTGTTGCTCCAGATGTCGTGACATTTGGGGCAACATCTGAATCTTCTGCATTCTGTTCATTCTCCACTGTTATCACAACGTTATTTTCAGGCCTATTTCCTACAAGATCAGCATAATCATCGAAAACAACGTTAACAGATTCTTGTATAGTTTTGGTTCTAAGATTATACACACGGTAAGCATAGCTATTTTGAGAATAACCGACAAAAATTCCTTTGTCACTTTTAGAGTCAAACTTGGCTAGTTGTTCCCTATCTTTCAAGATGAAACACACACACACCCAAAAATATAGAAATAACGTAGATTTGGCTTATTCCCATTTAACAACTCATAGGGTGTCATTCTAGTGTCAAGCCTAAGATAGACTCTATTTGTTATGTGACTTGCAGTATTCAATGCTTCAGCCCAAAAACGTTTTGCCAATTTCTTTGAACTCAACATGACTCTAGCCATCTCTTTTAAAGACCTACTCTTCCTTTCTGCCACACTATTCTGCTGGGGAGTTTTGGGGGATGAAAATTCATGAAAAATACTTTTTTTTCTCACAAAATGTTGAGAACATATTATTCTCAAATTCCTTTCCATGATCTGACCTTATTCGAAATATGGAAGAATGATATAGATTCTTTATCCTAGAGTGCAACACTTTGAACATATCAAAAGTTTGAGACTTTTCTTTCAAAAAGAATATCCATGAGTACATTAAAAAGTCATCTACAATCACATAAGAATACCTCATGCATCCTAGGCTATCTACCTCAATTGGACCCATAAGATCCATGTGCAGAAACTAAAAACAGTGAGACGTACCTGAATGTTGTCCGTCACTTTGGGCAACATTATGGGAGACACGGGTTTGCTTACCTTTTAGACAATCTTCACAAACCACTGTTTTATCTTTAGGACTCAATTTTGGGATGCCTCTTACAGCCTCATAAGAAATTAATCTTTCAAAGTTATGATAGTTGACATGTCCCAATTTTTTATGTCACAAAGTGGTGTCATCAGTCCTAACATTATTGCATATCTCTTGTTCTCCAACTAGATAACAATTGTCGCATGTTCGTGTACATGTCATTACACTTTGGTTAGCTTTATTTGTAACTATACAAGCTTATTTATTAAACGTTACCTCTAAATTATGATCACACAATTGACTTATACTGACTAGGTTAGCCAATAATCCATCAACATGTAAGACATTTTTCAAGGCTGGAACTCCTGGAACATTTAAGGTTCATTTTCCTATGATTTTACTTTTGCTTCCACCTCCATAAGTAACGTTTCCCCCACTGAGTGCCTCGTAGTTCCTTAGGCAATCCTTTGTCCATGTCATGTGCGAGATCATCCACTATCAAAGTACCATGAACCTGAAATGTTAGTTCTTAAAGCAGTTATAGCAATATTACATCGCACATTCATTTTAGGAATCCAAACTCTCTTTAAACCTTTTCTGTTACTGGGCTTAGGAGTGTTGCTTCGAGTGTTGTCTGGAATGTTAGACAGTTGTCTTGGCAACATTCTGCTCCTGGATTTTTCCAGTTTAGAACAATAAGTTTTTAAGTGTCCAGTCTTGTTACAGTGATGGCACAAAAACTTCCTTTCTTTTGCAAAGCCCATTTTCTCGTTTTTGTCAAACAGATTGGAGCATATGGCATTAAGAGAATTCTTGTAACTCAAACCTGCATGTGATGATTGACCAACATTCAGTATTTCATCCAGTTTGGAGGTACCTGTATTTAGCTTATGGAAAGTTGCTTCAGCTAAGTCCAACTTTGCACTAATCTTACCAAAATCAAGATCCTTTTTGGTAAGTGCAACCTCTAAGCGGGTTATTGTGTCTTTTAAACATGCATTCTCAAGAGTTAAAGATTTTAACTTTGAGTCAAGGTGTTTCGATTCTAGAATCAAGTCCTTACAAAGTTTTTGCAAGTCCTTAATCATGTCATCTTTAGGATCAACTTGATCGTCAAAGCTAGTCTCACTACAAGAAATAACACTAGTAAAGCAATTAACATCAGGATAATGAAAGTATTTATACCTTTCTGATGTATCTGGACCTGCAGATGTCATAGCAGATGTTGACGCAAATGTGGTGACATCTGAGACAACATTGTCGATGACATTTTCATCATCTGAGAGTGATTGTTCGTAAATAGTGGTCAGCATTGCTTGTGACTCTAATTCTTGGTCTCTTTCCTCTTCTCCTTCGTCATCACTAAGAGAGATCCACAGATTCTTACCAGTTTTTCTCAAGATATTCGCACATTCATTTGCATAATGACCCCAACCTGAACACACATGACATTGCACAGATTCGAGTTGTCTGGGATCAAACTTGGTTCGATCTGAGTTTGTTCTCCTTAGCTGGTTTCCTCTTTGTACTATAGGAAGGAAGTTAGTGGACTTTTGATTGAAGCTTTGGTTTTGGTGCATTTTGAATTTAGAATTACTATTCTTGTTGTTGAACTTCCTTACCATAGAATTGAATTTTCTAGTAAGGAGGACAACATTTGCAACATCACCAATTTCCTCCAGATTTTCATCCTCATCATCGACGTGAATCTCTAAGGATTTCGCTTGAAGTGTTATATCTTTGCTTTTATACAATGTCCTTTGATTCTCCATATTCATCTCATAAATTTTGAGAATACTCATTAAAGTATAAAGATCCATTGTAGCAAGATTGTGGGTTTCTTCAATCACACATATCTTTATATTGAACTTTTCAGGAAGGGAACGAAGTGCTTTTTCCACAAGTTGATTATTGGTTAACGGTGAACCAAAAACTTGACATTCGTTAGAGATGTCAATCAACTTTTCAAAATATGTTTTGATATCCTCCGTATCTTCCATCCGTATACGTTCATATTTACTCATGAGCATACGGAGCTTCGTTCGTCGAACACTTGAGCTACCTTCACAATAGGTTTGCAAAGTATCTCAAGCATCCTTGTCTGTAGAGCAATTTTGTATGAACTTGAGCATGTAGAGATCAACCTACACAAAAATAGCATTTAAGGCCTTTTCATTGAAGCCTGCATTATTAGTTTCTTCCACACTCCATTCGGCCTCAGGCTTAGAAAGTATATCACCTTCCTCGTCTGGTGGCAACATGGGGATAGTATATCCATTGGTAATAGATCTCCATGCTCTAATATCAATGGATTTGATATGAGAGCGTAGGCGATTTTTCCAATAGGCATAATTTGATCCATCTAAAATAGGAAGTCTACTAATTGTTGGATTAGCTGTATCCATAGTTTATGTAAAAGGACCAAACACTTATTATGTTAAGTGTAGGTTCTGATACCATTTGTTGGGTCCCGGGGATTATACTATGGAATAAACATAAAACAAACAGTAAGTAAAATACTTGTACGCTTGGAACAGTTTGCAAATGTTGTTAACAATGTCGTCTGATAGAACTGCTGACACTTAAGATAAAAACAGAAAAACCTTTGAAGAGTTAAATTGCAGCGGATAATAAAGACACAATTGTTTAATTTTACATAGGTTATATATTAATATAACATATGATGGTCAATGACCAAGTATTATATATATATATATATATATATATATATATTCCTTCTTTACAATATTACAAGATGATACAAAAAGAATAAAAAAGGTTAAGTCGCATATGACTTATGCCTGAAAAATCTATCTATAATAGAGGTGCATGACATCTCATTACAATTGCTTCAATAAAAGAACAAATCTAGAATCTAAGCAGCAATTATAATGTTTGACAGAATGTTGTCACAAACTCAGACAACACTTGTTGATCCAGTTTCTGATCTAAAATCTGGAGAGCTCTCTCAATCTTTTTCTTGTAAGTTTCTGGATATCGAATCACACTTCTGTCTTCTCTATTTATAGTAGAAAGTCGTCCTAGAAAAGCTCATCGATTGGTTGTGGAGATTGAGCTAAAAGTGGGCACGTGAAGCAGTAGCTTGAGGTGTGATTCTCTCAACTGATTTGACTTGTTCTTCACTTGTCTTGCTCTCCAAGCTTTGACTTGTTCTCCCACATTTTTATTCTGCTCAAAGTTCCTTGCCAGGTCACTTTACCATCGTGGTAAAAATCCCACGAGATAAGTTTCAGTCCGTGAAGAAAGGGCAAAACTATTACCAGAATGTTGGTCCGAATGTCAAAGACATTTGTTCCAACATTTTGGTTTTTAACTTAGTACTGAAAATGTTATGTTAGGAAAAATGTCATAACATAAAACTCAACATTAACAATAAAGTTATTTCTTTCTTTTCCAATTTATATACTATTGAGTGATAAAGAAGTAAAAAATTAGGATAACTTTAAGAGAATATAGATGCAATTATCAAATTGTTTACGGTATTACTTTTTAAACAATAATGTATATATGTGTTTTTAGTTGACATTGACCCTTCCAGATTTGGCTTACTGTTAAACTACTACAATAAACTCGTAGCTAAACTTAGAGATCAAGATGGATGAAATAAGCTGATTTTACAGCCCTCAATTTTCTATAACTCTACCTTTTGCCTTCCTTCAGTTATCTTCTTTTTGTTGATCAACTTAATATTACTGTTGTAAAATAGAGAATAATAAACAAAATTAACAAAAGAAAGGAAATGGTACATAATAGCTCGAAAAGTATTATAAGTTGTCGGAGGCGATGCGACGATACTCACCTCAGCCTCTCTGGCGGCATTAGTTACCAGATTCATTCAGTAACAGCCTTAGGATAAGGAAGTCCTTTATTTCATTGTTGAAATAGGCGGTCATTCTCTCTCTTAATTTCTTTCATTTAGTTAGGCGTGGTAAAGGATCTCGCTCGAAAGAGACTCTTCACCTACTGAATTGGAATGACTCTTACCCTTCTCTCTTTACTCCTTCCTCCAGATTTAACGTCTCTATTAACTAAATGCTCTTTTCTTCACCGGATCGATACTAACTTACCTTCACGCCTCTCCTTAACAGGAGAGTGGCTAAAATCCTCCAGTTCTATTATTATTGACTTGACTTATTATTATAAAAACTACTCACTATCCAAATGAAAGAAGATAGAGAGTTCCACATACGAGAAAAGGTCACATTTCCCGCGAGAATGAACAAAGCTTTCTATAATCTATAATAATTATATAATAAGGTAAAAGGTATATGCCGCAAGCGCTCATCTTCCCAATCTTTTCTTTCATCTCGGGAGAGATACGATCGGAAGGAGCTAATTCAAACCCCTCCGGTAAAATAAGAGTTGGCAAAGCCGTCTTCGAATGCTTAGTGGTATTTGCTGCAGTACCACTAACCTCCGGAACCACATGTGAAAGCTGCAATTATTATCATATATAATAATGGTGAAGAAAATACATCTCAAAATGTTGAAATATAGATAGTTAGTTAGAGTTTGTTGCAAGTTAGTTTTGAAAGTTGTTAGAGTAGTTATAATTTATTGGAGTAGTGTTAAAGTTGGTTAGCAGTACAGTTCATTTTCTTCTGTTTCTATACACCGTATAAATAATGCGCATTTGTGCATTTTGTTCATTAATGAAGACATAGAGAAAGTTCCCCAACCCTCTTCTTCCATCTCTTTCCCTCTCTTCCTCTTCATCCCAATTATCAATTCTTCTCCTTCAATCAATTATCCTGCGCACAATCGATATCCGTAAATTATATATTTAACATGGTATCAGAGCCACTGTTGGCTAGATCGATCGATTAAAACACTTCATTTTTTGTTTTTGATTACAATTCCGCAATTTGCGATCTCATTATCGATTCAATCATTTCTGTTTTGATTATTTTTCAATTCCGCAATTTGCGATCTCAATACTGTGATATTTTGTTGATTGTTCCCAATTATTGCATGCGAGATCAAATCTGCGATAATTTGAAAGTCGTCTAAACCTAATTGATAGCTTGTAGCTTGCAGTTTCTCTTTGAGCTATGGTTGGAACAAGCGTCGTAATCGAATCGATCAGATCCCGCTGTTAACGGAAAAGATATGGCAGACGTTCTATTTGATCCGACGGTTATGGTGGCGGAGCCGGTGCAGACAGTGGTGAAATCGGACGATGTAGATGGGTATGGTTTGATTTCTGCAAAATTGAATTGAGAAATTCAGAGAGTTTTGTTTGAGGAATCGATCGAAGAAGAGGTGAGATAATGGTGATTGTTCCAGATAACACGCTACCAGAAAAATTGAGTCATAATCATCCATTGTTTCTGCAACCAAATGATGATTCAGGGACAATTTTGATCTCGATGAAGCGTATCGACTCGGAAAACTACTCGATTTAGAATCGAGGAATGTTAATCGCAATCCTAGGGTGGAATAAGTTAGGGTTTGTGGATGGAACTTGCAAACGAGATAGTTATGGTCCTAATTTGATATATCTGTGGGATAGATTATGAGATTTTGTTAGTTTCATGAGAAGATAAAAGTTGTGGTAATTCCTAATGGGGATCAATGAGACTTATGAACAAGTAAGAGGTCGAACATTGATGATGGATCCAATTCCTACTATTAACAAAGCCTACTCAATGCTGATTGAGAAGGAAAATCAAAAAAATATGACATCTATGATTGCAACTATGAATCAAAGTGAGGGAACTGCCTTGATGACCACACATTCATTTTTTAGAAATTCAAAAAGAAATGATATGATCCTAAGGCCTTTTGTGACTACTGCAAATTGAATGGACACACAAGTGAAGTGTGTTACAGGTTGGTGGGATATCCATCTGATTACAAGTTTTAAGAAAAAATTTGGAGGATCTGGTACTCATAATACTACTCACAATGCTGTAATGGAATATCATATACTATAGGAGAGAATTGAAGACAATGCAACAATGCTTGGTGTATTCAGGTACCAGTTGTTCCTCATTTCACACCAAGGCAGTACAATCAACTTGTGAAAATGCAGGACTGGAGAATCGAGGAATTTCTAGCTGGAATTGGACTAGAAATTGAGGGAGACTCCACTGCATATCCGAGCTTATTCCAAGAGCTTGCATAAGGAGAATCGAGGGATTCTCTAGTCCGAGTGTGACTAGAGAACGAGGGGTTCATCGTTGCTGCTGCTAGTGTAGTAGTTACTGAAAATGCTAGCTTGTTGTTGTTGGTGAAAATTAGATGACGAACAATCTTGAAGCAACTACAGTTGTCTCGATAACTGAGGTTCAGAGAAGGCTTCTGTGGAAACATCATTAGATGAGCAAAGTATGATAGTTTCTCGGGATGATGGAACAACAATACAAGAAGAAAATGATGAAACTGAAGTTGAAACGCTGAATGAGGAATATCCTTTAAAGGAACATGAATATAATCAAACAGAAGATGCAGTGGTGGGAGGAGAAGACGAAAACAGTAGAATTGATCAAAGTGAAGATAATAACCAAGAAAATGTACAAAATATGGAAGAGAGAAAAAAATGAGAGAAGTGTTGCTGCATCATAGAAACGGTATTATCATGAAGTTGTTATTTCTAGTGTAGATCCATAGCATAATCAACATTGCCACTTTTAAATCCTGTAGAACTAGGTCGGCTACTTAGCTGAGGGAAACCATTAATATAAAATGGAGATCCATCATTTGAATTCACATCATTCAGCATGTCTTGCTGATGGTGCTGAAGTTGCAGATGTTGTGAAAGATGTTGCGACTACTACTGGTGTTGTTGTAGCTGCAGTTGTTGATAATGTTGTTAGGACTGCTGGTGCCATGGTTGTGAATGTTATGGAAGAGGCTACTGCCTTTGTAGTGGTGTGGCTGCTGGGATTTATCTAATGGATTCAACATCAAATTCAAGAATTACACTTTCAGCACCTGTTGTGGACAGTGTTGATGTTGTTGGTATTGGTGGTAGATTGTTAGAGTTGATGGTATTGGTGTTATTGATTTTGCTTCTGCCACTGTGCCTGCTGCTATACCTACTACTGGTCTTGATGATGGTGTTGTTGTAAATGCCTTGGCTAAAGAGTTAAGACGTACCTTCCTCAGATTTATGGTACCATAAAATGGAGACTTAACAACAAGAGTGCGAAGGTGAGACAATGTTCGCACTCGATATCCGAGTGTCAGTAGTTATGAAGCAGTGTGGGGAAGAGCAACTAATGGGTCATCTTGGTGTTGTCTTGTACGAGTACTTGGGAGAAGAATACCCAGAGGTTGTAGGATATATACTGGGGGCTCTCAAGGCTATTGTAAATGTTATTGGTATGACTAAAATGACTCCTCCAATTAAGGACTTGCGTCCTCTGTTGACATCTATCTTGAAGAATCGTCATGAGAAAGTCTAGGAAAATTGTATTGACCTTGTCGGTCGAATTACTGGCGCGGTGCTGAATTTGTTCCTGCAATGGAGTGGATGAGATTTTGTTTTGAGCTTCTTGAGATGCTTAAAACGCACAAGAAGGGTATCAGTCGAGCTGCACCGCTGATATGTTTGCTATTGTTGCTATTGTTACCTAGATAGGACTGAAAACTCTGTTTTCAGTGCCCAGCTTGAGGGGGTATTGAAATATAGATAGTTAGTTAGAGTTTGTTGCAAGTTAGTTTTGGAAGTTGTTAGAGTAGTTATAGTTTATTGGAGTAGTGTTAAAGTTGGTTAGCAGTGCAGTTCATTTTCTTCTGTTTCTATACACTGTATAAATAATGCACATTTGTGCAATTTGTTCATTAATGAAGACATACAGAAAGTTCCCCCCAACCCTCTTCTTTCATCTCTTTCCCTCTCTTCCTCTTCATCCCAATTACCAATTCTTCTCCTTCAATCAATTATCCTGCGCACAATCGACAAACGATATCCGTAAATTATATATTTAACACAAAATACGTACGATCAAAGTTTATATAATTTAAACTCTCGAAAAACGAAACATGAAATATATTTATGATTGGAAGAACAACTTCTAACTTTCATTTTTAATAACCTTGTCCAAAAAATCAAAGAAAAGTATGTTAGAGCATGCATGCAAATTAGAGTATGTACGAAAATTCACTTCCAATCTATATATAGTGCATAACAAAGAATATTAGGCATAAGGGTTAATTATAAGTGCGATTGTGAGGGATTAATACACATTAAGTATTACTATTATATTAGAAGTTATGCAAATGAAAAAAACTGTTATGGAATGTGGAATATATAACCTGGAGATGAGAAATGTTGTATTTAATATGGTAAGTGATTCTTTACTATGATGCAAATGGGATCGGATATTGATTATTTTATTTGGTAAATAGAGTTAATTAAGAAAAAAATGTCAAAAAATGAGATAAAAATTATTCCTTATCCATCAACATTTTCTTCATTTTGTGCTTTTGATCTCCTTCTCCATTATACAATACCCTCCATTTATTGGAATGAGAATACCATATTGTTGGTGTGATTTTAATTAGGTATCACAATTTGTACATGAAATTAATTACTAATACTAATTAAGAGTAAAAGTTATGAAGATATAGGGTTGTGAGTTATGGAGATGATTTTTAAATTAAAATAAAATAATTAAAAATACTATAAAAGCCAAAAGAGGAAAAGATAGGATCATTGATCACAGAGAGGTGCCATATAAGATTGTTTATTCCTAGCTTTATGTTATATATAGATTATACTATGAACAAATTCTCTTTTTTACGAGTAATAGTTCAAAATTCGAACAACAAGAATATGTTTTCTTTTCTTCCTACAACAACTACATATTCAGTATAATTTTACACGTGAGGTCTGCGAAAGGTAAGATGTACGAAGAACTTACTCCTATCTTTGTGAGGTAGAGAGACTGTTTCGATAAACCCTCGATAAAAAATAATATACAAACGAAGAACTGTAAGAAAATAAAATAGCAACATAAAAAGCAAGTACAACAACAAAAGGTAACTAAATAATAATACTAATAGAAAGAAAATAAGGGGGAGGTAATAACCTCCAACATCTCTCATGCGATAACACTCAGCTACCTATTAACATTCTCTTCCTATTTTTAATAAATCTATCTAACCATTTGTCCTTCAAGATTTATTTAATTTGAATTTTTTCTAAAAATATGACATCTCTACTTGTCTTTGTTTTTCAACCTCTATTTTGATATCTCTCAAAAAGAAAAAGATTTGTCCCTCTTTACTCTTTAGTAATTTTTTCCTTTTCCCAACCTTTTAAGGTACTGCTTAACAATTATTTCTCTCACTACAACAAAGTGTTTGTCTCTATAGGTTTCCGCGTACGTGCGATTAAGGGTAGATCCATCACTCTCTAATTTTTAATTAAGAGATTCCATTTGCCTCATTAATTAATTGTCTCTTTAAGTCCATATGATGAGGGATTAATTAACTCTGCTACCTTTTTTTTGTTCTTTTTCATTTTTATATATGTTTAAGTAAACAAAATATAATAAAATTAATGTTTTTAAATGGGATTAAGACCAAAAATTGAGATGAGTGAATTGTACAGATAGGAGGGGCCCTTGTGTTTTTAAAATTAATGTTTTTAAATGGCCTTTCCTCTGTGCTGTTCAGAAATTTGTGCCCTCTTCAAATTAATAACTCCTTAAATAATAGTACGTAATAATTAAACTACTTATATAGACAGTGTAGAATATCTTATATCATAAGACATTTACTCATATTTCAAATTACTTGTCGAAATTTCCTTTTTGAAAGTCAAATTATAATAAATTTGACTAGGTTTTAAGATGTATTTTTTCACCATATTAATATAAAATGAATTGCATTTTATAGTACTTTTCTTGTAGTTTCCATATACCTAAATTTAATTTTAAAATATTAAATTAATCTCATCTAATTTAATTTCAAAAATTATTCAAATTGACTCTTATAGAAACATGACAAATATTTTCGGACGAAGGGAGTAATGAATAACTATAATAAGCATTTACATATTTACTCTCTCCATTCCATGTTAGTGTTTTTCAGATTTTAACACATCTATTAAGAAAATATTAAGTAGAAGATATATATCACCAAGTAATTCTTATTTACTTTTATTGAGAAGTGATAGGATTTTTGGAAGAGATAGTTGAAAATATGATGAGTGATATTTGACACAAATATGTTTTGCATCACTTTATCTCTTTTATTCTTAGTACTTTAATCATCTTATTTATGATGAAATCGTTATATTCAGGTTTATATCGATATGTTTTGTGTGTTTGGGTTTTTGCCCTGAATATGTTTTATTATATTTGAGGTTTACTTTTCTCTAGAAGGAAAATCAAAGTATTAGCATAATTATTTTTACTTTTCCTGAAAGGAAAATATAATTCTCTTTAATATTTGACTATTTATTTTCTTGGAGGAAATTTTTTGAACATCTATAAATTGAAGACCTCCTTCCCGCAACTAGAAGATACAGAATTACATCCATGATGTAGTCATTTAAAGAATTTTGTTTAGGCAGAGATTTTCTCTCAACAATTTTTATGTCTTTTAATTAGTTTGGTCATATGCAGGCCAATTGGATAAATCATATTAAGTTTATTATGCATATTTTAGTATATTTTTTTGATGTTCGATTTATCGACGTTCAAGGTTTGCAATTATTAGCTTTCGCATAACGCCATGACTATTTGAATCCCCAACAAGTGGTATCAGAGCCAATGGTTCAATCAACGATTCAAGGGGTTCAAGACAAGCTCAAGGCGGTCGATTCAAATCAAGTTGCAACCAAAATCACGATAATGAAGATTTTATCCAAAGTACTATATGTGAAGACAATTTTCAATCATATTATCTACAATCCTGTTGTTGCATCTTTAAAAATAAAATCAGTCGTAACTCATGCTCACTTCTAATGCATAGGGCTCCAATTTTAGACCGCACCTTTTTTAACCATGACAAGCAGCAGTGATGAAGATTATATCAAGAATGAGGATACAAATTATTTTGTCAAAAAATTCAGGCCAAAAAGAGAGATTTGTTAGGGGTTTTGCCCTGATTTTCTTACCATATTTGAGTTTTACTTTTCTCTGGAAGGAAAGTCAAAGTATTAGCATAATTGCTTTTACTTTTTCTGGAAAAAAAATATAATTGTCTTTCATATTTGGCTATTTCTTTTACAACAACAACAACATACCAAGTGAAATCACACAACGTGGAGTCTGGAAGAGGGTAGATTGTACGCACACCTTACCTCTACCTTGGTAGGTAGAGCGGCTGTTTCCGAGAGACCCTCGGCACAAGACAAAGCACAAGCACAAATAAATTAAGACAAACAAAGCGAATAAGACATGATAGCGACTTCTAAAAAAGAAGCAATAACTAATGCAGATAAATAAGATAAATAAAATACACATAGCAGCATAAATCAAATGACAATGGACTATAAAGCAATAATGTGTCTACTAGTATGATAGGCTAAGCGAGCCTACCATAATAACACAACAACTACCAGTTTGTAAGCGTAGATAGGACTACGCTGGACTACCTACTACTCTTCTACCCTAATTTGTGCCCTCCATAACCCCCTATCTAATCCTCGATGAGTTGCACCTGCTCCATATCCCGTCTAATCACATCTCCCCAATACTTCTTCGGCCTACCTCTCACACCTCCGCATTGGGGAGTTTTTGTCTTTCACCTTCATGTGCCTGAACCATCTAACCTCGCTTCCTGCATCTTATCCTCCACCGAGTCCACTCTCACTTTGTCCTGGATATCATCATTTCTAATTATATCCCTTCTTGTATGCCCACACATCCATATTAACATCCTCATCTCTATAACTTTCATCTTTTTGGTGCGGGAAGTCTTGACCAGCCAACACTCCCCCCCATACAATATATTAACATCCTCATCTCTGTAACTTTCATCTTTAGGCTACTGATACCATATAGAATTGTATTAATCTCCCTTAGTGAGTCTTTCTCATTAATACAAAATATATATTGATGTACAATGTGGAATCCTTATACAATAGGGATCCTAATTCTACCATAATTACATAACACTAAATATGGTAAATATGTTATACATTATACACGGCTAATACTAAATATAAACAAGAAGATTAAGTTGATTTTCTTCTTAATAATTTACAGGAAAAAATATTATGGATTTCACCACATAAGTTGTCGTATATTTTCCAAATCATCGTATGGTTTTGACTTTTGATTTTAAGACAGTCTTCTAATTAAAGTCTATCGGAATTTCCACTGCAAAATATATTTTCAGTCTTATTTCATGATATTCTAAGATACTCTATCTATTCATAATCACCAAGCCATAATTATGATGAGATTATTGAAGGAAAGTAGGAAATTTACAACCCAACTCTCAAAAAATATTAAATTAATCTACAATCCAACTCTTAAAAGTTATTAATGATTTTTTTCATCATTTTTTCTTAATGAACAACAATTAACAAAAAACACTAAGTCAGAAAACCTTTTCCTCGCTATTTTTTGCCATAATTTTTCTTTTATTTGAGACTGATTCTTCTCTTTTAATTGAAATTGTGTATAAATTGTCACCTTAATCTTAGATCGACTATTAAGACAAAAAAGTAACAAATAGTTTCACTGTATGGATCCCGCAAATATGATCTAATGTTGTTTCCCACAATCTAGTTCTTTAGTTATTCATATTTTACTATTTATATTGGATTCATGCTACTAAGCAGCAACAAAGTCATTGTTGGTATAATAATCTGTATTTGATTAAATAATGTTTCAACACAATTTGTTAATCACTTAGTGAAACAGATTACACGATATAAACATTACTTAACAGTAAATTGATCATGAAACAATAAACGAAAACAGAATCTGTTTTGAAAAATAATTTCAGAATGTAATCGAGTCCACTTAGTTCAAAGTGTTTCCTTAAGGAAATTATTCCCCTCACAGTACTCGAGGTTAACGGAATATCGCCTCGTAGGATAAAACGATTATCTTACCAGAATAGTAGTACTCCAAATTCCGGTAGCAGCGAACCACTCAACGACAGTATATCACACAGAATGAAATTTCGAATTGAAGATGAAATTCAGAATTGAAAATGAATGAATGAAAATGAATAAATTCTTGGAATAATCAAGAATTTATAGGTTTGGAGGTACTGATTCTGAATGTTTGCAACCATTCAGAATAGTCACCTAATTTTTTTGAGGGAAATTCGAAAAGAGATGGAGAGTCGGACGGGTCAGGTCGGTCGCGGGTCTTGGGTTGATCCGTTTGAATTTATTTTTAATTAATTAATTAATTAATTAATTAATTAAAGAAACGTTTGTCCAAAAAGATTATCAATCATTCCGATTCCGATTCCGAAGCCTAGCCGAGCGAGCGACGACGACGGCGCGAGGGGTCCTTGCCCTCTCAACCCTTTTAGCAACTAGAGAAGGTGTAATGTAATATATACACCTCTCTTTCCTTCTCTTTTTTCGATGTGGGACAAAAGAGCATTTTATTCCCTTTAATTTTCATCTCATCATTTCCCATTCACCAATATCAAAACCCAACAATCCCCCAAATGAATGGGGAATGGTTATAAGATAAATTAATGTACGGACGAGTGTGATATACAAGCGAGAATTGACTGCATCTGGATAAGTAGGTTTCCCTTTGAACTTTCCGTAGTGAACTTATATCGGATATACTCGATCAATCGGTAGATTTGATATCTTTGAACCATCGAACTTTGTTGTATACCTAGACAACATAAGACACACAATCAACCCTCAACCGTTTATGGTTCTCACGGTTGTGTTCGTTTCAGCCATGAACACCGCCTGGTCTCATGAGTGCATAGAGAATGGGCCTTTACTATCATTCCCCTTTAAAGCGGCTTACACTTAACACTCACATAGGTGATTTCTAAACATGTGGTCCTATAGCCACATTATCTGGTCATACATCGCCAGATTTAGATAACCATTAAAAAACCTTAATGCTTTATTAACTCATTAACAAGCCATAAAGTCTTATCCTTATTTTTGAACATTGTCTTCATCCGAGAATGGATTGAGTTATTTGACAATGTTGAATCGTCAGTCACAACTTTGTTTGATCTCCTTGAACCTAGCTCTTGGGATCTCCAGTCTGCTAGGTAGAGTTACCGCCATGATGACTTGTCCTTGGCCTTAACCTCATTCCCATTGATGATCTACTAACTCCCTCTCTAGATAAGCCTTTTGTAAGCGGATCCGCCACGTTATCTCTTGAATTTACATAATCAATTGTGATAACGCCACTATAGAGGAGTTGTCTAACGGTATTGTGTCTCCGTCGTATGTGAAGAGATTTTCCGTTATACATTACGCTCTCTACCCTACCTATTGCTGCTTGACTGTCACAATGTATACATATAGGAGCCAAAGGGTTGGTCCAGAATGGAATATCTTCTAAGAAATTCCGGAGCCATTCAGCTTCTTCATCGGCCTTGTCTAAAGCTACTGATTCCATTGTAGAGCGGGCGATGCATGTCTATTTTGATGATTTTCAAGACACTGCTCCTCCGCCAACGGTGAAAACATATCCACTCGTGGATTTAACTTCAAACGATCCGGTGATCCAATTTGCATCATTATATCCCTCAAGTACTGCGGGATATTTATTATAATGCAAAGCATAGTTTTGGGTGTGTTGCAAATATCCCAAGACTCGTTTCATTGCCATCCAATGAGTTTGATTGGGATTACTCGTGAATCGACTCAGCTTGCTTATAGCACATGCTATATCTGGTCGTGTACAAGTCATAATATACATCAAACTTTCCAAAACTCGTGCAAAGTCCAATTGTGAGTCACTTTCACCTTCATTCTTTTGAAGTGCAAAACTTACATCAATTGGAGTCTTTGCAACATTGAAATTTAAATACTTGAACTTGTCAAGTACTTTTCAATATAATGTGACTGTGATAATGCTAGACCTTGTGGATTTTTATGGATCCTAATTCCTAAGATCAAATCAGCAACCCCTAAGTCTTTCATGTCAAATTTGCTAGCGAACATACGTTTCGTAGCATTTACATCGACAATATCTTTACTCATTATCAACATGTCATCAACATACAAACAAACAATGACTTCATGATTTGGAGTATTTTTAATGTAAACACATTTGTCACACTCATTAATCTTAAATTCATTTGCCAACATTGTTTGGTCAAATTTCGCATGTCATTGTTTGGGTGCTTGTTTAAGTCCATAAAGTGACTTAACAAGTCTGCACACTTTCCTTTCTTTACCAGGAACCACAAAACCCTCAGGTTGTTCCATGTAAATTTCTTCCTCCAATTCTCCATTTAAGAAAGTTGTTTTGACATCCATTTGATGGATTTCAAGACCATATACGGCCGTCAGTGCCACTAACACCCGAATAGATGTTATTCTTGTTACCGGCGAGTATGTGTCAAATTAATCAAGGCCTTCCTTTTGTCTATAAGCTTTGACCACAAGTCTTGCCTTATATTTGTTGTTGACACCCAATTTTGACCCTCCCGTCCAGCCATTAACTATAAAATTACACTAATTTTGTAAAATAATTTTTTATGATTTTTTATAATAAAATGCAGCGAATAAAACATTAAATACAGGCATAAATAATTAATTTAATAATGACATCGCGTCTTACGTAGAGTTTTAAGCACTTAGAGTCTCGCGCCCGCATTAATTAACTTTAAGCTTTGTCGTAATTCTTAAATAATTAATAAATGCATAAAATAAATAATTTAGCGATAACGTCGTGTCAGGTAGCATAGCCGCATTTATTAGTAATCATTTGTAATTTAAAAATCAATTTTTATTTAATAGCGTCGCATTTATAAGGCTTTAAACAATTCTTAAATATCATACTCGCATTTAGCATTTAAATAATTTAATCTAAACTCTATTCAATTTTAATTTAACTTCGCATAATAAGATTTTTAATAATAGCGCCGCATTCTAGAGCATTAAGCATTAATTAAATAACACGCCAACATTTATTATTTTAACAAGTAGATTAATAAAGCACCTAAATAATTTAATCACATTAGTTTATCAAGTTACCACTAATTAACTAATTAAACACCTAAAATTAATACCTTTAAAAACGCAGCCCATTAAAGAACTAATACCTAATTAATAGCCCAATACCCATTAATTTCGTCCACCTAATAATTAAATACTACCTTTAACTACCCAAATTTCACTACCGCTGCCCAAACTCACACCGCGACCGCGACTCAACTCCACGCCCAAATTATTTCCCACCCCACGCCCATCTCCTCTAAACCCCATTACGCCTAACCTACCCAAAGACCCTCATCTCCCTTCACGACAATACCCAAAAAAGAAAACCTAGAACCCTAAATTCCGTCGCCTCCTTACCCACACGCCCTAAATCCCACCAAATCGCAACCAAAATCCTGTGTTTCCTTTCAGAGCCTACCATAGCAAGAACCTTTCCAAAATCGTGACCCAAATCGCAGAATCGAGTTTCCATAACCACAAATCGTTCTAAAATCTCGTCGAATCGACACCGCCAAACGTTAGCGACTTTCCATTACCATATCCCTACCCAAATCTCGTCAACAAATGGTAAGAATCAATATGAAATCAGTAGCAAATCGCATACCAATCTCAGCCAAAAATCAGCCTTTACCTTACCTAACTTGGAGCCCAAATAGGGGGCTATAAGAAGCACATGCAAGACGAGCAGAGGGGGGAGACCCAGATAAGATCAATACAACGACATAGCGATTTAGGGATACCCATAGCATTTTTCTGCAATCCCTTAGTATTCTGCATCCTTAAATTCGCATTAGCAAATCTCCGAGTGGCGTCGACGCTGATACGCCTCGGTTCGCGTAGGAGAAGGTAAATCCATCTCCTTTCAAATTATCATATGTACGACGATTATATATATTTTATCGAATCTGTTTAATACCGCTTGATTCATCATTGGTGAATGATTTGAAGTGTATCTGTCTGGTTTGAAGCTATTTAGTTAATATTGATTGTTGTTTCCTATCCGCGACTGTGATCGTTGATGCGTTTAGGTTAATCCTAGCGTTGTTGTATGTTTGGGCCGAGCAGTTGTTTGCTTAGATTCAGAGGATCGACTGAGTTATGTTACTTGTAGCTATCAGTCAATGGTCATTAAGGGCTACACTAATCGTTTTGTGCTCATGATAAAGCAACTGAATATGAATAAATTCTGGAAGTTAAAACTGGTCCAACGCTTAATTTAGACATAAGTAGCCGCATGAAACCTGTTTGAAGTAATTCAATCCCTAATATTAAGAACATACATGCCTTTACCCCTCTTAAGTGTTGGAGTATACCTAGGCTAGAAAGCTACATCTCCATATTGCATCATACCTTGACTGTTAAATTCCCTGCATGCTATGGAATCTGTCCTGCAATGTCTATCAGTAAAATCATGTAAGGATGTCCTCCTTTTCTTTAGAATAACTGAACATAAGAATGCTGGAATTCTATCTTTCCCTCTATAACTATCCTGTGTCTAATCCATCAAGAGCATACGTACATATTTCTAACACATATATAGTATACATGACAGCTTAAACTACAGCAGTTTTTTTTAAGGCATTCTGTGTGATTTTGGGTCCTTTTTATATATTATTACAATGTGTGTGTTGATTGGCTTTAATTATTGGGTTTGTTGAGGCCCATTGCTTATCCATACAGTCTCTTATAGCTTGCAGCCCATTAATTCAAATTGTTATAGGTCCAATTATTGATTCCAAATTGCTAGAACATAAACTGATTCAAATATGTGTTAAATGCTTTACTCATTTTGAATAGAAGTTGAACACGTTAAGTAATGTCACATGCTCCTATCCTACGCAGATCTTAACACTAGTTTCGAGTAAAATAATGTTGTTAATTGTTTGGGCCTAAATTGCCTTTCCAAAGTTCAGTCCTCTAATTAAAATTGTTGGAATGTTGGCCTATATTATATAGGGATCTGGTTCTGTTAGACTTGAAATATAATGGGCCTGTGGAATTTTCTTGTTTGCTTATTGTTTGCTCTCTCGGCTGTCTGCTTGGGTGCTACTTGACCTGGGCCCATAAAATATTCATTCTGCCTCTGTTTTGACCCATGAATGTGTTAGATCTAGTCCATTCTTATCCAGCTCTCGTTGATAGCTGTCTGTTGCTCACCACTGTTTGTATGGCATGTATCGATTCTTATGCTGAGGGCTTATTTATTAGTGGATAAAGTTAGGACATCTGTGACATTTAGCACCGAATTATTTATGTCTAATATTATTTGGACGGGTACTAATCCTTATCTTCTCTTAATTTGCATGAAACGCGTCGGAGCAACAAGAGTCTCATGACGAGACTATAGTAAAATGTGAAACCCACATCTATGTGCATCTTGCTATCCGCATCAGAAATTCCAACCTGCCGGCGAATGACATCGCCATTCCTCGAGTCCTTCTAATTATTTTCTACCCCGCCCCATTTCATTTATTTTTTGTAAATTATATGTCTAACGCTACATTAATTAGTAGGATATTCATAATAGTTAAACCTTGAACCAATAGATTATAAAGTAGCTTAACATTAAAATTTGCTTTCCCCCATTTAGTTGATTATTCTAGCTTGCTTAAGTTATAATCGAACTATTTAGTAATCCTCCATCCACATAACTATTTAGGTAGTCAAAACATTATTTATCACTAATTTCTAATATAAAAAAATCCATTTTTTTAATAAAACCCTTATAGCATGCAATTGCTTTAGCCAATGTTTATGGCATCTCATATACAGGTCCATATGCATAATAGATCTTTGCATATATAGCCTGTTATTTAAGCACCTTATAAATACATGCCTTTTCCAAAAACTAAAGAAGTGTTACACGTTTTCTTTTCTTTCGTCAAAAACATATTCTTAGCCTGCAATGCTTTTGCTCAAATACTTTATCAACATGCATTTTTATAAAACATTCTGAAGCATCTTTTATATTTTCAAAACAAGCATTTTTACATAATAATTAACCCTAGGTTTGGCAGGACAACCGCAAGTTAGCGGATCTTAGAGGGTGCCTAACCCCTTCCCTCTAGATTAATAAAGAACCCTTACCCAGAATCTCACTAAGTTTAGCAGACCATAAAATGGAGTTAATGTTTTACTTTAAATTAGTTAAACATTTAGGTGTCCTAATTCACCCAAATTAATTAGGTGGCGACTCCGCGAACCCTTAGCCTTCTAGCAACCCTTTAGCATTTTAGCACCCTTTTAAACTTTAGCATCTTTTGCAATTTTAGCATCCTTTTAGCATTTTTAAAACCCTTTTAAAACCTTTTAGCATTCTATTATTTATTTTCTAACATTTGCATTTTATTAAGCAGGGGCTCGCTATTTATTTAGAAAATGCCGCGGCCGAAAAAGGGCGCGACAGAAATGGCGACTCCACTGGGGATATTTAGGTTCTTAACCACAACAGACCTAGGGTTATTATTTGGCATTACTTTTGCATTTAATTCTGTGTGCTGTATTTTGTTTTGTTTATTTTAATTGCTACATGCTTTACTGCTTTCCTTAAACTGGCATTCCGCTCATATTTCTTCCACTCTGGAAAATTCACACAAACACACACTACATGCGAGGTGCGCTGGGTGCATCAGCAAAATTCTTTCTTCAAAATCCAAATTTAGGAGAGTTGGTAATATACGTGGAGTGCCCGGTCTAACCGGTGGCCGCGTAGCCTTCTCACTCGAGTTGTCCGCTCGGGAACCTTGCGTCTAGAAAAGCCAAATCTTAGCAACTTAGGATAGAGCTATACCACCCTTCATACTAAGTCATGCATGCATTTACCTTAGGTGGGTCGGTCCTTGGTATCGACACCACAATTAGGAGGCCCGCCCAATTGTCGAAGGGTTTCTCACGACCCAACGACCAACAACATATTATGTGCTACGTGATATTAATGGACGAATCCGAGCCCAACGTGACATGCTAACATTGGGAAATTTTGCATTTTACTTCTGTTTATGTATAGGATGAGCAGTATTCCAATAATCCCGGAGGTCAGAATGGTAAGCGGTGTTCACAAAGCTAAAGGTTTGGTGGGAGAATTTCGTGGCGTGATAAAATGATTATCGAAGCAAATTAGGTTGTCTCACGGCTTTGTTTGACATCGCTCGGATCAACATATAGTTAGGGCCTTAATTCGATTACGGGATCCGGATAAGCGGTGTTGATTTCGAGACTTGAACTCACCCCACGTTGGAGGAGATCAACTACTTCACGAGCCTAGCTTACGAAGACAGAGGGCAAATCATCCCTTATAATCAACGGAAAGAGATTCTTGCATTACATGGGCCTAAAAACACAAAGGAACTCCGTTGCCGAGAACAATTGGGTTTCCTAGATTATCTCATGCGAGAGATATGGTCGCCAAGATAGCTATCGATCATTCGAAAGGAGTTTTCTTGCGATGCGGGACAATGGAAAACTAGACGACATACCGCATTCACCGTTGCTCTATTAGGCACTCTAGTGTTTCCCGCGAACACGGACGGATCGATCTTGCATATGTTACGTGACCGGATGGTTTTGAAGGCATTAATGGCGCAACTTACTTTGGTTCCCATGATTCTAGCCGAGATATTTCGAGCTACAGGAAAATGCAAGCGAAGGAAACCAATTTCTTCGAGGATGCAATCTCATCTTACGGATGTGGGCCATGGAACACTTTTATCAGCGATCGAATATGACAGACATTTGTTTTAGCAATGATTATAGGATTGTAAGTTTTTACGACAGGATGAAGCGGTTTGTTTCGCCCGTCGGTGCTAGGGATTGGTATGAATTTACGGCATCCCGCAACCAAGTGCAATGGAGGTACCAGCTGTTATCCGTATCAACAAAGCCTATGTAAGGGCGAGGACCGTTATTACATCGAGCTCATCGGATTAAGGGACTTGACCATATGCTCGTTGCGTGTACTCGCTTGATTTGGTCAAGAACAGGTAATCCCGCTCCAATCAGACATGAAGGATTCAGAGGTCGCGTTTGGGGCAAATTGCACTTTCCCCAGAAAGAAGCAAATCCTTGAAGAATGGAACAACGTTGAGAAAATAGATGTCAAATACGAGCAAGCAGGAGGTACGCCTGAATACTGTGCATGGTTCAAGGAAGATTGTAGCAGTCCAAGCCCCAAAGGCAAGCAAGGTTTCGAGGATATCGACATGACCAATTGGGTAAAAGTGTGCAGATTAGGGAACAACACCGTTCCCCCTGAGAGGTGGGACCAACTTCAAAACATCATGCAATATTTGAAAGATGCAGGAGCAGGGCCTAGCAACACCACCGCCACATTCGCCAACAGCATAATGTAGCATTAGGAATAGATCTTTAGTTTTAACATTTCATTGTTGCAATTTAATTATTTTTAGTCCCAATAAAAGCATTTTTCCGATGGCTCGGACCAATCCATCATTATCGCATATATGACGTTTAGGCCTACCTCTGGCACAAAGAGGCCCCCTATACATGTTAGGAAACGTTTGAATGTGCTATGTGCAATATGCCTGATACATACCTGCAAATTATGTGCTTTATGCTAACACTGTTTGTTGCATTTTTAGAAAGATTTATCATCTTCCCCAAAGGTCGGTTCGTATTTGACTCAACAATGTCGGAGCATCCACACTTCACCAGATCCAAGGCAAGAAATAGCGATATGACCGCTCGAGGCGTCGAGCGACGGTTTGGGAATTATCCTGTCGGTAAAACGAAACTTGAAGGAGGAATATCACGATCGGGAAGAATGTATTGCTCATTTGCCGCAACAATTCTTGATATGCGAGTTGAGATGGAGAGGCTACGGAATCGACCAACCTATCCATCGGTTTGAATACCCTTATGCGAGCGAGGGGCCTATCTCGCAGAACCACCCAGATCGACCTCCACCACCACATATCCCCAAAACTCCCCAAAGGCGCGATTCAGCCCAATCGCCACCGCCCGGCCCAATCATCAACCTCACCTTCAAAATGATCCTCCCATCGCCCGTGTACCTCGCCTCCGCCTACTCACTTCACCATCATCAGCCCTAATCGCCAAGCCAACCAATGCCCACGCACCATACCCACTACCGGCCCAGACCACCCGGCTAACTTACACAATGAAACCCAACCTTTACCGTCCCCGCTTCAAGAAGTGGATCATTACGAAGAAATGGAAAGGAAGTCCGAGCCAAAATGGACGATGGCGTGGCAGAGATTCGGCTGAAAGAAGCGGTTCGTGGCACGCGATCGGATAAAGGTCACGAAGGACTAGATTATGAAGATCTTTGCACGCGTCGGATGTGGAACCGCGGTGGGATATAAGGTGCGAAGTTCGATTTATTTGAAGGAAGGAAATCCTCGTGCACTTGAGATCATATTGCGACAAGTTAATCGGGGTAGGAAGAACCAATGGCCATCATGAAGTTGTTCATTCAAGCTTAACCGGCGAGGCAATAGATTGGTACACTAGCGAGATCGCGTAAATGGCATAGTTGGAATGCATTGGCCCAAGACTTTGTGGGCGGTTCGGATTCAACACGAACCGGTGTGGGCGAGTTCTATCTAATGAAGTTGGAAAAGAAATCTCTGGAGACTTTCGTGAGTACGCCATGAGGTGGCGTTGAGAGCGACAAAGGTACAACCACCCATGGTGGAGAGTGAGATGACCACACTATTTGTACAATCTTTGAAGGATCTGACCTATTATGAGCGGATGATAAGCGTCATGGGCGAAATTTTGCGAAGGTTGTCAGAATGGGCGATTTCGTAGAAGAGGGTATTAAAACTGGCAGGATCACGAATCTAGCAGCATTGCAGGCAACCAGTAAGGCAATTCAGTCAGGGACGATCGGGGGTACTTCAAGGAAGAAAGAGACATTTTCCCCTTCCATGCTCATACAAGAACGCAAACCCGAAGCATTCATAACATATCAAAACCCATCCTACTGGACCCATACTACCACTGGCGGCAAAACTTTACACCTCACTATACACGCGCCCACACCTACACTTGCACCCATATATAACGCTACCCAAGCACCCATTTATCCGGCCCCGCATCAACCCGCCCATCAAGCCCGCCAACAACATAGAGCACCCAATACGCCCAGACCAAACACGAATTTTGAAGGAAGACCATCCAAAACCCGCACCCTGAACCCATACCCCAGATATACGAAAGACTGCGAGCTGCAGGCTTGATCCAACCAATTCCAGGGAGGATTCCTAGCCCTATCCCAAGATGGTATGATGAGAATAAGCGTTGTGCGTATCACTCTGATAGCCCAGGGCATGACACCGGAAGTTGCTACACCCTCAGGGACAAAATCGAAGAGTTGATCAAAGAAGGAGTAATTCAGCTGAAGGATCCTGCCCCAAACGTGCATGATAATCCCTTGCCAAACCACGACAACGCCAATGTGCATTTGATAACCCTAGATGAGGAATACAACTTGGAGGGAACCATCCGATCAGTTCGAAGTGAGGGAAGAGTCGAACCTTCCGCTTTCGTCGCCCCTGCCACCAATCCTCGAAAGCGATTTGAGTTGGAAAGGCACCGCCGAGACATAAAGGTTCAATCACGCTTATTCAGCGCGGGAAGGGCCACCGATCAGAGGATCGCAGAGAAAGTGGGAAGCGGGTCATAGAAGTCACCGCTGAGTATAACTGTGTCGAGGAGGTATTACACACCTATAGAGGCAGCAAGGAGGCACCGCAAAAGAAGCCCGTGACAGAGGCTGAAGTCGAGTTTTGGAGGAAGATGCCCACTAAAGAGTATTCCGTCGTAGAGCAGTTAAAGAAAACCTCAGCGCATATTTCTCTACTTTCATTGTTAATGCATTCTGCCTCACACAGGACTGCATTGATGGAGGTGTTGAAGGATGCATACGTTCCGGAAGGTACAACAGACGGGAACTTGGCAGCTTTGGTCGGACAGGTACTAGAGGCGCGAATCACCTTTCACGCGATGACGAGTTACCCGTGAGGCGTCGAACCTGACCTTGCTGAATATCACCATCAAGTCGCAGACAAGATTGTTTCAACGATCTTGATTGATGGAGGCTCACGTCAACATTTGTCCCAGCGACCTTTATCGAAATTGGGGGCATCGTAAGAAATTCGTGAAAGTCATATCGAGTCAAAGGTTTCGACGAGTCCATAGAAGTCGAAGGCGTGATAGACCTCACAGCTGCGGATCGGACTGCGAATTCGTTGTGGAATTTCAAATATTGTATATTGCTACATGTTACAACTTTGTTGATAGGAAAGGCGTGGATCCACGAGGTGGTGCGATCCGTCCACCTTGCATCAGTGCCTAAAGTTTATATGGAATCACAGTGAAGTGGTAGTATTTGGAGATAAAAAGGGGAGCATCAACACTGATTATGCAATCCCTGTCATAGAAGACGTGAAACAGTCGGATGGTTCAGTTTTTCATATTAATGAGATCAAGAGAGCAAGTAGGGTCCGGCCATTGCAGCTGCCACGTTCTCTCAAAATGGTGGCCAAGGAAATGTTAAGAAATGGATACGAGCCCGGCAGAGGTCTTGGAGTCAGTATGAAGGGGATCACAGAACCTATCCAGTGGTTTGGGAAGAGAGACACTTTTGGTTTGGGGTACCAGCCCACTTCGAAGGATTTGGTGACCACGAACCTCCGGAAGAAGGGATACATTCCCTTGCCTGCGCCCATTCCGCCCTTGAGTCAGTCATTCGTCAAAGCCTACACCATCCAGATGCCGAGAGAAGACGACCCAGATGATCTTGCAGTAGGGTTCCAGAATCTGTTCATAGGTGATGATGAGGCAGATTGTTGCATGATCGCAGGAGATCACAAGGAAGAGCTCACCATTTGGGATGCAGAGCATGGATACAGCCTGAATAATTGGACTTGCACCCCTGTCCTGACCGTCCGAGAAGCTTGGTAGAATTTATGATTAGTTCTAGCAGTGTGACCTTTTTATCTAGAAAGAAAACAGACATGCATTTACGATTCTTAATGTTTCTAAATCTCGCAATTTACTTTCATCATAAATTCCAGGACGTTTTTGCAGCTTTTTTAAAAGATTTTGTTTGTGTTAAAATTAAATTCTTTAAGCATTTTTCTTTCAGCGATCATATTAATAAACCTGTTGATAACGCGAATATGACATGTAATGAGACCAACGAACAAAGTTCAAATGACGAGCATAACCAGGAACAAGAGGAATGTCATGATCGAACTTAGCCAAGAGTGGAAAACTTTGAGAATAGGCCTAAACCAAATTTGGAAGAAGCGAGTTAATAAACTTAGGCGATGAGGAACCGTGAAAGAGACTAGAGTCGGCGCCACCTAAACGTCGCACAGAAGAAAGAATTAATTGAGCTCCTGAAACAGTACACCGATGTGTTTGCTTGGTCATATGAGGACATGCCAGGTTTGAGTACAGACATCGTCGCACACAGGCTACCTATTGAGCCATCTTATTTCCCCGTAAAGCAAAGGCCGAGAAAGATCAAACCAGACATGAGTTTGAAGGTCAAAGAAGAGGTGTCTAAACAGTTTGAGGCAAAGGTAATTCGAGTTGCAAAGTATCCTACTTGGTTAGCAAATATCGTCTTGGTAAAGAAGAAAGATTGAAAGGTCCGAGTCTGCGTAGATTACAGAGACCTCATCAGAGCCAGCCCGAAGGATGACTTTCCTCTTCCAAACATCCATATACTCATCGATAATTGTGCGAAGCATGAACTACTGATCGTTAAATCATCGCTTTGCTATCATCGGATCCTTATGGCGTAAGAGGCGCAGAAAGACGGATTCACTACCCGCGAAGTGTACTATTATCGAGTTATGCCGTTCGGTCTCGAAACGCAGCGCCACCTACATGAGCCATGACCACCATCTTCCATGACATGATTCATAAAGAAATTGAGGTCTATGTGGACGGCGTCATCATCAAATCGCGAAGCGGAGGACCATTGGCAAACTTGAAGAAATTTTTCCAACGACTAAGACAAGATAACTTGAAGTTGAATCTCGCAAAGTGCGTTTGGTGTTCGCGGGGAAAGGCTGTTGGGCTTTATAGTGAGCGGGAGAGGGATTGAGCTAGACCGCCGAAAATAAAAGCCATCCAAGAGTTACCTCAGAAAAGCAAAAGGGCGTGATGAGTTTCCTTGGCGCCTCAACTACATCGTGAGTTCATAGCCCGATCTGCGTGATATGCGAGCCGATATTCAAATTATTGAAAAAGGATGCACTACAGTGGACAACAGTTGCCAGCAGGCTTTTGAGAATCAAAGAATACCTTTCTAATCCGCCGGTTCTAGTACCTCAGGCAGGAGACCTTTGCTACTCTATTTGTCCGTGTTAGAAAATGCTTTGGACGCGTGTTGGGGCAACACGATGAAACGGGGAAAAAGGAGCGAGCCATATACTATTTGAGTAAGAAGTTCACGCGTATGAAGCTCGTTATACTCGCTAGAACGCATTTGCTGCGCATTAACTCGGGTCGCCAAGTTCGGGCATTATCTATCGTACACTACTTATCTTATTTGAGGATGGATCCGCTTAAGTACATCCTTGAAGCCCATGCCCACCGGAAAACTAGCGAAATGGCAAATTATGTTGGCGAGTTTGACATCGTCTACGCCACGCAGAGCGTAAAAGGGCGGGCATTAGCGGATCATCTTCCGAGAACCCGATCGATGAGAATGCGAGCCCGCCGAACCTATTTTCCGATGAAGAGGTATTGTTTGTCGGAGAAGATATCTCGCAGGATTACGGGTTGGAGGATGTTTTTGATGGAGCGGCAAATTTCAAAGTCGGCATTGGAGCGCTTTGGTTTTGAAAGCAGTCAAGATTATCCGATTTCATGGCTTCAGTTTCCATGCACCAACAATATGGCGGAATATGAAGCTTGCATATTGGGGCTCGAGAATGGCGTAGATATGGACATACTGAAAGGCTGGTCATAGGTGATTGGACTTCGATCCATCAGTACATGGTGAACGGGCAACCAAGAATATGAAGATACTTCCTACCTATTTTGCGTGAAGGAATTACTGAAGAGGTTCACCACATAGAATTTAGGCATGTTCGAGGATCCGAGCAGATTACGACGCGTTGGCAACCTTATCCTCCATGATTCAAATCCGGACAAGAATTACATCGATCCAATCACGGTGAGTGTCTTTGGAGCGGCCGGCTTATTGCTCGTATAGACGAAGAAGCAGACGGCAATCCATGGTACCATGACATCAAAAGGTACCTCAGCGGGAGAATATCCGAAGGCATAACCAACATCCGAAGAAGACACGAAGACTAGCGAATCATTTCTTTTTGAATGGGAAATTGTGCAGAAGGATTCGGATCTGGGCTTATTGAGATGTGTCGATGCTCAAGAGCGAGCAAGCTAGTAGAAGAGATACGGAGGACGTGTGGACCTCGTATGAACGGCTTCACTTTGGCGAAAAAGATTCGCGGCGTGTTATTTTTGGATGACGATGGAAACAGATTGTATCCGCTTTGTGCGAAATGTCGGCAATGCCGTCATCTGGAGATTTGATTCGAGTGCCTCAGTGAGCTTAATGTGACAAGTTCTCTCGGCCATTCGCGACAGGGCATGGATGTCATCGGCCCCATCGAACCCGTTGCAAATGGGCAATGATTCATCCTCGTAGCAATTGACTATTTCACTAAATGGGTAAGCGTCATCACACGCATCGATGTGAAAAAGGTGGTGGTCGACCGTTCGCAACAACATCATTTGCCGATTGGGGTTCGAATCAATTGTAACCGATAACGGAACCAATCTCAACGATAATTTGATCGTGAGATATGTGGAAATTTCAAGATCACTCACCGTAATTCCACTCGTCGACCTCGGATGAATGGAGCGATGAAGCGACCAACAAGAACACCAAGAGGATATTGCGCAAGATGATCGGCAACTACAAACATTGGCACGAGAATTTGCCTTTGCGCTGGGTTATCGCACCACAATCCGAACTTCTACCGGCAACGCCAGTATCTTTTGGTGTATGGAGCGAAGCGTGCTACCACAGAGGTGGAAATACCATCGTTGAGAATCATCGAAGCCGAGTTGAGCGGCCGAGTGGATACAAGATCGTTATGAGCGATTGATGTTGATTGTGAAAAAGGTTGAATGCAATCACATGGGCGGCTATATCAAAGCAGAATGGCTAGAGCTTTTAACAAGAGTAAGGCGAGGTTATTCAAACCGGACAATTGGTTTCAAACGCATATTTCGAATCAAAGTGAAGCTAAAGGAAGTTCGCCTAATTGGCAAGGGCCTACATGGTTCATCGAGTTTTAAGTGGAGGGCTCTAATCTTAGCCGAGATGGATGGCGAAGTATGGCCCAAGGCTATCAACGCGAATCTGATGAAGAGATATTACGTCTAGGAGTATTTGTTTTCCATGTAATCCCCTTTACATTGTAAAAGCTGCATTCCCTCGGTGGGATATGCGTAGAGCCCATATAGGGTCTCGCCGCTGCAAATTAGAAAGCCCTTTACTTGTAATCTGAACTACGTTATGACCTGATTCCCTCAGCAGATACGTAGGCGGCCATATCGGCTTCGGTCCCACTTTTAGAATTTTACCCAATTTCGCTTGTAATGAACTACGTCATGACTGATTCCTCGTGGGGATACGTGGCGGCCTAAATCGGCCGGCCACACCGTTAGGAATCTTCCCGTTTGTCTACAGCGAAGGGTTTGGGTTATTCCAAAAACGATATGAGCAATTCATCACGAAGTTAAGTTCCGCCCACGCGACACACATTGAAATTGAGACAGTTTTGCGCACTGTGAGGAAGGCAATAACAAGGATTCCAAAGGATGTTCGCTTGGTCGAAATACATGTCATATTCGGCAAATTAGACGAGGCTTTTACATTTTTTACGCATGTCATATAAATGTTTATTTCTAAAGATGTTTTGTGCATACTTCATGAAAACATTTCATTTTTGGAAAATGCTTTTGGGGCACTACTAAACATCTCAAAGAGGTCAGACAGGGGTTGCAAACCCAAACAGGCCAGGCACGCGGACATCAAGGGACAAGGCGGCAAAGTCAGATACGAATCGACCCCCCCCAAAAACTCACAAATTTTCTTTGAGCGCAGGTTTTTTCATGTTAATGAAGCGAGCGCAATAGCCAAAGCGTAAAATACGTGAAAAGTTTCTTCATATTGGCGGGCGACAAAGCGGCAGAAGGGGCAACAACAATCCACAATCCAAAGTTCAAAACGCACGACAAAGTCTAGCACACCGGCGTGGGCATAAAGTCAAATTTGCGACCAAGGCATCGCACCCAACGAAGGCATCAGGGCAATTCGCCAGCTGCGACATCTAGCATATCCGTGCAAGGACAATATCTCAGTATTCATCTGGAGTATCAGGGACGACATCTCTACCCATAAAAATGCACCTATCCTATATGCTTATCATTTTGTTTAAACAGGTATGCACTAACGTTTTCTCAAGCTCAGCTTGCAGGAGCATTTATTCTACAGGAGCAGCAGCGCCACGTCCAGGCAACGACGTTATCAGCATTATGTCAAGGCAACGACATCATCAGCATTGCGTCTACGCAACGACGCCCGGCGGAACGTCGCCCAACGACGGCGTTATCGGCGTTATGTCAAGGCAACGACATCATCGTGCGTGCACGCAACGACGCCAGCAGCAACACGCCCAGTAACGCGGCGTCGCCGGCGTGCGTCTACAACGACGCCAGCAACATTATGTCCAGGCAACGACATCATCGGCGTGTGTCGAACGCGACACCATCAGCATTGCGTCTACGCAACGACGCCCGGCGGCAACGCCCAGCGGCGGCGTTATCGCGAACACGCCCAGCAACGGCGTTATCGGCGTATGTCAAGGCAACGACATCGCCGGCGTGCGTGCACGCGACGCCCGGCGGCAATACGTCCGCATAACGACGGCGTTATCGGCATTATGTCAAGGCGACATCGCCGGCGTGCGTCTCGCAGCAGCGCCCGCGGCGGCAACGTCCGACGCGGCGTTATCGGCGTATGTCAAGGCGACATCATCGGCGTGCGTCTACGCAACGACGCCCGGCGGAACACGCCCGAACGCGGCGTCGTCGGCGTGCGTCTACACAACGACGCCGAAACATTATGTCCAACAACGACATCGCCGGCGTTGTGTCGGCGGCGACACCGGCGATTGCGTCTACGCAAGCGACGCCCGGCGGAACACGCCCGTAACGACGGCGTTATCGGCCCACGTCCGAACGACGGCGTTATCGGCGTATGTCAAGCAACGACATCATCGGCGTGCGTCTGCAACGACGCCCGGCGGAACACGTCCAGTAACGGCGTTATCGGCGATTATGTCAAGCGGCAACGACATCGGCGATTGCGTCTACGCAACGACGCCCGGCGAACATCGCCGTCGACGCGGCGTCATCGGCGTGCGTCTACACAACGACGCCGGCAACATTACGTCCGTGCAACGGCGTTATCGGCCGCAAGTCCGAAACGACGCCATCATCGCGAAGATATCACATCTGCGCGGGGCGATTTTCTCTGTTCTCAAAATTGCATTTCCTCTCATTCATGCTTTATTTTGCCTTAGCGATTATGCACTAACTCTTTCTTGAGCTTTAGTCTGAGGGCAATTGCGGCAAGGACAACGTATCGCGATTCACAATCGCAACACGTCGCGCAAGTGGCGAAATCACAGCATTTGCAGCATCGCATCAACACAGCAGGCATCATATTTTGCAGGATAACCTTTTCTACTCACAGTTGCATTACTTTTAAAATTATACACCATCATTTTTGCCTTAACAGTTATGCACTAACCGTTTGTTTAAGTCTTAGCATGCGGGAAGCGGGAGCCTGGCGTGGATTTTCTCTTCTGACAACCGGGGCAATGTTGGGGCAACCTTCCCAACGATTGGCGGCGGCCTCAGCGTCGGTCACTCGCTCACATCACCATAGAACCCAGCCACAAGCCATAGCAAGACACCCGAGTTCAAGCGGTTATATTCTTTTACTTTTTGCAGCCCAAATGTCACCATAACTCGACACTGGACAAATTTTGAGTCCGCGTTAGCGCGCCAGTGTTTTGACCATGGTAGCCCAGTGTCGTCATAACTCGACACTGGGACAGCTTTAAGTCCGCGTTAGCCCGCTTTGGTGTTTAGACCATGGTAACCAGTGTCGTCATAACTCGACATCGGGGCGATTTGATTTTTGCGTCGGCTGTCTACACCGCCAAGTTTACGCAATTCGAAGATCGAGACAAAATTGGCATGAGTCAACGTCTTTGTCAGAAGATTCTTCCATCATCTCCATACAAAGAGGACATCCGTTGACACGATTTTGACCCTCGTCCGGCCATTAACTATAAAATTACACTAATTTTGTAAAATAATTTTTATGATTTTTATAATAAAATGCACGTGAATAAAACATTAAATACAGCATAAATAATTAATTTAATAATGACATCGCGTCTTACGTAGAGTTTTAAGCACTTAGAGTCTCGCGCCCGCATTAATTAACTTTAAGCTTTGTCGTAATTCTTAAATAATTAATAAATGCATAAAATAAATAATTTAGCGATAACGTCGTGTCAGGTAGCATAGCCGCATTTATTAGTAATCATTTGTAATTTAAAAATCAATTTTTATTTAATAGCGTCGCATTTATAAGGCTTTAAACAATTCTTAAATATCATACTCGCATTTAGCATTTAAATAATTTAATCTAAACTCTATTCAATTTTAATTTAACTGTGATAATAAGATTTTTAATAATAGCGCCGCATTCTAGAGCATTAAGCATTAATTAAATAACACGCCCGCATTTATTATTTTAACAAGTAGATTAATAAAGCACCTAAATAATTTAATCACATTAGTTTATCAAGTTACCACTAATTAACTAATTAAACACCTAAAATTAATACCTTTAAAAACGCAGCCCATTAAAGAACTAATACCTAATTAATAGCCCAATACCCATTAATTTCGTCCACCTAATAATTAAATACTACCCTTTAACTACCCAGCCCACTACCGCCTGGCCCAAACCCGCGACCCGCGACCCGCAGCCCAACTCCACGCCCAGCGTTATTTCCCAGCCCACGCCCCATCTCCTCTAAACCCCATTACGCCCAGAACCTACCCAGCAGCCCTCATCTCCCCTTCGTCGACAATACCCAAAGAAAAGAAAACCTAGAACCCTAAATTCCCGTCGCCGCCTCCTTACCCACACGCCCTAAATCCCACCAAATCGCAACCAAAATCCCAGGTTTCCTTTCTTAGAGCCTACCATAGCAAGAACCTTTCCAAAATCGTGACCCAAATCGCGTAAATCAGAGTTTCCCATAACCACAAATCGTTCTAAAATCTCGTCGAATCAGACACCTGCCAAACGTTAGCCAGCTTTCCCTTACCATATCCCTACCCAAATCTCGTCAACAAATGGTAAGAATCAATATGAAATCAGTAGCAAATCGCATACCAATCTCAGCCAAAAATCAGCCTTTACCTTACCTAACTTGGAGCCCAAATAGGGGGCTATAAGAAGCACATGCAAGACGAGCAGTGGGGGGAGACCCAGATAAGATCAATACAACGACATAGCGATTTAGGGATACCCATAGCATTTTTCTGCAATCCCTTAGTATTCTGCATCCTTAAATTCGCATTAGCAAATCTCCGAGTGGCGTCGACGCTTGATACGCTGCCTCGGTTCGCCGCCGGAGAAGGTAAATCCATCTCCTTTCAAATTATCATATGTACGACGATTATATATATTTTATCGAATCTGTTTAATACCGCTTGATTCATCATTGGTGAATGATTTGAAGTGTATCTGTCTGGTTTGAAGCTATTTAGTTAATATTGATTGTTGTTTCCTATCATGTTGTGATCGTTGATGCGTTTAGGTTAATCCTAGCGTTGTTGTATGTTTGGGCCGAGCAGTTGTTTGCTTAGATTCAGAGGATCGACTGAGTTATGTTACTTGTAGCTATCAGTCAATGGTCATTAAGGGCTACACTAATCGTTTTGTGCTCATGATAAAGCAACTGAATATGAATAAATTCTGGAAGTTAAAACTGGTCCAACGCTTAATTTAGACATAAGTAGCCGCATGAAACCTGTTTGAAGTAATTCAATCCCTAATATTAAGAACATACATGCCTTTACCCCTCTTAAGTGTTGGAGTATACCTAGGCTAGAAAGCTACATCTCCATATTGCATCATACCTTGACTGTTAAATTCCCTGCATGCTATGGAATCTGTCCTGCAATGTCTATCAGTAAAATCATGTAAGGATGTCCTCCTTTTCTTTAGAATAACTGAACATAAGAATGCTGGAATTCTATCTTTCCCTCTATAACTATCCTGTGTCTAATCCATCAAGAGCATACGTACATATTTCTAACACATATATAGTATACATGTGACTTAAACTACAGCAGTTTTTTTTAAGGCATTCTGTGTGATTTTGGGTCCTTTTTATATATTATTACAATGTGTGTGTTGATTGGCTTTAATTATTGGGTTTGTTGAGGCCCATTGCTTGTCCATACAATCTCTTATAGCTTGCAGCCCATTAATTCAAATTGTTATAGGTCCAATTATTGATTCCAAATTGCTAGAACATAAACTGATTCAAATATGTGTTAAATGCTTTACTCATTTTGAATAGAAGTTGAACACGTTAAGTAATGTCACATGCTCCTATCCTACGCAGATCTTAACACTAGTTTCGAGTAAAATAATGTTGTTAATTGTTTGACCCTAAATTGCCTTTCCAAAGTTCAGTCCTCTAATTAAAATTGTTGGAATGTTGGCCTATATTATATAGGGATCTGGTTCTGTTAGACTTGAAATATAATGGGCCTGTGGAATTTTCTTGTTTGCTTATTGTTTGCTCTCTCGGCTGTCTGCTTGGGTGCTACTTGACCTGGGCCCATAAAATATTCATTCTGCCTCTGTTTTGACCCATGAATGTGTTAGATCTAGTCCATTCTTATCCAGCTCTCGTTGATAGCTGTCTGTTGCTCACCACTGTTTGTATGGCATGTATCGATTCTTATGCTGAGGGCTTATTTATTAGTGGATAAAGTTAGGACATCTGTGACATTTAGCACCGAATTATTTATGTCTAATATTATTTGGACGGGTACTAATCCTTATCTTCTCTTAATTTGCATGAAACGCGTCGGAGCAACAAGAGTCTCATGACGAGACTATAGTAAAATGTGAAACCCACATCTATGTGCATCTTGCTATCCGCATCAGAAATTCCAACCTGCCGGCGAATGACATCGCCATTCCTCGAGTCCTTCTAATTATTTTCTACCCCGCCCCATTTCATTTATTTGTTGTAAATTATATGTCTAACGCTACATTAATTAGAAGGATATTCATAATAGTTAAACCTTGAACCAATAGATTATAAAGTAGCTTAACATTAAAATTTGCTTTCCCCCATTTAGTTGATTATTCTAGCTTGCTTAAGTTATAATCGAACTATTTAGTAATCCTCCATCCACATAACTATTTAGGTAGTCAAAACATTATTTATCACTAATTTCTAATATAAAAATCCATTTTTAATAAAACCCTTATAGCATGCAATTGCTTTAGCCAATGTTTATGGCATCTCATATACAGGTCCATATGCATAATAGATCTTTGCATATATAGCCTGTTATTTAAGCACCTTATAAATACATGCCTTTTCCAAAAACTAAAGAAGTGTTACACGTTTTCTTTTCTTTCACAAAAACATATTCTTAGCACGCAATGCTTTTGCTCAAATACTTTATCAACATGCATTTTTATAAAACATTCAAGCATCTTTTATATTTTCAAAACAAGCATTTTTAGCATAATAATTAACCTAGGTTTGGCAGGACAACCGCAAGTTAGCGGATCTTAGAGGGTGCCTAACCCCTTCCCTCTAGATTAATAAAGAACCCTTACCCAGAATCTCACTAAGTTTAGCAGACCATAAAATGGAGTTAATGTTTTACTTTAAATTAGTTAAACATTTAGGTGTCCTAATTCACCCAAATTAATTAGGTGGCGACTCCGCGAACCCTTAGCCTTCTAGCAACCCTTTAGCATTTTAGCACCCTTTTAAACTTTAGCATCTTTTGCAATTTTAGCATCCTTTTAGCATTTTTAAAACCCTTTTAAAACCTTTTAGCATTCTATTATTTATTTTCTAACATTTGCATTTTATTAAGCAGGGGCTCGCTATTTATTTAGAAAATGCCGCGGCCGAAAAAGGGCGCGACATTTGTCAATAGTGCCATCAGCTTTCATTTTTCTTTTAAAGATCCATTTTGATCCTAAAGGTTTATTCCAGGAGGAAGATCAACTAATTCTCATGTATGGTTGTTTAAAATTGATTCAATCTCACTATTGACTGCTTCTTTCCAAAATGTTGAATCAAAAGATGACATTGCTGCTTTAAATGTTTGAGGCTCATTTTCAAGCAAGAATGTTACAAAATCTGGTCCAAAGGAAGTAGATGTCTTTTGACGTTTGCTACGCCTTGGATCCTCTTTGCTTGGTATACTTTCCTTTGGTTCTTCCCGCAGTCGTTTAGATCTTTCACTTGACGACTCACATTCAGTTTTATACGAATAGATGTTTTCAAAGAATTCAGCATTATCTGATTCAATTACCGTATTAACATGAATTTCGGGATTGTCCGATTTGTGAACCAAAAACCGACAAGCTTTGCTGTTTGTAGCATAGCCAATAAAAACACAATCCACGGTTTTTGGTCCAATTTTTACCCTTTTGGGCAAAGGAACTTGGACCTTCGCTAAACACCCCCACACTTTGAAATATTTCAAGTTGGATTTTCTTCCTTTCCATAGATCATATGGAATAGATTGTGTTTTTCTGTGGGGTACTCTGTTGAGTATTCGATTAGTCATGAGATAGCTTCCCCACAAGCTCTGCGATACCGGAACTAATTAGTAAGACATTCATCATTTCCTTTAATGTTCGGTTTTCCTTTCCGCAATTCCATTTGATTGTGGTGTGTAAAGGCGATAGTTTGATGAATAATTCCATATTCCAAACATGTCTCTGCAAAGGGAGATTCGTACTCTCCACCCCTATCACTTCTAATCATTTTGATCTTTTTATTCAATTGATTTTCCACTTCGTTCTTGTATTGCTTAAATGCATTAATTGATTCATCCTTACTATTAAGCAAATACACATAACAGTATCGAGTGCAATCGTCAATGAAGGTTATAAAATACTTTTTCCCACCAAGAGATGGTATTGACTTCATATCACATATATATGTGTGAATTAAGTCTAAATGATTTGAATTCCTATCAATAGACTTATATGGATGTTTAACAAACTTAGATTCAACACAAATTTCACATTTTGATTTGTTACACTCGAATTTAGGCAATACTTCTAAATTGATCAATTTTTGCAAGGTTTTGTAATTGACATGTCCTAAACGAACATGCCATAAATCATTTGACTCCAATAAGTAAGACGAAGCTGAATTTCATTAATACCATCAACAACCATTACATTGAGTTTGAAAAGGCCCTCGGTGAGGTATCCCTTTCCTATGAACATATCATTCTTACTTATTACAATTTTCTCACTAACCAACACACACTTAAACCCGTTTTTGACGAGTAGTCCGGCTGAAACTAAATTCTTCCGAATTGTTGGAACGTGCAGAACATTGTTGAAGTCGAGGACCTTGGCTAAGTCATCTTGAAGTATCTTCCCATATCCTTCAACCTTGGTCATTGCAAGATTTCCCATACAAGTACCTCTTGGGTCGGTGGAGCATAGGTTGCAAATGCTTCTTTGCGTATGAAACATGTCGAGTGGCACCAGAATTCAGCCACCACTCCTTTGGGTTTCCAACCAAATTGCACTCTGACAGCATTGCACACAGATCATTCATTTGATAATTCATTTCCACCATATTGGCTTGTCCTTTTCCCTTGTCCTTTTTCGGGAGACGACAATCTGGGCTTTTGTGGCCAGCTTTCCCAATGGTAAAGCGATTGCCTTGAACTTTTTCTTGTTAGAACCCTTTTCTTTTCCAGAAGGCCTCTTTCTTTTCTTGTTCATTTTCGGAGCAGCATTTTCAACGATGTTGGCCCCTTCAATTGGTGAACTCTTACGATACCTCTTCTCAGCGATTTTGTTATCTTCCTCGATCTTGAGACGAATCACAAGATCCTCCAACTTCATTTCCTTTCTTTTGTGCTTAAGATAATTCTTGAAATCTTTCCACGAAGACGACAATTTCTCAATCATTGCAGCCACTTGGAATGCTTCATTCACTACCATACCTTCAGCAATAAGGTCATGGAAGATAAGTTGAAGCTCTTGAACTTGAGTTCCAACGGTTTTCCCATCAACCATTTTATAGTCTAGGAATTTGACAACCACAAACTTCTTCAAGCAAGCATCTTCTGTCTTGTACTTCTTTTCAAGTGCATTCCATAGTTCTTTGGAGGTTTCTACTGGACTGTAGACATTGTACAAGTCATCTTCTAAGGCACTTAAAATGTAGCCTTTGCACAAAAAATCAGCCTGTTTCTAAGCCTCAGTAACCATGAGATACTGGTTGTCAGGCATGTCGGCGGCAGGCACGGGAGGGTCCTCACTGATGAACTTTTGCAAACCAAGGGTGGTAAGCCAAAAGAACATTCTTTGCTGCCATCCTTTAAAGTTGGCACCGGTGAACTTCGCAGGTTTCTCGGTAGGTGATGCTGCAGTGCGGGTTGTAGTAATGTAGTAGTGCGATATTTGCAGAGGTAGTTCCAGTTTCAATTGTCATTGTTTGTCACAGAATAAATCGACAAACTGTTTTAATTAATAAAACCAAAATAGCAATTAATTCACAGACTTCAACGATGATGATTTTATTTCTTCAAATTGCAGTCGAATTATAAACTTAAACGATGAAGATTTTTTTCTTCAAATCGTAGTATAATTATGAAACTTTAGTATTCCAACGAAGTTTTTATATCTTCGAGTCAGAATACTAATATTCATATGGAGTAGAAAACTACACAAGTTTTAATCTCCTTAAGCAGAACGATGAAGTTTTTATGTTCTTCAAATCGTTGCAACAAATATCATACACAACGGTGAAGATTTTATTTCTTCAAACCGAATCAATTTTGATAGCAACAAATATAATACACAACGGTGAAAATTTTATTTCTTCAAACCGAATCAAAATTGCTTGAAACGAAGTCTGATGGGTGTATGTTGTATACTTGATGAAGTTTTTATATCTTCAAATCAAGTACCCAAATGAGTAGAAAGTTATGAAAACTTTAATCTCAACCGGAGTAGAAAATCCGAAGATTCTAATCTCCAAACAACATACAAGAAAACACTTTTTTTTTTCCTCCTGATAAAACACCTTTTTTTTTCTTTTTTTTTCCTTTTGGAAAACACTTTTTCCTGGACTTTAATATTCCAACGAAGTTTTTATGTCTTCAAGTTAGAATATGAAATTTCATACGGAGTAGAAAACCACACAGGTTTTAATCTCCAAACCAGAATACAGATTAAAATAAAATAAACGTAATTACCTTAAGATTGTTGGTATAATAATCTGTATTTGGCTAAATAATGTTTCAACACAATCTGTTAATCACTTAGTGAAACAGATTACACGATATAAACATTACTTAACAATAAATTGATCATGAAACAATAAACGAAAACAGAATATGTTTTGGAAAATAATTTCAGAATGTAATCGAGCCCACTTAGTTCAAAGTGTGTCCTTAAGGAAATTATTTCCCTCACAGTACTCGAGGTTAACGGAATATCGTCTCCCATGATAGAACGATTATCTTACCAGAATAGTAGTACTCCAAATTCTGGTAGCAGCGAACCACTCAACGACAGTATATCACACAGAATAGGTTTGGAGGTACTGATTCTGAATGTTTGCAACCGTTCAGAATAGTCACCTAATTTTTTGGAGGGAAATTCGAAAAGAGAGGGAGAGCCGGACGGGTCGGGTCGGTCGAGGGTCTTGGGTTGATCCGTTTGGATTTATTTTTAATTAAATAATTAATTAAAGAAACGTTTGTCCAAAAAGATTATCAATCCTATTCCGATTCCGATTCTGATTCCGAAGTCGAGCCGAGCGAGCGACGACGACGGCGCGAGGGGTTCTTGCCCTCTCAACCCTTTTAGCAACTAGAGAAGGTGTAATGTAATATATACACCTCTCTTTCCTTCTCTTTTTTCGATGTGGGACAAAAGAGCATTTTACTCCCTTTAATTTTCATCTCATCATTTTTCATTCACCAATATCAAAACCCAACAGTCATAAATATTGCTAAGAGTGTTAAAGATGATACATAAAGTAATTTTAACGGATCAATATATAATTTTCAGATGAAAGATGTTCAACTAATCACCTTTCTGTCTCCGTAAGACTGTAACTATGCTATTATTGGTAAGTATTATTGATCGGAGTTGGATTTTTTAGCATCTAAAAAATACTTACATGATTTTAAAAATCATGTATGACAATAAGAATATATATCACTTAATTATGATTTATTGATTCTTTTTCTAATACTAATTTACAAATATCTTACATTTATTGCTCAAGGTAATTAGTGCGTTGCACATAAAATTTTGAGGATACTGTGGTCCATGACAAATTTTGTTTGGTGTAATACTTAAGTAGTGAAGTGAGAAATGTGATTGTTCTGTTGAACTGTTCTATCACACTGTGGGGCTAATTTTGTCATTTAACTGTACGACTTTTGTCGCATGCGATAAAGAAAAGAGCCAATTTGCCCACACGTGTGAACATTCATGGACATGTCATTGTTCTCATAAAGCCCTTTATTTGTATGCATTTTCTAATTTTTTTTCTACACAAGAAAATTTTCATAATTACATATAAGTTGAAAAACAACGTACTCAGTGTAATTTCATAAGGTTTGGAGAGTAAAGTATATGCAGACCTTGCTCTTATTATTAGGGTATAGAAATATTTTCTATAAACTCTCAACTATTAAAAGTAAATCATTGCAATGAGTAAAGATTTAACAATTTTTGCAAAGTATCAGCCGATGGCAATTAAAAAAATTCTCCAATAACAAAAACTCATCCAACTAATAATTTCTAAAAACAAAGAAGCAAAAATGGAGAGAAGGATGATAAATTTCCTCCCAAAAAAAATCCTCTATCAGCCATTATCTCAATCCACAACAAATTTGAAAAATCACACACACAAAAAAAAATCACAACACACTCAATAACACAATATACTAGGTGTAATTTCACAAATGAGATCTGAAGAAGACATGGTGTGTATGCAAATTTTATCTCTATCTTATGAAGATTGATAGGTTGTTTTCGATAGACTCTCTGTTCAAGTAAAACATTTTAAAGAAGTTTAAACATATTATATTATAGTGAAAAAATAATAACGTATAAAAGAACGGTAACATCACAACACATTCAAAATTAGAAAATAAGAACTCAATAAAATAACTATTATCGGAGAAGGATAAAAAAGATTTTGGGCTTAACTCAACCCCAAAAGCTAACTCATAAGGGGAGAATAACACAAAACAATATAAGGAGAGTAAAAACCTCTTATCCCACCGATGTGCGATGCTAACACCCTCCACGGGGACCAACATTGAAACAATAAATTGAGATGGATTTGGCTCTGATATAGAAATAAAAAATATATTTTACATACCTAGAGAGATATATGTAAAAATATTATACGTAATGTAGAATAGTGTAAATCTCCATGATAGAGTTCTCTTATTAATGTAGTATATATATAGTATACAATTGTAGTCCTAATAGAATTAAGATCTCTATTTTACATTAATTACACTAAATATTAATTACAGAATATATTGTGAATATATATGGAATATATTCACTATCACACCCCCTCAGTCGGAGCGGGAGTTGGTTGGACGCTGAGACTGAATCTGAAGTCAAGGAACAGTTGCCGAGAAAGCCCATTAGTGAAGATATATGTGTACTGGTACGAAGAAGGAACACGCAACACCCTACCATGACCCATTGCAACATTCTCACGAATAAAATGAATATCCATCTCAATTTGCTTGGTTCCCTGATGCTGAACGAGGTTATGAGACAAGTAAACAACAAACATGTTATCAGAGTAAATCAAAGATGCCTTAAGTATGGGACAATGAAGCTCAAGAAGGAGATTTTGGAGCCAACATAGCTCGGCAACAACGTTTGTAACACTTCGATATTATTCTTCTGCACTCGAACGAGAAAGTGTAGCTTGCCGCTTGGCAGACCACGATGTGATGTTATCTCCCAAAAATACATAATATTCAGACGTAGAGCGATGGGTGTCCGGGCAGCCTGTCCAACATGTGTCTGTGTAGGAGAGCAATCTAATCGGTGTTGAGGGATATAAATTAAGTCCATAGTCAAGAGTACCCTTAACGTACCACATGTTACGCTTAAGAGCTGTAAAGTGAGGCTCCTCTAGGAGCGTGCATGAACAAGCACACTTGCTGAACCACATATGTAATATCTAGCCGAGTGAAGGCGAGATACTGAAGAGCACTTTCAAGACTCCTATAAAGAGAGGGATCATTGATCAGATACCCATCATCAGCATTTAGTTTGGACTTGGAGTGGACGGGAGTGAACATGATCTTATAATTTGCCATTTTAGCCCTGTAGTCGATCTCATCTGCATACTTATGCCGACACAAGAATATGGCATGTGCGGATATGGTCACTGATATTCCAAAAATAACTCAATTTACTCAAGTCAATCATAACAAATTCGAACTTGAGTAGATCAATGATCTCGTGCTTCAGGCCATCTAAAGAAGATGTCAGTAGAATATCATCCACATATATCATAATGTAGGTTGTTTCAGTACCTCGATGAAAAATGAAAAATGAATGACCACTCTTGCTACACACGACACCGATATGTATGATGTAAGTAGCAAACCGCTCATACCAAGCCCTTGGGGCTTGCTTCAGCCCATATAGTGACTTACGAAGATGCTAAACATGATGAGGAGCCTCCGGATGCACAAAACCTGGCAGGTGATGCACATAGACGATTTCTTTCAAATCCCCATATAAGAAAATATGTTTTACATCAAGGTGGTGAATAAGCTAATTCTTCCCTATAGCAATGCTCAAAAGCGTGCAGATGGTAGTTGGATTAACCATTGGACTAAAAGTCTCACCACAATCAATACCTTCTTGTGTTCCCTGTGTCATTTGCCACAACTCTGGCCTTGTGACATTCAAGAAAACCATTATCTCTGAACTTATGACGAATTAGCAACATACAACGGATTACATTCACCCCCTCAGATCGCGGAACAAGATCCCAAGTGCGCTATGAAGTAAGCACATTAAACTCTTCTCGCATGGATGCATTCCAATTCAGGTCAAGTTTGGCTAATTTTGGGATTTTAGGAATGAGTGAGATGGTTTCAGTTAATAGGTTAAAGTGAACGTTTGGTTTAAAAAACTCATATTGTGTACGAATTTTCATGCGGTGAGTGGGGATGGTCACAAGTGGAGCAGGGGGTTGGGTGGTTATGGATATAGCTGGGCAGCAGGGTCGGGACCGTGCAACGATCACAAACAGTGGGGCTGGACAGTGGGACATGCAGGGGTTGGGCAGGGTAGCGGGTGAGGTCTAGAAAGTGAGGTGGGGCAGTGTGGCGGATAGGGACTAGTGGGCAGTGGGTTGGGGCAGTGTGTCAAGTGTAATTTTGGGTAGTAATTGGGAAGGGATCGGGTAGTGGGTTGAGGTCAACGGGATGGGTAGTGGGACGGCCGAAGGTTGCGAATTGTGTAGTGCATTTTGGAGTAAAGGGGATGTGTTTGAGTCATTAAGGAAATCGTAATCAGTGTCTCAAATTTTTTGGATGTTGTCAAACGAGAAAATGTACTCAACAAACGTGACATGACGTGAGATTAAGAATTTGTCTATGGATAACTCATAACACAAGTACCCTCTATGGTTTGACGGAAAACATAGGAAGACGCACGGAGTGTAGTGAGGTGATAATTTATGAGGGACCGTGGAGGCCAGATTTGAGCAACAAAGATAACTGAAAATACGAAGGTGATCATAGGAAGGGATCCATCGATAGAGAATTTCGGTGGGTGTCCTACTTTGGATCGTACGGGTAGGTGAGATGTTAAGAATGTGTTCTATCATTTTTAATGCATATACCCAAAAGGTAAGGGGGAGAGACGCATGAAAAAGAAGGGTACGAATCATATTGTTAATGGTGGGGAGAATTCGTTTGGCTTACCATTTTGAGGTGAATTATGGGGGCAGGAGAAATGAAAAATTATGTCATTAGCCGCACAAAAAATATGAAAATGGAGTTATTAAACTCATGATCATTATCACATTGAAACATTTTGATGACTTTTTCAAATTGAATTTTGACCAATGTATGTAATTCAAGAAATTTGAAGTAAACTTGAGATTTAAGTTTAAGCGGATAGACCTAAAGGAAATGAGAGAAGTCATCCAAAAATACCAAATAATATTTATGACCTAGGTTGCTAGTTATAGGAGATGTCCATAAATCTGCCTGAATAATATCAAATGGAGAGAAAGTAACACTTAAAGAAGAGTAAACGAAAGTCTAACATGTTTTCCTAGATGACAAAAGAACCAATTATGGGCAAGGTTCCCATGTAATTAAATTGCGATTTCAAAGAAAATAAAAAATATGAGTTCCGAGATGTCCAAGTCTACTATGCCACATTGAGGAGGATATGACAACTAGAGATGTGGGAGGATTGACACTAGCATCGGACGTGGATAGGAAAGGATAGAGGCCCCCCTCACTATTGCATCTCGTAAGTAGTTTCCTGGTACGTAGGTCTGTACAGAAAAACCAAAATGGATCAAAATTAATGGATACAAAATTATCAGTGGCAAATTTTCTAAGAGAGATTAGGTTCTTGATGCATATAAGACATTTTAAGGGATAAATGAGGATGCAGTGGTTGGGTTAGTGTGTGGCCAAACCCTTGAATTGGAATGCGATGACCATTTCCGGTCATAATAGATTGAGGAGTATTTAAATTACGCAGTTGAGGAAGATTACCACAATTGTTGGTGAGGTGAGATGAGATGTGACACCTGTATCCATATACCACGTATCATCGTGTTGTTACTGGACCATTGTGTAATGGGCCTGGTGACTAGAAAGTGGCTCGGCTGTGCTGGGTTGCTGGGCAGTAGGCCTCGACAGTGCCCACTATTGCTGCTGGGCCTAGCCAAGAACGGGACTGGTTGATTGGGCCCAGTTCCCGAACTGTTGCCAAGGATGTGGGTTGACCCACTGAGTCGGGTACTGGGCGTGCTGCTGAAAATTTGTGATATCGGGAGTTGAAGAAGCAGAAGCGGGAGAATCCATGAGGGTTACCAAAATTTATGGAAGAATAATCGGTTGAGAAGCTGTCGTATATCAGATGTATAACAATGGTATACCGGGCTATTTATGTGATAAGTGTATCGGGTGGTGTATACTTCCTGTATACTTGATGTAGACGGGCTATAAAACAAGGAATATATGGGTTGGGTGTTGTGTATATCAGTAGTATACATATTAATTTTAAATACTGGTTGTGAAAGTAGAGGCTATGGATGCAGCAAAGAGATCAGTTGAAAACTTCAAGTCAAGGATTAAGGAATTGGAGCATCGCATTCACAGATTCATAATTGAAAAAAAATTGAGTTGGAAATTAAAATGGAAGAAGCTATTCAAGATTTAGGAAGGAAAGACATTAAAGAAGAGTTTCAGATAATGGGCTCTGCTTTAACAAAAGAAATAGGAATGATGGAAGCTCAGCTGAATCGTTGGAAGGAGACTGGCGGAGGGGAAGGGTACAACGGCCAAAGTAGGGTTTAGGGTAGGGAGGGATTTTTGGCTCTTGATACCATGTAGAATGTTGGAAATTTACTAATGTGCAATTAAGTTTAATCCATTATTTATGACTCGAACAATTGAGGCATCTTACGTCGAAGCGTCGTTTCCACACACGTGCACTCGTAATGCAGAGTATCGTAAATTTCATTGGTGAAAGAGATATTAGTACGTGAGTAAACGTTTGAGACATAAAATTATGAATGATCGTTGGTTAAATGAGTTAAATGACATGTGTTCCATGTTGGTAAATTAAGGAAGAAGTGTACGAAGTGTATGATCGAAACGAGTCGGAAAAGGGTTGCGATGTCACAGCAGAGCCGCGGAGCCGGGGCGCCGCGGTGCATAAGGGGTTGAGCCGTGGTGCTTGGTTGGCAGTAGCTGACTTGAGCACGCGATGCTTCTGAGGGAGGGTCTGTGCTACGGAAGTCCAAAAGTTTGGTTGATTATGGGGACGTTTTGGAGCATTGAAATGTCAGTTTTACCTTCATAAATCAACCATTATTTGGTTGCATTACTTGGTGAATTAAGTGGCCATTACATGATACTTAAATGACCATTACATGGGCACTTGAAGAGGCATTCTTACACTACTATATATTGAGGCCTTTGACTTAATTGGAGACACAATACACTCATACTTATATTCAATTTTTCTGAAACTCTTCCTCTCTAAACATTCTTTCAAACACTCAAAAGTTCTTCTTTAGAAACATTTGAGTTTCCTTTGCTCATTTGTTTGCTGTTGTTTTATCTTGGGAGAGAGTTGCCCATAAACGTAAAAGGATTTATACGGGGAAATAATGTCTTAAGGACAGAATGAATATCACTCGACTCAGCAACACCTCTGTAATGCTATCAGATTTAGTGTCTTTTGGTTTCAGGTTATCAAATTCAAGAGGCTTGCTGCAGTTGAACGAAGATCCAAGACTTCAACAAATTTATGGTTGTTGACATAGATAGTGTGCAAACTATTAACAGAACTGTCAATGGAACTAGTTTCAACAAGAAACTCACAACCAAATTTAGAACGACTAAGGATCAAGAAAGAGTTGAGTTCACCATTCCCAAGAGTTGAGTTCACTATTCCCAAGAGTGGTGGAAACAAGCGGCTACGAGAGGTTGAATATGTCTACTGGGACAAGAAGAGAATGATGAATATGTTGTTCTACGTTGTAGCAGAAGACCTATATTTGTCTCAAACAAAGGATCTGAACCATGGTAAGGAGGATTTAGACACGTGACTGACATGGGCCATAATTCAAAAGGTCTAAGTTAAATTCTTCTTTGTCCATAATATGTTTAGAGTATTTCTGAATAAAATGGAATAAAGCAAGGCTAGGAATATGAAGTGTTTTCATTAAAAACTTATATTACCTACACCCTAAAAGCAGAAATTAGATTACTCACCTTTTTGTTTAAAGATTGGACTATTGTAAACAACGGTTTAAAAGATATGGACTTAGGTTGTAATAAATTGGATTTATGGACAATCCTAAGTAAGCGCCAGGAATTTCGCTGGGCACAAATCACAAGGGAAGAGGACTAGAGGATTAAAGATAAATCTGTCACCGTTTCCGACAGAAGATCATTCGCTTGATAGGATAATATTGGACACTCAATCATACAAAGCCTACGAGCAACTGGAGTGGGCCAAATTTCCAGATCTTAAATGATCTGAAGGTCAAAAGAAAGACAGAAAAGAAATTGGACACTCAGTCTGCCAAGGCAACTGGAGTGAGCCAGAGTATCTATATCACATATGATCCGGTTATGCCCTAACCACGGGTAAGAAATTGTTTATGTGAAGCAACGCCACCTCTAAAGTAGAAGATGTTGGAGTGGTTGTCCTCAAAAGTACTTAAGGGAATGAGATCACTGTAAAGAGAGGTGATACATGTTCCAAACTTGGTTTCAGGTACACTGTTGGTCAAACTAGTTGAGTCTAGTCTAATATGTTTGTAATAACCAAGAATGGTACAGTATGTCTGTATCCAAATGAATGATATATTTGTAATCCGTGCATCTATTTCATCATAGATTAAGACACGTTAAATATAAAGTCATTCAACAACTAACAAAATTGAGACTGTTGTCGTCTGTCGACAGTAACCCTCAAATTGAATGAGAGGTAGGCGAAAAGGCAAAATAACCTTTCCATTCCGTCGAAGGAATAGTGAAAGAAGTGTCGCTCCTCTATAACGCAGTCATACCTACATGGGTGATTTAAATTTTGTACAAAATAGAGGGGGGGGAGGGGGGAGACAAGTACTTTATGACCTTCATTGACGATGGTATAACGTATTGCAACATTTGTTTGTTGAAAAACAAAGATGAAGCAGTTGAAGCGGATGAGCGATATAAAGCAGAAGTTGAAAATCCGACAGATTGAAGAATTTACAAGGATAGAGGGGGAGAATATGAATCATCGTTCATCAAACAACTGCTCATTACTCACCTCAGTCTAACGGTGTTATCCAAGCGTAGATCTGTATGCCCGAGATATGTGGGGCAATGTGATCCTTACCGCTAATGCTATTCTCAATAGAACTCCGCATAAGGATAATGATAACCCTTCATATGAAACATGGAGAGGATTCCATCTACAAATGTTGTGATATGGGGTGGATTGGTGGAGGTTGGAATACCGAAATAGGTCAAGTTGGACCTAAGACTTTAGATTGCATATCCATTGGATTTTGCAAATAACAGTAGTGCTTATCGCATATTGGTGTCAAAGAATGTTGAATTCTTTGAAGATAACTTTCCTTAAGAAGGAAAAAGTAGTAATTGTTTGAGGTTAACAAGAACCCGTGAGTGCCTGACTGTCTGTAACTAGACGTTCCAGATCTACAAGACTCGAAAATTGCTGACTATCCGGAACGTAATGTTCTAGATCTACAAAACTTAGGGATTCTATGTGTTGAACCAAAACAGATCAAAGAGGGGGAAAAGACTTGTGCCAGGCCTTCTAGCATGACACTTAAATGGCCATTACATGGGCACTTGAAGAGGCATTCTTACACTAATATATATTGAGTCATTTGGCTCAATTGGAGACACACTACACTCATACTTATATTCAGATTTTCTGAAACTCTTCCTCTTTAAGCATTCTTTCAAACACTCAAAGGTTCTTCTTTAGAACCACTTGAGTTTCTTTTGCTCATTTATTTGATGATGTTTTATCTTGGGAGACAGTTGACCATAAACATAAAAGGATTTATACGGGGCAATAATATCTTAAGGACAAAGTGAATATCACTCGACTCAGTAGCACCTCTATAACACTATCAGATTTAGTGATTTTTATTTCAGGTTATCAAAATCAAGGGGCTTGATGTTGTTGAACGAAGATCCAAAACATCAAGAGTTCAAGGACGAAGATCAAGATCACAAACGCTTATTGTTGCCACAATTCTTATGGGCTTCAAGTTGCTGCTATTGTAATAATTATAGTTTACCCTTTCGAAACACTAGTAATAGTTGTTTACTATTCTCATACATCCATTGTTTTCTAATAATCTTAAGACATTATTTGTACTTGTGCTCGAAAAATATTTGCCAGCAGATATGATTGCAAATCCGAGTTCAGGCGGGTCTCCCCTTCTCAAAGGGATTAGGCACAGAAGTTGTTAGCAAACACTGAAGCAGGGATAACAATCTGGCTGTGGGATTTTTGTTGAAACCAGTTCTGTTGACAGTTTTGTTAATAGTTCGCACACTGTCTCTGTCAACAACCGTGCTATCAGATTTGTCCCTGTTTTTGGGTCTCTCTTTGACGACGGTTACAAATCTGTTTCCGTCAAATGTGGGATATCTGGATCTGATGATGAGCTTCAAGATACTGCTGATGGTTATGCTAGAACGGTTAATGATCAAGGAAGAGTTGCGGTCACCATCCCCAAGAGTGGTGGAAACAAGCGACCATGAGAGGTTGAAGATGTCAACTGGGATAAGAAGAGAAGGCTGAAGATGTTGTTCTACCTTGTTGCAGAAGGCCTACATCTGTCCCAGACAAAGGATCTGAACCATGGTAAGGAGGATTTGGACACGTGATAGACGTGGGCCAGAATCCAAAAGGTCTAAGTTAAATTCTTCCTTGTCCATAATATGTTTAGAGAATTTCTGAATAAAAGGGAATAAAGAAAGGCTAGGAATATGCAGTTTTTTCATTAAAAACTTATATTCCCTACACCGTAAAATCAGAAATTGAATTACTCACCTTCTTGTTTAAAGATTGGACTATTGTAAACAACGGTTTAAAAGATATGGACATAGGTTATAATAAATTGGATTTATGGACAATCCTGAGTAAGCGTCAGGAATTTACCTGGGCACCAATCACAAGGGAAGAGGACTAAAGACAAATCTGTCACCATTTTTGACAGAAGATCGTTCACTTGATAGGATGATATTTGACACTCAATCATACAATGCCTACAGGCAACTTGAGTGGGCCAAAGTTTCCAGTTCTTAAATGTTCTGAAGGCCAAAAGAAATTGGACACTCAGTCTGCCAAGGCAACTAGAGTGGGTCAAAGTATCTAGATCACATATGATCTGGTTACGCCCTAACCACAGACAAGAGGTTATTCATGTGAAACAACGCCACCTCTAAAGTAGAAGGTGTTGGAGAGGTTGTCCTAAAAAGACTTAAGTGAATGGGATCACTCTAAAGAGATGTGATACATGTCCCAAACTTAATTTTAGGAACACTGTTGGTCAAACTGGTTGAGTCTAGTCCAACAGGTCTGTAATAACCAAAATGGTATAGTATGTCTGTATCCAAATGAATGATATATTTGTAATCTGTGCATCTATGCCATCATAGATTAAGACACGTTAAATAGAAAGTCATTCAACAACTAACAAAGTTGAGATTGTTGCCGTCTGTCGATAGAAACCCTTAAATTGAATGATAGGTCGGCGAAGAGGCAAAATAACCTTTCCATTCCGTCGAAGGTATATCGAAAGAAGCTCCACTGCTCTATAACTCAATCACACCTACATGGGTGATTTAAATCTTGTACAAAATAGAGGGGGAGATAAGTACTTTGTGACCTTTATTGACGATGGTACAACGTATTGCACCATTTGTTTACTGAAAATCAAATATTAAGTTGTTGAAGCGGATGAGCGCTACAAAGAAGAAGTTGAAAAGCTACGAATTGAGGAAATCGTAGGGATAAAGGGGGGAAATGTGAAGCATCATTCATCAAACGACTGCTCCTTACTCACCTCAGTCTAACAGTGTTAGCCAAGTGCAGATCTGTACGCCCTAGATATGTGGAGCAAGATGATCCTTACGGCTAATATGATTCTCAACTGAACTCCACATAAGGATAACCCTTCATGTAAAACATGAAGAGTATCCCATCTACAAATGTTGTGATATGGGGTGGATTGGTGGAGGTTGGAATACTGAAACATGTCAAGTTTGACCTAAGATTGTAGATTGCATATCCACTGGATTTTGCAAATAACAGTAGTGTTTATCGCATATTGGTGTCAAAGAATGTTGAATTCTTTGAAGATACGTTTCCTTAAGAAGGAAAAAGTAGTAGTTGATCGAGGTTAACAAGAACTCGCGAGTGCCTGACTATCCGGAACTAGATATTCCAAATCTACAGGACTCGAAAGTTACTGAATATATGTAACGTAATGTTTCAGATCTACAGAACTCCGGGATTCTAGGTGTTGAACCGAGATAGAGCAAAGATGGGGAAAAGACTTGTGTCAGGCCTTCTAGCTTGTATGGTTGAAAATGAACCATGGACAATTAAAGAATTGTCATCTCCAGAAGCACTGATTTGGAAAGAAGCTACAAAGAGAGAAACATAATCCATCAGATAGAACCATACTTATGTGATGATTGATCTTCCTCCAGGAAAAGAACCTTTGGATTGTAAAAGTAGATACTCAAGTTGAGTACAAAGTAGATGGATCTATCGACGAGTATAAGGCCTCAGCTATTTGGACATGTGATCCTCTGTAAATAGCTTAACATCCAGGGCCATCGCAGTCTTGCGTGACATGAATGTTAAGACAGTCTTCCTAACCAGAGAGTTGGTTGATGGACTATTGAGCTTCTTCCTGAACTTCCATTTTGGTCCCTGAAATGTTTACATTTTCATCCTGAAAGTTTCAGATAAAACAAAAATAATGAATGTGACTACAAAACCATTGACTCTGAAACTAGAAAGCTAAACAGTTGGAAAATCAACAGCCCAAAAGTGGAAGAAGAAATTAATATGGAAAAACTCGAGGGGTATGGTTCCAGGGCTAGAGAAGAAAGTCTGTTGACTTATCCAATCTCTGTACGGGCTGAAACATGCTCGAAGCAATGGCACAAAAACTTTGATAATACTCTACTACCGAAAGGTTTCTCCGTTAATGAGAGTGACAAATGTGTCTACATGAAAGGTAATTCTGACTCGCTCATGATATGCCTTTATGTAGACGACATGTTGATCACAGAGAATAGTCCTAGTTTGATCCTAGAGACTAAGAGTATGTTGCAATAATGTTTCGACATGAAATGGTATGGGTAGAGCAGATGAATTCTTAGGAATTGGGATTTCTAAGACATCTAACGGACTGGTCTAAATCCAAACTCATTTGTGAGGTATTTTGACAGTCTCGTTGAAGTCACCAATGGATATGAATCATGGGAAGTGATTAGAATCATGGTGCACTCATACACCAGTAGCGATATGTGCAGGTCACATGTAGTTTAATGTATTTTACACACTACAAATGACCTGGTATCGACTCACAAAGTAGATCAGTTGAACTAAGGTTCACTGAAAATAATTAATAGAAGGCATTAAGTTGGATATGACGATATTTGAAATATTCGCTTATCTACGAATTATGGTATTCTGGATGTCCAGCGGTTTTGGAAGAACACAATGATGCAAACTGGATATCAGATTTGGAGAACACCAAAGCCACACGTGGTTGTGTATGGCGTGTCTTTGAAAACCCTCTAAGAAAATTTGCATCGGTCGATTCGTGATGGAATCAGAGTTTATCGCTTTAAACAAAACATGAAAAGAAGTTGAGTAACTTCACGACCTCTTAGAAGATGTCTTTTATTGAAAGAAACACGTGTCTTCATCAGTTATACAATGTGATGGCAAGGATGATGGCGTCTGGACATATATGTCGGAGACATAAGACCGTATGTCAGTTGATCATCATGGGTGTTACTTCCTTGATTACTAATCAAAGGATTAAGCGGACCCTTTACTGACTGGATTAAGTGGATACCCAACCTAACTGACTGGAGATCCCAGGAATTGGGTTCAATGGGAAAACTAAATCGTAAAGGTTCAGTTGAGCGCTTCGGTGGAAGCAAGAGCGGTTCAGATGATGATTTCAGTAAAGAAACATGATTCCAAAGTTGTTACCGCGATAGACCTTAAATGCTACATGCATGGTGGGTAGAGGTTAAGTTTCTAAAACCTTTAATGATCATCACCGGTTGAGGTTAGGTTTGGGAAAACTTTTAATGGTGTCTAACACATGTGAAGTAGGGTATAACAGGATACATTGTAGGAGACCACCTATTTAAGTGCGAGAACTGGCCGCCTCAAATGAACGCACTTAAGAATCCAAGTGATTCTACGACCACAACGAACAAAACATTAAGAAGAACAGAGTAAGGAAATTTGTTGTGTTGGTACCATTTTCTTGTCTTACATTAACCACTGACAGTTCAAGACATCACGTTCATCGTGCAGTAAGTAAATTCGATGGTATTCAACTATGGAAGGTTCAAAGCTACGACTACCTATCTAGATGCATTATCAGTCCGCTGAAAGATTGCTAGAAAGACACCTTATGAGTGCGCCAAAATCTCTTTCAAGAGGGAATTGTTGGAAATTTACTAATGTCGAATTAAGTTTAACCCATTATTTATGACTCGAACAATTGAGGCCTCACACGTCGGAAACGTCGTTTTCACACATGTGTACTCGTAATGTCAAGTATCGTAAATTTCATTAGTGAAAAAGATATTGGTGCGTGAGTAAACGTTTGAGACATAAAATTATGGATGGTCATTGGTTAAATGATGTGTGTTCCACGTTGGTAAATGAAGGAAGAAGTGTACGAAGTGTAAGATCGAAACGGCTCGGAAAAGGGTCGCGGCGTCACCGCGTAGCCACGACGCCGCGGCGCACAAGGGGCTGAGCCGCGGAGCTTGGTTAGCAGTAGCTGACTTGAGCCGCGGCGCTTCCATGGTAGTGTCTGTGCAACGGAAGTCCAAAAGTTTGACTGATTATGGGGACGTTTTGGAGCATTAAAATGTCAATTTCCTCCATAAATCAGCCATTAATTTTGGCTGCATTACTTGGTGAATTAAGTGGCCATTACATGAGCACTTGAAGAGACATTCTTACACTTCTATATATTGAGGCATTTGGTTCAATTGGAGACACACTACACTCATACTTATATTAAGATTTTCTTAAACTCTCCCTCTCTAAGCATTCTTTCAAACACTCAAAGGTTCTTCTTTAGAAACACTTGAGTTTCTTTTGCTCATTTGTTTGATGTTTGTTTTATCTTGAGAGACAGTTGCCCATAAACGTAAAAAGATTTATACGGGGCAATAATGTCTTAAGGACAGAGTGAATATCACTCGACTCAGCAGCGCCTCTGTAATGCTATCATATTTAATGTCTTTTGGTTTCAGGTTATCAAAATCAAGGGGCTTGCTACGGTTGAACGAAGATCCAAGACTTCAAGAGTTCAAGGACGAAGATCAAGATCACAAAAGCTTATTGTTGTCACAATTTTTGTGGGCTTCAAGTTGATGCTATTGTAATAATTATAGTTTACCCTTTCGAAACACTAGTAATAGTTGTTTACTATTCTCGTACATCCATTGTTTTCCAACATAAAATAGTGTAAATCTCATTGATGTAGTTCTCTTATTAATGTAATATATAAAGTATACAATTGTAGTCCTAATAGAATTAAGATCTCGATTTTACATTAATTACACAAAATATTAATTGCAGAATATATTGTAAATATATATGGAATATATTCACTATCACGTATTTATATATTTATATAGAAAATATGTTGCAAATAATGCGAATTTGCAATGTAAATAAAATACATTATTTTCCTGTGTAGAACAGTAATGAGTAGCAAACAAAAAATTACAATAATTAAAAATGTGAAAAGTTCTCAAATACATTCCTAAAAAATAAAACATTAATAATCCAACTCCGAACCAGTTTGCATATCCAAACGAAAATGGGAATTCTTAAAAAAAAAAAAACTTTAGTTAATCTTAAGTGGCATGTCAATCATGGTTTGAATCTGTTATAAAAACATACTAAAAATCTAGTAATTAACAAAAAATGTAGGGTTAAATTAATGATACCCAATCATTGAAGAATCTTGGAGATTGAAATTCATTCAGATACTTCGAATCAGTGCAACCTCCACCTATATTTGTACTTTAATGACCCACGAAAAATAAAGTAAGGAATTTTAGTATTTTGAGAATTGGATGATAGAAGAGAGAATAGTGGGAATAATCATGAAAGAATATCAGGAATATGGAAGAAAATTCGGAAAGGATTAGAGGGCGGACCCAAAAAATAAATCTAACAATTTAGATATTTACGATCAAGAAGTATTGAATTCACGTTCAGATAGACCTTGAAAAGAGAAGAAAGACTCGAATTCCAACATGTGTCTATTATAATGAATTTACATGATAATCTCTATTTTGAAAACATTCAATGTCAAAGTTATTGAATGGATAAATCGCAAATTCCTAGACTATGTAATGTGCTTTATCTGCTCAGCTACGGGCAGACATTTTATGAAACGAAATTGACTGCTTAATTATTGGGTTAGTAATGCTTAAACTAATCTTCTATTAGGAGGAAATGAGATCTCTTATCCTCTTTGGCCTTTTAAGATCTCTTATTTAGATACCGGATATCGCTATTATATTAAAAATATATCCTTTAACATACTTTATGGAGCAGAGAACTTCCATTGAATGCAATTAATGAAATAGTCATCACCTAAACAAATTGGGATAAGATGAACAGTTCATCTAAACCTAGTTTAATTTATACGCACTTCAAGCACTCAGATATATCTTTTTGTAAATTCAATTGATACAAAAGGGATAAATTACTAAAAATAAAAAATGAATATATAATTTAATAGGCAAAAAGTACATATGCAAAAACAAATCTAATAAAAGCATCAATCCCTTTTAATTGTTGACATCAGAAACTAAATAATTGTACTTGCACAGGGCCACTAGCCACTAGCATAGAGTTTCTAAATGAGTAACAATTAACATCATTAATAATTTGATTAAATACTTGTCCAGTTAGCTTAAAGGGAAGATCATTAAAAATGTTATATCAACTTACTTAAAGTACTAAAGTAACAAAAGGGTAAGATGTTTATCATCATACCCTATAGAGATGGTGCATATTAAATATACTCTTCTACCAAAAAGATATATATATATATATATATATGTTAAATAGTGTCCGAAAATACCCTTCTGTGCCGTGTAGGACACAGTACCGCGGCCCTTGTCTGTGAACAGTGTTCCGGATTCGTATATTTGGTATATTAGAATTAGTCTTGTACCTTAATTGCTATTGTAATATTACCATAATTGTATAGTTAGTCTCCTTATAGAATAGGGTTTTAGATGTAAAGTAGGAATAAGATTCTCCTATTGTAACTTGTATATATATGTCTTCAATCAATAAGAATAATCAAGGGATTAATTCTTTCATGGTATCAAGAGTCTAGGTTCTCTTTACCTTACTTCCGCTCCTCAAAAATCCCTTTCTCTTTCTCGGATTTTTCTTCTCCAGTCGCGCCCTTCCCCTCGGTTGTTCAACCAGCGCCGCAACTCTTTGCTTCCAAAAATCCTCTCTCCCAAATTTCTTTCTCCGAATCTTCGTGTTTTATTCACCATGACTGATAAAAATACGTTTCATCTTGCCCTCACAGTTTCCAACATCAAGAGTGTTCTTCCAATCGTTCTTGATCTAGAGAACGTCCAATATGAGACGTGGACAGAATTATTCAAGATTCATGCTATGACACATAAAGTTCTTCACTACATCATCCTTCCCACTACTCCTACGGGGGGTGTTACGACGTCTACGTCTACAACGGTTGTGCCCACCAAAGCAGCAGATCCCGACTTATGGGGTATGATTTATGCCAAGGTTCTCTAGTGGATTTATGCCACTATCTCCTTGGATCTTTTACAGACGATTATGGAACCTAACTCCACAGCTATGGCGGCGTGGAATCGATTGCGTGACATCTTCCAAGATAACAGTCATTCTCACATTGTTATGCTTGAGTAGGAATTTTCTCAAGTTTATATGGCGAATTTTCCAAAGGTTTCTTCTTATTGCAAACGTCTCAAGGACTTGGCAGACCAGCTTCGCAACGTGGGTTCTCCTGTTTCTAATAGTCGTCTAGTTCTTCAGATGGTTGTCGGTCTATCCGAGGCCTAAACAAGGGTTGTTACGGTTATTCGTCAAAGTAACCCCCTGTCGGAGTTCTATTAAGCCCGCTCCATGCTCACTTTGAAAGAAGTGAGTTTGACTAAAAGAGCATCGATCGGAGCAAATTCCCGTCTCCATGATGACTACTTCCAATTTTTCCCATTTCAACCCAACCAACGTGACCCAAAATCACAACAACGGCGGTGGTAAGAAGAGCCAAAATCGGAAGAATAATGGCAATAATCGCGGCGTCAACAACAACAACAATTCTGGGCCCACAGGGGGCCCGTGGACAATGGGTCCCAATACCACGCGTGTCGCGGCTCGCGATTACTGGCTGCGGCTCACTTATAGCGCCGCGACGCCAAGATCATCATCCAGCTGCGCGACGCAGCTTCTTCCCGTGTCGACTCATGATTCGGACCGACGTATGGCACCCGATCAAAGATACTTGGGCCTCGCCCCCTGATCCTCAGGCACACCACGCAATGGGCTCCACTCAGACCGACATTGAAGCAGCGATGCACACTCATGACTTGACTCAACCGGACCCTAATTGGTACATGGATACAGGTGCCACTACCCACATGACATCCGACCAAGGTAATCTCTCATCTTATTCCAATTTGAGCAGTAATCGTGGTATAATTGTTGGTAATGGCAGTTCTATTCCAATAAAGGGTTATGGTAATAAAACTTTGTCCCCTCCTCATCCACCACTTGTCCTGAAAAATACCCATCATGTCCCAAAATTGATTAAAATTTGGTGTATGTCCGTAAATTCACCACTGATAATTGAGTCTCTATTGATTTTGATCCTTTTGGGTTTTCTGTGAAGGATTTCATGACGGGGAGTCCTCTCATGAGTTGTGACAGTAGGGGGATCTTTATACAATCACACCGAGTCTCAGCATCTCGCGTTAAGCTATGACATCCACTTTTGCAGCTCTTGCTCCTTCATTGTGGCATGCTCGTCTAGATCATCAGGGTCGTCAATTTTATCTGTTTTAGATAAAAATAAGTTTATTTCTTGTAAGGGTACGCGTAGTACTCCAAATTGTCAATCTTGTTCTTTAAGGAAAATTATTAAGTTACCATTTGTAGCCTCGAATTCTAATACTTCAATGTCATTTGACATTATTCATAGCGATTTATGGACATCTCCGGTTCTCAGTTCTATGGGTCATCGATATTATGTTTTATTCTTAGATGATTACTCTAAATTTTTATTGACGTTTCCAATTGCGAAAAAATCACAAGTTTTTTCCATCTTCGTAAAATTTAGAGCTTTCATAAGAACCCAATTCGAACAGGAAATAAAGAACATCCAATGTGATAATGGTAAAGAGTATGACAATGGGGAGTTTAGGGAGTTTTGTGCTCAATATGAGATAAATTTTTATTTTTCTTGTCCTCATACGTCTTCACAAAATGGGAAAGCTGAACGAAAAATTTGTACCATTAATAACATTATTCGGACTTTATTGGTTAATTCTTCCGTCCCTCCATTATTTTGGCATCATGCGCTACAAATGGCTACCGATCTCCTTAATATTATTCCCTCTAAAGGTTTGACATATTTCTCCCCTCTTCAAGTTTTATACAATAAGACTCCTACGTATTCTCATATTGGGATCTTTGAATGCTTATGTTATTCACTGTTTTCATCCACCACAATCAACAAACTTCAGACACGTTCTACCCCGTGTGTGTTTTTGGACTATCCGTCAAATCATCGTGATTATAAATGCTTTGATTTGTCCTCTAAACGAATCATCATTAGTCGTCATATTCTTTTTTATGAATCCCAATTTTCATTTTCTAAAGTAGAAAAACACGTGTCTAGTTCTTATGATTTTTTGATGATGATGCCTCCCCCTATGTTCTCCGTCATTTTTCAGATTTTTCAGAAAATACGTCGTCAGCGTCGCGACCCTTAGGGGAGGCGTCACGGCGCCTGCCATCCAGTGAACAATCAATTTTAAACTCATCATTAGCGTCGCGGCCCTTATGGAAAGCGTCGCGTTGCCAAAACTTCAGAGAGCTCTGCAGTTCTTCAAGTGTCGCGGCCCTTGCAGGTTGGTGTGGATTGTAGTGAGACATTTAGCCCGGTGGTCAAATCGGCTACTATTCGTACTGTGCTCAGCTTGGCTCTTTCGAAATCATGACACATTCATCAGCTAGATGTGAAGAATGTTTTCCTACATGGTGATCTTCATGAGACATTGTATATGCATCAGCCCTTGGGGTTTAGGGATACTAGATATCCTAATCATGTTTGTTTATTGAGGAAGTCTTTGTATTGGCTTAAGCAGTCTCCACGGGCATGGTATAAGAGGTTTGCTGACTATGTTTCGACTATGAGTTTCTCTCACAGCATGTTTGATAACTCATTATTCATATGTCGTCAGGGATCTTCCATGGCTTATATTCTATTATATATTGATGATATTATATTGACTGTCTCTTCTGATGTTTTGCGAAAGTCTATTATGGCAATGCTCAGTTCTGAGTTTGCCATGAAGGACTTGGGCCCATTGAGTTACTTTTTGGGGATTGATGTAACTCGTCATGCAGGTGGATTGTTCTTATCACATATGAAGTATGCAGCTGTGATGTCATCCTATAAGTCCACTTCTACTCTAGTTGATACTAAACCCAAGTTGGGTGAAGCTGGCTCTCCCTATGAGGATCCGACCTGCTATCGTAGTCTTGCAGACGCCCTTCAATATCTGACGTTCACGCGACCTGATATTACATATGTCGTACATCAGGTGTGTTTGTTTATGCATGACCCCAGAGTTGAACATACGAATGCGCTCAAACGCATTCTTAGGTACATTCAGGGAAAACTTGAGTATGACTTGCATTTGTATGCTTCGTCGACGTATACACTTGTCTCCTATACATATGCTGATTGGGGTGGTTGTCCTGACACCAGACGGTCTACATCTGGCTATTGCATGTTTTTAGGTAACAATTTGGTCTCATAGTCTGCCAAGCGTTAATCCACGCTTTCACGTTCAAGTGCAGAGGTCGAGTATAGAGGGGTAGCCAATGTGGTTTGTATATCCAGCTCTTGTCCGTGAACAGTGTTCCAGATTTGTATATTTGGTATATATTAGAATTAGTCTTGTACCTTAATTACTATTGTAATATTACCATAATTGTATAGTTAGTCTCCTTATAGAATAAGGTTTTAGATGTAAAGTAAGAATATGATTCTCCTATTATAACTTGTATATATATGTCTTCAATCAATAAGAATAATAAATGGATTAATTCTTTCAAAATATATATATATATATATATATATATATATATATATATATATATTGTACTCAAAGAAGTTATATTATCTGCAAATACAATCATTTCTCCGGTCCCCTATTGATTAGGATTGCTTGTTAATTATTGATTAGATTTGACACTAAAATAAGATATTTATTGAGATATGCTATATTTTGTTTTATATGTAAAAGCTTGTCTTTTAATTATGATAAACAAATAAGTATTTCTGTACAAAATAGCAAATGAAAATACAAGAAAATGTTAATTCAAGTAAATATGTATAGTGGCATTACATAGTTCCTTAAAATGTGAAACTGCAATTACAACATCATAAAATTCATAGCCAGGTTCAAGATTAATGGCAGAAAAGTAAAATGTTAATTTTTAAATTGTTTATTAATATTGGTTTCTGTATTTAAATTCAATCTTGTTGCATTTATTTGACATGGGTATGGTCTTTTCGATATTCACTTAAATAAATTAACTGAAGTAAGATGAACTATCAAACCAAAATCTAAATTTTCGTTATTTTAGTTTCTTCTTTGTAGGTTTAATGCTCATATCATCTGCTTTAAATTCTTGATCAGTTCATCCAATAGTATGAACAAATAATATTTTTTCGAATTGTGACAAATGTACCACTTTTCTAGATTTAATTTGTTGATAAAAACTAATAAAATCGAAAGAGAACAGGTCAAATTTCCAAGTTAGGGTAACTTGTAGACTTGTAGTTTGTTCTTCTTATCCTTCTTTATTACCTGCTAATATCTATTATTTGTATTTATCCAAAACGTCTACTGCTGCAAAATTAAATATTGTGACAAATGTACCACTTTCTCTAGATTTAATTTGTCGATAAAAACTAATAAATCGAAAGACAAAAGGTCAAATTTGCAAGTTAGGTTAACTTGGAAACTTTAGAAATAATGTTTTAAGTTAGGTGAAATCTGTCTAAAAAGTTGAAAAGAGCATAAACTGCCAAATAATCAAAGATGTAATAGTGAACACCAATAATATGGACTAACTTAAAAGTGTTTTTTTGAAAACCTTTGTTGGATATAAATATAAAAATTACAAAATGGGAAAATAATAACAACAATAAGTAAATAATAAATCTGGAAATTAAATAAGGAAATAGTCTTGCTGAGTCGATTGAAGTTTCAATCTTTTCTTAAGATAATATTGCCCCCGTATATCCTTTCAACGGTTGTGATAGCAATTTATCTTCCAAGATAAAACAACAATCAAACAAATGAGCAAATGAACTCAAGTGTTCGCTTGATAAGAAAGATCTTTGAGTGTATTGTGATTGCTAAAGATGAAGATAATTTTCAGAGAATTGTTTTAAGTGTCAATGTGTAGTGTATTTTGCAATTGTGTCCAAGACATCAATTTATAGGTAGATGATTTGGTCTTCTCAATTCACCAAATGAAGGGCCATCAATGTCAAGTAATGACCATTGATATTGAGGTTAATTCAGCTTAGTAATGACTGAATTCAATAGACAAGTAATGGAGAGTAATTGCTCCAAAGTCGGCCCAAGAATCAGTTTCAATTCGCCTACTACGTTACTGAAAATCGCCGAGGCACCGCGGTCCTGTCCTTGTGGCACCGCGGTGCCTCCCATTTTCCATGGGGGTTTTTCTGATTCGTTTTCATCTCTTACACATTTCTTCCTTTCATTTACCAACGTGAAATCATATTCATTTGACCAATAACCGTCTATTTTCTTATGTCTCAAACAATTCGTATACGTACCCATATCTCTTCCATTTAAGAAAATAATGATCCTTGGTACTTTATATGTACGTGTGTGAAAACCATATTTATGACGTGTGGGGCCCCTAATTGTTCGATTCATAATTAATAGGATTTACTTTATTTCACGTTTAATAAATATTTCCAACAATCCCCTCTTGGAATAGATTTTGGTGCATGTGTATGGTGTCTTTCTAGCAATCACTCGGCGGAACGATGTTGCATCTGGAGAGGTAGCCGAAGCTTTGAACCTTCCATAGTAGAATACCATCGGACATATTTACTGCGCGGTGAACGTGATGTCTTGAACCGTCAGTGTTTAGTATATGTCAAGACAATGACACCAACACAACACCTTTCCTACTCAATCTTCTAGTGTTTTTGTCCATCGTGGGCCGTGGACACTATTATTTTCTTAAGTGCGTTCATTTGAGGCGGTTTGTCCTCACACTTAAATAGGTGGTCTCCTACAAGGTATCCTGCAATACCCAACTATACAAGCATTAGGAACCATTAAAAATTTCTTTAACCTAACCTCTACTTTGGAGGATCATTAAAGGTTTTGGAAACTTATCATTTTACCCCTCTTGCAGGTAGCACTTTATGTCTATCACAGGAATGGTCTTGAATTATGTTTCTTAAGAAGAAATCATTATCTGAAGTGCTCATGCTTCCACCGAAGCGCTCATCTGAATCTTTACAGTTTAGTTTTCCCATTGAACCTTATCCCTGGGATCTCCAGTCTGTAAGGTTGGGTGTCCACTATATTAATTCTTATTGGTTGGGTTTTAAGCTCATTCCCCTAGACCGGTAGTTCATCTGATCCCTGGGTATTCCCTTCATCAATGGATCTACGATATTTTCCTTAGATGTTACGTAATCAATGAAAATCACACTCGAGGTGATCAACTTCCTAACGGACTCATGTCTTCGTCGTATATGAGTAGACATGCCGTTGTATATTGAACTTTGTGCTCTTCCTAGTGTCGACTGACTGTCGCAGTGGATCATTACAGAAGACACGAGTTTATCCCTGTCGCGCCCGTTTTTGACCTCGGGGTCTGAACGGTATCCGCAACGTTGCTCTTTGGCGCGGTTCCCTGGATGGAGCAATAATGCAGTTTTAAGGAGTCGCCACCTAATTATTAAGTGAATTAGGACACTTGATTTATTGCAATAAAAATACTGCAATTAATCTCCATTTAATGGTCTGCGAAATTAATGAGATTCTGAATCAGGGTTCTTTATTATCCTAAAGGGAAGAGGTTAGGCATCCTTTAAGATCCGCTAACTTGCGGTTATTCGTTCAAACCTAGGTTAATTATTTATTGCCTTTTTATTCTACCGATTCTAATTATTTTTTCATAATTTATAATTAAAATAAAGTGCAATACAGAATAATAAAACTAAAATTAAATGCGACATAAAATAAAACTCCGGGACATCTTTTAGCCCTTTTAGGGACTTCTGCACAAGATGATCTCCGGGTACTTGCATAAACAGTTAGTAAAAATGTTAGTAATAGAATAAATAATTTTAAAGCAATGCCAAGAATTAATAAGTAAAGCAAAAAAAAATCCGTCTTTTGCACAGAGAAGGCCTTGGAAATCAGACGGAGATTCATTCATCGGCCAATATTATTAAAAAATAATAAAATAAATAAAACCTTCAGATCCGTGCCAAAACAATAATAGTTTTAAACACGGAGGGCTCAGATATGTATAAAAATAAAGTGGGACATCCTAAACAAGTGCGGCTGCGAGAATTCGCCGCACAAGCGTGTTGGTTATCCTGTGTAAGTAGAAGAAATCATCAACGCCCAGAAAGCTTCATTTATTTTATTTTCCGTCTTTGCAACTGTGGAGGCCTCAAAAATCGACGGATAACTTTTTCATTTGCCAGTGGAAGTGTAGTATCTGTTCAAAAATCAGTGTACCAACAATGTAATATTTATTCTAAATCAGTTTAATAAAATTAAAAGGGCAACATCGTCCAGAAATCAACCCAAACACAATAGCGACATAACTGTGAACAAAATAGTAGGCGAAACAGTGGGAACAACAGCAACATAACAACGAAAATGGTCCAAAATCAGACCGGAAATCAGCAAATAAACTAGAATCAGCCGCAACATAATATCGCTGGTAAACCCGAGAGACACTGGAGTATAAAACTCTGACGGGGTATCATAAAAATGCACAAATCATTCCAATAACCAAAGTATGCGACAGATAAAAGATAGAGCCTAACTAGTCGTCGAAATCTAAACAAATTCCGGCCAAATACGCCCCAAAATCAGAAAACCAAAACAGTCCATCAGCCAACAATATACAAAAATCATAAAAAGGTAGAGGTAGATTCGATACCAACAACAAAAGCGAAATAGAAGGGCGGCGTCACTTCCACGGCGAAGTCGCCGGAGCGACGCCGACGGATGGTTTGCTAACTGAGAAGGAGGTTCGCGGTGGTGTAGGCGATTCGGTTCGACGGAAATGGGGTTATTGGTTGATGAACTCCGGCGGTGTGACCGGCCGGAGTGGTGTCGATGACGGAGTTCGACATTGTGTGAGTGTGTGTGTGAGAGCAGTAGGGGTGAAGGATAGTGAGGAGGAGACGGGGGCGTGGTTCGCTGGGTGAAGGGAAATGAGTGGGTGGAGACGGTGAGGGTAAAAGGGAGTGTGCGGCTGGTGATATTGTAGGGCTGCCCCCCTCTTTTTTTTTAAGGAGAGGGAAATGTTTATTATATAGGGGTAGGATTAGGTTTAGGGTTTGGGTTTGATTTGGGGGGAAAATGAAAAGTGGGTTTTGATTTTAGGGGGGAAAATAAAAAGATGAAAGTTTGGATGAAATTAAAAAATGGTGTTGGATTAGACTGATTCAAATTGTTTTTGGACTGGACTGGTTTGACAAAATGCAAGGCGGGTTAATTATTTAAAAGAAAAAATTATTTAAAAAGATGCAAAATTATTAAAATGCAAATGCCGACGCAATAATAATAAAATACAATATTTTAGCAAATGTTTAATGCATAATTACAACGGGATGTCAATTACTTATTTAAAGAGATGCAAATATTATTAAAATAAACGACGGTGTAATAATAATAGAAACATAATATTAACAAAGACATAATGCTTAATTTAAAATAAAAGATGCAATGCATTTTGTGAAAAATAAACATAGAATATTATGTAAAAAATGCAAGAATGACGATTAAAATACGGTGTCCTAAAACACATAAAATTGCAATAAATATACGAAAAACGGATCAAAATTGACTGTCAACAGCATGTCCCTCTTTGTACGGAGATGATGGAAGAGTCTTCGGACAAAGATGTTGACTTGTAACCAATTTTTTCCTGTTTAATAAACTAGAAACTCAAAAGTAGGGCTGATGCATACTCAAAATTGTCCCAGTGTCGAATTATGATGACACTGGGTCGCTGTGATGCGAAAATAAAAAGCAAAGCTGACGCAGATTTTAAAAATGTCCCAGTGTCGAATTATGAGGACACTGGGTTGCTGTGATGCTAGAAAATTAAAGCAGGCAGACGCCGATTCAAAATTGTCCCAGTGTCGAATCATGATGACACTGGGCAGCTGTGATGCTACAAAATTAAAGACCATGCCGACGTAGATTCAAAATTTATTTCAGTGTCGAATTATGATTGACACTGGGTTACAGGTGATGTGGTGCTGTAACAGACAGAGTGTTTGTAGATGTTGATGGCGTCATTGCATGGATGCGATGCAGATGCTCGTCGTTGCATAGACGAAACATAGTTGAAGCCATTGCATAGGCTTACATGAAAAGACGTCGTTGCATAGACGTGATGCAGATGCTCGTCGTTGCATAGACGAAACATAAATGAAGTTGTTGCATAGGCTTAGATGAAATGCGTCGTTGCATAGACGCGATGCAGATGCTCGTCGTTTCATAGACGAAACATAGATGAAGTCGTTGCATAGGCTTAGATGAAATGCGTCGTTGCATAGACGCGATGCAAATACTCGTCGTTGCATAGACGAAACATGGATGAAGCCGTTGCATAGGCTTAGATGAAATTGCGTCGTTGCATAGACGCGATGCAAATGTTCGTCGTTGCATAGACGAAACATGGATGAAGTCGTTGCATAGGCTTTGATGAAATGGTGTCGTTGCACAGACGCGATACAGATGTTCGTCGTTGCATAGACGAAACAGGGATGAAGTCATTGCATAGGCTTACATGAAATGGCGTCGTTGCATAGACGCGATGCATATGTTCGTCGTTGCATAGACGAAACATGGATGAAGTCGTTGCATAGGCTTACATGAAATGGCGTCGTTGCATAGACGCGATGCAGATGTTCGTCGTTGCATAGACGAAACATGAATGAAGCCGTTGCATAGGCTTAGAAAGGGCGTCGTTGCATAGACGCGATGCAGATGTTCATCGTTGCATAGACGAAACATAGATGAAGTCGTTGCATAGGCATATATGAAATGACGTCGTTGCATAGACGCGATGCAGATGTTCGTCGTTGCATAGACGAAACATGGATGAAGCCGTTGCATAGGCTTAGATGAAATGACGTCGTTGCATAGACGCGATGCAGACACTCATCGTTGCATAGACGAAACATAGATGAAGCCGTTGCATAGGTTTAGATGAAATGGCGTCGTTGCATAGACGCTCGTCGTTGCATAGACGAAACATAGATGAAGCTGTTGCATATGCTTAGATGAAATAACGTCGTTGCATAGACGCGATGCAGATGTTCGTCGTTGCATAGACGAAACATGGATGAAGCCGTTGCATAGACTTTTATGAAATGCGTCGTTGCATAGATGCGATGCAGATGTTTGTCGTTGCATAGACGAAACATAGATGAAGTTGTTGCATATGCTTAGATGAAATGGCGTCGTTGCATAGACGCGATGCAGATGTTCGTCGTTGCATAGACGAAACATGGATGAAGCCGTTGCATAGACTTTTATGAAATGCGTCGTTGCATAGATGCGATGCAGATGTTCGTCGTTGCATAGATGCGATGCAGATGTTCGTCGTTGCATAGACGAAACATTGATGAAGTCGTTGTATAGGCTTGTATCAGATGACGTCGTTTCATAGACGTGATGCAGATGTTCGTCGTTGCATAGACGAAGCATGGATGAAGTCGTTGCATAGACTAACATGAAATGACATCGTTTTATCGACGTACCTGCTTTGTGACTCGCCTGGATTGAGATAACGTCATTGCATAGACGTTGTGTGTTTGTAACCCGCATGGGCTTATTGTTGTGCACCTGTCTTTGCTGATATGAAGATCTTGCACTCAAAGAAAACTTAGTGAGTTTTAGGAAAGGAGTGGTTGATTAGCGTCGACTTTGTAGCCTTGGCTCTTGACGCTTGCATTCTTGGTTTGGACTGAAGACTTAGTTGGCCTGTTTTTCCCTGTCTATTGCCATTTTTTTGCAGTGAATCCTTAAAATGTCTCAGTTTCTGTTAATGAAGATGTTGAACTTTCAACTGGGTAAGGTTGAATCTTGACGCTATCAAGGCGATCAAATAAACAATTTTTTTTAATCATGAATGAAAAGCAAATGGACAATGTACAATTGAGTAGATGGGAATGCTACCCTCAAAATATGTCTCTGTCATGTGTAGGTAGTTATGGATGCAAAATATATGAGGATGCTAAACTCTTCAATGGACAAAATCGAGTCCTGTGCGAAGCAAGGAAGAAATATTTTTAATGGTGTGACCAAAGCCGATATGGCCGCCTACGTATCCCGCCGAGAGAATCAGGTCAAGACGTAGTTCATGCTGCAAAATAACGATTTTTATGATTTTAAAATGATGTGGGACCGAAGCCGATGTGGCCGCCTACGTATCCCGCTGAGGGAATCAGGTTAAGACGTAGTTCGTGATGCAAAATAAGATTTTTTATGATTTTAAAATGATGTGGGACCGAAGCCGATGTGGCAGCCTACGTATCCCGCTGAGGGAATCAGTTCAAGACGTAGTTCGTGATGCAAAATAAAGATTTTTATGATTTTAAAATGATGTGGGACCGAAGCCGATGTGGCCGCCTACGTATCCCGCTGAGGGAATCAGGTCAAGACGTAGTTCGTGATGCAAAATAACGATTTTTATGTAATATGCATTTTGTTGTTTTTTTCTGAAAAAATGGAAGACAACATTACGTTCTGACTTCAGTTGATACCGACAATTAGTATTGTGCATAAGGATTTTCGTTTATTGCTTTCAGTCTAACCGAGATTGACTCCGGTGCAATTCACACAGCTTCAGATAGTACCTTAGACATACATGAGTGTCGACACACCTGCATGCATCCAGGGTTTCGAACTACACGTAATCTCACGTTTCAAATGCCCTCACTGAAAGAAAGTCTCATTCTCACATATATTCCAGTATTTTTATTTTTGGGACGTTTAGAGAAGTACGCTTACACTCAAAAAGATGTTCAATGCATGCAATTGTGATACCATAGGCTTGACCGTCATGTAAGTATCCACTAATGTGAGAACCCTCAGTATAAGATCATGTAGGGCTTGTCACGGGCTTGTAATGTAGGCTTGGGGAAAGGAATGAATATCATTTGGGTAAAAGTGACTAATCATTCCTCGAGAGTTGGACTACGTCCGTGCTTGATATTTGTGCGCTTTAATGCTGACTTGCTTTTTTTTTCCAGTTTTTCTGTATTGACTTCTTTTGAATCTTTCATTTGGAGCCCCTTTTTTCGGGGTTATATATTCCCCTTTTTTTTATCGGTGCTTTTGATTTCCTCTTTGTGTGAAGTCGTCTATGTTTTTTTTTGAGACTTTGACAATTTTTGTCTTTGCAAACTTCAGCTAGAATTTTATCAGTCACTTGCACATTTCTAAAGCACTCAAGGAGGTCGGGCCAAGAGAGGGATAATGCGTACGCACTCAGAAAGGTTATAGGTGTAATATGCGGTTGTCGAAAAAATAGGTTTATGTTCAAAGGGGTGTACTACGAATAATGTTATTTGGTAGGCTGAAAAGGCTCAAACGGGTCAAAGAAAGCCTACGATTATTTCCTACACCGAGTGTTGCTCAGGATTTCTCCTCAACAAACATTCAGGCCAAGTTCTAGATCACAATGCAATGCAATTGAACTTATTCTAAAACTCACCACACAATGCATATGAAACGATGAGGTTGGTTTCATTCTTATCTTGAAAACATGCAACACAATGTCATTTACGGGTATGAATAAGAGGTACCAAAAGAATCTATGGTTTACCACAAAGTCAACCCATACTGATTATCACTTGTTTTTTATTTTTTATTTTTTTTATTTTTTATGCACAACCCTAATTGTGTTGGTATCAACAAAGTCAAACAATAATACTAAAAAAATGTTTTTTTTGTATTTTGAATAACATTTTTTTTGTATTTTTGAATAATACATTTTTTTTTATATTCTTTGAATAAAATATTTCTTTTTTTTGTATTTTTCGATTTTTTTTTTTTGAATAAATGGTACCGAAACCGAATAGGGCTGCCTACGTATCCCGCCGAGGGAATCAGGTGCGCGTAGTTCATTCAAATATGTTATAAAATGTATGCTTGAAAAGAATTTATCAATGAAAGGATAACAATATAAAGTTGTGCAAAACAAATGATTGTCCACTGTGGACGAATGCAAAGTAAAATGAATGTAACGAAAAAAATGAATGCCCGAAAACATGATGAATGAGATGCATGAGTGAGAAAAATATGCTTCTTTATTTTTATTTTTTTTGTGATGTCGAACCCAAAATGAGTTGCCTACGAATCACACCGTGTGGTGAGAATCAGACACACATAGTTCAGAATGATTATGCTGTAAAATGCATCATATGAAAGAACTATGTAATCAACGCTAAACATATCAATTGAATTTGCAAATATGTATAAAGATACAAAATATAGAAGAACTGAGAGTGATGTCTCGTTGAATATGGTATAGACTGACTTCTATTAGTAAACATAATTCCCGCTCATTCTTGTGATGATTTTTTTTCTTTCTCCGACCGCCCTCGGCTGTTTGCGAGGACGACATTCCTGCAAAAAATATGAGAAATTGGTGAGTAGGAAAATGACAAAATAATAAAAATGAAAAGGTGTGACAATATAGTCAAAGACTCCCCTGATTGGTTCGACCGGACTGGTGGTTGATGCTTCACAAAGTCCAAATCGCGCTATTCAAGAGTGATTTACGCAGTAGAAGTCCTGATTGCAACGTGACAATAAAAGTGCAAAAATGCAAATGCTCGAGCCCAGAATCACAAAAGGATAATTATTGCATTAAATAATATGTACAGAATTGCTAGCGACAACAATAGTAAACAAAAGCATGCAAATCAAACGCGCGCCCTAATATGCATGAGACCTCTCTTATGCCCGAGGTTGGCCTAAACGCCAGATATGCGAAATTATGATAAATAAGTCCAAATCGTTAAACTGCAATGTTTTGTTGGAAATGGCGACCAAATGACGGTGCTCTTTTCCCAATTTCGGCGTGTCATGACCAGACTTGGATCCGTCTATCATTATCACGCTACACATATATGCTTATTGGTCGACGGGTTGTGAAACTCAACGACAATTTGGTGGATTTGCTAATCGTGGAGACGATACCAAGGATCGACCCACCTAGAGTGTATGCATGCATGACTTAAAATAAAGAGGGCGGTATAGCTCTATCTTAAATTTTCTAAATTTGGCTTACTAGACACAATGGTTTCCGTGCGGACTACTCGAGTAAGAAGGCTACGCGGCCACCTGTTGGACCGGATTCTCCGCGTAAAATGCCAACTCTCCTAAATTTGGGTATTTTAAAGAAATTTACGGGTGTGCAAAGCACACCTCGCGTGTAGTGTGTGATAGTGTCAATTTTCCATAATGGAGGAAATTTGAGCGGAATGACAATTTAAGGAAAGCAGTAAAAGAATGTAGCAATTAAAGTAGTTAATTACAAAATAAAAGCAAACAATATAAAACATTTACAACAAATATAAAAGTAAAATAAGGCGCAATATTTAATTAATCTGGGTTTGCTATGATCAATAACCTGATATCCCAATGAGTCGACATCTCGCCGCTACCGCTTTTGACCTCGGTGCGAGCGGTATCCGCAACGTTGCTCTTTGGCGCGGTTCCCTGGATGGAGCAATAATGCTGTTTTTAAGGAGTCGTCACCTAATTATTTAAGTGAATTAGGACACTTGATTTATTGCAATAAAAATACTGCAATTAATCTCTATTTAATGGTCTGCGAAATTAATGAGATTCTGAATCAGGATTCTTTATTATCCTAAAGGGAAGGGGTTAAGCATCCTTTAAGATCCGCTAACTTGCGGTTATTCGTTCAAACCTAGGTTAATTATTTATTGTCTTTTTATTCTACCTATTCTAAGCATTTTTTCATAATTTATAATTAAAATAAAGTGCAATACAGAATAATAAAACTAAAATTAAATGCGACATAAAATAAAACTTCGGGACATCTTTTAGCCCTTTTAGGGCCTTCTGCACAAGATGATCTCCGGGTACTTGCATAAACACTTAGTAAAAGTATTAGTAATAGAATAAATAATTTTAAAGTAATGCCAAGAATTAATAAGTAAAGCAAAAAAAAAAATCCGTCTTTTGCACAGACTTGGAAATCAGACGGAGATTCCTTCATCGGTCAATATTGTTAAAAAATAATAAAATAAATAAAACCTTCAGATCCGTGCCAAAACAATAATAGTTTTAAACACGGAGGGCTCAGATATGTATAAAAATAAAGCGAGACATCCTAAACAAGTGCGGCTGCGAGAATTCGCCCTGCCAGCGCATGTTGGTTATCCTGTGTAAGTAGAAGAAATCATCAACGCCCAGAAAGCTTCATTTATTTTATTTTCCGTCTTTGCAACTGTGGAGGCCTCAAAAATCGACGGATAACTTTTTCATTGGCCAGTGGAAGTGTAGTATTTGTTCAAAAATCAGTGTACCAACAATGTAGTATTTATTCTAAATCAGTTTAATAAAATTAAAAGGGCAAAATCGTCCAGAAATCAGCCCAAACACAATAGCGACATAACTATGAACAAAATAGTAGGCTAAACAGTGGGAACAACAACAACATAGCAACGAAAATGGTCCAAAATCAGACCGAAAATCAGCAAATAAACTAGAATCAACCGCAACATAATATCGCTGGTAAACCGAGAGACACTGGAGTATAAAACTCCGACGGGGTATCATAAAAATGCACAAATCATTCCAATAACCAAAGTATGCGACAGAACAAAGATAGAGCCGAACTAGTCGTCGGAATCTAAACAAATTCCGGCCAAATACGCCCCAAAATCAGAAAACCAAAACAGTCCATCAGCCAAAAATATACAAAAATCATAAAAAAGGTAGAGGTAGATTCGATACCAACAACAAAAGCGAAATAGAAGGGCGACGTCACTTCCACGGCGAAGTCGCCGGAGCGACGCCGACGGATGGTTTGCCAACTGAGAAGGAGGTTCGCGGTGGTGTAGGCGATTCGGTTCGACGGGAATGGGGTTCGCTGGTTCAGTGAACTCCGGCGGTGTGACTTCGCCGGAGTGGGGTGTCAGTGACGGGAGTTTGGGGCTGTTGTGTGTGTGTGTGTGTGAGAGAGAGCAGTGGGGGTGAAGGATGGTGAGGAGGAGACGGGGGTGTGGTTCGCTGGGTGAAGGGAAATGAGTGGGTGGAGATGGTGAGGGTAAAAGGGAGTGTGCGGCTGGTGATATTGTAGGGCTGCCCCCCCCCCCCCCTCCCCATCTTTTTTTTAAGGAGGGGGTAATGTTTATTATATATGGGTAGGATAAGGTTTAGGGTTTGGGTTTGATTTGGGGGGAAAATGAAAAGTGGGTTTTGATTTTAGGGGGGAAAATAAAAAGATGAAAGTTTGGATGAAATTAAAAAATGGTGTTGGATTAAACTGATTCAAATTGTGTCTTGGACTGGACTGGTTTGACAAAATGCAAGGAGGTTTAATTATTTAAAAGAAAAAATTATTTAAAAAGATGCAAAATTATTAAAATGCAAATGCCGACGCAATAATAATAAAATATAATATTTTAGCAAATGTTTAATGCCTAATTACAACGGGATGTCAATTAATTATTTAAAGAGATGCAAATATTATTAAAATAAACGATGGTGTAATAATAATAGAAACATAATATTAACAAATACATAATGCTTAATTTAAAATAAAAGATGCAATGCATTTTGTAAAAAATAAACATAGAATATTATGTAAAAAATGCAAAAATGACGATTAAAATGCAGTGTCCTAAAACACATAAAATTGCAACAAATATACGAAAAACGGGTCAAAATTGACTGTCAACAATCCCAACAAGGAACATCCTCTAGAAAACCATGAAGCCACTCAGCTTCTTCTCCCACTTTGTCTAAAGCGATAAATTCTGACTGCATCGTGGATCGGACAATAAGTGTTTGCCTAGAGGATTTCCAAGACACGGCTCCACCACCGATTGTAAAAACATATCCGTTGGTGGACTTGATGTCATCGCTATCAGATATCCAGTTTGCATCACTGTACCCCTCTAGTACAACTGTATCTCTCGAATAGTGCAACCCAAAATTTTGCGTGAACTTCAGGAACCGTAGTACCCTATTTAGTGCTTTACAGTGATCCTCACTTGGATTACGGGTGAATCTAGCTAATTTATTGACTGCATGAGCGATATCAGGTCGAGTGCAGTTTGTGATATACATCAGACTTCCAATCACCTGTGTGTATCGCTCCTGGCGTACGGGTGCACCAAGATGCTTGTCAATCTTTTGACTTTTATCCAATGGTGTCGTTGCTGGTGAACTGTCGAACACCTCAAATTTCTTCAGCACATCTTCGATGTAGTGAGATTGAGACAAGACCAGTCCATTAGATGTTTTAGAGATCTTGATCCCTAATATAATATTTGCGACACTCATATCTTTCATGTCGAAACATTGTTTTAACATGTTCTTAGTCTCTAGGATTGTCCTAGGACTGCTACCTGTTATCAACAAGTCATCTACATAAAGACATCTTATGACAAATGAATCGGCATTTCCTTTCATGTAAATACATTGGTCACACTTATTAATGGTAAACCCTTTAGATAGTAGAGTACTGTCAAATTTCTCGTGTCATTGTTTAGGGGCCTATTTCAGCCCGTACAACGATTTTACAAGCCGACACATTTTTGTCTCTTATCCTGAAACCACATACCCTTCGGGTTGATCCATATATATTTCTTCTTCCAAATCACCATTCATGAAGGCTGTCTTGACATCCATTTGATGTATTTCAAGATCCTGCAAGGCGTCGATGGCTATGAACATACGTATGGATGTCATTCTAGACACTGGAGCATAGGTGTCGAAGTAGTCAAGACCCTCTTTTTGGCGATATCCCTTGACTACCAACCTAGCTTTGTATTTGATGATAGAACCATCTGCTTTTAACTTTCTTTTGAGGATCCATTTACAACCCAAAGGTTTGTGTCCTGGAGGAAGGTCAGCCAACTCCCAGGTGTGGTTGTGCAGGATGGACTCTAATTCACTTTCTATAGCTTCCTTCCAGAGCGATGCTTCTGGAGTTGACAATGCTTCTGTGATTGTCCGTGGTTCGTCCTGAACTAGATAAGCTTCATAGTCTGGACCGAAGGACTTGTCCTTCCGGGCCCTTTTTCTTCGTCTTGGTTCCATCTCTAAATCTTCTAAGTCCTGATAATCTGGAATACTGAATTCCTGATCGTCAACCACTTTAGAATTTACGAGATCTGAACCATTTGGATCTAGGTAGTCAGCGACTCCTAGATCCTCAGAGGTTTGTTCATAACTTCGTTTTTGAGAGGTTATGTTCTTGTCCTTATATGAAAATGTGTCTTCAAACAACCACGCGTTCCTTGATTCCATTATCGTACCTTCATAAATGTCCGGTACATCCGACTTATGCACTATGAAGTAATAAGCACTACTGTTATTGTCATACCTTATGAATATGCAATCAACAGTCTTAGATCCAATCTTGACCTGCTTTGGCATATGTACTTTTACCTTGACCAGATAACCCCATACCTTTAAATACTTGTAGGTAGGTTTCTTTCCTTTCCATAGCTCGTATGAGGTCTTGTCTTTACCCTTGTGTGGAACTCTGTTAAGAATCCTATTCACGGTAAGGACAGCTTCTCCCCACATGGTTTGAGGGAGGCCCGAATTGATGATTAAAGCATTCATCATTTCCTTTAGTGTTCGGTTCTTGCGTTCAGCAACTCCATTTGATTGAGGTGAGTAAGGAGCCGTTGTTTGATGAACTATACCCGATTGGGTACATAATTCTTCAAAAGGCGCTACATATTCTCCCCTTCTATCGCTACGGATTGTTTTAATCCGTCTGCTTAGTTGGTTCTCAACTTCTGCTTTGTAGCGCTTGAATGATTCTAAGGCTTCATCTTTACTTTTTAGTAAGTAAAGGTAACAAAACCTTGTGCCATCATCTATGAAATTCACAAAGTACTTGTTCCCCCCTCTAGTTTGAGCGAACTTCAAATCATATATATCAGTGTGTATGAGTTCTAGATGAGCGGTTTCCCTTTCGACGGATCTAAAGGGACTTTTGGAAAGTTTTGCCTCTACGCACACCTCACACTTACGTTGAGTGTTTATGTCTATAGACGACAATAATTTTAGCTTTACCAATATTTGGATAGATTGATAGTTAACATGTCCTAATCTATGATGCCATAAATTAGATGACTCAATCAAGTAAGTTGAAGGCTCAATTTTATTGATAGTTGAAACAGAAGGCATTACAGGTGCAGCATTAAATTTAAAGAGACCTTCACAGACGAAGCCCTTTCCTACAACGTTTCTATTCTTAGTGATTACAAACTTGTTAGCCTCTAACACTAGCCTAAAACCAGCATTTACTAGCAAAGGTCCAGAAATTAAATTTCTTCAAATTTATGGGACATGCATCACTTCCTTCAGAATTAGCTTCTTTCCGGACGTCATCTTTAGGGTCACCTTTTCCTACCCCCCAGCACCTATGAAGAAGAATTGTTGCTCATGAATAATTTCTTATCTGTGACTAGTGTATATGTGAAAAAAACATCTTTATTGGAACATATGTGACGGGTAGCACCCGTATCTAGTCACCATTGCACCGGATTCTCAACGAGGTTAGCTTTAAGAACCACCGCTGAGAATTATTCAATCATATCATCTAAGAATGTGTCTTTGACGATGTTTGCCTTAATATTGCCTTTGGCATTCTCTCGTTTGAGCTTGCGGCAGTCTTTGGCTATGTGACCAACTTTACCACAGTGGTTGCAATCCTTACTGACCACCTTCACGTCGTCATAGACATGGATACATCGGTTCCCTCCCGCCATATTACTAGGCTGAGGATCTGCGTCTTCTCCAACTAGTGGAGGGTCTTTGGTTAGGAAATTTGATATTCCCATAACTGTCATGAAGAGTATCATAGAAGCAAAAATGTTTGGAACATCTTGAGCAGCGAGGTTGAGGGCACAGGGAATACCTTGAGTAGTAGAATTTCCAGCGTTGATTTGATCTTCAGCAGACATTATTGTTGTCGAAAGCAGCAAATATTATCTTAAGCTTGTTGGATATAAATATAAAAATTACAAGAAAATGGGAAAGCAACAACAACAAGTATATAATAAATCTGGAAATTAAATAAGGAAATAGTCTTGCTGAGTCGATTGAAGTTTCAATCTTTCCTTAAGATAATATTGCCCCCGTATATCCTTTCAACGGCTGTGATAACAGTTTATCTCCCAAGATAAAACAACAATCAACCAAATGAGCAAAGGAACTCAAGTGTTCGCTTTATAAGAAAGATCTTTGAGTGTATTGTGATTGCTAAAGAGGAAGACAATTTTCAGAGAATTGTTTTAAGTGTCAATGTGTAGTGTATTTTGCAATTGTGCCAAAGACATCAATTTATAGGTAGATGATTTGGTCTTCTCAATTCACCAAATGAATGACCATCAATGTCAAGTAATGATCATTGATATTGAGGTTAATTCAGCCTAGTAATGGCTGAATTCAATAGCCAAGTAATGGAGAGTAATTGCTCCAAAGTCAGCCCAAGAATCAGTTTCAATTCACCAACTACGTTACTGAAAATCGTCGAGGCACCGCGGTCCTACGGGAGGGCACTGCGGTGCCTAAATTCCAGTAAGTCACTAGAACCGAAAATTGGATTTGCACCGCGGTCCCACGGTGGAGGCACCGCGGTGCCTCCCATTTTCCATGGCATTTTTTTTCTGATTCGTTTTCATCTCTTACACATTTCTTCCTTTCATTTATCAACGTGAAATCATACGTCATTTAGCCAATAACTGTCTATTTTCTTATGTCTCAAACAATTCGTATACGTACCAATATCTCTTTCATTTAAGAAAATAATGATCCTTGATACTTTATATACATGTGTGTGGAAACCATGTTTACGATGTGCGGGGCCCCTAATTGTTCGATTCATAATTAATTGGATTTACTTTATTTCACGTTTAATAAATATTTTCAATAACCTTAATAGAAAATTGGGGTCTTTTTTTCGATATGAAATGTAGCTAAAAGATATGACATCATCATGTTGAATAGGTAAATTCCAACCACTAGAAATTAAAAGATAAGATGAAAATGTTTTGTGTGTTTCATTCATAATATTGACATTATATATACATAGTATATCAGCTGAGATTATGCTAATCATATCTTTAATCAGATCACTAATTTGTGTTAATCAAATTACTAATTAAATCACTAATTAATGCTAATCAAATCACTAACTATATACATAGAATATACACAGATTCTTACATGATATGTGTATATTTCTAATATAACCATTTAGTCGAAATAGGAGGTTTGCGTACGTTGAGACTATCTCGAAAATCATCAAAGAGTTGCAGCGGGAGTCCTTTTGTAAAGATATCGGCAATTTGATAGTGTGAATGGACATGTAGGACTCGTACTTGACCACGAGCGACTTTCTCACGTACGAAGTGTATATTCATTTCAACATGTTTAGTGTGTTGATGTTGTACTGGGTTGCCTAAAAGATACACTGCACTAATATTGTCACAATATACCATGTTGCTTTTGTAACTGGACAATGAAGTTCCAAAAGTAAGTTCCGGATCTAGCAAGATTCAGAGACGACATTAGCCACCTCTCGATATTCGGCTTCAACGCTGGATCGAGACAATGTAGGTTACCTTTTCGCAGACCAAGATAGCATGTTATCTCCAAGATAGACACAATAATCAGAAGTTGATCGTCTAGTGTCCGGACATCCACCAAGTCTGCGTCAGTGTATGAGATGAGTTTACTGGTCGAAGAAGGGTAATTATGAAGGCAGAATTCGAGAGTACCCTGAATGTAGTGAATAATTTACTTCAAAGCAGACATGTGTTAGGTTATTTGGTCATGCATAAATAAACATACCTGTTGAACCGCATACAAGATATCTGGTCTCGTAAATATCAAATATTGCAAGGCACCAGCTAAACTACGATACTCAGTTGGATCATGGTATGGATTACCTAAGGAAATACTGAGTTTTGCTTTCGTGTCTACCGGTGTAGGAGATGATTTGCAGGAAGACATACCGGCCCGTTCAGTAATTTCTTCAACATATTTCTTTTGTGAAAGAAACAAACCACCTGAATTTCGGGTGACTGAGATACCCAAAAATAGCTTAGTGAACCCAAGTCTCCCATAACAAATTCAGAATCAAATTTAGACATAATGGACTGTCGAAAGGCATCTGAAGAAGCATCCAGGATGATATCATCCACATAAAGAAGAATATATGTCATAGATGAGCCTCGATGGTAAATAAATAGAGAATGATCGGAAGTGTTGTGAGAGAAACCTAATGTAGCCACAAAATCAGCAAAACATTGGTACCATGCCCGATGAGCTTCCATAAGCCCATATAGAGATTTATTTAGCAATTATACGTAATCAGGGTGTTGAGGATCACAAAAACCTGGTGGTTGATGCATATAAACAGTTTCATTGAGGTTTCCATGCAAGAAAACATTTTTTACATCAAGCTGAGTGAGACACCAAGATTTTGACAGTGCAATGATAAGTACTGTCCGAATATTTATTGGTTTAACCACTGGGCTGAAAGTTTCATCGCAATCTACACCAGTCTGTTGTCCTACACTATTACCTACAAGGCGGGCTTTATGTCTCAGATGAGTCGTCAAATTTCTTTTTATGCCTGAAAATCTACAAACTTCGAATAATACTAACATTAGACGGTCTTGACACTAATTCTCACGTCTTATTTTTAATAAGAGCATCGTATTCATCTTTCATGGCCATTTTCCAATTATGATCGTTTAATGCATGAATGAGATTTGTGGGTAATGGAGAAATGGAATTTTTTGTAGTAGTGTGAAGATTAAACAATTTTCTAGGTTTAAAAAAATTCCATGTTGGGCTCGTGTGGTCATTTGAGGAGAATGGGGAGGATTTAGATGTGGGCTGATGGATTGTTGGGCGGTTGTCTTATTTCGCGGTGTGAACTGATTTGGAGTGTCCTGAATTGGGATGGGTGTGTGTGTTGAATTATTATCTATTTGGCCTTCTGATGATTGGGTCCGTGTTGGTGGGGTAGAGGGGGCCCGGGTGGGAGAAATTGGAACGCTAGTTTCCTGTTGTTGGGCCGACTCATGAGATGAAGGTTGATTTGGCATTTGTGATGAAGGATGAGTATGGTCCCTAAATTTGGACTTTGAGATGTGGATGTAGGTTTTATAAGAGAGGAAGATAGAGATAGTCGTGCATCCAGAAAATCATAAGTTGAGGAATTAGTAGCATGTAATTTGGAAAAAGGAAAAAAATTCTCATAAAAATTACATGTCTTGAAATGATTATTTTTCAACTCGATAAATCATAACATTTATAACCTCTATGATTTGTTGGATACCCCAAGAAAACACATCGTGTTGATCTAGCTTGCAATTTATTTTGAGAAGTCAAGAGAAGTAATGGATAGCATAAACACCCCTAGACCCGAAGATGAGAGTACGATGAATCTTTTTGATATAGTATTTTTATGGGTGTTTGATATGCAAGCTTTTTGTTGGGAAGTATATTGAGTAAATAGGTAGTCATTTGCAGTGCATGATGCCAAAATGAAGGAGGTAGAGAGACATGAGCAATAAGAGTTTGGGTGATATTATTTATGATCTAAATTTTCCTTTCAACTTTTCCATTTTGGAAAGATGTATGAGGGCAAGAAAATATGAATCTCATTCCATGTTGTTCGCAAAACTTTTGAAAGGGCCTATTATTATATTTCTTCTCATTGTCACATTGAAAACACTTAATCTCTCTTTCAAATTGTGTTTTGATATACGTGTGAAAATATAGAAACATGGAATATAATTGAGATTTGTTAGCAATTGGAAAAGTCCATAAAAAATGTAAAGTCATCAAGAAACAAGAAATAATAACGATGACCACCCGAATGAGGGTTGGTGATGTCCAAATGTCATTGTTCACAATATCAAATGGCAAAGAGGTTAATGATAACAAGTCATAAAATGGTAGTTTAACTTATTTCCCAAGGGGACAAGAATGACAGAAAAAATTATCCTTAAATTTATTATACATAATGAAATTATTTCGACGAGAGAGCTTAAAACAAGAGCTCCCGGATGTCCTAAATGATTATGCCATAATTCGGGATAGAAAACTGCAAAAGTAGAAGGTGTTGATAGTCCAAATTAGGTGTTGTGGTTATCGGATATAGGTCACCCATGCTGTCACGCCTCATTAAACGCATCCCCATCTAAAAATCCTTCACAGAAAATTCGAAAGGGTCAAATTCAACAGTAACATAATTATCAACTGTGAATTTTCTTACGGAAACAAGATTTTTAATTAATTCAGGGGCATGCAATATATTTTTTAAGGTTGGGAGAGGATGGGGTTTGTGTAACAATGCATTTCCACAACCAATAATTGGAATTGTATGGCCACTACCAACGGTAATATTATGATTATTACTCTTATTTAAATAAGACGTAAGTTTACCTCTGTTTGCAGTCATGTGAGATGTAGCCCAAGTATTCATGTATCATTGATCATCTGGAGGGGAAATTGAGAGAGTATGCATAGCTTGTTGAATGTCGGTTGGTACGTAAGTGGACTGGGCCGACTTTGTTACTGATATATGGGCTTGATGTAGTCTATGCCCCATAATTGACTGTTGGTGTGGCCCATTTTTATTGTGAAATTTGGCTGGTGCGGTTGGGTATGGTCAAGGTGGACTTGGCCAATATTTCCAAGGCCCAAAACCTGGTAGACAGGCCCATTGTGATGGATAAAAATTAGGTTGTTACCCTGTTAGCCCTGGCACACTTTGTTGCCCTCCCGACGAGTTTGGCTAATAGCTTCCACGGTCGCCGCCATGTCCTCTCTTCCCTCTGCCGCCACAATTGCCTCCACCATCTTTGCCGCCGCGATTGGTGGAGGTACGATTGTTATTCCTTCGATGACCACCCTGATTTCCACTCAAATGTCCACCCACATCATCATGAGTCACGTGGAAGGTCGGGTTATTGGTGGTGTTTGTGGTGGCCTTTTTTGCCCTTGCCATTTCTTCCAAAACGAGCATGGATCTGGCTTTATAAAAGGGATAAGGGTGTCGCCATAGAGGATCTACGACCTAACAGTGGCAAAGGCCTCCGTTAGACCCGAAATAAGTTACCAGTTGTTCATTCGACACAGTGGCACCGACGTTGGATAACTGGTCTGCTAGGTATTTAAGGTGTTGACAGTATGAAGAGGAATCCGAGAAATTTTCCATCTGAACTGCTGAGAATTCCTGTTTGAGATAGAGAGCTCGGGAATTCTTATTGTCAGAAAATATATCTTTTAGCCGATTCCATGCAATTTCGGGCGTGGAGTTTTGTTCAAGGATGGTGTTTAGAAGATCTTTGGAAATGTTACTGTAAATCCATTGTAGAACAATGGCGTCAAGATGTGACCACAATTTAGGATCTGTTTCTTTGAGAGATGGGGGGAACCCGACTTCTTCAATGGAGAGATGTGGTCTAGAACTTTGTAGGCTCTAGCATGGATTGTGAATAATTCTGACCATGTGATATAATGACCTTTTTTATTGCTTGAACGTATGACTGACATGGCGTTAACCTTGAAGAGACCTTCACATATGAAGCCCCTTCCCACAAAGGTTCCATTTTTTGTGATTACAAACTTATTAGACTAAAATACTAGCCTATCCAACATTAACCAATACATGACCTGAAATTAAATTCTTCGGACATGCATCACCTCCTTCAGAGTGAGCTCCTTGCCAGAAGTCATCTTAAGGACCACCTTTCCTACCCTCAGCACGTCCGAGAAAACATTATTACCTATGAACAACTTTTTGTTTGTAACGGGTGTATACGTGGAGAAGCCATCTCTATCAGAACATAATGTGATGGGTAGCACCCATGTCCATCCACCATTGCTTGGAATTTTCTACAATGTTTGCTTCTAGAACCACCGCAGAAAACTCCTCAATCATGTCATCAAGAAGCGTGTCCTCGACGACGTTGGCCTTTGCCTTGCCTTTGGCCTTCTGACTCTGCTCAATCTTGAGCTTGTGTTAATCCTTGATCATGTGACTAGCTTCACCAGAATGGTGACAGTTTCCCTTGAACTTCACCACTGTTTAGGTCTTGCCATCTTTCTGTAATTTGCGTTTCTTGCTTGGGTTCCCTTTGACCTCAACTAGATTTGCATTGGCCTCAGCGGGTTGCTTTCCCTTAGGCAAGGATTTCATATTAGCTTCCTGAATTTGGAGTTTGATAATAAGCTCTTCAAAGGTCATTTCCTTTGTTTTGAGTTTTAACTTTTAAGTAACTCATAAACTCACTCTACGAGGGAGGCAATTTTTCAAACGGTGATGCAACAAAAAACTGCTCATTTTGTTTCATACCCTCCAAATCCATGCGATATAGAATCATTTGGAATTTCTGGACTTGAGATATCACTGTCTTGTTATCTACCATTTGAAATTTTAAGAATTTCCCAACTATGAATTCTTTGTACCTGCATCCTGTACATTGTATTTCTTTTGAAGCTTCTCCAATAACTCTTTGGCGATACCTACAGTACAATACACCATGTAGAGCGGGTCTGTCAAGCAGTTCAGGATATAATTCTTACACATGAAATCATTATGAGTCCATGCATCAAGAGTCATTTTCAGGCGAACATGGAAACCTTGGTGTCACGACCCAACCTCGGTAGTGGATCGGTACCCACCGGGTACCTCGCCGTATATGTCGAGAATAGCAATGAACATACATAACACATAACTTTATAAAAGGGTAACATCATCGCCACCGATAAGGCCGCCTTCCATAAAACATAATTAAACAAAGTAGTAGTACAACTGGGTTCTTATAGCCCAAAACATATATGTGACCGCACTTAAAGATAACAAGCGTATGGCGGGCCGCCATACCACGAATGTATAAAATACCTATAGCATCGTGGAATATCCGTACTAATAAACAAGCTTCCGAGGAATGGAGCTTCGACAGGAATAATGATCCTAAGAACGAGGATCCACAATCCGCTTACCCTTACCGCGGATTTAACGCGGCCCAGGAAGGGGTTCGACACAATATGTACCAAGTATGTAAAGTGGAAAATCTTGTAATAATGATATCATAAGTCTAAAAGTAGTGAGTCATGGAAGAAAATCAAAATACCTTTTCTTGTGCCTTACTAACAATGAGTGACAAATATATATATATAATCTGCATAAAATAGGGGCCTTAGGATCAAAACAGGGTACCTCGCCCGTAGTATCAATAAGCACCCCTACTCCTGGGACTATTTCACCCGCATAGGTCCTGTGGACCCGCCTGAGGTATTCCTCGCATAGGCTGTACCCGCCCGCATGAGACTATATCACCCGCATAAGCCCATAAGGACTCGCATGAGGTATTCCTCGCATCGTGGGTAGCAAATCAACGGAACAGGTGGTATAACGATCTTGAGGACTTTCCCCTCAGATATACTCTTACCCTGAAGCAGATGGTATAACGATCTTGGGGCTTGCCCGGATATACTCTACACCGGGCGGATGGTATAACGATCTTGGGGCTTGCCCCTCAGATATACTCTTACACTGAAGAAGGTGGTATGACGATCTTGGGGCTTGCCCCTCAGACATACTCTTACCCTGGAGAAGGTGGTATGACGATCTTGGGGCTTGCCCCTCAGACATAATCTTACCCTGGAGTAGGTGGTATAACGATCTTGGGGCTTGCCCCTCAGATATACTCTTACCCTAGCTCAAACTGTCATCATATCATAATCATAAATAAGTTAAGAAAACTTATAACATCTTATTAGACTTGTTCATATACCCTCTCATTTTAGTTTACTTAAGGCACTTAATCATATCTTTAATGAAAGAACACCAGGAGTTTAACCCAAGTACTACATGCTTCAACTCTTTTAAAAATGACTCTTCTTTATACATAAAACTTTTGGGCAATTGATGCCTTAAAACCAATTTGCCTCTTCATATACTTATCTTACTTAGAGTAAATCTCTTCTCATTAACCTTTTATGAAGCTAATAAACCAACTTCCCATAACGTTGTTATATTAACTCTACACTTTAGTAAAATCATACTTTTCCCCTAACTAAGGGACTTATACATTCTTAAAACGAAACAAGTCATTATATACTTAAAACAAGTAAGAATGCCAAATCTTGTACGTCTACCGTACTACATAGTTTCATCTATTCATGCTCAAGAGATAGGAAAGCTTCACATACCTTTTTGATCAATCCACTTGCTAAGTCCAAACTACCGCAAGTAATATGTCAACCTAAAATAATCATGATACGTTTATTAACCTCTAATTTCAATGTAGAATACTTTAAACTCAAAGCCACTAAATTCTATGGAAAATTGGGCAGCATTTCCTTTGTTTCTACATACTTTGCCACCTTTCACAAGACCGAATTTATCATCCAAACGCCACATTTAAGGCTCAACAATCCAACATTTCAAAGGGGATTACACACCTAAACTTGGGTGTGTAAAATTCTGCCCCATAAGGTACAACAATTCACTTAACAATTCTAAGGTAGTTTTTAGGCTACAACATGCTCATAATATCTTCTTAACCAATTCCTTCACATTCAAACCATAGTTCTTACATGCAATGAGTCTAAGAACATTATTTACTACCACAAGTTCTTTCTTCTTAACATGCAACACTAAAAACTAATTATAAAGGAGGAACCATTACCTTAGAGCTTTAGCCAAATTTATTCCAACAATTTTTTCTAGCCTCCTTTCCAAGAATACCACCACAACAACCTTCACAAGCTAGCCACAAGTTTCCTTCTTGTCTTTTTCTTTTCAGATTTCTCCTAAGGCTAAAATATCTCTTGGAATTTTAGAGAGAAGTGGGAGCTTAAGCTTTAGAGAGAGAGAGAAATTGGAAGATGACCAAGTCTTCAAGACTTGGTCAATATATTGCATGCAAGAAATCAGATGGGGGGGACACTTGTCACCCTCCCAAGGTCTTTTAAAAGAAAAATCTGACTTTTCCTAAGTTTTTCCGCCCAAAAATCCCGCCTCGGCGCCGCGGCGCTGAAACCTCCGCAGCCTCTCTAAACTCTCGGCGCCGCGGCCCGCACGTCTGGCGCGCGGCCACTGCAACTTCAGCGACCCCTCGGTACTTTGGCGCGCGACCTGCATCCGGCGCCATGCGTCGCCTTTGTCCGAAACACATTTCTGTCCGACTGCGCACTGAACTTGTAACTCTCATAACTTTCTACTCCGACGTCCTATCGACGAATGGTTGGTTGAGTTGGAATCTAGACTCCACGAACTACGCCCTAGGCCTTTGAAACACTTAGGAACTCTCAATGTACCGGGTCATAACCCGCCTCAAAGTTGACTAAAACCCGTCCGGAATAATCCGTCAACCTATCTTTTGGAAATTTTTAAAGTCTTACATGCTTTCGTACGCTCTCATATGTAGGGTCAGAACTACGGGGTATAACATTCTCCCCCCCTTAGAAACATTCGTCCCGAATGTTCCTTCTAGGCTTACGCAAATCACAACATCGACATAGACCCCCTTAACTATTCTTTTGCAATAAAGAAGCTCCATTTCTGACATCTTGAAGCGTAAATGCTAAATCAAAACTAACAAGCAGGAAAGTGGGTTACCTGGAGGTATAGGAAATAAGTGAGGGTACTTCTTCATCATGTCATCCTCTACTTCCCACGTCATTTCCTCCCTGTTCCCGTTCCGCCATAGGACCTTGACGGAAGCCACGTCTTTCGTCCGAAGTCGTCTAACCTGACGATCGAGTATCGCTATGGGACTCTCCTCATACGATAACTCCTCTGTAACTTGGAAATCATGAACCGGGTGCACTCTAGATGGATCTCCAATATATTTCCGCAACATGGACACATGGAAAACTGGATGTACCGCCTCCAAATCGGACGGCAGATATAACTCATAGGCAACCCTGCCTACTCTACGGACAATCTGATACGACCCAATGTACCTTGGGCTAAGCTTCCCCTTCTTTCCAAATCTCATCACGCCGCCGTGGCGTACGCTAGAAAAACCCAATCATCTATCTCAAATTCCAAGTGTCGACGCCGATGATCTGCATACGACTTCGCGACTACGAGCTGCCAACAACCGCTCCTGGATAAACTTCACCTTATCCACTGCCTGCTGAACTAAGTCTGGCCCGACTAACTGAACTTCTCCCACCTCGAACTAGCCTATCGGTGACCTGCACTTCCTCCCGTATAAGGCCTCATAAGGCGTCATCTGAACACTGTAATGGTAGCTGTTGTTGTAAGCAAACTCCACATGAGGCAAATGATCCTCCCAGCTACCCCTGAAATCAATAACACAAGCCCGCAACATATCCTCAAGTATCTGGATAGTGCGTTCGGCCTGTCCGTCGGTCTGAGGATAAAACGCCGTACTGAGACTCATCTGTGTCCCTAATCCCTTCTGAAAAGACCTCCAGAAGTTAGCCGAGAACTGGGCTCCTCTATCTGATATAATCGACACCGGGACTCCGTGCAGTCTCACAATCTCTCTAATATATAATCTGGCATAGTCCTCACCGGTGAACGCGTCGTTCGACGAGAAGAAAATGGGTTGATTTAAATCGACTGCCGATAATCACCCAAATGGAATCATGCTTCCTCTGAGTGGTAGGTAGCCCTGTAATAAAATCCATATTTATCACCTCCCACTTCCAAGTCGGAATATCAATAGCTGCAATGACCACCACGCTCGTGCTCAACCTTAATCTGCTGACAATTCGGGCACTGCACCACGAACTCCGCAACGTCCCGCTTAAGGACATTCCACCAATACACGCATTTGAGGTCATGATACATCTTAGTCGACCCCGAATGAATAGAATAACGAGCACTGTGTGCCTCACGAGAATCTGGCGAAGTTCTCACATCGGGAACACATGGCCGCCCTCGAATCTTAGCACCCATCAGCGCTACCTCAAATAGACTCTTCTCCTTCGGAGAGCTGCGTCTCGATCGTACCAAAATCGGATCCTCATCGCCGCCTCTTCACCTCCTCGACGATGGAAGACTCGGCAACCTCTCGAACCCGTCGTCACTATCGAGAATCAACCAAGCGAACCCCAGGCTCGCTGGTGATGTAACTCTCGAACCATATCCCTCTTCTCTGGCTGAACATCAGACAGACTACCCATCGATCTGCGACTAAGGGCATCTGCAACTACATTGGCCTTCTCTGGGTGGTATAGAATATCAACATCGTAATCCTTAAGTAGCTCCAACCACCGTCTCTGCCGCAAGTTCAACTCCCTGGTGAAGACGCGTCGGAGACTCTTGTGGTGCGTGTAAATGTCCACATGAACTCCATATAAATAATGTCTCCGGATCTTGAGGCATGAATCACTGCTGCCAACTCCAAGTCATGTGTGGGATAGTTCTTCTCATGCTTCCTAAGCTGTCGAGATGCATAAGCTATAACTCTGTCGTGCTGCATCAGCACGCACCTAAGCCCGACACCTAACGCGTCACAGTAAACCACATATCCATCTAAGCCCTCTGGAAGAGTAAGAACTGGGGCGGTTGTCAACTTCTCCTTTAGCAACTGGAAACTTTCCTCACAAGTATCCGTCCACCGGAACATAGCTGCCTTCTGAGTCAGCTTAGTCAAAGGTGCTGAAATAGAAGCAAATTTCTCTACAAACCTCCGATAATAACCTGCAAGGCCCAAAAAGCTGCGCACCTCCGTCGGGGTAGTGGGTCTGGGCCAAGTCTTGATTGCCTCAATCTTAGCTGTATCAACCCGAATACCGTCGGCCCCGATAACATGTCCTAAGAAAGCCATTGGCCTTGACGCCAACTTCGTGACTCGAGAACTTGGCATCTGTTGCCGGTCTCGGAGGACTCCAATCTGCGTCCTCAAATGATCTGTATGCTCCTGCTCTGTGCGCGAATACACCAAGATATCATCAATAAACACTATAACGAACATATCCAAGAATGGCCTAAACACCCTATTCATCAAGTCCATGAATACTGCTGGGGCGTTGGTCAACCCGAAAGACATCACCCTGAACTCATAGTGCCCATACCGGGTCCTGAATGTCGTCTTTGGGATATCTATCTCTCTAACTCGCACCTGATGATAACCAGACCGCATATCTATCTTGGAAAAACACTTTGCACCCTGCAACTGGTCAAACAAATCGTCAATCACGGGAGGATATCTGTTTTTGATAGTTACCTTGTTCAGCTGCCTGTAATCAATACACATACGCAGCGTCCCATCCTTCTTCTTTACAAATAACACTGGTGCTCCCCAGGGAGAAACACTTGGCCTAATAAAGCCTTTCTCCAGCAAATCTTTCAGCTGGTCCTTCAACTCCTTCAACTCGGCAGGTGCCATCCTGTATGGCGGAATAGATATCGGTCGAGTATCTGGCGCCAAATCAATGCAAAACTCAATCTCCTCGGGAGGATACGAGCTCATCCGGAATACGTGCGGAAACTCCTAACGACCGGGCCGATGAAGGTCGGTATCTCGACCTCGATGTCGAATACGAACCATATGGTAGATATACCCTTTCCGCACCATCTTCCTAGCCTTGAGGTAAGAAATAAACTTACCCTCGGCGTCTGAGATTCCCTTCCACTCGATAACCGCTCGAAAGCGAACCGAACTAATCTCTCTACAGTCCACGTTGGCATAGCAAGATGCTAGCCAATCCATACCCATAATCACATCAAAGTCTGTCATATCCAACTCTATCAAGTCGGCTAGAGTCTGACGGCTATCTATAGTCACAGGGCAAGCCTTATACACCCGCTCAGCTACCACTGAATCACCTACTGGCGTAGCCACCTCAAAAGGTCTTATGGACTCGGGCTCTATCCCTATTCTACTGGCAATATGAGGAGATATGTAGGACAAGGTAGAACCTGGATCTATCAAAGCATATACATCACAACAAGAAGAAACCAATAATGTACTGTGGCGACATCCGGGCGCCTCACGGTCTGTCGACCGACATAGCATATATGCGATTCTGAGGACCGCTAGAACTGGAACCCCTACCACGACCTCTGCCGCGGCCTGCTGGCCCATAAGTACCCTGCCCTCCGGGGCGTCTAACCATCGAAGATGAAGATCCAGCAATAGACCCCGTCGGCTGAACTGTAACGCTCCCGCCGCCTAAGGACGGACAATCCTTCTTCAGATGGCCCCGCCGTACAAGAGTAGCATGCTCCAGAACCCATACGGCACTCGCCGGATGAGACCTACCGCATCGAACGCAGAGGTAGGTGGTCTCGATTAGTCTTTGGTCTCGCCTCGCGAAAACGAAGTCTGGAGCCACGACCGCTCTCGAATAACCTGCGATCGGACCTCTGCGGAAAATTGAGAAGGAGCACTGTCTTTGGATGAAATGTGGACCTAGTCTGCTGCGAGGCTGCCGCCTCAGCGCCGAGAACTGCTGTCACGGCCTCTTGGCCGCCCCAAATCTAGCCGATCCGCCTCTCTCGCCTCAATCCCACGTAAATGCGCTGCATCACGGCAATATCCATCCACGGTGAAGAGCCACCCCAAGCATGCAGAATCATATGACGGTCTAACCCCATCACATATCGATGAACCACATGCATGTCGCCTACTATGGTGTGCGCATATCCGGCCAGAGTCGAACTCAGTGTACTCACGATAGTCCTCCCATCTGTCTCGGTCAAGAACCTATCTACGCGGGCTCTCCTCACCTTAGGAGGCAAGAAGTGGTCTAGAACGCCTCGTGAACTCCTCCCAATCACCGGAAGAGCATCATCACCCCAGACAATACCCATGACTCAAACCGGTTCAACGCAATATCGCGTAACGGTAGAAGCTAGTATAATGCACTCGGTCTCCGATGCCCTAAGGACTGCATGGTCCGTCAGAATCGCCGGACAAACTCCTGCGGATCCTCTCAAATCTCGAACCATAGAACTCGGGTGGGAGACAACCCAAGAAATCCGAATCAGTAAACTATCGGCTCTGGGTTGGCGCGCTCTGTCGCGCTGCCGCCACTATCTTTGGTCGATGCAGAATCGCTCCCGTAATCTCGTACTCGGACCACGGTGGGGCTGGAGGCTCGGTACCACGGTCTCGATGCGCGTCCTTGCCTCGAACTCGATGAAATTTGGCGGCGGCGTGGGAACTCGCCGCCTAAACATCATCTTCGTAAGATCGCTCTGGCCTCGTGACTCTCCGCGTCCCACTAGCGACTCCACCGCTTTGCCTTCCGGGGCCGCGGTTGCCTTGCGTGGAGGCATAAGCGATATATAAAGAAAACATCGAGGAGGTTCAACCTATTACTCACTTTCTATTGCACGATCTTAGAGTGAAAGAATGGAAATCAATCCTAAATATCCTGCGACCTCACGATTATAGATGTGGTGCACGACACACCGATAATCAAGACTCTACTAGACACGGTCTGGACACTTTCCGAGGACTAACTGCTCTGATACCACTTTTGTCATGACCCAACCTCGGGCCGCGGCGGTACCTACCGGTACCTGCCGTATATGTCGAGAATAGGCGAACATACATAACACATAACTTTATAAAAGGGTAAACATCATCGCCACCGATAAGTGCCTTCCATAAAACATACTTAAACAAAGTAGTAGTACAACTGGTTCTTATAGCCCAAAACATATATGTGACCGCAGACTTAAAGATAACAAGCGTATGACAGGCCCCGCCATACCACGAATGTACAAAATACCTATAGCATCGTGGAATATCCGCATAATAAACAAGCTTCCGAGGAATGGAGCTTCCGACAGGAATAATGATCTTAAGAACGAGGATCCACAATCGCTTACTTACCTGCGGCGTGAACGCAGCCCAGAGCGGGGGTCGATACATGATATGTACCAAGTATGTAAAGTGGAAAATACTGTAATAATGATATCATAAGTCTAAAAGTAGTCGAGTCATGGAAGAAAATCAAAATACCTTTTCTCGTGCCTTACTAACAATGAGAGTGACAAGTATATATATATAATCTTTGCATAAAATAGGGGCCTTAGGATCAAAACAGGTACCTCGCGTAGTATCAATAAGCACCCTACTCGCGGGACTATTTCACCCGTGATAGATCCTGTGGACCCGCATGAGGTATTCCTCGCATAGGTTGTACCGCACGTGGGACTATTTCACCCGCATAAGCCCATAAGGACTCGCATGAGGTATTCCTCGCATCGTGGGTAGCAAATCCACGGAACAGGTGGTATAACGATCTTGGCGACTTTCCCCTCAGATATACTCTTACCCTGAAGCAGATGGTATAACGATCTTGGGGCTTGCCCCTCAGATATACTCTTACACTGAAGCAGATGGTATAACGATCTTGGGGCTTGCCCCTCAGATATACTCTTACACTGAAGAAGGTAGTATGACGATCTCGGGGCTTGCCCCTCAGACATACTCTTACCCTGGAGAAGGTGGTATGACGATCTTGGGGCTTGCCCCTCAGACATACTCTTACCCTGGAGTGGGTGGTATAACGATTTTGGGGCTTGCCCCTCAGATATACTCTTACTCTAGCTCAAACTGTCATCATATCATAATCATAAATAAGTTAAGAAAACTTATAACTTCTTATTAGTCTTGTTCATATACCCTCTCATTTTAGTTTACTTAAGGCACTTAATCATATCTTTAATGAAAGAACACCGGAAGTTTAACCCAAGTACTACATGCTTCAACTCTTTTAAAAATGACTCTTCTTTATACATAAAACTCTTGGGCAATTGATGCCTTAAAACCAATTTGCCTCTTCATATACTTATCTTACTTAGAGTAAATCTCTTCTCATTAACCTTTTATGAAGCTAATAAACCAACTTCCCATAAAGTTGTTATATTAACTCTACACTTTAGTAAAATCATATTTTTCTCCTAACTAAAGGACTTATACATTCTTAAAACGAAACAAGTCATTATATACTTAAAACAAGTAAGAATGCCAAATCTTGTACGTCTACCGTACTACATAGTTTCATCTATTCATGCTCAAGAGATAAGAAAGCTTCACATACCTTTTTGATCAATCCACTTGCTAAGTCCAAACTACCGCAAGTAATATGTCAACCTAAAATAATCATGATACGTTTATTAACCTCTAATTTCAATGTAGAATACTCTAAACTCAAAACCACTAAATTCTATGAAAAATTGGGCAGCATTTCCTTTGTTTCTACATACTTTGCCACCTTTCACAAGGCCGAATTTATCATCCAAACGCCACATTTAAGGCTCAACAATCCAACATTTCAAAGGGGATTACACACCTAAACTTGGGTGTGTAAAATTCTGCCCCATAAGGTACAACAATTCACTTAACAATTCTAAGGTAGTTTTTAGGCTACAACATGCTCATAATATCTTCTTAACCAATTCCTTCACATTCAAACCATAGTTCTTACATGCAATGAGTCTAAGAGCATTATTTACTACCACAAGTTCTTTCTTCTTAACATGCAACACTAAAAACTAATTATAAAGGAGGAACCATTACCTTAGAGCTTTAGCCAAATTTATTCCAACAATTTTTGCTAGCCTCCTTTCCAAGAATACCACCACAACAACCTTCACAAGCTAGCCACAAGTTTCCTTCTTGCCTTTTTCTTTTCAGATTTCTCCTAAGGCTAAAATATCTCTTGGCATTTTAGAGAGAAGTGGGAGCTTAAGCTTTAGAGAGAGAGAGAAATTGGAAGATGACCAAGTCTTCAAGACTTGGTCAATATATTGCATGCAAGAAATCAGATGGGGGGGACACTTGTCACCCTCCCAAGGTCTTTTAAATGAAAAATCTGACTTTTCCTAAGTTTTTCCGCCCAAAAATCTCGCCTCGGCGCCGCGGCGCTGAAACCTCCGCAGCCTCACTGAACTTTCGGCGCCGCGGCCCTGCTGTTCTGGCGTCGCGGCGCTGCAACTTCAGCGACCCTCGATACTTCGCGCCGCTCGCATCCGCGCCGCGCCTCGCCGCTTTGTCCGAAACACATTTCTGTCCGACTGCGCACTGAACTTGTAACTCTCATAACTTTCTACTCCGACGTCCTATCGACGAACGGTTGGTTGCGTTGGAATCTAGAATCCACGAACTACGCCCTAGGCCTTTGAAACACTTAGGAACTCTCAATGTACCGGGTCATAACCCGCCTCAAAATTGACTAAAACCCGTCCGGAATAATCCGTCAACCTATCTTTTGGAAATTTTTAAGTCTTACATGCTTTCGTACGCTCTCATACGTAGGGTCAGAACTACGGGGTATAACACTTGGCCCCCTTCATCCGTATCAATAGGCTAAGGGTCCACACTATCTCCTATTTTAGCAGCGTGCCACTCCCATCACGGTTAGGAAAAACAACATTTTTTGTTGCCATCTTTTGAATCAATGCCCATGAACTTTTCAGGCTGTTCATGGTGAAACTCGACAGGTGGAGGGATTCTGACATTTTCTTGAGTAGCAGGAAAGCCATTGGTTGTCCCTTGGGCAGCAATGTGGAAGGCAGAAGCATTGCCTTGAGTAGCAGCAGCAGATCTAGAAATGAATTGTTCTTGTCCAGTCATTTTCACTAAGCACTGATACAGACTTGTCTTACAATTGTCGTAGAAATGATACGGGAATAGTAAATAACTATTACAGTGATCGAAAGGATAAACTTCAAAGATTACAACAATGAGTTTTCAATCTTTGAACTAGAACTCCAATTCTGGATTTTGTAGTCAGAAATATAAGAGAATGAATTGCTGCAACTGTGGCGTGTATGTCCGCTGAGAATCTGACTTGGTTAGAGTTCTTTGATAGTAAGATCCAACCTGAAACACTTAGCAACAAATTAGAGAATCACAACACCACCGGCTGAGTCGAGAGATGACTATCTGTCTTTAAGACAAAATTGCCCTGTATATTGGCTTTTACAGCGGACAATAGTCTCCCAAGATAAAACATCAAATTATCAAATGTGCAAAGTCTACACAAATGATCCAGCAAAGAACACGAATATAGAAGATTGCTAAGAGAATGATTGATGTCAGGAAAATCTGATCCCTTTATAGTGTTGTTATGTTATGTGTATCTCTTTAGAATTGAGCCTAATAGTTCAATTTATAGGAGTGTAAGGATGAATTTACATATGCCAAATTAATGACCTTGGTGGAGATTCAATGTCTTGCCATTAAAGGATGGTTTTTCACATGTCAAATTAATGGTCTTAGTGGAGATTCAATGTCTTGCCATTAATGGCCTTTAATGGAGATTTAATACTCCTAAATTCATTTCAACATCCAAAGACTCTTGGCTTTCTGGATTTTGATTCTCCACTGTTCAGGAATTAGCACTGCGGCGCTGCACCATTAGCATCGCGGTGCTCCGGCCTCGAGCCCTTCACGAGCCATTCCATCTTACACTGTGTACATTTTTTCATTCATTTTCTAACGTGGAACACTTGTCATTTGACCAATGATCGTCCATCATTCTATGTCTCAAACACTTTACTTACGTACCAATATCTCTTTCACTAACGAAATTTATAATCCTTGGTACAATATGTGCACGTGTGTGAAAATGATGTTTCCGACATGCGGGACCCAATTGTTCGAGTCATAAATAATGGGATAAACTTTATCCACATTAATAAATTTCCAACATTTAATTCTAGGATGAATTTCTTCTCCTATAAATAGAAGTCATCCTTAGCTTTTTGGTGGGTAGAGAAAATTATAGAGTGCATGAAAAAGTCAGTGGAAAAAACGAGTTTTATTTAGTTGAAGGAAGGTGTTCTTTTGGTGGAGCTTTGAACTCAACATTTTATCCAGAGTTTTTTGAGTTGTACAACGTGGTCAAACTGTTGTATCCTGGAGGAAATAAGTCAGGAAGATTACTACTGGATCGATAAACATTTGTTGCAATTGGCTTGAATCTCCTTAAAGAGAGCGAGATATACGCACCTCTGCCTGAAGATATTATTTTCTTCATTTGTTTTTTTTTCAATTGTAATTGTAATTTCAATTGTATTATTACCAACAGTTGCATAATCGTTTTTACATAGAGAATGTCAAGGGTAGAATGTCTAAGTCACTCAGTGTGTTCTAAAGATGTCGTCGGGTATCAGTCGTGATTCATTTAGAAAACAAGTCGTAACACGGTAGTTTTATTTAAATTTTATTTTTGCACAATGTTCTAAAAGACACTAGGCGGAGGCTTGACAGAGCCTGGCCTCCTAGCGCCTAGACGGCTAGGCTGGCGCCTAGACGGATTCCTAGGCGGGGGCCTAGGCGGATATATTTTTTTTAGTTTTTTTTAATATTTTACATCAATTGTATATATATCATATATGCATAAAATATATAAATCATAAAATTAATACATTTTTAAGTAGTTAATAAATTCATAAATTCCCATCTTTTTCTTTTTTGCTCCATCAAGTGTCGCTTACATCGTTCCTTATCTTCTTTAGACGCCTTTGGACAAGGAGCGGTGTTTCCTCTTATGTTGGCAATATGAAGTTTAATTCTATAAACTCCCCCACTATATTCTTTTCCACACAACTTACACCTCCACTTATGTTGGTTCATTGGGTTGGAAAGCATCCCATATTCCCACCCAATATCATCACTGCTTCTCTTTAATTTGGAAGCATTTGAAGTCGACTCTTGATTTTCAATGGGATTAGAACTCATTTTTCCAACTTACAATAATTAATAACCTGCAAAATATTAAAATAAGTCCATTAACAAATCAAATAATCAATCAATAAAATAATTACTTTCAAAATGAGTAAATGACAAACATTCACAAATGACAAATGACAAATCATTCACTATATATTTATATTATTAACTTATTACTTGTCTATTTATACTATTACTAATAAGTTTGTAACTAATAAATACTAATTTTTTTTTTCCAGATTTATGGCAGCAGGCAGCATCAGGTCGCGACAGAACAAAAAAAATTACAGATTTTTATGACAGCAGCCAGCAGGTCGCGGCTCGACAAGGAATAACAAAAAAATTTGGGTCAGGTCACGGAGGAGACGTGAAACAGACCGGAGAAAAGAGAAAAATAATGATGATTGAAGATTGAAAGAAGAAGAAATAGAAGATATGAAGTAAAAGAAGAAATAGAACTAATCTTGAAGCTTGATTGAAGATTTTTAGGGCTTTTTTGTATTCTTGAATCGCGTCCCTCTGTTTGCTGTAAGATAGGGAAAAAACTGGGGGTAAAATCACAAATCGGATTGGTAGTCTAGAGGCAAAGCAGGAGCGATGCGGGGCGCCTAAGCGCTGGGCAATGATCCCAACCGTTTTTTAGAGCATTGTTTTTGCATAAAAATAATTATTTTTTCAATTACATTTGAATAGTAATTAAACTTTGAATACCAATAATAAAAAAAGTGGTCAGCTCACCAATTTTTATGATTATGTAATTTTTTTTTAAGGAGACGACCCTCTTTCTCCATTCTTAGAATTTAAATTCAAAACTTCTAATTAAGAATAAAGAAATTCATCAATTATGTCATATTTCTTGCCTGTGGCTATAATAATAATATTATATTCAGTGTAATTTCAGAAATATCTAAAAAAAAAAAATTACATATACTAAATCTTATCCTTACCTTAAAGTGATATATTTCAATCTATCCTCAAATCTCATCTTTCTATTGCTCTTTAGAATTGTTGGAGGATGAATGCTAATACTACATGGAATACTAAAGTTAGGTGGATAGGGTCCACTCTAGTTCCAAAGAAGGACTTGTTAATCAGTTTTTAGTTTACACTTTACGGTTATTTTGGATCTTTACTTTCTAAAGTTAAAATAAAAAGTGAATGGTGTCCCCCATATTTAAAACTGTTCCGTTTCCTAGATTCTTCTTACATTACCCCTTCAATTAATACCAAACTCCCTTTTCTATTCACCCCTTTTCCCATCTTAGTTTTATGTGGGCCCACAGAACAATTCCCAAGTGACTAGCTTTGAATGTTTTTGATAGGCTATTCAGAGTCATATAACCTTTCATCTTTTTTTTTTTTTTTAAATATTAAGCAAAACTCATATTATCACTTGAACATCTCAAGTAGATATATCCAAAGCTCAGGTCGGCCGGGTCAAATGATTTTTTTCTGATTGTCCAATTCTGACTCTATTTTATTTTTAATTTTCAGACTCTGGCCCTGGCCCTACGGGCTCGGGCGGCTCTAACATGTTCTTTGGAATAATTCTTTATACCATTTTAAGTTAAAATTTTCTCTAGAAAATAATAACATATTGGGTAAAATTGTAATGTTAACTTTTTCCCTGATATATAGGACTTTGTACTGAACGAAAACTAAAATCTTAAAACCAACGTAATTATATTTGGATTTTGTTAAATCTTGGACTTTGATTCCCACTAAAAAATTATTGTTTGGCTGCAATTTTAAAACTATAATCATAAATCGATACACTATCAGAAATGAAAATAACGTTTTTACTATCTTAGAAATCTAAACAACATATACACAAATTAAATACTCAGACTTAGTAGTGAATTTGTTTTATATATTAACATAAACGACTAAAGATATAAACATATTATTAATAATCAACTACAATTTTATCTTATTTTATGTGGAGCTCAATGTTGATTAGAGCAATACATATATTATAAAAACATGCATTATATCACTTAATGATAAATATATATAACTACAAAATAAATATTAATAAAGGAAAAATAATATAAATTATATTAAAAAGACACTCGAGTCGGGGTCGGGTCGGTGATCGGGTCGGGCCAGACGGGTAAAAAATTTGACTCTGGCCCGACCCTACATATGAACGGGTTTCCGTTTTTTCGGGTCAGGTGGCACACAGGTCAGATATAAGCTGATTCTGGCCCTGGTTTTGTCGGGTCGGGCCGGACCGGGCGGGTCCCCAATTCGATGGACAGGTCTAATATCAAGTAATACTTGTTCCATCTAGACATTTCATGTGGGTTTCAGTTGTGACATTAAGACACTTTTAGTACAATCAGCCAAATATATAAAATTTGTGTAACACACTCGCCGATTACGTGACAAAATGATAAATTAAATTAGGACATGTGGCGTTTGATCAAATAATAATATAAAAAATAAAATTTTAAAAAATGATATTTCAAAAAAAAAAAACATGATCATGGTGTTCTTCACCATCTTCATATGTGTTCTTGTTTCAACCACGATTTTAATCCAAAATTTTAAGAGAAACTCCTCCAAATTTGTTATAATTTCAGCTAAAGATTCCCCGCGAACACCCGAAGACAATCCCAACATTAATTTCTTAAATTTTTCATCAAATCAAGTAACTCATTTTAAACCTTCAAACTTTCTAAAGAACTCATTAATGATGTTTAGAGCCAATTAATTCGAAATAATTCAAAGAGACAAAATGAAGTTGCTAGATTTGAAATTCAGGTCGAAAAAAATGAAAAAAAGAATGAAATCAGATAGAAAATAATGGAATTTCGTTAGAAAATTATTTGAAAAAAAAAGAATGCAGAAGAAGAAGAAATAAAAAGAAAAAGAAAAATATGTTGTTGGGCTTTTCACGTGCCTTATTTCTTTGAAAATCACGCAAATTGTCAAGTCATCAAAAAATGTCTAAATGACACAACGGAGCCCCAGCTAAAGTGTCTACAATGAAACAAACATTACTTGAGATGTTCAAATGACAAATCTGAACAATTACATGTGGCTGACATGAATTTGGTCTTAATATTATTATTTTCTCCAATTTATATTATTTGATAGTTTGATGTATCCTATAAAAAATTACTTACTCCAATGAATTATGAAGGATTTTAACAAGTACTCGTATCAAATTTTCATCTTTTTAAAGTTGATAAGTACAAAAAAAAGATGTACGAATTTGAGGTGTATATTTAGTGTGAAAATAATATGTCATAATATTATGTACGTATTACTCCCTCTGTTTCAAATTATCTACTCCCTCTGTTTCATAATAATAGTGTTTTTAACTTATACACACTCCTTATGAAATTGCTTATTGTTAAAAAATTATGAGTGTTTTTACTAACTTATCCATATTTAATGTCTAAAAGGAAAAACTATTTAATGATCCTTAATTATGTAAATAAGGGTAATTTTGGAAGAATAAGGTCAATCTTTTCTTGAAATTCTAAAGCATTAGTTATTTTGAAACAAAATAAAAAAAATCTAAAATACCACTTATTATGAAACAGATGGAGTGTCATTTTTTTTTGTTTTACACGGCCTTTAAAAAATATTAATTATGAGACAATTTTTATTAATTTGCCCTCTTTATGTCTAATCTATGTTTACTCTATTTGTGAGTCATCTTCATTAATGACAAAATCCTACTAAGAAAATGAGAAAAAAATAATTAAGTTTATCTTGCACTTTTAAAAAATAATAAATAATTTAAGTAATTATATTTAATAACCGCGATAAATAATTTGAGACGGAGGAAATAAATATTTTTTTTGCGTGAAATAGTTAAAATAAAGGAATATGTTAAAATCTTGAAATATCTTTTATTGGTTTAATGATATAAAAATAAATCTAAGGCAGATGAAAACAAACTTTAAACAGTAAAGTTTTAAATTTGGAGGGGGTAATTGCTAGATACTTTTTTTGGGAGAAATATAAGAAAATATTAATCATTTTAATTATAATTAAGACCCTTATTTTTAGTTAGTTTAATTAACCGATACCATTCATTTTAAAATGAGATACGTGTCATCCATTCCAATAAAAAATTGGAGAAATGGAGATAAAAGAAAATGGAGAGGAGCTCAATCCAATACATAAAACTTCTATTTAGAAGTCTATTTTCCATTATGTAAATGAAGTTTATTTAATACTAGTACCAAAAGTTGAGAGCCCAAAAATTTGCACGATTCTCCCTATTATAGGGTGGTCTTTAATTTTTGCCCCTCAAATTGATTGTTTTTAATTTTTGTCATTCGCTTTAAAAAATAACCGAAAATGCCTTTGAAATTGTGGTTCGAATCCAAGCAGAGCCAAAAGAAAAAAATTCGCAAAGCAAGATTTCATTAGATATTATGTTGATTCGACCAAAGTTGTATAGTAGCTATGTTTTAAGAGACAAATTTTTTATGTAACTGATAAAATATATAAAAATATATTCTTTTGATATCATTAGTGATCTTGTATATCTTTAGTTATTGTAGTAATATTTTGTATTAGTTAGGTGTATATTTGATTTCTGTAATTATAGCCTAAGATGACTATTGTATATCATATATATAAGCTAATTACATTAATGAAATCAGCAAGTAATTATTCTCTTTCATGATATCAACAGTCTATGACAAATTTTTTCCTTCTCCATACCACTCTTCCGCCGCCCAATTTTTTTTTACTTCCTCAATCATGTCTAACACAAAGAATACCTTCCATCCTGCTCTTGCAGTCTCCAACATCAAGAATAATATCCCTATCGTCCTTGAAATGGAGAACGCCCAATATGCGACGTGGGCGGAACTTTTAAAATTTCATGCAAGGTCTCATAGAGTCATCTATCACATCGTCAAACCGGATAAAGACAAGAAGAATGTGCCTTCAACCAATGATGAAATGGAGTTATGAGCAACTCTTGATGCTACGATCTTCCAATGGATTTATTCCACCATCTCTACAGACCTCTTGCATACAATTATCTAACCCCACGCCACGACAATGGATGCTTAGAATATGTTGCGTGATATATTCCAAGATAACAAAAATTCTCGTGTCGTAACCCTTGAGCAAGAATTCTCTCACACAACTATGGAGGATTTTTTAATGTCTCCGCATATTATCAAAGTCTCAAGGAATTATCAGATCAACTCAAGAACGTCGGAGTGCCAGTCACAAATAACAGTCTCGTTCTTCAAATGGTTGCGGGCCTCACCAAAGCGTATAATGGGGTTGGAACTCTTCTTCGCCAAAGAAATCATATCTCACATTTCTACCAAGCACGTTCCATGCTCACCCTAGAAGAAGTGGGGTTGGCTAAAAAGGTCGCAACCAGAGCATATTCCGCCATGATGGTGGCCACGTCCTGAGACACCGATGAATCTCAAACATTCTCTGAAAATTATAGTAAAAATCATAACAACGATGATGCAAAAAGGGTCAAAACCGCAATAACAGTGGCAAAAACCACGGCGGTGGCAGCAATTGCGTGCGTGGTGGTGCCAACACGGGTTCGGGCCACAAAACCCCTGGAAGCAGCCTTGGGCTGGTGGGTAGTGGTCGTGGGGCTTGCCTTGGGCCAGTGGGCAATGGTCGTGGGGCTTGCCTTGGGCTAAATCCTCCATATATGAATTGGTACATAAACACTGGTGCTACTTCTCATATGACATCCGCGCAAGATAATTTCTCATCTTATTTCAATTTAAGCAAAAATTCATGGCATAATTGTTAGTAATGGTCATTCAATTCTAATTCGTGGTTATGGTCACACAAATTCATCTCCCCAAAACCCGCCTTTAGCTTTGAAAATATACTTCATGTACCTCAATTAATTAAAAATTTGGTGCCTGTTTGAAAATTTATAACTGATAACTCGATTTATGTTGAATTTGATCCATTTAGATTTTCTCTAAAAGATTTCTGGATGGGGATACATCTAATGAGATGTGATAGCTGGGGCGATCTCTATCCTATCACCACCACCATCACCACAAAACAAGTCACACCACATAGATCATTGAACGGACTGTCATGTCAGCCTGTAAGTCATCTCCTACACCGATTTACACTAAACCGAAGCTGAGTGCTACTTCTATCACACCATATAGGATCTCTCCCACTATCATAGTCTTGCGGGAGCTCTTCAATATCTTACATTTACGAGATCTGATATTACTTATGCAGCGCATCAGATGTGTTTATTCATGCATGATCCTAGGGAAGAACACATACACACTCTCAAAGCATTGTGCGCCACATTCAGGGCACTCTTGATCATGGCTTACATCTATATCCATCATATGTATCTACTCTCATTTCGTATACAAATGCTTATTGGGATGGATGTTCAGATACCAGACATTCGATATCTGGTTATTATGTGTTTCATGGTGATAACTTGGTCTCTTGATCGGCTAAACGTCAGGCTACTTTGTCACACTCTAGCGCGGATGCCGAATATCGAGGGATCTCCAATGTGGTGTCTGAGTCATGTTGGTTGCGTAACATCCTCTTAGAGCTTCATTTTTCTATTCAGAAAGCTATATTGGTCTAATGCGATAATGTGAGTGTGATATATCTCTCGGGGAATCCTGTACAACATCAACACACTAAACATATCGAGATAAATATTCACTTTATTTGCGAAAAGGTTTCTCGTAGACAAGTATGTGTATTGCATGTCCCTTCACGCCATCATATAACTGACATCTTTATGATGCGCGATCTATGCATACGCTAAACGCAAGTGCACGTGTCATGACAAGTAATATAGTCTAGAAGACCGAGTTATCGTCCTCAGGGATTAATGTCCAATTATCAACCTCTATTCTATGGTATTTATTTGGTAACAGATAATTTGATGAATTGTTTATAACTATGATTATAGATGCTAACTAAATTACTTTATTTTACTTCAGATATGGTGGAAATAGGGCTTCCAAATCTCCTCAACTATCCGCTCGTCTTACTTGTTAATGCAAATAATTATGGTTCTTCTTCTATTTTGAGATAGCAGGTTAGCTAAGCCGTTTTATACTCCTGTTAAGGTAATATAAACACTCAACCCCAATATAGAACCCTTCTATCTTTCGATGACAAGATTGACTATAAAGGAGGATTAAGAGCAATAACCTATTAAGCTACACAAGTATCGGGGTACTTTCGTCCACGATTTAACCTATGTTTATTCAACTATATCATATTCACAATCTCCCCTTTCGGATTTCGATTAGAAATCATATAAATTATGATAATTAGTGATCAATTAATTACCAAGCAATCAAAACAAATATTGAATAAATCTCAACAATAATAAGAAGAAACCAAAACATGCATTAATTCGTAAGAACGAGTTTCAAGCGATTCGACATGGAAAGCCCTATATTAAGTTAGTTCCTAGCCATAGACATGACAAGAACTAAACTAATATCCAACATAAACTAAAAAGAAATAAAATAAAGAACAAGAAATTACTTAAAAGAAAGTCTCTAATCTTGATCTCCAAGTTGTGATGAATTCTCCAAAGTGGGATCCTCTCAATATGACCTAAAAAGGTCCTTTTTATAGCCTCAAAAACGTCCAACAACTTTTCCTTCGCCTCGCCCATTCCATTCGGATTTGGATTTCCGGCCATTTACATGGGCCTCGCAGAATCAGCGCTACGCTAAACTTCGCGACTCTGTTCTTTGGGCGCCGCCCTGTTTCTCGTCCGGGTTGCCAATTTTTTATCTTTTTGAGCTCTGGAACCTCGGTTGCTGCCCTCTTTTCGCTCCTTTTCGCCAATGTGCCACTTTAAACCATTATGACTCAAAAGAAAGAAAATATATCCTAAGACGACACATATTTGTACAAAAATGGGCAAAAGACTAACTAAAAATGACTCAAAAGATGTATATAAAATACACCGATCACTTTACTAAGGTTCTTTCCTTGATTATGTTTGAAGGTTTTCGGGACTGTCTCAGCGTACGACAACCGCCCGCTACGACTGCGGGGGTGTGACAGAATATATAAAAATTTATTCAAAGAGAATAATCCCTTGCTGATTAAATTAATGTAATTAGCTTATATACATTATATACAATAGTCATCCTACGCTATAATTGCGAAAATTAAATATACACCTAACTAGTACAAAATATTACTATAATAATTAAAGAAATACAATATCACTAATGATATCAAAAAAATATATTTTTATATATTCTATCAGTAACTACACCTGAAGACAAAAATAATGTCGCAAGGCAACATTTCATTAGAAATTATGCATACTCGATCAAAGTTACATAGAAACTATCCCCCTTAAGGTAAATCTTAATGCAACTTTGGTCGAATAGACATAATTTCTATGAAAATCTTGCCATTCAATTTTTTTTTTTTTTTTTTACTCTGCTCGAATTCAAACCCACAATTTTTAATTTCGTAGACCAGTGAATAAAGGATACTTTAGCCCACAAATTATCATTAAATGTAAATTAGGGGCAAAAATTAAAGACCAGCTCAAAGGAAAGGCAATTCGCACAAAAAAAGATTAATTTCTTATTTTGTTTCAATATATGTGATGCATTTTAAATTTTAAGAGTTAAACTTTTTCAGTTTTGATCATAAATTCAGATATGAAATTCTTAATTTTCTTAAAATAAAATATTACATATTTGAAAACTACATAAAAAGTTTTACCAGTTACAATAATTGATAGTAATTCAAATTATCTATGAGATAGATAAAATAATTATGGTAAAAAAATTATTTGACTTTCAAAATTTGAAAGATGCCATCTAAATTGAGAGGGGATTAATTGTTTTGTACTGTTATTTTTTCCACACTTGTGTAACTTGCTAGTATTAAACTATGGGGTGAGATTTTAGGTGTGTTGCAAAAATAAATAATCTTTCACTTACTTTTAATGTTTGGTAAAATAATATTGCTCTACGAATATTTATATAATTAAAGCAAATACTTTGGTGTGGTAAGATAATTGGTATTTTGCATTTAGTAATAATTATCATTTTATTAAAAATAGATAATTATCATTTTAAAAAATTAAGATATAACTGAGTATATTTTTCCTATTTTGCCTTTAGTAATAATTATTTTTGAAAGTAATAAACATTAATTAATTGGCATAGAAAACCTAAGTGAAGAGATATTAAAGAGAAAATAACATTCGAAATGATTAAAGATAATAAATAAGATTATGATTGGATGTGTAAACTAAAATTATGACAAATAAAATAGACCGGAAATGTGGTGTAATTGATGAATTTTTTTAACCCTTAATATACGGTTCAGGTTCTAGTGCTGAGAATAGTTGGAAAGGTCTCCTCCTTTAATAAACCCTACACGACAAATACAGATTAATTGCCCAACAAATACCAAATTCTGATAATTAAACCAAAAAACACTCATTAAATGAAACTTAAAACAACATCACACGTGCACAAACTCAATCACCCAAAACAAACTACAGAAAACGTAATTATTAAGAGAGAGGCAATTGGAAATGGAAAAGAAATAATTAGGTGATTGAGATAGAAAGTATTTTAGGCCACAATTGTTAATCTGAACATGCATTCTGTGCCAGATATTTTGAGCCCTACTTAATTGCATAGTAGTTTGATTAAATATTTTTTTGCTGAATTTGAGAAGAATAGCCAACCAAAAAAGGGGTGGTAGGGTTTTAGATGGGGATAAAGCCAAAAAGAAGACTATATGATAATATAAACTTATATTATAAATGATCACTAAGCTAATAATGATATTATTAGTAGTGTTTAATAACTAATTTCGGCCTTATATTAAGTGGGCCATAATTTCTTTTTGGAGAAGGTGCTATTAGTTGTAGGTGCTATTAGTTGTCCTTGTAGGTGCTATTAGTTTCGGGTTGATCCTTGTAGGTGCTATTAGTTGTCCGTTCTCAAACCGTGATAATAGTGTTGAGAAATCGGTAATATTACCTTCAGAATTAGCCTAACGCAAGTCGTGAACATGAATATATATATAATAAAAGATAAAGATGAGAAAGAAAATCAACGCCACACGAGAAGATATGACAGGAGAGAGTTTAAGTGGGCCAACCAAATAATTTCAATAGGAATGAAAGGGGTGGGGGTGGTGGGGGTAGATGGTGTTGTTTTGGGCCACAAATGGGCCTACATGAACATGTACTGAAACTAATTGTCCTTTTATTCAGGGCCGGAGATGCCCGTTTATATGATTTAATTACATCCACCAATAAATCCCAGCCTGTGTGCAGCTCATTAGGTAAATAACCATTTAATGCAAGTAACATCATATTTTCATTTTTACTTCTCTTTTTTTCTTCCATATTTTACAGTTGCAGTTATTACAAAACTCGATTGAACTGAAAAATACTTATATGCACCCAAAATTTACACTAAATCATATAAATTTACTATATTTAAGTAATTTATTTGGTGAAAATGCATGTTAATTAACTATGATTAAATGCTAAAAGTCTCTATATACAATATACACACATGAATACAATTATTGACTTGGTGAAAATACGGGGTGCGGGTAATTTTTTATTCGAACTTATGCATGGTACAATTCTTTTATTTCACACCAGGTGTTTGGTGTACATTTTTGTAATCCGGATTAATTCAAAGTCTGCACGCAGAGTCCGGCTCCTCCCAATGCTTGGGAGCTTACGGTTTCGTAATATTCATTAAAGAGGAAAATGATTCCTATAAAGATATTTTTCATTTTGGGGCTCGAACCTGAAGCTTTTGATTAAGGGTGGAGAAATTTATTCATCCAACCATAATCCTTAATTGTTACGCATGTGTACAATTTGTATACATGTAGTTGACATGTGTATACAAGTTCTTTTTTTGGTAATATGTGTGTACAAATTCAAGATCACTAATAGTATTGAAAGTCGGTGTGGCTATTTACGAGTTAGTTATATGATATTCACGATTATTAGGTATTTTGCGATCATTTGTATTTATGAAATTTTAGATTCGTAGCTAACTAAGAATATTTAAATTATTTTGTTATCATCTGGTGGCCAAGATATATGCAAGATGTTGGAATAATTTCCCTTAAGAATAGATATATGTAAGATGTTGGAATAATTTCCCTTAAGAATGGATCTTGGGCCTAACTCAACCCCAAAAGCTAGCTTGTAGGGTGATGATTGTCCAAGTTCATATAAGGAGTCCATGTTCTCATTCCATTACCGATGTGGGACTCTTAACACTCTCCCGCACGCCCAGACTCCGTTAACTGGAGCGTGAATAATATAATTTGGGGTCCAACATCAGTAAACAAAGAATTGGAATGAGTCTGGCTCTGATACCATGTAAGATGTTGACATAATTTCCCTTAAGAATGGATCTTAGGCCTAACTCAACCCCAAAAGCTAGCTTGTAGGGTGAGGATTGTCCAAGTCCATATAAGGAGTCCATGTTTTCATTCCATTACCGATGTGTGACTCTTAACAATATATATATAAAGATGACTATAAATTTAATTTGTCGTGACAAAAGAATAAATAATATACAGTATATACTATGAATATATGGTTTTCGGATAATTTAAGAAATATAGGCTAATACGGACAAATATTTTCTTCAAAGTCATACAGTGTTATTTTCCCAAAATTTTTAAGCTTAAGTAGCGTTACTACAAAATAAGGGAGTAATATCGTTCCCTGCGTAGATTGTAGCATTGGTTGCTATCAAATTACTATAACAAACCGAAATTTCCCTTTGGAAAACTAATTTATAGTTACAAAAAAAGTAATTGCGGCGAAAGCGTTTAACCATAGAATACGAAATGCTAGTATAATGCACTTCATAGTTGTATACAATGACGGGGCCATCTATGTTCAAAGGGAGACAAATTGATATTTTTTCGTCCTAAAATTACACAAGCAAATAAATTAATGCATATATATATATATATATATATTTATAAGATGATATTAATCTCTCTTAAAGAATATTTTTCATTAATAACAATATATTTAGTATACAATATACACCCCTTATACAATAGGAATCCTAGTCCTAATTACAAGAGGAATCTTAGAGTTTTCTTAGAACTTAAACGCAACTCAACTAGAAACTCGAATTCCAGTTTGAACTATAAGGAGTGGAAGCAACTACTAAGAAAGTAATCTCTTAAGTAACAGTAACGAAACGAGACTAGAAACTTAGAACAGCGTAACAATTAGCCTTAGAATAGGAGAAAGGATTTAGCTTGAAGCTTCTTTCCTTAGTAGTCAAGCAGCTTCGCTCCTCTCCTTTAGTTCTTCATTTGTTTGTGTTCCTACATAGGGATAATTGCTTTATTGAGAAACTTTTATTTCATAATGAGATCAGAGAAAGAAGGTGACACTACTTCAATGTGGAATGTCAAGTGTGAAGCTTTACCAAGACTGCTTTCGTGTTCAGTTGTCTACAGTACTTGATCAGTCAAGATTGATTCCTCCTTGTGTCATTATAAATGTGAGAAGTGCATTCGAGAAGGAAAGATTGCATCATTTTGACCAGACAAAGAAACCTCGAATTTCTCAATAAGAAGTTGTGGACTAGCCCCATTGATAAGTCGGTTGTCAGCCGCCTTTCTTTCCCATGCCCGAGATGGCCTTATGGGTAGCAGCCTCCCACAAAGATGGCCTTGTGGTCAATCCACGCGCCTCGCTGGTCCTCCAAATCCCCTTGAGTATTCAAGAAAAATGGTTTGATCAGTCAATGGATCAAGCACGGTGTTGATTTCTCTTTTCAAATCAAGGTCTTCTTCGAAAGAACCAGAGTTAGCCGAGTAGCTCGAGCAGGTTGCGTCAGGAAAGGTAGAGTCAGAAGAAGAGCTAAAAGCTTGAGTTGAATCAGCTGAGAGTTCAAGCCCCTTTTCTTTATAATAAGCTTCCACTTTTTCTTTTGTCCAATTTTCTCATTCAAGCTCTCATCATAAAGTTGCAACAAGAATTCTTCATGCGAGACTCGGGAAAGGAGTAAGCAACTTAAGACTGGAAGAGGTTGAGACCAGATAAGAGGCAAGAAGAGCATTTGAAATAGGAGCAGAGTCTGTCACGTGCAGCCTACTCTCTTCGCTCCCCTCCTCTTATCCTCCTTTCTTTCATAAGGCAATGCCTTTAGACTAGCCCTCTTCAAGAGATTTTATAGCACTGAAGTCGTTCAAAGAGTCCTTCTTTCTATTTTGTGCGTGTCAACTATTGATTCTATGCCATCAAAGCATGCTAACAGCAGAAATGCAAGTACATACAACTGCGGTAATGCCGCATCGTTGATAAAGAACCTTGTCATCCCCAGCTTTGTCCCCTGCTTAAAGTTCATTGGCATATTTTCCTTCCCCTTATATTCCCAAAAGCTGATGAAATAGGCTTCCTTTATTGATTATGTTCTTGGTCTGATAGTCTTGTTAACGCTTTCTAATCAACTTTTTATCTTGTACAGATCTTCCTTGTCTTTTTTTCCTCGTCCAGTGACGGATTTGCTCCCTCTTTCAGTAAGTCTTCTTCTTTAGTAAGAAGAGTACTGCCTAAAGCAATGTGAGTTAAAGTGTCTATATGGGAACCGGCCGTAAACTCCTTTTCTGGTTTAGATCCCCTTCCTTATGAATCAGTTCCTAGGGTACAAGGAATGAGTGCTCCTAATGTCTTTTCTCTCTTTCGATCGTCATCGTCTCTTTGTCTATAGAGAGTTAGAAAATCCAATCCAGTTGTTTCCTTGCAGCCAGTGGATGAGAGTGCCCTTACATATAGTTCCAGGCCAGTTCCTGTTTAAGTTGGAGTTTCCTATGGAAAAGGCAAAATTTCCTATGCTTACTGCTGCTAGTGTAATTTATTCTAAGGCTCTTCGAGTTTATTCACTCTCTGGTAATCCCTTACGAGTCTCAAGACTCTTCGGTCACCGGAAAGTAGTTGTTTTCTATCCTTCTCGATAGGGCTGGCCCGCTATAGAGAGATATTGTCGGCTTATGGAGGTATAGGATATGAGTACCATAATTATATATCACTAAATATTTACACAATTTATGAGATATATTCTAATTATGGATAGAGATATATTTATACACATTTACAATATTAAATCTATTTTGATTTCTTTATTCATTTGCTTCTTTATATTTTGAATCTTTTTAATAGAATACTAACTTCACACACACACTATATATATATATATGCATAATGTTGTAGTCATCAGTTGTAGAATTATGTGTTCTTCAAGGGTTTTGATTGGATGAAGCTTTTTGAGTTTAACATTATAATTTTTCTTCTTGTTAGATTTTTTGGGGGTCACGTATAATTGAGAGGATAGGCTATAGTAAATTCGATATTCTTGGCTCTTCTTTGTTTAAACTTTTTTTTTTGTCTCTTTCTAAATTCAACACTAGGTCTCCTGTTGTTGCCTAATACTTTGACAAAACAACCAATATAGAAAAGTCTTAATTACTGTATCGTTTATGTGATAACAGTGATTTTGTTCAATTTGCTTGGTGATGAACAGAACTAAACGTGTCACCTAATATGTGAATTTCTTGTTCCAAAATGTGCAATCTCCCGCCCCAGGAGCCCACGTCCCGAACTGATAGAGTTGATGAAAGAGTTAAATCATAGTGACTTATTTGATTCGCAAAGTCTAGATCCGTGCCACATCGCGCACAAGGAGCCCCCTCATTTTTTTTGGAGGGGTAATTCCCACAATGCCGCTTGCGGGACTGATCGTTGGTCTGTTGTTCCAAATTTCACCCTTGGAACCAACTAAGTTGTCCATGCGAATAATATGTGAATTTCTCTATTAAAAGAAAAAAGAAAGTTTTGGTATTTTTTCCCTTTCATGTTCCAAATAAAACTTTTCGTTCCCCTTCAACAGTTCCTCATGTTGAAATGTTTGTGTTTTGGTATTTTTTTTTTCCGTTTCATGTTCGGTACTTGTATTGACGCGAATCGAACGTTGCATGGCCCATTAGTTTTGTTGGAAAAGTTGTTAAACAAGATAACTAATTTGTCGAAGAAGTCTAAAGTTAAGATGGATTTTTTCTTTTCTAAAAGTTAACTACCTAAAATATTTGACTTTCAATGTTATATAGATTCGCACCACTTTTTAAGCTGTTCTTATACTGTTTTTGTTTTTTCCTTCTATTTTAAAAAAACTATTAATATAGTACTGGTATAAAAAATATTTACATTATTAGATTTTTAATGATGTAATTACTATGAAAACTACTTTCAAGAGGAAAAGTACTTAGCTGGTACCAACGATTTATAAAAAAACATTGACAAAAGTATTTGCATAAATTCAAGGAACCAACGATTTTGTGAAACATTTTATGGCATACGTAAGAGCAATAGCTTTGTTGGGTTACTTGTGAGTTCACATTTGATGCCAAAATGTACTGTTCATAATAATATATTTACAAAACAAAGACCAAAATTAAGCTGATTTTCATCCAACAAAATATCAAGAAGCAAAATTTCAGGTCAATTTTATACGCTATAATACCAACTTCATTAGTCTAATCTCAAGTTGCGTCTAAGAAATGTCCTACAGCGTGTCTTCACACACGCATTCGATTTCTTTACTGAGATAAAGTCTATTTAACACACGCATTCGATGTCTTTTTAATTTATTTTTGATTACTTTTTAATAATTTTTTCTATTTTTCTTCTTAAAGTAACAATTGTTATTTATTACATAAATGATATCTCTCTATCTAAACATGTATATTATAGAAACAATTGTATCTATATCCATAATTAGAATATTTTCATATATTGTGTAAATATAATTATGGCAAGACTATGATTCCTCTTTTTTATAGGCTTAGGATTCCTATTGTATAATGGATGCATATTGTACTATATATATACTTTGATATTAATGAGAAGACTCCCTAAGAGTGATTAATATCATCTTACATGGTATCAAGAGCCTCACACAAAAACCCTAGAATTTTTTTCTAAGAGCTGCCGCCGAACCCCTCCCCCCCCCCTCGGGCTTCTCACCGCGGCACTCCTCCGCTCTCCTCCCTAAAATTCTTGGGTTTCTCTTCTTTCTTCTCTTCTCTAAATGGCTACTGAGGATTCTTCCAATACTTCTGATGCTTCAACCTCCACCAATCCCACCACAACGTCATCATCCCCTTTTCATCCCGTTCTAACTGTTACCAATATCAAGAACTATATTCTCATTCTTCTTGATCAAGAAAGCGATCGAGATTCTCCTTAGGTCAACTGTTTCGTAATCATGCATGTCTCTACAACGTGCTTGATCATATCGATGACACTATTCCGCGCCCTCCGGAGGTTGATGAGTCTACTTGGCGTCGTCTAGACGCCGGCGTCAAACAGTGGATTTATGGTAATATTTCTCAGGATCTTCTTCTTACTATCATGAAATCTGGCGCTACAACCCTTGAGTTATGAAACCGCTTGGAGGAAACTTTCAAGCTAACAAGCACACTCGTGCGGTGTATTTGGATGAACAGTTTAACAATACACGCCTTGAAAAGACTAAGTACTGCAGACAGTTGAAACTCCTGGCGGATCAACTCTCCAACGTTGATACGCCTGTCTCGGACACTAAAATGGTGCTGCAATTGATTGCAGGTCTTCCCAAAGGTGACTATGACACATTAGCCGCCATAGTTCAACAGGCAGATCCGCTTCCCAGTTTTAACAAAGCTCGCTCGCAGTTGTTGCTCGAAGAGACTCGCCGTGCTAAGCAGGATGAGCACAATCAGAAGGCGTTAGCTGTCGAAATACGCCCTCAAGATCCAACGTCGCCAGACAACTCTCAACCGCAGCAGGGACGCGATGGAAATAGTGGAAAATGAGGTCGTGGTCGCGTGGTAGGTCGCGATGCCAGACCAAGAAGAACAATGGCCAACAGACCGCCCAAATAGCCACGGTTCGCCGTTGTTCCAGCATCAAAGAACCCTACCGCTTCTCCCACCACGGTTTGGGCCCTACTCCACTTACCGGCAAGTTCGCACTCCACAACAAGCCCACTTCATGCACGGCCGCCAGAAATTCGCCCAAAGATAATACCCATCGAGATGGGTCGATCCTCTTCAACAGTCTCAATATGCAACAGCCTGACAACAACTGGTATATGGACTCCGGAGCCACATCTCACCTCACCCGATCTGCAGGTAATATTCCCAAACTGTTTGATTTAAAGCATCCTCAATTTGTGACAGTTGGTAGTGGCCACCACATTACAGTAAAAAGTTATGGTACATCCTACATATCACCTCCTAATTCATTTCCTCTTTAAAATATCCTATATGCCCCACATATGATTAAGAATCTAATCTCTATCCGCAAATTTACTCGTAATAACTTTGTCTCAGTTGATTTTGACCCTTCTGGTTTTACTGTGAAGGATTTTCATACGGGGATACCTCTTACGAGATGCAATATCACGGGGGATCTCTATCCATTCACTCCCACCTCCACTGCCAGATCTAGCTATCCCGTCTCTCTAGCGGTCATTTCTTCTTCAACATGGCATAATAGGCTTGGTCATCCAGGAGCTCCAGTTTTTAGTTTTCTTAGAGGCAATAATTTCATTGCTTGTAATGGAAAGCTTTTCCAAAACTGCGTTTCTTGTTCTTTAGGCAAACATACCCGTCTTCTATTTAAATCATCTACTAGCGTTACTTTTGCACATTTTGATAGTATACATGCCGATTTATAGACATCACATGTTGCTAGTTCTCTCGGTCATAAATACTATCTTATCTTACTAGATGATTTTTCTCACTTTGTTTGGTTGTATCATCTCAAATTTAAATCGGAAGTGTTTGCCAAATTTCTTGAGTTTCGTAAATTCATTCAAACAGAGTTTGAAAAAGGCATAAAAAAAATTCAGTGCGATAATGGTCGTGAATTCAATAACTCTATGTTTCACCAGTTTTGTATCAATAATGGCATGGTCTTTCGCTTTTACTGCCCCCACACCTCCTCACAAAACGGTAAAACTGAAAGAATCATCCGCACCATTAACAATATGATTCACACTTTTTTGATTCATGTCTTCCTACCCCCATCTTTCTGGGTCTATGCTGCTAAAATGTCAGAATACGTTCTAAGTATTCTCCCAACTAGAACCCTTCACAATATGACCTCTACCGAAATTCTCTATCATAGAGTCCCCTTTTATGATCATCTTCGAATATTCGGTTGTCTATGCTATCATAACTTTGCCTCTACCACCCCTCACAAACTAGCCCCCCGGTCTACTCCTTGTGTCTACCTAGGCTTCCCGCCGAACCATAGGGGCTATCTATGCTATGACTTGTCCACTCGTCAGATCCACATCTCTCGTCACGTCACATTCGACGAGACCACATTCCCGTTTTCGAATCTTAAAAAGTTCCAAAAACCAGATTAATCTTTTCTTGTCGAGCTTGCCATCTCTTCCATCATCCTAAGTCAATTAGAGCATAGCAGTTCTTCTTCAGTGTCAGCGCCGCGACGCCAAAACTCCTGCGAATAGGTCCCAAATTCACCGTCGACAACGCCGTGGCTTAGTGCTGAGGCGCCACGGCGCCAAAACATCAGAGAGGTCTGTCAGTCCTCCAGCGCCGCGACACTTTATCACGGCGTCACGGCGCCGCCGACGGTTCCCTCCAGCGCCGCGGTGCCTACTCCGGCGTCTGTCCCTCCTTCTCCGTATCCAACAAATTCTTCCGCCTTGGAACCTCCCACTATCCCCACTCACCAAATGGAAACTTGTGCAAAACATGTAATCTTCAAACCCAATGTCCAATTTAACTTGTCTGCCCAGACTATTTCACCAATTCCCAAGAACCTTATATTGGCCAAACAAGACCCTAATTGGAATGCGGCTATGACTGAGGAATTCAATGCTTTAACTAAACAACACACATGAGATCTAATACCTAGACCTGAGGGGTGAATATAATTCATTGTCTGTGGCTATTTCGTCACAAATTCAGAGACAGTGGAGATCTTGAGAGGTATAAGACAAGACTTGTGGCTAATGACACAAATCAGCAAGAGGGCATTGATTGTGGTGAGACCTTCAGCCCGGTTGTCAAACCGACTACCATCCGCACAGTTTTGAGCATTGCCATGGGCAAACACTGGCAAATCCATCAGCTTGATGTGAAGAATGCATTCTTACATGGAGATTTGAGAGAGACAGTCTACATGCATCAGCCGCCAGGGTTCACCCATCAAACAGTTCCTCACTATGTATGCCGTCTCCGTAAGTCACTATATGTTACACTTCGTGAGTTTAAGACAATGATTAAGAACGTCATTGAGGTTAAGACTCGATAATGAATATAAGATATAATTACACAAACTATGAGCAGGTCGATGAGAGTTTAAAAGGATAAGATATATAAATTTTCATTAATGAGTAGTAACATATTATAAGAATTACGACATGGAGAATACGAGACCTTATGAAATTCCCGAGAATTAAAGGAAACGAGAATCAAGATTGAAAGAATCGGAATTAAGATTTATTACTTGGGGGATTAATTTAGTTAAGTAAACAATTGGAGGGCTAAAGTATAATAAGAAGGGGGGCCTAAATGTAGTATTTTAAAATCTAAAAATTTGAGATAAGTGCCCTAATAATTTCGTTCTTCCACACTTTAACACAAATTAAAATTTTCTCCTCCTTCTCTCTTAAACCAACGATTTCTCCATTTTTTCAACCAAATTGAAGCTTTTTGATTCCTCCTCCAAGATTAAACCATTCCCCAAAATTTCTAAGCCAAAAATCTCACCAAAACAGTGGCAAAATGTGCCACTGCTGGCCGAACTGAACAACCCATGTTCTTCAAGTTTTTGGATGAAATTATTGAAAGAAAACGTGTAGGAGTAATGGGTTAACATAGTAGGATGGTTGCATGTTGAATTGGAGTTGAAGAAGTGAAGAATTGGACTTGAAAACACGACAAAACAATGGCAAAATCGGCTGGGCAGTACCGGAATTCCAAGGGCTGTTTTGGCTCGAAATTTAGGTAAAATTGTACTTTTCATTAAATAATTGGTAGATTAATTGATGTTGTGATTAAGGGATTAACCCATGTTAAAGAAGAATTGGAATCAAAGAGTTGCATGTTGTTGTAGTGGAGTTATGAACTTGTGATTAAGATGAAATTGGGAATATGAGAATGCATGTGACTATAGTGAGATTTATATGACGATTGGGACTATTTTGTATGAATTGGAATTAAATGTTGTCGTTGTTATTGTTATCACCAATTACATGTGTAAATTGGAGAAGAAATCTTGACATTTAAGATGTAATGAGTTATATTGAAGTATGGAAATATAGAAATTGGATTCTAAAGATTAAGAGACGAGTTTTGGAATCCATATATGTTGAGGTAGTTACCTATACGTGTATGTGTATTCATAGAGTAAAAGTATAGAAAAATGTTATTCCACATTCTTGACTTTGCAATTTTGTTAGAGGATTGGATTGTTTCCATGAACTATTTTAACATGACTAAGAATTGAATAAACGTGATAAATAAGTGTGATAGTCACTTGATTGTGAAAGTTATTGTCTTTCATGAATATAAAGAGAAGGGAGGTTGCATGATAGCGTATATGAAGTATATTGGGCTTAATTTAATTGTATTTTGGAATAATGTTGGATTATTGGTGTTGTTGGCTTCTTGGTGGATTGGGGATATGCATATAACAGAGGAAGAAATAAGAAGTCGTTATTCGAATAACTTACGTTAGAAGTCCTAAAATTAATGGTCATATTATTGTTATTACAGACTGTTTACATATGATTGTGGGACAGAATTTTATACGTTTAGTAGGCGTGTAATCCCCTTTATATTAACTGTTGATTGTGCCCTTAGTCGGGGCTTGGTTATTGTTGAAATTGGGCCTTTTTAAAGGTGGAAACGTACGTATAAACAAAGGAAGTGCCTTCCCCTGTTCCCGCCTACGTATATAGGATTTGCTGCCCAATTTTTCGTAGAAATATGAACGTTACTTAAGTCCCTAACCTCCCCTTAAAGGCATGTAGTTAATAGACATGCTATTGTCGTGATAGGTGGAAGTGCTATGTGAGCGTATTCCACTTAGCGGGTTGGTAGAAGAACGCTAAGGTATGTGAACTAACTTCCTTCTATTGGCATGATTATTCTTGAAGTATACTTGTCTTGGTTTTGAAAGTCATGAGACGTGATTTATTTTGAAAGAATATATGATTTGATTTTGAAAGTACGCGATTTAAGTTATATAAAGTATAAATGACTTGGTTTCAAAAGATGTAAGTGACTTGATTTAAAGAGTAGGAATTACTTGATTTTAAAGCATCGAGTTAAACTTAAAAAAAGTATATGTTACTTGATTTTGAAAGTAAAAGTGTCTTGATACCACGGGTGCTAGTATCATGGGGTTTATTACATGAAAGGATTCTTTTTAAAAAAAGAAGAATGGATGTACTTAGTACTTTTGGAGTCCAACTCCCTAATGTTACATCACATGATAGTGTCTTGGTTTTATTAAAAGGAAAGAGGTGATAGTGCCTCGGTTTGTGTAAAAAGAAGATGTGGTGGTGCCTTAGCTTTCTAAAATAAAAGTTTGTTATAATGACTTTACGGGAAGTCAGAAGATGGTTTAAAATGTCATATGATTGCATTGTTACACCGAGTCTCATGGTATGCTGGGACACGTTGCATGTACCTACCCGGGAATTATACGAAAATTCTGTGAGAATGTCCATGATTAAGACATATATAATATACGAAAATCATGTGAGAATGTCCATGATTAAGACTTATATATTATACGAAAATCATGTGAGAATGTCCATGATTATGACTTATATATATTATACGGGAATCATGTGAGAATGTCCATGATTATGACTTAGATATTATACGGAGATCATGTGAGAATGTCCATGATTATGACCTACATATACATATGGAAATCATGTGAGTATGTCCATGATTTTGACCTATATACACTTATGAAAATCATGTGAGAACGTCCATGATTATGGCATAACTCTTATGGCCTGGTATTGTCTTGAGTTTCTAAAAATAGAGTACATTCTATTTGTTCTAATGAGAGTCAAAGATTGTTTTAACTTGCATATGTTTACTCATATAGCTATTCGTGCACGTGTACTGTCTGTAAACTTGTATTCACGGTGCAGAATAGATTCTCATGAGATGTATATAGAGTATAGGATTACATGACTAGACATACATGGTTTTAAAAATAACTCTCTTTTGAAAAAGGTACAATTGACTTATTTTTATATGACACGGTAGGATCTGGTATTTGGTTTTCATATTTGCCTATGTCATTCTTTTGTACAGTTATGATCTGATTTACTGTACCTCTTGTTTACATACTTAGTACTGTTATGCGACTTCTTCTGGCCGCGTTCATTCCCGCAGTATATGTATTGATTTGGGGATCCTGCCCAGTTTCTGCTCTGCTATTTGGGAGAGCTCATTTGATTCAGAGCTCGTCATTTTGGTACAGAGGCCTATTACTTTGTCTTATGTATATTTACGGGCACGACGGGGTCCTGTCCCGTTATATGTCATCGTCGAATTCTTAGAGGTCTGTAGACAGTTGTGGGTTGTACGTATGTAGAGATGTGAATTTTTTTTTATATATATATGTGCGATTGTACTCTGATTTGTGGAGATTCCCATATATAGTGACAACCTTGTCGGCTTGCCTATTTTGATTGTTTTCGTATTTATGTGATGCTATTTGGTGGCAGCCTAGTCAGCAAGCCTGTTGTGACATGTTGGTTAGTTGTGTAAGGCAACCTTGTCGGCTCGCCTACTTTAGGCTTATGTTATATATGCAACGTTATGCTGTCGAATTTTCTATTATCCTAAAGTGTCAGTTGATTATGTAACAGGTTAGTGTAATGGCGTCTAATTAGGACTTCGAGTCGCGGCCCGTCGGGTCGGGTCGTGACAGAGTGGTATCAGAGCAGTTAGTCTTCGGAATGTCTACAGACCGTGTCTAGTAGAGTCTTGTGTATGGGTATGTTGTGCACAATACTTATACGCAGGAGGCCGCCGGACATTTAGGATTGGTTTCTACTATTTCATCTCGTAGATCGTGCAATAAAGTTGTGTTATTAGGATGATCCTTTTCTGATAGTTTAATATGTTTGTAGCTATGCCTCCGAGGAAGGCGCCAGTGGTCCAGAAGGGCAAATATACAGCGGGGGATACTAGTCGGGTACAAAGAGTTACCAGGTCCCGCACACGGTCTACGTATGAAAGTGTGCCCCCGACGATGAGTTCTGCCTCGTCACCACCTCCAGAGGCTCCCTTTCAAGGGAAACATCGCCGGTATCTGAGGCCCTGGTACCTGAGCCTCCAGGTCCTCAGTCGGGGGCACATGATGGATATTTGAGTGAGACAGTCCAGTTATTGGCTAGGATAGTAGCGAGACAGACTTACAGGAAGGAGTCGGCAGTTAACCCCAGGGCAGATAGTTTGAGGGTTAGAGACTTCCTGAGTTGCAGTCCGCCAAAATTTTACGGGTCAAGGCCCGAGGATGATCCGCAAGAGTTCATCCGCCAAATACAAAGGACGTTGAGGGTGATCAGGGCCTCAGAGACTGAGTCAGTTATATTGGCCTCATACTGAACTGGTTTGAGTCATGAGAGTTGTCTAGGGGCAAGGGTGCTCCTCCAGCGGTGTGGGACGAGTTCACGAATGCTTTTCTTGATCATTTCTTGCCTCTTGAGATGAGAAGAGCTAGGGTTGATAGGTTCTTGAATTTGAGACAGAATGGGAGGGCGGTTAGAGAGTATAGCCTGGAGTTTGACTCCTTGGCTCGGTACGCACCCACTATAGTAACGGACATGGCAGACAGAGTGTACCGCTACGTGATGGGGCTAGATCATTATCTTATTGATGGGTGCATGAGAGTAGCACTTCATCCGGGCATGGATATCGCTCGGATTCAGGCGTACGCCCAGGGAATAGAGGACAGCCGTAAGGGGAGTCAACCAGACAGAGGTCATGTTGGAGATCAGCCCAAGAGGGCCAGGTTGACAGTTTATTTTAGTGAGTATAGAGGCGGTCAGTCTCAACAACATGTTGGTTATTCGTCCCAGCCAGTACATAGTGTACCTCCACAGTCCACAGGCTGAAGGTTTGACCGCTCTAGGTATTCGGGGGCTGGTCAGAGCTCCAGGGTTTCAGGTTCACAGGTATACGGGGGTTCTAGCCAATTGGGGCCAGCTTGGCCCCAGTGCACTCAGTGTGGTAGGTCCCATGTCGGGATATGTCGTTCTAGTAGGGGTATTTGTTTTGCTTGAGGTCGTCAGGGCCATATGATGAAGGAATGTCCTAGTAGGAGGGATACATGTGGGATGACTCAGCCTACTAGATCAGTTGCTGGTTCTTCACCTTTTATAGCGATGCGGCCCGCAGGGCAGGATATTTATACGCCAGCAGGCCGTGGTAGAGACCATGGTGGGAGTTCCCAGTTTTAGCGGTCCTTCGAATCGCCTATATGATTACAGGTATATCCTTGATCTTTTTGGAGACATATATGTATTGATAAGATTGTTGTGTTTCTTAATGTTATGGATGTATGAGAGCGGTTAATAAGTAAAAATGGAACTATATGAACGAGTATCAAAGTAGATATATTTGTGGCTAATAATGAGTAGGATGAAGAATTACTACAAGGATGATGAAGGTGAAGAAAATGATAATTGTACCGGTAATCCTATTCTTCGTCGGGTTATATTGAGTAATATATTGTGGTCATGTGTGACATATTGATTTTGTTGGGTATAGTTAAAGGGGACTATGCCGATATCTGTTTAGATTGAACCTAGTATGAACATTCGGGACGAATGTTTCTAAGGGGGAAGGATGTTACACCTCGTGAGTTTAAGACAAGGATTAAAAACGTCATTGAGGTTAAGACTTGGGTAATGGATATAAGATAAAATTACACAAGCTACGAGCACGTCGATGAGAGTTTAAAAGGATAAGATATATAAATTTTCATTAAGGAGTAGTAACATATTATAAGAATTACGACATGGAGAATACGAGACCTTATGGAATTCCCGGGAATTAAAGAAAACGGGAATCAAGATTGAAAGAATAGGGATTAAGATTTATTACTTGGAGAATTAATTGAGTTAAGTAAACAATTGGAGGGCTAAAGTATAATAAGAAGGGGGACCTAAATGTAGTATTTTAAAATATGAAAATTTGAGATAAGTGCCCTAATAATTTCATTCTTCCACACTTTAACACAAATCAAAATTTTCTCCTTCTCTCTTAAACCAACGATTTCTCCATTTTTTTCAACCAAATTGAAGCTTTTTGATTCCTCCTCCAAGATTAAACAATTCCCAAAATTTCTAAGCCAAGAATCTCACCAAAACAGTGGCAAAATGTGCCACTGCTGGCCGAACTGAACAACCCATGTTCTTCAAGTTTTTGGATGAAATTCTTGGAAGAAAATGCGTAGGAGTAATGGGTTAACATAGTAGGATGGTTGCATGTTGAATTGAAGTTGAAGAAGTGAAGAATTGGGCTTGAAAACGCGACAAAACAGTGGCAAAATCGGCTGGGCAATACCGAATTTCCAAGGGTTGTTTTGGCTCAGAATTTAGGTAAAAATTGTCCTTTCCATTAAATAATTGGTAGATTAATTGATGTTGTGATTAAGAGATTAACCCATGTTAAAGAAGAATTGGAATCAAAGAGTTGCATGTTGTTGTAGTGGAGTTATGAACTTGTGATTAAGATAAAATTGGAAATATGAGAATGCATGTGACTATAGTGAGATTTATATGACGATTGGGACTATTTTGTATGAATTGAAATTAAATGTTGTCGTTGTTATTGTTATCACCAATTGCATGTGTAAATTGGAGAAGAAATCTTGACATTTAATATGTAATTAGTTATATTGAAGTATGGAAATATAGAAATTGGATTCTAAAGATTAAGAGATGAGTTTTGGAATTCATATATGTTAAGGTAGTTATCTATACGTGTATTGATAAAGTTAAAGTATAGAAAAGTGTTATCCACATTCTTGACTTCGCAATTTCGTTAGAGGATTGGATTGCTTCCATGAACTATTTTAACATGACTAAGAATTGAATAAACGTGATAAATAAGTGTGATAGTCACTTGATTGTGAAAGTTATTGTCTTTCATGAATATATAGAGAATGGAGGTTGTATGATAGCGTATATGAAGTATATTGAGCTTAATTTTTTGTATTTTGGAATAATGTTGGATTATTGATGTTGTTGGCTTGTTGGTGGATTGTGAATATGCATATAACAGAGGAAGAAATAAGAAGTCGTTATTCGAATAACTTACGTTAGAAGTCCTAAAATTAATGGTCATATTATTGTTATTATAATCTGTTTACATATGATTGTGGGGCAAAATTTTATACGTCTAGTAGGCGTGTAATCCCCTTTAGATTAATTGTTGATTGTGCCCATAGTCGGGGCTTGGTTATTGTTGAAATTGGGCCTTTTTAAAGGTGGAAAAGTACGTAGAAACAAAGGAAGTGTTGTCTAATTTTTCGTAGAAATAGGAATGTTACTTAAGTCCCTAACCTCCACTTAAAGGCATGTAGTTAATAGACATGCTATTGTCATGATAGGTGGAAGTGCTACGTGAGCGTATTCCACTTAGCAGGTTGGTAGAAGAACGCTAAGGTATGTGAACTAACTTCCTTCTATTGACATGATTATTCTTGAAGTATACTTGTCTTGGTTTTGAAAGTCACGAGACTTGATTTATTTTGAAAGAATATATGATTTGATTTTGAAAGTAAGCGATTTGAGTTATATTAAGTTTAAATGACTTGGTTTCAAAAGATGTAACTGATGCGCGAAAAGATGCACACACTTTAACGCAAGTGCACGTTATCGTGACAAGTAATATAGTCTTGATAAGACCGAATATCGTCCACAAGGATTAGGGTTCAATTACCAACTATCTATCTTTTGGTATCTATTTGGTAAATTGATATTTGGATTTGTTGTTTATAACTAAGAATTATAAAAGTCATTTAACTATAAGGGTTTACTTCAGTGGTGATGAGAATAGGGCTTCCACGTCTCTTCACTATCCGCTTATGTTACTTATTAATGCAATAACTTATGGTCTTCTTCTTTTGGAGAAAGCAGGTTTACGAAATCGGTTTATACTCCCGTTAGGGTTATATAAACACTCAACCCCAGTATTGCACCTTACATACCTTTCGGTGATAAGGATAACTCTATAGGAGGATTAAGAACAAAAACCTAGTTAACCGTCACGCACCATGCGCAAAATTATGGTTTTTAAGCCTCTCATTAACGCTACATAAATAATTGAGGTATTTTCATCCCCAATCCAAGAATGTCTACCCAACTTACAGCATATTCACAATCCCCTCCTTTCGGAGTCTGATTAGAAATCATATAGTGATAATTAGTTGTCAATTAACTACCAATCATTCAATTCAAATATTGGATAGATCTCAACAAGAAGAAGAATAAACATAAGCATGCATTAAATCATAACATAAGTTTCTAGAGATTCAACATGGAAAGCCCTATAGAGGAATTAGTTCCTAGTCATTGACATGACAAGAACTAATCACATGTTCTTCATAAAAACTGAAATAAAAACAAGAAATGGAAAAGAAATTACTAAACTATGGTCTCCAATCTCCAAGCAAGAAAGCCTTGTGTTGTGCAAGAAGGGGAACCCTTAAAAACTGCCTAGGGTTCTCCTTTTATAGGCTGAAAACCGCCTCAACTTTTCCCTGCAGTCCTGGCCCAAAATCCGTCTGAAAACCTTATTTTTACTGCGCGCGCGCTTCGCAGTGCGCCATGGCGCGGAACTTCGCAATCCGTCGGATGATTTGGCGCCGCGCCCGATTCTGCATGCGAGAAGCCGCGCTACAACTTCGTAGCCGGATGTTTAGGCGCCGCGCCCGCACTGCCTTGTTAAGCGCGCTGGCGCCGAGTCTTCGCAGCCTCTGCGGATAGTGGCGCGCGACCGCTTCGATTGCAGGAGGCCGCGTACTGGTCTGGTTTCAGCCTCGTTCGCCACTTTATCTGTTTTTAGCTCTGGAATCTCCTCTTTTGCCCTCTTTTAGCTCCTTTTCCGCCATTTGGCCATTTTAACCACTTTGACTCAAAAGAAAGGAAAACTATCCTAATACGACACTTATATGTGCAAAACGGGACAAAAGACTAACTAAAACTGACTCAAAAGGTGTATATAAAATACACCGATCAGTAACTGACTTGATTTAAATAGTATGAATTACTTGATTTTAAAGACTCGAGTTAAACTTAAAAAAAAGTATATGTTACTTGATTTTGAAAGTAGAAGTGCCTTGATACCACGGGTGCTAGTATCTTGAGGTTTATTACATGAAAGGATTCTATTTTTTTAAAAAAAGAATGGATGTACTTAGTACTTTTGGAGTCCAACTCCCTAATGTTACTTCACATGATAGTGTCTTGGTTTTATTAAAAGGAAAAAGGTGATAGTGCCTCGGTTTGTGTAAAAAGAAGATGTGGTGGTGCCTTAGCTTTCTAAAATAAAAGTTTATTATAATGACTTTATGAGAAGTCAGAAGATGGTTTAAAATGTCATATGATTGCATTGTTACACCGAGTCCCATGGTGGGCCGGGACACGTTGCATGTTGATCGGTGTATTTTATATACACCTTTTGAGTCATTTTTAGTTAGTATTTTACTCATTTCATTTATGTTTAGTATAGTATTAGGGTCGTTTTCCTTTCTTTTGTGTCATAGCCGTCAGAAATGGATAAATGACAAAAAGGAGATGAAAATGAGCTTAATTGAGATGGAATTGCACACTAAAAGGGGCCAATGAATGAAGTCTAAGAAGTCCCGGGAAGTATAGACAAGATCAGACGAAGCCCGGATGAAAACTGGACGACGAAGTGAAAATCCGCCAGAAAAACGCCTCAGGCGCCGCGGCGCCGGATTGCAGGGCCGCGGCGCCGACGCGGGATTTCTGAAGTTCTGGGCCGAATTTGACATGTTTTCAGGGTCCAAAAGGGATAACTTTTCATACCTACATATTCCTTAACCCTTTTCCATAACTTTTCCTAAACCCTTTACCTAAAAGGATTCCATAACATTTCCTACCTACATAATCCCTAATCCTTTTACCTAAAGGATTCTTGGCCTATCAATAGTATCTACATCATTAGAATCCTTTCATCCACCTATCCTACATCCCATTCTCCATCCATCACCCATTCCATTCCACCATCCACCATTTCATTTCATTCCATCTTGTAAATATTCCACAACACAATCCTTGGATGCTAGAAGGCTTGGAGACTCGTTCTTGAGTATTTTCTTTTCTTTCTTTTTGCTTTAATTATTTCAGTTCATGTATGGAGATTATATTAGTTCTTAGCGTGACTATGACTAGAAGCTAATTACTTTGTTAGGGATTTCCTTGTGATTCACTTGAAACTCTATTCATGAATTAATATATTAGTTTGGTTTCTTCTTCACTCATTTAAGATTTATTCAATAGTTGTTTTGATTGCTTGGTAATTAATTGATCATTAATTATCATAACTTATATGATTTCTAATCGAAAGCCGAAAGGGGAGATTGTGAATATGCTATAGTTGAATAAACATATGTTTAAATCGTGGACGAAAGTACCCCGATACTTGTATAGCTTAATAGGTTATTGCTCTTAATCTTCCTTTGTAGTCAATCTTGTCACCGAAAGGTAGAAGGGTTCTCCATTGGGGTTGAGTGTTTATATTACCTTAACAGGAGTATAAAACGGTCTAGTTAACCTGTTATCTTAACGTAGAAAAAGAAGTCAGTCTAATTGTATTAAGGATTGAATAGAGTGGATAATTGATGATCTTGAAAGCCCTAATTCTCCATCATAACTGATTTAATTCAAAATATTTTTATAATTAGTTTATTTCCTGCATTATTAGTTTAGAATTCCAACTCAATTAACGTTAATCAAATAGAAACTAAAGCATAGATAATCGGTACTTGAAAACCAGTCCTTGAGGATGATATTCGGTCTTACCTAGACTATATTACTTGTCACGACACGTGCACTTGCGTTAGTGTGTGCATAAATCGCGCATCAAGTTTTTGGCGCCGTTGCCGGGGATTGACGTACTTTCAATATCGCTTTATCTATTCTTATTTCTAATTTGGTTGCTCCAAGAACAAGTCTCTAACTTGTTCTGCTAGCATCATTTTATCACCTTTTGTTGTTTTCTTATTTTGCAGGTTAAATTCGGGAAAAAAATGAAAAAAAAACAAAAAAAACAAATCAGGACACATGGACTACTACTTCTATCAGGGGCAGTGGAGTCATCAACAACAGCTTAACCCACAGGTTCCAGAGGAAGATCTAGATGAGTTGCAAGCAGACATACTCAGGCTCACCAAGTGTCAAGCTCAGTTTATGGATGAGACAAGAGTGTCCCTCAGCAATTTGGAGACACAAATATGGCAACTAATGGATATGATGAACAATACACTTCAAGAAAGTCTGCCTAGCGACACCGCTGTGGAAAGTGATAAGCAAATTGAGGAACCTGAACCACACTCAGCTGTTGAGGAATCTGGCGAGATAGTTGGTGTAGAGAGGGAAAAGACTACTGAGATCCAATTATTCACCTTTTTGGATTCTTTGGAAATTCTTTTTCCTGTACCTATTGCAAAAGAAATACCACCAGCTGTCACTGTTGATCCCCAAATAGAAAGTCCATACCTTCAAGGGCACCCCTTAGAGTTGAGAGATGTAGGGAATTTCACTAATCCCTACATTATAGAGAGCCTAAAAGACAAGTCTATCTTGTGTACTTGGGGGATAATCTTATGTCTGAAGCCCTTAGTTGAAAAAAGTGTTGTAGGAATAGTGAGACCTGCAACAATAACTATGCGGATTGCAAGCAGTTCACAGAAGGATCCAATGGGCACTCGTAAAGGTTAATTGCGTCCGGCTAGTAGGCGACTAGGCGTGTAATCCCCTTTATATTAACTGTTGATTGTGCCCTTAGTCGGGGCTTGGTTATTGTTGAAATTGAGCCTTTTTAAAGGTGGAAAAGTACGTATAAACAAAGGAAGTGCCTTCCCCTGTTACCGCCTACGGATATAGGATTTGCTGCCCAATTTTTCGTAGAAATAGGAACGTTACTTAAGTCCCTAACCTCCCCTTAAAGGCATGTAGTTAATAGACATGCTATTGTCGTGATAGGTGGAAGTGCTATGTGAGCATGTTCCACTTAGCGGGTTGGTAGAAGAACGCTAAGGTATGTGAACTAACGTCCTTCTATTGACATGATTATTCTTTTTTTTTTCCAGGTAAATGCAAATATTATAAAAGAACAAACAAAAAGAACAGGGAGCTACAATCAGTCATTGAGGGTTCTCAATCCTCAACGTAAGCATAAACACGAAATGAAAGAGTGGGGGGGATGGGGCGTTCACACAACGGTGACGTTACATGAGGGGATTAAATCATAAACTCAATCTTGGAAAGTTGAAATACTCTTTTCACTTCTCAAAATTGCTGCTAGGCTTTGTACTTGATACAATTCTTCCTTGAAGTAACTTCTGGCCATCCATCATTACCCGCACAAAGTGGTGTTTGCATGTACACCCTCGGCGTATTCATGATACCCATAGCACTTCTAATCGTATAGGGGCCACCATGAAAAGTGTTGGTTTCCGCAAATGAAGTCAAAAAACGTGTATCATTGGGAATTGGTGTCCCAAAAGTATTTTGTTGTATTAACACATTATCAATTAATGCATTAGAGTTCCTATGGCTCTCGGTTTTGGCAACACCGGTTGCCCCCCAAATCGAGTAATGAAGTTCATTAAAATGAGATGACTCTACATTCCCCATGCCAATTAAAAGTTTTGAGTTAATAGGCATCTTTTTTAGAGAAAACCCCTTAACTTCCGCAGCTTTTGCCTTACCAAGATCCGTTGTAATATGAGCAATTTCGATTGTAGCACCCATTGAATGAGGCGGGCTATTGTCAAAACCGGTTCCCACCGAAATCGAATTTCGAAGTCGCCTTAAATGAGATGGCTTGTCACTCCCAAGGACCATGGGATTAGGATCAGCTTCGGTTGGAGCACCTAATAAATGAGGCGTGCCATTGACATCCGCAACCATTGAATGCATCAAATTACTAGACCTCTTTTGGATAAAAAACCCTTGGATTCCGAAACCTTAGCATTTCCAAGGCCAATTGGAAAAGGAGTTATCTCGGACTCAACAACCAAAGACTGGTGGCCCATGGACTTCACCCAAGACCCATGCCCACCCACCTGACCCGCAATCAACCCGAGACCAACCTTGAGACCCGCTTTCACCTTGGCATCCAAAGTGCCCGCCGGAAAAACCTCTTTGTACTCAGAAACCAAGGATCGGCGACCCAAGGGTTCAAACCACAAATCATGAACACATTATTCTTGAAGTATACTTGTCTTGGTTTTGAAAGTCATGAGACTTGATTTATTTTGAAAGAATATATGATTTGATTTCGAAAGTACGCGATTTGAGTTATATAAAGTATAAATGACTTGGTTTCAAAAGATGTAAGTGACTTGATTTAAAGAGTAGGAATTACTTGATTTTAAAGCCTCGAGTTAAACTTAAAAAAAAGTATATATTACTTGATTTTGAAAGTAGAAGTGTCTTGATACCACGGGTGCTAGTTGATCGGTGTATTTTATATACACCTTTTGAGTCAGTTTTAGTTAGTCTTTTGTCCCGTTTTGCACATATAAGTGTCGTATTAGGATAGTTTTCCTTTCTTTTGAGTCAAAGTGGTTAAAATGGCCAAATGGCGGAAAAGGAGCTAAAGAGAGGCAAAGAGAGAGATGCCAGAGCGAAAGTGGCGAACGAGGTGAAATCTGCAGAGCCGCGGCCTCCTCTGATCAGCGCGCGGCGCGCCACTATTCGAGAGGCTGCAGAGACCCAGCGCGGCGCTCGCATGCCAGATGCAGGCCGCGACGCCTAAACATCCGAGCTACAGGAGTTGCAGGCCGCGCGCTCGCATACAGCGAATATCGGCGCGCGCCAAAACACCCGACGGATTGCAGAACTTCCGGCCGCGGCGCACCGCAGGCGCGCGCGACGCGAAAAATTAGGTTTTTGGACGAAATGCAGGCGGGCACGAAGGAAAAGAGGGAGGCGGTTTTCAGCCTATAAAAGGAGAATCCTAGGCAGTTTTTAAGAGTTCCCTTTCTGGCACAACACAAAGCTTTTTGCTTAGAGATTGGAGACCATAGTCTAGTAATTTCTTTTCTTTATTTCAGTTTTTGTATGATGAACATGGGATTAGTTCTTGTCATGTCAATGGCTAGGAACTAATTCCTCTATAGGGCTTTCCATGTTAAATCTCTAGAAACTTTTATTATGAGTTAATGCGTGCTTATGGTTATTTTTCTTATTGTGAGATCTATCCAATATTTGAGTTGAATTCTTGGTAATTAATTGACAACTAATTATCACTATATGATTTCTAATCGATTAGAAAGGGGATTGTGAATATCTTTGTAAGTTGGATAGACATTCTTGGATTGGGGATGAAAATACCTCAATTATTTATGTAGCGTTAATGAGAGGCTTAACAACCCTAATTTTGCGCATTGTGCGTGACGGTTAACTAGGTTCTTGTTCTTAATCCTCCTATAGAGTTATCCTTATCACCGAAAGGTAGGTAAGGTGCAATACTGGGGTTGAGTGTTTATATAACACTAACGGGAGTATAAAACGATTTAGTGAACCTGCTTTCTCCAAAAGAAAAAGACCATAAGTTATTGCATTAATAAGTAACATAAGCGGATAGTGAGGAGACGTGGAAGCCCTATTCTCATCACAACTGAAGTAAACCTTTATAGTTAAAATAGATTTTCTAATTCTTAGTTATAAACAACAAATCCAAAGATCAATTTACCAAATAGATACCAAAAAATAGATAGTTGATAATTGAACCCTAATCCTTGAGGGCGATATTCGGTCTTATCAAGACTATACTACTTGTCACGATAACGTGCACTTGCGTTTAAAGTGTGTGCATCTTACCGCGCACCACTAGTATCATGGGGTTTATTACATGAAATGATTCTTTTTAAAAACAAAAAAAAAATGGATGTACTTAGTACTTTTGGAGTCCAACTCCCTAATGTTACATCACATGATAGTGTCTTGGTTTTATTAAAAGGAAAGAGGTGATAGTGCCTCGGTTTATGTAAAAAGAAGATGTGGTGGTGCCTTAGCTTTCTAAAATAAAAGTTTGTTATAATGACTTTATGGGAAGTCAGAAAATGGTTTAAAATGTCATATGATTGCATTGTTACACCGAGTCCCATGGTAGGCCGGGACACGTTGCATGTACCTACCCTGGAATTATACGGAAATTATGTGAGAATGTCCATGATTAAGACTTATATAATATACGAAAATCATGTGAGAATGTCCATGATTAAGACTTATATAATATACGAAAATCATGTGAGAATGTCCATGATTAAGACTTATATATTATACGGAAATCATGTGAGAATGTCCATGATTATGACTTATATATATTATACGGGAATCATGTGAGAATGTCCATGATTATGACTTAGATATTATACGGAGATCATGTGAGAATGTCCATGATTATGACCTACATATACATATGGAAATCATGTGAGTATGTCCATGATTATGACCTATATACACTTATGAAAATCATGTGAGAACGTCCATGATTATGACATAACTCTTATGGCATGGTATTGTCTTGAGTTTCTACAAAGAGAGTACATTCTATTTGTTCGAATGAGAGTCAAAGATTGTTTTAATTTGCATATGTTTACTCATATAGCTATTCGTGCATGTGTACTGTCCGTGAACTTGTATTCACGATGCAGGATAAATTCCCATGAGATGTATATAGAGTATAGAATTACATGACTAGACATACATGGTTTTAAAAATAACTCTCTTTTGAAAAAGGTACAATTGACTTATTTTTATATGACACGGTAGGATCTGGTATTTTGGTTTTCATACTTGCTCCTGTCATTCTTTTGTCTGATTATGATCGATGATCAGATTTCTTGTTTACATACTTAGTACATGTTATCGACTTCTCTGGGCAGTGCGTTCATGCCCGCAGGTATTTGTATTCAGTTTGGGGATCCTCCGGTCTAGGTTCCTGCTCAGCTATTTGGGAGAGCTCCTTTGATTCAGAGCTCGTCATTTTGGTACAGAGCCCTATTATTTTGTCTTATGTATATTTACGGGCCCGACGGGGTCCTGTCCCGTTATATGTCATCGTCGAATTCTTAGAGGTCTGTAGACAGTTGTGGGTTGTACGTATGTAGAGATGTGAATCTTTTTTTTATATATATATGTGCGGTTGTACTCTGATTTAGGGAGATTCTCGTATATAGTGGCAACCTTGCCGTCTTGCCTATTTTGATTGTTTCCGTATTTATGTGATGTTATTTGGTGGCAGCCTAGTCGGCTAGCCTGTTGTGACATGTTGGTTAGTTGTGTAAGGCAGCCTTGTCGGCTCGCCTACTTTAGGCTTATGTTATAGATGCAGTGATATGCTGCCGAATTTTCTATTATCCTTAAGTGTCAGTTGATTATGTGACAGGTTAGTGTCATGTCGTCCAATTAGGGCGTCGGGTCGCGGCCCATCTGGTCGGGTCGTGACACTATATGGCCCCCCGTGTGTGGTATGACCACTTTTATCACACCCCGAACCCCGGGCCCGTGACTGGTGCCCTACCTGGGCACCCTTCTACCTTAACAACTAAGCAAACTGCGGAATTTAAATAACACTTTTAAAAAAAAAAAAAAAAACAGCGTGCGTGCGAGCCAAGATTTGCCATATAATATACATAATAAAAAGACACTACACTGTACATGAGTCCAATCCCACATATGAATACAGACCTCTAAGAGTTTTACTGAAATATGACGGGACAAGGCCCCGCCGTCCCCATAACCGTACAAAAGACTGTACTGAAGGAACTATACCAAAAAGATAAACTCCTGAACAGAGGGAGCTATCCAAAAACTCTGAGCAGGGTCCTACACCTGCAGATCACCAAACTGCGTACCTAAATCTGCGGCATGAACGCAGCCCCCCGAAGGAGGTCAGTACGAAGAATGTACCAAGTATGTGAAACAGTAAGTACTGTAATGAAATCATAACAGTCTAAACAAAACAGGAGACATGTATGATAGCCAACCTACGATACCTGATACATAAGCGGTCATATCAAGTCGTGGCGCGTGCCTCAAAGTCACTACTCAAATATAACTATGGGTCTCACGCCCGTAATATCAACCATGCGTGGAATCCTTTCTCACCGCGATCCATGATATAACAATATCCCTCGTGGTCGCATGCCCCGGAATCCCACATCGTATAAGCATGACCATGGGGTAATACAAACAAATCCGGGAATCTAACCCGCCTCCTGGTCACATGCCCCGGAATCCCACATCGTATAAGCATGTCGAGGTATCCTCGTGGTCGCGTGCCGGAATCCCACATCGTATAAGCATGACCGTGGGGTAATACAAACAAATCAGGGAATCTAACGCCTCGCAGTCACGTGCCGGAATCCCACATCGTATAAAGCATGTCCATGAGTATCCTCGTGGTCGCGTGCCGGAATCCCACATCGTATAAGCGTGACCGTGGGGTAATACAAACAAATCCGAATCTAACGCCTCCCGGTCACACGTGCCGGAATCCCGTCGTATAAGCATGTCCAGGAGTATCCTCGTGGTCGCGTGCCGGAATCCCACATCGTATAAGCATGACCATGGGGTAATACAAACAAATCCGGGAATCTAACCCGCCTCCTGGTCACATGCCCCGGAATCCCACATCGTATAAGCATGTCCAAGGAGTATCCCTCGTGGTCGCATGCCCCGGAATCCCACATCGTATAAGCATGACCACAGGGTAATACAAATAATGGAAGCATACCCGTGGAATCCCACTTCCGCTTCGGTGCGTCAAGTAAACTTACAATGAGCGGTAGACCCTCCAACCGAGAGTCGCGGCAACGTAATAAAACATAATACTTGCACTCAAAAGATATCACCAGCACACATAGGCAAGTTCATAAAATCTTTAGACTTTCATTTTATTAACTCAAGGCACTTATAGAATAATTCTCAACTAAACAAGCCAAAGTACTTATCAAGGCACACATAGAATAATTCTCAATTAAACACGCCAAAGTACTTATCAAGGCACACATAGAATAATTCTCAATTAAACAAGCCAAAGTACTACGTACATACATTCTTTTCAAAAGACTCTTTTTTATGTAAAACCCCAAGATACTAACACCCGTAGTATCAAGGTGTGTCTATTTTTCAAAGTAAGTTACTACACTTTTAGAAAACTCATTTCAAAGCTTGAAATCAAGTAACTTCAAATTTTCACAATCTAGGCAACTTATGCCTAATAATCAAAATAGACAACTTTCTTAACCTTCCATAAAGCCGTTATAACCAACTTCTCATTAAGCCGTTATAACCCTTTATGGTTTTAGACATATTCATTCCTTTTATAACCAAGAGACTTATACTTTTAAAACCAAGTATCACATACTTACAATTCAAGTTCTTAACTTTCAAAATACTTCAAGTCTCTTAATATTTAGAAAACAAGTTTCTTCTCTTAAATCATGTCATTTCTCCTCTTTTAAAACAATTAAGTAAATCACTCATTTGACTCCCCTAAAGTCATTATAACAACCCTTAGGTTTTGGAACTAAGGCACTAGCCAAAAGATTTGGAAACCCCTTCCTTTTCAAGACTCTATGTACTTTAAGTAAAATGCTTTCACTCTTAAGAATCCAAACTTCACTAAGGCAATGGATTATACAACTTACAATTTAAACATCAAAGTACAATCAAGGAAGTACATAGAACAAATTCTATTTTAGGCAATCCAAATATAACCAAGGAATGGATCATTTAAGGAGTAGGACATACTTTCTTTATCTTAAGGAATCATGCTAGAAGAGGAGATAGTTCACATACCTTTTCGGCTAAATCCACAAGCTAAGCCGAATACGCTGTGCGAATTGTCAACCTATAATGGTCACACATGACTATCAATTTCTAGTTTCTAACGTAGAATAATACTAAGTATACGGTCTCTTATTCTACGGAAAATCGGGCAAAGACTTCCTTTGTTTCTACATACTTTGCCACCTTTTTCAAGGCCGAATACAATAACCAAACATGCCCCATTTAAGGCTCAACATACCAACCAATCAAAGGGGATTACACGCCTTACAATACGTGTAAAATTCCGCCCCACAATTCATACCAAGTAGTTTAATACTCACTAGCCATTCTCGGCCAACAATGACTCAACACAAGTCCTTTCCAATTCTTTTTCAATTCCAAGTTCTAAGGTCTAACATGTTATATAGTCATAAACAACTTCAACAACTACAATTTCCTTATTTATACAACACGCGTGACTTAAACTAATAATCAACTTGAATTGTAATCTTAAGGCTAAACATGCTAGTTTTGGATTAGGGTTTGATAGCGATACACTTATCAAACCTCATACTAAATACCTCATGCTTGCTAATATCCATAACTACAATGATAAGTAAACTTTAATTGCTAAAACGACAAGATTTATACCTTTACAAGCCCTTAAAATTTCCAAGATTCAAAGTCGCTCCTTAGCAATTCTTAGCTCCTTTCCTTATGTTCCAATCCGCTCCAAGCACTCCTTAGAAGCCTATGAAGAACCCATCTTCAAGTTCCAACTTCAAAGTTGAAGAACTCCTTAAGTTTCCGCCTTGCGACTAATACGAAAACGTCGTTTTTCCGAAATCTTTCTATTGAGATATCCTTACAATACCCTTAGGGACATTGGGTTTAAGTCTTGTGAATAATGGAACAAAATTACAAATTTTTTGTGTGGAATCTAAGGCAAACCCGAGAGCTATCACATGAAGAACAAGGTGTTGTGATTTTTCTAAGTGTTGGAGACTTAGTCTTGCACTAGTAGTATGCTTATATAACACATTGGATGGCTTAGATTAAAACACTTGTGGGCTAGGATGAAGATCATTAATTAGATAGCCAAGTGGACAAGTTGACTTGGTCAACAATCTCAAGCTTTGAAGACTTATCTTCCTTGATGGTCAAAGACCATTTTACCCTTGCTAAAAACATCCAAGACCATATGTGGGGGTGCCACGTGTCGCCCTCTCATTCGTCCATAAAAATTCTGTAACCCTCGTGGGCCCCACAAAACGTAAAATTCCTCGGGTGGGCCCCACGTGACCAAATCCGTAAAAATAAATTTCCATAATGTTAATAAGTTCCATACTCTTCAAATAATGCATTTTGAGAATTCAATTCTCAACAACGAACATTTTTCCTTTCCGACGTTCGGAAGATTTTCCGTCGGAAAAACAATTCTTCCTTTCGTACTAATTCCAAGTCTTGATTCCTTACATACCTTCTCTTATACATGTCCTGGACTTACGGGGTGTAACAGCTTTGCCAGGTATATCTTGCAGATTGGGTTTGTATGCAGCAAGAGTGATACATCACTATTCATTTTTCATCGAAGTGGTAGCACTACTTACTTATTACTTTACGTGGATGATTTTGTTCTTACTGCCTCCTCCGACGGATTGAAAAATGATATTATTGCCTTGCTTAAGTCCGAATTTGCAATGACTTATTTGGGGAAGCTGAGTTACTGTCAGGCCGATTTCCAATTGCTCACGCAAGTGTACGTATCATTACAAGTAATATAGTCTGGTAAGACCAAATATCGTCCTCAGAGACTGGTTTCTAATTACCGAACATCTATTCTAGGTTATCTATTTGACAAACGATAAGTTGATTTGGTTGTTATCTAACACTAGTAGAGTAATTGCAAGAATTGAACTAAATTATTGAGGTTTAATCAGTTATGAAGAAATTAGGGCTTCCACTATTTTCAATCCTTAATGCAACTAGAATGACTTCTTCTTCTACGTTAAGATATCGGTTAACTAGACTGTCTTATATTCTGGTTAGGATATATAATCGCTCAACCCTAGTACAGAAACCTTCTATATCTTTATGATAGGTTTTACCACATAGAATGATTAAGAACAATAACCTATAATGCTACACAAGTATCGGGGTACTTTCGTCCGCGATTTTAACCTATGTCTATTCAATTACAACGTATCCAAATCTCTTCTCTCGGTTCTTGATTCGAAATTGTCATGACCCGACCCGATGAGCCGCGACCCGGTGCCCTAATTGGACACCCTTATACTACCCTGTCACATATAATCAGACTCATACTGAGGGAAATATGAATTTCGGCAGCATAACACCGCAATCATAACACATGTCAGAATAGGCAAGCAATTGCGCTTTACACTGAATGTACTGCCTCTGGAGTCACAACTAGCCAACATAATATAATAGGCAAGCCGACAAGGCCGCCACTATACATAGGGATAACAAAAACGTCACAACCGTACATCCGGCTAAATCTCATATACAAAGCACATCTACCACCCACAACTTTCTACAGACCTCTAAGAATACGATAATGAAATATGACGGGACAGGGCCTCGTCGTACCCATAAATATGCATAAGTCTATAATAGCGAATCTGTACCAAAATGACTAACTCCAAAACAATGGAACTCCCAAGAAAACAGCTGAGCAGGAATCCTAAGCCGGAGGATCGCCGAACTGAATATTTGTACCTGAGGGCATGAACGCAGCCCCCAGAGGAAGGGGGGGTCAGTACGAAATAATGTACTGAGTATGTAAAACATGAAGTACTGTAATAAAGATCATAACTTGCCAAAGGATATCATGAGACAAGTATAATAATTAAATTACTATTTCAACTGTGTCATATACGAATGAGAGTCAATTGTGTCTTATAAAGTGAGAGTCATGTATGTCCATATAAAATCATCACATATACATAAACTGCCCGACCCTCTGGTGAGAGACGCGGTGAAACGTACTATCTTGGGTATATGTACCCGCATCATATGTACATAAACTGTCCGGCCCTCCAGGGAAGGACACAATGAACATATAAGGTATACTGCCCGGCCCATTCCGGGACGCGGTAAAGTCGTGTAAGGTATACTGCTCGGCTCATTCTGAAACGCGGTAAAGTCATATAAGGTATTTGTGCGCGTATCTGCCCGTCCCGGGACGCGGTGAAATGATATAATCACATTAACACAAATAGAATATCATGAGTAGCTTTATACATATCAAATCATCACTTGTCTCTCAATGGAATAGATAAAAAACACTATCATACCATGCATCATTTTAAAACATCATTTGGAAACTCAATAAAATCATTAAATGAACTCTTTACTAGAAAGTCAAAAACACTTCTCATGACACATATCTTTAGGAATTAAACTGTACATGTACGTTCGCCGTACGTTCATTAAATCATGCCAAAGGAAAGAAGAGTTTCACATACCTTTTAGTTGAACTAGCCAACTCAATATTAGAACACCTCTCGTCTAATACTTCAACCTATAATAAAGGGTAATACGTCCGTCAATTATATGATTTCTAACGTAAGTTATATTGACTGACGACTTCCTATTCTATAAAAATTCGGGCAACATTTCCACTCTTTATATGCAAATCCACAACTTCCAAACATTCCATTTATGTCATCATAACACATTCCTTCTCTTTTACATTTATGTAAAACAACAACTACATCAGCCAAGGTGATTTATACACCTATTTCTCATGTTATTCCAGCCCCTTAATCGTATTAAAACGTCCCTTAAAAACAGTCCATACTTCTAGCAAAAATCGAGAGTTCAAGAATGCAAAATAACTTTTCTCTACACCTTAATTATTTGAAATATGTATTAGTAATTACCACAATGCATATACATGTTTATAATCAAATTTCCAATATTTTAATCTTAACAAAACAATCCCTAATACATCACAACAATGTCCAACAATTTCATGCGAGTTTCAGCCATAACAACATAATTTCATAACTTTTCTCTTAATTCTTAAAATCCAATTTCATGTTTCAATACTTCCATATAACTAATTACCACTTGAATATCAATGTTTCTTTTCAATTTCAACATGTACTTAGTGATGATAATAACAACAACAATGAACCCAGTGTACACCAAAATCAGTCCCCAAAATCGGCACTAACCATTTCCAATTGGCTCAACAACATCAACAACAATCACATGCATTCACTAAATTACAATTCCTCTTTACCATGAGTTTATCCCTTAACTACAATATTATTTAGTCTTCCAATTAACCCATAAAAAGAAGAATTTCATACCTTAAATTTGCTCCAAAACAGTCTCAAATTTCACGTTCACTGCTCCAAAGTTTTGCCTATTTTTTTTATCACTTCTTCAACTCCAAAATGACATGCATGTGTTCTATATGTTTAATACCATCCTACTCGTATGTTTTCTTCCAAAATGCTCATCCTCCAAACTTTTTTTTTTGTTGCTAAAATCAGCCCAGCAGTGACCGAATTAGCCCACTGTTCCCCCCTCCCCCCCTCTTTTTTTTTGAGTTATTCTTGGCTTATAATTTGTGGAGGAGCTAATCTAGTGAGAAGAATTAAAAAGCTTCATGTTGGCTATGGAATTGAGGGGAAAATGGATGAATATGGAGAGGAGAGGAGAGTAAGTGGTTTGAAATAAAATGGTGAGAAGTGAAGGGTTATAGGCTTAAATGAAATCTAAAATTAATATTTGCAAGCTTAGTTCCTTTCTCATAATTGTCTACTTAATTTAATCCCTCTAATAAAATAAATTCCATAATTTATTTGTCTTAGCTCCCACTTCTTTTAACTCCTGAAAATTCCATAAGACCTCGTATTCTCAATGTCAAAGTCCTTATAATACGTCATTCGTCCATCACGGGAATAAACAACTATCATTATAAGATTCCAACATCACCCCCGTTGTAGCCAAAAAAATTCCGGAATCACATCCCCTTGTATACTAATTTTCGTATTAACATATGTAAGTATACTTTATATCCAATATTCGAATCTTACTTTCTTAATAACGTTCTTAATTATCGCCTTAAACTTACGAGGTGTAACCGAAATTATATATATTATGATAATTAGTGATCAATTAACTATCAAACATTCATACCAATATTGAATAAATCTTAATCAAGTGAAGAAGAAACCAAACTAATGCATTAATTCATGAAAACGAGTTTCAAGTGATTCAAAAGGAAAGCCCTAATAAAGTGTTTTAGCTCCTAGCCATAGGCATGCTAAGAACTAATACAAAATCCAACATGAACTGAATTGAAATAAAGAAAAGAAAAAGAAAATACTTAGAACTAGGTCTCCAATCCTGTAGCCTCCAAGCGTTGTGTTTTGTTGTGAGAGATGAGATATGTACAAGATCATCCCTCAAAATCTGTCCCAAGGGTTTATATATGTTGTCAAAAACGTGTGCCTTGGACCATTTTGCCCCTTGTCAATTTTATTTCAGATTGAAAATTCCCGCATCATGATCCTGCGAATGGCACCGTGGTGCCGAAAATCGCGGCTTCTCGATGGTGGGGCACCGAGGTCTCGATCGCCGCATGATCCCATGATCTTCGTCTGACCGCCAACTTTCGTCATTTTTGCTTCGGGAGCTCCTTTTCTGTCTTTTCTGCCCACTTTTAGCTTCTTTTTGTCATTTTGCCATTTAGAACTGCTACGACTAAAAAGAAAGAAAAATAACTCTAACACTATACTAAACACAAACGAAATGAGTAAAATACTAACTAAAAATGACTCAAAAGTGTATACAAAATATTCCTAACAAATACCCCAAACTTAACCTTTGCTCGCCCTCGAGTAAAGATCAAAACAAAAACACAACAAAAACAAGGACTCTATGAAATGGATCAAGTAGTTATATCAATGCTTCTTCAAAATCATAGATGAAAGTTAGGATAATATGTTAGAATATACATAGCATGAATATTAGCAATCTAGAATTTCAAGTTAGATATTTCGCAAATTCACTTAGATCATGATCAATTGAAAATACAAATCTCTAACATATGCATGTCAATTTCATTTCATCTTTCCCAAACGCTATAGACATGTTTACTTGTTATTCTCCACTAATCATAGATATACATATTAAAGATCATCAGACTTTCAAGGGTTGTAATATAGGCTTAGGCAGGGGTAGGTAAAAGTAGGCATTTAGGCTCAATTACGTACCATAAGCATTCTTCATTCAACTTTTTTTCCTTCTTTCTGATTTTCTTTTTAATCTCATACCTGTTTCTCTGCTCTTTTCTTTTGAGATAGTGAGATACATTATAAATAACAAGCACCCCCAAACTTAGACTTTTGCATATTTTTCATTGGGGTGCATCAAATTTTCACTATCTTCTTGTTTCTTTTTCAACACTTTTCATCCCACTAACTTTCAATTATTACTTATGGCACAAACATGAAATCATAGGGTGTCAAAGAAAGATTTTATTTTAGGCTCAACGGGGCTGACTAGATATACAATTCATGTCAGGATATGTAATGAATGGTTAGAAGGGCTATCAAAGAAATGTCTGAATCATCTCCCTAAACATGTACATCTTAACTATTTCGCCTCAAATAACAAGCAAACAGATTTTTAGACATTTTTCAACCTTTCTTTCCATAACTAACACACATAAGCTAAGCACAAATATCTCAAAGAATTAGATGTCATGAATTTTTGGCATATCTAACTTAAGCACACAGATTGTTGCTTTCAATTCCATTACATTATTTCACTTTATCCACTTAATATCTTTAGCAACTACAACATGCATGATCTATAAAATAAAAAAAAATTGACTCACAAAACACCTGAAATAAACAAAAAGACTCAAAACAAACAACAAAACAAAATAAGATCCCCCCAAACTTAATCGACACATTGTTCCCAATGTGTGAAGACTAAAAATAAGGGGACAACTTACAGACACAAAACAACGGTCATAACGGAGGTCTGGGATGAGATTCTTGAAATTGCACAGGTCATCGGGACTCTCTAAACCTTTGGATTTCAGCATTTTGACACTTTAGTTCCCATTCCACCTGACATCAAAAACATAAGACAAGGAGCCAATACCGTGAGACTGTTCAAGACAAAATAAAAATAAACTAAAACAGAAAATCAAACTAACATAATTAATAATTATTGGGTTGCCTCCCAACAAGCGTTGTTTTTAACGTCTTTTAACCAGAGGCAGTTAATCTTTACTAGTGCCCAGTGGATCCTTCTGCGAACTGCTTGCAATCCGCGCAGTTATTATTGCAGGTCTCACTTCTCCTACAATACTTTTTTTAAACAAGGGTCTCATATCTAAGATTATCCCCCAATTACACAAGGAAGACTTGTCTTCTAGGCTCTCTATAATATAGGGATCAGTGAAACTCCCTACATCTCTCAATTTTTGGGGGTGCCCTTGCGGGTATGGACTTTCTGGTTAGGGCTCAACAATGATAGTTGGTGGTGTCTTTTATGCAACGGGTATAGGAAAAAGAAATTCCAAGGAATCCAAAAAAGTAAAAAATTGGATCTCAGTAACCTCTTCTTTCTCTTCACCAACTATCTCTCTCAATTCCTCATTATTCTCAACAGCTTGTTGTGGTTCAGGTTCCTCACTCTGCTTACTACCCCCCACAACTGTATCACTAGACAAATTTTCTTGCGTTACATTGATCACCATATCCATCAGCTTCCCTATTTGTGTCTCTAAATTTTTGAGGGACACATTTGTCTCAATCATAAACTGAGTCTGGCACTTGGTGAGCCTGAGTATGACTGTCTGCAACTCATTTTGATCTTTCTGTGGAACCTGTGGGTTAAGCTATTGTTGCTGATTTCACTGCCCCTGATAGTAGTAGTAGTCCATTTTTTTTCAACTTTACCTACAAAATAAGAAAAACAACAAAAAGTGATAAAAAGATGCTCGCAGAACAAGTTAGAAACTTGTTCCTGGAGCAACCAAATTAGAAATAAAATAACATAACCGAATATATACAAACCAAATTAGAAATAAGAATAGATAATTTGATATTAAAAGTACGTCAGTCCCCGCAACGACGCCAAAAACTTGTCAGGCCGATTTCCAATTGCTCACGCAAGTGTACGTATCGTTACAAGTAATATAGTCTGGTAAGACCGAATATCGTCCTCAGATACTGGTTTCAAATTACCGAACATCTATTCTAGGTTATCTATTTGGCAAACGATAAGTTGATTTGGTTGTTATCTAACACTAGTAGAGTAATTGCAAGAATTGAACTAAATTATTGAGGTTTAATCAGTTATGAAGGAATTAAGGCTTCCAATATCCTCAACTATCCACTCTTTTCAATCCTTAATGCAACTAGAATGACTTCTTCTTCTACATTAAGATAACGGTTAACTAGACTGTCTTATATTCTAGTTATGATATATAATCGTTCAACCCTAGTGCAGAAACCTTCTATATTTTTATGATAAGTTTTACCACATAGAAGGATCAAGAACAATAACCTATAATGCTACAAAAGTATCGGGTACTTTCGTCCGCAATTTTAACTATGTCTATTCAATTACAGCATATCCAAATCTCTTCTGTAGGTTCTTGATTCGAAATCATATAGATTATGATAATTAGTGATCAATTAACTATCAAACATTCATATCAATATTGAATAAATCTTAATCAAGTGAAGAACTTCAGTGTCCTTTGCGTCAGACATCTATTGTGTATTGTGATAACATTTCTGTCATCTATCTTTCTCATAATCCGGTTCAACATCAGCGAATCAAGCATATTGAGATAGACCTACACTTCGTTCGTGAGAAAGTTGCGCTAGGCCATGTCAGAGTGTTACATGTTCCATCATCCTATCAGTATGCATCCATATTTACCAAAGGACTTTCCAGACAGTTATTTCTTGACTTCAGATCCAGTCTCAGCGTCCGACCTCCTCCCGCTCTGACTGAGGGGGTGTGTAAACATGTATATTATAGAAATAATTGTATCCATACCCATAATTAGAATATTTTCATATATTGTGTAAATATAATTATGGTAAGACTATAATTCATCTTTTGTATAGGCTTAGGATTCCTATTATATACGGGATGAATATTGTACTATATATATACTTTGATATTAATGAGAAGACTCCCAAAGAAAGATTAATATCATCTTACACTCTATTCTTAATTAAATATTTCGGGTTTGAATCCTGAAAACAAAAAAAATCCTGGTGGAAAGCAAATCCCCCCTTACACAAATTCTATAGGTACAAATTTGAATTAATCGGATAAGTAGATTCCAAACGTGCTCTCTTTCATATACTAAATAATTAAAAAAAAAAACGTGCTCTCTTTCCCTTACAAATAATTGTTGATGTGAAGACATGGTGGAAGACTGGTCTATGAATAGAGAAAAGAAAAGCGTGAATTTTAGAGGATAAATTATAGGTCACATATGGAAACAAATAAGCCAATGAAATATGGAAAAGAAAGGTAGCTAAAGAAGGCTTCTAAAATACAAGTATTTATAATAAATTCAGAAGCATGCATTGGGTTTTAACTTTTAACAAATATTGCCAAAAATAGTCCCTTTTTTGTTGCTAAAATGGACAGTTTAATTATTTCACTTTTCCCCGGAAATTCAGTAAGCACTACAAATTACTTGTTGTATGTAAAACAAAATTAAATTAAAAAATATGGGATCCCTTTGTAGCTGTAGTCCTGTGCCTCCACCTAACTTATCTTGTCATTTCTCTAACTGAATTATTGGTATCTTATTTTCAAACTTCTATTTCTTTTTTTAAAGGATAAACTATTTTTTAAAGGATAGACTTCAAGCCCATATTTGAAAATATTGTTTGTTCATCAAATTTGATTAGTTTTTGAAAAACTTATCTTCAAATTTTTTTATTAATCCAGACCAATTTTTGGGTGAAAGGACAAGAAGGAGAAGAGGCGAGTACAGTTTCACTTGTTTGGTAACCTCTTTCCCGATCAGAGATAGGAAAGAATTCAAAGCTTGCAAGGATGTTAATTTCACTTCCACTCAAAAAGAATTATCATTTTTCCAAGTATATATACATGTTCAAATATAATTTCAAAATTTTCAAATATCAACTAAATCTATGACGAAATGCTAGCTAAAACTTCATATACTCAGCACGTTTAAAGTTGATCTTGAAACGGTTGAAATTGTAAAATTTATGCACCTAGACTATGCTTTGAAATCGGCTATTTCAGCACTTACCCCTTATTTTCATGGATTTAATCAATTTATTTATTTGCAAGTATGCTTGTGTATTATAGAAACGTGTCATGATACTTATCCTTTTTAATAATTTGATATTCAAAACACGTTTTGTCACGTCTCAAATCTGGGTGAGGTGAACCGACATCCGATGTCTTAACCTGACCGAGTGAACCAACCATATATATATAAACTTTATAAATGTATTTATAAACCTGGAACAATGATACAACATGCTTTGTAACAAATGAAAAACGTTATTAACGTATCTATACGTGACCGTCCATCGACCTGAATACATGTGACTAATTTACAAATATCTAACAATACAAGTCTATGAAGCCAATATGATGACTCGAACGGGACTACTGGGGATAGGGAAACATTGAATAAACACAATATGTTTATCAATTACTGAAAAAAGCTATTTTAACAAAATACTTCTCAAAATAAATAATTTTTGACAGAAAAAAACTTAGTTGGCTCTAAGTCTAAGCAGTATATTGTATTTCCTTTTTGGTGTAAGAAGTAGACTACCTTTTTATTGTCAGTTGATTGATTTATCTCAATTAAATAAAATAATTTTGCTAAATATACATAAGATATACACATATATCTTATGTATATTTTGTGTATAAGTCTCGACAATGTACAAAGATAGCCACGGTTTGGGTTGTTAATTTAGGTAATATGTGTTGTAATAATTTAGTGTAAATATTACATTAATTAGTATTGTACTCTTACCATAATTGTATAGTTAATCTTCAAATAGAATAAGGTTTTAGGAGTAGAATAGAAAAAGGATTTTCCTACTATAGAAATATGTAAATTGTATATATATACCCCTTTCATAAATGAAAAATAATTAAGGGATTATTTCTTTCAAATTTATTTCAAGGAAAATGATTAAAAAAAAAAGATAAGGTTGGCTTGAGTCTATACATCATTCAGTGTCGTCAAATTGTCATTGACTTCTTACGTTAGTCCTTTGTTTAACGTGAAACCGCGATGCTATCCAGAAGGTGCGCCTTTGGATAAACCATGACAGCGTAATACGCAAATCCGTCAGCCAGTTAAACCACACTTGGCAAGCGGTGTGGCCAGCTCCTCAGAGCGAAGCGGACAGTGTTACCACAGGGTTTACCAAGCTCTCCCACACCACCCAATGAGGATATCCTCTGTCTTCAAGAACAACTGGTCTAGGGCTTCAGATTCTTACGTTAGTCCTCGTGAAATAGAAAGAAGATGATAGATACATTATCCAATAACTATGTAATGATAAAATTAAGGCAAGATACACATTTGACGGGTTGTGCAAAAATAATTATATTTACTAGCTAAAAATATATTAAAAAATAATATATTTATTATTTTATATCAAAAAATATTTTATTAATATATAAAAATTATTTATTTATTATTATTTAGTAGTAGATAATTATTTATATCAATTCCTCTAAAATTTATGCAAGAAACAACCAAAAGTTACAACCAGAGTAAAGCAGGCCCAACACAATCATATGGCCCAAATGATCTAATTTTGAACTCCATAAATTATTTTGAAAATTTAAACTGATAAAGATTCGAACTTTATAAATCGTTCGTAAATTTTAAACAAGATCTTAGTATTCCATTTATAATTTTGGTATTGTATTGCTTGAACTTTCTGTATTCTTTTTTAGTTAAGTTATTATTAGCAACTTTGAATTTTGTTAAAGAAGATTCAATGATAGTATAGTTCTCGACCAAAAAGTAGTATACTTTAAAAACAAATGAAGTGATCGAATGATCTTTCTTGTGTCATTCCCTCGTGCGTGTTGAGAATTTTTATAGGCATACTGCTTTTGACATCATCATTTAATTTGTACTCACCCTTTTAAAGTTGTTTACACATACATCCTCTTCAAAGATGTAATGGCAATTTAGGCTTGACAAAATCAGACTTTAAAACAAAAATGTTTGAAGTTACATGTGAGTAGACCTGTTCATCGGGTCGGGGACACGACCCGGCCCAATATCTGATCCGATCTCGACTCGTTACTTAATCTTTTTAATATAATTTATATTATTTTTCCTTTATTAATATTTACATGTTTTAAGAATATATGTGAGGTAGACTTAATCTTTTAATGTGAAACATTGACATAAAATATAGGGAGGAAAGAAAGTAGTTGTAAATTGACAACTTTAAATGGTCATAACTTTGCACTCGAATGTCCGTTTTACCAAAAAAAAAAATATTAGCGTAATTTTTTGAGACGGGGCCTCAGCCAATTTCAGGAAAAACGTCTGTCTTCCCAATCAATTTGACGTTTTCCCCAAATTAATTTCTATTTTTTCCTTTTCTTTAGCTGAGATCTCACGATATACAATAGATTTCAACGTCCAAATTTCGTGGTAATGTTTTCGAGAATGTCAATTTCAGTATTGGAAATTCAATTTACAAAATAAAATAAAATTTGTCGGGTCTCCGACCCTACCCGTCTAAAATTCCCCATTTTTTGTTTTGTAGGGCGGGTCAGGGCCGACCCGAGGCCCGTAAGGTCCCCGAAGGGTTAGGGCCAGGATCGGGAAATCTAAAAAAATAGGGTCAGGATCGGGAAAGTAGGAAAAAAAAAGTCACTCGACCCTGGCCCGGCCCGACCCGAGCTTTGAACAAGTCTACATGTGAGTGAAGTTCATGCATTTTTTGCTTGAACGCATTTCTGCATGAATTTCAAGCAAAAAAGTTGGACTTTAGTTATTTTGCCTGAACTTCAGCAAAATACGAATGAAGTTAAGATATTTTTGCCTGACTTCAATCATTTTTGTTTGAACTTTACCCATATGTGCATGAACTTCAACAGTTCAACCACATATGTTGTAATTTCAAATATTATGTGAAGTTAAACTTTGTCAAAACTAATTTCATATACATATTAAAGTTATCTGAAATAAATATGCGTGTAAAAATAATTTAAAAGCGGGCACAATTTAAATGGAAACATTAAACTCGGGTATCCCTACACTTCCCATGTGGACTCAATAATTGACTATAATCTGGCTATGGAAACAGGAAAATGCAAGCCATTTTGGTATTCAGGTCCAATTGAATCATGGATTTTGTCCAGAATTAGCCTTTTAACCTTTTTAATATTGGAAGCTGAAACTGAATTTTGTTATTCTGATTTTCTATTTGGGCTGGATCATTCAACTTTAGATGTCTTTCTTACAAATAACTGTTCTTTGCTTATTATCCTTTAAAATATACAAATAAGTAACATTTTTATCCTATAAGCACACTAATGTCTTATCCAATCCAAGTTACAACTACAATCTGGATTTAAGTTACATATACGCAAATAAAAGATTTAAACTTTATGAGTTCAACCTTTAAGGTTCTTAACATTGAACCTAATATATATTCAAAATTTTGGGTTTAGACCTACTATTTGTTTCAATTTTAGTGAGTTTTATACTTATATTTATGTTTGTTCCATATTGAAAGCATTGGATTCAGATGATCCCGGTGCTATATAAGGTTGCATCTGCCTTTGTATATATTGAAATTTAAATAATTTTCACGCTAATTTAACTGGTTATAATAAGTTATTATTCTATATTCTAGATTAATAAGAATTATCTGTTATTTTAGGTCAATTTAACTTCACACAATAGGGGTAAGGTTGCGTACACATCACCCTCGTGAGACCTCGATTGTGGAATTATATTGAGTATGTTAATATTTTGTGGTTAGTTATAAAAAATTATATCTAGCTTAGTTCACATAACTTAACTATCCCAACTTTATTGAAGAGGAATCAATAAATGCCAACATTAATCACCAAATTACTCATTTTAGCTATTCCCATCACTTCTCAAAGTCATGCATCCAAGTATATTTAAGGGACCACCAAATTACAACAATAAAAATGCAAGAATCTCATATGTAAAGTATTCTTAGCTCCCTTTACCAAACATGTCAGCATTCATCGAGTAATACCAATAAATTTTAAATGAAGTGAATATAGCTATTAAATGCCACCATATTTGTGGAAATTCATTCATTTCTGAATCATACGATATAATAAGTAGCTTCAGATGCCTCACAAGTCACAGTATATATTATTGCACTACTCAATAGTGAAAGTTCTGAGTTCACAAAGTACACATACTCACACTATATATATATATACACATACATTTACATATTTAAATTTTTCTAAATTTGATATAATTAAAATGTACTTATACTAAGTCTGCAGTTATTGTCACAAACAAATTGTGACATTTTTTTATATCTATACTTTCTCGTCGAGCTCAGTTGGTACTTGGTAGTAACAGGTGTTTATCAGGTTTGACGATAGTGGGAGGTGTTACCCGCTCTTTTCCACCGGGTTGTGAAGAAGCGTTACCGTACCAAATCATGCCAACGATAGCAATGCCCACCCCGAAGACAACGTGTAGATTGAGTCCCTCTTTCCCAAAGAAGAGGAAACCCAAAATCAGGACAAGAATGGTCTTCATATGACCAAGCACTTGAAATGTCACTGCTGTAAATCTTCCAATGCAGATGAATTGGCTGAGATTCGTCCCTATTGCTATCGTACATGATAGGACGATGAAAAACTGCAATGAGAGAGAAGAAAATACATCCAAACTATAATAATCGCAAACTACTAAGACCAAACGTGGCATACAATTGAGTCTAGTATGCACTAGTCTCAACCTTTAAGGAGTCGTTTGGTTGCTAGTTAGATTATGTAGGTATTAGTAATTCAGAGATTAGTTATGTAGGGTTTAGTTATACATATATTAGTCATGCGGAATTCTAAATTGCTAATTAAACATCAAATGATGTGTTGAATTTTATACGTACAACAAGTTAGCAGGTTTTAATATATGAATAAATCACCTCCAACCAGCAACCAAACGACCCCTAAATGCTTTGGTGTTAAAAAGTCAAGGATTGTAACTGGTGAAATGTTCTCCTTTCAAAGTGCATGAGAAACTCAACTGGATTGTATTACGTCACCAGATATAACAGAACTCCCTTATGTCGATTAAAGATGACCTTAATGTACTTACTATTGATATTGAGGTATAGTTATACGCGTCGACCCTCGTATCAGTCAACCAGTAGTCTACAAGAGGCCCCGTTAACAGCAGGGATGTAGCCTGTATTGGTGCAGTATGCCCCAACAGGTTGAATGATCCCAGACTCCCAGTGAATATTTACGCTGAAGATGATGTACATACTGCATCGGAAATTCGGAATGAAAATGATCAGCCCACATTAATAAGTCAGTGGAATGTATAGAGAGCAAAGAAAATAAAACGTTAACTTGACAGCAAATGCAATTGATTAGACCAGACATACAAACAACAAAAAGGATAATTATATTTTGGACCGCTAGAACAATAGCCATCAATTGTATAGATTTTGTATATTAAGTATAAATATACATATGGTATACAATCACTAATGCTTGCATTAGGATAGATCAGCGCACCTTTCGAGTGTGTTTCATACCCGGATCCTACTAACGCATGATGTTTTGTGTACCTGGTTTCCCACTTATTATATACAGAAAAGATATATATACTCCATCCGTCCCAAAAAGATTGACCTAGTTAATTTGACACAAAATTTAAGAAATAAATGAAGACTTTTGAAATGTGTGATCCAAAACAAATCTTAGATATTTGTGTGACTGTAAATGATCTCATAAAATTAAATTGTTTCTAAATATAGAAACGAGCCAATCTTTTTGGACAAACTAATAAGGAAAGTCGGCCAATCTTTTTGGGAGAGAGGGAGTAATAATTTTGTATATTTTGGCTAGCGCCCATAATTAATTTCAGCCGACGGACCAAAAATGAAAAAAACCCAAACAAAAGTAGCAGATACACCAGAAAATTTGTATCTATCTATCTATATATATATATACACATACATCAAACTACGCCCGATGATATCAAGGGAATAACGATTACAAAGAAAATAATTATAAAGGAGATTGAAAAATAAAAAGATATTGAAATATGCAGAGAGAAATAAGATTTAACTTCTAAATTAAGGTTCCCAGGAGGGAATTCATAATTGAAAGGATCTGCAAGAATTTAAAAGATAAAAGCGGTAGAATCGGCCAATATCATAGTGCAAGAATTTATATAATATAGACGGTAGAACCAATCAATAATTTAAACATAATACAAGAATTTAAAAAGATTAGGTGATATTATCATCCATAATCATATATATTAAAAGTATCAAAACTTATAAAGATTTAGACTTGAATATTTTGAAGAGTTTACAATGGCTTTGGAAATTTTGGATCAGGAAAATTTTGGATAACAATCAAAAGAGATTGACCCCGTGCAGAGGCTAGATTCAACATAACTTAATGAGGAGTCCTCAAAGTTAGTGAATCTGATATCTCTTAAGATCGCAAGAATTGAAGTATTTAATTCTTCTTTGGTTAAAGATTTTATCCCTATTTGTACTAAAGCCAATATGAATGTATTTATAGTTCTTTTCTCTATGTTTCTTCAATGAACCACAAGAAAGTAATTGGATTGTTTCAAAGGTTTTGTTAATTGAATATCCATTTCTTCTATTTTAATTGTGAAATCTATTTTTAAAAATTGATATTTGAAATTTTTGTAAATTTGATCTCCAGTTACTCTCGATAATTTTCAATTATCTATGGTTTTTTCAAAATCTTGTATAACTATTTTCTTATAATTTATTATTTTCTTGAAATCTATGAAGATGTTGAAGCAAAGTTTGAAGAAGCAAAATATAAAAAAGCCAATTACGTTGACATAAGCAAAGTCTTAGTAAACCACAGATTTTATATTAATAGCTGTATATTGTTGTAGGGCAGTGCTCCAGACAGCGATGAAGGCTGCAATAAAACCCTTTGCATTTACACTTACATCAGTAACAGTACAGATGGCAACACCTAGTAAGACCAACAAAATGCTTAATTTGGTGTTCCTTGAGTATCGCACATTATCCAGCACAATTTCCAAAAAGCACGACAGCGGTAGTGTAACTTGAACATTGTAAATGGTATAGAGGATAAGTAGGAATCTAAGCATGGATTTGCCTTAGCTAGCCAGATTAATAAGATTTCTTTGAATCTTTTTCTACAAGTAAGATTGCTTTTAAAGTGCTCAGACATCAAATTTCATGACCATTAGAACTAAACTCTTGATCCTCGTTGAAACAGACACAAAAAAGACATGCACCGACAAACCATTATACATGAGTGGATGCAATAGAAGGAAAAGTCAGCAAGATAAATGCAAAAATAGAACTGGAAAATGTAAAACCTTCAGGACAAGTGCCATAACGTACCAAAGCTGAAACCTTATGTAGCCATTAGGGCTTTATTACCAATAATAATACCAACTGAAGTGACAATATTGAAAGCCCATGCTGCCAAATCAACAGCCATTTTCTTCTCATCCTTGACAGCCGTGGACATTTTCTTTGGCCGCATCTAAAGCATAGATTTTTTTTTAATGTTTGCCCTTCAGAACAATCAGCAAATAGCAAGCTTCCTCTGCATAAAAACATATCAAACAAATGTAATTTACAAGGTAGTCATAATTTCAGAAAATTGAAAGTAAGGTTTTATCCCTCTTGACCAAATCACATCCACCATAAAATTTAATAGTCCAACCATGATATACAAAATTGGTTACGGCCTTCCAACGAACTATAGTCAAACCCATGATTTTGAGTTTTTGACAAGCTAAAACTAAGATAAAACTGGTAAGAGTCTCATATCGTATATGAAATGGGAATATAGACTCGTTATATGGACTTGGACAATCGTCACCCTACAAGCTAGCTTTTGGGGTTGAGTTAGACCCGAGATTGTTAGACGTATTTTATATACATCTTTGAGTCATTTTCAGTTAGTCTTTGGCCCATTTTTGTACAAATATTGTTAAAACCAAAGGATAAAGGCCCATGTATAAGTTGTATATACTGATGTATATTTCTGTTTTTGGCTATTCTTGTTATGGTCACTGGCCTTTAATAAGTCTGACCCAAAATAAAGGCCAGCCCATTAAAGGCCAGCCCAAGGTGAAACGCCCACTTTATATTAGGGCATAACTCTTCTCTTCAGTCAGGTTAGAGAGATAGAATATTCGAGACTTCTCTTCTCTTATCTTCATAGGAAGCTTCTCATCTTCCCGAGTACTCTTACTGTAAAAGTTTTCTCCTCCATTCATGGAGATGATGAATATGTTCGACCTCTGTTGGTAGCCTTATAACATGCGTATAGAAGTGTCCTCTCTGAAAAACAAGAGAACACAGTCTTGAGAAACATCAAAAGGAACATACCGATATCACCTTCTCGCACTAGTGATTGCGTTAATCGGCGGTGTCGGATTCCAACAAATATGTGTCATGTCAGTATAAATCTTCTTTCTTTTGAGTCACAGTGGTTTAAAATGGCACATTGGCGAAAAGAAGCAAAAAGAGGGCAGAAACAGAGGTTTCAGAGCCAAAAGAGACGAAAAGTTGGCACCCCGGACGAAGGACAGGGCGGCGCCGTGGCGCCACTCTATCAGCGAAAGCAACGCCACGGCGCCCAAAAATCTGACGAGTCGCAGGAGTTTCGGCGCCACGACGCCGGTCTCAGGGTCGTGGCGCGAAGCGCTGACCAAATCAGAATGAAATGGAAATGGGCGAAGAGAGGAAAAGTTGGGAACGTTTTTGGAGGATATAAAAAGACCTTAGGGCAGATTTTTAAAGGGTTCCACAATCCCTAACTCTACACAACACATAGTCTTGAAAGTTTCAAGATTGGAGGCTTGTTCTTGAGTAATTATTTTTCTTACTTTATTTATTTTTCAGTTTATGTTGGATAATCTTTTAGTTCTTAGCATGTATATGGCTAGGAGCTAAACTTTAATTAGGGCTTTCCATTCGAATCACCTGAACCTCGTTTTATGATTTAATGCATGATTTTGGTTTCTTCTTTATATAGTTGAGATTTATTCAATAATTGCTTTGATTGCTTGGTAATTAATTGATCACTAATTATCATCACATATATGATTTCTAATCGAGATCCGAAAGGGGAGATTGTGAATATGCTATAGTTGAATAAACATAGATTAAAATCGTGGACGAAAGTACCCCGATACTTGTGTAGTTTAATAGGTTATTGTTCTTAATCATCCTTTGTGGTAAATCTTATCATCGAAAGATAGAAGGGTTCTGCATCGGGGTTGAGTGTTTATATATCCTAACCAGAATATAAAACGGCTTAGTTAACATGCCATCTCAATATAGAAGAAGAACCTTTATCATTGCATTAAAGATTAAAGCGAGTGGATAGTTGAGGAGATTGGAAGCCCTATTTCCACCATATCTGATTTAAGTAAAGTAATTTAGTTAACTTTTATAATTATTTAGTAGTCATAGATATAAACAACCATCAAAATATCGATCACCAAATAGATACCATAGGATTGAAATTGGTAATTGAACACTAATTCCTGAGGACGATATTCGGTCTTACCCAGACTATATTACTTGTCACGATACGTGCACTTGCGTTAAGCGTGTGGATAAATCGCTAACAAGTTTTTGGCGCACTTGCCGGGGATTGGCGTAGTTCAATATCAATCTATCTATTCTTAATTTCTAATTTGGTTTTTATTTTATTTTATTTTATTTTATTTGTGGGCGAGTCTTGTAGTGATTCGTTTGTTGGTTTTGATTCATCTCGGGGATCCAAGAAACATGGACTACCACTATCACGGGTTCTGAGAACTATCAACATCAATGTAACCTCATGTCATGAAGAAGCGAGAATAGGTTGCGAGCGGCCATACTCAGGCTAACTAAGCACCAAACTCAGTTCATGGATGAGACAAGAGTGTCCCTAAAGAATTTGGAGACACAAATAGGATAACTCGCGGGCATGCTAAGCAACAAAATACAAGGGAATCACCCTGAAAATATTGGGGCGAATCCAAAAGAGCAATGTCAGGCGGTTGACCTAAGAAATGGCGAACCAGTGGAAGCAAGCTCCCCACCACCGTATCGAGAGAAGGATGGTACAGAATGCTCGCAGGATTTGCAGCGTCGTGGCGCCACTGAGCAGCGCCATGGCGCCGAAAGTCCAGAGACTTTGCAGGAGTTTGGGCGCCACGGCGCCGAATCTCAGAGTTTTGGCGCCGCAAGATCAGAAGGCGCAGTGGTTGCTGGAGACCGTCATCCGGAACAAGGAGGGCGATGATGGTGTGGGCGCGCCCAAGTGAAGATACCGTATCCTCAGAGGCTAAAGACAAGTTCCCTTGACAAGCAGTTCTCTAAATTCTTGAAAGTTCTCAAACAACTGCAACTCAACATCCCGTTTGTTGAGGCTCTAGAGCAGATGACGAGTTATGTAAAGTTCATGAAAGAGATTCTCAGTAAAAAGAGGAGGATAGATGACCATGAAAGAGCAGCGCCATCCTACAGAGGAAGTTACCTCAGATGTTGAAAGATCCGGGAAGTTTCACCATCCCTTGCACTATAGGAAAGTTTAAATGTCAGAAGGTGTTGTGTGATCTGGGGGCAGGTATAAATTTGATGCCCTATCTAGTGCTTTGCAAACTTGGAATGGGAGAAGCAAGACCTACACACATCACTTTACAGCTAGCTGATCGCTCCATCGTCCATCCCAGAAGAGTCATCGAGGATGTGTTGGTTAAAGTGGACAAGTTCATCTTTCCCGCTGATTTCATCATCTTAGACATGAGATACAATGACATGACCCTCATTATCCTTGGCAGACCATTCCTAGCCACGAGACAGACACTCATTGATGTTCGAAAAGGTGAGCTGAGGCTTCGTGTGGAAGAAGAAGAGGTGATTTTCAATGTATTCCAAGCAGCAACCTTCCCAGAGGCAATTGACAACTGTTATGCCATTGATATGATTGAAGAAGCAGTTTCAGAAAATGGGGTCAGGAGTGCTGATGCTCTTGAAGAAGTGCTGACCCAATGGGGTGAGAATAGCGGCAATGGCCCAAAATTGATTGAGTATGCAAATTGGATGGATTCGTATGAGCAATGCTATAAGTAGAAATATGAAGAGCTAGGGCAGATGCCAGAGAGATCAGTAACATGCACAGAAAAAGCCCCAGAGTTAGAGTTGAAGACTCTGCCAGATCATTTGCAATACCGATATCTAGGTGAGAACCAATCCTTACCAGTGATCGTATCATGTCAGCTATCCACAGTGGAGGTTGAGAAGCTGCTGAGAGCTCACATGCGTTCCATTGGATGGACATTGGCAGACATAAGGGGGATAAGTCCCTCAACAGTGATGCATAAGATCCGTCTAGAAGATGAGAGCAGATCCTCCATTGAGGCACAGCGGAGACTGAATCCAAACATGAAGGAGGTAGTAAGAAAAGAAATCATGAAATGGCTTGACGTTGGGGTAATTTATCCTATCTCTGGCAGTGCATGAGTGAGTCCTGTACAAGTGGTGCCCAAAAAGGGTGGCATGACAGTGGTGACCAACGAAAGGAATGAGCTCATTCCATCTAGAACAGTCACTTGGTGGAGGATTTGCATTGACTACTGCAAGTTGAACAAGGCAACCAGAAAAGACCACTTTCTATTGCCCTTTTTAGATCAGATCTTTGGATAGGCTTGCGAGGCACTATTATTGCTTCTTGGATGGTTACTCAGGGTATCATCAGATTTCCATAGCACCAGAAGATCAGGAAAAGACAACATTCACCTGCCCCTTTGGTACGTTTGCTTTCAGAAGGATGTCATTTGGGCTTTGCAATGCACCTGCCACCTTTCAGAGGTGCATGATGGCAATTTTCTCTGACATGGTGGAGAGGACCATAGAGATTTTCATGGATGATTTCTCGGTTTTTGGGTCTTCTTTCGACGAGTGTTTAAGGCACTTGGAAGCAGTGTTAACACGGTGTTAAGAGTCCAACTTTGTGCTGAATTGGGAGAAGTGTCACTTCATGGTGATAGAGGGGATTGTCCTTAGACACAAGATATCCAACCAAGGTATTGAGGTGGACAGAGCAAAGATTTGATGGTGAAAATCTACCACCTCCAAAGGTAAAAGAAATTGAAGTTTCCTTAGGCATGCTGGTTTCTATAGAAGATTTATCAAAGACTTCTCAAAAGTTTCGAAACCCCTTTCCACATTGCTAATGACTAGAGTTGCTTTTGAATTCAATAAGGAATGCATGATCGCCTTTCAGACACTCAAGGAGAGGCTAATCTCAGCACCCATAGTCATTGCACCAAACTGGGAGCTCCCATTTGAACTAATGTGTGATGCAAGTGACTATGCAGTGGGAGCGGTTCTTGGGCAGAGAGTTGATAAGGTATTCATATCCATTTACTATGCTAGCAAAACCCTTAATGATGCACAAATTGAATTATGTCACTACAGAAAAAGAATTGCTAGCAATAGTATATGCATTTGAGAAGTTCAGGCCATACTTAATTGGCAATAAGGTGATAGTATATACGGACCACTATGCCATAAAGTACTTGATGACAAAGAAGGATGCAAAACCCCGCCTCATCCGATGGGTACTGCTATTACAAGAATTTGACATGGAAATCCGTGACAAGAAGGGGACAAAGAACTCAGTTGCTGACCACTTGTCAAGGCTTGAAAATAAAGAGAGCCAGAACACCAAGAATGTGCAGATAAATGATCACTTCCCAGATGAGCAATTGTTTCAAGTAAGCGCTGTCTTTAATTTACCTTGGTACGCTGATTTTGTTAATTTTCTTGCAGCTAAGGTAGTACCCCCAGGATTGACAAGACAACAGGTGAAGAGGTTCCACTCAGAGGTAAAACATTACTATTGGGAGGAGCCAGTGCTCTACAAGCACTGCGCCGACCAAGTCATTAGGCGCTGCGTACCAGAAGATGAGATGCACCATATTCTCACTCATTGTCACACCTTACAATGTGGTGGGCATTTTGGAGCATCAAGGACATCCGTCAAAGTATTGCAGAGTGAGTTTTATTGGTCATCCCTATTCAAGGATGCCAACGCCTTTATGAAGGGCTGCGATCGTTGTCAACGAACGGGGAACATATCAAGGTGAAATAAAATGCCCCTGAATGGGATCTTGGAGGTGGAGCTGTTTGATGTGTGGGGGATCGACTTCATGGGTCCTTTCCCGTCGTCCTTTGGGAATCAATACATTCTTCTTGCAGTGGATTATGTGTTCAAATGGGTAGAAATAGTAGCCACTAAAGAGAATGACAGTAAGACAGTCCAAAAGTTTCTCCAAAAGAACATATTCACAAGGTTTGGTACTCCTAGAGCCATCATCAGCGATGAAGGAATCCACTTTTATAACAAGCAGCTTGATACACTACTTGGCCGCTACGGAGTCTACCACCGCACCACACTGCCCTATCATCCTCAAGCGAATGGGCAAACCGAAATTTCAAACAGGGTGGTGAAAAGCATACTAAAAAAGACAGTGGATAGCTCAAGGAAGAATTGGTCTATCAAGTTGGATGACGCACTCTGGGCCTATAGAACAGCGTTCAAAACTCCCATTGGAATGTCACCATACCGATTGGTTTTTGGAAAAGCTTGTCATCTGCCGGTGGAGTTAGAACACAGGGCTTATTGGGCGATGAAGAAGCTGAACATGGATGCCAAGGCAGCAGGACAGAAGATGTTGCTACAGCTGAGTGAGTTGGATGAATTCAGATACAACGCCTATGAGAATGCAAAGATCTACAAGGCAAGAACCAATGCATGACATGATAAGAACTTGATCCCTAAAGAATTCCAAGCAGGACAACAAGTGCTCTTATTCAACTCAAGGTTGCGACTCTTCCAAGGTAAGCTTAAATCTCGATGGTCAGGCCCATTCACTATTGAAAGAGTATTTCCCTATGGTGCGATTGAAATAAGAGGAAAAGAGGGAGCACCGTTCAAAGTGAACGGACAAAGATTGAAACCGTACTTGATAAATGACATGGAACATGTGAGCTCTGTGACCCATCTCAAGCCAGTGTGAAGAGGAACCTGCGTCCGGCTACAAGACGTTAAAGACAACGCTACTTGGGAGGCAACCCAAGGTTTTAAATTATGCATTTTTAGCTTAGTTAGAACAGTCTCACGTCTGGTATTGTTTTTGATGTGGTGATGCTAGGTACAAGGCCAAAAACATGGAGCAAAACCAGCGCCACGGCGCCGACTTGCAGGGCCGCGGCGCCACCCTGAAATTATCTGCCATACATTACCCACCGCCACCGCCACCATTTTTTAACCACAAGTCTGTAAGTTGTCCCGTTTTTCTTTTATTAGTCTTGCACACATTAGGGATAATGTGTGATTTAAATTGGGGGTTATTAGTTTATTTTTGTTCTTAGTTTATTTTTGATAGTTTATTTTTTAGTCTATTTTTGTGTGTTTGAGTCTTGTTATTGTTCATTTTTATGTCTTATATGAGTCTAATTTGTTTTTCTTTGATCATGCATGCTATAGTTACTTGAAACGCATAATGAAGTAAAGTGGGATAATGTAATAGAATTAGAAGCAGAAAATCTAAACGCTTAAGTTAGATATGTCAAGAATTTTTAAAATCAAATTATTTGCGGTATCTTGCTTGATTTATGCATTTGTTAATGATTAAGCCTATGTGTCTGCTTACTTGTTATTTGAGGCGAAATAGTTAGGATATACATATTAGGGATATGACTCAGGCATTTATTTGTTAGCCCTTTTTTACCATTCATTGCCTATCCCTGACATTAAAATTGTATCCCTAGTCAGCCCCTTTGAGCTAAAAATAAGATCTTTCTTTGACACCCTATAATTCCATAATTGTGCCATAAGTGGAAAATTAGGATGTTTGGAATGAAAAGTGTTGAAAAAGGACAAAAAGAGAAGTGAAAAAAATAATTGATGCACCCCAATGTAAAAAAAAAATGCAAAAGCTTAAGTTTGGGGGTGCCTGTTATTCACAATGCACCTCATTCTCTCTAAACAAAAAGAGGGGAAAGATAGGTACGAGATTAAAGAGGAAATCAAAATAAAAGGGAAGAGTTGAAAGAAAAAGAGTTTATGGTACGTAAGTTGAGCCTAAATGTCTATTTACCCCTGCCTAAGCCTACATTACAACACTGAAAAGTCCTGAAGATCTCTAGTATGTGTACCCATGATTAGTGGAGAATAGCAAGTAAACAGGCCATAGAATTTTGATATTGACATGCATAGGTTAAGTGTTCTTACGTCCATTGAGAATGATTGAATTGAATTTGAGAAAAATCTGACTTAAGAGTTTTAGAATGCAAAAAATCCATGATATATGTTCCTGCATATTATCCTACTAACCTTCATGTTTTTCTAGTGACAATTGTGCAGCAGATTGATCAGTGTCTTTGAGTCCTTTTATTTTCTTTTCTTTCGTGTCTTTGTCTCTATTTCTGATCTTTACTCGAGGGCGAGCAAATGTTAAGTTTGGGGTGTTTGTTAGGCGTATTTTATATACACCTTTTGAGTCATTTTCAGTTAGTCTTTGACCCATTTTTGTACAAATACGTGTCATGTTAGTATATATTTTCTTTCTTTTGAGTCATAGTGGTTTAAAATGGCACATTGGCAAAAAGAAGCAAAATGATGGAAGAAACAGAGGTTCCAGAGCCAAAAGAGATGAAAAGTTGGCACTCCGGACGAAGGACAGGGTGGCGCTGTGGCGCCACTCTATCAGCGAAAGCAGCGCCACGGCGCCCAAAAATTTGACGAGTCGCAGGAGTTTCGGCGCCACGGCGCCGGTTTCAGGGCCGTGGCGCCGACGCGGGTTTTCAGCCAAATCCGAATGGGAATGGGCCAAGACCAAGAGGGAAAAGTTGAGAACGTTTTTTAAGGATATAAAAAGGCCTTAGGGCAGATTTTTGAAGGGTTCCACAATCCCTAACTCTACACAACACATAGTCTTGAAAGCTTCAAGATTGGAGGCTTGTTCTTGAGTAATTCTTTTTCTTACTTTATTTATTTTTCAGTTTATGTTGGATAATCTTTTAGTTCTTAGCATGTATATGGCTAGGAGCTAAACTTTAATTAGGGTTTTCCATTCGAATCACTTGAACCTCGTTTTATGATTTAATGCATGGTTTTGGTTTCTTCTTTATATAGTTGAGATTTATTCAATAATTATTTTGATTGCTTGGTAATTAATTGATCACTAATTATCATCACATATATGATTTCTAATCGAGATCCGAAAGGGGAGATTGTGAATATGCTATAGTTGAATAAACATAAGTTAAAATCGTGAACGAAAGTATCTCGATACTTGTGTAGTTTAATATGTTATTGTTCTTAATCATCCTTTGTGGTAAATCTTATCATCGAAAGATAGAAGGGTTCTGCATCGGGGTTGAGTGTTTATATATCCTAATCGGAATATAAAACGGCTTAGTTAACCTGTCATCTCAATATAGAAGAAGAACTTTTATCATTGCATTAAAGATTAAAGCGAGTGAATAGTTGAGGAGATTGGAAGCCCTATTTCCACCATATCTGATTTAAGTAAAGTAATTTAGTTAACTTTTTAATTATTTAGTAGTCATAGATATAAACAACCATCAAAATATCGATCACCAAATAGATACCATATGATAGAAATTGATAATTGAACACTAATCCCTGAGTACGATATTCGGTCTTACCCAGACTATATTACTTGTCACGATACGTGCACTTGCGTTAAGCATGTGGATAAATCGCTAACAGAGATCCATTCTTTATATGATATCAGAGTCAGACACATTCCAATTCTTTGTTTACCGATGGTTGAGCCCTCAAATTATATTATTCACGCTCCAGTTAACAAGGTCTGAACGTGCGGTGAGTGTTAAGAGTCTCATATTGTATAACACAGACTAGTTATATGGACTTGGACAATCCTCACACTGCAAGCTAGATTTTGGGATTGAGTTAAGGCCGAGATCCATTCTTTACGAAAACAAATTCACAACCAAAACAGAGGGAAATCTTTAAGCGTGACTTCCCCGGGTACGTTCCACAATTACATTTAGTACAGATGTAGATCAAATGAAATATATATGTACGAAAAATGATTTTGCTTTATTTTGGCTCTTCTCATCAATTTATAAAGCATTTACTTTTAAATCAGATCCTGGTAAGAAGTTCATTATGAGAGGGTGAATCCATATTCAAATTTCAATGTTAGGTGAAGGGTGAAACTCATCATTAGCTGATCATATATCTCTTTCTCTCTCACACACTGTAAAAGATGGTGTGAACTAGTACATTATAGATCAGAAAGCTTGTCATAATGGCACATATGTAAGTACTTCCAGTGAAATACACTAAGATTCAGACAGTTCATTCCATTTCCTCAACATTTACATACAAATCCAACCATTGACAAAGCAAAATCAATCAAATATAAGAGATCTTCATAAGAACAAACACTTCAACACTCCTAAAAATTACACAATGAAAAAAAATCCAAACTTTTTCAAGAATCAAATGCTAACAAATAAGTAGTAACACAAGAATCCAAATTCCAAGCTAACTAATGAAAACCCCACCAAAAAGAAAGAAACATACAACTCCATTATCCAACCATTAAGTTGGGAAAAAAAAACCAAATTTCAAGAAAACATACAATTCCAATATGCAGCCATTAAGGGGGGGAAAACCAAAAATCTAAATTTCAAGAAAATCAAAAGCTAACTAATGAGAAAGCCAAATTAAACACACACACACCACAACAACCCAAACATCCAATAAATCACAAATTAACAGCTTAAACTCAAGGAGGAAAGAAACCCATAACTCAAATTCAAGAAAGAGAAGAGCTTTAGTATACATACTTTCAAATGAATCCAACAAAAAACGCCAAAAAAGGAAACAAGAGCAGGATGATCAACAAGTTTAGGGAAAATGGAAAGGGGAGTTTATATGTGCATATTTAATGTGTATAAATATAGAGAATGGAAGAGGAAATTTGGTAAAGAATGGAAAAAGTTTGGATCTTTTGCACCATTAAGTAAGATGTAGACTTAAGGGCCTTCTTATAGCGGAAACAATTTAAACAGAAGAAATAATAATAATAATAAATGTAAAGGACATAAACGATTACGTGTTCACTAACAATGTGTTAGCTACGTCCACGGGCAGAAGAGAGAAAAACTTTATTGATCTTGAAGAATACATTTTTTGAGATTTATCTGTATTGTATTTCAGATTGCTTATTAGGTTATGACTTATCAGGTTTATATAGAGTACCCCTTACACAGACTAAGGAAAGATTTTTTAAACAGAAATGGAAAAGGTTTTTCAAACAGAAAAGGAAAATGTTTTTCAAACAGAAAAGAAAAAAGATTCATAAACATGATATAAACCTAATATGTCCGGATTCAAGACATATTTCAACAAATCTCCAACTTGACTTGAATCCTCTCACAAATAACAGATGTACCAGATGCACCATTATAGTGTCATATGTACTAGACTCATTCTGCTCCAGATTTTGCCCTCAAGGGTCAATCAACAACTTCTAACATTGAGCAAGTCCAAACAGTGTTGGAACTTGCTGTGTGGAACCGGCTTTGTGAACATATCAGCAGTACCCACTTTGTTCACCTTGATTCTCTTCTCACTTCTTAGAAAATGATACCTCACATCAATGTGATTAGTCCTCTCATGATGGACTTGATCCTTGGCTAAGCAGTTGCCTTGAGGCGTCACGTCTACACTATGGCCCGATCCGATGTAGACTGAGATCGATCAATCCTTTCAACGATTCCCTCGTCGCCTTACGGTAATGTCATGTACTCTGCTTCTGTAGTCGACAAAGTCACTGTAGGCTACAAAGTAGCTTTCCAACTGACAACTGAACCACCAAGAGTGAAAACATAACCGGTCATAATCTTCTATTGTCAACATCTCCAGCATAGTGAGAGTCTGAAAACCCTGTCACCAAGCACTCTGTATCACCTCCATAAATGAGACCAACATCAGACGTACCTTTGAGGTACCGAAAAATCCTCTTCACAGCTTGTCAATGCTCATTGCCAGGCTCACTCATAAACCTGCTAACAATACTAACAGACTGTGCAAGATCAGGTCTAGTGAAGACCATTGCATACATCAAGCTTCCTACTGCACTAGCATAGGAAACTCGAGACATATACTCCTTCTCCTCAGCTGATTTAGGTGCAAAGGCAACAGACATATGTGCATTTGCAGCATTGGGAGTATCTATTGGCTTTGTTGTAGACATACAAACCTTGATAAAATCTTCTGAATGTAGCCCTTATGTGACAAGAAGAGCTTCACTCTGCTTAGATCCCTATAGATCTCCAGTCCCAGAATTTTTCGGGCTGTATCCAAATCCTTCATATCAAACTCAGCACTAAGAAGATCCTTCAACTTCTGGATATCAGACTTGTCCTTTGCAGCTATCAACATATCATCTACATACATGACCAAGTAAATCAAAGAACTGTTTGCTGACCTGTTGTAGTAAACACAACAATCATATGGACTTCTGTTGTAGCCAATCTCTATCATATAGTTGTCGAACCTTTTGTATCACTACCTCGGAGACTGCTTTAGCCCATACAAGTACTTCTTCAACTTGCAAACATAGTCCTCATTACCAGGAATCTGAAACCCATCTGGCTGAGTCATGTATATTTCCTCCTCCAACTCTCCATGTAGGAAATATGTCTTCACATCTAGTTGTTCAAGTTCCAGATTCTGATGTGCAACTATTACTAGTAGCACCCTGATGGAAGTGTGTCTGACCACTGGTGAGAAAATCTCATTGTAGTCTACCCCCTCTCTCTGAGTGAACCCCCTAGCTACCACTCGAGTTTTATACTTGATACCCTCAACAGGTGTTCCTCCTTCCTTCTTCTTGTAGATCCACTTGCAAGTGACAACTTTTCTGTCTCACGATCGCTTGGCTAACTCCCAAGTCTGATTCTTATGGAGTGACTCCATCTCCACTCCCATAGCAGCAAGTCATTGGGAAAATTCAGTACATGTGAATGCTTCTTTGTAAGTGGATGGCTCATGTGAGTCAGGATCCACTTCTTCAGCAACCTGCAATGCATAAGCTACCATGTCTTCAAAACCATACCTTCTGGGAGGTATTTCATAATTTGCTCTCTTTGATCGATCAAGAGCCAAATTGTCTTGATTTCTTTTAGTAATGGCGATCACGATGATTCTCGCTCGATCGGTGTTGGACTTCATATGATGGTTCACCCTCAACTGGAGTGACTTGCTGCTCCACCTGTTTCCCAACACTGCCACCAACAATAGACTTTACAGTAGGGTTAAACATAGAATTTTCATCAAAAACTACATTCCTACTCAGTATAACCCTCTTCTCAGACGGGGACCATATTCTGTAACCTTTAACACCATCCCCATAACCCACAAACACTCCCCTTTTAGCGCGTGGTTCTAATTTACCCTCATTCACATTATAATAAACATTGCAACCAAAAGCTCTCAAGCCAGAGTAATCAGCAGGCTTACCAGACCACATCTCAAAGGGAGTTTTGAGATGTATACCTGTGTGAGGTCCACGATTTATCAGATAGCAAGTTGTACTAACCGCCTCTGCCCAGAATATCCTAGTTAGTCCAGCATTAGAGAGCATGCATCTAGCTCTCTCCAGAAGTGTCTGATTCATGCGTTCTGCTACACCGTTTTGATGTGGCGTCTCCCTGACTGTATGATGCCTAGCAAAACTCATTGAACTCCGAACAACAAAATTCCAGACCATTATCAGTTCGCAGTCTTTTGATCTTCTTCCCTGTTTGATTTTCCATTAATGTCTTCCACTGCTTGAAGCTCTTGAAAGCTTCACTTTTATGCTTCATAAAGAACACCCAAGTCATCCTTGAGAAATCATCAATAATTGTCATAAAATATCTGTGACCTCTTATAGACTCCATTTGGGAAGGACCCCAACAATCAGAATGGATGTAATCAAGTGTGCCTTTTATTCTGTGTATTGCTTTGGGAAACTTCCTGCGATGTAATTTCCCGAATACACAGTGTTCACAAAACTTAAGGTCCTCGACCTTGTGACCACAAAGAAGATATCATTTTGATAGAATTTGCATCCCTCTCTCGCTCATATGACCAAGCCTCATATGCCATAAATTGGTCAAGTTTTCTTTATCAACCTCTGAGGATGCAACAACAACATAATGTAGAACCTTGAAGGAAATACAAGGTACCACATTTTATGCCCTTCAGAACCACATTCGAATCCTTACAGACATATATAACTCCACATTTACCTCGAAATATGAACCTCTTGCTATCTAACATGCTCAATGATATCAGATTCTTTGTCATGGATGGAACATGCATGACGTCATTCACTGTGCAGAATTTACCATCATGTGTCCGAATTTTAATAGAGTCTATCCCAACCGTTTTGCAAACAGAACTGTCAGCCATAGAAACACTGCCACCATCCACTTACTCTTAGATTGTAAATCACTACTTGCGCGGACATATATGGTAAGATGCTGCTGAATCGAGGATCGCGTGTACTCATTAGCAATTAGAGCAATATCATCTTCAAAGTTGGTATCTGTTATAGCGGTAGTACCTGTCGGATTATTCTGCTGCCTCTTCTTCTTGGGACAATCAGATTTCCAGTGTCCCTTCTCCTTACAGTAATTACAGACATCATTTGGTTTTGGACCTTTAGAAAACAGTTTCTTGAACTTCTTCTCCCCCGGATTTCTATGTCCATGACTTCCACTGACTACTAACCATGCAGCCTGATTATCTGCACCTGTACCAGCCGCCTTATGGCGCAGCTCCCTAGTATAGAGAGATGATCTCACCTCCTCTAGAGACACATTATCTTTTCCAACAATGAACGACTGCACGAAATTTTCGTACGATAATGGTAAAGATACTAACAGAATCAATGCAGCATCCTCATCCTCAACTTTCACATCAATATTACGCAACTCTAACAAGATTGTGTTTAGTTGATCTAAGTGATCTCGAAGAGGCATACCTTTCTACATTCGTACAGTGAACAGAAGTTGCTTCAGAAGCAACCTGTTGGTTAAGGACTTCGTCATATAAAGACTCTCGAGCTTGACCCATAGACCCTGCGCGATTTCCTCCTCCGCGACCTCAGTGATAATATCATCAGCAAGGCTCAACATAATTGTTGAATGAGCCTTCTCTTTCAGAACGGCCATCTCAGCGTTAATGGGTTCTGTCGGCTTCCTAGCAAGCGGCGCCCAAAGTTCTTGTTGTTTTAAAAAGACTCGCATCTTGATCTGTCATAGAATAAAATTGTTTCTCCCCGTAAATTTGTCGATTTTCACATTCATTTCAGACATCTTTCAAACAAATAAATCCGGCTCTGATACCAATTTGTTATAGCGGAAGCAATTTAAACAGAAGAAAGTATAATAATGAATGTAAATGACACAAACGATTTAACGTGGTTCACTAACAATGTGTTAGCTACGTCCACGGGCAGAAGAAAGAAAAGCTTTATTGATCTTGAGGAATACAATTTTTGGGATTTCTCTGGATTATATTTCAGATTGCTTATTAGGTTATAACCTATGGAGTTTATATAGAGTACCCCTTACACAGACTAAAGAAAGGGTTTTCAAACAGAAAAGGAAAAGGTTTTCCAAACAGAAAAGGAAAATGATTCCTAAACATGGTATAAACTTAATATACCCGGATTCAAGACATATTTCAACAGGCCTGTTTGTATTGGCGGTGGGCAGAAGTGCTTCTGTCAAAAGTGATTTTGTCAGAAGTGATTTATGTTTGGATGCAATAATGTAAAAGATTGTTATCAATAAATGATGTTTGAATAGTTTTGATCAAAATTGCTTTTGAATGTAGAATTACCAAAATGGACATTTAATCAATACAGATAAATAAAAATTACTAATAAATGGAAGTATGTAAATAAAAATTACAAATAGATAATAGAATTTAAAGTGCAATATAGTACTTAAATATTAGTAGAATATTATTACAATACTAATTTAAAGTGCAAATAATATTTAAATATTTTTACGCCGAAGGAGCCGCGGCCCTTGGTAGGAGGCGCTGCGACGCTCTTCAGGCAATTCTTCAAAAATTATAAAAAAATTCGATACTTCAACTTGAGTATATTTATTTCTTGTTTGTTCAAAATATAATGTATTATAGTAGTAATATTCAGAGTATTTGAAAGAAGACAATAGAAAAAGGAGAAGGATAATCCTCGTATAATCTGACAACGTTTAGGATGTTTGAGGAGTTTAATGTTCCAATCTGTAATTACACATGAACAAATGTCAACTTTAGTAGTATATTTGATTTTTTTTTAATTAAAACAGAACATGAGTAGTATATTTGATTTTTTTTAGTAATTATTTCTAGATATTTAAAGAGGGTAATGAAAGTTGTATATTTGGATTTTTTTTAGTAATTATTCTAAATATTCAAAGAGTGTAATGAAAGTTGTATATTTGAATTTTTTTAGTAATTATTCTAGCTATTAAACAGCGTAATGAAAGTTGTATATTTGATTTTTTTTTAGTAATTATTTCTAGATATTTAAAGAGGGTAATGAAGGTGGATAGAGTTGTTGATGAAAATTAAAGAGGATAATAAATGAAATGGTAAAATTCAAATTGAAATAAATGATAGAAGTGCTTCTGGCATAAGCTACAAATTTTAGCTTCTGCCAGAAGTACTTCTGGAGACCAGAATCACTTCTGAAAAGTCAAACCAAACATGTCAGTTTTGCCTAGGGATGGCAACGGGTAGGATCTGGACAGGATCCTACTAGATCCAGATCCAGATCCGTTTTACATACATGTATCCATATCCAGATCCAGATCCATAGGGTCCATAAAATCATATCCAAATCCAGATCCATCGGATCCACCGGATCCACGGATCGGATCTGGATCCAAATCAAAGTGACTGATTATTAAGTTATACCTTCTAATCAGTCCAAATTTTCTAGAAAAAGAGTCAATTTAATTTAACTAATCATGGAGTGCATCCGTAAATTAGGACTAAATGACATCATGACAATTGTTATGCCTATTGGCTATCACGTAGTGAGAAACAATCCTCTCAATACCTAAACTACTACATAAGTACCACATAAATGATTAATATAATGATTAAAGAATAACACGCAAAACGTGTCTCAATTAAAAAAATAATGATCTTCGGCCCTTTGAATATAAAATAAAATTAAGATTACAAAGGATTCGGTGCCATGATGTATAAATAATAAATGTATAATTAATTTAATAAAAAACGGATTCACGGGTCGGATCTGGACCGGATACGGATCTCAAAGACAAGATCCAGATCCAGATCTGATCCATCATAAACGGATCCGGGTCCGGGTCCGATCCGGATCCGTCGGATCCAAACTTTGAATATCCATATCCTATAAAACGGATCTGGATACACCGGATCCGGATCGGGTCCGGTATCCATTGTCATCTCTAGTTTTGCCATTTTCACGAAAGTGGATACCCTTAAGCCCAAATCAGCACTAAGGAAAGAGTTGTGTTTTACTTCCCGTTTGCTTTCATTACTAAGCACCTTTCATAATTTGATTTTAAATTATATTTATTTATATAATTTAGATATAATTTGAATTTCAACTTCATAATTTAAAATTATTTAACTTTATATTCAGCTACACTTTTGGTTCATTAATATGTTGTTGTTAACCAATTGTTTTATATTTACCCCTGCACTAATGCAAGCTCCAATTTCAAATGGGTTGATTACAAGTGTCCTAAGTCTTCGAGAGAGAAAGGTCCATATTTATCTCTCTCAACTTTTGGTTATGATAAAAGATCCTCATGTTGGAGCTCCGTCCAGGGTCAAAAGCAAAAACTAGACTTTTAATTTTCGTAATTACAGAAGTAATATTAAACCAAGTTTAAAAGAAAAGATAAAGTTTAGAACAATACAAAGGTAAATTTGACCATCTTTCTTAAAACAATTTGCAAAATACAACATCTAAAGGACAAACACAATGCTTTGGAAGGAACCAAAACCCAAACTCCAATCTCCCTAAAGGCCTAAAATAATAATAATAATAATAGTAATAATAATAATAATAATAATAATAATAACAAAGATTAGAAGGAATAGCTAGACGGTCATGTAGAGTTTTGTTGGGTCCAAAACACATAAGTAAGACACATCGAAAGTTTAAAATTTGTTTTGCTTACTTACCCCAACAATTTCGTCTGGTATGGTTACGTTACAATTGAAACTTGTAAAGACATGAACATACAACTTACCGTTAATATTATCTGGAGTCTTTACTACAGGGAGCGCACACGACTGTCCTTTCGACTGCAAGATTTACTACGGTATACTCCTCTGTCAAGAAAGCCAGGAATCCAAAGTGTTTGGCCCAGTGGCCATTTCACTAGGGTATTGCTACCTGGAGTCTCGAGTATGATTCCCCTGACCAGCGAGAGTGGAACTTTGTTCCCCCAAAAAAATCCCTCAACTAGTGGAAGACCAAAGCGGTGTATACTAATCCGTAAGGTCAGCCGGGGATGGGATTTTCTGGGGTATGGGGTCGTACTGCGATGGATTAAGTCACTTTAAAAAGTTTACTCTACCTTAGTTTTACCCGCATGGGTGTAGCTCAGTTGGTTCCAGGGTGGCAGATTGCTCCCAAGAAGACAGGTTCGAGCCCTGGCAGCCGCAGTGTGGGAGTTTCATTTCTCCTTTGTGAGGGATGACTCCTTGTGGGCACCAGACATTGTGCCTCCCACCTAGTGGGCCGCTGAGTACCATCATTTTACCTTCCTCCACCAATCTTTGTCGGATCGGAGGGGTGGGGGCCCTGTGGGCGAGGGATTTCGCCTTTTTGCTCCCAAGAAAGCCAGGAAATCTTGGCAGAGGTTCGAGAGAATTTTCTTTTCTAAACTCTAAGTTCATAAAGTGTAGAATTGATGTGTTAAGGTTTTGATCAACCTAAAACTTATGGGGTAGTGTTGTTTATTTAGGAGAGATTAGGTTACAAATCAGATTAGGGTTGGGCTCCAAGCCTGACCCAAAAACCGAGATGCAAACTGGGCCCACTGTCGGGCCGGCGTCGTGGTTCGGCCTAGTAGGCATCGCACCGCTGGTCGGCGCCGCGGCCCTTCACCCCGTATATATTTAACATGTTTAATTTTAAATCCAAAATTCAATTTTGAATTAATTAAATAATTTCCATCAATTAGAAATTATCCCATAATTATTATCAATTTAAATATCTCGATTATAAATCAAATATTTAACATTTTCTCGATACACCCTTAGACCGAAAAGACAATCGACATAGTGTGACCCTATATGCATTCACATATCGATACTAATCCAAGTAAGGTTCATACGAAACTTCTAGACTGTGATGTATGACAAACTCAATATGTGAAGTATGTTTACATGAATCCAGCAAACATAACATTTATGTGAGATGATAAAAATCATTTCATTCACGACACACTCGATCAAGCTTAGGATTTGTCACGTGTCTATCCAAATGGCTTGATCACTTTATCTCATCTATATTAGTCGACAACTGGACCATATCAAAGACATGTCCATTGCATTGACCAATGACTTAGTCAACCTAATACCATATGAGTATCTGAGTGTTCACTTGAATATACATTCAAGGAACGAATCTTAATCTTAGCTCACATACCACCTTTAATCTACTTCGTAATGCACCCAAAACAAGCCGCGTCTCAACCTATAAGACATTTGAGCTTAGGACAGGATCAAAGTACATTACTCTGTAAACAAGGTGATATTGACCTAAAGTATAAGGACTTCTATCTCCCACACGCTGATGACATTATAGACATATAACAAAACAGCACATCAGCAGGGTATACCAATACTTCAATAAGTATCCATGTGTCCATCACGAGTTGTCATAACTCGTAGCAAGTGATACATACTACATCCCCTAAGGATATGATGCATATCACATGTCGACGTATCGCATATCATCGATATCCCAATCTCGATGATCATTAGTCGAGGTATTTAAGATTTACGTTATAATATTAATTCTCACATCATTAATAAACACGTGAACTCTAGGAATGCATTTATAGAATATTATAAACAATCAACTAATAATTCAACAAATGCAAATGCCATAATATTAATTATCATTAATATAAATACGAATGTGTATAAAGTATATTTTGTCTCTCTAGAACATACATATACTTTCAATCTCCCACTTGGCCTAGAGCCAATCACCAACATAGCTAATACCCATGTACTAAAAATGACCATTATGTTTCACCAAGCTTAATGGTTTAGTAAACGGGTCTGCTAGATTATTGTCTGTGGGAACATAATCTATCTTGATATCTTCAGCTTTCACCATCTCTCGGAGAATGTGGTATTTCTCGGTACATGTTTGTATATGTTTGTTGATCTTGGTTCATTTGCATGTGCAATGGCACCAGTGTTGTCACAATAAATTGTTATTGGACAACTAGCACTCGGAACAACCCTTAGTTCCTTTAGGAACTCAGAAATCGCGACAGCTTCCTTAGCAGCTTCCGATCCAGCAATGTACTCCGTTTCAGTAGTCGAGTCTGCAGTAGTAGCCTGTTTGAAACTCTTCCAGCTCACTGCTCCTCCGTTGAAAAAAAATGTAACCGGACTGAGATTTGAATCAACATCTGTCTGGAAACTAGCATCGGTATACCCAACGACAACCATCTCATTTTCACCACCATAGACTAGAAAATAATCTTTAGTACGTCTGAGGTACTTGAGAGTACTCTTGACTGCTTTCCAGTGTTCCTCACCAGGATTCTGGTGGAACTTACAAGTCATACTAAGTGCAAAAGCCACATCTGGCCTAGTACAAGTCATGGAATACATGATCGATCCTATAGCCGAAGCATACAGGATCCTCTTTATCCGCTCAAGCTCTACAACATTAGAAGGGCAGCCCTTCTTTGATATCTTGATGCATTGACCCATCGGAAGACTGCCTTTCTTGGAATTCCCCATTGAAAAGCGTCTAAAACTTTGTCTATGTAGATTGACTGTGACAGCCCCAACAATCTATTAGGTCTATCTCTATAGATCCTAATTCCCAGAATTTAGCAGCCTTCACCTAAATCCTTCATCATGAAGGTCTTGGACAACCAATCCTTAACTGACTGCATGAGAGTCTTATTATCTCTCATTATCAATATGTCATCAACATATATAATAATGAAGACAATACCCTCATCCTTGCGTTTGAAATAAACACAAGGATCCTCTTTGCTTCTGACGAAATCAAAAGATTTGATAGCATTGTCAAAGCAAATGTTCCAACTCCTAAAGGTTTGCTTAAGTACATAAATGGACTTCTGTAGCCTGCACACAGCATTTGGTCTGGACTCATATAAAAAACCCTCGGGTTGTTTCATATACGCTTCCTCAATTAGATTACCATTGAGGAATGTCGTTTTGACGTCCATCTGCCAAATGTCACAATCATAGTATGCAGCTATTGCAAGCAAAATCCAAATAAACTTTATCTTAGCCACCGGTGGAAAGGTTTCATCATAATCCACAGTAGGACGTTGAGTAAAACCTTTAGCCACTAGTCTAGCTTTATAAGTCTGAATCTTGCCAGATGCATCAATCTTTTTCTTGAAGATCCATTTGCATCCTATGGGTTTAACCCCATTTGGCAAATCAACCAAGTTCCACACTTGACTGATATACATAGATTCCATTTCGGATTTCATGGCTTCTTTCCATCTCTTTGAATCAATGTCTAGAATTGCTTCGTTATATGTTCTAGGCTCGTCATCATCTAGAATATCTAGCTCATTTTGTGTTTCCACAAGTAGATTTAGTCTTTCCGGAGGACGATGAGTTCTAGTAGACCTACGGAGTTGATTGTTTTGCAGTTCAGTTACAAGTATGTTCTGACTGTGAGTAGGTTCTTGTGCGCTGGTTGATCCACCAACGTTAGAGCTTTCAGGAATATCATTTTCATGTCTTTCCTGAATGGGGGAAAATGCAACTAGTGCACTTGCTCCCAAGGTTTGTGCCGGAAGATCTTGCATTTCTGCATTACTCCTCGTAGCACTCCCACTGGCCGAAGGGGGTACCCTAAATACCAAATCTTCGCCAAAAGCTCCAACTGAATTTCTGCCTTCATCATCGGACAAGGATTCAACCTCTATATTACATTGTTCTTGAATTTCTTCAAGTTATATCTCCGTGCAACTCTCATCCTTGTAGACATATTCATCTTCAAGGAAAGTTGCGTTCCTAGAAACAAATATTTTATGTTCTCCAGGAAGATAGAAATAGTATCCCTTAGTTTCCTTTGGATACCCAACAAAGTAACATTTCTCACTTTTAGATTCCAACTTATTAGTGATCAACTTCTTGACATATGCAGGACACCCCCAGGGCCTCATGTGTCTAAGTGATGGCTTCTTGCCACACCATACCTCATATGTGTCATTTCAACTGATTTAGATGGAACTTTGTTCAGAAAATATATCGAGGTCAAAATAGCGTATCCCCAAAGGTATGTTGGAAGATCTGAAAAGCTCATCATGGAACGAACCATGTCAAGCAAGGTTCGGTTTCTCCTCTCGGCAACACCATTCATCTGTGGTGTCCCAGGAGGTGTCCATTCGGAATGAACTCCATGAAACTTTAAGTAGTCAAGAAATTCTTTACTTAAGTATTCACCCCCACGATCATATCGGAGAGTCTTGATACTCTTTGAGAGCTGTTTCTCAGTTTCACACTTAAACTCCTTAAACTTCTCAAAAGCTTCGGATTTGTGTTTCATAAGATACACATATCCATACCTTGATAATTCATCTGTGAAAGTAATGAAGTAAGAGAAACCTTCTCTAGCTTTAGTCGAAAATGGTCCACATACGTCCGTATGTACCAACTCAAGCACCTCTTTGGCACGGATCCCCTTTTCAGAAAGAGGTTTAATGATCATCTTACCTTTCAAACAGGATTCACAGTTGCCATAAGATTTTAAGTCAAATGGTTCGAAGTAATTTAATTTCCTCAACCGTTCTATCCTCGTTTGATTGATATGACCAAGTCTACCATGCCACAAGTAGGTAGAATTTCTTTCATTTAACTTAGCTCTTTTATTTTGTATATTGAAAATTTTCCTGCGGCAGTTTAATGTATACAATCCATTCACAAGAGGCGCAATTTCATACGCAACATTATCAAAAGCCAAAATCATATTGTCATCATTAATGCTTGAGGAAAAGCCCTCAGTGTCAAGTACAGGAATGAAAATAATGTTCCTTTTCAAAGAAGGAACATAATAAAAATTGTTTAACATTAAAATTTGCCGGAAGATAAATCTAATCTATAAGTTCCCACACGCTCAACACCAACTCGTGCTCCGTTTCCGACGCGCAGGTCCACCTCTCGAGGTCCGACCTTCCTGCTATCAGTTAGCCCTTGCACATTTATACAAATGTGTGAGCCACAAGCGGTATCAAGTAACCAGGAATGAGAATCATTTATAGATAGATTAATTTCAATTAGAAACGTACCTTGCCCAGTAGAGACTGAAGCACCTAGTTCCATTCCTCCACCTGGAGCAGTACAATCCTTTCTCCAATGGCCCTTCATGTTGCAATTTATGCAAACATCCGATGCCAACGGTTTCTTCTTCTTCTTCTTCTTCGCCCCTCCCTTGGGCTTCATTGCTGCTGCCGGAGTAACAACTTTGCCCTTCCCCTTTTGTTGTCCCTTACCTTTCGATTTGGGGCGACTAGAGGAGCCAACCATCAGAATAGGTTTACTCTTGGAGGTCGAAGATTCAAAAGTTTTCAGCATATTATGTAACTCCGACAAAGTCGCTTTAGTTCTATTCATATTATAATTAACAATGAAACTCTCAAACGACCTAGAAAGTGAGTGCAGGATGAGGGTGGTGGAGACTCTATCTTGAAACTTTATGTCTATGGAGGCCATCCTCTCAATCAACTCAATCAACTCAATCATCCTCAACACATGAGGCGAAACTTGGCCCCGTTCATTTAGCCTACACTTGAAGAGTTCTATTAGCAGGCCATACTCTATTGTCTGAGACTGCGAATCATAGAGACTCCTCAAATGGGCTAACATCGTTGGGCCCCATAGTTTCATGTTGTCTTTGCAATGGTGGTTGTTAGGCTGATTTCCAATTGCTTACACAAGTGTACGTATCGTTACAAGTAATATAGTTTGGTAAGACCGAATATCTTCCTCAGAGACTGGTTTCTAATTACCGAACATCTATTCTAGGTTATCTATTTGGCAAACGATAAGTTGATTTGGCTTTTATCTAACACTAGTAGAGTAATTGCAAGAATTAAACTAAATTATTGAGTTTTAATCAGTTATGAAGAAATTAGGGCTTCCAATATCCTCAACTATCCACTATTTTTAATCCTTAATGCAACTAGAATGACTTTTTCTTCTACGTTAAGATAACGGTTAACTAGACTGTCTTATATTCCGGTTAGGATATATAATCGCTCAACCCCAGTGCAGAAACCTTCTATATTTCTATGATAAGTTTTACCACATAGGAGGATTAAGAACAATAACCTATAATGCTACACAAGTATCGGGGTACTTTCGTCCGCGATTTTAACCTATGTCTATTCAATTACATCATATCCAAATCTCTACTCTCGGTTTTTGATTCGAAATCATATAGATTATGATAATTAGTGATCAATTAACTATCAAACATTCATATCAATATTGAATAAATCTTAATCAAGTGAAGAAGGAAATCAAACTAATGCATTAATTCACGAATAAGAGTTTCAAGCGATTCGATAGGAAAACCCTAATAAAGTGTTTAGCTCCTAGCCATAGACATGCTAAGAACTAATACAAATCCAAACATGAACTGAATTACAATAGAGAAAAGAAAGAAAAATACTTAGAACTAGGTATCCAATTGTAGCCGCCAAGCGTTGTGTTGTGTTTTTCCCAAGAGAAGAAAATGTGTGGTAGAATATATCCCAAGGGTTTAGATATGCTGTAAAAAACGTGTGCCTTGGAACCTTTTGCCCCTTGTCAATTCTATTTCGGACTGGAAATTTCCGCATCGGCATCGCGGTCCTGCAGAATGACACTGTGGTGCCGAAAGTACTGCGACTTCTCAGTAATTATGGAACCGCGGTCCTGCATAATGGCACCGCGGTCCTGCAGTCTTTCGTCCGGATCTGCCAACTTTCGTCCTTTTTGCTTCGGGAGCTTCTTTTCTGCCCACTTTTAGCTTCTTTTGCCATTTTACCATTTAGAACCGCTGTGACTCAAAAAAAAAAATGACCCTAACACGACACTTATTTAAACGAAAATGGGAAAAATACTAACTAAAAATGACTCAATCGCGTATACATAATACACCTAACAAATACCCCCAAACATAACCTTTGCTCGCCAACGAAAATGAGAAAAATACTAACTAAAAATGATTCAATCGCGTATACATAATACACCTAACAAATACCCCCAAACTTAACCTTTACTCGCCCTCGAGCAAAGATCAAAACAAAAACAAAAAAACAAAAACAACACTCAAATACTCAAATCAAGCAGATGCACAAGGTTACTTAGAAAATCATGAATGTCAGTTGGGATAATATGCTGGAACATATATAGCATGAGTATAGAAATTTAGAATTTCAAGCCAGATATTTCGCAAATTCATTTCAATCACACTCAATAGAAATATGAACACTAACCTATGCATGCCAATTTCATTTAGTTTATTAGCCTGTTTACTTGTTATTCTCCACTAATCATAGACATACACTCTAGAGATCTTCAGGACTTTCCAGGGTTGTAATATAGGCTTAGGCAGGGGTAGATAAAAGTTGGCATTTAGGCTCAAATTACGTATCATAAACGTTTTTCTCATTCAACCATTTTGTCCTTCTTTTTGGTATTCTTTTCCGTTCATACCTATCATTCTCCTCTTCTCTTTTTGAGAGCATGAAAGACATTCACATATGCACCCCCAAACTTAAGTTTTTACATTTTTTCATTGGGGTGCATCAATTTTTTCACTCTTTTTTGGTATTTCTTTTTCATCTCTGTTTTCACTTACTGCTTATGGCACACAAGAGAATCATGAGGTGTCAAAAAAACAACTTATTTTAGGCTCAAATGGGCTGACTAGGGGTAATTTATCGCATGATAGGTAACGAAAGGTAAGAAGAGCAAACAAAGAAATGTCTGAATCATCTCCCTAAACATGTACATCTTTAACTATTTCGTCTCAAATAACAAGCAAACAGACTCATAGACATTTTTCATAATTGACAACACATAGGCTAAGCACAATTATCCCAAATAATTAGATTTTCATGAATTTTTGGCATATCTAACTTAAACACACATATTTTAGTTTCTAATTCCATTACATTATCCCACTTAATTCACTAGGTATCTTCGACAACTATAACATGCATGATCATAAAAAATTGAAAACAGAAACACAAAAATAAAATAAGTACCCCCCAAACTTAAACGACACATTGTCCCAAATGTGTAACGACTTAAAAATCAATAAGGGACGACTTACCGACAATAGCGGCTCAAGATGGTGGCGATGGCGGCAGATGTTGCATTGACCATTGGGTGAACATGGAACTTAAACTATCAACACGCTGGGTCAGGTGTTGATGGTCTTGCATCATTTGCTGCTGATTCTGCATCATGTTCTCTTGGTTTTGAAGCATCATTTGTTGATTTAGGAGCAACTACTCCATCATTGGCATTGGAGGCTCCAAAGTCAAGGGGGGTTGGTGGCTCATTTCGCCTGCTTCATAGTATGCAGTTGTCTCAGACTCTTCTTCCTCCATGGCTGATGTGTCTCTCCCAACTGGGTCTCTTCTCCTCTCTCTCGTTCCTGCCAGAGAAGGAATGCACTAAACCGTACATCACTGCTGGCTGAATCTTCTCAAGCATGTCTGTGGCGAATGTTGGGACTCTATGCCTAATACATAAGGCAGATATAAGTGATCCATGTCCCAATCCGCCTGTGGTGTTCAACCTGCTGATTTCGTCTATACTTTTCACTATTTCCTTCCAGATATCAATTGTCTTTCCCGACATGATGCCATACACAAGCTTGATTCTGTCTGCGGTCACCTTGGTAAAATAAGTTAACGGAATCAAGCGAGCACTTATGAAATATAGTCATCCTCTGGTTGTTCTGTTAAATTGGCACCGGGCAAGTCTCCTAGACCCGTTACGAGAAATGTTGAATTCGGCGCCTGGGTAGCATAAAACTGCTATAACTGTGTCCCACATAATGTGGTTGACGTCTCTCGACCAACTTGTGAAATGGTGCGGGTTATAACCTTAGTCCGCAACATTAGCTGTCCCAAGCACCGCACTCACCGCCTCAGCATCGGCGGGCACATACCGCCCTCTCACGAAACACCTCCCATTTTCTTGTTCCGGATAATTAGCATAGAATTCTCGAACAAGACTTGCATTCTGAAGTGGTATTTCTTCTGCATCTACGAACCTTCTTCACCCATTTGCCTCGATCATGATCCTGATGAGCTCATAGTCATCATCATCATCCAATGGCATGATCTGGTAGTCCATGCCTCTTTCGGGTATCAACACTCTAGTACTAATTTTGTTATATCGATCATCTGCACTTTTGTTGGTGAATCGAGTCACATCATAGTCTGGAGTTGATGAAGATGGAGTAGCTTGGGCAGTTCGTTTTCTAGAAGCCATTATGAGAGGTGTTGGGAATTTTTCGACAGTGTTTTATTTGTTTCCTTAAGGTTTCTCAACAACTATCAACTTCTCACAACAACAATCAACCAAGCACAATTAATCACAGCAGCAACACACACCGCGAACAACACCACACAACCTCAAAAACACAACAAACAACCAAGGATTGGTGATGGTATGTATGGGTTGGAAGGATTTGGGTGAATTTGTAGGAAGTTTTAGGTGGGGGAGGAGGTGTTTTCGTTGATGTAGAGAGAGGGAATGGTTTGAGTTGATGTGGGAAGAGATTTGGGGATTTAGGGCTTTTTATTTTCTGAAATTGCGCCCAGGCACCGCGGTCCTGCAGAATGGCACCGCGGTGCCGAAAGTACTGTGACCTTTCTGAACATTCGGCACCGCGGTCCTGCAAAATGGCACTGCGGTGCCGACCCGATTCCGTATTTTCCTCCATTTTTTTCGTGCTTAGTCTTCGATTTCCTCACATGTCATCACAACACAACCCAAAAATACCATCAAGTGAGACTGTTCAAGTTAAACTAATTGCATAATTTAAACATTGAGTTGCCTCCCAAGTAGCGTTGTCTTTAACGTCTTTTAGCCGGACGCAGGTCCTTTATTCAATCACTGGGGTAAATTAACCCTACAACCCATCTATTTGAAAATCATTTTTCTCTTCCTTACTCTATTCTTCTTTTTCACAGGGTCGGGTTTAGCAAGATTTACTTTTTTGTCAGCTTTCATCTCATCAACTTTTATTTCAGCACTCATACTAACCTGTGGGTTCACCGTTGTCGCAGTGATCCCCCTGCCTTTGAATTATTCTTGATGAGCTGATGCGTCAGCTGTGCTCACCGCAAAGCATTTGTTGCTGGCATGAGATTCAATGGTAGATTTGAAAACCTTGGACACCATCTCCTCTTCTTGGACCCTTAGTCTCAACTCTCCCTTTTTCACATCAATAAGAGCTCTGCCCGTGGCTAGGAATGGTCTTCCCAAAATAATGGGCATGTCTTCATCTTTCTCCATGTCAAGAATGAGGAAATCTTCTTAAAAGAAGAACTTGTCCACCTTGACTAGCACATCTTCCACTATACCTCGGGGGTGCACCACAGATCGGTCAGCCAGCTACATATTTATTGTGGTTGGCTTGGCTTCCCCCAAACCCAATCTCTTGAACACAGATAAGGGCATAAGATTTATGTTAGCCCTAAGTCATAAAGTGCCCGGTTGCAGGTTACCTTTCCAATAGTGTAGGGCATGGTGAAACTTTCTGAATCTTTCAATTTAGGAGGCAGTTTATTTTATAAGATGGCACTGCACTCCTCTGTCAGCGCTATTATCCCGTAATCCGCCAATCTTCTCTTCTTCCCAAGTATCTCCTTCATGAATTTGAAATATGTGGGAATTTGTTCTAACGCCTCAATGAAGGGGATATTGATGTGGAGCTTCTAAAATACCTCAAAGAACTTGGAGAACTGTTTGTCTAGGGCCTTCTTCTAGAGCCTTTGAGGGTAAGGGATTTTGTCAGTGTATTCCCTCAAAGGTGCTGATGGAGCTTTCTCTACTGTAGGGCGGTCCTCAGTGACCCCCTCCTTTCCTATATCAACTGTCCTCTCACACTCTTTCTCATTCACCACTGTTGGTTGGGGAGAAACCTGCTCTAACTGATTTCCACTTCTCAACAAAACTGTTTGGCATTGCTCTCTCGGATTAACCTCTGTGTTTCTTGGGAGAGTACCCTGCGGTCTGTTATTTACCATCTTTGCCAGTTGCCCCACCTGCGTTTCGAAGTTCCTGAGAGAGGACCTTGTTTCAGACATGAATTGATTCTGCGAATTGGTGAGTGTAAGCAATGCTACTCTCAGTTCATCAGGTTTCTCCTGTTGGGTAGGTGGTCTAAACTGCTAGAAAGATGTAGCCTGATTATGTGTCTGCTGGTTTTGATAATTACCTTGATATGGTGGCTGCTGGGCTTGGTCATTCCTCCACGAAAAGTTGGGGTGATTTCTCCACCCCGGATTGTATGTGTTGGAGTTATAAGGCGCTAAAAGTTCCCCACTGCTTGAACCTGCTCCATGGGCACTTATTAGAATCCGCCGCTGTGCATCTGTCAAAAGAGTATGGGCCTTCGTAAATCTCATAATTCACCAGCATCTGGACTGCATTCACAAACATAGTGTTTGCTGCAGTTGCTTTGTCAAAAGGGCCACCTGCGCATTCAATGCGGTGATAGAATCTATCTCGCGTATGCCCATAGTCTTCCTACTACTCACTTATCTGTCATCTGCCCCTTGGTGATTATTCGCAGCCATGTCTTCTAGCAACTCATGTGCCTCGTTGACACTCTTCCTCATGAACGCTCCCCCTGCTGCAGCATCAATAATGGTATGAGTAGTATCACTCAACCCATTATAAAAAATGTGGACCAACATCCACTTCTCTATGCCATGATATGGGCATTTTCTCTGCAAATCCTTTAATCGCTCGTATGCATCATACATCGACTCTCTATCTACCTGATAGTACTTGTTCAACTCTTCCCTTAACTTTGCTGCCTTTGAAGGAGGGAAGAACTTTGCAAGAAACTTTTGGGCTAAACCTATCAGGTGGTGACGGAGTTGGCAGGCAATGAGTTCAACCAGCTCTTGGCTCTGTCCCTAAGTAAGAATGGGAAGAGCCTTAATCTAATGGTGTCGTCAGTAACGCCATTGTACTTGAAGGTGGAACACAACTCCAGAAAATTGGCAATGTGCATGTGGGGGTCTTCAGACGGCAATGCCCCAAACTGTACTGTGTTTTGGACCATGCCCAGGATGGCTGGCTTGATCTCAAAGTTGTTTGCCCCTATTGCTGGGAGCCTGATGCATGTCTGTGCACCTGTAACTGTGGGAATAACGTAGTTTCCCAAACTTTTCTCCACTGGGACATGTATTGGCTCCCCTACATTCTCAGGAACCTCATTGTCCTCCCCATTCTGATTCGGTTAGTTTTCCATGGTCACTGAATCAGATATCTTCTTGTTTCGCCTGTTCTGCTTGCAAGTTTTCTCAATTTCAGGATTAAAAGGAACAAGTGTATCTGCTCCTCTTCTTCTTCGCATAAACTACGTCCTGAAATCGATCAAAATCAACAAACAAATCAAGGCAACATGGTTCTAAAAAATAAAATAAAATAAAAATCAAAGTAGAATTACGAATAAATGGTTCGATATTAGAAGTACGCTAGTCCCCGACAATGGTACCAAAAACTTGTTAGGCCGATTTCCAATTAATCACGCAAGTGTACGTATCGTTACAAGTAATATAGTCTGGTAAGATCGAATATCGTCCTCAGAGACTGATTTCTAATTACCGAACATCTATTATAGTTTATCTATTTGACAAACGATAAGTTGATTTGGCTTTTATCTAACACTAGTAGAGTAATTGCAAGAATTAAACTAAATTATTGAGGTTTAATCAGTTATGAAGGAATTAGGGCTTCCAATATCCTCAACTATCCACTTTTTTCAATCCTTAATGCAACTAGAATGACTTCTTCTTCTACGTTAAGATAGCGGTTAACTAGACCGTCTTATATTCCGGTTAGGATATATAATCGCTCAACCCCAGTGCAGAAACCTTCTATATTTCTATGATAAGTTTTACCACATAGGAGGATTAAGAACAATAACCTATAATGCTACACAAGTATCGGGGTACTTTCGTCCGCGATTTTAACCTATGTCTATTCAATTACAGCATATCCAAATCTCTCCTCTCGGTTCTTGATTCGAAATCATATAGATTATGATAATTAGTGATCAATTAACTATCAAACATTCATACCAATATTGAATAAATATTAATCAAGTGAAGAAGAAAATCAAACTAATGTATTAATTCATGAATAATAGTTTCAAGCGATTCGATAGGAAAACCCTAATAAAGTGTTTAGCTCCTAGCCATAGACATGCTAAGAACTAATACAATCCAACCATGAACTGAATTACAATAGAGAAAAGAAAGAAAAATACTTAGAACTAGGTCTCCAATTGTAGCCGTCAAGTGTTGTGTTGTGTTTTTCCCAAGAGAAGAAGATGTGTGGTAGAATCTGTCCCAAGGGTTTATATATGTTGTCAAAAACGTGTGTCTTGGACCCTTTTGCCCCTTGCCAATTCTAATTCGAACTGGAAATTCCCGCATCGGCATCGCGGTCCTACAGGATGGCACCATGGTGCCGAAAGTACTGCGGCTTCACAGTAATTATGGCACCGCAGTCCTGCAGTTTTTCGTCCGGATCTGCCAACTTTCGTCCTTTTTACTTCGGGAGCTCCTTTTCTGCCCACTTTTAGCTTCTTTTTGCCATTTTGCCATTTAGAACCGCTGACTCAAAAGAAAGAAAAACGACCCTAACACGACACTTATTTAAATGAAAATGGGAAAAATACTAACTAAAAATGACTCAAACGCGTATACAAAATACACCTAACAGTTGTGACATAGAAGACAACATTAGGCATTGAGCTGATGTGGCATCCTTATAATGTTTCTCGTAAGTAGCCTTGTCGAAGGTTACCTACTCAGCATAGCCCTCCGCCGGAGCGGTGGGGAATACTTTGTCCAATGTATACTCAATCTGTTCTTGTCTCAGGACAATTCTGACATTCCTGAGCCAGTCTATGAAGTTGGGTCCAGTAAGTCTGTTGGACTCCATAAGCATTTTCAACGAAAAATTTGACATTCTGAAGAACTGAAGATATAGATAAAACAGGAAAATGCAATCAAATATTCATTCTCCCAATTTATACACATTCATTATATTCTAATTTAACATGACCTTTTGTTTAATTAGCTCCCACTATTTTGCATACTTCTACGACCCATGGTAGAATACGGACCTAAATTAATATAAAGGTCATAATGGGCCAAGATCCAAACATGTGTTATATCTGTGTTTTCTTTGGTTGATAACTTCAATAACACACTTTGGTAGGTCCTCAATCAATTGTAAAACAACTCTACAACTCTTGGTTTGATTAAATATCTTTCATTTTAATCTTACGTATTTAGACTAGTACGACACTTTGGCGCCAAGATTCATCTAAACAAGTCAACCCCATTACACGACTGCATGTAAATGCCTAAGTAAATTTAGTCTTTGCAAGCAAACACGTTGGTGTAAATACCTACAAAAGTTTATTATCTACTTTCATTTTAACACATCTATGAAAGGGTCTTGGTCCTCGTAGACTTAGAGCAAATGCTTTGGCATAAATACTCGTATCGCCGAAGAGAATTTAGCACCCTAACAATTATAATGAACGACGCGTTATAATTAAACTTGTATTTAATGTTTGGGGAACAATTTTAGTTTTCGGGAATTCATTCAAGATCAACAATCAAGTCATACATCATATGACATCCTATCATGTCGACTTTTGATCTTGGATAAGATTTGGGCTTATAGAGGTAATAATCTCCGTCTTGCTATTGTAATTCAAGACTTCATGTTGTAGTAGTTGTTAGATGAGCATGTAATATTTAGAATGAAGATTGATAAATGTTATGGAATTTGGAAGTTAAATCCGAGACCTAGCATGTCTAGCCTTTGATATTGTAATCAATTTGGTCGATAGTTATAATCGTCGCATGTTATATAAGAAAGGGATTATAGTTGTTATAATTGATTGCGACTATATAACATGTTAGAATAACAACTTGGATTGAAAAGGAATTGAAAAAGAATAGATGGGTGTTATCCTTGTGATTGCCGAAAATGGCCAAGAATATTGGACAGTTTTACTTTAATTGTGGGGCAAAATTTTACACGTCTTATTAAGGCGTGTAATCCCCTTTGAATTGCTGGTTTGTTGCGCCTTAAATATGGCATGTTGGTTATTGATTTCGGGCCTTGAAAAAGGTGGAAAAGTACGTAGAAACAAAGGAAATGTTGCCCAATTTTCCGTAGAATAAGAGACTTTACACTTAGTATTATTCTACCTTAAAAGGGCTAGGAATTGATAGACGTATTATGGTTATTATAGGTTAAAGTACTATGTATAATGTATTCTACTTGAAGGGTGGAATAGCTATCAAGGTTGAAGTACTTTGGAGCATTTTGCAACTTGTCGCTAGTCGTCGCGAGGTATGTGAACCTCTTCCTTTTTTTGGCATGATCCTACGTATGAAATAGCCATGTGATATTATTTCATGATTCCTTTGACTCTTAGAAGTTAAGAAGTATCCACGTTGTTGATTCTATGTTAAAGGTATGTCTAAATTATCCTAAGTCACAAAGTCTTATGGGAGATGTTGGTAGGAATGGTTAAGAAGTTATGAGGTTTGATTTAAAGCTATGTACCTTGATTTATTTGAAGTAAGTAAGTTGATTTTATATTTGAAAATGACTTGAATTTATATGTGAAAAAGGACTTGATTTTATAAGTGGAAGTTATATGGTTTTAAAGAGAATAAGTTACTTGGTTTTGGAAGTGTATGAAACTTTATTTTTCAAGTTATGGGACTTGATTTCTAAAGTATAGATGACATGATTTTATATGTATAAGTGACATGATTTTAAAGAGTATATGATACGAGTGTTGACAGTCAATTTTGACCCATTTTTCGTATATTTGTTGCAATTTTATGTGTTTTAGGACACCGCATTCTAATCATCATTTTTTGCATTTTTATCTTTTTATTTTGAAATTAAGCATTATGTCTTTGTTAATATTATGTTTCTATTATTATTACACAGTCGTTTATTTTAATAATATTTGCATCTCTTTAAATAATTAATTGACATCCCATTTTAATTTTTAACTAGACATTAAATATTTGTTAAATATTGTATTTTATTATTATTGCATCGGCATTTTCATTTTAATAATTTTGCATCTTTTTAAATAATTTTTCTTTTAAATAATTAATCCGTTTTGCATTTTGTCAAACCAGTCCAGTCCGAGGCACAATCCGGATCAGTCCATTCCTCCATTCCATAAGCCCAACCGCCCATTTTTAAATTTCAAACACCCATTTATTTTTCCCCAAAACCAAACCTAAAAAAACTAAACCCTAATCCTACCCTTATTTAATAAACACTACCCACACTTCAATGGAGAAAAAAAGCAGCCGCACAAAAGAGGGACTTCAGCCGCGGTACATTTTTCTCTCCCTCTCATTTTGTTATCTTCATCAGCATACACCCCCCACTGCCTCAACCTCACCCTTACACACGCTTCACACCCCCATCTATCGGCTTCTTCGTCTTCTCCGGCGAAGTCACGCCGCCGGAGTACAAACCGTCACTGTCCGACACCACCACCATTTCCGGCGACCTCTAGAGCATTATATAGTGTTTTCTCACCACCAAAGGGAGGCGGAGATACTGAGATCCATTTCGGAGGGCTTTATGCTACTGGTTGAAATCTCTCTGAGCATTTGTGAGATTTTAAAGGATCTTCAGCAACATGGACGCTGATAACATCCTCATCTTCTTCACAATCATCATCTCTAAGAACCAGTCGACCTTCATCTCATCCTAGTTTAACCAGATTTTCATCAAAGATATATATCTCTCTCTTCTTCAAGGGCGGCGAACATGGGTTTTCACCCCTTTAAGGGGTTGAGAACTCCATTTTAGGTGACCTCTGGAACATAATTTAGCGTATTTCACATAATCTAACAACGGTGAAGCTACTGAGACCCATATTGAGGGTTTTTGCGTTCATGGAGGTACAAGCGCTCCTGGGTGTTCATTTGGAACCCTCAGTTTTACGATTTAGCAAGCTTGGATAGAAAAATCGAAGATTGTGAACCCTCGACGTCTCCTGAGAGCAAACCGAGGTGTTTTCTCTTCTTGTTTGCTATTTTAGTGGTCCTTTGTGTTGCATGCTTCATTGGGATTTATTGATAATGTTTACTGGTTGAGATTTTGTGTTCTTGGGGTTTATTTGGCGCTCACTGGCTTGCGGGTTATGCAAATTGCTGGGTTTATTAAAGTACTTCTTTAGTGTTCTTGTTCAAAATCTTGAATTGCTAGTTGGTTTGCTGGGTTTAGTTTTAATTACGCATTCCTGTTAGTAGATGATGTTATTGTGATTAATTAAGCTAATTGCGCTTTAATTTCAACCGGGTTTCATAGCACCTGTAGCTCTTGTTGTTAGTCTTAGCAGTCATGCTGGTTGTCTTTCTTTGTTACGAATGGATTAATTGCGAATTAATAGTCATTGTAGCTTCTCATAAGCTTGTTCTGGGTTGTACTTATACTAGTTCATAGTGTTATTGGTGCTTCTGAGGGTGTTTCGACGCTGGGTATTGTTAAAGTGCTTTGCTCATTGTTCTTCGTCAATAATTTGAGTCTTCTATGAACATTATTGCTTGTTGGGCTGTTGTGTTACCTTAGTATTATTCTTCTAGCTGCAATCCTGTCATTGAAGCTGTTATTATTGTGTTTAAGTGCGATGTTTGTGCTTTAATTTCATCCGGGTTATAGTATTACCCTCAAGGGTGTTGCTAACTTGTTTACCTATTAGTTGTAACTTTGGATTCTGCCATGTTCTTCATACTGGTCATGTTCTTCATATTCATATTCTTCATTGTTCATGTATGTTAGAACTTTTATTTTATATCCATTGTTGTCCTAGCTTTCTATATACTATTTCCTACTTTATATTATTTAGTATTCTCACTTTATATCTGTGCCTTTATTACTTTATCTATTATATATAATATATATATATAGTACTCCACTACTACAATAAATTATACATATTATATATTTTATATATTGCTGCTTGTCTTTTTTTTGTATTGAGTACTGTGATGTTGTGCTTTACCTTTCATCATATATATATATATATATATATATGTCTGTTGCTCTCTAGTTATAATATATGTTTATATTATATATTACTTACTCTATATACATATATGTGTTTATATATTCTCGATATATATCTATATATGTTATATAATTTATACTATATATAAAATATATTTTGTATACTATAATCATCATATATTATATCCATTAACCTTGTCTGTTCCTCTTTCTCCTTGGCATGCTACTTTTGATATATATATATTATCTCTGTTATATATATATTATATCCCCTTTCACAATCTATTCCCATTTTGCCTTTTGTATGCTACTTTTTTTGTCCTTTCTTAAACTCTTTCAGCTTTGATATATACAAATATATACTATCTTCATTGTATTTCCGACTGTTCGGGGTTACTGTGCACTTCCTTTTGTTTTGCAGAATGCAGGTATACATACGAGTGCAGACAACTAGTCTGAACGTTAATTTGGGTTTGGTTTAGCCTTCCCCGATAGTCTGCCATGCCTAAGGTTCTAGAAACCTTTTTATCTTAATGCGACATTGGAAATGGAAGATAGTAGACCCCTTTGCGTCCTTGTCTTTCAAATATGAGATCCAGTATGATTATGAGTCCTTAAGTTTATTTTCTCTCTAAAAGTTAAATGGCCGAAGAAGGATTTATCTGTCGATCTGAGGCCTCCATGATAAGCGAGACGAAGTATGTGGGCGAGGAGGAAAGTGAAAAATTAGACGAGAATGCATAGTATCGTTCACCGGGAGGTGAGTCGACCGCAGCCGAAGCTGTGAAATCCGAAAAAAAAATATATATATATAGTTGTGGTTGGGTTAATAAAAATATATATATATAAGAAAATAAAGAATAAATTGCATGGGATAGAGTTAGTGTTAAAGTTGGATAAATAGATAGATGAAATGAAAATAAGAAAATAAAAGAAAAACAAAGGAAAAAAAAAAAAAAAGGTGCATGACATGCACGTAAATGTGTGCTTTCCCTTCCTTTTCATTTCCTCCAACTCTTGTCATTTCACCTCATAGGTTATAGAAAACTCTCCACTTATACATTGTAATTACACACAAATAAAATACCTAACACAAAGAATAGGAAATCAGAAAAAACAAGTGAAAAGAAGAGGAAAAAAATACCAAGAGGACAAGAAGAACAAGGAGCAAAATACTAGAGAAGTAAGGATAATTTTAGCAACCACACAATAATAATCTTCACACTTACAAGGTGAGTTTTCTCACTCAGAAATTCTTGGTAACATCCTTTATTTTTAGTTCAATACATGTTGGAATAAGAATTGAGTGTTGAAAAGAAATATTGAACTTTTGATGGTTTAGATAACTAGTTGAGTCATGAACTTTACGAACTGTTCTCACTGAGTTATAATTGTTAGAATTTGATGAAATTTGGAAGAATTGTACACCTCTCTAATATGATCATATAGAACCAAAAATGAGGTAAAATGGACATACGGTTTGAAAGTTATCATAGTTCAAAGTTCCTGCCTTAGATTTGGTCGAAATTCGGAAAGGCATAATTACGGACTGTTTTTATTGAGTTTTACTTATTAGAATTATATGAAAATTTACATGGTTGTAAATCTCTCTGTTACGGACAGATGTATATAAAGATTTATTAAAACGGACTTACGAGTTGAGAGTTATTGTAGTTTGAAGTTGCTGCCTCGGATTCGTCGGAATCCAGGAGGGCAGGACGTTGAAACGTAAAACTGTACTAATATGTGGGGAATATGAAAATTGTTTCTAAATGAAAGTTCTAGATATCTTTGTTGTGGACATTTTGAGACCTTACGGGGGTCTATCTGACTTACGGATTGAGAGTTATCGCTGTTTAAAGTTTCTGCCTCGGATCTATCGATATCCAGGAAGGGCAGCGAACAAAAGTGTAAAACTGTACCAAATGGTACATAATATGAAAGAATTGTTGACATGGAGACGTGTAGCTCTCTGTTCTCGTCGTTTTGAGAATTTATGGGGATTGAACGGGTTTACAGATTAGGAGTTATGACTATTATAAGATTGGGTGCTGTTTAATAAACATTCTGCCGAAACAAATTTCATGTGGCTGTTTTGAGGATAAATTTGTGTTAGTTACCCAAAGTAGTTTTAAATGAAATTTGGTACAGTGAAAGATCCCCGTCTTACCTTAGTTTCCGCTTGAGAAACACCTTAGTTGGAGTTATGGTTAAAAAGTTATAATCGTTACAAGTATGAATGACAGAATGTTAGAAAAGAGAATAGTATTTATTTGATCTTCTGAAAAATATGAAAAGTGAATACGTGTTCACATAAATATATAAATATATAATGGATCGGGTTGCGCGCAACAAAGCGTAAAGTGAATACGCGTTCACAAATACGTAAACATAATGGATCGGGTTGCGCGCGCAACAAAGCGTAAAGTGAATATAGGTTCACAAATACGTAAATATAATGGATCGGGTTGCACGCCGCGAGCGTAAAGTGAATACACATTCACAAATACGTAAACATAATGGATCGGGTTGCACGCCGCAACAAAACGTAAAGTGAATACGTGTTCACAAATACGTAAATATAATGGATCGGGTTGCACGCCGCAACAAATATGAAAGATGAATACATGTTCACATATATATAAATATGAAAAGTGAATACGCGTTCACAAATATATGAATGTAATAAACATGTGGAAATGCAGGGGAATGTCTTAACGTACAATACGGGATAAAATGAAGTGTTAGTTAAACCGAGAATTTCCTATGAAGAGTTGTTGCATATTTAAAAATGTTGTAACCTGATATGTTTTTGCAATATGCTTATTACGTTATAATGTGATTGCACTTGGAATATTGTGGTGTTACTTTGAATTGCAGGGTAAGGTTCTCACTCAGCCCCAGATGGTAGGGCTGACTCTTTATTTAACATGTTTCAGGAAAGGGTGATAGATGAAAGGCTCCACGTCAAGGCTAGCGATCGTCCCGCAGCCTCTTGTCATACCAAGTCCATTGTTTCGGGCTTGGTACTCGTCAGGTTCAGAATGTCAGTTCCAATGTCTCGGGATATGCCCGTGTGGAATGATCTCCCTTCCAACTTAGAATAATATTTGTCAGTACGTCTATGTAGAAACAATATTTGCACGAGCATGGGCTCGTGTTATATTTTCAATAAAGTCACAACAAATTTCTTTATTGTTATATTTATTAATAGCTCCGTATTTGAATATAAGTTTAAATTTCTAAATAAAGAGAATTAAAGGGTGCTCCTGGTGGAAAATAATTGTCCAGGTGCCATCACGCCCTAAGTAAAGACTTAGGAAAATTTGGGGCGTGACAAGTTGGTATCAAAGCTAAACCAGGTTAGGAGATTCTAGGAAGTTTCTTCGAGTTGGGTGTTTGAACGGTTACTTATTGCGACGGTGTGCGCGCCACCTTAGTAATAAGTAAACGGAATAATATCCTAAAGTTTCACTTCTTTCGTACTCTTCTCGTGCCTATCTTGAGTCTTTTCAAAGATTTGGTTCTCGTACTTCCTCCTTCAAATGATTGTGGAAGGGGATGTGCAACGATAAACTATGGACAATACTGAGTGTGGTGGAGAAACTTTAGAAGAAATCGTTCCCGATGTCACCACCGATGATGTGGGGAGTTGAGCCGTATTCATTAAAAGTACATGCCTAACACGAAAAGATGCGCTCAGCGTGAGTTTGAACAATTGAAACAAGAAGACCGCAATGTGAAAGAATATAATACCTAATTCATGCAATCTTGACATCTGGCGTGCATATTATTCCTACGAAAGGAGAAGGTCAAAAGATTTGTGAGGTTTAAACCGAACTTGGTAGAAAGGTAGTGGCATTAGCCTATGATCGGACGTACCTTGGATCGTCAACATGACAATGAGGGTAGAAGGTTTTGCCAAATCAAAAGAGTATTCACGAAAGAGGCATTTATGTGACTCGACCTTTTCAACTATCCGATTGAGTCATACTATAGAAAATAGTCAACTCCATCCAGAGAGAGTTCCACTTATCGTTTAGAAGATCAATAAAGGTATGTGGAACTTTCCTATCTCTTGAGCATGAATAGTTGTACTTATATAGTACGCTAGACGTACAACACTTTGATATCCTTTACTTATTTAAGAATGGCCAAGTTGGGCGAGTTAGGAGGTTAACCCACTTCTTTAAAACTATTAAGGATGTCTTAAGTTTTCAAAGTTAAGGGACTTGAAGTGTTTTGAGTATATGATACTTGTTTTGTTTTAAAAGTTTAAGTCCCTTGGAAATAGAAAAATGTAATTGACTAAGGTATAAGATTAATATAACGACTTTATGGGAAGTTGGTTATATTCGCTTTATGGAAAGTTAAAAGGAGAGATTTACTTTAAGTAAGATAAGTAAGGACAAGTGACTTGATGCTATGGTTATTAGTATCTTGGAAGTTTTATATAAAAAAAAAAGAGTCATTCGTTTTAAAAGAGTAGAAGTATGTAGTACTTGGGATTAAATTTCCGGATTCTTTTATTAAGACATGTTAGTGCCTTAAGTGAACTAAAATGAGAGGATATATTAATAATGTCAATAAGAAGTTAGGGGATTTCTTGACTTACTTATGTTATGTAGGATAACCGGTTGAGCTAGGGTAAGAGTATAAATGAGGGGTAAACCCCCAAGACGTTATACCACCTTCTCCAGGGTAAGAGTATAAATGAGGGGTAAACCCCCAAGACGTTATACCACCTTCTCCAGGGTAAGAGTATAAATGAGGGGTAAACCCCCAAGACGTTATACCACGCCTGCAGGGTAAGAGTATAAATGAGGGCAAGCCCAAGACGTTATACCACCTTCTCCGGGGTAAGAGTATGAATGAGGAAAGCCCAGGCGTCATACCACCTTCTCGAGGTAAGAGTATGAATGAGGAAAGCCCAAGGCGTCATACCACCGCTGTGGTAAGAGTATAAATGAGGAAAACCCCAAGACGTTATACCACTGTTAGTGGATTTGCTACCCGTGATGCGAAAAATATCCTCACGTCGACTTATTTCCTACCTTAGGTCTCAAAAGTTATTAAGGAGTCACAAAGTGAAGTGCAGCATATCGGCTAATATAGTAGATACCCAAAAGAGTCCCAGTGATGCATGATGTCCCTATTGTTTGAAAAATTTGAAGGTTTTTTCTGAAGATCTCCTGGGCCTTCTCGGGTAGAGAAGTGGAGTTCGCTATAGAGTTAATGCAGGTACAAGACCTATTTCTATTCTTCTATATCGAATGGCCCACTAAATTGAGAGAGTTAAAAGAAACGGTTGAAGGATCTTACGGATAAATGATTTATAAGGCCTAGTGTTTCCCACAGGCGCGCTGATCCTTTTGTGAAGAAAAAAGATGGATCGCTCCGAATGTGCATCGATTATCGACAACTCAATAAGGTCACGATCAAGAATCGATATCCATCACCAAGAATCGATGATCTTTTTGACCAACTTCAGAGAGCCAATTATTTTTCCAAGATTGATCTTCGTTCGAGATATCATCAGATGAAAATAAATCCGAATGATATATCAAAAACAGCCTTTAGGACCTGATATGACCATTATGAGTTCTTGGTCATGTCTTTCGGATTAACCAATGCCCCAGCAGCTTTTATGGATCTAATGAACATAATCTTTAAACCATTCTTGGATTTGTTCGTAATTGTATTTATAGATGATATCCTAATTTACAGCAAGTGTGTTGAAGAACAGGAAGAGCATCTGAGGGTAGTGCTTCAAGTCTTGAAACAGGAGAAACTATATGCTAAATTTTCAAAGTGTGAATTTTGGTTGGAAAAGGTAGCCTTTGTGGGCCATGTTGTGTCAAGGGATGGAATTATGGTAGACCCCCAGAAGATAGAAGCAGTAAAGAACTGGCCAAAACCGACCACTCCAACAGAGGTTAGAAGTTTCTTGGGTTTGGCTGAGTATTATAGAAGATTCGTAAAAGGTTTTTCTAGTCTTGCTGCTCCTTTGACCCGGTTGACTCAAAAAGCGGTTAAGTACCAGTGGTCAGAAGCATGTGAAGCAAGTTTTCAGAAACTAAAGGAATTGTTGACTACTGCACCAGTCCTAAACTTACCATCGGTACAAGAAGGGTTCACAGTCTATTGCGATGCCTCTAGAGTTGGGTTAGGATGTGTCTTGATGCATTTTGGAAAAGTTATTGCGTATGCATCTAGACAATTGAAGATACATGAGAAGAATTACCCAACTCATGACTTGGAATTAGCTGCGGTGGTGTTTGCCTTACGAATATGGAGACATTATTTGTATGGTGTGCATGTGGACATATTTACAGATCATAAGAGTTTGCAGTACATAACCACGCAGAAGGATTTGAATCTCCGACAAAGAAGATGGTTAGAGTTGCTTAAGGATTATGACCTTAGTATTCTTTACCATCTGGGAAAGCTAACGTGGTGGTGGCGACTCGATGGGAGATCAATGGCGGCAGCCCGTTTGGCAATACAAAAGAGGGTATTGTTCGTGAGGTACAAAGATTGGGAAACCTCGGGGTTAGTTTAGCGAGATCGGTGAAGGTAGGGTGGTGGTACATGATACCTCGCGATGCGCCTTAGCTTCGTAAATAAAAGAAAGTCGGTTTGAGGATACGGAGTTTGTTGGATCTCGGGAGAGGATCCAACAGGAAAATCTTCACGATTTACATTGAGAGATAATGACGGAACCGCCGGTATAAGGGTAGGTTATGTGTTCCTAAGGTAAATGATCTAAGGAGGAAGATCTTAGATGAGGTCACAACACAAGATATTCCATTCATCCAGTCAACAAAATGTATCGGGACCTCAAGGCAAATTCGCGGTGGGACGGGATGAAGAAGGGCGTTGCGGAGTTTGTGCGGAGGTGTCTTATATGTCGCCGGTGAAAATTTGAACATCAAAAACTGGCGAATTACTTCAGACATTGGAGTCCCGTGGAAATGAGAGCGATTCATATGGATTTTGTAACCGGTCTCCGAAAACTCGAGAAGGGTATGATTCTATTTGGGTGATTGTTGATCGCCTTACAAAGTCAGCCCATTTCTTACGGCCAAGACTACGTATCGCGCACCACGATGCGCGCAGATTTATTTGAAGGAGATTGTGCGGTTACACAGATTCCTTTACAAATTATTTGAGATAGGGGTTCCCGATTCACCTCACTTTTGGCAAAGTTTCAGCAGGTCTCGGGACAAAAGTTAAGTTAAGCCACGACTTTCCACCCATGAAACAGATGGGCAAGTCGAGCGAACAATTCAAACACTCGAGGACATGTTGCGATCTTGTGTGTTAGATTTTCGGGAAAATGGTTGGACCATCTATGTCTAATTGAGTTCGCCTACAACAATAGTTTTCACTCTAGCATACAAATGGCCCCGTTTGAAGCATTATATGGACGAAAATGTAGGTCTCCACTTGGATGGTTCGAGGTGGATGATACGCAACTGTTCGGACCTGAAGTCATTCAAGAAACAAATAATAAGGTACAGATGATTCGGGAGCGGATCAAAACAGCTCATAGCCGTCATAAGTCCCATGCGGATCATCGGAAAAGAGATCTTGAATTCCAAGAGGGGGAGAAAGTATTTTAAAAAAAGTGTCCCCAATGAAGGGAGTGATGCGCTTTGGTAAGAAAGGAAAATTGAGCCCAAGGTTTATTGGGCCATATGAGATCTTGCGAAGAGTGGGGAATGTGGCTTACGAATTAGCACTTCCACAAGAGCTGGAAGTAGTGCATCCGGTATTTCATGTGTCAATGTTACGAAAATACTTGCACGATCCAAGTCATGTCATCCTTCCCCAGGAGATAGTTCTTAATGAGGAGCTTCAATATGAAGAAGTTCCGGTGGAAATACTTGATAGAAAGGTCCAACGCCTTAGAAATAAAGATATTGCTTCCGTGAAGGTCCTATGGAGGAATCACTCCTGAGAGGAAGCCACGTGGGAAGTCAAGATGCGATGAAAGTCAAATATTCATTCCTATTTGACTAAGGTAAAAAAAATGCATTACATAGTACTTCATATATGTGTGTCATTTGCGTGTCTATGTGATTATGTTATTTTATTCACATTCGAGGACGAATGTTGCTTAAGGAGGAGAGAATGTGAAATTCGGAAAAAAATAAAATAATATATAGTTGTGGTTGGGTTAATAAAAATAAACATTATTGTGTCTATGTGATTATGTTACGACATTATTCACATTCGAGGACGAATGTTGCTTAAGGAGGAGAGAATGTGAAATCCGAAAAAAATATATATATATATATAGTTGTGGTTGGGTTAATAAAAATATATATATAAGAAAATAAAGAATAAATTGCATGGGATAGAGTTAGTGTTAAAGTTGGATAAATAGATAGATGAAATGAAAATAAGAAAATAAAAGCAAAACAAAAGAAAAAAAAAAAAAAAAGGTGCAGCAGCCAACATGCACGTAAATGTGTGCTTTCCCCCCTTCCCCCCTTTTCATTTCCCCTCCAACTCTTGTCATTTCACCTCCCATAGGTTATAGAAAACTCTCCACTTATACATTGTAATTACACACAAATAAAATACCTAACACAAAGAATAGGAAATCAGAAAAAACAAGTGAAAAGAAGAGGAAAAAAATACCAAGAGGACAAGAAGAACAAGGAGCAAAATACTAGAGAAGTAAGGATAATTTTAGCAACCACACAATAATAATCTTCACACTTACAAGGTGAGTTTTCTCACTCAGAAATTCTTGGTAACATCCTTTATTTTTAGTTCAATACATGTTGGAATAAGAATTGAGTGTTGAAAAGAAATATTGAACTTTTGATGGTTTAGATAACTAGTTGCGTCATGAACTTTACGAACTGTTCTCACTGAGTTATAATTGTTAGAATTTGATGAAATTTGGAAGAATTGTACACCTCTCTAATATGATCATATAGAACCAAAAATGAGGTAAAATGGACATACGGTTTGAAAGTTATCATAGTTCAAAGTTCCTGCCTTAGATTTGGTCGAAATTCGGAAAGGCATAATTACGGACTGTTTTTATTGAGTTTTACTTATTAGAATTATATGAAAATTTACATGGTTGTAAATCTCTCTGTTACGGACAGATGTATATAAAGATTTATTAAAACGGACTTACGAGTTGAGAGTTATTGTAGTTTGAAGTTGCTGCCTCGGATTCGTCGGAATCCAGGAGGGCAGGACGTTGAAACGTAAAACTGTACTAATATGTGGGGAATATGAAAATTGTTTCTAAATGAAAGTTCTATATCTCTTTGTTGTGGACATTTTGAGATCTTACGGGGGTCTATCTGACTTACGGATTGAGAGTTATCGCTGTTTAAAGTTTCTGCCTCGGATCTATCGATATCCAGGAAGGGCAGCGAACAAAAGTGTAAAACTGTACCAAATGGTACATAATATGAAAGAATGGTTGACATGGAGACGTGTAGCTCTCTGTTCTCGTCGTTTTGAGAATTTATGGGGATTGAACGGGTTTACAGATTAGGAGTTATGACTATTATAAGATTGGGTGCTGTTTAATAAACATTCTGCCGAAACAAATTTCATGTGACTGTTTTGAGGATAAATTTGTGTTAGTTACCCAAAGTAGTTTTAAATGAAATTTGGTACAGTGAAAGATCCCCGTCTTACCTTAGTTTCCGCTTGAGAAACACCTTAGTTGGAGTTATGGTTAAAAAGTTATAATCGTTACAAGTATGAATGACAGAATGTTAGAAAAGAGAATAGTATTTATTTGATCTTCTGAAAAATATGAAAAGTGAATACGTGTTCACATAAATATATAAATATATAATGGATCGGGTTGCACGCCGCAACAAAACGTAAAGTGAATACGCGTTCACAAATACGTAAACATAATGGATCGGGTTGCACGCCGCAACAAAACGTAAAGTGAATATAGGTTCACAAATACGTAAATATAATGGATCGGGTTGCACGCCGCAACAGAACGTAAAGTGAATACACATTCACAAATACGTAAACATAATGGATCGGGTTGCACGCCGCAACAAAACGTAAAGTGAATACGTGTTCACAAATACGTAAATATAATGGATCGGGTTGCACGCCGCAACAAATATGAAAGATGAATACATGTTCACATATATATAAATATGAAAAGTGAATACGCGTTCACAAATATATGAATGTAATAAACATGTGGAAATGCAGGGGAATGTCTTAACGTACAATACGGGATAAAATGAAGTGTTAGTTAAACCGAGAATTTCCTATGAAGAGTTGTTGCATATTTAAAAATGTTGTAACCTGATATGTTTTTGCAATATGCTTATTACGTTATAATGTGATTGCACTTGGAATATTGTGGTGTTACTTTGAATTGCAGGGTAAGGTTCTCACCACATTGGATGGTAGGGTGACTTTTATTTAACATGTTTCAGAAAGGGTGATAGATGAAAGGCTCCACGTCAAGGCTAGCGATCGTCCATGACCTCTTGTCATACCAAGTCCATTGTTTGGCTTGGTACTCGAGTTCAGAATGTCGCCCAATGTCTCGATATGCCCGTGTGGAATGATCTCCCTTCCAACTTAGAATAATATTTGTCAGTACGTCTATGTAGAAACAATATTTGCACGAGCATGGGCTCGTGTTATATTTTCAATAAAGTCACAACAAATTTCTTTATTGTTATATTTATTAATAGCTCCGTATTTGAATATAAGTTTAAATTTCTAAATAAAGAGAATTAAAGGGTGCTCCTGGTGGAAAATAATTGTCCAGGTGTCATCACGCCCTAAGTAAAGACTTAGGAAAATTTGGGGCGTGACAGAAGCGATATTGGCTTCTCATGTCTTAGTATCCTTGGCATAACACTAGTTGAGCCCACACTATATAAAAAATACATTTTACACACACACACACACACACACACACATATATATATATATATATACATTGTTTATTTGATAATTTATTTATTATTTACTAACTCTTTTACTAAGTGTTTATGCAGGTACCCGAAGATCATCTTGTGCAGAAGGACTAAAAAGGGCTGAAAGATGTCCCAGAGTTTTATTCGATTTTAGCTTTACTATTCTGTATTGCATTTCATTGTAATTATAAATTATGAAAACTGCTTAGAATAGGTAGAATAAAAAGGCAATAAATAATTAACCTAGGTTTGAACGGATAACCGCAAGTTAGCGAATCTTAAAGGATGCCTAACCCCTTCCCTTTACGATAATAAAGAACCCTGATCCAGAATCTCATTAATTTCGCAGACCATTAAATGGAGATCATTTGTAGCATTTTTATGCTATTTAATAAGTGTCCTAATTCACTTAACTAATTAGGTGGCGACTCCTTAAAATAAATCTAGGAATCAACCATAAGTAGTATCCCATTTTCGACTCCGGTTAAAATGGGGTGTGGCAACGAGGTTTTAAGGCTATAAGCCTTGATTTTATAAGTGGAAATGACTTGATTTAAAAGTATGGCTTCTTGATTTATTTCAAAAGATAAGAAGATTGATTTCAAAAGAATATGTAACTTGAGTTTTAAAAATAAGAAATTTATTGATTTAAAAGAGAAGGAGCTTTATGATTCTTTTTAAGTATGTATGTACGTAGTACTTTTGGGTTTAGTTTCCCTAATGTAATAAGAAATAAAAGTGTCTTAAGTTCTCTAAAATGAAAGGTTGTATAATAGTTTTATGGGAAGTTGTTATAACGACTTAAGAAGAAGTGAAAAGATGGTTTACTGTACCTTTATTTCTGTTCCATACTCGGTACCTGTTGTACTGACCCTCTTCGGGGGGCTGCGTTCATGCCCGCAGGTATTAGGTACCCAGGTTGGTGATCCTCGTTCTTAGGATCTCTGTTCAGTTTTTGGGAAGAAGCTCCATTCACTCCGGAGGCTTATCTTTTGGTACGGACCCCTGTTGATGTAGATTATGTACATTCAGGGGTATGGCGGGGCCCTGTCCCATCACAGTGGTTATGTCAAAAATTCTTAGAGGTCTGTAGTCATATATTGTGGGTCGGTTTGTAAAGAAGAAGGATGGAATTTCTTTTGGTTATGTATATATATATATATGTCTAGGGAGGTAGCCTTATCGGCTAGCCTGTTGTTTATTTCCTGTTAATGTACGTTATGAGTTTCATGTATGTTCCGCTGATTTTCTCTGATGTTTACCTGTAAGGGTGCCCAGGTAGGGCACCAGTAGCGGGCCCGGGGTTGGGCCGTGACAAAAGTGGCATCAGAGCAGTTAGTCCTCGGAAAGTGTCTACACACCGTGTCTAGTAGAGTCTTGGTTATCGGTGTGTTGTGTACCACATCTATAACCAGGAGGCTACAGGACATTTAGGATTGGTTTCCATTCTTTTCACTCTGAGATCGTGCAGTAGAGCTGTGTTATTAGGTTGATCCGTCTCTGACGTATTCTTATGTATATGTATCAGCTATGCCTCCACGGAAGGCGACCAGGGCCCAGAAGGGCAAGTCGGCAGTAGGAGCTGCTAGCGGGGCGCACAGGGTTGATGAGTCTAATGCCCAGTCTATACCGGACATGGTACCGCCGTCAGCGAGTTCTTCCGCACCGGTCCGTGAGGCACCAGTACCTGAGCCTCCAGCTCCTCAGTTAAGGGAAGACTATAGCCTCCTAAGGGAAGCGGTTATGTTACTGGCCAAGCTAGCGGTGATACAGTACCAACGGCAGGAGGCTACTCGACCATTACAGGCATATGTAGAAAGGGTAGAGGGCCACTACAGGGGTCAGCGTAAGAGGGCTAGGCCAGTTGGACATCCCGGTGAGTTTCTGGGAGAGCCTCCTCAGCAGCAAGTGAGATTTTCGTCCCAACCTACCCAGGGCATACCCCCACCATTCGCGGGTGTGAGACTTGACCCCACGAGATATTCAGGAGAAGGTAAGAGCTCCAGGGATCTAGGATTTCAGAGATACGGGGGTCATAGGCAGTCGATGCCACCGCTGCCTCGGTGTTGTCATTGTGGGAGGAGTCATCTTGGGCAGTGTCATTCCGTTACAGGTGCCTGTTATGCTTGCGGCCGTCTGGGCCATTTGTTGAGAGAATGTCCGCTTAGAATGAACACTGGTGGTATGGCATGACCTATGAGGATGGTAGATGTTTCCCCTTCCTCTATGGTTATGCGCACTCTAGGACGGGGGATTCAGATTTCAGTCAACCGCGATAGAGGTCGTGGTGGAGCTTATGATTCGGGCGGTCCTTCGAACCACAGAGATGTCGTGGCTTCTAGACAGGATCAGGAGGCAGCGTCGCCTGGGGCTACAGGTATATTTTGACCCCTTTAAATCTTATGTACATTGATAGATTTAGATCCCCGCCCTAGCGTACCTATTCTCCTTGTTGCAAGTAGAATGCAAACTGATAGGACTATCAGAGGTAGAAGTTTTTGGTGTAGCAAATTGTAGTGTGGGGGATGTTGTTAAGAAGATAGAAAAATGAGGCTACGACAATTTAGGGTCACAAGTAGTAATGACCCCGTAGCAGTGGAAAGACCGATAGTTGAAGTCAAGGCAACAATGGGTCGGGGTGAAGACCAAATACGGGTCGACCCATAGCTTGAAATGGAGTGGGGTCAGTTGAAGGTAGTCCCGTTATGTGATAGGGTCACGAGGGTGTAAGGCCCAAGTTTAGTTAGTCGTTGTACGAGTTTGTGGACGCATTCCATCGGAACCGGGTCGGGAGAACCGACCAAGTTGGGTATAGTAACTCCAAGGATTAGAAAACAGAAGCGATGATTGAGATTGTGTACGTATGCTAGAATAAGTTTAAAGGTACGAGAAGAGAATCCTTTTAGGCCATGAATGGGAGTAAATAGTGATGATGCACCCTTTGAATTTGATTCCTCATTTGGCTGGTGATTGATAGGTATGCATGTGCGATGTATTAAGGCCATGTGTGGCATATGTGATTATGTTGGGGGACGTTAAAAGGGACTATGCGATATCCGTTTAGATTGAACCTCGAAAGAATATTCGGGGACGAATGTTTCTAAGGGAGGGAGAATATTACACCCCGTAATTCCAGGATATGTTTAAGAGAATGTACGTAAGGAATCAGGACTTTAAAAATTTGTACGAAAGGAAGAGTTGTTTTTCTGAGGGAAAATATTCCGAACTTCTGAAAGGAAAAAAAATGTTTGTTAGTAAGAATTGGGTTCTCAGAATTGTTATTTGAGACTGATGGAATTTTATTTTCGGATTTGGTCACGTGGGGCCCACTCGAGAAATTTTACGTTTTTGTGGGGCCCACAAGGTTTCCGATATTTTGACCAATTATGAAAATTTCGGGATATGAATTAGAATGGACCAGTGGAGGGCGACACGTGTCACCCTCCACATGGGAAATGTTGGACGAAAATGGACCCAAATTTTGGTCAAGTAGTGCAAGTTGAAGTTTGACATAATTGACTATATTTGACTAAGATCCTAGCCTTCCATTTGGATTAATCCTAGCCCTTGGCTTATTATATATTACTACTACCACTAGTGAAAGACTAGCATTCCACACTTAGAAAAAAAATCAAGAACCTTGTGTGCACAAATGAGGCTCTCGGTTTTGAGCTCCAAGAGAGAAGAAATTTTTTGCAATCTTGCTTCATAAATCTCAATATTCAAACCCAAGGTCCCTAAAGGTATTCTAAGGATATCCCAGCACAAAAATCCCGAAAAAATTACGTTATTACGTTAGTCGCAAAATTAAAACCTAAGAGGTTTTTCATAACTTGAGTTGGAACTTGAAGAGGAGTTCTTCATAAGCTTCTAAGGGTTGCAAATAGTGGATTGAAACATCAAGAAGAGGAGCTAAAGTGCTAAGGATCGACTTTTGATCTTGGATAAGATTTGGGCTTATAGAGGTAATAATCTTCGTCTTGCTATTGTAATTCAAGACTTCATGTTGTAGTAGTTGTTAGATGAGCATGTAATATTTAGAATGAAGATTGATAAATGTTATGGAATTTGGAAGTTAAATCCGAGACCTAGCATGTCTAGCCTTTGATATTGTAATCAATTTGGTCGATAGTTATAATCGTCGCATGTTATATAAGAAAGGGATTATAGTTGTTATAATTGATTGCGACTATATAACATGTTAGAATAACAACTTGGATAGAAAAGGAATTGTAAAAGAATAGATGTGGTGTTATCCTTGTGATTGCCGAAAATGGCCAAGAATATTGGAAAGTTTTACTTTAATTGTGGGGCAGAATTTTACACGTCCTGTTAAAGCGTGTAATCCCCTTTGAATTGCTGTTTTGTTGCGCCTTAAATATGGCATGTTGGTTATTGATTTCGGGCCTTGAAAAAGGTGGAAAAGTACGTAGAAACAAAGGAAATGTTGCCCAATTTTCCGTAGAATAAGAGACTTTACACTTAGTATTATTCTACCTTAAAAAGGCTAGGAATTGATAGACGTATTATGGTTATTATAGGTTAAAGTACTACGTATAGCGTACTCTACTTGAAGGGTGTAATAGCTATCAAGATTGAAGTACTTTGGAGCATTTTGCAACTTGTCGCTAGTCGTCGCGAGGTATGTGAACCTCTTCTTTCTTTTGGCATGATCCTACGTATGAAATAGCCATGTGATATTATTTCATGATTCCTTCTACTCTTAGAAGTTAAGAAGTAACCACGTTGTTGATTCTATGTTAAAGGTATGTCTAAATTATCCTAAGTCTTTACCAAGTCTTATGAGAGATGTTGGTAGGAATGGTTAGAAAGTTATGAGGTTTGATTTAAAGCTATGTACCTTGATTTATTTGAAGTAAGTAAGTTGATTTTATATTTGAAAATGACTTGAATTTATATGTGAAAAGGGACTTGATTTTATAAGTGGAAGTTATATGATTTTAAAGAGAATAAATTACTTGGTTTTGGAAGTGTATGAAACTTTATTTTTCAAGTTATGAGACTTGATTTCTAAAGTATAGATGACATGATTTTATATGTATAAGTGACATGATTTTAAGAGTATATGATACGAGGTTTTAAGACTATAAGCCCTGATTTTATGAGTGGAAATGACTTGATTTAAAAGTATGGTTTCTTGATTTATTTCAAAAGATAAGAAGATTGATTTCAAAAGAGTATGTAACTTGAGTTTTAAAAAGAAGAAATTTATCGATTTAAAAGAGAAGGAGTTTTATGATTCTTTTTAAGTATGTATGTACGTAGTACTTTTGGGTTTAGTTTTCCTAATGTAATAAGAAATAAAAGTGCCTTAAGTTCTCTAAAATGAAAGGTTGTATAATAGCTTTATGGGAAGTTGTTATAACGACTTAAGAAGAAGTGAAAAGATGGTTTAAAATATTATGTAAGGAGAATTACACCGTGTCCCGCAAAATGGGCCGGGTTATGTTATGTAATACACCGAGCCTACAAATAGGCCGGGTTATGTTATGAGACACACCGAGCCTACACATAGGCCGAGCTATGTTATGAGATACACCGAGCCTACACATAGGTCGGGTTACGCCATATACACCGAGCCTACACATAGGTCGGGTTACGTCATTTTACACCGAGTCCCACAGGCGGGCCGGGTTATACTACAGATTCCACAGTACACCGAGCCCCACAGGCGGGCCGGGTTATGCTACAGATTCCACAGTACACCGAGCCCCACGGGTGGGTCGGGTTATGTCATATGATTCATCAGTACACCGTGTCCCGCAAATGGGTCGGGTTACGTTATCACGTATGGATAATCAAAGCAAGCTCCAAAATGAGAAGTCCCTCCATAAAGGGCCGGATTATGTTATGTAAGTTATGTGGAAAAACTTGATCAAATTCTTAAGTATGTATGTAAGAATATGTTTATAATTCTTTTTGAAAGAAGGAAAAGAACGACTAATGTACGACTGATTTCATGAGTTAAAATGGCACGGTAGGATCTGGTATTAAATTTTTTATACTTGCCCCTGTCATTCTTTTATAAAATTAAGATTTGATTATTGTACCTTATTTCTGTTTCATACTTGGTACCTGTTGTACTGACCCCCTTCGGGGGGCTGCGTTCATGCCCGCAAGATTAGGTACCCAGGTTGGTGATCCTCGTTCTTAGGATCTCTATTCAGTTTTAAGGAAGAAGCTCCATTCACTCCGGAGACTTATCTTTTAGTACGGACCCCTGTTGATGTAGATTATGTATATTCAGGGGTATGGCGGGGCCCTGTTATGTCAAAAATTCTTAGAGGTATGTAGTCATATATTGTGGGTCGGTTTGTAAAGAAGAAGGATGGAACTGCTTTTGGTTATGTATATATATATATATATATATATATATATATATATATATATATATATATATATATATATGTCCAGGGAGGTAGCCTTATCGGCTAGCCTGTTGTTTATTTCCTGTTAATGTACGTTATGAGTTTCATGTATGTTCCGCTGATTTTTTTCTGATGTTTACCTGTAAGGGTGCCCAGGTAGGGCACCAGTCGCGGGCCCGGGGTCGGTTCGTGACAAAAACAGTCCATATTCCAACAACAATGAGGGTAAAATGTGAGGTCTTTCAACACCTTTCTATACCCTTATTCCTTTGAGACTTACATTAGCAATTACCACATTTAAACATGCATAATGACCACTGAATTTTTAGCATAATACACCTATAAAACAATCCAAAAACGACACAACAACGTCCCACAGTTATGCAGTTTTCGGTCAACACCACAACCAAATCCCTTTTCACAATTCCTTATAATCCAATTCACATTTCAACAAGTTTATATAAACCATAACAACTTGGAAAAACAATATTTCTGTCATTTAACATGCAAGTGGTGACGATAATAACAACAATAACCAACGAATCCAACAACACCAAAACTGCCTCAAAATCGGCAACTACTCCAAAACTTGTCACATGTATTTCTTATTCTCATTTTCTCTTAACACAAGTTCATCTATCAACTATAAAATCATGCAACTTCTAATTAATTCAAGAGGAAGAAGAAATCTTACCTTAATCTTAGCAAAAAATAGTCCCCAAGTCTCGGCCCTTCTACAGCACCACTTCTACACGTTACAATCACACACACATATTATCTACAAGCTTGTAACCATCTTGCTTTCATGTTATCCTTCCATAAAGTTTATCTCCAAGCTTAGGGTTTCAAGACAACTTTCAAGCTAAAACTGTGACCTACTAATTTGCAAGGTTAACTTGGCTTAGAACTTGGTTAAGGGACTTAATCTTGGAAAATAAGTTACACTTGTTCTTCATTTTTTCTAGAAATTTTCGAGAACTTCAAGGAGAGAAAGAGATATGAGGGTTTGAAGATGAAGATATTTGTGAGCTAAGTCTTGTGAGTCTTGCAAGACTTGTATCTCTAATAGGTGCACAAGCCAAGTGGATGGAGACCCATTGTCTACTTGTCATCTCTTCACATAAAATATCTCCACACTTAGCCATATTTTCCAATATTTTCGATGGACACACATCATAATACCAAGATTTAAATAAATCCACACTAAGTCCATAACTCTATTGGAAATAATCCAACTACTAGTATTAATGCTTGTCATCGCATAAATCTCGAAAAATTTCCATATAAGAAAAATGTAAGAATCCTTTCCTTCCAACATCCAAATCTTATTTCCATAATCATGTTCCCACTTAGTAGCCATGGAATTACGGGGTGTAACATTCTTTCCCCCTTAGAAATATTTGTCCCGAATGTTTACAGTAGGTCTTAAGCTATAACAATTTCGGCATTGTCCCCTTTAACTATACCCATCAACCAATATTCAACAACCACAAAGATGCCACACATGGCCACAATATAACACAGTCTCATTCATCAATCAAAATAGTCAAATAGGGATTGGAATTACATGTAGGCACCGAGAACAAGTGAGGATACTTCTCTTCCATCTCACTACTCGTAATTATAAACAACATCAATTCTTTTGACACTTGTTCACTCCTTTTCTTACTTGTCGTACTCTTCATAAATCCAAAATATTCTGGTATACATACATAATCTCAACCATTGATCCTTACACTATTCTGGAGTAATCATACCCTTGTGAAACCTGTATAACTATAATTTCATTCACTTTTATTATTCTTATCGTAATCCTTCCTTCTACTCGTCATTAAACGAAAGAACAAAAACATTCCTGCCTTGATACTTGATCATACCATTCCTTCAAAGATCTTATTTCCAGACTCCATATTATCTCTAACTTTAACAACACAAGTGGTTTATACTCAAACCAAGGAATCATCACAACTAGTATACTTCACATATACTATGTACTTTAACCAAGATCAAACATAAAATATTTTACTCCCGAAGGCCTTATATATCTACGGGCTCAACGATTATCAAATATTCTAAGATCCTTAAATATTTCATGTCCCATGCTTACATTATCTCTCCCCGTATATGGGTAAGATAGCTTCTCATAATCTCAAAATCATGTTGTCTTAGCCATAAAAACCCTATTTACTCTATACAATCATTATTCATGCATACCACTTAAGCATACAATATAGCTTAACCTAATCAACATAGTATGCCATTAGGTCCCTTTAACATGATCTTGTAAGAGTCTATCACAATCTCAGACAGCTCATTACCCCCTGAATATTCCAAATTAGCACATATATAATGTTACACCACGTATTCCAAGGCTACTAAGTGAGAACATGATTATGAAAATTAGATTTGAATGTTGGAAGGAAAGGATTTTTACATTTTCTTATATGAAAATTTTTCGAGACTAATGTGATTACAAAAATTAATTTCTAGTAGTTGGATTAATTCCAATAGAGTTATGGACTTAGGGTGAATTATTAAGTCTTGGTATTATGTTGTATATGTCCATCAAAAATTACAAGAAAATATGGCTAAGTGTGAGATATTTTGTGTGATGGGAAGACAAGTGGACAAGTGGGAGTCCATGGGTCCCTCTCCAATCGTGAGGTATATACATTATATATATGCAAGGGCATTACAAGTCTTGCAAGACTTAGAACATTATATCTTCATCTTCAAACCCTCATCTCTCTTTCTCCTTCAACTATTCGAAAACTCCATAGACAAAGAGAAGAACAAAATCAACGTATTTTCTTTCCAAGATTAAGCACCTAGACTAAGTTCTAAGCCAAGTTAACCTTGCAAGTTAGTGAGTCACGGTTTTTGGCAATAAAGGTGTCTTGAAACCCTAAGCTTGTTGATGAACTTTATGGAAGTAAAACATGAAATCAATATGGATACAAGCTTGTAGAGGATATATGTGTGTTAGTGTAACTTGAAGAAGTGGTGCAAAGGTGACGTTGTTGGCCGAGACTTGTGGACTGTTTTGGCTAAAAATTAAGGTAAGATTTCTTCTTCCACTTGAAGTAATTGGAAGTTACAAGATGTTATAGTTGATAGATGAACTTGTGTTAAATAAATGGAGAATATGAAGTGCATGTCAAAATTCTGGCATGTTAGCCGTATTGGGACATATTTGGTGTTGATTGGATTCGTTGGTTATTATTGATATTATCGTCACTACTTGCATATTAAAATGAAGAAAATCTTGTTATTACAAGTTGTTATAGTTTATATAAACATGTTGAAATGTGAGTCGAATTATAAGGAATTGTGAAAAGGGCTTAGTTGTGGTGTTGGCCGGAAACTGCCTAAAACTGTTGGATATTGTTGTGCAGTTTCAGGGACTGTTTTGTGGGGTTATAATGCTGAAAATGCAGTTATCATTATGCATGTTTAATGTGGTAAATCGCTAACATAAGTCCTAAAGGAATAAGGGTATATAAAGATGTTGTAAGCTTCACATTTTACACTCATTATTGATGGAATATGGACTATTTTTATGGGCTGTTTTTATATGGATTAAGAGGCCGGATTTACATGAGAAGTAGGTGTGTGAATCACCTTGGTTGTTATTTTGGTTGTGCCCTTAAGTGGTGCTTGGTTATTGATGTAATTGGCTTTATTTATAAAGTGGAAAAGTATGTATAAATAAGAGAAGTGTTGCCCGAATTTTTATATGAAAGGAGAGTCCTTATGTGGTATAGTATATACTATGTATACTAGTATTCATGAAGTTGATAGTAGTGTTATTGTTATTATAGATTGAAGTACCTATTTGGGATGTATTCTACTTATCGAGTTAGTATTGCCGATAAGGTATGTGAACTATCCTTTCTTCTTTTGGCATGATTATTTATATGACATGGGTGTACGGCGAACGTACGTAATTCCATTGAGTTCTACTTTCTAGTAGTATATGATATGAAAGTGCCTTGATTTTAAAAGTGATAGTGCCTTGGTCTTTTTATAAAATGAATGTACGGTGGACGTACATAGTACTTTTGGGTTCAAGTCCCTAATGATACATGATATGACTCTTTTTATAAGATGAATGTACGATGGATGTACATAGTACTTTTGGGTTCAAGTACCTAATGATACATGATATCACTCTTTTTATAAGATGAATGTACGATGGACGTACATAGTACTTTTGGGTTCAAGTCCCTAATGATACATGATATGACTCTTTTTATAAAATGAAATTACGGTGAACGTACATAGTACTTTTGGGTTCAAGTCCCTAATATTACAAGATGTGATAGTGTCTTGGTAGTTCTAAAATGAAAGCTCATTTTAATGATTTATACAAGTTGTGATAGTGTCTTGGTAGTTCTAAATGAAAGCTCATTTTAATGATTTATACAAGATGTGATAGTGTCTTGGTAGTTCTAAAATGAAAGCTCATTTTAATGATTTATACAAGAGGTGATAGTGTCTTGGAAGTTCTAAAATGAAAGTTCATTTTAATTGTTTATGATGCATGACATGATAGTGCCTTGAGTTTTTCTAAAATGAAAGTTCATTTTTAAAGATGTATTGAGAGTCAAAAGATGAATTAAATTGCTCATGATAATTATACATGCAAATGGTAGTAATTCATTTTACCGTGTCCCAGAAAGGGTCGGGCAGTATATGTATATGACTTTACCGTGTCCCATAAAGGGTCGGGCAGTATATGTAGATGATTATACCGCGTTCCATACAGGGCCGGGCAGTATATGTAATTATTTATAATATTATCGCGTCCCAGAAAGGGCCGGGCAGTATATGACTAAGTGTTTACTGCATCCCAGAAAGGGCCGAACAATATATGTTCACCGCGTCCTTCACTTGAGGACCGGACAGTATAGGCATTTGATTCCATGGACAAACGGTTATGATGCGGGTATAGATAACCATAACATTACATGATTATATGGGAAGACATTCATGATTTTGGTATGGCTCTCAGTTTTAAAAAAACACAGTTGACTCTCTATGTTTACAAGGTACAGTTGACTCTTATTTTATATGGCACGGTTGGATCTGGTATTTGATTTTCATACTTGTCCATGTCATCTGTTGGCCAGTTATGATCTTACTTTCTATACTTATGTTTACATACTTAGTACCTTGTTGTACTGACCCCCTTCGGAGGGCTGCGTTCATGCCCGCAGGTGTAGGTACTCAGTTTGGTGATCCGCATGCTTAGAATCATTGCTCAGCTTTTGGGATAGCTCCATCGTTCCAGAGCTTATCATTTTGGTACAGTCGGGTTGTTACATGCTTATGTATATTCAGGGGTACGACGGGGCTCTGTCCCGTCATAGTTACTGTTGTACTCTTAGAGGTCTGTAGTCATGTGTGAGTTGGACATATGTACAGTTGTGGTTATTTGGATAATTCTATATACAGTGGCGGCCTTGTCGGCTTGCCTGTTTTATCATAAGAGTTTGTCATTTTAGTTTAGGGGACAGGATCCCTTTGGTATATGATTATGAGTTTTATTAGCTTCCGCTGATTATATGTGACATGTGGGTAGAAGGGTGCCCAGGTAGGGCACCAGTCGCGGACCCATCAGCTCGGGTCGTGACAAAGTGGTATCAGAGCAGTTAGTCGTCGGAATGTCTACAGATCGTGTGCAGTAGAGTCTTGGTTATCAGTGTGTTGTGCACCACACCCATAAACAGGAGGCTACAGTATATTTAAGATTGGTTTCTATTCTTCTCACTCTAAGGTCGTGCGATAGAGTTGTGTTGTTAGGGTAGTCCCTCTCTAACGTGTTATTGTGGTTGCAGCTACGCCTCCAAAGAAAGCGACAGCGGCCCAGAAGAGAAATATATGGACCTTGTATACAAGTTGGTAAAATTATTGTATAGTTGGTGTGATGATGACGTGCTTCTATACGAACATATTTATTAGGGTCATGTGTGTTTTGCCCGAAGTGATTGTGGGTTATCATGAGTTGGTTAAGCTTTAATAATTGCTTGAAAGGTATGAAACAGTTTAATGAATCCGCATCATGGCATAATATATGTGCTAACTTGGAATATTTAGGAGGTGATGAGTTGTCTGAGAAGGGGATGAACTCTTAAAAGATCATGTCTCAATTGACTTAATGACATACTATGTTGTTAGATTAAGCTATGTTGTATGTTTGAGTGGTATATACGAATAATATTGGTATGGAGTAAATAGGGTTGTTATGGTTAAGACAACATGATTTTGAGATTTTGAGAAACGATCTTACCCGTATATGGGAGGGAGATGATGTAAGCTTGGGACATGGAATGTTTGAGAATATTAGAATATTAGATCATTGTTGAGACCTTAGATATGCAAGGGCTTCGGGAGAAGAATATTTTATGTTTGATCTTGGTTAAAGTACATAGTATATGTGAAGTATACTAGTTGTGATGATTCCTTGGTTGAGTATAAACCACTTGTGTTGTTAAGGTTGGAGATAATATGGAAACTGGAAATAGATCCTTGAATGATTTTATGTGTGTTTAAAGTGAGTAGATCATTTCACCGCGTCCTTCATTAGAAGCCGGGCAGTGTAGGTATGATATGTGGATAGGCATCCACGGATATAACTATGTATATATGATAATCTTATATGGACATGAACTTACATTTAAGATTGGCAAAATGGTCTAGAAATTATAAGGGGCAGAAAGAAGGAATTTATGTTGGAAGATTGCAAAAATTCACATTTGAAGTTGAACTTAAGGTCCATAGTGATGCTATGGAGAAGCTGGGAAGAGATTTTCTGGGTGATCCCATGTATTACTACATTGATAGATGGTGTAAAAAGGTACATCAAGGTTATAAAGGTCGAGTGAGATTACCCCGACCATCTTGCGGTCAGTATTGTCGAGCACATAATGGAGTATGGCACAAATGTATATGGGGTTGGTTTAGTGTGGCAGTCATGGCCATTACATTTCGAAGTGTCCCAAGTTGAGGTGCAAGGTAAGGATAAGATGAAAAACAAAAGACATCATTGGAAGGCTTAGTAGGTTATGAAAATCTACACGTTTTACGGTGACTCTAGCTGATTAGAATTCTACAGAGAACAGTGCTAGAAGGGAAGATTATGAAAGGGGGATAAGCCCCCTTCCTCGCGTAAAGGGTGATATTGCGTATTATTAAGAAGTACATGTATCAAGGTTAGTAAGCTAAGGTATGCTATAGATATCGGACTGGTAAGGTCCTCGGCTTCGGCTACGTTGAACAACATGTTACAATTTTACATAACCTTGGGATAAGAATAATGTGTTGGGGGTAATTGAGGACGACACTATGGAATGATCGAAGAAGTGTTGTGAGAATATGAAAGCAGTTAATAAGTATGAATAGAACTGTATGATCGAGTATCAAGGTAGATATATTTTGTTTAATAATGAGTAGAATGAATGATTATGACAAGTATGATAAAGGTGAATGAAACTGTAGTTATGTAGGTTTCACAAGGTATGATTACTCCGGGACAGAGTAAGGACCGATAGTAGAGGATGGACAGTAAGAACCCTTCGGCCAAAGGTGAAGAACCTCTGATGTTCATGAAGATAGTATGAGAAATACATGAGATAAGAGACCCCCAAGGCAACTTGAAATGGAAATATAAAGGTAAGATGAATAGGCACTCGGTCGATGAGAGACCTAATAATGATAAGACAAGAAAGCTTGACAAGCCATTGGATCATGTAACACCGTGAATTGGATCTAAACATATGAAACATCGGTTCCACAATATATGCAGTCATACATTTCAGAAAGTGTGTAAATGGAAGTAACAATGAGTAAAGCTTGAGATTAGCACCTAAACTGTTGAAAAGAGGCCAATGGAACCTATGGATATAAGTATAAGGTAGACATTAAAGATAAATGTCAAGAGATAATGACATTATAAAATAGATAAATTGTCAGGCAAACACAGATGTCTATGAGCATTTTTGAACTGACCATAAGTCCGACGAGATAGGTAAAGTAATGGGTTTACAGCTTAACGAGATCAATGAAATCTTTTCCTAAAACGCTATTGACAAAAGCGTTAGCCATGAGGCAAGGAATTTTAATCTAACTATAATTACCAAGTTTGGGTAGTAACGCCAAGGATGGAAATCAGGAGCAATGGTTGAGATTAGGTATGTATGTTAGGCGTATTTTGTATACGCCTTTCGAGTCATTTTTAGTTGGTATTTTACTCATTTTTATTGTGTTTAGTATAGTTGTAGGTTTGTTTTTCTTTCTTTTGAGTCACAGCGGTGCAAAAAGACAAAATGGCAAAAAGGAACGAGAAATTAGCAGAAAAGGTGCTCCCGAGGCGAAAAAGAGTGAAAGAAGGCAGCACTGCGGTGCCACTATGCAGAACCGCGGTGCCATATTTACCGAGGAGTCATAGGACTTTCAGCACCATTATCGGAAATACAGCGGTGCCATTTGTCTTGATAAGGCTGCGGGAGTTCGGCACGCGGTCTTGTATCGCGAATCAGCGGCCGGCGGAAATTTCAATTCCGAAGGCAAATTGGCTAAGGATAGATTGTTCCATAGGACACGAAAATTAGAGGATATTTAAGCCCTAGGGATTGATGCTATGAGGAGGTTGGTCATTCTACAACACAACACAACACAACACAAGACGGATTTGAAGCTACAATTGGAGACTTAGTTCGCAGTAATTTCTTTTCTTTCGTTTTTAATTCAGTTTATGTATGAATTTTGTGTTAGTTCTTAGCGTGACTATGACTAGGAGCTAAACACTTTATTAGAGCTTTCCTTATGAATCGTTTGAACTTCTATTCATGAATTAATGCAGTAGTTTGATTTCTTCTTCACTTGATTAAGATTTAGTCAATAATTGGTATGAATGCTTGATAATTAATTGATCACTAATTATCATAATATATATGATTTCGAATCAAGAACCGAGAGGAGAGATTTGAATATGCTGTAATTGACTAGACATAGGTTAAAATCGCGGACGACAGTACCCCGATACTTGTGTATCATTATAGGTTACTGTTCTTAATCCTCCTATGTGGTAAATCCTATCATAGAAATATAGAAGGGTTCTGCACTGGGGTTGAGTGATTATATGTCCTAACCGGAATATAAGACAGTTTAGTTAACTGTTATCTTAACGTAGAAGAAGAAGTCATTCTAGTTGCATTAAGGGTTGAATAGAATGGATAGTCGAGGATTTTGGAAGCCTTAATTCCTTCATAACTGATCACAACTTAAATAGTTAGTTAATTCTTGCAATTATTCTAGTAGTTAAACAAAAACACAACTTAAATATCGATTGCCAAATAGATAACATAAAATAGATGAACGGTACTTAGAAACCAGTCTCTGAGGACGATATTCAGTCTTTTCAGACTATATTACTTGTGAACGATGCGTACGCTTGCGTGAGCAGTCGAAATATCACTAACAAGTTTTTGGCGCCGTTGCCGGGGACTGACGTATATCTAATATCGACTCATTTGTTTTTATTTCTACTTTGACTTTATTTTTTTTTATTTTAATTTTAATTTTTACTGTTAAAACCGTGTGCTTTGATTTGTTTGTTGATTTTGATCTGTTTCAGGAATCTAGTGTATGCGAATAAGGAGAGGAGCAGATACACTTGTTCCCTTCAACCCTGAAATTGAGAAAACCTGCAAACAAAACAGGTGCAACAAAAGGATATTTGAGTCAGTGACCATGAACAACGAACCAAATCAGAATGGGGCAGACAATGAGGTTCCTGAGAATGCAGGGGAGCCAATACAGGTTCCAGCAGAGAGAAGTTTGGGGGACTATGTTCTTCCCATGGTCACAGGTGTACAGACTTGCATCAGGCTCCCAGCTATAGGGGCCAACAACTTTGAGATCAAGTCAGCCATCCTGAGCATGGTCCAGAACACAGTACAATTTGGGGGACTGCCATCTGAAGATCCCCACATGCACATTGCAAACTTTCTGGAGTTGTATGCCACTTTCAAATACAATGGCGTTACTGACGATGTCATTAGACTGAGGTTCTTCCCATTCTCACTGAGGGATAGAGCCAAAAGCTGGTTGAACTCACTGCCTGCAAACTCCGTCACTACCTGGTAGGACCTGGCCCAAAAGTTTCTAGCAAACTTCTTCCCTCCTTCCAAAGCAGCAAAGTTAAGGGGAGAGCTGAACAACTTTTATCAGGTGGATGGTGAATCACTCTACGATTCATGGGAGCAATTCAAGGATCCGCAAAGGAAATGCCCACATCATGGCATTGAGAAGTGGATGTTAGTCCACATTTTTTATAATGGGCTGAGTGGTACTACTCGTACCATCATTGATGCTGCAGCAGGGGGTGCTTTCATGAGAAAGAGTGCCAATGAGGCACATGAGTTACTAGAAGATATGGCTGCCAACAATCATCAAGGGACAGATGACAGGTCAGTGACCAGCAGGAAGGCTATGGGCATACATGAACTAGTTGCCATCACTGCCCTGAACGCACAGGTGGCCCTTTTGACGAAACAACTGCAGCAGAGCACCATGTCAGTGAATGTAGTCCAGCTGCCTGTGAATTGTGAGATTTGTGGTGGACCGCATTCCTTTGACAGATACACAGTGGTGGACCCTAATAATGTGTCAATGGAGCAGGTACAGGCAGTTGAGAACTTTCAGAGGCCTTATAATTCCAACACATACAACCCAGGATGGAGAAATCACCCTAACTTTTCGTGGAGGAACGATCAACCTCAGCAGCAACCATATCAAGGTGGTTATAAGAACCAACAAGTGCAAAATCAGGCCACTTCATCCCAGCAGTTTAGACCACCTACACAACAGGAGAAGCCTGATGAACTGAGAGCTTCATTGCTGACACTCACTAATTCGCAGAATCAGTTCATGTCTGAAACAAGGTCCTCTCTCAGGAGCTTGGAAATACAGATTGGGCAACTTGCAAAGATGGTAACCAACAGACCGCAAGGCACTCTCCCAAGCAATACAGAGGTAAATTCTAGAGAGCAGTGTCAAGCAGTGTTGTTGAGGAGTGAAAAACAGTTGGAGCATGTTGCTCTCCAGCCCGCAGTGGTAAGTGAGAAGGAGTGTGATAAAGCAGCTGAGGTAGAGAATGAGGAAGTCACTGAGGACCGCCCTACAATTAAGACATCTCCACAAACACCTTTGAGGGAGTACGTTGATAGAATCTCTTACCATCGGAAGTTACAAAAGAAGGCAATTGACAAGTAGTTCACCAAGTTTTTGGAGGTGTTTAAGAAGCTTCACATAAATATCCCCTTCATTGAAGCACTAGAACAGATGTCAGCATACTTTAAATTCATGAAGGAGATACTTGGAAAAAGAAAAGGCTAGCAGATTGACAGTATCTTTGACAGAGGAGTGCAGTGCCATCCTGCAAAAGAAACTTCTTCCTAAGCTGAAGGATCCAGAGAGCTTCACCTTGCCCTGCACTATTGGTAAGGTGACATGCAACAAGGCGATGTGTGATCTAGGGGCCAATATTAATCTCATGCCTTTGTCTATTTCCAAGAGATTGAGTTTGGGAGAAGCCAAACCAACCACAGTGAATTTGCAGTTGGCCGACCGAACCGTAGTGCACCCCAGAGGCATTATAGAAGATGCACTGGTCAAGGTGGGAAAGTTCTTCTTCCCATCAGACTTCCTCATTCTTGATATAAAGGAAGATAATGAAATATCCATCATTTTGGGGAAACCATTCCTTGCAACTGGGAGAGCCCTGATTGATATAGAAAAGGGAGAACTGAGACTAAGGGTTCAGGAGGAAGAGATGGTGTTCAAAGTGTTCAATTCCACCATTGAATCCCAAGCCATCAACAAGTGTTTCGCAGTCAGCACAACTGACAATGATTCGATCGATCAGGCCAAAACTAGTGAGATCATTCATACAGCGGTGAACCCACAGGTCAGTAAGAATGCTGAAACAAAAATGAATGTCATGGAAGCCGTCGAACATGTAAGTCTTACTGAACCCCCTTCTGTGAAAAAGAAAAACCGAGTGAGAAAGAGGAGGATGATTTTGAAATGGATAGGTAGTGGGGTTAAAATACCCTAATGATTTAATGAGTAACTTGCGTCCGACTACAAGACGTTAAAGACAACGCTACTTGGGAGGCAACCCAATGTTTAAATTATGCAATTTAGTTTGATTAGAACAGTCTCACGTTTGGTATTTTTGTTGTGTTGTGAAGCCAGGTGAAGGAATGGGACATGAAGCAGGGAAAAACGCTAGAAAACACTGAATCAGGAGTTTCATCACCGCGGTGCCAATATGCAAAACCGCGGTGCCAGAAGATCAGAGAGGTCACAGGAATTTAAGCACCGCGGTTCCATTATGCAGTACCGAGGTGCCGATTAGCGATTTCCGAAAATAAAAAGGTCCTGAATCGCCAAATTTCCTCCCACATATATCGTCTCAGTGCAATATCCAACGCCACCACCACTATTTTGAGCCGATGTATGTCTGTAAGTCGTCCCTCTTTAATTTTTGAGTCTTTTACACATTTGGGACAATGTGTAGTTTAAGTTTGGGGGGGGAGTTCTTATTTTATTTTATTTTATTTTTGAGTCTTTTTTTGTTTTTGTGTTTTATGTGAGTCAATTGTGTTTTATATATCATGCATGTTGTGCTTATTTGGAATGTCTAGTGAACTAAGTGGGATAATGTAATGGAATGAGAAGCTAAAATATGTGTGCTTAAGTTAGATATGTCAAAAATTCATGAAAATCTGATTATTTGAAATATTTGATGCTTAGCCTATGTGTTGTCAATTGAAAAATGTCTTTGAAGTCTGCTTACTTGTTATTTGAGGCGAAATAATTAAGATGTACATGTTAGGGAGATGATTCAGACATTTCTTTGTTAGCCCTTCTTACCATTCATTACCTACCTTGCAATAAAGTGTATCCCTAGTCAGCCCCTTTGAGCCTAAAAAAAGTTATTTCTTTGACACCCTATGATTCTCTTGTGTGCCATAAGCAGTAATTGAGAAAAAATTGAGATGAAGAAGTGTGAAAAAGAAATACAAAAGAGAGTGAAAAATTGATGCACCAAAAAAAATATGCTAAAACTTAAGTTTGGGGGTGCCTATGTGAATATGTTTCATGCTCTAAAAAAAAGGGGAACGATAGGTATGAACTAAAAAAGAATACCAAAAAGAATGACCAAATGGTTGAATAAGAAAAATGCTTATAGTACGTAAATTAAGCCTAAATGCCTAATTTTACCTACCCCTGCCTAAGCCTACATTACAACACTGAAAAGTCCTGATTATCTCTAGAATGTATGACTATGATTAGTGGAGAATAGCAAGTAAACAGACTCATAGAACTAAATGAAATTGATATGCATAGGTTAGATATTCATGCTTCTATTACTTATGATTGAAATGAATTTGCGAAATATCTGACTTGAAATTCTAGATTGTTAAATTCATGCTATATCTGTTCCTGCATATTATCCCAATTTATATAGCTTGAGACCTATTATGAACATTCGGGATGAATGTTTCTAAGAGGGGAAGAATATTACACCCCGTAATTTCATGGCTACAAATGAGAACATGATTATGGAAATTAGATTTGAATGTTGGAAGGAAAATTATTTTACATTTTCTTATATGGAAAATTTTCGAGACTAATGTGATTACAAGAATTAATTTCTAGTAGTTGGATTAATTCCAATAGAGTTATGGACTTAGGGTGAATTATTAAGTCTTGGTATTATGTTGTATATGTCCATCGAAAATTACAAGAAAATATGGCTAAGTGTGAGATATTTTGTGTGATGGGAAGACAAGTGGACAAGTAGGAGTCCATGGGTCCCTCTCCAATTGTGCGGTATATACATTATATATATGCAAGGGCATTTCAATTCTTGCAAGACCTAGAACATTATATCTTCATCTTCAAACCCTCATCTCTCCTTCTCCTTCAACTATTCGAAAACTCCATAGCCAAAGAGAAGAAGAAGATCAACTTATTTTCTTTCCAAGATTAAACACCTAGACTAAGTTCTAAGCCAAGTTAACCTTGCAAGTTAGTGAGTCACGGTTTTTGGCAATAAAAGTGTCTTGAAACCCTAAGCTTGTTGATGAACTTTATGAAAGTAAAACATGAAAGCAAGATGGTTACAAGCTTGTAGAGCATACATGTGTGTTAGTGTAACTTGAAGAAGTGGTGCAAAGGTTAAGATTTCTTCTTCCTCTTGAAGTAATTGGAAGTTGCAAGATGTTATAGTTGATAGATGAACTTGTGTTAAGTAAAATGGAGAATAAGAAGTGCATGTCACAATTCTGGCATGTTAGCCGAATTGGGACAGTTTTGGTGTTGATTGGATTCGTTGGTTATTATTGATATTATCGTCACTACTTGCATGTTAAAATGAAGGAAATCTTGTTATTACAAGTTTATATAAACATGTTGAAATGTGAGTCGAATTATAAGGAATTGTGAAAAGGGCTTTAGTTGTGGTGTTGGCCGGAAAAATGCCTAAAACTGTTGGATATTGTTGTGCAGTTTCATGGACTGTTTTATGGGGTTATAATGGTGAAAATTCAGTTATCATTATGCATGTTTAATGTGGTAAATCGCTAACTTAAGTCCTAAAGGAATAAGGGTATATAAAGGTGTTGTAAGCTTCACATTTTACGCTCATTGTTGATGGAATATGGACTTTTTTTATAGGCTGTTTTTATATGGATTAAGAGGCCGGATTTACATGAGAAGTAGGTGTGTGAATCACCTTGGTTGTTGTTTTGGTTGTGCCCTTAAGTAGTGCTTGGTTATTGATGTAATTGGCATTATTTATAAAGTGGAAAAGTATGTATAAATAAGAGAAGTGCTGCCCGAATTTTTATATGAAAGGAGAGTCCTTATGCGGTATAGTATATCCTATTCATGGGAATCGAACCCGCATCATATTAACATTGTGCAATTTAACTCATCTTTTGACTCTCAAAGAAATAAAACCAAGGTACCAACATATAATGAACCAATCACATATAATGAACTTTCATTTTAGAAATGTCAAGGTACCAATATATCATGTACCAAACACATATAATGAACCTTCACTTTTAGAGATGCCAAGGTACCAACATATCATGTACCAAACACATATAATGAACTTTCATTTTAGAAATGTCAAGGTACCAACATATCATGTACCAAACACATATAATGAACCTTCACTTTTAGAGATGCCAAGGTAGCAACATATCATGTACCAAACACATATAATGAACTTTTATTTTAGAAAAAACCAAGGTACCAACATCTCATGTACCAACCATTAAAATGAGCTTTCATTTTAGAAAAACCAAGGTACCAACATCTCATGTACCAACCATTAAAATGAGCTTTCATTTTAGTCTAATCAAGGTACCAACATCTCATGTACCAACCATTAAAATGAACTCTCATTAGAATAAATAGAATGAACTTTTCCATTTTTGGAAAATCAAGGTACTATCATATCATGTAATATTAGGGGCTTGAACCCAAAAGTATTATGTACATCCTTTGTACATTCATTTTATAAAAAAAGTCATATCATGTATCATTAGAGACTTGAACCCAAAAGTATAAGAAATAGAATGAACCATCACTTGTAACATCAAGGCACTAGCACTTGTAACATCAAGACACTTTCACTTTTAAAATCAAGTCACTTACACTTTCATTTAGAAACACCCAAGACACTATCATATCTTTTATTTTAGGATTAAGATCCAATAAAACTATGTACGGCCGCCGTACATTCACTTCATATAAAACATGCCAAAAGAAGAAGGATAGTTCACATTCTTCTTGTCGTCTATACCAACTCGATAATCTAAATTTGTCTCGCTCCTCTGACTAACATTATGGAAACATATGAATGGTGATACCATATCCGAATTTACCTAATTAATCCTTATATGAACCATGAGTAATTTATCTCTTTATTAAAGATCTTATCTAATCAGCTGTGAACTAGCAAATGTAAAATAAACTGGTTATATCTTAGTTTCTATGCAGATGGATGACACTCTAATAATTTTAATATAACTTGATTGTCGATACATTTTTCACTTAACGTTGCAATGGCTTATTTTAACCCGTCTATTAAAATTTACCCAATTATTTATTAAACCGGTTTCAGCACGTAATACTTCGACATCGCTCATATATGCCTTAATAAGGACTCAGGAACAATTTAGACATGCTTTCAGCATAGAGTCAATAACATGAATACTCCTTAACTTCTAAGAGTAGAATAACTGTTGAAACAATACCATAGTTATGGTTCATACGTAGAACATGTCAAAAGAAGGAAGAAAGAGGTTCACATATCTTATTGACGACTAACCAACATGATAAGTAGAATACGTCTCAATTAGTACTTCAACCTATAATAACAATAACACGTCTATCAACTTCATGATACTTGTGTACACTATACCACATAATGACTCTCATTTCATATCAAAATTCGGGCAGCTCCCCTATTTATACATATTTTTCCACCTTACAAATAAGACCAATAACATCAATAACCAAACACCAATTAAAGGCATAACCAAAACATCAACCAAGGTGAATTACACACCTACTTCACATGTTAATCCGGCCTCTTAATCAATATAAAAATAGTCCACTAAAACAGTTCATATTCCAACAACAATAAGGGTAAAATGTGAGGTCTTTCAACACCTTTCTATACCCTTATTCCTTTAAGACTTACATTAGCAATTTCCACATTTAAACATGCATAATGACTACTGAATTTTCAGCATAATATACCTTTAAAACAGTCCCAAAAACGACACAAAAACGTCCCATAGTTTTATGCAGTTTTCGGCCAACACCACAACCAAAGCCCTTTTCACAATTCCTTATAATCCAATTCACATTTCAACAAGTTTATATAAACCATAACAACTTGTAACAACAAGGTTTTCTTCATTTTAACATGCAAGTAGTGACGATAATAACAACAATAACCAACGAATCCAACAACACCAAAACTGCCTCAAAATCGACAACTACTCCAAAACTTGTCACATGTATTTCTTGTTCTCCTTTTCTCTTAACACAAGTTCATCTATCAACTATAACATCATGCAACTTCTAATTACTTCAAGAGGAAGAAGAAATCTTACCTAAATCTTAGCCAAAAATAATCCCTAAGTCTCGGCCCTTCTACACTTTTTGCACCACTTCTACACGTTACAATCACACACATGTATCCTCTACAAGCTTGTAACCATCTTGCTTTCATGTTCTCCTTTCATAAAGTTCATCTACAAGCTTAGGGTTTCAAGACAACGTTCAAGCTAAAACCGTGACCCACTAATTTACAAGGTTAACTTGGCTTAGAACTTAGTTAAGAGACTTAATCTTGAAAAATAAGTTACACTTGTTCTTCACTTTTTCTAGGAATTTTCGAGAACTTCAAGGAGAGAAAGAGATATGAGGGTTTGAAGATGAATATATTTGTGAGCTAATTCTTGTGAGTCTTGCAAGACTTGTATCTCTAATAGGTGCACAAGCCAAGTGGATGGGGACCCATGGAGACCCACTTGTCCACTTGTCATCTCTTCACAAAAAATATCTCCACACTTAGCCATATTTTTCCAATATTTTCGATGGCCACACATCATAATACCAAGACTTAAATAAATCCACACTAAGTCCTTAACTCTATTGGAAATAATCCAACTACTAGTATTAATTCTTGTCATCACATAAATCTCGAAAATTTTCCATATAAGAAAATGTAAGAATCCTTTCCTTCCAACATCCAAATCCTATTTCCATAATCATGTTCCCACTTAGTAGCCATGAAATTACGGGGTGTAACACTAAGCCTATACAAAAGAGGAATCCCAGTCTTACCATAATTATATTTACATAATATATAGAAATATTCTAATTATGGGTAGGGATACAATTGTTTCTATAATATACATGTTTACACACCCCCTCAGTAGGAGCGGGAGGAGGCCGGACGCTGAGACTGCATCTGAAGTCAAGAAATAACTGTCTGGGAAGTCCTTTAGTAAATATGTCTGCATACTGAAAGGATGATGGAACATGTAACACTCTGACATGGCCTAGCGCAACTTTCTCATGAACGAAGTGTAGGTCTATCTCAATATGATTGGTTCGCTGATGTTGAACCGGATTATGAGAAAGATAGATGGCAGAGATATTATCACAATACCTGATAGATGCACGCGAAAGGACAGAAGTTCTAACGATGAAATTTCTCGGCTACATTTGCGCCTCTGTACTCAGCCTCTGCACTGAATCGAGATAGGGTAGCATTGCCGCAGCGGACGAAATCAGTTATCCCTAAAAACACAAAAGCCGGAGGTGGAGCGTCGCGTGTCCGGACACCCTGCCCAATCTGCATCCATATATGAAAACAACTTGTTTGGTGCAGATGGGTATAGGTGCAAACCATAATTAAGAGTGTCCTTAATGTATCGAATGATATGCTTAAGAGCAGTAAAATGAGACTCCCTGGGGGTATGCATGAATAAGCACACCTGCTGAACAGCATAAGCTATGTCTAGCCTGGTAAAGGTGAGATACTGAAGTGCACATGAAAGGCTCCTATACAGAGTATGATCAGAGACTGGAGCACCATCCATGGCACTGAGCTTAGATTTAGAATCAACTGGAGTAGGCACCTCTTTGCAGTTCGTCATCTTAGCCCCGTACACAATCTCCTCTGCATACTTACGCTGACACAAGAACATATGATTGGCAGACCTGGTCACTGATATCCCCAAAAAGTAACTCAGCTTCTCCAAATCAGTCATTGCAAATTCGGACTTAAGCAAGGCAATAATCTCATTTTTCAATCCGTCGGAGGAGGCAGTAAGAACAATATCATCCACGTAAAGTAATAAGTAAGTAGTGCTACTACCTCGATGAAAAATGAATAGTGATGTATCACTCTTGCTTAGGGTTGTTAGCGGTCCGGATACTCCCGGTAATTACCCGAGAACCGGATCGGTAAACCCGGACCGATACTCGGACGAAACATAACGGTCGGATCTGAGTACCAAAAATATCCGGACCGATAAGAGGCGGACCGTGTAACCGATAAAATACCGGTAACACCCCACCCAACTGACCCGGTCCCATCAAAGAAGCCCCGGTCGGTCCACTCGCGGCTCTAATTAGTTGTAAATTAATGAAACTTTAAATGGTCATAACTTTGCGCTCGGATGTCCGTTTGACCTAATGTTTTTTTGATTTCGCGTATTTTTCGAGATAGGGCCGGACAAACAGCAAAAGCATTTTGGAGCAGCCAATTTCTCAAAAAACATCCGTCTTGCCAATCAATTTCACTTTTACCCCAAATTGTTACCAATTGTCCATTTTCAAATCTAAATATCTCGCGCTATACAATATATTTCAACGTAAAAATTTCGTGGTAATGTGTCCGAGAATGTCAATTTTAGTATTGAAAATTCAATTTAAAAAAAAAATCGGCCCGACCCGGAAAATTCTTACCGATCTGGACCGAGAATCGGACCGATAAGGTTTCGGTCCGAGACCAGATCTCGTTCCAGGACCAAAACCTTATCGGTCCGGGACCGGTAAGCTTATAGGACCGGTTCCGGTAAGTGGATACCCGGACCGGTCCGGACCGATAACAACACTACTCTTGCTGCATACAAACTCAATCTGCAAGATATACCTGGCAAAGCGATCATACCACGCACGGGGGGCCTATTTCAGGCCATATAGTGACTTACGGAGGCAGCACATAGTGAGGAGCTGGCGGATGGGTGAACTCACGGCGGTGATGCGTATTTGTTTCTCTCAGATCCTCATGTAAGAATGCATTCTTTACATCAAGCTGATGGATCGGCCAGTGTTTGCCCAGGGCAATGCTAAAAATTATGCGAATGGTAGTCTGTTTGACAACCGGGCTAAAGGTCTCACCACAATCAATGCCCTCCTGTTGATTTGTGTCATTAGCCACAAGTCGTGCCTTATACCTCTCAAGATCTCCACTGTCTCTAAATTTGTGATGAAAAATCCACAAACAACGAATCACATTCACCCCATCAGGTCTAGGTACTAGATCTCATGTGTGCTGTTTAGTTAAAACATTGAATTCCTCATACATAGTCGCATTCCAATTAGGGTCTTGTTTAGCCAATATAGGGTTTTTGGGAATTGGAGAAATGGTTTGGGCAGACAAGTTAAATTGGACTTTGGGTTTGAAGAGTCCATGTTTGACACGAGTTTCCATTTGGTGAGTGGGAACAGTGGGAGGCGGTGCTGACTGAGTAGGGAGGGCTGAAACTGATGGTAGGGTCGGAAAAGAAGAAGGTGGGGGCGAAGCCGTCGGAGGCACCACGACGCTTGGATCTAGCACCGCGGCGCTGTCTGAGTGATAGGCCTCTCTGGAAATATGGCTCCACGGTGCTGTCGACGGGTTGGAAGAACAAACTTCTCTGGAAAGTTGGCGCCGCGGCGCTGTTGACGAGTCAGAAGAGATAAGCTGATCAATGATGATGGGAGAGATAGCAGGCTCGTCAAGAAATGAGTAATCCGGTTTTTGAAATTTTTGAAGATTCAAAAACGGGAATGTGGTCTCGTCGAATGTGACGTGACGAGAGATGTGGATTTGACGAGTGGACATGTCGTAGCATAGATAGCTCCTATGGTTCGGTGAGAAGCCTAGGAAGACATATGGAGTGGACCTAGGAGCGAGCTTGTGAGGGGCGGTAGAGCTAAGGTTGGGATAGCACAGACAACCAAAAATCCGTAGATGATCATAGGATGAGACTCTATGGTAGAGGATTTCGGTAGGGGTCATGTTGTGAAGAGTGCTAGTAGGAAGAATATTGAGAATGTATTCTGACATTTTAGCAGCATATACCCAGAATGATGCAGGGAGGGAGACATGAATCAATAGGGTGCGAATCATACTGTTAATAGTGCGGGTGATTCTTTCAGCTTTATCGTTTTGTGGTGAGGTGTGAGGGCAGGAGAAGCGAAAAACCATGCCATTATTGGTACAAAAATGGTGAAACATAAAGTTATTGAATTCACGACCATTATCGCACTGAAATGATTTGATACCTTTTTCAAATTGTGTTTGGATGAATTGTCGAAACTCAAGAAAGTTGGTAAACACTTCCAATTTATATTTGAGAGGGTACAACGAGATATAGTGAGAAAAATTATCTAGCAAGACAAGATAATATTTATGACCGAGAGAACTAGCAACAGGTGATGTCCATAAATCAGCATGTATTATATCAAATGGTACAAAAGTAACACTAGTAGATGATTTAAACGGAAGACGGGTATGTTTGCCTAAAGAACAAGAAACACAATTATGGGCAAGCTTTCCATTACAAGTAATGAAATTATTGCCTCTAAGAAAATTAAAGACTGGGAGTCCTGGGTGACCAAGCCTATTATGTCATGTCGGAGAAGAAATAGCCACTAGAGAGACGAGAGAGCAAGATCTGGCAGCGAAGGTGGATGTGAATGGATAGAGATCCCCCGTGCTATTGCATCTCGTAAGAGGTGTCCCCATACGAAGATCCTTTACAGTGAAACCAAAAGGGTCAAAGTCAACAGAGACAGAATTATAATGAGTAAATTGACGGACAGAGATTAGGTTTTTAATCATGTGTGGGGCATATAAGGTATTTTTAAGGGAGAATGGTGGATGGGGAGGTTGTGTGTATGATGAACCATAACCCTTTACTGAAATGCGTTGTCCACTACCAACTGTAACATATTGAGGATGCTTTAAACTGCACAGTTTGAGAATAGTACCTGCAGACTGGGTGATGTGAGATGTGGCTCCGGAGTCCATGTACCAATTGTTGTCAGGCTGTTGCATGTTGAGGGTGTTGAAAGCATGACCCAACTCAGTGGGTGTCATGGCGGAAGAGATTGTTGGGCGTCCTGCATGAAGTGGGCTTGTTGTGGTCTTTGAGTGGACCTAACAACTTTGTAGTGGGAATAAGGGTTGAAGAATCTTGATCTGGAGAATGGGGTAGGCGTCGCGACTCTGTATTGAGGCACAACGACGTATCGCGATCTTTGAGGAGCCGTGGCGCTGATGCATTGCGATCCCCGCTACTTAGCGACGGGTTTCTTCGACGAAAGAATCGTGGCGAGCTTTGTTAAAGCTGGGTAACGGATCCGCCTGTTGAATCATGGTGGCCAATGTATCATATTCTCATTTAGGGAGGCCATCAATCAATTGTAACACCATTTTGGTGTCAGTAACAGGCGAGTCGACAACAGCAAGTTGCTCCGTCAGGAGCTTTAACTATTTGCAGTACTCAGTTACACTGAAAAAGTTTTCAAGACGTGTATTGTTAAATTGCTCCTCTAAATACACAGCACGGGTGTGCTTGTTGTCCTGAAAAATTTCCTCCAAACGATTCCACAAGTCACGGGCTGTGGAGTCAGATTTTATGATAGTAAGAAGTAGATCCTGAGAAATACTACCATATATTCATTGTTTGACGTCGGCGTCTAGACGACGCCAAGTAGAATCATCAACCTCTGAAGGGCGCGGAATGATGTCATCAATATGATCAAGCACGTTATAGAGACGTGCATGATTACAAAACAGTTCAACCCAAGGATAATACTGACTGCTTTCTTGATCAAGACGGATGAGGATATGGTTCTTGATGTTGGAAACAATGAGAGCGGGATGAAAAGAGGGTGACGACTTGGTGGTGGGATTTGTGGAGGTAGAAATGTCAACAACAGTGAGAGAATCCTGAGTATCCATTTAGAGAAGAGAGGAAGAAAAGAAAAACCAAGAATTTTTTTGAAGAGAAGAGAAGGAGCAGCGCCAGTGGGAGGGTGGTCTTGTGGTGGGAGAAAAATTTCTAGGGTTTTTGGAGTTTAGGCTCTTGATACCATATAAGATGATATTAATCTCTCTGGGGAGTCTTCTCATTAATATCAAAGTATATATAGAGTACAATATTCATCTCTTATACAATAAGAATCCTAAGCCTATACAAAAGAGAAATTATAGTCTTATCATAATTATATTTACACAACATATGAAAATATTCTAATTATGGGTAGAGATACAATTGTTTATATAATATACATGTTTACCCCGATATAGGCCTAGGAGAGTGAAAGCAGTATGACTCGTACTGACCAACAGTATTCTTACTGAAACAAGCGGCTATCAAATTGCAAACAAAACCATGCCGTAATGTCTAATATCATTATGTCACTAGAATATTAAGAGTGTAAGCAACAACAGAACAGAATTCCGAAAGACAACATAATTGTGTAATAAGCAACCTGCATAAACCCTCAAGACAATTGTAGCCAGGCCAAATAGTATAAAATATAGTAACATTTAAGTACTTTTCCTTCATGCAAGTAGGTGCATGTTTAGTCATAGGCGGATGTAGCACTAAAATTATGGGTTCAATTGAACCCCTCGGGTATAAATTTATGTGTAAAAGTTTACTAAAATTATAATAAATAATAGACATGAATTCATAATTTTAAAAATATAATGGTTCAATATTAAAACTCTTTAAATATTGAAATCATAGAGTTTAAATTCTAAATCTGCTTGTGTTTAGTAAATTAAGAATCGACCATTTACTGTTTATCAACCATCCAATTCTTGGGAGCAAAAGGCGAAATCCCTCGCCCACAGGGCCCCCACCCCTCCGACCCGACAGAAATTGGTGGAGGAGGTAAATCATGGTACTTCCGCCACTAGGTGGGGCAGCGATCTTGCAGTGCCACAAGAGTCATCCTCACAAAGGAGAATGAACTCCCACGCTGCGCTGGGGCTCCTCGCCTTCATGCGGGAGCGTCTGCGCCAGGCCAAACTGAGCTACACTCATGCGTATATCAACCATCCAATTCTAGTACGCCATTCATCAATCATGACACAAGTTACAATGTTATACATAGGCACTTACACTGAGGTGATTTAACACGGGGGAAATAAATTTGATTGGTCTTCACAGAAAAAACATGTTTGCTTTGTTGCATAAAAAAGGTGAACATTATTTTTTCACAATCGGTAGAAATTTCTTTGATGCGATTCAGGTAGTAAGGGGAGTGAAAGAAATAATCTCTTGATTATTTTTATTAATGAAAGTGATATATAGGAAAAAAAATCATATTCTACATTTAAAATTTTATTTTATTTGGAGACTGATTATACAATTATGATATTACTACAAGACTAATTAATATACAAGAGGAATATACAAAATATACCATAAATTAATTGTCTACTACCCGAGATGGGCTGAGCTGCTTCTTCAGTCCATGTATATTCAATATACATTCTATATATATATATATATATATATATATATTGTGTATATACAATGTATATTTAACCGGCAGAATGAAATCAAGGACCAAAGGGGAATTACTGAATTGAGTATCCAGATCATGAACCAAGGGTACTTGTACATTAGTATTCATCACTTTTCTCCTCTTAACAGTTAACTCTATGTAAACCTCTGTTGGACATGGAAAACAAAACATTTAGGTCTAGTCACATCAATGGTTAAAGTCAAATAATGGTTGAATTCATGAGCCAAATAATGCAAAATTAATATTTTAAAATTAGCTCATAAAACAATTTTCGTTCATCTTCCAACGATGCAGAAGCGTCCATAGCGTCGTGACCTGCGAGGGTGGTGCGTGCGCGAAACATCGAGAGAGTTTGGCGTCGCGCGCCTGACCTGCGAGGAAAGCGCTAATGGCGCTCTGGCGCCGCGGCATTTTTCAGACTCGTTTCATCTTTTACATTTTATACACGTCTTCCCTTCGGTTACCAAAGTGAAACCATTGTCATTTGGCCAATAACTGTCTATTCCCTTACGTTTCAAACAATCTGTATACGTATCAATATCTCTTCCATTTAAGGAAATTACGATCCTTGGTACTTTATGTGCACGTGTGTGAAAACCATGTTTCCGATGTGCGGGGCCCCAATTATTCGAGTCATAATTAATAGGATTAATTTTATTTCACATTTAGTAAATTTCCAACAATCCCCTCTTGGAAGAGATTTTGACGCACACACATGGTGCCTTTCGAGCAATCACTCGTCGGATCGATGTTGCATCTGAAGAGATAGCCGTAGCTTTGAACCTTCCATAGTAGAATACCATCAGACATATTTACTGCGCGGTGAACGTGATGTCTTGAACCGTCAGTGTTTAGTAAATGCCAAGACAATGATATAAACACAACACCTTTCCTACCCAATCCTTCTTATGTTTTTGTCTATCGTGGGTCGCGGACACACTTGAATTCTTAAGTGCGTTCATTTGAGGCGGTCTGTCCTCGCACTTAAATATGTGGTATCCTATAAGGTATCCTGCAATACCCCGCTAACAAGCGTTAGGAACCATTAAAAATTTCCCCAACCTAACCTCAAGTATTTAGGATCATTAAAGGTTTGAAAACTTATCATTTACCCCTCTTATAGGTAGCAGTTAATGTCTATCACGAGAATGACTTTGGATTATGTTTCTTAAGAAGAAAACATTATCCGAAGTGCTCTTGCTTCCACCGAAGCGCTCACGGAACCTTTAAAATTTAGTTTTCCCATTGAACCTTATTCCTGGGATCTCCAGTCTGTAAGCTTGGGTGTTCACTGTAACGGTTCTTATTGTTTGGGTTTTAAGCCCATTCCCTGATCGGTGTATTTTATATACACTTTTTGAGTCAATTTTAGTTAGTATTTTACTCATTTTGTTTATGTTTAGTATAGTATTAGGGTCGTTTTCCTTTCTTTTGTGTCACAGCGGTCATAAATGGAGAAAAGGCGAAAAGAAGATGAAATGAGCATAAATAAGATGGAATTGCACACAAAAAGGGCCAAGAAATAAAGTCTAAGAAGTTCCGAGAATTATAGAGGAGTTCAGACGAAGTCCGGACGAAAAAAGGGCAACGAGACGGAATCTGCCAGAAAAATGTCACCGAACGCATGGCGCTGGCAGCGGCGCCCCAAATCTTGAAAGTCCCGAGTTGCTTGATTTTTGGTAGCATGGCTGATCTATGGCCGGCGCCGGATTTATGAAGTTTGGGCGGGTGACATGTTTGAGAATCCTAAAGGGATTATTTTTCCTACCTAAAGGGATAACTTTTCCTACCTAAAGGGATAACTTTTCCTACCTTAAAACCCTTACCTAAAAGGATTCTAATAACTTTTCCTACTTACAAATCCTTAACCCTTCACCTAAAGGATTCTTTGGCTATAAATACTCTACATCATTAGAAGAATTATTCATTCTCCATTCCATCATTCACCATTCTATATCCATCCTTCCACCAATCCATCTTGTAAATATTTCACAACACAACCCTTGGATGTTTGGCTTGGAGACTCGTTCTTAAGTATTTTTCTTTTCTTTTCTTTTCTTTATTTCAGTTTTGTATGATGAACTTTGAATTAGTTCTTGTCATGTCAATGACTAGGAACTAATTCTCTTATAGGGCTTTCCATGTTAACTCTCTAGAAACTTATGTTATGATTTAACGTATGTACATGGTTATTTTTCTTTGAGAGATCTATCCAATAATTGTGTTGAATGCTTGGTAATTAATTGACAACTAATTATCACTATATGATTTCTAATCAGACTCCGAAAGGAGGGGATTGTGAATATGCTGTAAGTTGGGTAGACATTCTTGGATTGGGGATGAAAATACCTCAATTATTTATGTAGCGTTAATGAGAGGCTTAACAACCCTAATTTTGCGCATGGTGCGTGACGGTTAACTAGGTTTTTGCTCTTAATCCTCCTATAGAGTTATCCTTATCACCGAAAGGTAGGTAAGGTGCGATACTGGGGTTGAGTGTTTATATAACCCTAACGGGAGTATAAAACGATTTCGTAAACCTGTTTTCTCCGAAAGAAGAAGACCATAGTTCGTTGCATTAATAAATAACATAAGCGGATAGTTGAAGAGACATGGAAGCCCTATTCCCATCACAACTGAAATAAACCTATAGTTAAATTAGCTTTTATAATTACTAGTTATAAACCACAAACTCAAATATCAATCACCAAATAGATACCAAAAGATAGATAGTTGGTAATTGAACCATAATCCTTGTGGACGATATTCGGTCTTATCAAGACTATACTACTTGTCACGATAACGTGCACTTGCGTTTAAAGTGTGTGCATCTTACCGCGCATCAAGTTTTTGGCGCCGTTGCCGGGGATTAGGCATAGTTCAATATCAAATTTATCTATTTTTAATTTCTAATTTGGTTTTTATTTTTGTTTATTTAAATTATTTATTTTATTTTCTTTTGAAGAAAAAAAAAAAACAAGTGTGCCGTGATTCGTTGTTGGTTTTGATTCATCTCAGGGATCCTTAAGACATGGATTTCTACTGTCAATATGATCGACCTCCAACCATAGAGGAAGAGAGGGAAGAATTGCGAGAAGTTATACTCAGTTTCACGAGGTACCAAAATCAGTTCATGGACGAAACGAGAATGGCCATGAAGAAGTTGGAAACGCAAATAGCAGAACTCGCGATCATATTCAACAGCGAAACGCAAGAAGAGCAATCTGCACCTGGGGTAGGCAATGAGGAAACACAATGTCAGGCAATTGACCTGAAGGATGCCGAATCAGGGGAGATAGAGAGTTCGCAGCAGCGCCGCGGCGCCGAAGATTCTGAGACAGTGCAGGAGAGTGAGAGTCGTGGCGCCAAAGAGCATGGCCGCGGCGCCCAGAACCCAGAAATCGAGGTGATTTTGAACAGCGAACAACAAATTGAGGAGCCTGAACCACACCCAACTATTGAGGAATCTGGTGAGATAGTTGGTGTAGAAAGAAAGATTGCGAGATCGATTATTTACCTTTTGGATTACGTGGAAATTCTTTTTCTTGCACCTATTACAGAAGAAACACCACTAGCTATCACGGCTGATTCCCAATTAGGAAGCCCATACCATCAAGGGTACCCCCTAGAGTTGAGAGATGTAGAGAAGTTCACGGATTCCTACATTAAAGAAAGCCTAAAAGACAAGCATGTCTTGTGTACTTGGGGGATAATCGTATATTTGAGGCCCTTGTTTGAAGCAATTGTTGTAGTTGAAGTGAGACCTGCAACAATAACTCTGCGGATTGCAAGCAGTTCGCAGAAGGATCCAATGGGCACTCGGAAAGGTTAATTGCGTCCGGCTAAAAGACGTAAAAGACAGCGCTTGTTGGGAGGCAACCCAATATTTTTAATTATGTTATTTTAATTTATGTCTTTATTTTATTTTATTTTATTTTGCTTTGAACAGTCTCACGGTCTTGGGTTCTTGTTTTGTGTTGTTGGATGACAGGTGGACTGAAAGCTAAAACCGAGGAAAAAGGAAAAAGCAATGAAAAAAGAAAGCGATCGTCGCGCGGCTGAATCGTGGCAGCGACTCGTAATTTCAGAAGAGCCACAAGATCTAGCGTAGCGCGGCGCGAATCTCGTGGCCGCGGCCGAACTTCACAGAGCCATATTTCCGTGCAATTTCCAGAATTTTTCCTCCTAGACCTCCGTTATGACCGCTGTGTTGTGTCGATGGTTGTCCTTTTCTTTTATTTTCTTTGAGTCTTGCACATTGGGGACAATGTGTGATTTAAGTTTGGGGGGATGTTTTATTATTTTTGAGTCTTTTTGAATTGTTTTGTGTATTTTTGAGTAATTTTTGAGTCATAATTTTTTTTTATCTCTTTTGAGTCATATATTTTTTTTTTAGATCATGCATGCTGTAGTTACTTGAAACACCTAATGAAGTAAAGTGGAATAATGTAATGGAATTAGAAGCAACCATCTGAACACTTAGGATAGATATGCCAAAAAATCATGAAATAAAACTATTTGGGGTATCTTGCTTGATGTATGCATTGTTAGTGATTAAACCTATGTGTCTGCTTGCTTACTATTTGAGGCGAAATAGTTAGGATATGCATGTTAGGGGGATGACTCAGACATTTCTTTGTTAGCCCTTTCTTACCATTCTTTTCCTATCCCTGACAGTCAAATTATATCCCTAGTCAGCCCCTTTGAGCCTAAAAATAAGACCTTTCTTTGACACCCTATAATTCCATACTTGTGCCATAAGTGAAAAATTGAGATGTTTGGAATATAAAGTGTTGAAAAAGAGACAAAAGAGAGTAAACAATTTTGATGCACCCCAATGAAAAAGTAATAATAAATAGGCAAAAGCCTAAGTTTGAAGTGCTTGTTTTTCATAATACACTTCACTCTCTCAAAACAAAAGAGGGGAAAGATAGATATGAAGTGAAGAAAGGAAATCAAAAGAAAATGGAAGAATTGAAAAGCAAAAGAGCTTATGGTACATACAATGAGCCTAAATGCCTATTTTTACCTACCCCTGCCTAAGCCTACATTACAACCCTGAAAAGCCCTGAAGATCTCTAATATGTGTATCCATGATTAGTGGAGAATAACAAGTGAACAGGCCATAAGATTTTGAAATTGACATGCATAGTTAGGTATTCTTACTTTCATTTAGCATGATTAAATTGAATTTGCGAAATATCTGACTTTAAGTGTTTAGAATGCTAAAAATTCATGCTATATGTTCCTACATATTATCCTACTAACCTTCATGTTTTTTTAAGTAACAATTGTGCAGCAAAATGATCAGTATCTTTGAGTCATTGCATTGTCCTTTCCTTCGTGTCTTTGTTTATATTTTTTATCTTTGCTCGAGGGCGAGCAAAGGTTAAGTTTGGGGGTATTTGATCGGTGTATTTTATATACACTTTTTGAGTCAATTTTAGTTAGTATTTTACTCATTTTGTTTATGTTTAGTATAGTATTAGGGTCGTTTTCCTTTCTTTTGTGTCACAGCGGTCATAAATGGAGAAAAGGCGAAAAGAAGATGAAATGAGCATAAATAAGATGGAATTGCACACAAAAAGGGTCAAGAAATAAAGTCTAAGAAGTTCCGGGAATTATAGAGGAGTTCAGACGAAAAAGGGCAACGAAGGCGGACCGCGAGAAAAATGTCACCGGAGTCATGCTGGCGGCAAGGCGCGACGCCCAAAGTCTTGAAAGTCGAGTTGCTGATTCTGAGCGCGCATGTCAGCGCCGACGCGGGATTTATGAAGTTTGGGCCGAATTTGACATGTTTTCAGAATCCTAAAGGAATTATTTTTCCTACCTAAAGGGATAACTTTTCCTACCTTAAAACCCTTACCTAAAAGGATTCTAATAACTTTTCCTACTTACAAATCCTTAACCCTTCACCTAAAGAATTCTTTGGCTATAAATACTCTACATCATTAGAAGAATTATTCATTCTCCATTCCACCATTCACCATTCTACATCCATCCTTCCACCAATCCATCTTGTAAATATTCCACAACACAACCCTTGGATGCTTGGCTTGGAGACTCGTTCTTAAGTATTTTTCTTTTTTTTCTTTTCTTTATTTCAGTTTTGTATGATGAACTTTGAATTAGTTCTTGTCATGTCAATGACTAGGAACTAATTCTCTTATAGGGCTTTCCATGTTAACTCTCTAGAAACTTATGTTATGATTTAATGCATATGTCTATGGTTATTCTTCTTTGAGAGATCTATCCAATAATTGTGTTGAATGCTTGGTAATTAATTGACAACTAATTATCACTATATGATTTCTAATCAGACTCCGAAAGGAGGGGATTGTGAATATGCTGTAAGTTGGGTAGACATTCTTGGATTGGGGATGAAAATACCTCAATTATTTATGTAGCGTTAATGAGAGGCTTAACAACCCTAATTTTGCGCATGGTGCGTGACGGTTAACTAGGTTTTTGCTCTTAATCCTCCTATAGAGTTATCCTTATCACCGAAAGGTAGGTAAGGTGCGATACTGGGGTTGAGTGTTTATATAACCTAACGGAGTATAAAGCGATTTCAGAAACTGCTTTTCTCAGAAGAAGAAGACCATAGTTCGTTGCATTAATAAATAACATAAGCGGATAGTTGAAGAGACATGAAAGCCCTATTCCCATCACAACTGAAATAAACCTATAGTTAAATTAGCTTTTATAATTACTAGTTATAAACCACAAACTCAAATATCAATCACCAAATAGATACCAAAAGATAGATAGTTGGTAATTGAACTCTAATCCTTGTGGACGATATTCGGTCTTATCAAGACTATACTACTTGTCACGATAACGTGCACTTGCGTTAAAGTGTGTGCATCTTTTCGCGCATCATTCCCCTAGACAGGAAAAACATCTGATATTTGGATATTCCCTTCGTCAAGGGATCTGCGATATTTTCCTTAGATTTTATGTAATCAATGGAAATAATACCCGAGGTGATCAGCTGCCTAACAGACTCATGTCTCCATCGAATATGACGAGACTTTCCGTTGTATATAGATCTTCGTGCCCTTCCTAGATACGACTGACTATCGCAGTAGATCATTACAGAAGACACGGGTTTATCCCAACATGAGACATCCTCTAGAAAACCATGAAGCCACTCAGCTTCCTCTCCCGCTTTATCTAAAGCGATAAATTCCGACTTCATCATGGATCAGGCAATAAGAGTTTGCCTAGAGGATTTCCAAGACACAGCTCCACCACCGATTATAAAAATATATCCGCTGGTGGACTTGATGTCGCCGCTATCAGATATCCAGTTTGCATAACTGTACCCCTTTAGTACCGCTGGATATCTCGAATAGTGTAACCCGAAATTTAGCGTGAACTTCAGTAACCGTAGTACCCTGTTCAACGCTTTCCAGTGATCCTCACTTGGATTACGGGTGAACCTAGCCAATTTATTGACTGCATGAACGATATCAGGTCGAGTGCAGTTTGTGATATACATCAGACTACAAATCACCTGCGCATATCGCTTCTGGCGTACGGGCTCACCAAGATGTTTGTCAATCTTTTGACTTATATCCAATGGTGTCAATACCGGTGAACTGTCGAACATCCCAAATTTCTTCAGTACATCCTCGATGTAGTGAGATTGAGACAAGACCAGTCCATTAGATGCCTTAGAGATCTTGATCCCTAAGATGACATCTGCAATGTCCATATCTTTCATGTCAAAACATTGTTTTAACATGTTCTTAGTCTCTAGGATTATTCCAAGACTGCTTCCAGTGATCAACAAGTCGTCTACATAAAGGCATATCATGACGAAGGATTCGACATTTCCTTTCATGTAGACACATTTGTCACATCCATTAATGGCGAACCCATTTGATAGTAGAGTACTGTCAAATTTTCCGTGTCATTGTTTAGGGGCCTGTTTCAGCCCGTACAACGATTTAACAAGCCGACACACTTTTGTCTCTAGTCCTGGAACCACATACCCCTCGGGTTGGTCCATACATATTTCTTCTTCCAAATTACCATTTAGGAAGACAGTCTTAACATCCATTTGATATATTTCAAGATCTCGCAAGGTGGCGATAACTATGAACATACGTATGGATGTCATTCTAGACACCGGAGCGTAGGTGTCTAAATAATCAAGGCCCTCCTTTAAGCGATAGCCCTTGACTACCAACCTAGCCTTGTACTTATCGATAGATCCATCTGTCTTTAACTTTCGTTTAAGGATCCACTTACAACCAAAAGGTTTGTGTCCCGGGGAAAGTTCAGCCAACTCCCAGGTGTGGTTATGCAAGATGAATTCTATCTCACTTTCTAAAGCTTCCGTCCAGAGCAGTGCTTCTGGGGTTGACAATGTTTCGACGATTATCTGTGGTTCATCCTGAACCAAATAAGCTTCAAAGTCTGGATCGAAGGACTTGTCCTTTCGGGCCCTTTTGCTTCTCCTTGGTTTCATTTCTGAATCTTCCAAGTCCTGAGAATCTGGAATACTGGATTCCGAATAGTCAGCTACTTCAGAATTCACCAGATCTGAACCGTTCGGATCTAGGTAGTCATCAACCCCTTGATCCTCAGAGATTTGATCACAACTTTGTTTGCGAGAGTTTATGTTGTTTTTCTTATACGGAAATGTGTCTTCAAAGAAATTCGCGTTCCTTGATTCCATGATCGTACCTACATGAATGTCCGGTACATCCGAATTATGCACTAGGAAGCGATAAGTACTACTGTTATTAACATATCCGATGAATATGCAATCCACAGTCTTAGGTCCAATCTTGACCTGCTTTGGCAGAGGTACTTTTACCTTGGCCAGACAACCCCATACCTTTAAATATTTGTAGGTAGGTTTCTTTCCTTCCCATAGCTCGTATGGAGTCTTGTCTTTACCCTTGTGTGAAACTCTATTAAGAATCCTATTCGCGGTAAGGACAGCTTCTCCCCACATGGTTTGAGGGAGGCCTGAATTGATGAGTAAAGCATTCATCATTTCCCTTAGTGTTTGGTTCTTGCGTTCAGCAACACCGTTTGATTGAGGTAAGTAAGGAGCCGTTTTTTGATGAACTATACCCGATTGAGTACAGAATTCTTCAAAAGACGCTATATATTCTCCCCCTCTATCGCTATGGATTGTTTTAATTCGTCCGCTTAGTTGGTTCTCAACTTCTGTTTTGTAGCGTTTGAATGCTTCAAAGGTTTCATCTTTACTTTTTAGTAAGTAAAGGTAACAAAACCTTATGCCATCATCTATGAAAGTCACAAAGTACTTGTTCCCCCTCTAGTTTGAGCGAACTGTAAATCACATATATCAGTGTGTATGAGTTCTAGAGGAGCGGTTTCCCTTTCCACGGATCTAAAGGGATTCTTGGAAAGTTATGTCTCTACGCACACCTCACACTTACGTTGAGGGTTTATGTCGATAGACGACAATAATTCTAACTTTACCAATCTTTGAATAGATTGATAGTTAACATGTCATAATCTATGATGTCATAAATTAGATGACTCAATCAAGTAAGTAGAAGGCTCAATTTTATTGATAGTTGAAACACAAGGCCTTACAGGTGCAGCATTAAACTTAAAGAGGCCTTCACAGAAGAAGCCTTTTCCTACAAAAGTTTTGTTTTTAGTGATTACAAATTTATTGGCTTCTAACACTAGCCTAAAACCAACATTAACCAACAAAGGTCCAGAAATCAGATTTCTTCGAATTTTTGGGACGTGCATCACTTCCTTTAGAGTCAGCTCCTTCCCGGACGTCATCTTTAGGATCACATTTCCTACCCCCAGCACCTCTGAAGAAGAATTGTTTTCCATGAACAATTTCTTGTCTGTGACTGGTGTATAAGTGGAGAAGGCTTCTTTATTGGAACATATGTGATGGGTGGTACCTGTGTCCAACCACCATTGCATCGGATTCTCAACGAGGTTTGCTTCAAGAACCACCACTGAGAACTCCTCGATCATATCGTCTACAAGCGTGTCTTCGACGATGTTAGCCTTGACCTTGCCTTTGACCTTATTCTCATGTTTGAACTTGCGGCAGTCTTTGGCCATGTGACCAACTATACCACAGTGGTTACACTTTCCATTGAACTTTTCAGTTGTTTGCGGCTTGCCTTCCTTCTGGAACTTCCTCTTCTTGCTTGCGTTTCTTTTGACTTTCGTCAGGTTCGCCTTAGCCTCAGCGGGTTGTTTCCCCTTTGGCATGACCTTCTTATTGTCTTTCTGAATTTGAAGTTTGACAATAAGTTCGTATAAGGTCATCTCCTTCGTTTTGAGTTTTAGATAATTCATAAACTCAGTCCACGAGGGAGGCAGTTTCTCGATCAACGCCCCAACCAAGAATTGTTCGTTGGGCTTTAATCCTTCCAAATCCAGGTGATGTAGAATCATTTGAAATTCCTGGACTTGGGATGACACACTTTTGTTGTCCACCATTTAAAATTTCAGAAATTTCTCAATGATGAACTTTTTACTACCCGCATCCTGGGTGTTATATTTCTTCTGAAGTTTGTCTCATAACTGCTTGGCAGTTTCAACGGTGCAGTACACCGTGTAGATAGGATTAGACAAAATGTTTAGAATATAGTTCCTACACATGAAATCACTATGTTTCCATGCTTCGTGAACCATCCTTATGTCGTCAGCGGCATTGTTACCTTGGACCCCTCCCGCCAAATTATTTGATTGAGGGTCCACGTCTTCCCCAACTAGTGAAGGGTCTTCAGTTAGGAAACGTGACATTCCCATAACCGTCAGGAAAAATAACATTTTTTGCTGCCATCTCTTAAAGTGAGCACCCATGAACTTTTCAGGACGCTCATGGTGAACCAACGGGTGTAGGGGCAGTGGCACCCTCTTGAGCAGTTGCAAAGGCGTTGGAAACACCTCTAACAGGAGCATAGGCGTTCTGGACGCCTTGGGCAGTAGCATAGGCACTATAAGTGCCCAGAGCAGCAGTGGAGGCAGTAGTTGTGCCAAAAACAGTGTTGAAACTAGTTGTGCCAAAACCAGCAGTTTGGAAGGCATTTGTAATGCCATGATCGGTCGAGACACTCGAAGTGCCAAAAACAGTGGAGTTGAAGGCAGCGTAGTGCCTTGAGAAGTGGGATTGAAGGCAGTGGGATTGCCTTGAACATCAGTGGGATTTCCAGATTCGTTGAGTTGATCATGTACAGTCATGTTGTTGTTTGAAACAACGAATATTATCTTAAGCTTGTGGGAATAAAGTGTATAAACAAGGAAATGAGAATGTAACAACAACAACAAGTATGTAAGAAATCTGGAAGTAAACAAATAAGAGGACTTGCTGAATCGACTGAATTCTCAATCTATCATTAAGATAATATTATCCCGTATATTCTTTCAACGGTGTAATGACAACTTATCTCCCAAGATAAAACATCAATCAAACAAATGGGCAAAGGGAACTCAAGTGTTCGCTTATGAAGAAAGATCTTTGAGTGTTTTGTGATTGCAAGAGAGGAAGACAATTTCAGAGAATTGATAAGTGTCAATAGTGTATTTTTAAATGAGCCCAAGGCTCCATTTTATAGTGTAGAGAAGATGATCTTCCACATAGCCAAGTAATGGTCAATAAAGACCAATAATGACCATGAATGTGGAGTAATAATTCAGCCAAATAATGGTTGAATTCATGAGCCAAATAATGGAGAATTAATGCTCCAAAGTCAGCCCAAAAAACAGTTTTCGTTCATCTTCCAACGGTCTGAAACGTCCGCAGCGCCGTGGCCCTGCAGGCTGGCGCCGCGACACCGAAACTTCAGAGAGTTTCGGGCGTCGCCGGCGCCACAGCCCTGCAGGAAGGCGTCGCGACATTTTTCAGACTTGTTTCATCTTTTACACTTTATGCACGTCTTCCCTTCGGTTACCAACGTGAAACCATTGTCATTTGGCCAATAACCGTCTATTCTATTGCATCTCAAACAATTCGTATACGTACCAATATCTCTTCCATTTAAGGAAATTACGATCCTTGGTACTTTATGTGCACGTGTGTGAAAATCATGTTTTCGACGTGCGGGGCCCCAATTGTTCGAGTCATAATTAATAGGATTAATTTTATTTCACGTTTAGTAAATTTTCAATAGTTTGTATCCGATCCAAATTTACTTCTTATTTAATTTTGGTCTTTATAATTATTATTAGGTACATTTAACTGTTAATTAATTGATATGTGCACTTTTAATTCTTCTTGTTATAAATTTTCACAGTTGAATACATTATCTAGTCTTAAACCACTTGATTATCGATGTGTTATGTTATTTTTTTAATGTTGTTCCATGTTCGTGTTGGGTGTGTGAACAAAGTCTCACGCTTGTAGCTAAAAAGAAAAGTAAGCAATTTATAAGGTGTTGGATACTTTTAATGAGCCTTTTGAAAAAAATCGTGCGGACTTAATTCAAAACAGACAATATCACACCATATTAAGAGTATCTTTGGATTATTTTGGCCTAACACCTGATATCAAAGCCAATAATTTGATGAGATTAGTATGAACATAGAGGAGTGATGGCTTGGAGCCCACCTTAGTGTCTTTTGCTATCTTTACCCGCATCTTTAATGATGACTACACAAAAAGAAGTCAGTGGACTCTGTAGGTCATAAATATTAGATTTATATGTGTGATAAACAATTAATCTTCAAATTAGCCCATGAATGGTGATATGTCATGTGAAACTTAGTTCAAATGTGAAATTATTGAGTATGTGTGAATAAGGTCTCACATTAATAGCTGAATAAACTACTTATAGGTCGTTAGATATATATACTTAATATTTTGAGGTCTTATGGAAAAATTGTGTGAGTTTACCTAAAACAGACAATATCACGTAATGTTAAGAATATTTTTAGTTTTTTTAGCCGGACAATACAATTTAGAAAAATCTAAATATCACATATTTCTCTTACAAAAGGATAAAAATACCACATTTTAGTTATTGAAGTTTAGATATGCTAAGTAAATATCATAAAGATCAAAATTAAAATTTATCGATAACCGATCATATAAATAATGGAATTATCCCAAAAGGAAAAGAAGAAGAAAATGGGTTTATTAAACGGCTTTATTTTAGTCGTGTGGTGTTTGTTACTCTTTCTCACTACCTTTTGTCTTTTTGAGGGTCTAAAAGAGTAACCAATGCAAACTATTTATTCCTCCATATTTCTTTTTTTGTTTTGATTTTTCCTCCATCTTTACGTAGCAAAAGGAGATCAAACAAATTCAATTTTAGTTTCACGAATGGAAAGCTCTAGTGACAATTTTTTATTCTTGAACATCATTTTCTATGACAAAATTATTGAGTATTCAGTCATAGAAAACTATTTTTGTTGGAAAAATACTCCAATTACTAAAAAATTCTAATATTTTTGTTGGTGTACGATTAGATTAATAGTATCTTATTATAATTTTATATTTATTATATTTAGATATAATAAATATACATATTCGGATTTGAAAAATAAATAGTTTTAATTGAAGGGGGGCCTTGATTAACTGGTAAAGTTATCAGAAAATCATCTGTTCAAGCGTGGAAACAATCTCTTGTAGAAATGCAGGGTAAGATTTATATTCGCTGACCTTTTCTAATAGTGTTCCGATCTAGAAATAACATGTGTATTAATATTCATACGTCTAAATATTCACGAAAACACAAATGAGACTATTTTACCAACACTAAAAAATTAAATACTTATAATTTCACAAGTGTAAAATATATATATTTATAAAAAAAATTAGTTTCATCCATTACACACCCCTTTCCCGCCCTAACGTTGAATGTCACAATATAATATTGTGACTCATTATAATTAATTCATCCCACCCCCCAAAGTGTTTAAGTAGTTTATTTTAGACTCTGAAAATTATAAGCTCCCCATAGTTATAGTAATTGTCTCTGTAGCTCCTAAGTTTACTAATAGAACAAGTCTGTGTAAGTCTATTAATAACCCTATTTTCATTTCAGTCGAAAATCAATCAAAATACAAAATAATTTGTTCTTCTTTCTTTCTTCTTCCCTTTTCATTTTCTGTAATTTGGTACTCTCTTATTACAAATGATATCAGAGCCGCCTGGTCCGACGGTACCACCACCGGAGATGCTGGAATTGAAAGAGGAGATGCGAGCCTTGCGAGCTCAACTAGCAACCTTCATCGACAACACTGGTAAGAGACTCGAAACCCTAGAAACCGATCAGTTGCAGTTCCAATAACACATGGAAGAATCAAGGAAAACCAATCAAAAATAGAGTTGTTTCTGTCGAAAATGTCGACTCCGACAAGCTCAAATCCTCTGGGTAGCTCGAATCCGGGTTCTCCAGCAACATAAGGAGTAGAGACACCCACGAGGGTAACACCGGAAAACATCAACGAATCTCAGTCCGATTGAAACCGGACCATCTTCAGGTAACAAGTCGCCTATAACTAATGCTCAAGCTATTTACACCCCATCGACCTTTCCGACGGGAAGGGGTTTTACATTCTCACCAGCTCCACTTTTTTCGAGTCCACCCATTTATCGGAACACTAATTTTACCATGACAACTCCAATTTCACCCAACCAAATAATCAATAACCCTGACACAATCAACCACAACATAACTCTAAAATCGAAAATCAATTTTCCAAAATTTGATGGAAATAACTCTAGAAGATGGCTTAGAAAATGTGAAAAAATCTTTGAGTTATACAATATACATGAGCATGAAAAATTGAGCTATGCGTCAGTTCATATTGGAGAAAGAGCTGATGTATGGTTGGTCAATTACATTGTAAACCACATGGGGTAATAACTTGGCCAAAATTATGTGCTGAAGTATGTAGGAGGTTTGGTAGTATTCAACCCTAAGATATTGTGGATGAGTTCAGCAAAATCATGCAGACTAGTATTGTCGACCAATACCAGGATAAATTTGAGAAACTCACTGGATACATGATCTTCATCAACCCTCTATTGAATGAAATCCACTATGTAGCCAGTTTCATTAGTGGGTTAAAACCAGAATTGAAATCCCTAGTGAAAATGACTAATCCCACCACTATTTTAGATGCTTATGAGGCTGCTAAACTATATGAGGAGTCCTCCCAAGGCTTTAATACCATTCATTCCTCATAGAAGCTCTCAGAACAACAACACAAAACCTTAACTATGCCTTATCCCAGAAATATACCTACTTCCATTGCCAGATACAACCCCAATTCTGTTAACCAACACCCACTTAACATAACTTTACCTAACCAAAGAACACTAACCAAATCACCCTACCACCCAATCTAGAGAACAGGGGTTGTGCTACAAATGCAAGGAAAAATACTTCACCGTGCACCCGTGTAAAATAAGGACAGTAAATGCTACTAAACTACCACCCTAGAGAGATTGTGATCATATAATCAACCTTGTTCCTGGAGCCCAACCCTTTAATTTAAGACCCTACAATATTCTTATGACCAAAATAATACCATAGAGTCTATCATTTCTGACATGCTCAAAGCTGCCACTGTAGTGCCTAGTCAATCAGCCTATGCATTTGCATCTCCTACACTACTAGTTAAAAAGAAAGATTCTTTCTGGAGGTTGTGTGTAGATTACAGAAGATTAAACAACCTAACTGTTAAGAATAAATACACAATACCTATGATAGATGGTCAATTAGATGAATTATTTGGGGCAAATGTATTTTCTAAGGTTGATTTAAGGTCTGGAAATCAAGTGAGGATGAGAGAATGTGATGAGTACAAGACTGCATTCAGGACACACCATGATCTTTGAGAGTTCAGGGTAATTCCTTTTGGTCTATAAATGCACCTGCAATATTTCAATCTCTCATGAACTGTGTATTCAAAGAGAAACTAAGAAAGTTTATCTTAGTGTTCTTTGATGATATTCTGATTTATGGTAAGAATATGGAGGACAATCTTGTACACTTGGAGATTGTCCTAAAGGTGTTGAAGGAGAACCAGTTATTTGCAAAGCCGAGTAAATGTGATTTTGGAAAATCTCAAGTGGAATACTTGGGACATATTATAAATAACAAGAGAGTGAGTATTGATCCCAACAAAGTGGCTGCTATGTTAGATTGGCAGTGTCCTAAGACTATAAAGGAATTGAGAGGATTATTGGGATTAATAGAGTACTATAGGAAGTTTGTTAAAAACTATGCACACATGAGCAAACCCTTAACCAATTTGTTAAATAAAGGAGAGTTTTTATGGAATCCTGAAGCTGAAACAACATTCAATCAGCTCAAAGGGGCTATGTCCAGTATCCAGTGTTGACACTCCCTTATTTTACTAAATATTTTGTACTAGAAGTTGATGTATGCAACATTGGTATTGGTGCTGAGTTGATGCAAGAAAGGAGACCATTGCTAATATGAGTCAGACTTTGAGTAAAAAACATCAAGGCATGTCCACTTATGAAAAGGAGTAGATAACATTATTACAAGATGTGAATAAATGAAGACATTACTTGCATCCCCACCATTTCATAATTAAAACTGGCCATTTCAGCCTGAAATTCTTACAAGATCAGAAAATCACCACCTTCTTACAACATAAAGGGCTAACTAAACTGATTGGACTTAGTTATGAAATACAGTACAAAAAGGGGGTGGGAAAATGTGGTTGTTGATGCCTTATCTAGGAAGAATAACTCTCCAGGGGATGACAACAAGGGAACAAAAAACACACAATGTGCAGTGATCACACAAATACAATCTAAATGGATTGAAGAAATTGTAGATAGTTATACATTGGATCCAGAAATGCTACATGCTATTACCACCCTCAGTACCCATCATGATACTGAGCTGAAAATATCTTTACAACATGAAGTGTTGAGGTACAAGGGGAAGGTTTGGGTGGGACAAAATGGAACCCTAAGACAACACTTGATTTAGATCATACACATGTCTGGATTAGGAAGACATTCATGAGTTTGGGCTACTTATTAGAGTCTGAAGGCAATGTTCTATTGGCATGCTATGATTGAGTAGGTTAAGGCTGTAGTACAAGTTTATGAGGTGTGTCAAAGATGCAAGGATGAGCAAGTGACATACCCAGGCTTGTTACAACCTCTCCCTATCCCTGAAGGAGCTTGGGAGCATATCTCAATGGATTTTATAGAAGGGTTGCCTAAGTTTGAAGAGAATGATACTATATTGGTGATAGTAGACATGTACAACAAATATGAACACTTTATGACTATTGCACATCCTTTTACTTCTTTACAAATAGCTAGGATATTCCTAGACAACATCTACAAACTACATGGACTGCCTAAGAGTATAGTATCAGATAGAGATAAAATATGTGTTAGCAGTTTTTGGAAGGAATTGTTTAAAATTCTACAAGTACAGCTTTGCTATAGTTCAGCCTATCATCCACATACAAATGACTAAACTGAGAGACTCAATAGATGTTTGAAAAATTACTTAAGATGCATGACTAGCCATAAATCTAAAGATTGGCATAAATGACTCTCACAAGCGGAATTCTGGTACAATAACAATCACCACACATCCCTGAACATGACTCCACTTAAGATACTATATGGATATGATCCACCTCAAATGACTTTTGAGCTCATTACCCAATCCAAGATAGAAATTGTGGATAATATGCTTAAAAAGAGACATATAATGGCTAAGGTTTTGAAGGAAAACTTGACTAAGGCACAAAACAGGATGAAGACCAATGTAGACAAGAAAAGAACTGAGAGAGAATTCCAAATATGAGATTGAGTATTCCTTAAGTTACAACCTTATAGGCAAACGTCTATAGTCATAAGAAAAAGTCTCAAGCTGACATCTAAATTCTATGGACCCTACCAGATTCTCCAAAGAATTGGATCTGTAGCCTATAAACTGCTTTACTAGTTACTGTCAAGATACACCCAGTTTTTCATATTTCTCAACCCAAGAAAAGAATATGAGATCACATTATACCCTCTGTAGATCCTCCATTTTGTTCAGTTGAAGGTCAACTGTAGTGCTTGATAAAAGAATGATAAAGAGGGGTAATAAAGCTACTACTCAAATTCTGATCCAGTTGATCAATTTAATGCCAGAGGAAGCAACTTGGGAAGATTATAAGTTAGCTGAATTTTGAAGAAAAGAGCAAGTTTTTAAGGGGAATGTAATGTCACAATATAATATTTTGACCCATTATAATTAATTAATTCAACCACCCAAGTGTTTAATGAAAATTATAAGCTCCCCGTAATTATATTAATAGTGTATGTACCCCTAACTTTACTAATAGAACAAGTATGTGTCATTTCAGTCGAAAATCAATCAAAATACAAAACAATTTGCTCTTCTTTGATTCTTCTTCCCTTTTCATTTTTTGTAATTTGTTACTCTTGTTACACTGAAGCTCAAAATGTCTAAGCCGATCGCCGTGGACATTCTCTCCGACGACGACGATGGTGGTGGTGTAAGTTACTCCGGCAATCGAAACGACATCGTTGATCTATCGACGCCACTCACAATTCTATCAAAGAAGAAGCAAAGAACGGAAAGGTCTACCACTAATTGGAATAACCCTACAGTTTTGATAATTGAAGTTGATGATGATCAGACACCGTTTAGGCCTTCAAAATCTACTCCTTCCTTCGTGGCTGAAACCCCCATGTCTGATTTCTCCTTTGTTAAATGCTCATTGGGTTCTTCCTCTTCAATTTTGGACCCTAAATCCTCTTGTGAGTTCATATTTCTTTATCATATTTTCAATTTAAGTTGATAGAAATTGTGGGTTTATTGGACTTTTAAGTAATTTTCCAGAACTTTAACGGTGTGTTCTGTACCAAGGAAAATGTTTTACGTGAAAAATGTTATCTTGGAAAATGTTTTCAGGAAAATAAGTGATTTCCTACTTATTTTCTTGTGTTCGGTATATAAGCAAAAATATTATCCTAAAAACATATGAGACAAATACTATGGGGTGGTGGTGGTGATTGGGTGGTGGAGGTGGGGGTTGGGGTTGGGGGCTGAGTGGTTGGGGATGGGTGAAGATGAGGTGTGTTGGAGAGTGGGGAGGACACAATCAATTGAGTAATGCTACTTGTGGAACTTGTTTTTCCTACTTTCACTAGGGAAGTCATTTTCCTCCGAATATTTTCCAAAACATTTGACAAATCGAAGATGGAAAATCCATACAGAACACACCCTTAGTCTGAAATTACACAAGTTTTGGTTTAATTGTGTTAGTCTGTTAACTATAGATGATGTCTCATTTTAGAAATAATATGTAGGTATACAACATTTGGACCTGTTCCATTTTGATCCTATCTTTATTTGTGTTCTCTTTTTTGGCTATAGATTATGGGTTCTTGGAAATCCAAGTTGGTTTTTAAGAAATTATCCTAAAGCACTACAATGTGAATACTTCCACTTGAGATTTAGCTTTATTTGTTTTTGATCTTTGAGTGATAATTCAGAAAACATTGTTGAATCTATGCAATTTTGGACATTATTATATTAACTGAAAGTTTAGTTAAATTTGTAGAATTTACCAATTTCTTACGTTTTCACTCCGTGTCTGGGCATTTTCACTTGAAATTTATTGGGATGTGTTTTTTTGGTAATAGGTTATGATTTTATATGAGTCATTATTTATAAATAGTTCTGAAATTTGATACTTGTGGACTTTATTTCACTTGAAGTATAGTTGACCTTAATCATAATTAGCGATTATTTAGAAATTCATCTGAAATTCTACTATGCTGGATACTTTTAATTATTTTTTCATTGTAATGGGTCTTTGTACACCGAGGTGTCTATCTTGGAAATATTCTGAGTTTCTGCCAATGCTGTTCTCATTTAACCTTCAGGCTAGATTCTATATTCCTTTGTTTCTTTTGGTTATTTGGTGTGATTTCTGAAGGCTTGATTGTGGATTTTCACCATCACTGGGATTTCTATTGCAATTTGCGCCTTAATTCTTATTTCTGGGAAGTTAGGGAGTTATGTACTCATTAGTAGACTTTCTTTTTAATAAAAAAGAAGAACAGGGAAACAAGTGTTGACAAAAATTATCTCTTTTTCAGGTCTTGATTTGACCCCATCCATGGTTGCTGAAACCCCAGCGTCTGAGCTTTCAAAATATAGTGTTCCAATAGTCAGATGTACTAAAGCTAATGCAGATTCACAGAATCGCTCTTCTTCAATTATAGACCACAACAAAGATGGCGGTAAGCCTTCAATTGGCCTAATTCAAAGTTTTTAATTGAACGTCAAAGTATTGAGACATCATAGTTACCATTATGCTAGTGAAAGTAGCTTTACTTGGGCTTTAGAAAAAGTGGAAAGGGTCCAAGAATCCAATGTCAGATACCAAACATTTCACTTCTACTAAGGAATATAACAAATTCCCGAAGCACAAGTTGGACAAGGTCTTAACTCCTATAAAAAAATCTAAAAAGTAGCAAATAATACAAGCGGCAGAAGATTGATAGAAAATGAGCAGTATTATGTGGAGGGAAGATGGAAAAACCTGGAAGAAAAATTGGGAGACCTCATATATAATTTTTGGGAGAGACCTTTGTGCGAGTCAAGTGTGTGAAAACTCTTTGCATCCTGTAAAATGTGCAGGAAATAAAGTTTATGGTTTCTTGGGTTAAAGTGTAGGCTGTAGCAGTTAATTCTATGTTAGTATTTATCTACTCCCTCTGTCCCAATTTATGTGGCACCATTTCCTTTTTGGTCTGTCCCAAAAAGAATGTCACCTCTCTATATTTAGAAACAATTTAACTTTATGAGATGATTTACAACCACACATTTATGCAATACTTGTTTGGATCATACATTTCAAAAGTCTTTCTTTCTTAAACTTCGTGCCAAGTCAAATGGTGCCACATAAATTGGGACGGAGGGATATTATTTATTGCTTCCGTCATTAGTTAACATTATACGTCGGTCACTTCAGTGTCCTGACTCATCTTCTTTATTTGATGATCACTGTTATTAGTTTATATTAATTGCTTTGTCATCATCATTATCTCCAGAAGCTTGAACATTGCTTTTGTTGATCTAGCATGCGATTAGAGTTGCTTTGCCTTCAAGATAGTGCTACGGCAAGTTGAGTTTTATATTAGTTTTTAAATGAACGATTTCCAGGACCTTCTTTAATGATTTCTATATGGTTTTGCTTCTTTAACTTACAAGTTAATTGTACAAAGAACATGAAATGCATTTACAATATCTTGGGTCTAATTAAAAACAAAACAATATCTTGGGTCTGCTACTAGAATGTGCCTCAAAATAAGTGTACCATATATCCAGTCACATTCTGTCCTCAGGAGTCGAACCCATTTTCTTTGTGCAGTGTGTTTGCCATTCCGAATGAGACCCTTGGAGCAATGGTAAAATTGTCTCAGTGACCTATAGGTTACGGGTTCGAGTCGTGGAATCAGATACTTGCGTTAGCGTAGGCTGCCTACATCACACCCCCTTGGGCTGTGGCCCTTCCCCAAAACTTGTGTGAACCCGAGATGCTTCGCGCACCTAGCTGCCCTGCCCTTTTAGTCTATTTGCCTTGCTCCGGACATATAATACCAGAAACTTCTGTAACACTAATTATAACCTGGATGAGTGGATGCGTGGAAGTCTGGTTTGCTCTTCGTGCGGCATCGCCCTGCCTGCTCCTGTGAGTTGTGTTTGATTATTCAGTTATTTTCTGTAAAGGCAGATTCTTGGTGTGCCTCGTGTCAAGGTCAGCCATAATACTTTGCTAGTTAGGTGTACTCCTCATATGTGTTTCTCTCTGATGCAAAAAGAGGATGGTTAAAAGGATATTTTAGTCCTTATAATGTATTTATTTGTTACCCCAGAAATTACGGGCACACTGGCTTATAGTTTTATGTTTATATGGAATAATTAGGAAACTGAAAACCTAGCTTTGACATACTTGCAGATTCTTCTCATTTGGTGGTCTATTCTGGTTTTCCTATTTTCTTGGCATACTACTTAAGAAAAGAAATTGTCAATCCTCAAAAAGATTTCGTTTAGCCTCAGAGTCTCGTCCGCACCTTTCCTTGCACAAATGGGATGTTTTAACTCAGAGGAGATCTCTTGCACCATTTTCTTGGTAGCTTTTGTTGTAAACAATTTGTACTTTAGGTTTGCATGAATTGCCATTTGTGAAATTTTTGCTCACGCGGTGTGTTTTTCATTGACTTGAACCTGTGGCTCTTCTTAAATTTAAGCTTTCCTTCAGGAATTGATGGAGTAATTTGTTTGGAGTCTGATAATGAATCCGAGAATAGTGGTAACCGTGGTGCCTGGAAGGAGGAGAAGAGAGTTTATTCCACGGAGGCAATTGTAAAGGAGACAGAATTGAGCTCCAGACCTTTTGGGTCCACCTTTTCTCCTGGTAAGCTGCTGATGTTTAGTCTACTGGTGAATAAGATTAGAGAATCAAATTTTCCATTGGCTGGAATTAACTGTTAGACTATTCAACTGGGACGAAAAACTGTTGAACAGGCTTTGACAATTTTATGCGGATGCCAGAGGATGTTCCTCATCGAAGTTCGATTGAAGTCGGTCCTTCTCTGGTGTGTTTGCCTGGTTATAGTTTATTATTGTTTTTCAACATTCTTTTTTCTTGCGTAGCAATAGACCCACTGTTTTCCATTCCATTGTTCTTCTTAATATGAATAAAAATGCCCCCCTCCACAGCTCCCTCATCTTGTGCATGTGTGCCTCTCAAAGAGAAACCAGCTTTTATCAGGATGTTGCATTATGTTAGGACCATTCCTTGGAACACACATCATTCACTGAAGCTCGTGTAATTTATGCGTGGATAACCTAAAAGAAGAAGACAATAAAAAGAAAAGCAATGTTCAATTAACTTGAGGATTTTCTGACACTTCGACTACTGCCTACATCGCTGGAGAAAAAGTTGATTCGACTCCTGTCAACTATATAAGTTAATACAGATACCTCGTAACTTGCTTCAGGAATATGGAAGTGGAACTATATACTGCCTATAGATTGGAATGTGATCAAGTGAGCTAAACAGAGTTGTGAATTTTAAATTTCAGCTCTACTCGCTTATTCTAGGAGCCTAAACTGCTGTTCAGTTGCTTCTCAAGAAAAAGCTTGAAGTCGAGCTTAAATTAAGAACAAAGATTACTGTTTTAACCCTTCCACAAAGTTTCTCATCAAATTGATCTCATATCTCAGGGTTCAATCAAAGAAATATTGAATAAAGTGAGATTTCAATAGTGAGTTAAAAGGGTGTGGAAGAAAAGAATAATTGGCATTTGGCAGACAACAATAGCAATGAGAAGGTGCGGCTTAGATTGGACTGGAGAAAAAGAGAGGGACCTGAATTGGGCAATAACTAGAGACAGGAACAACAGTACCGATGGAGAGGGAAAGGAGGTGAGGGGAAGGAAGTGAGAAGGAGGCTTAGAGCTGTTGAGCATTAAGGACCTGAGGTGGAAAATGGAAACCCTAAGTGCTCAACTATATATCTTTTTCCAAGGAAAATATGGAAGAAATTCCTCATGAACAACATTTAGTCAAATGTTCTGATTAAACACAGCTTGTACTAAACAAATGAACTCAACTTGAGCTTAGATTAGCAGAGTGATTTTTGTTCTTGAACCACTCATTTCATTTAAATACACCTACTGAACAACAACAACAACATACTCGGTGTAATCCCACACAGTGGGATCTGGGGAGGGTAAGATGTATGCATACCTTACCTCTACCTTTGCGGGGTAGAGAGGTTGTTTCCTAAATACACCTACTCATACACTGCAAATAACCAAAGTGTTTTAAAATGGTTTGAACGTCTAGAATTTTCTTATTTTATCAGAAGAGTAGAAGATTTAGAGATATGTGCACCCCAGGGTGCTGAGTCATAACTAGAACTCTTGAGTGCATATTCTGCCAAATGAAAAAGGCATCTGAAGATTATAACACTATTCACAGATGTGCCTAAATAATTAGTGTGGAGGATAAGGCTTAAGACATGTTCTTAATGTTTCTAGCTTTGTCTACCTTTTCTAAGTTCTCAGAAGGGCTCGTCTCTTTGTAAAATTTGATGGTGCAATTTGTTTACAGGACCACTGGAATCCCGATGAAGAAAATGATTCTTTGGAGCCAAAAAATGAGGTTTCAAGACCAACAGGAAAAGGTAAAGGCATTAGAAGTAACAGAAGCAGTGGTGATGAAGCAACAGGGAAAATGAGGATGTCAAAGGAAGAACAGCTTCGCCTAAAGGAAGAAAAGAAATATCAGAAAGAGGTAAGCCTTCGTACAAAAACCTATTTATGTGGAGGAGGTTAAGTAATTATGGCATATAATCTAATACATATTCATAATACAGCAAGAGAAATTGCAAAAGGCAGCTGAAAAGGCTGAAGCTGCTGAGAAGAAAAAACTGGAAAAGGAAAAGCAGAAGTGGGAAAAGGGGAAGTTTGCACATAAGTCTATTGTAGCCCAAATAGACACTAAGGTTGTGGAACTAGGCTCAATTGGAGGTAGATTTTGTTTCTCTGGTAGTTTATTGCCCCACCCCCTTCCATGTGTCCTTAATTCTGTATAAACAATTGTCTGACATGGCAATGCTACCAAATCAGGCCATTTGCTAACAAGGCTTGCGGAGAAAGGTCTTTCCTACCAAATTAAATCAAATCCAATTGAAAAGTCTATTGTGTGGTCAATGACTGTCCCAGAGGAAGTATCTAAGGTAACTTATTCTTCATAAATTTGGCAGATTTCAGTTAGCCTATCATCTTGAACTACCCGACCACTCTAGTAGTTTTTTTTTGACGTCACATACTTAACTATTGTACCCATTTAACTTTCAGTAGAATCACAGCTGCATAACTGACAATAGTTAGTGTTAAAACATGTGCATCTTTGTGAGATATCCATTTGGATGTCAATTATCTTGGCAAAAGCAAGTTTGTTTTCTTCTGATGGTAATATCTGGCAAGTTACTTGTCACAACCCAATCTAGGGTGGTGACAAGCCCTTAGTGGGTAAGACACCCACACAAGCCTTTCTGGGGTTCTACAAAAATTGGACATAGTTTCTCTTGCTTCTAGGGCTGTCCATATTTCCATGTCGCAACTAAATCACATTCCATTATAGCACTTACCAAAATAAGAGATATCCATTACTATTTATTCATTTTTAACACAATAATACTATGTCAAATTGTCAATAACCTGATACCACAAGGGATTCTAAAACATTACTTATAAGTCTCACATCAACCAAGGTACTTACCAATTAATGGTGCAACATAAGAGTTCCATGTTTAAATATCAAATAAATAAGTCACGTCGACCCTTTATTTGAAAGAACTTACTTGTGAGGGAAGCATTTGTCCGTATTCTTTAGTTTGACTCTATTAGTAGTAAAGTAGTAGAAATCGACGCCTCTTACTTTTTTACTTGATATCCGTAAGTACTTCCATATTTTTGAAATGTTGAAGTTTCTTTTCACTGTTGCAAACCTGCGTCTAGCAATTTATGTTTTTAAATGAGGTGGTCACATGGAAAAATGTATAGGAGCAACTTGTGAATAATACTTTACCTTATTTAGCAAAAATAGTGTCAGAGAAGGCAAATGTCATATTTCCATACGCTAGGCCAAGTAAAAGAGTCAAGCTTGCATGTGAGCGTGTGTGGTGTGGATCTATACAAGTAATTAAAGTGTTCACGCTCTAATAATTGAGTTTTTAAATGAGGTGGTTACATAATTCAACAATCAAATACTAAGAATAATATCGGATGTCCATTTGGGCTTTGAAAGAGCATAGTGCTGGTGTTAAGAGTTTGATAGCTGTGCCAAATTGTTTTTCTTGTACTATGCAAAAGTTTGTCTTGCTGGTCTCCGGTTTCATTCTTTAGAGCTTTCTACTTATCACATGTATGATGGCAATTGTGTATGCTAGTGCTGCTACAGTATCAAGTTTTTGAATTGGTTCTCTAAAGCTAAGGGTGGCTATTATTTCTAGCTTTTGCAATTTATTGAGGTCATTAGAGTCATTATTTTTGTGCAGATCTCAGCTGAAGTTATCGATGTTCCATATATATTATTCATATTTGAGGCCGAAGAGTTTTGCAATCTTGTGAATAGCAAATCATTGATGAGTCATGTTTCCCGTGTTCAACGCCTTTATCCTCTTCATACAGTTTGTTATCTCACAAACAAGCTGTTGTCATACATCAACAAAAGGTTGACGGTAACTTCATTTTGGTCCTTTATCTCAACTCTTTTTCACTTTTAAGTTCGTAAAATTTCCCGACTAGCTTGGGATTGAGGTGCAGTTGTTGTTATTGCTAAGTTTGTTAATTTATTTTTCTCATGAATGTGTTTCTTTTTCACTATCTATCTATCTACCGTGTAGAACTCTCTCTTGATCTCGTATTTTCTTTCAACCTTTTTTCCTTCGTATATGACAGAAGATCCTGATTTAGACCATTGGACTGTTGACTGCATCTGTTCTCCACATATAGAACTTTTTATTATAGGTGCCTTTTCTTTTTCCGTTTTCTTCTCTTCATGTCTGACATGCTATAGAGATGAAAACAAGTTGTGACAGAAGGAATGAACTTCATTGGGAATGAACTCTCTCTTGTTATTTTTTTTGTTGAATGTTAAGTAAGAAGGAATGAAGCTTTGAGGAGCAAATTGTATTAAGTACGTATACGATGCACCTATTAGGTTTCTTGTGGTTTTCTATTGTAATGCTTTCAAACCACGTGTTTAGTATCTAGTTGTTTTTTCTTCAAAAAAGAAAGAATAAGTAGCAGCAAAATCCCTGTGGATTTCTAGGTTTATAAAAAAAGTAGCAGCACGTTGAATTATTAATTGAAGCCAGGAAAAGAAATAGTTGAAATAGTTCTAACTGAAATTTTATTTCTATTTGCTTTATTTTAGAAGTATACAGAGAAATGCAGCAGTTCAAATTTGATTTGTTAGGCAACTCCTCTGGTACATGAACTTATTTAGTTGGTGTGACCTGGATATGTGTATTTCATAATCCTTCTTAATGCACAAATTATTTGCTGATTATAGAACGTAATAATCATACATAGCATATTTGATACTTGTAACGAAGTCCATATAATATAGAGTATTCTGATCTTGGGCATATATTTATTTTCTTTTTGTGGTGGAATTTTTTGTGCCCCTGAAAAGGTTGGCTTGTGAATGTTATTTTCTTTGTCATCATATTTTGGCAAGTCTAAGCACTTCTTCTGTCCCAAATCCTCTATTTTCAACAGAATGATTTTCATGTATAGCTCAAAGAAACAACTGGTCAAGACTTCAAGATCTGTAATGCTTAAGACAGCAGGAAAGATAATTTTCTACAGTACCTAATAATTGTGACTGCTATTGATGATAGGGAACAAGGTCAGTACAAGGACCCTGCCAATCATACTGGTTGGGAACGGCCACTTATAGAGCAGGTTAGTTGCAACAATGATTCTTGTAATTATGGAAATAATTAAGTATATTATTCATGTAAGCTTGAAATTCTGGTGCTATTCCTTGGGTGTTGAATTCCCTTTTTTTTGGCAGGTTGTGTCCGAGTTAACGATTAACTTTGTTAAGGTGCATTCTAGGCACTGTGTCGATGAAGCTGAATTAGCTGAACATGTAGCTGGGCTGACTTGCAGCCTAGCTTCCTGTCAGTTTAGGTATGTCATAGTTATATCTTAGTGAATTCGTATTCTTGGACAATTCAATGGATGCCATATATGCAAACATCTATATAATATCAATGTGTAGGGATTGTAAGTAAATTGAAATAAAATTTGGGCTAGTTTATTGATTAATACCCAACTGGATTGTGAATCTGTGGAGTTTCTTACACTACTACCTTTTCTCTACTAAACTTCCTAATTAGGAAAGACGGGGCCTCTTGTTTACTGTGTTGTTTTCAGAAGGAAAATATTTGCTCACTTTTTTTCCTGTTCTTTTCAGATGAGTGGGCAGGTGGTCCAGGGATTTCATCGCCCTGAATGCAACATCTTTTTCGAGTTTTCCTTGTTCACTACTACTTCAGTAAAAATTATGGAGATGCGATATTAAGCTGTCATGAGAGGAGTTATTAATCTATGACAATCCTGCTAAGAGTTCCATATAAGAAAAAAAGAGGATGTTCTTTTTTTTTTGTGGGGGTGGGGTGGGGGTTGCAAAGCTTGTAGTTACATTAAACAGCAAGAACTCGTTTCTGCTTATTTGCTTTTGAAAAATTAATGAATTTGAAAAGGTAAAATATATTTTATATATAAAAAAACCACATGGACAAAAAATATCCATGTATCAGCGAGTGCATCACACCCCCGTGGGCTGAGGTCGTCCATGGGGTGAAGGCTAATATAATGATTTTGTCAATCGATTTGTTTTTAGATTAAAAGTTGTGAAGTATGTAATTGTTGCGTAAAGTGGACTAGTAACTGAAGGAATGAGGTATTATGTCTTATCAAAGAAAAATACTTCTGAAGATTATAATGGGAGTATCAAATCCTGGTTCATTTCCTAGTGACTGACCCAACACTGCTAATGGAATGTGGCCAAGAAGAGTCCTAAACTCGGTTGAATAGGAAAAAGTCGCTTTATGTCCTTTCTGCTCTTGGTTCAAATGAGATGGTGACGCTTGAGACATTTCAATATGCAGATGCCTAAGGACCTTAGTTCTCTGGGTCAAGTGTCAACTGCCTAGATTAAATAGAGATGATAAAGAAGTTAATGTGTCCTACTGTTTCATATGTCATTGCTAAGATGTTCTTGGTTTTTTTACAGAAACAAGTTAACAAGACTATCAGTTAATGCAAATGGTTCTCTTATTCCTAAGGATTGCGTTGACAAGAACCTGATAAAAAAGAGCCCATGGTAAGTGCTTGTGCTGTTACCCGCTTTAGAAGTTTGGATTTCCTCAATGTCCATAAACATGTGTAATGGACAAAAGCTGCATAAGTTTTCTGGGGACCTCTTGAGGCTGTGAATCACTCACTATCTTGGCCTCAATTGTTAAGAACCTTTTTTGGGTTGAAATAGTAATGTATCTTCCTTACTCTTACCTTTTCGGTTTCATTTAAAACCTATACTGCCTTGAGAAACCTTCTAATTGGATTGTCTCCATGTTGCTAAGCTCTTGCATTCATCTTGTAGAGCTTATTGAAGCAAACAAGATCGTGGTTATATGCAGGGAACATGTTCCAAGTTAGTCTTGTCAAATCTGCAAATTTGTTGCATCTCTATCTTGATTTAAGTCTCCCGTTTCTCTTTTTCTATGTACTTATTTTATCACCACTCATGATCGACTTAGATATATCTCCATCCTTTACTACTGAATTGGTCTTCTCTGCTCCATTTGACTCCAACAAGGATGTTTGAGTTATGATCTCAATTTAGCAAGTTTTTCCTTGGCTAGTTTATACTGTACTATGGGGCTTCTATTTGAACCGTAGTTTCAAAATTGTCAATTGTGTGTAAATGGTAAAAGTAATCTACTTTATCACTTAAACTTTGAAAGCTTACCCGTTTTTACAAGCGTTTACCCATTTTACCATCTTCAATACTAGGGTAGTGGTGGCTTCTCCAATATTATTGGATGACTTGTCGTCTCTTGCAGGTTGAAAGCATTAGTGGCTATTCCAAAGGTTCAGCCACGATTTGCCATGGCCATATGGAAGAAATATCCCACAATGAAATCTCTTTTGCGTGTTTACATGGATCCAAGTAAATCGGTAGGCTACAAAAATTTCCTCCATCTTCCCCTTGGAAAAAGTATCTCATTTACTGATATCACGGTGCGACTTCTGGTTCACTATTTTTACTTTCATGCCTTTGCATATATGGGAAGATAATATCAAGAAAGGTACTTCCTTTGGTCTTGTTACACTACCATCCCTCTCCTTTTCACCAGCGTATTCAACTTAATATGTTGGATTGTATGAAGACCTTTCTAAAGAGGGTGACTTTTCTTTTTTTTTAAAACTGCATTAGATTAGCATATATTTAGTTCATCTGAGCTCTTGTTTGCAGTTTTACTAGTGGGCAAATTACTTTGTGGAGCTGTTATTTTCTAGTAAATGTAATTCATCCTGTTCAATGAGGATACTGGTATGCAATGTGCCATTCAGATGATTCAGTTCAAACAAGAGCTTGATACAACAACATACCCAGTGTAATCCCACAAGTGGGGCAAACAAGAGCTTGATAATACCGGAAATTGAAATGTTATGGGAACATGTACACTTGCTTCGTCGTACTTATTTAGTCTCTTAACAGTGAATGGGAGATCACATTTCATACCATAACTATGTTGATCCTTTGGGGATAAAATGAGTTCCTAACATATTTTTACTCTTGAAAACTTTCAGGTGCATGAGAAAGAATTTCTACTGAAAGATTTGAGAGTGGAAGGGTTGTTGAGCGATGATAGAAGATTGGGAGAGATTTGTTCAAAGAGAATATACAGAATATTGATGGCTCAATCTGGAAGCAGCAAAACAGATGACATCGAGTGTGGAGCTGATTTCTTCAGCCAACATTCTGCTGAATGATCTATAATCTTTTGTGACACCAGTGGTGTCTGACTAATTTCTGCACACCTCGACTAATTCAACGCACAATTTGTCCGGCCCACAAGCACAGGTACAAGGTAATCCTACCTACCAAGACTGGAGCAAACCAAGTCGCACATATTTTTGTAGTTTGGTTTTGGTATTGCTTTCAAGGTTCTTACGCATTGCAACAAATGAAGTGAAGTTTTTCAAAAGACCTTAGTTGATAGCTATATAAGATGTAACTTGACTCAAATAGGAATGGTGCTACCCATTTTCCTTTATTTACGCTGGTGGGCCGTGGCTTCTACTCCTCTCCTTACAGTCGAGCAGCTTTCAGCTCCTCACGTGGGATCTCTAAGTTGTTACTTCTATGCCTGAACCTTTTTCTTCCAATTCTAAGAAAGGAAAATCCGTCGATAAATGACGAACTCCATTATACTGATGATAGGACAGGGCTAAGGCAGTAATTTCGACGGAGATTAGGATATCGACTTGGGACATGATGATCTATGATATTACCCGTGTAATAACATGCTAATCTTCTCTAACTGGTCCAAATCTGAGTGTTATGTATATGCTTCATATCAAGGTTCTTTTGATTTGCTCTTCTCTTTCAAGGCTACCAAATCCGAGTGTTATGTATATGCTTCATATCCAACTCCACCAATACTCCTTTTTGTCCCCAATTGACTTGTTTGTTACCTTTTCGTTTAGTCCTAAAATGAGAATTGTTAGTACTTCAATTGCATAATCCCTTCTTGAATTGCTACTGCCGTATAAGTAGATAAAAACTTGGTTTTACTGCAATGAAATGATAGCTTACCTGTTCTTTTTAATTGTTCTATTTCTGTAAAAAATAATAATCAGTATTTGTTGAAGATATATGTTTTTGATTAAGTTGGTTCAATGGTAATATTTGTACAGTCGTTTAGAGGTTCATTAAGATTATTTGTGATGTTTATTCCTCTTAATCAGTGATTTTGGTGTACCTAACTAGTCTAATGTAGCAGTTTTGAGACCACAAAATCTGATAAATCTTTCTGAGCAATTATAACCTACACTGCAATCAAAGCTAGAGCTTGACTCTAAGATTTCATTACTTGATAATTAGTCCGTTTTCTTCATAAATAAACTACCCACTATGATTTTTTTTTTTGTTCAAGGAAAGAAAAAGAATAATTTCATTGTCTGATTCATGTTGGTTCCTAACTTATTTTGCTGTTAGTCTGAGATCAGGTGATATACAGATGGACAGTATGGTCTTGGACCATCCTATATTTTCTTATTTGGTCCTGCTTTGACTAAAGAAAAAAATTGTAAAAGAAATAAGATATACGCATATATATCAAGCTACATATTCAATTCGTGCATTTCTGATTTGTTGTGACAGTGGTGGTAACTCTCCCAGGGCCGTCTTTGGGCCCATGAGAGGTGTGCTACGGCACATGGCTCCCAAAAATGAAAAAATTTAGGGATCTTTTTTTTATTAAGTAGTATTGGCTAAAATTTACTGTAAAGGCCCATAATTCGCAGATGTTAGCCCAATTAAAGTAGGGGTTTATTAACTTGAAGTTGTTTTAGGTTGTTATTTACAATTTAAAATAATTTTTAATTATTAAAATCGTATATTTACTTATATTAAGGGCTCACTTTTACGAATTAGAACAGGGTCTTCAAAATATTTGAGACGGCCCTGAACTCTCCGTTAAGTGTAACTCTCCTAAACTCCCCCCCACACCCACTCCCCACCCTTTCCCCCAAAAAAATGAATTGCAGAAAAAAGATAGCTGTAAGGCTGGTTACGGTGTTTGCACTTATTTATTTATGTTTTCCATAGACAATTACTCTTGGTACGGGGAAGAATTGCAAGTAAATATTTGGTGTGTACTTTTTAACTTTAACAGTTAAAAATTAAAATACAAATTACTTTGATGAAGGGAAAGTCCCTAAGGCGAAACTCCTCACGTGTACTGGCGCTGGCCTCTGAGACAGTAAATAAGGGATATGCGCTGAGCGATTTCTGAGGAGAGGATCAACGGGATACGAACCCAGTAACAACCCTTGCAATATTTCAGCAAAATATTATCTTCACACAGATTTGAACCCGCGACGTTGGGGTAGTAGTGCCCTAATCACATTGTCACTTACCAACTCGCCTATGCCATTAGTTATGGTTAACTGATAAATGTCCATATGAAAGACAACTGTCTTGTAGTAAAAAGTTTTGACTTCTAAATTCTAGTATTATGATTTATACTTCTTTCACTTAAATTTTTAAATATGACATTATATTATAAAAGCAATTAAGAAATCGACGTCTATTTGCATCAAGATTTGGAAGTATTTATATTAGCAAAATTCGTGAATTGTCAAAATATATACATCGAGCAATATTACACACGTGGTAGAGAAAATTAGATGCCTTGCTGGTGGGAAATTGGATGTTTCCTAAAATTGAATTTCTACATCCTCTTAACTATTGACAAATAGGTAAAAGAGGTAAATTAAAGAAAATAAATTTTAGGAATTAATTTAGAGTATGCTGTGGGATTGTAAAAATCAAGAAAGATGAGTAGTATTTTTATAAAGCGTGCATTATTCAAAGTTCACTAATTTGATTTGATTCTTGTAACATCCATTGAGATGGAAGTGCTTCTTACCACGACTTTCTCCATTTTCGGGTCTCGGACCCAAGCTAGCTAATTAAGGATGAAGATATCACATAATTACATTCGTGTTAAATGAAGCCCAATGCCCCCGGCCCTTGCCATCCAGCGCCACGACCCTTTTTTATGTATAGTGATTGATTTTCTGTATAGTTAGTATTACACTTATACCATAATTAGAATTGTAATATTACCATAAGTGTATAGTTATTCTTAATATAGATAGGGTTTTAGATGCAAAGAAATAATATGATTCTCCTATTGTAACTTGTATATATATGCATTTCATCAATAAGAATAATCAAGGGATTAATTCTTTCATGGTATCAAGAGTCAAGGTTATTTTCCTTGCTTCCGTTTTTCACTTCTTTCTCAAAATTCTTGACAAAATACCGTGACACAAGAACCCTCCCACCCCTCAGATTTTCTGAAATTTCTGACCCCCCCCTCGGATTTCTGCAACTTCCGAGAACTCTTCTCCCCTCAAAATCTTGTCCAAAGTTTGTTCTATTCAGTATTCACCGTGACCGATAAGAACACTTTTCATCCTTCCCTCACAGTTTCTAACATCAAGAGCGTTCTCCCTATTGTTCTTGACCTAGAAAACGTCCAATATGGGACGTGGGCGGAATTATTCAAGATTCATACTATGCCACATCAAGTTCTTCACCACATCATCCCTCCAGCTCCTCCAACGGGGGGTGATACGGCGGCGTCTACGTCTACAACGGTTGTGTCCACCAAAGCAGCAGATCCAAACTTATGGGTCATGCTTCATGCAAATGTTCTCCAGTGGATTTATGCCACTATATCCTTGGACCTTTTATAGACTATTATGGAACCGAACTCCACATCTATGGCGGCATGGAATCGATTGCGTGATATCTTCCAAGATAACAATTATTCTCGAATTGTTATCCTTGAGCAGGAATTTTTCCAAGTTGCTATGGCGAATTTTCCTAACGTTTCTTCTTATTGTAAACGCCTCAAAGACTTAGCAAATCAGCTTCGCAACGTGGGTGCTCCTGTTACTAATAGTCGTCTCGTCCTTAAGATGGTTGTCGGTCTATTCAAATCCTATACCGAGGTTGCTTCGGTTATTCGTCAAAGTAACCCTTGTCGGAGTTCTATCAAGCCCGCTCCATGCTCTTTGGAGGAAGCAGGTTTGGCTAAAAATGCGTCTATCGGGGCTAGCCCCGTCGTCATAATGACTGCTTCAAATTTTTCATCTTCCAATCTAGCCAACGTGACCCAAAATCACAACAACGGTGGTGGTAAGAAGGACCAAAATTGAAAAAATAATGACAAGAATCGCGGCGGTGGCAGTGGCGGGTAGAAGAAGGCAGTGCAGGGCCCACAGCTGGCCCTGGATGGTGGCGATGGTCCCATCACGATCTGTCCGCGGCGTGCCTCGAGCCGGCGTCGTGGCCCCACTTCTTCCCGGGCGCTTTGGATCGAGCCGGGTTTCGCATCAACTTACGGGTCGGGGCGAATCCGAATACTCGAGCCTCACCTACCTCTGGCTCATCACGCAACAGGACCCACGCACACCACCGACATTGAAGTCGTGATGCACACGCTTGACTTGACTCAACCGGACCCTAATTGGTACATGGACACATGCATCACTACCCACATGACATCCGACCAAGGTACTCTCTCGTCTTATTCCAATTTGAGCGGCAATCGTGGTATAATTATTGGTAATGAAAATTCTATTCCAATTAAGGGTTATGGTAATAAAACTTTATCCCCTCCTCATCCACCACTTGTCTTGAAAAATACCCTTCATGCCCCAAAACTAATTAAAAATTTAGTGTATGTCCGTAAATTCACCACTGATAATTGGATTTCTATTGATTTTGATCCGTTTGGTTTTTCTGTGAAGGATTTCAAGACGGGGAGTCCTCTCATGAGGTGTCACAGTAGGGGGATCTTTATCCGATCACACCAAGTCTCATCATCTCGCGTCAAACCATGTCATCCACTTTTGCAGCTCTTGCTCCTTCTTTGTGGCATACTCGTCTAGGTCATCCGGGGTCATCTATTTTGCCTGTTTTAGATAAAAATAAATCTATTTCCTGTAAGGGTACGCGTAGTACTCCAAATTGTCAATCTTGTTCTTTAGGAAAAAATATTAAGTTGTCGTTTATAGCTTCGAATTCTCATACTTCAATGTCATTTGATATTATTCATAGCGATTTATGAACATCTCCCGTTCTTAGTTCTTTGGGTCATCGATATTATATTTTATTCTTGGATGATTATTCTAAATTTTTATGGACGTTTCCAATTGCGAAAAAATCTTAAGTTTTTTCCATCTTCGTAAAATTTAGAGCTTTCATAAGAACTCAATTCGAATGGGAAATAAAGAACATTCAATGTGATAATGGTAAAGAGTATGAGAATGGGGAGTTTAGGGAGTTTTGTGCTCAATATGAGATAAATTTTCATTTTTCTTGTCCTCATACGTCTTCACAAAATGAGAAAGCTGAACGAAAAATTCGTACCATTAACAACGTTATCCGCACCTTATTGGTTCATTCTTCCGTCCCTCCGTTGTTTTGGCATCATGAGCTACAAATGGCTACAGATCTACTTAATATTTTTCCTCTAAAGGTTTGACATATTATTCCCCTCTTCAAGTATTATACAATAAGACTCTTTCGTATTCTCATCTTAGGGTCTTCGGATGCTTATGTTATCCACTATTTTCATCCACCACAATCAACAAACTTTAGACACATTCTACTCCTTGTGTGTTTTTGGGTTATCCGTCAAATCACCGTGGTTATAAATGCTTTGATTTTTCTTCTAAACGAATCATCATTAGTCGTCATGTTCTCTTTGATGAATCTCAATTCCCTTTCTCTAAAGTAAAAAAACTCATGCCTACTTTGTATGATTTTTTGGATGATGATATCTCCCCCTATATTCTCCGTCATTTTTTAGATCTGTCACAAAGTTTGTTAGGGGAGGCGCCGCGGCTCCAATCTTTCAGTAACCAAAATAATTTTTCGTCGTCGTCAGCGCCGTGGCGCTAAAATTCCATAGAGCACTGTTCATCAGGCGCCGCGACCCTATATTTCAGAGCCGCAACGCCTTCGACGGAAATTTATGAAAATTCTCAAAATTTCCAAAATTTACCCAATCCAGTCCAGAGTCATAGTCCAGTCACTCGCAGTCAACAGGGTATTTTAAACTAAAAAATATTTTAATTTGAATTCTAATATTTTTAAATCACCCTTACCCCGTAATCCTGTGTCTGCCTTAAATGACCATAATTGGAAAATTGTCATGACCAATGAATATAATGCTCTTATTGATAATAAGACGTGAAATTTGGTACTCCATCCATCTGGTGTTAATATTATTCGGTCTATTTGGATTTTTGCTCATAAGGAAAATTCTGATGGTTCATTTGCAAGGCATAAGACTCGTCTTGTAGGTGATGGTAAGACTCAGCAGGTTGGTGTGGATTGTGGTGAAATATTTAGCTCAGTGGTCAAACCGGCTACCATTCGCACTCTGCTCAGCTTGGCTCTTTCAAAATCATGACCCATTCATCAGTTAGATGTGAAGAATGTATTCCTACATGGGATCTCAAGGAGACTGTGTATATACATCAGCCCTTGGAGTTTAGGGACACTAGATATCCTAATCATGTTTATTTGTTGAAGAAGTCATTGTATGGGCTTAAGCAGTCTCCACGAGCTTGGTGTAAGAGATTTGCTGATTATATTTCGACTATGAATTTTTATCACAGCAGGTCTGTTAATTCATTATTCATATATCGTCGTGGTTATTGGATGGCTTATATTATATTATATGTGGATGATATTATCTTGATTGCCTCTTTCGATGCTTTTTGAAAGTCTATCATGACAATTCTCAGTTCTGAGTTTGCCATGAAGGACTTGAGTCCATTGAGTTATTTCTTGGGGATTGAAGATTGATGTTACTCGTCATGCAGGTGGATTGTTCTTATCACAGAGGAAATATGCATCATAAATCATTGAGAGAGTTGGGATGTCATCCTGTAAGTCCATTTCTACTCCAGTTGATACTAAACCCAAGTTAGGTGTTGCAGCTGGTTTTTCCTATGAGGATCCGACCCGCTATCTTAGTCTTGCAGGCGCCCTTCAGTATCTTACGTTCACGCGACCTGATATTACATATGTCGTATAGCTGGTGTGTTTGTTTATGCATAATCCCAGAGTTGAACATATGATGTGCTCAAACGCATTCTTAGGTACATTCAAGGAACACTTTATTATGGCTTGCATTTGTATCCTTCGTCGACGTCTACACTTGTCTCATATACATATGTTGATTGGGGTGGTTGTCCTGACACCAGATGGTCTACGTCTGGTTATTGCATGTTCTTAGGTAATAACTTGGTCTTATGGTCTGTCAAACGTCAATCCATACTTTCACGTTTAAGTGTAGATGTCGAGTATCGAGGGATAGCCAATGTGGTTTCTAAGTCATGTTGGTTACGAAATCTACTTTTAGAGCTTCATTGTCCTATTGAGAAAGCTACATTAGTATATTGTGACAATATAAGTGTCATCCACCTTTCTGGTAATCCAGTTCAACACCATCGTACTGTTAACGATTTTCCAAATGCTCACGCAAGACCGAATATCGTCCACAGAGACTGGTTATCAAGTACCGGTTATTTATTCTATGGTATCTATTTGGTCGACGTTCTTTAGTTTGAGAATTATAACTAAGAATTATAACTAAGTACAGAAAATAAATTAAAGTGATGATACTTGGGGTTTAAAACAGTTATGAAGGAAATAGGGCTTCCAATCTCCTCAACTATCCACTCTTTCACGTGTTAATGTAATACTAATGATTCTTTTTCTTATTAAGATAACAGGTTAACTAATATGTCATCATATTCCGGTTAGGACATACAAGAGCTCAACCTTGTGCATAAACCTTCTATATTTCTATGATAGATTTTACCAGACATGAGGATTAAGAACAACAACCTTAAATACTACACAAGTATCGGGGTACTTTCGTCCACGATTTTAACCTATGTCTAGACAACTACAATATATTCAAATCTCCCCTCTCGAATCTTGATTCGAAATCATATAAGTGATGACAATTAATGGCCAGTTAATTATCAAACAATCAAAATAATATTGAATAGATCTTAATCTGCTGAAGAAGAAATCAATAACTATGTGTCACGCCCCGAACCCCAGGCCCGTGACTGGTGCCCTACCTGGGCACCCATCTACCTTAACAACTAAGTAAACTGCGGAAATTAAATAACACCCTTTTTTTTTAAAACCAATCGTACGTGCAAGGGCAAAGCCGACCGGGCTGCCATATAATATACATAACAAAAGATACTACACCGTACATGAGTCCAATCCCACATATGAATACGCACTTCAAGAGTTATATCAACTATGACGGACAAGGCCCCGCTGCACCCATAATCGCATAAAAGCACATCTTGAAAGAACTTATACCAAAAAGATAAACTCCAATGTAAGGAGCTATCCAAAACTCGAGCGTGGTCCTACACTGCCGATCACCAAACAACAGACCTAAACTGCAGATTTAACGCAGCTTCAAGCGGCGAGGTCAAGACGAAGAATGTACCAAGTATGTGAAATGAAATCAGTAATGAAATCATAACAGTCTAAACAAAACAGGAGACATGTATGATAGCCAACCTACAGTATACAATACATAAGCAGTTATATCAAGTCAGGGACGCATGCCCTCAAAGTCACTATTCAAATATAACTATGAGTCTCACGCCCATAATATCAATCATGCCCGTGGAATCCTTCCTCACTGCCGGCAGTCCATGATATAATATAACACCAATAAGCATATCTAAGGAGTATCCCTCGCGTCGCGTGCCTAATCCCACATCGTATAAGCATGACCACTGGGTATACAAACAACCGAATCAAACCCGCTCTTGGTCACACGCCAAGATCCCACATCGTATAAGCATGTCCAAGGAGTATCCCTCGTGGTCGCATGCCCCGGCATCCCACATCGTATAAGCATGACCATAGGGTATCCTTCGCGGTCGCATGCCCCGGCATCCCACATCGTATAAGCATGACCGTAGGGTAACACAAACAACCGAATCTAACCCGACTTCGTCACACGCCGCATCCCACATCGATAAGATGTCGCGAGTATCCTCGTGGTCGCGTGCCCGATCCCACATCGATAAGCGTGACCATAGGGTATCCTTCGCGGTCGCATGCCCAAGATCCCACATCGTATAAGCATGGCCGTAGGGTAACACAAATAATGGAAGCATACCCGTGGAATCCCACTCACCGCTTGCACGCCCAAGTAAACTTACATAAGGCCGCCACTCCAACCGAGAGTCGCGGCAACGTAATAAAACATAATACTTGTACTCAAATGCTATCACCAGCACACATTGACAATTCTCAACTAAACAAGCCAAAGTACTTATCAAGGCATACATAGAAAAATTCTCAATTAATCAAGCCAAAGTACTTATCAAGGCACACTTAGACTAATTCTCAATTAATCGAGCCAAAGTACTACGTACGTACATTCTTTTCAAAAGATTCTTTTTTATGTAAAACCCCAAGATACTAACACCCGTAGTATCAAGGCATGTCTATTTTTCAAAGTAAGTTACTACACTTTTTAGAAAATTCATTTCAAAGCTTGAAATCAAGTAACTTCAATTTTTTACAATCTAGGCAACTTATGCCTAATAATCAAAATAGACAACTTTCTTAACCTTCCATAAAGCCGTTATAACCAACTTCCCATAAAGTCGTTATAACCCTTTATGGTTTTAGACATATCCATTCCTTTTTATAACCAAGGGACTTATACTTTAAAACCAAGTATTACATACTTACTAATCAAGTTCTTAACTTTCAAAATACTTCAAGTCTCTTAATATTTAGAAGACAAGTTTCTTCTCTTAAATCATGTCATTTCTCCTTTCTTGAAACAATTAAGTAAATCACTCCTTTGACTCCTCTAAAGTCATTACAACAACCCTTAGGTTTTGGAACTAGGACACTAGCCAAAATATTTGGAAACCACTTCCTTTTCAAGACTCCATGTACTTTAAGTACAATACTTTCACTTATAAGAATCCAACTTCACTAAGGCAATGGATTATCCAACTTACAATTTAAACATCAAAGTACAATCAAGGAAGTACATAGAACAAATTCTATTTTAGGCAATCCAAATACAACCAAGGAATGGATCATTTAAGGAGTAGGACATACTTTCTTTACCTTAAGGAATCATGCTAGAAGAGGAGATAGTTCACATACCTTTTCGGCTAAATCCACAAGCTGCCGAATACGCGTGCGTAGAAGTGTCAACCTATAATGGTCACAACAAGACTATCAACTTCTAGTCTCAAAGTAGAATAATACTAAGTATACTACTTCAATTCTACGGAAAATCGCAAAAGACTTCCTTTGTTTCTACTCACTTTGCCACCTTTTTCAAGGCCGAATACAATAACCAACACGCCACATTTAAGGCTCCAAACAATCAACCAAACAAAGGGGATTACACGCCTTACAATACGTGTAAAATTCCGCCCCACAATTCATACCAAGTAGTTTAATACTCCATAAACCATCTCTCGGCCAACTTAAAATAACAACACAAGTTCTTTCCAAATTCTTTTTTCCAATTCCAAGTTCTAAGGTCTAACATGTTATATAGTTAAAAACAACTTCAACAACTTGTTACACCCCGTATTTACAAGACATGTTTTAAGGTAGTACGTAAGAGCTCACAAGTTTTAAGATTAGAGACTTGTAAAAAAATTATCGGAATTATGGAATTGTCGGAAAAACGTAATATTGTGACGAATGGGAGGGCGACACGTGTCACCCCCCTTAATGTTGCCTTGGACGAAAATAGCATGGCTAAGATGGTCATTGACCATAGTCTTGTATGACTAAAGTCTTCCAAGTTGTGAGCTTGAGTTTCTTGACCAAGTCAATGGACCCACCAAGTCTTGATATTTAGTAAGACCACATCCTAACCACCCAATTGTGTGTATCTTGACCCTCCATGTCCCTTTATAATACTAGTAGTGCAAGACTAAGCTTAACACTTAGCCATTTTTCACACAAATTTGAAGACCACTATAGGAGAGCTCTCGGGTTTTGTTGATCAAAGGAGGAAAAAATTTGTTTCTTGTCCAATAATCTCCCACTTTAAACCAAGGTTCTTGAGTGTATTGTAAGCGTATCTCAATAGAAAAATCTTGGAAAAGATGGTTTACTGTTAGTCGAAAGTGAAAACCTAGTGGCCTTCTAGGTTTTTGGATTGAAGTTGAAGTAAAGTTATTGGTGTGGTTCTAAGGGTCTCAACAAGAGGATTGAAGTGTCTTGGAGTCTCTAATCTACTAAGGAGCGACTTCGGATTTGGATTTGGATTAAGAATCGTTAAGGTATAATCTTGTCTTTTAAGATGTTACAAGATTATGTATTTATATTGTTGTTGTTAGCTTTACATGTTGATAGCATGAAGTTGGTATGTTGAAGTTTATAAGTATTATGGATTGCTTGTAGCTTAATCCGAAATGAAATGTAAGCCATGTAAGTTGGATTACGATTTTAGTCGATATTAGAATCGTCGCATATTTTTGACTTGGAGATTATAGTAATTGTAATCGTTTGCGACTTGATATCATGTTAGGCTAACAATTTGGATTGAAATGGAAATTGGATAAGAATTGGTATTGTTGTATTCATTATGGCCAAAAATTGGACTTTTAGTTTGTTATTCATTTGCATTGGACTACTTTCTAAATTGTGAGCCAATTGGGGCTGTTTAGTTATTCATTGGTATTGGACTACCTTCTATATTGTTGTGAGCCAATTGGGGCTGTTTGGTTATGGTATTTCGGCCTTGAAAAGGTGGCAAAGTAAGTAAAAACAAAGGAGGTGCTGTCCGATTTTCTGTAGAATTTGGCGGCTTAGCACTTAGAATATTCTATGTTTGAAGTAAGAGGTTAATGGACGTATTGTGACCATGATAGGTTGAAGAAATATGTATAGCGTATCCTACTTGAAGAATGGAATAGCTCAAGGTTGAAGTACTTTGGAGCATTTTACTACTTGTCGACAATCGTCGCGAGGTATGTGAACCTCTTCTTTCTTTGGCATGATCCTACGTATGAAATCTCCATGTGATAGTATTTCAAGATTCCTTCTACTCTTAGAAGTTGAAGTATTTACATTGTTGAATCTAAGTTAAGGGTATGTTTAAATTGTCCTAAGTCCTTACTAGGTCTTATGGGAGACGTTGGTAAGAACGGTTAGGAAGTTATGAGATTTGATTTAAAGGCTATGTGTCTTGATTTGTTTAAAGTAAGTAAGTGGATTTTATGTTCGAAAATGACTTGAAGTTATATGATTTTAAGGGAATAAATTACTTGGTTTTGGAAGGTATGGAACTTTATATGTTTTTGTATAAGTAATTGGGCTTTAAAGGAAGTATGTTATGAAGTTTGAAGACTAAGAACTATGATTGTCTTTTAAGGATTATGAAGTTTTAAGCGATACGATTCTTTTTAAGTATGTATGTACGTAGTATCTTTGGATCCCATTTTCCTAAGTGTTGTAAGAATAAAAGTGTCTTAAGTTCTCTAAAAATGAAAGGTTGTTATAACAGCTTTATGGGAAGTTGTTATGACGACTTAAGAAGAAGTAATAAGATGGTTTAAAAATGTTATGTAAGGAAAATCACACCGAGCCTACAAATAGGTCGGATTACGTTATGAAATACACCGAGCCTACAAATAGGCCGGATTACGTTATGAAATACACCGAGCCTACAAATAGGCCGGATTACGTTATGAGATACACCGAGCCTACACATAGGCCGGATTACGCCATATTACCCCGAGCCTACACATAGGCCGGATTATGTTATATGATTCCACAGTACACCGAGCCCCACAGGCGGGCCGGATTATGTTATATGATTCCACAGTACACCGAGCCCCACAGCGGGCGGATTATGTTATATGATTCCACAAGACACCGAGCCCCACAAAGAGCCGGATTATGTTATATGATTCCACATGACACCGCGTCCCCGCAAATGGGTGGATTACGTTATGAAAAGATATGTAAGTTATGTGGAAAACTGGATTAAACTCTTAAGTATGTATGTAAGAACATGTTGTTAAATCTTATTGAAAGAAGGAAAGAGCGGTTAATATACGATTGATTTGTGAGTTTTATGATATTCTTTTATGCGGTTATGATGTGATTGTTGCACCTTATTTACATTTCCATACTCGCACATTGTTATCGACCCTTCTGGGAAGTGCGTTCATGCCCGCAGGTATTAGGTGCACAGGTTGGTGATCCTTGCTCTTAGGATCTCGATTCAGTTTTTGGGAGAAAGCTCCAATTGCTCCGGAGGTTTATCTCTTGGTACGGTTTCCCCTGGGGGTTGTAGATTCATGTATATTCAGGGGTATGGCGGGGCCCTGTCCCGCCACGATTGTTATGTTAAACTCTTAAGTGCAGTAGTCACATGTTGTGGATCGGTTTGTAAAAAGAAAGGGATGTAACTGCTGTTGTTATGTATATGTATATGTGTCCAGGAAGGTAGCCTTATCGGCTAACCTGTGGTTTAATTTCTCGTTTTTTTTTTTAAGTTTCATGTATGTTCATTGCTATTCTCGAGGAATACGAGCAGTGCCTGGTAGGGCACGATCGCGAGCTTGGTCGGGTCGTGACACAACTACAATTTCCTCCTTACACAACATGCGACGACTTAAACGAATAATCAACATGAATTCCAATCTTAAGGCTAAACATGCTAGTTTTCGGATTAGGGTTCCAATAGCCAATACACTAATCCAACTACAATAATATATAACTCATGCTTGCTAATATCCATAGCTTCAATCAATAAGTAAACTTAAATGCTACAACGACAAAATTTATACCTTTCCAAGCCCTTAAAATTTCCAAGATTCAAAGTCGCGCCTTAGCAATTCTTAGCTCCTTTCCTTAAGTTCCAATCCGCTCCAAGCACTCCTTAGAGGCCTATGAAGAACCCATCTTCAAGTTTCAACTTCAAAGTTGAAGAACTCCTTAGGTTTTTGCCTTGCGACTAATACGAAAAAGCCGCTTTTCCAAAATCTTTCTATTGAGAAAACCTTACAACACTCTTAGGAACCTTGGTTTAAAGTCTTGTGGACAAAGGAACAAAATTACAAAATTTTCTTCTTGGAAACTCACTAAAGCCGAGAGCAACAACTCAAGCACAAGACCTCTCTAATTTTTTCTAAGTGTTAAAGACCTTGTCTTGCACTAGTGAAGCATAAATAACACAATGAAGGGCTTGGATAACAACACTTGTTAAAATTGGAGGGAAGAGATCAAGCCAAATGGCTCTTGACTTGGTCAACAATGTCAAGCTCTTAATTAGCAAGACTTTGTCATCTACACAATGGTCAAATGACCATTTTAGCCTTGCAAGATTTCGACCAAGACCATGTGGTGGAGGTGCCACGTGTCGCCCTCTCATTCGTCCATAAAATTCCGTAACCCTCGTGGGCCCCACAAAACGTAAAATTCCTCGGGTGGGCCCCACGTGACCAAATCCGTAAAAATAAGTTTCCCTAAGGTTAAAGTTCCATACTCTTCAAATAATACATTTTGAGAATCCAATTCTCAACAACAAACATTTTTCCTTTCCGACGTTCGGAAGATTTCCGTCGGAAAAACAATTCTTCCTTTCGCACTAATTTCCAAGTCTTGTTTCCTTTCGTACATTCTCTTTTACATGACCTGGACTTACGGGGTGTAACACTATGCATTAACTATATGAAAGATTTTCAAGAAGATTCAATTGGAAAACCCTAAATAAAGTAATTAGCTCCTAAACATTGTCATGTCAAGAACTAAATTACAATCCAACATAAACTGAAATAAATAAAAGAGAAAAGAAAAGAACTTGAACAAGGATGCCTCCAATTCTTGCCTCCCCAAAGTAGGATTTGTAATATTGTATGGAATGAATAATAAGGTCAGGGTTTAGGGAGTTTATAATTGAGAAAAATTACGTTTCGGACCCTAAAAATCGTGTCCAATTTGGACCAGAAAACGTCAAATTTCCGCCTCGGCGCAGCGACCCTGTGCGGCGTCCCTTCTCGGTTTTTGCGATTTTTCATCCTTTTTTCATCTGGACTTCGTCAGATTTCTTCTATGCTTCCCGGGACTTTTTAGGCTTCATTTCTTGGCCCTTTTAGTGTGCAATTCCATCTAAATCAAGCTCATTTCATCCTCTTTTTGCCATTTCTCCATTTAGGACTGTTGTGACTCAAAAGAAAGAAAAACATACCTAATACTATACTAAACACAAACAAAATAAGTAAAAACTAACTAAAAATGACTCACAAAGTGTATACAAAATATGCCTAACAAATACCTCAAACTTAACCTTTACTCGCCCTCGAGTAAAACACTAAACAAAATCAAAATCAAATAAAAGACTTAATGAAATGGATCAAGTAATCATAGCAATGCTTCTTCAAATTCATGAATGAAAGTTGGGATAATATGTTAGAACATACATAGCATGAATATTTAGCAATTCTAGAATTTTAAGTTAGATATTTCGCAAATTCACTTAGATCATGATCAATTGGAAATACAACACCTAACCTATGCATGTCTATTTCATTCCATCTTTCCCAAAACGCTATAGATCTGTTTACTTGTTATTCTCCACTAATCATAGATATACATATTAGAGATCATCATGACTTTCAAGAGTTGTAATATATGCTTAGATAGGGGTAGACAAAAGTAGGCATTTAGGCTCAAATTACGCACCATAAATATTTTTTTCATTCAACTCATTTTTCCTTCTTGTGATTTTCTTTTCAGTCTCATACTTATTTTATCACCTCTTTTCTTTTGAGAGAATGAGACACATTATAAATAACAAGCACCCCCAAACTTAGACTTTTGTATATTTTTCATTGGGGTGCATCACATTTGCATTCTCTTTTTATTGCTTTCTTCAACACTTTTCATCCCAAGAATTTTCAACTTTTGACTTATGACACAACTTAGGGAATCATAGGGTGTCAAACAAAGATATTATTTTAGGCTCAAAGGGGCTGACTAGTGATGCAATTTATGTCAGAGTAGGTAATGAATGGTAAGAAAGACTATCAAAGAAATGCCTGAATCATCTCCCTAAATAAGTACATCTCAACTATTTCGCCTCAAATAACAAGCAAACAGATTTTTTAGACATTTTTTCAACCTTTCTTTCCATAACTGACACACATAGGCTAAGCACAAATATCCCAAATAATTAGATGTCATGAATTTTTGGCATATCTATCTTAAATACACAGATTTTTGCTTTCTATTCCATTACATTAACCCACTTAATCCATTAGATATCTTCAGCAACTAAAACATGCTTGATCCATAAAAAAAGTTACGACTCAAAAACACATAAACAAACAACCAAAAAGACAACGAAAAGACTCAAAACAAAAGACAAAGTAAGATCCCTCCAAACTTTATTGACACATTGTCCCTAATGTGTAAAGACTGAAAATTAAAGGAACAACTTACAGACACAAAATAGCGGTCACAACGGAGGTCTGGAGGAAGAATTTTTGAAATTGCACAGCTTGGGACCCTCTGAACTTTTGGCGTCGCGACGCTGATGACGGGAATTATTATCTGAAGTTACGAGCCGCGGCCTGCATTTTAGCGCATGTGCTGTGCGATTGTTTCTGCTCGCATTTTTCTCAATCCCTGCTTTTATCTGTCATCCACAAACACTCAACATACCAAATCGTGAGACTGTTCAAGTCAATATAAAATAATCTAAAACAAAAATTGAAATAACATAATTAAAACATTAGGTTGCCTCCCAAGTAGCGTTATCTTAACGTCTTTTAGCCGGACGCAGTTCACTTACTAAATCAGGGGGGTAGAGTATCCCCTCCGCATATCCATATTAGGATCATTTCTTTCTCCTCCTCATCTTCTTTTTCACAGAATTAATTTCAGGAGGGTTCATTCTCTTTTCAACATTCGTCGTTTCCTTGGTCTTACTCTCCGGTTCCACGCTTTTCTTTAATGGTACCCCACGAGCATCAGTACTTGTGAGGCTGTTCTGCAACCCGACCTTTTCAACTACCCTGATAGCATAACATCTATCGATGGCTTGAGGTTCAGGGGGTGACTTGAAAACTTTGAAGGTCATCTCTGGCTCATGTGGTGGCTTGAACACTTTGAAGGTCATCTCTTCACCTTGAATTCTGAGTTTTAGCTCTCTTTTTTCAACATCAATAATACCCTCTCTGTGGCTAGGAATGGTCTCCCAAGAATCATTGGTATCATCTCATCTTCCTCTATATCAAGAATGAAGAAGTTAGCATGCAAGATAAATTTGCCCACATTTACCAACACATCTTCAATTATTCCTCTAGGGTGCACAATAGAGCGATCAGCTAGCTGTAAGTGGACTGTTGTTGGCCTTGCTTCCCCCAAACCAAGCTTTTTAAACATAGATAGGGGCATAAGGTTGACACTTGCCCCCAAATCACACAAGGCTTGCTTACATGTCACCTTCCCTATAATGCAAGGTAAAGTGAAACTCTCTGGATCTTTCAACTTCGGGGGAAGTTTCTTTTGCAAGATAGCACTGCACTCCTCTGTCAGCGATATTGTCTCATAGTCTGCCAGCTTCCTCTTTTTAAATAGGATGTCTTTCATGAACTTTACATAAGCTGACATTTGCTCCAAGGCTTCAATGAACGGAAGATTAATATGCAGCTTTTGAACACTTCTAAAAATTTTGAAAACTGTTTATCCAGCGACTTCTTCTGCAGTCTTTGAGGGTAAGGAATTCTGTCTACATATTCCCTCATGACTTCCGGTAGAGCCTTCTCTAAAATAGAGCGGTCATCAGTAACCCACTCCTTCTCTACCTCAGCTGTCTTCTCCGCCTCATTCTCCTTCCCCCTCACTGGTTGAGCTGCAACTAGTTCTACCACTTTACCACTCCTCAAAGCTATTGCATGACATTGTTCCCTGGGGTTTACTTCTGTGTTATTTGGAAAAGTCCACTAAGGTCTAGTATTCATCATGTTTGCCATCTGCCCTACCTGTGTTTCCAAGTTCCTAATAGAGGACCTGATTTCTGTGACAAATTCGGTCTGGGATTTGGACAGGGTCGACACCGAATTCATAAAATGGCTCTGGGAGTTGAACAGGGCAATCAGGGTTGCTTCCAACTTATCTGGTTTCTCTTGCGAGGCTGGTGATCTGAACTGTTGTGAAGAAGAGGCCTGGTTCTGTGGCTGGCTCTGAAATTGTGCTCTGCCCTTGGTCGTTTCTCCATGAGAAGGTAGGGTGATTTCTCCACCCTGAATTGTAAGTATTGGAGAATGTAATATTGTTATAGTGCCTCTAGAAGTTTCCCACCGCCTAACATTGAGCCTGATCCATTGTCATATTGTTGGGGTCAGTTGTTGGACATCTATCGAAGGTGTGTGGACCCTCACAAATCTCACAAATTGCTCGCATCTGAACAACATTTACGGATACTACATTCTGCTGAAATTGCTTGGTCAGGAGTGCAACTTGTGCATTCAGTGCTGTGATGACATCTAGCTTATGGACTCCACTCGCTCTTCTGCCACATGTTCCTCTATCTTCTAGAAAATAATTGTTTGTGGCCACATCTTCCAGTAAATCATAAGCTTCATGTGTTGTTTTTCTCATGAAGGTGCCACTTGCTGCTGCATCAATGATCGTCCTGGTAGTCCCACTCAAACCATTATAGAAATTGTGAACCAAATTCTACTTCTCAAGACCATGGTGTGGGAACTTTCTTTGTAAATCTTTGAAACGCTCCCAGGCATCGTGTAATGACTCTCCATCCATCTGGTAGAAATTATTCAATTCTCCCCTAAGCCTTGTTGTCTTTGATGGTGGAAAGAACTTGACTAAAAACTTCTGGGCTAGGTCCTGCCATGTGAAGACGGAGTCTGTGGGCAAGGAGTTCAACCAAACCTTTGCTCTGTCCCTGAGTGAGAAGGGGAAAAGCCTCAATCGAATGACATCATCAATAATGTCATTGTATTTGAATGTGACACACAACTCCAGGAAATTTGCAATGTGCATATGTGGGTCTTCAGATGTAACCCTCAAAACTGGACTGTGTTCTGCACCATACTCAAAATAGCAGATTTGATCTCAAAATTGTTGGCTCCTATCACTGAGAGCCTGATGCAAGTCTGCACCCCTATAACTGTAGGCAATACATAGTCCCCTAGGCTCCTTTCTGCAGCCAGTAGCTCATCATTCCCTACGTTGTTATCTTGCAGATTTTCCATTGTACAAAGGATCAGCAATTACCTTGTCCTACCTGCAAGTGATCAAAAACAAGCAAACAGATCACGACAAAATGTTCTAAAATAAAGAAGTAAAATAAAAATAAAAACCAAAGTAGAAATAAAAATAGATAGTTCTATATTGAAAGTACGCCAGTCCCCGGAAACGGTGTCAAAAACTTGTTAGCGATTTTTCAAATGCTCACGCAAGTGTACGTATCGTTCCAAGTAATATAGTCTGTAAGACCGAATATCGTCCACAGAGTCTGGTTATCAAGTACCGGTTATCTATTCTATGGTATTTATTTGGTTGACGTTCTTTAGTTTGAGAATTATAACTAAGAATTATAACTAAGTGCAGAAAATAAACTAAAGTGATGATACTTGGGGTTTAAAACAGTTATGAAGGAAATAAGGCTTCCAATCTCTTCAACTATCCACACTTTCACGTGTTAATGCAATGCTAATAATTTTTCTTCTTATTAAGATAGTAGGTTAACTAATCTGTCATCATATTCCGGTTAGGACATACAAGAGCTCAACCTTGTGCAGAAACCTTCTATATTTCTATGATAGATTTTACCACACAGGAGGATTAAGAACAAGAACCTTAAATACTACACAAGTATCGGGATACTTTCGTCCACGATTTTAACCTAAGTCTAGACAACTACAGCATATTCAAATCTCCCCTCTCGGATCTCGATTCGAAATCATATAAGTGATGACAATTAATGGTCAGTTAATTATCAAGCAATCAAAACAATATTGAATAGATCTTAATCTGCTGAAGAAGAAATCAATAACTATGCATTAACTATATGAAAGAGTTTCAAGAAGATTCAATTAGAAAATCCTAAATAAAGTAATTAGCTCCTAAACATTGTCATGTCAAGAACTAAATTACAATCCAACATAAACTGAAATAAATAAAAGAGAAAAGAAAAGAACTTGAACAAAGATGCCTCCAATTCTTGCCTCCCCAAAGTAGGATTTGTAATATTGTATGGAATGAATAATAAGGTCAGGGTTTAGGGAGTTTATAATTGAGAATAATTACGTTTCGGATCCTAAAAATCGTGTCCAATTCGGACCAGAAAATGTCAAATTTCTGCCTCGGCGCCGCGGCGCCGGTCACGTTAATTTTCAGAACTCGCAGGAAGTTGGGCGTTACGGCGCCGGCGACGTCCCTTCTCGATTTTTGTGATTTTTCATCCTTTTTTCGTCCGGACTTCGTCAGATTTCTTCTATGCTTCCCGGGACTTCTTAGGCTTCATTTATTGGCCCTTTTAGTGTGCAATTCCATCTAAATCAAGCTCATTTCATCCTCTTTTTGTCATTTCTCCATTTAGGACCGATGTGACTCAAAAGAAAGAAAAACAGACCTAATAATATACTAAACACAAACGAAATGAGTAAAATACTAACTAAAAATGACTCAAAAAGTGTATACAAAATATGCCTAACACGTACTAAACACAAAGAGATGAATATTCACTTTGTTCGAGAGAAGGTAGCTAAAGGACAAGTACGCGTCTGTCATGTCCCTTCCAGATATCAAATTGCAGACATCTTTACAAAGGGTCTTACCTCAGTCCTTTTTGAAGATTTTAGAGACAGTCTCAGCGTACAAAGACCGCCCACTATGACTGCGGTGGTTTGTTAAATGAAGCCAGTATTGCGCGCTTGCATCCACGTCGTCGCGGCCGCGTAAAGTGTCTGATGATTGATTTTCTGTATAGTTATTCTTCATATAGAATAGGATTTTAGATGTAAAGTAGGAATATGATTCTCCTATTGTAACTTGTATATATATGTATTTCAACAATAAAAATAATTAATGAATTAATTCTTTCAATTCATTTCACTATATTCCTTGATGGTTATAGAGGCATAATATACCTATTGAAAAATGAAAGAAACTAAAATCTTTTATGTAAAAAGATAAGATACAAAATGAAGCAAAAAGTCTCATTAGAGCCGTCAAAATGGGTTTGGCCTTTGAGACCAGCTCAGTCTAGCCCGCTATTGGGATATGGTTGTGCTAAGATTTTTTAAGCTCATTTAATACAGAGGCTTGTAAGCCTAACCCAAGTCAGTCCACTGGCCGTTGAGGTCTGACTGAGGTGGGCCGAGGTCAGCCCATGGGCCAAAAGGCTATTTAGGTTAATTAAAAATTTAAAAGATTGTGAAAAGAAGTACATATTAGGAATAGTGATTACGGAATAAGTATTAATATCTTACACAATACTTTACTCATTTAACGTTAAATTCTAATCACCAAGTTAGAAGTTGTATTCATGATTGCAATTCAATTTTAACTTGAAATTTAAAAGAATATTATGAAAAAAGAAATAAAAATAGGAATAGTGATTATCGAATTAGCTAAATTCCTAATCACCAAGTATACTCTAATACTAAAATTTCTAAGCCAAAGCATATAAGTTACATTCATCATGAAATTGTCAAAAACTTGTTATTAGAAATTAGTTGCAAAGTTTTTACCAAATTCAAAATGGTAATATTTTTAAGTGAATTAAATATTATTAGTTTCTAAATTGTAGTTATTTAATAATGTTTAACTAATTAACTTTGCATATGAATGTCGAAAATGAAGATATTAATTAAGATAACTTTATCACAAACATATTCAAATGTGCTTGATTATGTACTTTCATCAAATTCCATGGCCCGCAAGGCTTGGACCGGGTTGGGCTGACCCATTTTAACAGCTCTACTTATTATATATCCTATTTTTAAGTCATAATATAAACTTTTTCCTTTTTAAGTTCTATAATATAGATCCATGACAAAATATGACTTCCAAGACCTGAATATGATATTTTTTTTACAATATGACTTCCAAGACCTGAATATGATATTTTTTTTACTCTTCATATGGTGTTCGTTATTCGCATTGGAGCGTAACTAAATATGAATTCGCGCTAGAAAATTCCACATTAAGGAGTAAATACTCCTTAACAAAGACGATGTTGTATTCCGAAGGGCTTGAATGAGCGACCTCAGAGAATAAGTCTTTAATACATCTACGGTTTCCCTCAAAGTTGCTCACGGTCTCACATATTTCCGCATGACAAAACTCGTGAATAGTTTAACAATACTAACAACTATTCCTCCATAAAAAAAATATGTGAACAATTTAACAAGATATGTCAATCAACATAGTGCCAAGTTGTGGCCTTCCGCCAAAACTTGTAAATAATGGAATAATACAAATTATATTTTTCCGTCCGGCAAAATTACAACCAATTTAATAGTACCAAATCTTTTCCATTTTTTTAATAACTGGACAAACATAACTTTTTAGATTGTGTAGCATCAAAGCTAACAACAACATATCCAGGTAATTCCACAAGTGAGGTCTAAGGAGAGTAGGATACATATGCAAATCTTATCCCTACCTTTATGGGGTAGATAGATTATTTCTGATAGATCATCGGCTCAAAAGGAAGAAAGAATTCGAAGTAGGGTTGCAAGAAATAAGACAACAAAATAACAAGATACAAAGCAAATGAAGCAACAGATAGTAATAAACACTGTAAAAAAAGAAACTATGTGATTACTAAAATATACTACTAAGAGAAGCGGCGAGGAAGCTAGCCCATGCCTCTCCCACATGGAGTGTGACAACACTCGACTTTCTACTAATATTCTACCATACTTCTCGACATCCATATCTTCCTATCTAGGGTCATGTCCTCGCTGAAGTTGTGCCATGTCCTCAGTAAGTTGAAGTTGTGTCATGTCATCATGTCTAATCATCTCCTCCAGTTTTTCTTCGGCCTACATCTACCTCTCATAACTCCTATTATAGCCAACCTCTTACACTTCATTACTGGCGCATCCACACACCTCTTATTCACATGCCTAAACTATCTCAGTCTTACTTTCCTGATCTTGTTCGCCACAAAGGTCACTCCCACCTTACCCCTATAAATGTGTTCCTAATCATGTTTCTCCTAATATGCCCACACATTCTTCTGAGCAAAAGCATCTCCAATATTTATCTTCTCAACATTACATCTTAACTGATTAACACTATACTCAAAGTCAAGGTTATTTTTACAAAAGTTTGGAACAAAATATGAACGGTGGCCTTAAATCATCATATTTGTGCAAATCTCCCAAAATAAAGAAAGGAAGGCCCACAAGTAAAATCAGGACCACTAATTTGTAGCCATCTTGAAAGAGGAATGCCCACTTACTGTTATTTTTGTCTCCTTGAAGAACCACTGGGCCCCAATTAGGCCCATTTCCATGTCACTTCTCATGCTGCAGGGCCCACAATACCCATGGACATTATAAGTGGACTTCAACGCCACTTGATAACTCCATTTGCCATAGTTGGTGATGGCATTTCCAACAACTAAAACACCTCACTCCCCTCCCCCCCCAACATTAAAAAAAAAACAAAAGGGAAAAAAAGGAAAAAGGATAAAAAAGCAATATACTCGTCCACTTCTATTTGGATCTTTTTATTGGTTGAGCGTAATCTTACTTACGCTTACAAACCGATAGTTATTGTGTTATTATTGTAGGTATGTTTAGTCTATCATACTAGTAAACTCAATATTATTTATAGTCCCGTGTCGTTTGATTTGTGCTGCTATGTGTTCTTTAGTGTATTTTGTTTATCTTATTTACATGCGTTAGATATTGTTTCTTTTTTCAAAATGCACTATTATGACTTATTCGCTTTTGTTACCATTATTTTCATGTTGCTTTAAATTTCTTGTTTGTGTCTGATCGTTTCTCTTGCTTTGCTTGTGCTTACGATTTGTCTTGAGTCGAGAGTCTTTCGAAAACTGTCGCTCTACCTACCAAGGTAAAGACAAGGTCTGTGTACACTCTATACTCCCCAAACCCCACATTATAAAATTTCACTGATATGTTGTTTTTGTAGTATTTTCACCTATTGTATGACAGGTGTTTCTTCAAACTTTTGAATTGAGGTGCAATTTACGTTACTAGATGTTGTTTATTGGCGAAAAGTGTTGAAATTTTATTTAAAAAACTTTTTCATTTTTTAATTTTTTTTTTCAATTCATTGCAAAAACTAAAAAAGAATTCCAAAATTTATTTTACCCTATTTTTTTAAAACAAACGACATAAGGTATTTTGTAACTTCTAACGTAGTTTAGCTTATGCGATTAACTACTAAAGAATACCCCTTGACCATGATGTAGTTGTTGGTTACATTTAATTTGACTTGTATACACTTTCAGCAGAATATATGTATTCCCAACTTTAAGCAATCTAATCATTTTCCTTCTGGATATATAACAATTAATTTGAGAGGATTAGAAATAAAAAAATAATTATTAGTATATAATAAGCTTATGGAGTATGGACACTGCCCAAAATTGGCTCAACCACCACTTGATATGTCTTTTTATCGTCTTTGTACTAAAAAAAGCCTTATATTTCTCAACTTAGCCACTTATCCAGCTATTACATAATACAACATTTTATCCTATGATATTCATTTAAAAAAAGAATCTTGAAACAACCACAATCTTCTAAAAAAATAAATTCAAGTCACTTTCAGGGCCCATGCATAAAACCCACTAACGTACAATATAACATATTTGCTTTCTTCAAGTCCATTATATATATACATAATATACACATTTCTTACTTCATCTTGTTCTTATAGCTAATAGTCCTTTTGAGCTTTTTTCTTTTCTTGATTATGGAGAAGAGTAAATATTTCCCTTATTACTCTGCATCATATTCAGAAGCCAGATTTGATTTCGAGGATCGAACGAAATCTTATAGCTTTAATGGACCGGTGGGGGAAAATCCGGAGTCGAAGAGGAGGAGAAGGATAGCTGGTTATAACATGTATTCCATGGAAGGTAAAGTTAAAACATCTTTGAGGAACAGCTTCAAGTGGATTAAGAGCAAATTCTCCGATAATTATTATGATTAGTGGTGTGAAAATCCCGTATTGTAAAGTGAAACTTCATGGATTCACGGCTCACTGCGTAAGGAAATAAAACAAAGGGGAAATTATTAAGCATCCTTTGCTACAAGGAGTTGAACTTGATTTTTTTCTTTTTTTTTTCTTCTTCTTCTTCTTGATTCTCTACTTCTTCTTGATATTGTTATGTAGCAAACGGTTTCTTAAAGGTTTTTGTGAATGGTGATATATGAAACATGATGTATGTGTGATGAATTGGAAGATGTGATTATTGTACATATGTTTTTCTTGTACTCAGCGGCGGAGGTTGCCCAAATATTAAGGGGCGGTAGTAGTCGTAGAAATTTGCCCAAAATCTTATTACGCAATCTTGTCTTGATTATCTTCATTGTTGAAAATGATCTTTCTGTAGTAGCCGTAGAAACTGAAAGAGTTATCCGGTCAATCAAGTAATATGTATTCGCCTTCCCTGTTTTTTCTAAAGTTCCCCCAATCTCACGAACTCAGTCACATAAAAAAAGAAAATTTTAGACTAGGAGAAATCTTGGAAAAATTAAATAATAGTTAGGATTTTGGTAAAAGACAAATTCCAGATCGTAATTTCAAAATCTAGGATTTCTATGCTCGAAAATGAGACTTGTAACTTGTAAGGATTCTTTCATTGTACTCATTTTTTGTGATTAATACAAAGTTTAGTTACTCAAAAGTTATGTTGATATATAACCCAAATTAATTTATGAAAAATTTAGTTAAACTTTTTTTAATTTATGTATAAGATATGTTGTAAACAAGGAATTCTTTTACAAATCATATACAATCTGCGATAAATCTCATAAACGTAGAATTTGAAAGATATTCTTTATCTTTCTTCCTAGCTTCTCTTTCTTCATATATTCTCTTTCCACAATTAGTAGTCGTCATTGTTTTATCACCAGACCGATACCGATATCAGAAACAACCATAACCACCACTAGCTTCACCATAACATTGCAAGCATCATTTTCATACAAAAAGGAAGAAGAAGAAGACTACTTTAAAAAAAATGAGTTTTTTGAGGGGGGCCATGCCCCTCCCCACCCCTGCTTGTACTTGTTTGGTTAGTTTGGAAGAAGTAAAGTCTTGGAATTGATAATTTGTGTTCTTTCAATAACGACGAATACAGAATTTTCATCAAAAAGTTTAATATTTATATATATATATATATATATATATAATATAATATAATATAATATAATATAATTTTTCATCAAAAAATGCGGATAAATCCATTATGTCCCCTACCTCTGCCACTGCCTCCATTGCTCCACTAATATTCTTCGTGCATTTATCATTAGTGGTAGTGGAGGGCTCACCGTCAGTTACGAATTCAATAGAATTAGTAGCTTTCATTCAAATTCTATATTTGTGTTAAAAGAATTATTTTATATAATATGATCACACCAGTAATGATCACACGTTGCTTCGCATGAACAACCTCTTGCCCGTGGTTAGGGCGTAATCAGATCATATGTGATCTAGATTCTCTGGCCCACTCTGGTTGTCTTGGCAGACTGAGTGTCCAATTTCTTTTCTGCCTTTCTTTTGGCCTTCAGATCTATTGAGATCTGGTAACTCTGAACCACTTCAGTCGTCCGGAGGCTTTGTATGACTGAGTGTCTAACATCGTCAAGTCATGCGGACGGACCGCCCACTCCGCCGGAGGCTTTGTATGACCGAGTGTCCGCACTATCTGTCGAAAGCGGATCTTCTCGAAACTACATGTGATTGTCACTAGTCCTTGTCTTTAGTCCTCTAGTTCTCTTCCCATGCTTAGGATTGTCCATAAAATCATTTTATTACAATCTAAGTCCATATCTTTTAGATCGTTGTTTATAACAGTCCAATATTTGAACGGGAAGGTAAGTGAGATTAAACTTTCTGATTTTAAGGCGTATGGAATATAAATATATACTTTCATATGTGTAGCCTTATTCAGTTCATTTTAATCAGACATCTTTTAATCTCATTTTTTACAAGGAATAAATTAAATCATACCTTTGGAATTTGGCCCACGTTTGTCATGTGTCCAAATCCTCCTTACCATAAGATGGAGGCTTTCTACTACAAGATGAATCATCATCTCCAGCCTTCTCCTCCAGTTCCAATTGATATCTTCAACCTCTTGTGGACACTTGATTACACCACTCTCGGGAGTGGTGACAACAACTCTTCTTTGACCCTTAGCCTTGCCAACAAGACTATTAACTTTATCTTCAAGTTGAAGATCAATAATTGAGATCTCATCTTTGACGAAAATAGATTTGTAACTATCGTCAAAGAGAGACCCAAACTCGGACCAGAATTGTTGGCCCACCTCTTTCTAGCACTAGTACAATATTATCTTAAGACTGTTGGATATTACAGTGGATGTATGAGAATAGTTTACAACTATCACTAGTGCTTAGAAAGGATAATCAATTCCAATTTCAATACAATAGGCTTGAAGTCTAACATCAGTTGTCACAATATTAATAAGTGTTGATGATCTTGATCTTCGGTCTTTGATCCTTTCTTGAAGTGTTGAGATGTTGGTTGAAACTGCAGCAAGCCCCTTGAGAAAAACAACAACAATATGTTTAGAATCAGGAAATGTAACAAAATAGTTGGCTTGCTGAGTCGACCAAATTCTTGATTTATCCTTAAGATAATATTGCCCCGTATATCCTTTCAACGGTTGTAATGACAAATTATCTCCCAAGATAAACCAGCAATCAAACAAATTAGCAAAGGGAACTCAAGTGTTCTCTAGAATAGAAGGATCTTTGAGTGTGTAAGATTGCAAGAAAGGAAGAGATTTCATTAAATCTGAAATCATCCAAGTGTAGAGAGTACTTCTCTTGTGTATGTTCTTGTGTATAAGATTTTTCTCTCAAATCCGAAATCAAGGAATGAATATATAGTGTTTAAGGATGAGGAGAAGTGTTAATAGGTGTTAAGATGAATGTTAATGGACACCATAATGGCCAAAAACGTTGTGACATAAGTGTCAAACGTTTCAGAAAAGTTAATGTCATCAATTCCCTGATTTTCCGCATCGAATGTCCTTCAACATTTAGCGCCGCAATGGCTGGTCGTGAGCGCCACTACCGTCGAAAATGCCTTCGAAACTTCAGGAACCAAATTATAATTATAATAAAGTCTGGAGTTCAAAAAGATAATGACAGAACAGCCCGCGGCCCACGAGCTGGACCGGGCGGGTGTGGGCCTAGTCTCGAACCCAAGCACACCTAAATTTTCCCTCCTTCAAACACATGGGTTACCCCTTGGGGTCCCAATCCCTTATTCAGGTCAAGTATTACTTAATTATCCTACCATTATTAAACCAAATATAAAATATCTAACTGATAAATGATTCTATAAACAAAAACCATAAATCATTCCGACCAGTCCCTTCATGCGTCTGTTAGTTATAGCAAACCCTGTTTAAGCATATCCAAGAAAATATCACTAGTCAATTATTCGCCAAAAAAACAACACCTCCCCAAATCTTCAATGCGAAACTAGAAATTCGATGATTATCCATCGAATTAGGAATGTGAAACCACAAACAGTAGCCCAGGACAAAGTAACAAAGCTAGTAAATAGTCTGATCCCAGCAGTTTTAACCATTAATTACTCATTATTGTTTACTCAAATAAATATAAAATTTATATAATTAGATTTCTCATTCAAAATAGTTTCATAATATTATTTTCTTAAATGTTTTCACAATATAATTAAAAAGTAATTGATGGTCAAAGTTTGATCTCGAGAAACGAGAACGACTATCAAAGGAAGATGAAGGTAATACTACCTCCGTTTCATATTACTTGATCATTTAATAAAAAATACACAAATTAAAAACTTAAGAAGATAAGAGATAATAATAAAGTTTCACAATTTTCAAGGAGAGAGAAATTTTTCAACCAATTAAAATAAGAAAGTTGCATTGAAAAAGGAAACGATCAACTATTTTGAAACAATAAATATTTGCTAAATGATTAAATATTATGAAACATAGGGAATATTATTTTAGAATAGTGAAAAATTTTGTACTCAATTATTGCCATAGAACAACGTAACAGTGGAAACATTTGTACTCGATTGTTGCCATAGAACAACAGAACAGTTGGAATATATTGTACTCATTGTTGCCACTAGCATCTGTTAATCGTATTTTATATACGTTTTATGAGTCATTTTTAATTAATATTTTACTCGTTTTTGTTGTGTTTAGTATAGTATTAAATTTGTTTTTCTTTCTTTTGAGTCACAGTGGTTCAAAAAGGCAAGATGGCGAAAAGGAACAAAAAATTGGCATAAAAGGAGGAATCCAAAGCCGAAAATGACAGAAATTGAAGACCCGGACGAAAGTCAGGCAGCGCCGCGGCCCCGAAACATCAGAGAAGCCACAGAACTTTGAGCGCCACGACGCCGGTACGGAAATCGAAAATCCGAAGTTAATTTGACCAGAGGCAGAAGGGTCCATATGGCACGAAAATTGCAACATACTAAAAGCCCTAGGGATTATTCTAGAAAAAAGGTGGTCATTCTAACACACAACACATCACAGGGCAAAGATTGGAAGCTACAATTGAACCGCAGTACTTTTCTTTCTTTCTATTTAATTCAGTTTATGTTTGGAATTGTATTAGTTCTTAGCGTGACTATAGCTAGGAGCTAAACACTTTATTAGGGCTTTCCTTTTGAATCGCTTGAAACTCTATTTCATGACTTAATGCATTAGTTGATTTCTTCTTCACTTGATTAAGATTTATTCAATAATTATTATGAATATTTGATAGTTAATTGATCACTAATTATCATAATCTATATGATTTCGAATCAAGAACCGAGAGGAGAGATTTGAATATGCTGTAATTGAATAAACATACGTTAAAATCGCGGACGAAAGTACCCCGATACTTGTGTAGCATTATAGGTTATTGTTCTTAATCCTCCTATGTGATAAATCCTATCATAGAAATATAAACATCTACCCATCATCAATTTTATTTTCTTTCACCTCCCTATTCCTTTTAATTGTATGACCAACGAGACGTTTCCCAAACCACATCTCATATGGGGCTTTCTCAGCTGATTTAGTTGGACAATTATTTAAAGTGAGTGCAGCTGTCTGCAATGCGTATCCCCAAAAGCTGACAGTCAGGTCGGTACGACTCATCACAACATATCCAATAGGGTATGATTCCTCCTTTCGAACACAGCCATTGTGCTCTGGCGTTCCTGTTGGAGTGAGTTGTGAAACAATTCCATAATCTCTCCAGTGTTGTTGAATATGATTTCAATAGGATCATCTTTGCGCATCACCATAATGATACACTCACGCACGTATACAAATCAATTTCTTTATATCATTTGCACTGTAAGATATATGGTGGATGCATCAGGCAAATGGAACTCACAAGCAACAAACTACACAAAAAGCTGTACAAATCAAAAGAATCTTCAAAAACAAATTTGATCTAGTAAACTGTTCGTCCAAGAAAGCAATTTGTGTTTTACCTTTTGATTATTATAGAAGCCGAATTCTTCTATCCTTCTATTTATAATGATAGCAAAATAGCAACAATTAATGACTGGAACATCATATGGAACGGAGTTGATATGCTCAAACTATCTGCAAGGCTCGTGTCATTATTAACTCCAGGAGCTACAGCTGCCTCTGGTTCTTCACAAACACCAAATGTCACATTCTCCTAAATACATAAGTAAATAATGTGGTAACAATTGAGTTGTTCAAAGCAAATGATAAAGATTGAGACTTTATGTTGTAATCTGCCAATGCATGGGCTTCGATATATTCGAGGCCTTTACAGAAGTGTAAGCCTTCGATATGGTCGAGGCTTGAGAAAAGAAATAGCAGAGGAAGAGAGTTGCAGAAGAGAAAACAGGGAAGAAGGGGAAGAAGAAGAATCCAAAACTCAATTTTATTGATTGTAATTCTGATTGTCTTCTACAACAAACCTAATCCATCTATTTATACAAGTACAACTGACTTTTACCTTCTCTTAACTGCTTTGAAGACTTGCTCTAGTCTGATAACTGCTTCTCCTTTCCTTTCTAAACAGCCTCCCTCAAGCTGGGTGCTTTGAAGATGTTTAGCAGACCAAGCTTGGAACATAGGTAGTCGTGTTGTCTTTTGTTTAATCCTTTAGTGAGTATATCGTAGGTTGTTCCAAGTGTTTATGTATTCGGTTTTATTAATCCTTTTGTATTTTTCCCTTATGAAGTGTAGATCGATTTCTATGTGTTTAGTTCTTTCATGAAAAAGCTGGATTCTTTGCAATTTGGATTGCGATTTCTTTGTCGGTGTGTCTTTATTCTTGGTGTGTTAATGTTAATTTCAATTTCTCCTAGTATGCCAAGTATCCAGTTAGCTCACCATCGCATGCTAGACTTCTATACTCGACTCGTGAGCTTGATATAGTTGATTGTTTTTTAGATTTCCAGGAGATCAGTGATTCTCCTAGTTTAATGAGGTAACCGATGGTGATTTTACGATATTTGGACATGCGGCCGATCACATCACGATTATCTTTATCGTTGAGCTTTGCTAGATAGTAATATCCCTTGTCCAGGCTGCATTTTGTTGTATCTTATTATCCTAAGTGCAGCATTCATATGTGTCTTCTTTGGTTGTTGTAAGAATTGACTCATAGTTTGTACACTGTAGGCTATATCTGGTCTTGTATCAGTCAGATATAATAACCTTCCTATTAATCTTTGATACATATTGATATCTGTTAGTAGTTCATCTTCTGATTCTGATGTACCTTTGTTTGTATTGTTTTGATTTGTAGTTTGATCATCATATTATTTGGTAGTTAGTTTCATGTTGCAATCGATGGTAGGTGTCTTGATAAGCAGCCCTGCTAGTCCAGATTCAGCAATTAGTTCTAGTGCATATTTTCTTTGATGCATAAGAATTCATTTCTCTGATCTTGAAAATTCTATGCCTAGAAAATATTTCAGTTCTCCTAGGTCCTTCATTTTAAAAGCTTGTTGTAGAGCCTGTTTTGTCTCTTCTATTTGTTCCAAGTGTTCTCCTGTAATCAGCATATCATCTACATAAACTAATACTAGAGTTATTCCTTTGCTGATTTTTCTTGTGAACAGAGAATGGTCATGTTGTGACTGTCTGAATTGCATTTGAATTAGGGCTTCTGTGAGTTTAAAATTCCATTGTCTTGGTGCTTGTTTGAGTCCATATAGGAATTTAACTAGTCTACATACTTTCCCCCCTGACTGGAGAATCCCTGTGGCAGTTCCATATAGATTTCATCATGTAAATCTCCTTGTAGAAAAGCATTATACACATCCATTTGATGTATGTGCCAGTGGTTAGAGGCTGCTATAGATAGTATGATCCTTACAGTTACCATCTTAACTACAGGGGAAAAAGTTTCTTGGTAGTCTATCCCTTCTTTTTACTATAACCCTTAGCAACCAATCTAGCTTTAAGTCTTTCAATTTCTCCAGTTTCTTTGTGTTTTATCTTATATATCCATTTACATCCTATAGTAGATTTTCCTTTTGGCAGATCCACTATGTCTCATGTGTGATTATCTTGTAGTGCTTTTATTTCTGCCTGCATTGCTTCCACCCAACTAGGATCTTTGGATGCCTCACTATAGTTTCTTGGTTCAGTTATTTCTGAGATTGTTGTAAGATAAGCTCTATATTTTTGAGAGACTGGTTCATAATATATATAATTAGCTATAGGATAATGTGTATTATTATTGTTGTTTGATTTACTTATGATGAAATCTTTAAGCCATATTGGTTGTTGTTTTGTTCTGTTAGATTTTCTTGTAGATGTTGCATTTGTAGTTTGTATTTGTGTCTCAGGTGAGCTTACTTGTGATAACTGTTGTTGGTTTTGTATTATATTATTCTGAAATGTTTCTGATTGTTGTATTTGTGTTACATTATTTTGAGTAGTTATTGATATTGTAGGTCCAGAATTACCTTCTGAATTGTGTGTCCTCTGATGTGTACCTTCATTCCTGTATATTTGTATTGATAATGTATCTTCTCCTTCACCACTTGTATTTTGTACAAACACTTATTTTTCTGGTGTTGTTCTCCTGAAAGGAAATTCTGCCTCCCTGAAAGTAACATCTCTACTTACAAAAAAACAAGTCATTTAGTAGATCATATAATATATAACCCTTTTGTGTTTCAGAATACCCCATTAAAGTACATGTTCTTACTCTGGGCTGCATCTTATCTGAAATTGTTAAATCATTAGCATAACATAGACACCCTAATACTTTTAAGTGGCTAACAGTTGGTTTTCTTCCATACAATTTCTCATAAGGTGTAACACTTGTGACAGAGGAGGGTAGACTGTTTATTAGATACACAGCAGCTTTAACACATAGTCCCCAGAATTTTAGTGGAATATTAGCTTGAAACCTTATAGCTCTAGTTATCTCTAGAATGTGTCTATGTTTTCTCTCAGCCACACCATTTTGTTGAGGTGTATAAGTACATGACCTTTGATGTATGATACCTAGTTGTGAAAACAGACTATTACACTCATCATTAACAAATTCAGTTCCATTGTCAGACCTTATTGTTTTAACAGTCTTGTTAAACTGAGTTTGTACAAATATAAGAAATTGTTTTATTACAATATACACATCTGACTTGAGTTTAAGTAAATGTATCCAAGTCATTCTTGTAAAATCATCTACAATTGTTAAGAAATACTTATTTCCATTGTGAGTTTGTACTTTGTAAGGTCCCCAAACATCCATATGAACAAGATCAAAGCTAGAACAAGTTTTATTAATACTGTTTGAAAAAGAGAGTCTACATTGTTTAGCACAGGGACATATAGTACACTGGTTTATAGTCTTGACTATTATATCAGTTCTTGCCGTGAGAATTTTACTAAGTACAGTGCTAGATATATGTCCAAGTCTTCTATGCCATAGTCCTATTTCTTCCTCTGTAATGTCAGCAGTTTCTTTGTTATTCTTCACAGTTAGTCCTAACTTGACTTGTTCATTTGAATGTCTTGGTGGTGTCTGTTTTATTAGAGTGTATAAGTCATCCTGCACCCTACCAATCTCCTTCACCCTCCCATTGTAGAGATCCTGAAAAAGGCAGAAGTCAGGGAAAAATATGGCTGCACACTTTAATTCTTTAGTCAGTTGGGAAACATACATCAGATTGTACTTAAACTGAGGTAAATAAAACACATTAGTTAGTGTGCTCTTATCAGATATATTACTTGACCCTATATGAGTAACATTTACCATTTCTCCATTAGGTAGATGCACTTTTCTTGATGTATTCAAGCTAACAGCTTTGTTTAACATATTTATATCAGACACCATGTGATTGGTGGCTCCAGTATCTATAATTCAATGTTTAACAATATTAGATACTAGTAAATCTTTCTGTTTAGTTATACCTGCTGTATTGGCTGAAGAATGAGCAGTGACTGTTTCTCCTTATGTCTTGTTTGTGTTGTGATTCAGCATTTGGACAATCTGTTCATACTGGTCTTTGGAGAATATAAGAGTTCCTTGAGCCTGCCAGTTGTTAGACATAGTATCACTTTTGTCACTTGCTTTACTCATTCTCTCAACTGAATTATACTCATCAGTAGGATATTTGCATTTTTTATCAGTTGTGTTGTATTCATCAGTAGCATATACATTATGAGCAGCATACTCCTTTCTATTTGATCTAAAGTTTGTGGGATATCCTACTACCCTATAGCAGGCTTCTTTTGTGTGTCCTTTCATTTTACACACTTCACAAAACAAGTTGTAATTCTTCTTAAACTTCTGAGAACTAGTCCCAGCCTTAGAGTATAAAGCAGTAGGATCAGCATGACTATTGAATCTACCAGGCCCTACCCCCAACAGACCAGCAGACCTGGCAGCAATTGATTTTTGGTTTTCATTACTTGTTATCATTGAATATGCCTTATTCACATTGGGTAATGGAGACATCAATAATATTTGACTTCTTGCTTGCATGTAGTTTTCATTCAATCCCATCAAGAATTGATACAGCTTTTGTCTTTGTAGGTATTCAACAAAATCTTTTGACTTAGGACAACAACAACTAGGAGGAGGAACCAGTGATTGAAACTCTACCCATAGAGTTTTCAGTCTAGAAAAGTACTCAGATACACTGGAATTACCTTGAGTTAAGATAGCTATCTCCCTATGAAGATCATACGTTCTAGATCCATCCACTTTGTCAAATCTTTCTCTTAGATCTTCCCAAACTTCATGGGCAGTATCTGCATACAAGACTCCAGTAAGGATACCACTAGAAACAGAGTTCATAAGCCATGCCTGTACCACAACATTTACTATATCCCACTGATCCCACATTTCTTCCCCATAGTTTTCCTTTTTACACTTCTCATTTACAAAACCTATCTTGTTTCTCCCTAGTAGGGCTATTTTCATTGACTTACTCCAGACAGTGTAATTTTCAGATCCAAGAAGCTGGAATGAGATTAGTGACACCCCACTGATATCTGAAGATTGCAAGAACAATGGGTGGTTATGATCAATAATTGTGGTAGTGATTCTTGTATTTTCTCTTGGAGGTAAGTCACAATTATTCCCATCAATTGTAGTTTCATTAACCATGTTATCTGATGTATTCAGACTCAAGAAGCAGGTTTAATTTTGGAAACTGACCATATTCCCAGAACAGTCGATACTTGCGAAAGAGATTCAGAATTGATACACAAGAAGGAGAAGATGACACTTATTTGTGCAACGTCTTATATTGTTACAAATCTTGACAAGAAGATTAGAGGAACCAGAAATCAGGAAGAACAGATAGACAGAAATGAATTAGAAGAACCAGAAATCAGGAAGAACAGATAGACAGAAATGAATACCAATACCCAGAAGCAAGAACTAGGATAGTCTGAATTTGACGCAGTTGCGGAAGATCTGACGGAGCTCTGATACCATGTTGTAATCTGTCAATGCATGGGCTTCGATATATTCGAGGCCTTTACAGAAGTGTAAGCCTTCGATATGGCCGAGGCTTGAGAAAAGAAATAGCAGGGGAAGAGAGTTGCAGAAGAGAAAGGGGGAAGAAGAAGAAGAATCCAAAACTCAATTTTATTGATTGTAATTCTGATTGTCTTCTTCAACAAACCTAACCCATCTATTTATACAAGTACAACTGACTTTTACCTTCTCTTAACTGCTTTGAAGACTTGCTCTAGTCTGATAACTGCTTCTCCTTTCCTTTCTCAACACTTTAGCTCACAATAACATCCTTGAACCAATATATTATCATCATCCTAATTTAACCAGCCGATTTGACTAATCAATTAAACTAGGATATTTTTTCAATAAAATAATCAACCTAGTTTTTAACCAATAGTTCATCCTATAGAAATTTATTTATACTAATGGATACTGGACATCAATCGCTTCCTTGCAAAAAAATTAGAACACTAAGATTAATTTAAGATCAAAACTGAGTTTTTAAAGTGATTATTCAAGACTTCTAGTTAAATTTGGACTTCTAATTAAAATTTAAAGTTATATATGAATGAATTCTTGCTTTTGTTAAAAACAGTCTTCAAGTTAATTGGAATGAGAAAATATAAAATATTTAAGCCCAATAATAACCTTGCAAAGTGCAACATTGGCCGTTTGCAATATCCACGGCATTTGGAGCCCCTCCTCCATCACTTCTCTATGAAGAGCACCAACACATTAGTCAATTTTAACGATCATGAATTTAGGAGATTTGAAATGTGAAGGGACTTATAAGTAGCAGAAATTGACCTTATAGAAGTCTACTGCTATGAAATTTGGCCACCTCTTTCCTGCAGCTGCATTACATGTGCTCATCATTTTTAACAATGGGGCTGAATTATACTTGCAAGCTTGAGCAAAATCAGGAGCATCTGGAAAGTAGTTCATCAAAACTAGTGACCTTGTTGGAGTATTCATGGGGGACGATTCGGCTCGGTTGGGACATGAACCATCTTTCATTCCATCATTACCATCTGCAGACTCAGAAGTTTAGTCCGAGATATTGGCACAAAGTTGTAGAAGAAGTTAAACAATACAGAAATAGTGCTTCTGAAACTTTTAGAAGATGGTATTGTACACTTCATTTTAGAAGATGTAAATTATTGCTTTTATCCTCAGAATAGAATGTGTACGTGGCAATATTTCCATCATTGTCTGATGGTCTCATCCAATTGGAGACCAAATGCCAATATACAACTTTGTGGTTAAAATTGGTTACTAAAATTTATAATGCAACTGTCACAAACGGTCCAAATCGCAGTTGAAATATCTGGACTAAATTGGCAATTCGTTCCTATGAACACTTCAAAATCTCAAAGATATTAAGCAATACTCACATTGGTTTTCTATATACGATTCTTACTGAAGACAAAACTATGGCAGAGTACTTACAACAAATTCACTCACTCTATTGTGCTCTCGCCTCTATTGGTGAATCACTCCAAGATCGTGAAATGTTTGCACAAACTTTCATCACAGTTATAAATGTTACAAATTCAAGGCCCCACTTTCATTTATACTTTCGAAATCCAAATCTCGTGTTCTTTCAAAATTAATATTTTTATGAGCTGTGAATATGTTATACTCGTTTATAATGATCTTGTTAAAACAATCTAGAAAATGTAATACAATTTTGTCTTATCTTAGTTTCTATGCAGATGGAGAATTCTACTCATTTCAATATAATTGATTGTCGATACATTTTCATTAACGCTTCAATGGCTTGTTCGATACCTATTCTCATTAGTGTAGTAAATTAGCAAAGTCAACTCGACTCCAATACTTCCTAACGACTCTTACCAACATCCCCCATAAGACTTAGTAAGAACTTAGGAATATTTTAGACATGCCTTTAGCATAAAATCAATAACATGAATACTTCCTAATGACAAGGCAAGTACACTTCAAGAAACAAGGGTGTGTACTTCAAGAATAAGTCATGTCTATAGAAGGAAGAAGTTCACATACCTCGTTGGATACTAACCCATACGACAAGTAACAATACGCTCCAATGTACTTCAACCTTATCGTCTATTCCACATTTCAAGTAGAATATGCTACACTCAACCTATAATGACGATATCACTTCTATCAATATCATACTTACTAGTATAAGACTTATACCAAATAATTGTCCTCTAATTCTACGGAAATTTGGGCAACACTTCCTTTGTTTCTACGTACTTTTCCACCTTTTCCAAGGCCCGAATTCATCAACCAACAAGCCACATTTAAGGCACAACCAACTGTTAACCAAAGGGGATTACACGCCTAACTGGACGTGTAAAATTCTTCCCCACAATCTATATTAAAACAGTCCATTATTTACCAACATTAAGGGTCATTCTCGACCAACATACTTTAAATCCAAATCTATTTTCCTTAATTCTTTTTTAATCCAAATCAAGTTTCAACATGTTATATAAGTTATATTAACTATCAACAACAATATTTCCTTCATTATATAACATGCGACAAGTGTTATTAACAACAATAATGACCAACGAATCCGAGACCCGTAAATCCCTAACTCTCGGCCTCAACATCCAAATGTGGTCCAAACCATTTCTAATATTCATTCTTTCTAGCACAAGGTCATCTACTTATATCCACAATATGTAATATCTAATTACATTAAGAGAAAGATGATCCTTACCTCAATATAGCCCAAAATAATCCAAGTTTAGAGTCGGCTTTCAGATAGTCTTAGCTCCAAATCTTTACGTTCCAAACCACTACATGCAACCCTTAGAAGCTCATAACCAACTTCTCTTCAAGTTTCAACACAAAAGTTGAAGAACACCTTAGGGTTTCCAAACCCTACTTTCGGCCTATAGGTTTTTTCTTGGGGTTTAAGGGTTTATCCTTGCTTAGTATACCACTAGGGACCTTAGGCTTGAGTTTGGGGATTTATCATCAAGATTTGAAGATTTTTTGTCTCCAAAAGGGCCTCTTGGCCGAGAGCTCTCATTAGAGGGATAGAAATGTTTTGTGAAATTTTGCCAAGTGTTGTAGTCTTGCAAGCCTCTATGTGTATATAATGCATCTCAAAGCATTGGATGATGACAAATGTATGGACAAAGTGTAGCAAGACAAGTGGGGTGGGACCCACCTCCACTTGTCTCCAAAATATCTAGGGTCAAAGTCTTCCAAGACAAGTGGGGGTGACACGGGTCGCCCTCTCATTGGTCCAAAATATTTTCATCTCCCAAAATATTCATAATTGGTCAAAATATCGAACAACTTGTGGGCCCCACAAAATCGTAAAACTTCCCGGGTAGGCCCCACATGATCAAATTCGAAAATAAAATTCCATAATTCCAATAAATTATATAAGTCTCAAATATCAAATTTGAGAACCAAATTCCAATTAATAAACGTTTTTCTTCACAAATTCTCGAGATTTTTCCTTAAGAAAGTAATCTTTCTTTCTTTCCAAAATTCAATTCTCAATTTCCTTCGTACGTTCTCATCTCATTGCCTAGGAATTTCGGGGTGTAACACCTACTCCAGTTGATTTCAAATCTAAGCTCAGCCCATGGATGGTGCTCCAGTATCTTATCCTACTCTGTATAGGAGCCTTGCAGGTGCACTTCAGTATCTCACTTTCACCGCACTGCATATAGTTCAGGTTGTTCAAAGTGTGCTTATTCACGACGCCTGAAGTCTCATTTCATCGCTTTAAGCGTATCATTCGATACATTGGCACTTTGATTATGGTTTGACTTATACCCTCTGCACCAAACAAGTTGCTTTCATACTGACGCAGATCGATGCGGTGTCCGGACACGCGACGCCCACCTCCGCCAGTGTATTCTGGGGATAATCTAATTTCTTGTCCGCGGCGACAGACTATCCTATCTCGCCTCAGCATCGGCGCCGAGTACAGGCGTTGCAAATGTAGAATGAGATTTGTTGGCTCGTAAATTTCATCGTTGTAACTTCAAACATCCTTTCCGTCAGACATCTATTGTGTATTGTGATAACATATCTGCCATCTATCTGTCTCATAATCCGGTTCAACATCAGCGAACCAAGCACATTGAAATAGATCTACACTTTGTTCGTGAAAAAGTTGCACTAGACCATGTCAGAGTGCTACATGTTCCATCATCCTATCAGTATGCATATATATTTATCAAAGGACTTCTCGCATGCTTATTTCGACTTCAGATCCAGCCATTGTCCGCCTCCTTCCATCCGATCGGGTATGTAAACGTGTATATAAGAATTACAATATTTCCTACCCATAATTAGAATATTTCTATATATTGTGTAAATATAATTATGGTAAGACTAGAATTCCTTTTTTATATAGGCTTAGAATTTTTATTGTATAATGAATTATGTACTCTATATATATTTTGATATTAATGAGAAGACTCCTCAAAGAAGATTAATATGAGCGGCTAGGTGAGTTGCAAATAATTGAACGTAATGTGTTTTGATGAATGATTTAGTTGACCTAGCAACTAGATACTATATGGGTTTTCTAAATTGGACTCATTTATAACCCATTATTTTAGATGCAAAATGGATTGGACTGTCCATTTCTTTAACATACTAAATATACGGACTCTCTAATTCCATTTATTTTAATTACTCATATTAATTGTATATTTAAAATAAATTAAATATTAATTTGCTGTGAAAACCACAAATCGCAAAAAAATTGCGGTTTGATAATTATTTGAACCTCGATGGTGCGGTTTAAAAAAAAATCAACTGTTGCGGTTAAAATCGGTGCGGTTGGTGCGGTGCGGTTTTTCCCATTCCTAATGAAAACAAGTGGCATATACATATAGATTGGAAGACGTTGCCGTATCAAAATCGATACGGATTCTACTCGTGCCAACTAGAACAAAATTTGATGGGGTAGTATTGAACAAGAGTAAATTGCAGTAATGGTCCCCGATAGTGGGGGCCAGTTGCATTTTGATCCCCAATAGTGGCAGCGTAGCGAATTTAGTTCCCAGTTGTAACACAAAAGGTGCAGTTTAGTCCCCAAATTGACGGAGCCGTTAAAATTGGAAGGAAAAAAGTAAATTTGGGGCAAAGTTATAATTTTAAATTTATTTTAGGGTAAATTTCACATTTTCTATTATTTTAATTTTTTTTATTTCTTATTTTGTGAAATCCTTCTCTTCCTCCGGCAGCTCCCTAATATCCCTAACTTCCGCCACCTCCTCATTCCTTACCCCTTCCTCCACCAGCTAACATATGGACGAGGGAGCACCATTAGGGACTTTTATTCCTGTTTGTAAGCGGTGCCGAAGTAGTAGGTAATAATTGATTCACTCCAAGAAGGAAGATAAACACCGGTCGATTCAGCTTTTGTTTCCTTTTCTTCTGAAAATTCCCTTATCCATGTTGAATTTTTCTCCTCTTTCTACAATTTCTTGAGTTCTAGAAGTAACTGCTCTGTCAATTAGGGACTAAATTCGCTATGCTGCCACTATTGAGGACCAAAGTGCAACTGACACGATAAGTTATTATTCATTTTATTTATTAACAAATTTAATTATATAAAAAAATTACATTAAGTTTCCATTTCATTACTAACATAGGGGAAGAACGTTATGCATCTTGTATGAATTCTCAATTTTTGATGGACTAATGCATAATCTTTTGACATTTATGGGACCACTTATTCAATTAATCTAATTAATATTGAGATGAAATTTCAATCTAGCTATTCTTTTGTTTTTATCTAGTGATATATAAGTTATTTTTGTATATTTAATTTTATGATTTTCTTAGCTAATATGTAAATAAATAAATGTTACATTGTAAGAATCAATATAAAGTTAAAAAGATCAATCAATGAATGAACCACTAATATACTCATTCTTTTTTATTTTCATTTAGTACATAATAGATAGAGTTGTTAACATAGTTTTTATAGCTGTTAATAGAACATTTTGTATGAAGAATACATTAGGATAATACAAAATAAATAGAGCATTTTCATCTTACATTCAATTTAGGATTAGTAAACAATATTGTTTAAATAGGTCTCTTACCTTTATAAAATAATAACATTTAAAGATTCACCTTTTCATCTTCTTCCTCCTATAGGCAAACACCCTAACTTACCAATGAACCATCCATTCTCTCATTGTATTTCACAAATCAATCTTATTCTAATACATTCATTTGATTTCACTTTCAAAGTAAGAGAAATAATATTTTATTATGTTATATCAATTTTTTTTTTTTTATCTACGAACGTTTTGTTTTTATTATTCAAGAATAAATTATAATAAGAGTAACATACCCATTTCTATCCAAAATGAATTGATCTTGTATACGTTCATTGAATTTATTTGAAGTATAAGAGACTAAATAATACATCATATTTTAATTGATTTTCAACACTAAAAACAATATTCATTTGGATACATGTTCATCAAATATTTGGCTGAAGATCGTCAAAAATGTTCTTGTCTTCCGTATCCTCTCTTTTTTTGTATGATTCTTGCTTTCATAGGTTCATTGAAGCTTGCAACTGAGTATTCATCAATATCTTATACTCCCTCTGTTCCATAATACTCAATCATATAGCAAAAAATTACTTTTTTATATTAGTTGATTGTAGGGCTGGTCAGTGGACCGGGCCGGGTCCACCAGGATCGGGACCGGCGGGATCGTGGCAGTCGGGGTGGAGGAGGAGGCGGGTCGGTGGCGGGGCCAGGGACTAGCGGGACGATCTAGTGTCCGTCCGGTCCCGATGGGTAGAAGTCGGGGCGGGTCGGCCGGGGCCAGTGTTTTTTCCCCACTAAATTAAAAATACTAAATTACTAACAAAGTAACATTAACATATAGTCATATAGTAATAGTCATAGACTCATTTTATACTATTATAATATTATAGTATTATAATTATACTCATATATATAATATATTTATAAAGTATAAAGTATAAACTAAATAATTAAACAAAGACAAGAAGAGTGTAAAAAAAAACATCCCAAGACTTTTTTTGTGCCTCTTATATTATTAATTATTTCATTGAAATATACAAGATTCAGAATTACAACATTGTAGTGTACTGTTGTTGAAAAAAATTGCAAAAGACATAAAAAAATTAAAAAATTGCAATGAAATAAATAACCAATTTGAAAATACTTTTTCTAGTTTCTTTATAATTTCGTGTGGTTCTTCGGTTGGAATTGGTATATCTTGGTCAAATTGTTCCACGTCGCTACGCATGTCTTCAGATAAAATGTCGTTGTAGTTTTCGTCTTCTTAACCCGTTAATCTGGTTGATCGCCTCCTTCGCTCGTATACAATCTCTGAATAGTACCGCGGCTACCGCCATCTCCAAGCTGTCTCCGGCTAATGAGTGTCTGTGCTCTCCTATTTGAAATCTGCCTGCAGAAAAAGCGCTTTCAGAAGCGATTGATGACGCTTGAATTCGGCATCGCCACCAGTTGCCCTGTCGCGTCGCCGCTCTCGCCAGTCGCCACTCCAGACTCCAGAGTCGAGTCGCCTGTGCCTGTCGCCTCTCTCACTCTCAGAGTCTCGGTCTCTCAATCTCTCGACAAGGTATGTACTACTTACTACTAAGGAATAATTCATTAATTTGTATTCATTTGAAGTTGTGCAACAAAAGTTTGTATTCATTTGTATTTTTAAATGATATTAAAAGTTTGTATTCACATGCAGATGATGCCTAGTACCTCTGAATCTGATATCCAATCCAAAAGGAAAAGAGATGATGAAACGACTCGTCCGTCGACTGTACCAAATTTTGAAGCTGGGGCTTTCCCTGACCCTGAGTTTGTATTGCTTTCTCAAACACCAATAAATACACTCGAAATACAGACAAGTATTATGCCAACGGAGGAACGACAATATATTACTTGCAACAAACAAAGGGCTGAATATTGGAAGGAATACAAGTTGTATTTGACTAATGGTGAGGGCAAGCGTCGAGCTGAATGTAAGTATTGTCATAAAAATTTGTGTGTAGTAACAAAAATGTGAAAAATCATGCAACTCAATGCCTACTAAACCCGGAGAATGTGATTAAACAAATCAAAGTAAATTGATTTTGGAGGTTGTTGCGGATAAAAAAGGAGATGGGAAGTTGAGAAATTAGGTTTTAAATGTTAATGAACTTAGGGAAGCGTTGTGCTATATGGTGATAGTTGACGAACTTCCTTTTCGTTGTGTTGAAAAACCTGATTTTAAGCATTTCATATTTGTTGTTTGCCCTGAGTTTGTATTACCCCCCGTATGACTGTGGCGCGTGGTTGCTTTCAACTTTATTTGAAGGAAAAAGAAAAGTTGAAAGAATTTCTCAAATTGTCATGCCAACGAGTCTGTGATGCCCTTAGATGTTCTGGGCCGCACGCGCGCTACACTGATGTATTCAACGAGTTTATAGCCTTGGCCGACAGGCCCGGACAATCTTTGAAATTTCATCGTGATGGGGATAGATCATTGCAATTGTTGGTCTTCAACGAGGAATTCCTAGTAAGCGCATTAATGATTTACAATATATATAGTGTTATAAAAATATTTACTTTGCTAGAAACTAGGTAACTAATCAATCATAATTACAAGAGAAATATAATTCTACCTAATCTAAGAGATGTATAATTAATTATTATGAAAATATTCTATTACACTCCCGCAGTCGAAGCGAGAGGTCGGCGTATGCTGAGACTGTCCCGAAAGTCCTCAAATAAAATAAGCGGAAGACCTTTTGTAAAAATGTTGACAATCTGATAACGGGACGGAACATGTAAGACACGTACTTGTCCACGAGTAATCTTTTCGCGAATAAAGTGAATATACAACTCAATATGTTTAGTGCGTTGGTGATGGAAAGGGACAACAGAAGACCACACCAGAAAGGGAAAATGAGGATTAGATATTTCGTCAACGACCACTTGAGCACGATTCACTTACATGTCGGCTTTCTCAAGCTTCAATCTAACTTCAGAAATAGAATAAGCCCACATGACGAGATTAGATCTAATTCTATTTCGACTCTCCAACAAGAATGATTGAAGGCTTCAGCAAATGATTCAGGGGTTTCTCAAACCTTTTGTTCCACTCCAGGATCTCTCCGAACGAAACAGGAATAGGGAAAGACCCCGGGTCCGAAGGAGAAGGAAGCGGTGGTTGATTGAGACCCTTTGCCTCGAGCAGCTTTCAGCTTCTTTCCGACGCAGTCAAGTGGCATACCCGACCTCCTTTTCAGTAGATGAGATTAGGATTCAAGGGCTTTCTTTCATTATTTCACTTGTAGCCTAGGGCTTTGCTTGACATTGGGTTTGGACAATGATGTTCACTTCTTCCTTCTCTTAGATTCCCACTTTTTGGCCAATATATTGAAATAGTAGATTTAGTAGTCTGCTTTCTTTCTCCGGGTAGAGAGATAAAGTGCACTAACATTATCACTATAAACCGATGTCGTCTTCGGAACTAGACACTAAAAAAAGGTTCCGTAGCCAACAAGATTTATACACCACACTGGCAACTCCTCGGTATTCTGCTTCGATACTGGATCTGGACAAGGTTGCTTGCCTTTTTAAGGACCAAGAGATCAAATTATCACCAAAAAATACACAATAACCAGACGTGGAGCGTATGATATCAGGACAACCACCCCAATCGGCATCTGTGTATGAAACAAGAGTGGCTATCGAAGACAGATATAAATGCAAGCATGATCGAGAGTACCCTGAATATAACACACAATGCGTTTGAGAGCATGCATGTGATCCTCCATCGGGTTATGAATGAAAAGATAAACATGTTTCACAACATAAGAAATGTCGGGCCTCGTGAATGTGAGATACTGCATGGCCCCTACAAGGCTGTGGTAATGTGATGGATCTGTATATGGCTTGCTGGAAGAAGCACTCAACTTCAATTTAATGTCAACCGGAGTGGCAGACGACCTACACGATGACATGCCAACTCGTTCAACAATCTCTGATGCATACTTCTTTGGGGATAAAAATAAACCACATACATGACGTGCCACAGCTATCACCAAAAAGTAACTCAGTGGCCCTAGATCTTTCATTGCAAACTCAGAGTCAAGCAGTGACATAATAGACGTGCGAAGGGCGTCAGATGAGGCAGTTAAGATAATATCATCCACATACAAAAGAATGTAATTAATATTATTACCCTGATAGTAGAACCGTGATTCAAATGAGTGTTAAGTAAATATTGTAAGAGTTCGAGGCTAAATAGAGAATGATCAGACGTGCTGTTAGAAAACTCAATAAGTGAAACGTAATCTGCAAACCTCTGGACCATGCCCTAGGAGCTTGTTTGAGCCCATATAATAATTTCTTCAACAGACACACTCTGTACCCCATGGCCTGATACATGACACTTTTCATTGAGGTCTCCATACAGGAAGGCATTTTGACATCAAGTTGATGAAGCGGTCATGCCTTCGAAAGAGTTATATTGAGGATCGTCCTGATAGTTGTCGGTTTGACCACCGAACTGAAAGTCTCACCGCAATCCACACCAACCTGTTGAATCTTCCCATCACCTACAAGACGGGTTTTATGCCTCTCAAATGTACCATCAAATTTTTCTTTATGACTAAAACTCCACATAGACCAAATCACATTAATATCAGGGGGACATGACACCAAATTTCACATCCTATTATTAATAAGAGCATTAAATTCATCATCCATCGTCATTTTCCAATTCAGATCATTAAGGACAGATACAAAATTACGGGGCAACATTGACTTGACAACATGGATGTGAAGACCGTATTTTTTGTTTGGCTTAAAAAGCCTGTGTTGACTACAAGTGACAGTCATTGGCGAAATTAAGTCGAGCTAGACTAGAGTGACATCGCCTCTGATAAATTTGGCGGTGATTAATTTGTCGGGTAGTAGGCCAGGGGATGGTGGGCTTCCCGAGTCAGATGGTGGGCCGAGACCTAGCGGACTGCCCGCCACTGGGCTTCTCGGCAGTGGGCTATCAACGAGAGGCTCTGCTGTGCCAGCAATCGCTGGGCTCGGTAATTAGGTCGAGACCCAGCAGACTGCCCGCCACTGGACCTTTCGGCAGTGGGTTGTCAATGAGAGGCTCAAATGTGCCAGCAATAGCGGGGCTTGGTAATTGGGCCGAGACACCGGGACATGTTGGGCCTATTTGCGAGGCTAACTTATGGATCAAATACGGGGGTATGCTATCATCAAGAAATTCATAGGTAGGAGATCGAAATAATGTAATTTGGCAAAAGGGAAATTTATTTCATAAAAAATTATGTGACGACTTACGATGATTTTATTAGAGAATAAGTCAAAACATTTGTAACTACGATGATTTGACGGATATCTCAAAAAAACACATGGAGTTGAACGAGGTTAAAGATTATTGATGGTAATAGAAGGAAAGAGAGGATAGCATAAGCACCCGAAAACCCGTAAATGAGAATAGGATGGGTCCCTTAGGTAAAAAAAATTGAGTGAGGATTGGTAGGCTATTTTTTTGCTCGAAAGTATGTTCAAAAGATAGGTTGTCATTTGTAACACATATGCCAAAACGATGGTGGTAGAGATGCATGGGCAAGTAAGGTTCTAACAATATTGTTAATGGTTCGAATTTTTCTTTTATGTTTTTCCATTTTGAGTTGATGTATGTGGACACGAGAGACGAAACGAAAAAAAAATAGTTTTGTAAAAATCCCAAAAAGACCCATTATCAAACTCTCTACATTATCACACTGAATATTTTTAATATCTTGTTCAAATTGAGTGTGGATGTATGCTCTAAATGATAGAAATATGGAAAAAACTTGTCACTTTTTAGACAAAAAAAACATCCACAAAAAATTAGAGTAATCATCCAACAAAAGAAGATAATAGCGATGGCCCGAATAGCTCAAAATGGGAGATGTCCAAATATCACTATGAATAATATCAAAAGGCATAATAGTATGAGACTTAGAAATAACAAAAGACAACTTAACATGTTTTCTAAGAGAACAAGAGTGACAAACATGAGAACTACGAGGTCTAGTACACTCAATAAATTTATTTATTTAAGGGAAGCAAAAATAGGTGCTTCCGGATGACCCAAACATTCATGTCATAAAGGAGCTAAAGCTGCAAAAGTGGATGGTAATTTGGCTTGATATGTGGTTGTGGTGATTGGATAAAGCTCGCCCCAACTATCACATCTCATTAGACGCATTCCCGTCTGAAAATCCTTCATGGAAAATCCAAAAGGATCAAATTCAATAGAAACACAACTATCAGTGGTAAATTTTCTAACTGAAATTATGTTTTTAGTGAAGAATATTTTTCAAAATTAACGGTGGGTTCGGAGAGACAAGTTTGTAGTACCATAACCACAAATTGGAATTGAATGACCATTTCCGATAATTATACCACGATTATTGCTCAAATTAAAATAGGACGAGAGATTACCTTGTGTCATATGAGATGTTACACCGGTATCCATTTACCAATTTGCGTCAGACGATGTAAGCCCAAGAGTGTGCATCATAGCCTCGATATATGTCGGGGTCGCCACTACCGAGTGGCCTGTTGCCAAGGCAGCCGTGAGGATTCGCGCGGTGCTAGGCACTAGTTGGTATACTATGCAGGTGATGGCTTCGCCCAATTTCCGCGGAATGGGTAGAGGCATGACCAGCCAGCACCGGACCCGTAGGTGATGCAGCCAGCCGCCGCTGAGTGGCCAATGGGTTGGTTGTTCTTTGCTCGCGCCACTGCACCGCCGTGGTTTTTGCTCCCGTTACTGCCATTTCGAACCTTCTGGCCACGATTTGGCGATAAATTTTCAAATTGTGATAAACTCTCATCGGACGGAGCGGTAATCAAGGCGGAATTTGACACGGCGGTTTTCTTCTTGGCAAAAATCGTTTCTTCGAGGATAAGCATAGAACTGGCTTGGTAGAATGACGGAAGAGGATTTCTTTGACGAATGAGCATACCTACTACACTATATGCGTCAGTAAGGCCGACAACTATTTGTAACACGAGTAAATTGTTGGTTATCGGCACCCCGACATTTTTGAGTTAGTATGACAGAACCTTGAGTCGTGACAGTATGCGGACGCATTGCGAAAATCTGTCATATCAGTGGTGGAAAATTCCTACTTAAATGTGACGGCCCTGGAATTCTTATTATCTTGAAATATATCACGTAAACGTTCCCAAACTTCCATAGTCGTGGAATCAGACTCAAGAATAGTATGTAGTAAATCACTCAAGATTGTGGCGTAGATCCACCGGAGGACCATTACATCAAGGGTCAACCATAATTCCTCCATCATTGGTCTTCGGCACATTCTCCTTGCCATTTTCCGACAGAGTTATGTGATGGATAACCCGGTGTGAGCGATAATGAATTTTAAAGAGTTTCGCCCATGTCTCATAATGAAAAAATTTCATCTCAAGAGTGATGGATATATGGAATTTAATGTTGGAGACAACAAGGGCTGACTGAAAATTAGATTTCGAGTCAGACATGACTGTCGGACGGAGAAGGGAGGCCAGTGGCACAAGGAAGAAGAGGGGGGGGGGGGGGGGGGAACGATACTGAGAGAAAACTTTAGGGTTTAAGATCTTTCTCTTGAATCTGATACTATGTAGAAAGTACTTCCTTTATTTTATTCATTAATGATTTATAATATATATAGTGTTATAAAAATATTTACTTTGCTATAAACTAGATAACTAATCAATCTTAATTACAAGAGAAATATATTTCTACCTAATATAAGAGATGTACAATTAATTATTGTGAAAATATTCTATTAATAAAATGTACGCACACTTTATCTCTATTTTTGTGGGGTAGAGAAATTTTATTCCGCAAGAAATTCGTTTTGCATAATTGTACTTTTTATTTCATCAAGTAATTAACTATATTAATACACATAGACACTCTACAGGCCTAAACCAAATACACGATCTGCAAATAAACTAAACAAAGGGTAACATATATAAGTAATTATAGTTTCTAGATGAATATACGTGAAATCAATAAAGTATTGTATTTAAATGTATACAAATAGATGATTTCACGTATATTCGGCTGTATTCAAATGCACAGTTTCAAAATATAGTCAGCCAAATACATATGTATATAGATTATTCAAACAACACATACAATCAAATACATCTAGTTTGCCCAAAAATACAACCAACCAAACCTTATATTTACACTAAAAAGGTAAAATACCCTCAGATCTGGAGATACAAGACATAAAATACACTCAGATATGTGATATAAGAAGCAGAATAAGCCATGAATTTCAGCCAGAAATGTAAAAGTTCATCTGAAAATTGAACGAATACACTCAGATTGACGAATACACTCAAATATTTACACTCAATAAATGATGAATGCACTCAATTACACTATATGAAGATACAAGAAATAAAATACACTCAGGATCTGATATACAAGAAGAAGAAGCCATGGATTCAGGCCACAAATATAAAGGTTTCTCTGAAAATTGAGCAAATACACATACACACAAATACATCGTCGTCTAGGTCTTCTTCGAGAAAAAAACATCACCGTCTAGGTATTCTTCTTTAATGGAGGCGTGGTGTTTATGCTGTTATTGATTTTAGAAATTTGGGAGCGTATTTTCCCATTTCTAACAGAGTAATCGGATTCACAAGCATATTTATTGATTGCTTATAGAATTTTTACCCGTGATTTCACTGAACACGACTAAATTTCAATGATAAAAAAATCATATCTCTGACCGTCATCTCTGGCCGCCACCGTCGGCAAATACATCAACTCCGGCGGGGCATTAATTGTGAAAACATAGAGAGGGATGAAGGAGAATACAAGAGTGAGGGAAAAGAGACAGGGAGAGATAGAAAAAACTGGATCTGGGACAAGGGTAAATACAATATAGAGCAGTAAATTGAATACACAATATAACTATAGTAATTTATTTAAAATGTATTTATTATACTTAAATATCTCCTATAATTAGCTACAACATGTAAAAACTCCTTAAACAAAAAGAGGAATATTTATAATAAATTAATTAAATGAAGTGATTAATTAGTACTTCATATGTTGTAAAATATTTGTCTTACTTTCCATTTTAGTCCGTTTAAAAAAGAATGTCTTTTTTCTTTTTGACAACTCTTTTATTTCAATTTTTCACATGACATGTTTAAGACCACAAGATTAAATGACATTTTAATTTATATCTTTAGTTAACAACCATAAAATTCAAAAACAAATCTTACTTTCTTAAATTTCGTGTCAAATCAAAATCAGACAAACATTTTGAAACGAAGAGAGTATCTTCTAAGCCAATTAGCAAATGGTTCTTGAAGGTTTTCTAATGGTGGTTAGATGAACATGATTCATATTTGCAATAAAATTTGTTAATTACAAGTCATTTAGCGATGAATTAGTGATGAAGTTCGTAGCTAAGTTGTTTTTTTTGTAGTGTAGGAAGAAGTGATTATTGTACATTTTTGTTTCTTATACTTTTTTCATTAATTTGTTTGAATGAAGTTTAATCTCAAGCTAGAATTTTTAATTTGTGTTTCACCGAAAACAAAATGTTTATCAGGAAATTCAAAATCAATTATATGTACATAATTTTTAAATTTTTATATATATAATATAATTTTTTGATGAGGAAGATTCAGATAATCCCTATATGTATGTTGCGGCTCCACTGCCCATCATCTCTTTGAGCATTTGACATTAGTGGAATTATGTCTAATCCTTTTCACAACAAATTTAACGTGTCAAAACACAATTGTGTTAATTGAAAGAGATTGGACAAGTTGACCCCATATCCTAACCCTTCATTCCCAAAATGTTCTGATTTTCTGGTCGGCTAGGGAAAAGGATGAATAATGTGTTTTAAGTTATATATACTCATATTTTAGTTATTTTCAATAGATTATGTTAATATTGGGTTTGATGGTATGATATTTTACCTAACATATCATTTTCAGTATTAAGTTAAAATTATAAAATGTTGGAACAAATGTCATGACATTCGGACCAACATTCTGATAACAGTTTTGTCCTTACTTCACGTACTGAAGCTGATCTCGTGGGATTTTTACTTGTAAAGTGACCTGGTAAGGCGTTTTTGAGCTAATTATAAACGTGGGAAGACCAAGTCCATGGCGTTGCTAAACTTGGGGAACAAGTCCAAGAGGTTAGAGGAACTTGCTCCACATTCTTCTCCAACAAACTCTATCAAGCTGCTCACCTTTAGCTCAACCTCTACAACGATTCATTGAGTATTTCGAGGAAGACTCTCTACTATAAATAGAGAGGCTACATCAAGGAATCGATATCCAGAAAATCGAAAAGAAATATATCAGAGAGAGCTCTCAAAAGATCACGATCAGTGTTGACACCCAATTTTGACCCTCCCGTCCAGCCATTAACTATAAAATTACACTAATTTTGTAAAATAATTTTTATGATTTTTTATAATAAAATGCAGCGAATAAAACATTAAATACAGGCATAAATAATTAATTTACTAATGACATCGCGTCTTACGTTGAGTTTTAAGCACTTAGAGTCTCGCGTCCGCATTAATTAACTTTAAACTTTGTCATAATTCTTAAATAATTAATAAATGCATAAAATAAATAATTTAGCGATAACGTCGTGTCAGGTAGCATAGCCGCATTAATTAGTAATCATTTGTAATTTAAAGTCGTTTTTTTTAATCTAATATATGCATTTAATAGCGTCGCATTTGTAAGGCTTTAAACAATTCTTAAATATCGTACTTGCATTCGGCATTTAAGTAATTTAATATAAACTCAATTCAATTTTAATTTTGCAATAATAATAAGATTTTAAATAAAAGCGTCGCATTCTAAAGTATTGAGCATTAATTAAATAGACGCGCGTTTATTTATTATAACAAGTAGATTAATAAAACACCTAAATAATTTAAGCACAATTTATTAATTTAATTCGCTACTAATTAACAATTAAATACCTAAAACTAATACCTATTTAAATAATTAACTCCTAAAATTAAACACCTAATTAAGTAATTAAACACTTAACCTAACTAGCCCAACTCGCCTCTTGTTGACACCGCGCCCACACCATTACTTGCCGCCCTACCACGCCCAACCTTTTATTTTCATTTTAGCCTTAGCATTTCCTCGTCTCCGCCGATTGAACGCACCCTAAAAACCCTCGACAAACCTAAACCTTAATCGCGCGCCACCTCACGCCGCCCGTCGTGATTCTCGCCTGAGAATCCGGCGACTTTCCTTTCCCTTTACCTGCACACACGTCTCCAACGACTTCTTACTATAGATAACCAAATCCCTTCAAATCAAAATCCATTCAAATCACACCTAGAATAAGTACGAATCGATGCGAATTCGCGAGAATAGGCATAGAAATCTCACTTAAATGCATACCAAACATAGAACCCAAGAGGGCTATATAAGAACACGCAAAGAGCGTGAGCAGAGGCATCGATGGGGCGTCGAGCACGATGAGTCGATGCAATCGTCTTCTTTTGAGGGGGGATAACATCGACCCTTAGCAGCGGTTGAAAACCACCAGGGCAAGACATTAGCAATGGGGCTCAGAAATTGAGAGCATTCAACCAACTCAGAGGAGTCCAATAGCAATAGTTAGGAGGAACTACATAGCAATTTAAAGGCAGATAGCATCGAAACCTTTAGCGGCGATGGAACACGAAGCAGAACGCGCCACTTTCATTCACATCGCAAAACCCAAAACCCGTCGATTGGACGAAGCGACTTGATACGCCGCCCGGCTCATGTCGGGAAGGTAAATCCCAATCCTTTCGATTCATTTGGCATTTACATGCATTATACGTATTAAGCGTGTAGTAGTTTGTTTGCATGTCGAGATTAGTATAAGCAGTGATGCACAAATATAATATCGCCATCTTGTCTAAGTGTCATCGACTTATTTGTTGTTCGGTGTTAAGCGGAACCGCATGGAATCCTACATGACTTATATAATGTTGTGTCTGTTTATGTGCCATAGCTTGATGCGTGCATCCGAGTTTCCTCTGTTGGAGGTGATAAACTTGTTATCTGCAAATTCGGAAAAATAAGGAAAAATGACAATCGCAGAATGGTTGTTGAGTCTATATTATGCTTTAATAATCGATCCATTTGTGATTGCTCCGGTATGTTTGTTCCAGTCGAGTCATATCAGGTGTCCCTGAATTCTCTTTCTCCCTGTGGTATTAGTAGTCGACTAGCGTTGTTTGATTTGTTTGTATGCTTATTATGTCTTGAGGCATAAGAACTTAATCTTTCCTTTGCCTAATCCTATATGTCAATCTAGTTGTATTACTAAAAACTAATAAATTTGCCTTGAATAATGAGATGAAATTTCCATTGTTTGTTTTAATGTATACACTAGTATATCCTTCCGTCAGGACCACTTGCTATTCATATTTGGTCTGCTGGTTGGATTTTCGTAAGTATGAACCAACATATGTTCAAATGCTCTGTTTTTCCTGAAAACCACTTAGTAAAACTCTACTGGATCTTAATTTGCTTGAGAAATTATATATATACATACATGCCTTTACCCCTCTAAGTGTTGGAATATACCTATGCTAGATAGCTACATCTCCTAAGTCATTATCATGCCTATGCCTATTGAGTTTGCGGATGGTGCCCGTGCTAGCATCTACTCTCTTGAACCTCCATGTGTACATCCTTTGTGTACTTATTCGGACATCAACTTGATCCACGATTCTCTGTTTGCTCACGAATATACACTAAATGCACCGCTACCTTATTCAACAACTTTAGGTATATCATTGTAACATTCATATTTGGCTACCGTACATAGGCATACTGGATTCAACCCATACCTGTGACCCTTAAACTGTCCTAACAGGTTGTAATAGGTCTTCCTAGGCCCATGAGTATTCATTCTTACCTTTGCATTATTAGCTAGCCCATGTGTATATTTGGGTTAAGTCCCCTCTACTTGTTTCTCACTGTCTACTGCATACTGACCCTCATTGTTTATTCACGAATATATGGGTTTTTGATATAAATTGTGTGTTGAAGTTTGCTAAATGCATATTTATTAATTGACAAGTTCGAGTGTATACTAATCCTTATCTTCTCTTTTTACATGGCACGCACCGGAGCATCAAAGAGTCTCATGCGAGACTCGTCGTATGGCAAAGCGTGCACATACATCCATCGGGTCCCTCTTCGGCCATTCCTAGACAAACAAATAGGACGTGGTCATCCGCTTCAACCCCTTCACTCTCTTAATTTTCTTGTCTCGTTTTTATGCCATTTATTCGTTTTTCTATTATTTAATTTTGTAATTAATAGGAGAACTTCTAGCAATTAGGTCTTTAAATATATGAGACGAAAGTAATTACATTTTAGAAACGCATTCTTCTTTATTTCCTTTTAGGACTATTAAGCATGTTTAAAATCTGCAAAAGCAAGTAATCTAACTTACATCATAAAACCAACAATTTGTTAAAGTTCATAAATGATTTTCTCTTAAACTCTCAAAATAGCATCTTAAAACATCTCTTATATAATATTGTACGCAGGCTAGGCAAGATTAATTTAGTTAGCAAAATACACATAATTAGTCCATAAAACACCCTCCTAGCATTCTTTAGCATTTCTAGCACCTTTTAAGCACTCTTTAACATTTAGCATCCTTTTGCACTTTTAGCACCTTTTACTTTCAAAATTAATCTTTAGCACTATTAAGCACCTTAAGCCTTTTAAACCTTTCAAAGATTTTATTTCCTTTAGCACCCTTCTATCATTTAGCACTCTAGCAACCCTTTAGCATTTTAGCACCCTTTTAAACTTTAGCATCCTTTGCAATTTTAGCATCCTTTTAGCATTTTTAAAACCTTTAAGCACTTTTAAACCTTTTAGCATTTTTATTATTTATTTTCTAACATATTGCATTTTATTAAGCAGGGCTCGCTATGGCTCTATTATTTATTCATAACACTTTTGTCCTTTTATACTTCTTAGCACCTTAGCACCCTTTAGCTTTAAAATTAACCTCTTAGCACCTTTAAACATCTTCCAACATTTTAAAACCTTTTTAACTACTTAACGTTATTTTAACATCTAGCACTTTATTTTCTAACATTGCACTTTTTATAGATCTTTTACTTTGCATTTTTTAAATATGATAACTACCCTAGGTTTGGCAGGACAACCGCAGTTAGCGGATCTTAGAGGTGCCTAACCCTTCCTCTAGATTAATAAAGAACCCTTACCCGGAATCTCATTAAGTTTAGCAGACCATTAAAATGGAGTTAATGTTTTACTTTAAACTAGTTAAACATTTAGGTGTCCTAATTCACCCAAACTAATTAGGTGGCGACTCATGAACCATAGCCTTTTAGCACTTCTTAGCATTTTGCACCTTTAGCACCTTTTAGCGCTTTTAGCCTCCTTTTGCAATTTTAGCATTCTCTTAAACATTTTAGCTTTCATTTTTATTTTCTAACCTTTGCATTTTGAGCAGGAGTTTTTATTTAAAAAAATGCCGCGGCCGAAAAAGGGCGCGACAATCAGAAGACTGGATCAATTGTGTTGTCTGAGTTTTTTGACGACATTCTGTCCAACATTATAATTGCTGCTTAGATTCTAGATTTGTTCTTTATTGAAGCAATTGTAATGAGATGTTGTCTATATCTATTTAGGTAGATTTTTCAGGCATAAGTCATCTGCAACTTAAACCTTTTTATTCCTTTTGTAATATTTATGTAAGATTGTAAATTGTGTGTGTGTATATATATATATATATATATATATACAATACTTTCGGTCACTGACAGTCATAGGTTATATTAATATATAACCTATGTAAATTTAAACATTTGTGTTCTTTATTATATCCGCTGCATTTTACTCTTCAAAGGTTTTTTCAGTTTTATCGAAGTGTTGTCAGTTGTGACGGACGACATTATCGCTGACATTTGCAAACTGTTTCAGCATACGAATTATTTTACTTTCGGTTTGATTTTTAATTATTCCATAGTATACCCCCGGGACCCAACAAGTGGTATCAGAGCCAACACTTGACATAATAAGTGTTTGGTCATGTTATATAAACTATGGATCCGGCTAATCCAACAATTGGTAGACTTCCTATTTTAGATGGATCAAATTATGCCTATTGGAAAATTCGTCTACGCTCTCATATCAAATTCATTGATGTTAGAGCATGGAGATCTATTACCAATGGATATACTGTTCCAATGCTACCACCGGATGAGGAAGACGACATTCTTGTTAAGACTGAATCCGAATGGAGTGTGGAAGAAACCAACAATGCAAGCTTCAATGAAAAAGCCTTAAATGTTATTTTTGGATCAAAATTGCTCCACGGCCAAGGATGCTTGAGATACTTTACAAACTCATTGTGAAGGTAACTCTAGTGTTCGTCGAACGAAGCTTCGTATGCTCATGAGTAAATATGAACGTTTAAGGATGGAAGAGACGGAGGACATTAAAACATATTTTAAAAAGTTGATTGACATCTCTAATGAGTGTCAAGTACTTGGTTCTCCGTTAACCAACAATCAGCTTGTGAAAAAAACACTTCGTTCTCTTCCTGAAAAGTTCAATATAAAGATGTGTGTTTGAAAGAAGCCCACAATCTTTCTACAATGGACATTCATACTTTAATGAGTATTCTCAAAACTTATGAGATGAATATGGAGAATCAAAGGGCATTATATAAAAGCAAAGATATAACACTTCAAGCAAAATTCTTAGAGAGTCACGTCGATGAAGAGGATGAAAATCTTGAAGAAATTGGTGATGGTGCAAATGTTGCCCTCCTTACTCGAAAATTCAATTTGATGGTAAGGAAGTTCAACAATGATAAAAATAAATTTAAATCCAAAGAGCACCAAAACCAAAGCTTCAATCAAAAGTCCACTAACTCCCTTCCTATAGTACAAAGAGGAAATCAACTAAAGAGAACCAACTCAGACCGAACCAAATTTGATCCCAAACAACGAGAATCTATGCAATGTCATGCTTGTTCAGGATGGGGTCATTATGTCAATGAATGTGCGAATACCTTGAGAAAATTTGGTAAAAGTCTGTAGGTTTCTCTTAGTGACGAAGAAGAAAAAGAAGCAAGAGATCAAGAAATAGAGTCACAAGAAATGTTGGCCACTGTTTACGAACAATCTCTTTCAGACGATGAAAATGTCATCGACAGTGTTGTCTCAAATGTCATCACATTTGCGTCAACATCAGCGACGACATCTACAGGTCCAGAAACATCCGGAAGGTATGAATATTTCAACTATCCTGATGTTAATTGCTTTGCTAGTATTATTTCTTGTAGTGAGACTAACTTTGAAAATCAAGTTGAATCCAAGGACGACATGATTAAGGAATTACAAAAACTTTGTAAAGACTTAATTCTAGAATCCAAGCAACTCGACTCAAAGGTAAAATCTTTAACTCTTGAGAATACTGGTTTAAAAGGCACAATAACCCGCTTAGAGGTTACACTTACCAAAAAGGATCTTGAATTCGGTAAGATTAGTGCAAAGTTGGATCTAGCTGAAGCAACCTTCCATAAGCTCAATACAAGTACCTCCAAACTGGATGAGATTTTAAGTGTTAGTCAACCATCACACGCAGGTATTGGGTATAAGAACTCTCTTAATGCAATATGCTCCAATCTATTTGACAAAACTGGGAGGATAGGATTTGTAAAAGAAAAAAGATCGAAAGAAAAGATTCCAATCACGTCAAACAACATGAAGTTTGTGTGCCATAATTGTAACTCCACTGGGCACATAAGACCATATTGTCACAAACTTCAGAAATTCAGGAGTAGAATGTTGCCAAGACGACTGTCCAACATCTCGGACAAAACTCGTAGCAACATTCCTGACTGCAGAAAAGGAAAATGTTGTAAGAAAGTTTGGATGCCCAAAATGAATGTGAGATGTAATGTTGCTATAACTGCTTTAAGGACTAACATTTCAGGTTCTTGGTACTTTAACAATGGGTGTTCTCGTCACATGACAGGGACAAAGGAATGCCTAAAGAACTACGAGTCACTCAGTGGAGGAAATGTAACTTATGGAGGTGGCAGCAAAAGCAAAATCATAGGAAGAGGAACCTTAAGTGTTCCTAGTGTTCCTGCCTTGGAAAATGTCTTACATGTTGACGAATTAATGGCTAACCTAGTCAGTATAAGTCAGTTGTGTGATGACAATCTAGAGGTAAATTTTAATAAGTATGTTTGTATAGTTACAAATGAAGCTAACCAATGTGTAATGTCAAGTACAAGGACAAGCGACAATTGCTATCTTGTCGGAGAACAAGAGATTTGCAATAATGTTAGGACAGATGACACAACCTTATGACATAAAAAATTAGGACATGTCAACTACCGTAACCTTGAAAGATTAATTTCTTATGAGGCAGTAAGAGACATCTCTAAATTAAGTCCTAAAGATAAAACAGTGGTTTGCGAAGATTGTCTAAAAGGTAAGCAAACCCCGTGTCTCTCATAATGTTGTCCAGAATGACGGACAACATTCAGGTACGTCTCACTGCTTTCAACTTTTACACATGGATCTTATGGGTCCAATCGAGGTAGACAGCCTAGGAGGCATGTGTTATTCATATGTGACTGTAGATGACTTTTCCATGTACTCATGGATATTCTTTTGAAAGAAAAGTCTCAAACTTTTGGCATGTTCAAAGTGTTGCACTCTAGGATAAGAAATTTGTATCATTTTTCCATTTTTCGAATTAGGTCAGATCATGGAAAAGAGTTTGAGAATAATATGTTCTCAACATTTTGTGAGAAAAAGGGTATTTTCCATGAATTTTCTGCTCCTAAAACTCCCCAGCAGAATGGTGTAGCAGAAAAGAAGAATATGACTTTATAAGAGATGGCTAGAGTCATGCTTAGTTCAAAGAAATTATCAAAACGCTTTGGGCCGAAGCCTTGAATACTGCAAGTCACATAACTAATAGAGTCTATCTTAGGTCTGGAACAAAAATGACACCCTACGAGCTATTAAATGGAAAGAAACCCAATTTGCGTTACTTTAATGTATTTGGGTGTGTTTGTTACATCTTAAATGATAGAGACCAATCTGTTAACATTGTTTTCGATGATTGTTATGATCTTACAGGGAAAATATCTGAAAATAACGTTGTGATTACAGTGGAGAATGAGCAGAATGCTAAAGATTCAGATGTTGCCCCAAATGTCACAACATCTGAGTCAGAACCCGAGAACACAGAAGGTGCAGATGAGGAATCAAATGTTGAATTGCAAGATCCAGTACACAGGGATCCCTCATCCAGAATTAGGAAGAACCATCCTACATGTCAAGTGATAGGAGAAGTGTTCAAAGGTTTAAGAACAAGAACGAAAGAGCCTCGGAACTACAGAGATATGGTCAGATATGTGTGTATGTCTACTATGTATCAAAATGTAGGTCTTTCTTGTTACGTATCTACATTAGAACCAAAGAATGTTGGAGAAGCACTCAAGGATAATTGTTGGATACAAGCTATGCAAGAAGAACTTGAACAATTCACAAGAAATGAAGTCTGGGATTTAATTCCACGTCCAAATGATACTAATGTAATTGGAAATAAATGGATATTTAAAAACAAGTCAGTTGAATCTGGAGCTTTTGTAAGAAATAAGGCGAGACTAGTTGCTCAAGGATACACTTAGATTGAATGAATTGACTATGATGAAATCTTTGCTCCTGTTGCCAGAATTGAGTCAATTAGATTGTTACTTGTTGTAGCTTGCTGTCTGAAGATCACTCTCCATCAGATGGATGTTAAAGGTGCCTTCTTGAATGGCTATCTTGACAAAGAAGTCTATGTTGAACAACCTAAAGGATTTGAATATCCTCACCATCCACAGTTTGTATACAAGCTCAAAAAGGTCTTGTATGGATTGAAACAAGCTCCTCGCGCATGATATGGTCGTTTAACTCAGTTTATTCTTGAATTTGGTTTTAAACATGGTGAAGATGATTGTACATTATTATAAAACATCACGGAGTAGATATGGTCATTGCTCAAATCTATGTAGATGACATAGTTTTTTATTCGACTTCACAGTCCCACCTTGAGACATTTGTCGAAGCTATGTCCTCCACATTTGAGATGAGCATGATAGGGGAATTAACTTTTTTCTTAGGCTTACAGATAAAGCAAAATGAAGATGAAATCTTCATATCCTAGAGTAAGTACGCCAAGAATTTGGTTAAGAAGTTTGGATTGGAGAATGCTAAACAAATGAGGACTCCAATGGGATCAACACAGAAGATATGCAAAGACGATGTTGGCGAAAATGTCGACCCAACATTGTATCGATCTATGATAGATAGTCTCTTGTATCTCACTACTAGTCGTCCTGATCTAATATTTAGTGTTTGTGTGTGTGCTCGATTCCAAGCCTATCCCAAAATCTTCCACTTAAATGCCTTAAAACGTGTCATCCGATATGTTGCTGACACATATGAGTTGGGAATTTTGTATTCCAAAGACAATAATCCTAATTTAATAGGATATAGTGACTCGGATTTGACTGGTGATGTGGATGACATAAAGAGTACGAGTGGAGGCTGTTTTTACCTTGGCAATAATCTTGTATCTTGGTATAGTCGTTAACAAAACTGTGTCTCACTTTCAACTGCTGAATCTGAATATGTAATAGCTGGAAGTTGTTGTTCTCAATTGATATGGTTAAGACACACGTTAGACGACTATGATTTTTCAAATAATATCTTAGTTTTGTATTGTGATAGCTTGAGTGCAATAAATATTTTTAAAAATTCAGTTCAGCACTCTCGTATAAAATATATAGATATAAGGCATCATTTTTTAAGATATTTGGTTGAAAAACAGCTAGTCTAAATTGAACATGTTGACACTCTTCATCAACTAGCTGATATTTTTACAAAAGCTTTGGATCATGAGATATTTTCAAGTTTGAAAAACTCTCTTGGTCTCTGTAATCTCTGAATCGACACTGGTTGGTAAATGTCATCTGATATGTCTCTAACACTTTGGGTTACATTTACCTCTGTAATATCAGAATCTGATTGTTGTTACTGTTTTGATGGCTTTAATTTTGTGTTCACACAAGTATGATCCTAAAATAAGAACATGTTTTTTTTTTAAAAAGTGATACAATTCTCTGCGATGTTAGTAGATATCATAAAAAAGGAGTATCGAAATAAGACAAAGCATTCTCTGAATTATTTGGCAACTGTGCAAATGAGAAAAGCTCTTTGAAAATGATATCTTCCTATACTATAGGAGTATCAAGTGCTTAAACAAGAAATTATGAGGATGCTAAATAAGTATTCTTATTTTTTGATATAAAAATAAAGTTTGTATGTGGTTTATGATTAGATCAAGGACAATGAGAAAATGTTACATTGATCTGGATGTTAAACTCATAAAATCACATATAAAATGTGTCTTGATTTATTGCCAAAAACAAAAGAGTTCTTGTAGGATCATAATACACGTGTCATCCAACATGTTGCCAACATTACTGTTGATATTCTCTGATAATGATATTTGTTGGGATATTATTTGTAACTGATTTTTAAAAATTCAGTTATTTTTTCGTGTCGTTGGTTTTAATTTTTTCTTTGCTAAAATCAAATCTTGATGTCTATCTTTTTCATAAATTTAGGTGTAAGTATTTGATTACAACTCAAACACCTAAAACCAAGATTTTTCTGCCAAAAGTATAAAATCTTCTTCATTAATTCTTCTTTTTAGTCTTCTATTTTTGTTTCCGGAAAAAAAATTAAAAAAAGGGAGCAAAACATTACATCAATCTCGATTTATACATCAAAACCAATGGACTCTTCAACTTTCACTTCATCTTCCAAAACCCCATAAAACCCTAAAAACTTAGAATCCTCTCCTCATTACTCTCCAATGGATACAAGCCCCATGTCAACACCCATGACTTCCAACATATCAGACAACACTTCAATGAGTACAAGCCCTCCAATGTGCACAGACATTGTGTTTAGTGAATTTCAAGAACCTCTCGACATCAGCTATCCAGGGGATGATACTAACCCCATAGATGTCGATGCAACACCAGATGTATCTGTTTTGGGCAAAAGAACAAGCACTTCTCAGTTTCCCTCAAGAAGGTCCAATAAAATCTTTGAAAGAACAGTAGACCCTCAGCATGCTGTCAAGAAATCGAGGTTTGATTTCTCAGCCCCTGCTTGCTCAAGAAGTGATTCAGATGATACAGACTTCGAAATATCTTCGGAGTCAACTGATGTTGAAACTAAACCTGTCTAACGGTCCGGGTTGACCCGGAACCGGACCGGTTGACCCGGTAGAAAATCCGGTCCGGATCGGACCGTTAAGGGCTTACCGGGTTGGGGCTTGGATTGACCCCCAACCCGCACGGGTTATGTTAAAACCCGGTAAGGCCCGGAGCGATTAGACCCGGTAACGGAAACCGATTACATTACCGGTTAACCGATCAGGACCGGACCAGTAACACAAAAATTAAAAAAATTGCAACGGTAATGTTATCGTTGGGGAGGGGGTGGGGGGGTGTCAACGGTCATTTCGAGAGTTTTTTTTTGTTTATTATTTTTTTTAATTACATTTTTACCCTTTAAAAAATCTATAAATTCTCTACATTTTTTTTCATTTTTATCACACAACAATTCTCTCAATTCTCTTATTCTCAATTTCTCATACTCTCTTAATTATCTTTATTATCAATTTTCAAGTTATTATTATTATTAGTTTTCAAATTCAATGTAGCAAGGCAGACTTGAGCTTGAGTTTCAATCGAATTCTGAATCCCGAAGTTTGGTACACTCGTTTCATTCTCTAATTATTTTATTAAATTGTCATATTTATTTGTTGATTATTTAAATATTTTATAATGTCTTCGATAAGGGCAAATTTATCAAGACTACGCCGTAAATCTAGTTCAAGGGGTAAAAAATCTATAGGTTCTTCATCATCTAATCAAAATATAGATTATGATCAAATGCAAGAAGATTTTGAAATAGAAGATAATGAATATGATAACGTTCAATTAGATAATATTGTTGAACTTGAAGAAAATGAACCTCCTACACTCTTAGTGTTCCTTCACAATGTTGGTACTGCTAGTGGTAGTCGTAGACCTCCTTTACCAGAACCAGAAGTAAGAAAAAAAAGGAGTAAAGTGTGGCTCTTTTATGATAAGTTGTGGGCACTGATAGAGTTAGATGTAATATTTGTGGGAGAACTTATAAACATAAGACAGGGGGTGGTGACGGGGGGACGGACACTATAGATAGACATATAAAAAACGATCATACGGCACAATGGAATGCTGTGTCTGATTTAGAACCCGGTCAACAACAACTTAATCCATTAACTGGGGGGGGGGGGTGGTGGCTAAGTACGATCCAAAAAAGGATCGCAATGAATTAGCAAAAATGATTGTCATGTGGGTAGTGGCACCTGTATCCATGTACCAATTAGGGTCCGGTTGAGTCAAGTCAAGCGTGTGCATCGCTGCTTTAATGTCGGTCTGAGTGGGGCCCATTGTGTGGTGGGTTTGAGGGTGGCGAGGTCGAAATCTGGATTCTTGGTGCCCATGTTGGTCGAACCACAGGTCGACCGGAAGAAAGCCGAGCCTCGGCGACATGCAGTGAGGCCCGATCTGTGTGTTGTAATCTTGAAGTCGCGGCGTTGTGAGTCGAGGACCATCGCCCGACGAGGGCCTGTGGGCCAAAACTATTATTCTTCGACGGTTGCCCCGTTGTTGCCTTGATTCTTGTCATTATTCTTCCAATTTTGGCCTTACCACCCCGTTGTTGTGATTTTGGGTCACGTTGGTTTGGATTGGAAGGAGAAATTGGAAGAAGTCATCGTAGCGATGGGGCTTGCCCGATCGATGCCTTTTAGCCAAACCCGTGTCTTCAAAGTAGCGTGGGCGGGCTTGTGAACTCGTGAGGGGTTACTTTGACGAATAACCGAAGCAACCCCTGTATAGGCCTCGGATAGACCGACAACCATTTGAAGAACTAGACGACTACTAGAAACAGGAGAACCCACGTTGCGAAGTTGGCATGTCAAGTCATTGAGGCGTTTGCAATAAGAAGAAACGTTTGGAAAATTCGCCATAGCAACTTGAGAAAATTCCTGCTCAAGGATAACAATGCGAGAATGACTGTTATCTTGGAAGATGTCACTCAATCGATTCCACGCCGCCATAGCTGTGGAGTTGGATTCCATAATTGTCTGTAGAAGATCCAAGGAGATAGTGGCATAAATTCACTGGAGAACCTTGGCATCAAGCATGATCCATAAGTCTGGATCTGCTGTTTGGTGGGCACAACCGTTGTATACGTAGACGTCATATCACCCCGTAGAAGTAGTGGAAAGGATGATGTGGTGAAGAACTTTATGTGTCATAACATGAATCTTAAAAAAATCCGCCCACGTCCCATATTGGACGTTCTCTAGATCAAAAACAATAGGAAGAACGCTCTTGATGTTGGAAACTATGAAGGCAGGATGAAACGTGTTTTTATCAGTCATGGTGAATAAAACACAAAGATTCAGAGAAGGGAAGTTTTTGAGGGAGAGGGGCTCGGGTTTTTGGGAATCCGAGGGGGGAGGGATAGATTATCACGGTTTTCAAGAACAAAAGTGAGAAGCGGAAGCAAGGAAAAGAACCTAGACTCTTGATACCACGAAATAATTAATCTCTTGATTATTCTTATTGATGAAAGACATATATATACAAGTTAGAATAGGAGAATCATATTCCTACTTTACATCTAAATCTCTATTCTATAAGGAGACTAAATCTACATTTATGGTAATATTACAATACTAATTTAGGTACAAAACTAAGTCTACAATATACCAAATATACAATAGGGAAAATATTAACAAATCTGGAAAAGGGCCACTGTCGCCGTGATGGGATGGACGTGGAGGCCCATTCTCTAACAGTAAGTAGTGGGTGTAAAAGACAATTAAAAAAAGCTTGAAGCTACTGTACCAATACCAGAAATAAATAATAAAAAGGTTTAAAAAGGAGATGTACGAATGTAAAAGAGCACTTTAATTTGTTGCTAATGGTGATATTATCTCATATGCGAGTAGAAGAAATAGCACATGATTCGTTAAAACTCACTTTATTAAGCTAAGCCTTATGTTTTCTCATATATGCATTCCTGGATATATGAATTGCAAGAAATGACATCACTAGTTTTAGTTCTAATATGAGTTTATTATAGGGTAACTCGGGCGTAGATCGCTATTAAGGGGTGTATTTGTATGTAACAAACCATTGAATCACACAGGCAAAAAGCAACAGATTAATGTTGAATGATTCTCTGTTATCCTTGTCAATCCAAACACGAAGAAATTCAATGACTCCTTTCATACGCAGTGATGTATCTTACTTCCATAAACCATAAGTACTGTAAAATTCTTGCCTTAGGTGTTGAAGAAAATGAAAAGCCTAATTAAGGCTAAATTACATACAAATGCAACTGTCTATAATCACAAGATTGTTTATTAACTCTTTATGGACAATTCAGAGAATTGTTTTTACTATCACTGATCAAGAATTTGATCCTCGAGCTGAGGAAAATTTTCTAGTCTATGGTATTAAACTATCAATTCAAGACTAAAGGGCAGCCCGGTGCACTAAGCTTCCGCTATGCGCGGGGTCCGGGGAAGGGCCTTACCACAGGGGTCTGTTATACGCAGTCTTACCTTGCATTTCTGTCAGTTTCCACGACTATAGTATGTTATTTAACGAACTCGCTGAGGCTAACACTGTCTCCACTGCTAACAGGTCGCAAGATGGACAGTCCAAGATCAAATGGTCCCAGAGAGTCTTCCTGCAAGCAAACATAGGAAAGAAGTATGTTAAGTTCTGTGAACAAGCAAAATTCCAGGTGACACAAGAAAAGTGAAAAGGCGGAAAGTACCCATTTGATGCCCTTTAGCCCAAGGCTGCTGTCTTCATCAAAAACACCCCGTGAACGAGAAAAGAGGGTTGTCTTTGGTTGCTGAGCTGATTGATCTTGTGCAATCACACTTTGAGTTATGCGCTGTAAAATATCAGAATGTAAGAAATTATCAATTCTTCAATAAGAATACCACGAAGTCATGTAATAGTGAAGCCGCAAATAAGTTCAGGAAGCTCCAGACTTAGAGTTTATCCTTAATTGGAAGCAGTATTATCAAAAGCCAAAACTAATGACAGCCACAAAAAGTTGCTTGAAACTGAAAATCAGAAAATATTGCAGAGCAAACAAACCTCAGCAGCATTAAAGGATGATGGAATTCTGAATAATTTTGAACTTGTATCCTCGTGACAATTGCCAAGACCAGCTGTTCCGCATGAAGTTGTTGCATTTTCGTTTCCTGATTTTTTACGCACTGGAAATGCATGGCATGTCTCTTCAGCATCCAAGATAGACGAGTGCAATTCATGAGATGATAGCTTCGAAATTTCAGGGTGTGAATTCATTGGGGCAGCAACAAACGCATCAAGTGAGTCAGGTTTTGAGCATGGCTTCCCCTCACTTCTTTGGTCATGATTTTTCACTTTCTCCAGCAGGGACGCCTCAGACAGCAATCCTCCAATGCTCAAGTTAGTGAGATTAAAATCCCATGAAAAATTTGTCTCAATGTGTGCCCCACATTCTGACGTTTCCTTCAACCCAGATGTTCCTTTTGAAGCTAAATTGAAATCACTAATCTTTCCCTGAGAAGATGCTTCAGAAAGGAAGCTTCCTTTGCTAAAATAAGAACTAAATGTAGGTGGCTGCAATTCCACTCTGTTATCTTGTTTCATTTCAGTAGATAGCTTACCCTGCAAAGACACTTCAGACAGCAAACCTCCTATACTAATATCAGAAACAAACTGGATTGACTGCAAATCCAATTTATTTTCCGACTTGCTGATCTTTCCTTGCAAAGATGCCTCAGAAAACAATCCTCCAATGCTTAAGTTGGTTAAAATATCATCCCATGGATTTTCCATATTTGAAGGGACATTTTGCTTTCTTACTTCATCAACCTAGAAAGGATATCAAGGGCTGAATTTTAAGATGTCTATAGCCATTTCCGCTAGTAAAAATATACATCTACGTCCTCTGAGAGGAGTCACCTCCATGGACTAAAACAGTAGTTAGACCAGTCCTAGAACACATCAAATATAATCACAGAAGGTAGGGTAGTCGTTAACAACTGATCTTAGCCCCTCAAATGCGGTAAGGGAACCACACCCTCCAGGTTTTGTGGCATTAAGTTTGGAAGACAAATTTAACAATTAATTCATCCATAATCCTATAAAGAGACCATGTAAATTTTGTTTAAGCACACATCTTGAGTATTGAGTCTTCCCCATATTATCACTACAGCAGTTTGCTTGACCTACCACTAACGAGGTACATCTAATACATTGGGCTCTCATTTATGAATTAATTAAAGCTTTTGCAACTGGCAGCACTAGCAGGATCAGTAGTACTGCCAGAGTTCCCCACAATCACAGGATATAAGGGGCAGAATTATTTTTCAATCTGTTCAACTTTTCAGCATAAGTTCCTAACTGAAGCAAACTGACATCAGCAAAATCTTAAATGGCTTCAGATTGGATGACTGAGAATATTTACAAAAGAACGGATTAAGAGAAGGAACCAGAAAGGCATAATTACTTACATTATGATCAACCAGTATGTTCGAAGCCATCTTCTGATTCACAATTACATTTGCATGCTCATCTTTGCAGATTGGTTTACTAAGCTCTTCATTTTTCAACTTAGCTCCCTCTACTTTGTCATTAGTTATGTCCATTACAGCAGCAAAGATTCTCTTAGTACCCCTTGATTGTGAATGCATACCAGAGGGTTGGGAGATATCAGGTCCCTCAAAAGCCTTGAGCTTAAGATCAGAAAACCAGCCATACCTAGAAAATTCGAGACAAATTAAAATCTTCTGATTGAAGCGCTATACGCTAAGAAATGAAATCACACCAGTCTAAAACCTTAAGCGAAAAATGGCAGGACTTTCTATTGCTGCATACACTTCTCCTGCAGAAATGTTGGTATCTTTTGAGCTCCATTGTTTCTGTGATGCTATGTTTCCTGTATTAGTATCATAGGGGAATAGAAGCAGCAGCTCCCCTAACCCCAAACTTGAAGAACTCCACTTTGTATTAAGGTGCTTAATCACCGATGATATCTTCTTTTGAGCACTTAAAGTGAGTTCCTGGAACGGATTGCAGCCATCCTACCACAAATATCCAAAACAATCAAGGGTTATTCCTGGTGCATTTTACACAGAGTTCTATTCATTTAATGCATCATTCCATAATTATACCTTCTCCAATCTCTGTCGGATACTTTTATTTATTGGGAAAAGCTGTAGCTTAATCTTCTTATAAGAACCAAGCTGTTGACTCCCTGCTGCAGCATCTCCTTTTGTTACAGGGGAACAAGTCGTCGTTCCGGGAAGCTTTTGACAAGATACCTTAGAAGCTTGTAAGGGTAAAATCCCATCATTTTCCCCAGCCGAAAGATTTCTACATTCCCCTGGAAAGTACAAAAGAAAAGTCATATCCCCAATTGAGAAACAAGCCAAACAAAAGTGGAACTCAGTCAGAACACTCAACATACAGCTAACTAAACTCCCGGATCATGCAAGTAACATAAACTTAAATGAGACGGCAAATGAAAACAACTGTCTACAAATTCATGTCAGCTGCCTAACCTGCTGCATTCAGATTCTGCCGACCAATCCTACATGTTGCTTTCTTTGATGCAACATTCTCCTTGTCACTGTATTTTTCATGATTCTCACCTATCTTTCTCTTCATTGATCGGCTACATTTCATGGCAGCTTGCTCTGCTGCAAAAAAAAATTAATGACAGAGTATTTCCATTTATTTTTTACTTCAGAAATTTCATTCGTGTGATTCAATAAATCTTTTCTCTATATTACATGTGATTATCAAATCTTTAACAACAGCAGACTTGAAAAGTTCAGTTCTTATAAAAGCACCAAATGGTTAAGTCAACATCTACTTCTCGTAATGTCGATCACTCCAATGATATAAGGAACAGCAAAAGTCAAACGGTAAGCAATCAGTAATCAGTCTCGCAACTGTCACCGCCAGAAAGTCTACTAGCAATGCTTCCTCTCATATGGTTTTCCAAAGACAAACTGTAGCAATAGGTAAACAGAAGTCACAAATAGTTCCATGAGCAACAAAGGAAATTAGAGCTTAAATAAGGTACAGTAAATATCTCTTGATTGACCTTATTCCCCAAACTTGCAAATGAAGCATATTCTTCCTATCATTGTTTATCTCATCAGTCAAAGTTCTACTTTCTCCACTAAAATGCAGAAAATTAGTCGAATACTCTTTCAATATATGCCATGAATCACTTTTGATCTATGTATACACTTTCAAGCCCCTTAAGGTTTTCACTTAAGCTTCTCAGTTTAGAAGATTGAACTAAATCTTTAAATTGCAAAGAGAGATCTCCCACAAAGCCAACTTCCATGAACTCTCTCCTTAGCCTTCACGGCCCTCTGTTCAAGTACCTCTTCTTCTATTCAACCTTGGATAGCGGTTCTGATCTTCTTTGTATCCTAAAATATTATGGACTTATTAATAATGCACCATATAGCACACTTTAAAAATGTGGTGTCCGAGCCAACTTGTGTCTACCTCGACAAATTCCACATCCTACCTCCCACCAACACATGTATCGGGTAACTCTCTGTCCACTTACACATAGACAGATGGGGAGAAATCACCTAGTGTTTTTGCTCATGGTTGTTGACCCACTTCATTGACCACTAGGACATTCTTGCTTTCAGTTTCCTCAAAAATTCTCCCGTTTCCTTTTTAGAGCTATGGATCACACTGTTAAATGTTGCTCTTAAAAAGAGCTCATTTCACAGCTGTCTTAACATCAACTAGGCTAAACTCAAAATATTCTCTGCCCCCTATTTGATATCTGGAATACATTCACCATTACTATCTAGGACCTTGTAAAGTCCAGATGCAAAATTTAACTCAGCTCGGTAAGAATTTCACATCTCATACATTATAAAGTCGGGTTTGAACTTTGATGAGATATCCTTCTCTATCAAACTAACTTGTCAAACACTGCTACATGTAAGTTAGTTTCCAGTTAAACACTTTAAATATATGGCAAAGATTGAGTATTAATTCTCACTAGCAGACATCAAATTTCTTCTCCTTATTCTTTAATTTTTTGCATCTTCTTCAGCTAAATAGGTGAAAAAACACCAAATTGTTCCTTTTTAATGTAATTAAGAAAGGTATAACAAAATTGAATCACAACAATGGATTGAAATAACACAAATTACAACAACAACAACATACCCAGTATATTCACACAAGTGGGCTCTGCGGAGGGTAGAATGTACATAGATGTTACCCTTATCCTTACCTTTGTGGCGTAGCGATTGTTTCCTGTAGACCCTCGGCTCAAAAGAAATCAACAACGCAGATAATATACATATCAATTCCGATTGATTTTTCTTCAAATTCAGATCTTTAAATTACAAATCATTCAATAGATTCAAACTCCAAGCAGATTAATGAATGAAATTAAACTAAATTAGAAAAAAAATAAACAGAAAATTAATACTTGCCTGGAGATACAAATAGTGGGCGGGAATGAATTTTTTTGAGAAACTCACCGCCTAGATATTTTTTTATTACGTTCAGTTGGGCTTCTCCGTGGTGTAGTATAGACAATAGAGCCCAAACCATGTAGCAAGGCCCTATATAATGGCCCAAAAGATATTTATTAGTACTTCATCCCGTCCCAATTTATTCGAGGGTTAATAAAATGAAAAAGATTATAATTTCATGTCTTAAATGAAATTTTTGGACTAGAATCGGTAGTATTCTAATAGATAGATAGATAGTATGATTAGTTTGGAGAGTGAGACAGTTTTTTCTTTGATTCAATTTCAAACATAAATTTTTGAAGTATTTTATAATAAAATTTACATATTTTAAAACTACATAAAAAATATTATAAGTTTGCATAATTAATAATTTACTATATATAAAAATAGTTGAAAAATCATAGTCAAAGAAAGAGACGTTTGATTTTCCAAAACGGTCAGAACAACCTGTAACTTAAATACAATTTTTATACAAAAAGATAAATCGAGCAAGAATTTTTTTTGCATGATATTGTGTACAACTTATTTACACCTTTCATACAGATATAATACAACCACAAAACATACCACTTAAGTACAACTTTCATACATTTCTGCATATAAATTGCATACAATATATTTTTATATATTACATGTCATTATCAAATCTTTAACAACATAATTTTCGATGTCAATCATTTTTTCCCGTCCTAATTGAAGGGATGTATGAGGAGTCTTACCATGACAGAAGATTCTCTTTCGCTAAGGCTAATGTTGATAATAGAAATGATGATGACGACTTAAAATTTTAGATATTCCATCTAATAAAAAAAGTTTTTTATGTTGATGGTTATTGTAGAATACAAGAATCTCACATTAATATAAGGTTATAGTTAGGGATGTTAGTGGGCAAGTAAATGCGGGTATCGCATCCGCTCTAGTTGGAACGGGTATGGGAGATAATTTGGTGGGTGGTGGAGCGGGATATGGGTATTAAAAGTGCTACCCGTCATGGATAGTGGGGCGGGGGTGAATTTCATATAAGACACGCCCCGTATCCGCCCCGTACATGTTGTGTTGGATTATTTAATTATGTTGATTTTCTGGTATTCTTATCTAGACAAGGACTTGAAATTTCTTATTTTTGTCAAGACTCCTTGATTCTTGTCAAGTTATTATTATTATTATTATTATTATTATTATTATTATTATTATTATTATTATTATCATTATCATTTAAAATAAAGTGTACGGTACCCTTCAAATTTTTTAATATTTTTGTGTGAAAATGTATGGTACAATGCAACAACTCTACCTGTGCGTATGTGACAACTTTGGTAAGAACACTGAGTTTCTTTTTTCTTTTTTTTTTACAATTGTGATCATTTGAAAGGACTAGAAAATTTCTTGTTTTCTTCTATATAAATTTCACGCTTTATTTTAACCTTTTAATATTCCTAATATTTTGGTAAAGTTTCAGACTTTGATATTCGATACACCATAGTGAAAAAAGTTCATTTTTGTCATTTTCTTGGACCTCCTTTTTTTCTTATATAACTTTTTTTTACTACCCGTGATGGGTACCCGTCGGATAAATGGGTGTCCGCCGGGTAAGTGGGTACCCGCAGGGGTAAGTGAGGCGGGGGCAAGTGGAGAAATTACTACATGTGATGGGTGATGGGGCGGAGGTGGGGTGGGTTTTAGGTGGTGGGTACGGGTATGGGGTACGCTTCTCCCGCCCCGCCCCATTGACATCCCTAGTTATAGTTTCCTTATATAACTTGTCTTTATTTTTCTGGCTTTTCTTATGAATGGTTACATATTGTTATCATTTTGATAATCTAAAGATTGTGAGTTACAATGGATGTACGGAAATAATATACAACTATTACAAGTGCTTCGAAAGGATAAATAAAAGAATTACAATAGTATAACAATCTTGTAGCCAACAAGAGTTGTGACTACAGTAAACTTGTGAGTTCTTGAACTTCGTTCTTGAATGGTTCTTGAGTCCGTCTTGAGATTTTGTTCCAATTGCACCAAGCTCCTAGATCTTGATAGCCTGAAACCAAGAGACACTAATCTGGTAGTGTTACAATTGTGCTGTTGAGTCGAGTGATATTCACTCTGTCCCTAAGACATTATTGCCCTGTATATATTCTTTTACGGTAATGGGCAACTGTCTTCCTAGATAAAACAACAACTAACAAATGAGCAAAGAAAACTCAAGTGTTTCTCAAGAAGAACATTTAAGTGTATGAAATAATGCTTAGAGATGAAGAAGTTCAGAAAATCTGATTGTAATTGTGTTCAACAATTGAGTCAAAGGCCTCAATTTATAGTAGTGTAAGAATGTCTCTTCAAGTGTCCATGTAATGGTCATTCAAGTGCTATGTAATGTTCACTTAATACACCAAGTAATGCAGCCAAACAATTGCTGATTTATGAAGAAAAAACTGACATCTTAATGCCCAAAAACGTCCCTATAATCAGCCAAACTTTTGGACTTTCATTCGCACAGACACTGCCCCGTTAGCGTTGCGGCTCCAATAGCCAAAGTCCAGTTAAGTGTCGCGGCCCTACCCTTGGGCGCCGCGGCCCTGTCGGTGGTGGCGCCCCGGCTCCGCGGTGACGTCGCGGGCCTTTTCCGACCCGTTTCGATCTTACACTTCGTACACTTCTTCCTTCATTTACCAACGTGGAACACAAGTCATTTAACCAACGACCGTCCATCATTTCATGTCTCAAACGTTTAATCATGTACCAATATCTCTTTCACTAACGGAATTTACGATACTTGGCATTTCGTGTGCACGTATGTGAAAACGACGTTTCCGACGTGCGAGGCCTCAATTGTTCGAGTCATAAATAATGAGTTAAACTTAATTCCACATTAGTAAATTTCCACCCAAAGTTTTGTAAAGTTCTTTTACATCTAAGTAAATATTACAATCGATTTATCAAAGAAAACAATTGTAACTATTTTAAAAATTATGCACATTTAGTCGTTAAGAAACTTATAGAGTAAATTATTCAGTGTTTTAGTAACATATATATTAGAGATAACAACTTAATAATCAAATATGTATTAAGAAAATTAGATGATATCAATAGTTACATTTATAATATTATCAACAACGACATAAAGGATAGTAGCAACTAGCAATACAAATAACATTGACCATGAAAATGAAACAGCGACGTGAATAATGATCAGTGTATTTTATATACACTTTTTGAGTCGTTTTTAGCGAGTCTTTTGTCCCTTTTTGTACAAATACGTGTCGTCTTAGGATAGATTTTCTTTCTTTTGAGTCAAATTGGTTAAAATGGCTCTTTGGCGGAAAAGGAGCGAAAAGAGGACAAAAGTGGAGGTTCCAGAGCTTAAAATGCGAGAAAGTGGCAAACCAGACACGGACACGAGCCAGCGCGCTCCGGCCAGAGAACCAGCGCCGGCGCCAATAATCGAGGGCCTCGAAGTTCCAGCGCGGCGCCTCGAGACAGAGAGTGCGGCGCCTAATCATCAGAAAGCTGCAGAACTTCCGGCGCCGACGCGGGAAAAATCAGGTTTTTGACGAATTTATGGGTCAGTCCTGAAGAAAACCCTTAAGGGCGGTTTTGAAGCTATAAAAAGAGAACCCTAGGCAGTTTTCAAGGGTTCCCTTTCTTGCACAACACAAGACTTCTTGGAGTTGAAGATTGGAGACCATTACTTAGTAATTTCTTTTCTTTCTTTTACTTTATTTCAGCTTTTATGTTGGATATTGAATTAGTTTTTGTCATGTCAATGGCTAGAAACTAATTCTAATATAGGGCTTTCCATGTCAATTCACTTGAACCTTATTTTATGAGTTAATGCATGTTTATGGTTGTTCTTCTTATTGTTGAGATTTATTCCAATAATGTTTTGAATGCTTGATAATTACTTGATCATTAATTATCATTATTTATATGATTTCTAATCAAACTTCGAAAGGAGGAGGTTGTGACTATGTTGTAGTTGGGTAATCATAAGTCGGATTGGGGATGAAAATACCTCAATTACTTGTGTAGCGTTAACGGGGGTTTAAATACCTAGCTTACTTGCGTAAACGTTAACAAAGTTTTTGTTCTTAATCCTCCTATAGAGTCATCCTTATCACCGAAAGGTAGAAAGGAGCACTACTGGGGTTGAGTATTTATATAGCCTTAACGGGAGTATAAAACGAATTAGTAAACCTGCTATCTCCAAAAGAAGAAGAACCATAATTTATTGCATTAATAAGTAATATAAGCGGATAGTTGAGGAGACTTGGAAGCCCTATTTCCATCATCACTGAAGTAAACATATAGTTAATTAGTCTTTATAATTGTTAGTTATAATCAGCAACTCAAATATCGGTTACCAAATAGATAACAAAGGATAGATAATTGGTACTTGAGCACTAATCCCTGAGGACGATAACTCGGTCTTCAAGACTATATTACTTGAGTCGACAACGTACACTTGCGTTAAAGTGTGTGCATTAAATCGCGCATCAAATAACTTAAGCAAGAATAATAAGGTCACTCAAACTATTCTTAATAGTTGAATTTTTTTAAATAACTTTTTCTAAATGCTACTTGCTCTTACAAACAAATCAAATTTAGCATTATTTGGTTATCCCCATTTTAAGTAGTTGTCAAATTTCATATCTAGACCCTCTGGTATTGGAAGCAAATGTTTACATTTTCTTTCAGCTATATATTCTTGTAATTATACATGTAGGGGCTTACTCGATCCCACACTGATAATGTATATAACCTTCAATTAGTTTCATGCAATTGAGCAACAAAAATTTGTAAACGTCTAAATAGAGAAAATATTATTTCCTATTCATAATTAGAATATTTCCATATATTGTATAAATATAATTATGATAAGATTATGATTCCTCTTTTGTATAGGCTTAGGATTCCTATTGTATAATGGATGAACACTGTACTCTATATACACTTTAATATTAGTGAAAGACTCCCCAAGGGAGATTAATATCATCTTACATGGTATCAAGAGCCAAACACCCAAACACCCAAAACCCTAGAACTTTTTCTTCTTACCGCCGCCGAGACCTCCCCCTCGGAACTCGCTGCGGCCCTCCTCTAAATTCTAGGTTTTCTTCTTCATTCCCCTCTTCTTTAAATGGCTATCCCTGAATCTTCCACACTTTCTGAATCTTCTACCTCCACAAATCTCACCACCACGTTGTCATCCTCTTTTCATCCAGCCCTAACTATTATAAACATCAAGAACTCTATTCTCATTCTTCTTGATCAAGAAAACAATCAGTATTCTTCCTGGGTTGAACTGTTTCGTAATAATGCATGTCTCTATAACGTGCTTGATCACATCGATGACACCATTCTGCGCCCTCCGGAGGTTGATGAGTCTACTTAGCGTTGTCTAGACGCCGACGTCAAACAGTGGATTTATGGTAGTATTTCTCAGAATTTTCTTCTTACTATCATGAAATCTGGCGCCACAGCCCTTGAGTTAAGTAACCGCTTTGAGGAAATCTTTCAAGATAACAAGCACACTCGTGCAGTGTATTTGGAGGAACAGTTTAACAATACACGCCTTAAAAATTTCTCCAACATGACTGAGTACTGTAGACAGTTGAAACTCCTGGCGGATCAACTCTCCAACGTTGACACGTCTGTCTCGGACACTAAATTGGTGTTGCAATTAATTGCATGTCTCCCCAAATGTGACTATGATACGTTAGCCGCCATAATTCAACAGGAAGATCCGCTTCCCAGTTTTAACAAAGCTCGCTCGCAGTTGTTGCTCGAAGAAACTCGATGTGCTAAGCAGGATGAGCACAATCAGAAGGCGTTAGCAGTCGAAACGCGCCCTCAAGATCCAACGCCACCAGAAAACTCTCAACCACAGAAGGGACGCGGTGACAAGGGTGGAAAGGGTTGCGGCAGAGGAGGTCACGGTCATGGCAGGGACCCCAGACAACAAAATAAGTAGTAGCAACAACAGTATCCGCAGAATCAATTCAGCGTCGCGGCACCCCAGCAGTATCCATACAGCTCCGTGGCGCCGCCGCCGTTTTAGTACCAGCAACCCTTCCACCAGTTCTCCCATCACGGTGTGTTGGGCCCTGCTCCAGCCCCTCGGCAAGTCCAGTACCCGCAGCAGGCCCACTTCATGCACGACCAGTTTCAGCAGCCCTCATCCAGCATGACACCCACTGAGTTAGGTCAGGCCTTCAGCAGTCTCAACATGCAACAGCCTGACAACAACTGGTACATGGACTCCGGAGCCACTTCTCACCTCACCCGGACTGCAGGTAATATTCTCAAACTGTTTGGTTTAAAGCATCCTCAATTTGTGACAGTTGGTAGTGGTCACCGCATTCCAGTAAAGGGTTTTGGTACATCATATACACCACCTCCTAATCCATTCCCACTTCAAAATACCCTATATGCCCCACATGTAATTAGAATCTAATCTCTATCCGCAAATTCACTCATAATAATTTTGTCTCTATTGATTTTGACCCTTTTGGTTTCACTGTGAAGAATCTTCATATGGGGATACCTCTTACGAGATGCAATAGCACGGAGGATCTATATCCATTCACTCTCACCTCCACTGCCAGATCTAGCTCTCCCGTCTCTCTAGCGGCTATTTCTTCTTCAACATGGCACAATAGGCTTGGTCATCTAGGAGCCCCAGTTTTTAGTTTTCTTATAGGCAATAATTTCATTACTTGTAATGGAAAACTTGTCCAAAACTGTGTTTATTGTTCTTTAGGTAAACATACTCGTCTTCCATTTAAATCATCTTCTAGTGTTACTTTTGCACCTTTTGATATTATACATGCCGATTTATGGACATCACCTGTTTCTAGTTCTCTCGGTCATAAATACTATCTTATCTTACTAGATGATTTTTCTCACTTTGTTTGGTTGTATCCTCTCAAATTTAAATCGAAAGTGTTTGCCAAATTTCTTGAGTTTCGTAAATTCATTCAAACACAGTTTGAAAAAGGCATTAAATCTTTTCAGTGCGATAATGATCGTGAATTCAATAACTCTATGTTTCACCGATTTTGTACCAATAATGGCATGGTCTTTCGCTTCTACTGCCCCCACACCTCCTCACAAAATGGTAAAACTGAAAGAATCATCTGCACTATTAACAATATGATTCACACTCTTTTGATTCATGCCTCTCTACCTCCATCTTTCTGGGTCTATGTTGCTAAAATGTCAGAATACGTTCTAAATATTCTCCCAACTAGCACCCTTCACAATATGACCCTACCGAAACTCTCTATCATATAGTCCCCTCTTATGATCATCTCCGAATATTTGATTGTCTATGCTATCATAACCTTGCCTCTACTACCCCTCACAAACTAGCCCCCCGATCCACTCCTTGTGTCTACCTAGGCTTTCCGCCGAACCATAGGGGATATCTATGCAATGACTTATCCACTCGTCAGATCCACATCTCTCGTAACGTCACATTCGACGGGACCACATTCCCGTTTTCGAATCTTAAAAAGTTCCAAAAACCGGATTCCTCTTTTCTTGACGAGCCTGCCATCTCTCTCATCATCCTAAGTCAACTAGAGCATAGTAGTTCTTCTTCAACGTATGCGCTGCGACGCCAGAACTTTTGTGAACAGGTCTCTGATTCACCGTCGACAGCGTCGTGACCCAGTGTTGAGGCGCCACGGCGCGAAAATATCAGAGAGGTCTGTCAGTCCTCCAGCGCCATGACACTTGATCACGGTGCCACGACGCCACGACACCGCCGACGGTTCCCTCCAGCGCCGCGGTGCCTACTCCGGCGTCTGTCCCTCCTTCTCCGTATCCAACAAATACATATGCCTTAGAACCTCCCATTATCCCCACTCACCACATGGAAACTCATGCAAATGATAGAATCTTCAAACCCAAAGTCCAATTTAACGTGTCTGCCCAAACCATTTCACCAATTCCTAAGAACCCTATATTGGTCAAACAAGATCCTAATTGGAATGCGGCTATGACTGAGGAATTCAATGCTTTAACTAAACAACACACATGGGATCTAGTACCTAGACCTGAGGGGGTGAATGTGATTCGTTGTCTGTGGCTATTTCGTCACAAATTCAGAGACAGTGGAGATCTTGAGAGGTATAAGGCAAGACTTATGGCTAATGGCACAAATCAGCAGGAAGGCATTGATTGTGGTGAGACATTCTGCCCGGTTGTCAAACCGGCTACCATCCGCACAATTTTGAGCATTGTCATGGGCAAACACTGGCCGATCCATCAGCTTGATGTGAATAATGCATTCTTACATGAGGATCTGAGAGAGACAGTCTACAGGCATCAGCCGCCACGGTTCACTCATCCAGCAGTTCCTCACTATTTGTGTCGTCTCCGTAAGTCACTATATGGCCTGAAACAGGCCCCCGTGCGTGGTATAATCGTTTTGCCAGGTATATTTTGCATATTGGGTTTGTATGCAGCAAGAGTGATACATCACTTTTTATTTTTCATCGTAGCACTGCTTACTTATTACTTTATGTGGATGACATTGTTCTTACTGCCTCATCCGACAGATTGAAAAATGAGATTATTGTCTTGCTTAAGGCCGAATTTGCAATGACTGATTTGGGGAAGCTGAGTTACTTTTTGGGGATATCAGTGACCAGGCCTGCCAATCATTTGTTCCTGTGTCAGCGTAAGTATGCAAAAAAGATTGTGTACATGGCTAAGATGGCGAACTGCAAAGAGATGCCTACTACAGTTGATTCGAAATCTAAGCTCAGTGCCATGGATGGTGCTCCAGTCTCTCATCCTACTCTGTATAGGAGCCTTGCAGGTCACTTCAGTATCTCACCTTCACCAGGTCTGACATAGCTTATGTTGTTCAGCATGTGTGTTTATTCATGCATGCCCCCAGAGAGTCTTATTTCACTGCTCTTAAGCGTATCATTCGATACATTAAGGACACTCTAGATTATGGTTTGCACATATACCCCTCTACACCAAACATGTTGCTTTTATATACGGATGCAGATTTGGCAGGGTGTCCGGACACGCGACGCTCCACCTCCGACTTTTGTGTTTTCTTGGGGGATATCTGATTTCTTGGTCTGCCAAGCGACAGACTACCCTATCTCGCTCCAGTACCGAGGCTGAGTACAGAGGCGTTGCAAATGTAGTAGATGAGATTTGTTGGCTCAAAAATTTACTGTTAGAACTTCAGTGTCCTTTGCGTCAGGCATCTATTGTGTATTGTGATAACATCTCTGCCATCTATCTTTCTCATAATCCGATTCAACATCATCGAACCAAGCATATTGAGATAGACCTACACTTCGTTCGTGAGAAAGTTGCGCTAGACCATGCCAGAGTGTTACATGTTCCATCATCCTATCAGTATGCGGACATATTTACCAAAGGACTTCCCAGACAGTTATTTCTCGACTTCAGATCCTGTCTCAGCGTCCGGCCTCCTCCCGCTCCGACTGAGGGGTTGTGTAAACGTGTAAATAGAGAAAATATTATTCCCTACCCATAATTAGAATATTTTCATATATTGTGTAAATATAATTATGGTAAGACTAGGATTCCTCTTTTGTATAGGCTTAGGATTCCTATTATATAAGGGATGAACATTGTACTCTATATATACTTTGATATTAATGAAAGACTCTCCAAAAAAGATTAATATCATATTACAAAATCAATTTATTACCTTGTAGTTTATTATTAACCAGTGACTTCTCGAAAAAGGGGTTTTGGTCTAAACAAGAACTTATCAAGTAAGTTTTTTTAAGTTTCTTTACTTTCTCCCTTTTTCTAGTTATTTGTTTGAGATTATCTAATATCCGCCGATAAAATTTGAGCTTATCAATAATATTTGTCGAAGCTGTAGATATATTTTAGAATCTCATGTTAGATATATCTATTGTAACAGATAATCTTTCTTATTCTCAAGATTAATATTGCAATTTTAATAGAGGGTTAAATTCTTTGTAGATATTTTTAGGTTACCTGACAATATAAATTACACTATTGATGTATATAAGTTAAACTCTATTAATTTTTCATTATTTATGAAATTTTCATTATTTATGAAATTTTTATGGTCCCTTCACTTCTTAGGTAAATCAAGAAAGAAAACTGAACAAGCTTGAGAATAAAATGCTCTTCATGCAACACAAAATGATGAGTGGAAGGATTGAGATTCCAACTTGCTCAACTATTTCTACTGAAAAAAGTTGCCCAAGGAGATTGACCAACTCAAAGCAGAGGTTAGTTTTCATCTCATCACATATATTAGAGTTAAATATACATTTATATAATCATCTCATTCATTAGGTAATTGTAACTGATTTTTTGGTAACAAGCATTAATTGATAATCTGATAAAAATAATAAGTAATATGCTATTAAAGAATAATAGCTTAAGAAAGTGTTTGTGCCGTCAATATATATATGGTGAATCCTAAAGACTACTGACTTTATTTGTGTCTTTTCCTTTGCAGAACAAAAAGTTGTCGAAGGTCGTTAATTTTACGAAAAAATGTAGGATTTTGTTGGATTCAAAATATATATAAGTATGACACAATGAAAGTTTAAAATTTTATTTATTACCCCAACAATGTCTTCTGGTATTGTTATATGACAATCGAAAACCTGTAAAGTAAAACTTAAACAAGAACACTTAAAAGTTATATAATCTGAAATCTTTACTAAGGGCGAACACGCGATTGTTCCCTTCGATTGCAATCATCTTGCTATAGTGTATTCCTCTGTCAAGAACTGCGGTTGTCAGGTTGGGAGAACACGCGATTGTCAGGTTGCGCTCCAAGCCTGACCCAAAAATCGATGTGCAGTGGGTCAGTCTAACTGGGCCCACTGTCGGATCGGCGGCGCGGCTCAGCCTAGTAGGCACCGCGGCGCCTTACGTCTCGTTTCGTTAATATATATATTCAGCACATCTAATAAAATCTAACATTCAATTTTGACTTAATTAAATAATTTCCATCAAATAGAAATTATCTCATAGTTATTATCAATTTAAATATCTCAATTCCAAATCGAATATTTAATACTTTCTCAATACACCCTTAGATCGAAGAGACATCGACATAGTGTGACCTTATATGCCTTCATATATTGACACTAATTCAATTAAAGTCCATACATAACTCCTAGACTGCGTCGTACGACGAACTCAATATGTGAAGTATTCGATTAAATACTCAATCGAATATTTAATACTTTCTCAATACACCCTTAGATCGAAGAGACATCGACATAGTGTGACCTTATATGCCTTCATATATTGACACTAATTCAATTAAAGTCCATACATAACTCCTAGACTGCGTCGTACGACGAACTCAATATGTGAAGTACGTTTACATGAATCCAACAAACATAACCTTTATGTGAGATGATAGATTTCTTTCATCGCGACACACTCGATCAAGCTTAGAATTTTTCATGTGTCTATCTAAATGACTTGATCACTTTATCTCATCTATATTAGTCGACAACTAGATCATATTCTAAATATGTCTTTTGCATTGACCAATGACTTGGTCGACCTAATATCATTGAATGCTCTATCATATATCCAATCGAGGAATGAATCCTATTCTTGCCACAATTACCACCTTAATTTACATCATAATTCACCCAACACAAGCCGTATCTTATCCTATAAAGAATTTAAGCTTAGGACAGGGTCAAAGTATATTACTCTATAAACAATGTGTGTATTGACCTCAAGTCAAAGGACATTTATCTCCCACATGCTGATAACACTCTAGACATGTATAACAAATAGTTTATCAGCAGGGTATACCGATATTTTCCAAAAGTATCCATATGTCCATCACTAGTAACCATTACTCGTAGCATGTGAGACATACTACGTTCTCCAAAAATGTGATGCAGACCACATGTTGACTTATAACATATCATCGATATTCCATTCTCGATGATCATTAGTCGAGGCTATTTTGAGAGTTACACTCTATCATCAATATCTCACTCTATTAATGACAACGAAAGCTCAAGGGATGCACATTAATGAATAATTATAAACAATCAAATAATAATTCAATAATTGTAAATGCCATAAATATATTAATCTTGTTAATAATATGAATGAGTTCAAGTACATTTGTCCCTAATAATGATTATCTCTAGGACATACTACTTTCAATCTTCCACTTGGCTAGAGCCAATCTCCAATGTATCTAATACACATATTTTCAAAATGTCAGCCCCGACTTTTCTTAAGTCTTTCCTTAAGGCGTGATGGCACCTGGACAATTATTTATTTTTCAGGCGAACCATTAACTTCTTTTCTTCCTAGATTAAACATGTATTTAAGTGCGGAAATAATATATATATAATAATAAGCAATTCAAAGCTTACAAAGAACAATCTTGTGTGGGGCATTCCCCGAGTTAATGGAACCTAGTTCTTTAAACATACTTTATGAGAATAACTTTCACCAAATCCGAAATAATGGATTGGTGGGTCAAAGAGGCTGCGGGACGATCGCTAGCCCTGTTGCAGAGCTTTTCCTCTATCACGTTTTCCTGAAATATGTTAAATAAAAGAGTCAGCCCTACCATCCGGGGCTGAGTGAGAACCTCACCCTATAATTCAAAGTAATCTCACGATATTTTAAGTACAAACATATTAGGACACAATAACCATGTTATGAAACAAACTTCAACATTTTCAATGTATCATAATCAAGTATTCACACAATAATATTCTCTTTAAATTCGTTTCAGGACGTACTCAGCTTAACCAACATACATGTTTTATCTCATGTTACATATTAAGGTATTCCTTTGTATTTATACATTTGTTGCGGCGTGCAACCCGATCCGATGCATTTACAAATCACTTATATATTTATTGTATGCATAACCCGATCGATGCATTTACATATTTGTTGCGTGCAACCCGATCCGATGCATTTACAAATGCATTTAGATATTTGTTGCGGCAACCCGATCTGATGCATTTACAAATGCATTTACATATTTGTTGCGGCGTGCAACCCGATCCGATGCATTTAAAAATGCATTTACATATTTGTTGCGGCGTGCAACCCGATCCGATGCATTTACAAATGCATTTACATATTTGTTGCGGCGTGCAACCCGATCCGATGCATTTACAAATGCATTTACATATTTGTTGCGGCGTGCAACCCGATCCGATGCATTTACAAATGCATTTATATATTTGTTGCGGCGTGCAACCCGATCCGATGCATTTACAAATGCATTTATTTATTTGTATTTGTATATGTTATATGCTCAAAAGGCTCAATTAATATTTCCTTCTTTCAATATTCCGCCCTTCCCACTTGTATGAGTTACAACTCTCAAACCGTAAGTCGGATTTATGTACGTAAAGTCTCAAACTGTCGAGAACAGAATACCCTAGAACTTTAATTGAGCACAAAATTTTAAATTCCCCACCGAAACATTCAGTTTTTCAGTTTTAACAATTACATTAAGAACTGTTTCGCCGAATTTATTATCAGAACGATACACAATCTTAAAACAGTCATAACTTTTTATCCGTAAGTCGGATCAAACCACGTAAATTCTCAAAATGACGAGAAAAGACAAATCTAGGACTTTCATTTGAATCAACATTTCATATTCTATACCAATTGCTACAGTTTTATCATTTTACTCACTTCTTTACGGATTTCAATCAGTCCGGGACAAAAACTTTAAAGCGCAATAACTATCAAACCGTAAGTCCGTTTTAACACTTCTTTAGCTAGATCTGTCCTTAACATAAATATTTACAACCATGTAAATTTTCATCTAATTTTAGTAAGTACAACTCAAGTAAAACAGTTTGTAATTCTGCCTTCCCAGATTTCGTCCAAACCTGTGGCAGAAAGTTTAAACTATGATAATTCTTAAACCATAAGTCCGTTTCATCTCCTCTTTGGTTCGATTTGTTCCTAACGGAGATATCTACAACCATACAAAATTTTATCTAATTCTAGTAAGTATAACTCCGAGAAACAATTCGTAAAGTTCATGATTCGAACTAATTGTTTAAACAATCAACGTTCGTGATTTTTATTTTAACACCAACATTATATTCTAGCATGTACAAAACTTAAAATACAGGATTTCACTAAGAATTTGAGTGAGAAAAACTCACCTTTGTTGCCTCGTAATTGCGAATGAACTTTCAACTCTAAAACTCTTCCCTTCCTGTTCTCTTATAATCCTTCTTGTTCTATTATAACAATCTCTTTTCTTTTTTTCTTGCTGTGTGTTTTTTTGTGATTTTATTTTTCTGAAAATATTTTTGTGAGGTGTGTTTATGGGAAGATTTAATGTGAGAGTTGAGGGGAGTTGAGGGAGGTTGAGGGAGATTGAGGGAAGGGAGTGTTTTGGAGATTGAGGGGAGTTGCATAAGAAAATGGGGAGGGGGAAGCTGCAACGTGCAATTTTCTTCTGTTTTTTTTTTAAATTTAATTATTATTATTATTTATTTGTTAATAGTTTATGGGATTTTACATTCTTCCCTCCTTAAACAACATTCGTCCTCGAATGTGAATACATATGTAACACAACACATTCGCCGGATTTTACATTCTTCCCTCCTTAATCAACATTCTCCCTCGAATGTATAAGGTTTAACACATGCACATAGACATACAAATTGCACACACATGAAGTATAATTTAACACATTTTTAAAATTTCCAAGACTTTACATTCTCCCCTCCTTAAACAACATTCGTCCTCGAATGTGAATAAGGTCGTAACACATGTACATAGATATGCACACTTCACACACATGAAGTACAACATAACATATTTTATTACCTTACTCAAACAGGAATGGATATTTGACTTTTATCGCGCCTTCGGCTTTTCAGGTGGCTTCTTTTGTGGAGTGATTTCTCCATAGGACTTTCACGGAAATAATATCCTTATTTCTAAGACACTTAATTTGTCTATCCAGTATTTCTATCATAATTTATTCATATTGAAGCTCTTCGTTCAGGACTATCTCTTGGTGTCGAATGCCGTGACTCGGGTTGTGCAAGTATTTTCGTAACATTGACACATGAAACATCGGATGCACCGTTTCTAATTCTTGTGGAAGGGCTAGTTCGTAAGCCACATTCTCCACTCTTCGTAAGATTTCATATGGTCCATAAACCTTGGGCTCAACTTCCCTTTCTTGCCAAATCGCATCACTCCATTCATTGGAGATACTTTTAAAAATATTTTCTCCCCTTCTTGAAATTCGAGATCTCTTTTGCGATTATCCGCATAAGACTTATGGCGGCTATGAGCTGTCTTGATTCGCTCCCGAATTATCTGCACTTTATAGTTTGTTTCTTGAATGACTCCGGGTCCGAACAGTAGTGTTTCGCCCACTTCGAACCACCCAAGTGGAGATCTACATTTTCGTCCATACAATGCTTCGAACGGAGCCATCTGTATACTAACATGGAAGTTGTTGTTGTAAGCGAACTCAACTAGACATAGATGGTCCAACCAGTTGCCCTGGAAGTCCAACACACAAGACCGCAACATGTCTTTCAATGTTTGAATTGTTCGTTCAGCTTGTCCATCGGTTTGTGGATGGAAAGCCGTAATCAACTTGACCTTTGTCCCGAGGCCCTGCTGGAAACTTTGCCAAAAGTGTGAGGTGGACTGGGAACCCCTATCCGAAATAATTTGTAATGGAATCCCATGTAACCTCACTATTTCTTTCAAATAAATTTGTGCATACTGCGACGCCCGATATGTAGTCTTGACGGGTAAGAAATGGACTGACTTTGTAAGCCGATCTACAATCACCCATATAGAATTGTAACCTTCTCGTGTTTTTTTTTTGTAGACCAGTCACAAAATTCATATGAATCGCCTCCCATTTCCACATAGGGACGCCAATGTCCTGAAGTAGTCCGTCAGGTTTTTGATGTTCGGCTTTCACATGTTGACACGTAAGGCATCTTCCAACAAACTCTACAACATCTCTCTTCATTCCTTCCCACCAGTAATTTACCTTGAGATCATTTTCTCCTAATGTGAAATGTGAAGGTTTTCCCTGTTGAATCCTCTCCCGAAATCTAACAAATTTCATGTCCTTAAACTGACTTTCCTTTATTTCTAAAGCTAAGGCAGACTGCGAGGTATCATGTACCACCACCCTACCTTCACCGACCTCAGTTAAACATTCCCAACTTTTGTACCTCACGGACAATACCTCTCTTTAGTATTGTCAAATGGGCCAAGCTGCCCATTGATCTCATACTGAGTGCGTCCACCACTACATTAGCCTTTCCAGGATGGTAAAGAATGCTAAGGTCATAATCCTTAAGCAACTCTAACCATCTTCTTTGTCTGAGATTCAAATCCTTTTGCATGGTTATGTACTGTAAACTCTTATGATCTGTAAATATATCTACATGCACCCCATACAAATAGTGTCTCCATATTCGTAAGACAAACACTACCGCGGCCAATTCCAAGCATGTATCTTCATTTGTAGACACATATGCAATAACTTTTTCAAATTGCATCAAGACACATCCTAACCCCACCCTAGAGGCATCACAATAGACTGTGAACCCTTCTTGTCCCGATGGTAAGGTTAGAACTGGTGCAGTAGTCAACAATTTCTTCAGTTTCTGAAAACTTGCTTCACACTCTTCTGACCACTGGTACTTAACCGCTTTCTGAGTCAACGGGGTCAAGGGAGCAGCAAGACTAGAGAAACCTTCTACAAATCTTCTATAATACCCAGCCAATCCCAAAAAAATCCTAACTTCTGTCGGAGTGGTAGGTTTTGTCCAGTTCTTCACTGCTTCTATCTTTTGGGGGTCTACCATAATTTCATCCCTTGACATAACATGGCCCAAGAAGGCTATCTTTTCCAATCAAAATTCATACTTTGAAAATTTAGCATACAATTTCTCCTGTTTTAAGACTTGAAGCACTACCCTCAGATGCTCTTCATGTTCTTCAACAATCTTGCTGTAAATTAGGAATACAATCACGAACAAATATAAGAATGATTTAAAGATTATGTTCATTAGATCCATAAAAACTGTTGGGGCATTGGATAACCCGAAAGACATGACCAAGAATTCATAATGGCCATATCAGGTTCTAAAAGCTATTTTGGATATATCATCAGGATTTATTTTCAGCTGGTGATATCCCGAATGAAGATCAATCTTGGAAAAATAACTGGCTCCTTGAAGTTGGTCAAAAGATCATCGATTCTTGGTAATGGGTATCGTTTCTTGACCGTGATCTTATTAAGTTGTCGATAATCGATGCACATTCGGAGCGATCCGTGTTTCTTCTTCACAAAAAGTACTGGTGCACCCCAGGGGAAACACTAGGCCTTATAAAGCCTTTATCCAGAAAATCCTTCAACTGTTCTTTTAACTTTCTCAATTTAGCTGGGGCCATTCGATATGGAGGAATAGAAATAGGTCTTGTACCCGGAATTAGCTCTATAGCGAACTCCACTTCTCTATCTGGAGGAAGGCCTGAAAGATCTTCAGGAAAAACCTCCACAAAATTTCGAACAATAGGGACATCATGCACCGTTGGGGACTTTTTTTTGGGTATCTACTATATTAACCAGATATGCGTACTCCACTTTGTGACTCCTTAATAACTTTTGAGACCTAAGGTAGGAAATAAGCTGACGTGAGGATATTCCAATCCTTCCCTTTATAACAACTTCTAGTTCCCCGGGAAAAGATAGTTTCACTATCTTTCGTCAGCAATCTAATATGGCATAACATGCTGACAACCAATCCATACCAAAAATGATGTCAAAGTCTATCATATCAAGTAGTACTAGGTTTACTATTGTTCCTTTGCCATTCACTTCTAATGGAAGAAATTTAACTACTAGAGAGGCCCAAACTATGGTCCCTACTGATGTCATAACCTAAATAAAAGTTCACTTAAACAGGAAGGTTTTACGTGTAAATTCTTAGCAAAACCCATTGACACATATGAAAATGTAGAGTCAGAATCGTATAATACAAATGTAGGAATACTTGAGACCAGCAAAATACATGTAACCACCGCATTAGATGCCTCCGGCTCATTCCACTGGGGCAAAGCATAGAGACGATTAGGACTATTAGACTGTTGACCTCCCTGAATCTGTCAGGACTGGTTTCCCTGATTTCCTTTTTGAGCAAATGTGGTTGATTCTAACCTCTCATGAGAAAACTGAGTTTGAGTTCTCCTTTTGTAATTCCTGGCATAGTGGTCTAGTTCTCCACAGTTGTAACATCCTTTCGGTGAGAACTAACATCCCCCAAAATATTTCTTTTGACAAACCTTACCGAATGGTTTGTCACTCCTTGCATTAGGGTTGGTGGCCTTGGCATTTCTACTTGGATGATCGAACTATTTATGCCCTTGGGGCCTGTAATGAGACTGGCCTACTGACTGACTCAGTTTTGAAGTACTCCTACTACCTTCTTGCCTTTGGTTTTTATTCTGATTAAAGTATCTCGACGATTGAAACATCTTATGTACTCTCTTTTTGCTTTAGAAAAACCTTCTACCCTCATTGTCATGTCGATGATCTGAAGGTACGCCCGATCATGGGCTAATGCCACTACCTTCTCTACCAAGTTCGGGTTTAAACCCTCAACAAATCTTTTGACCTTCTCCCTTTCTGTAGGAATAATATGTGTGTTGTATGCTGACAATCGCATGAATTAGGTATTGTATTATTTCACATTGTGGTCTCCTTGTTTCCACAGTTTAAACTCACGCCTGGGCGTATCTTTTCGGGTGTTAGGCATGTACTTTTCAATGAATGCGGCTCTGAACACCCCCCACGTCATCAGTGGTGACTTCGGGAATGATTTCTTCTAAAATTTCTCCACTTCACCCCTGCGTCATCCATAGTTTATCGTTGCACATCCCCTTCAACAATCCTTTGAATGAGGTAGTACGAGAATCAAGTCTTTGAAAAGACTCATGATTGGCACGAGAAGAGTATGAAGAAAGTGAAACTATTTCGGATGTTATTCCGTTCACTTATTACTAAGGTGGCGCGCACACCGTCGCAATAAGTAACCGTTCAAACACCCAACTCAAATAAATTTCCTAGAATCTCCTAACCTGGTTTAGCTCTGATACTAACTTGTCACGCCCCGACTTTTCTTAAGTCTTTCCTTAAGGCGTGATGGAACCTGGACAATTATTTATTTTCCAGGCGAACCGTTAACATCTTTTCTTCCTAGATTAAACATGTATTTAAGTGCGGAAATAATATATATATAATAATAAGCAATTCAAAGCTTACAAAGAACAATCTTGTGTGGGACATTCCCCGAGATAATGGAACCTAGTTCTTTAAACATACTTTATGAGAATAACTTTCACCAAATCCGAAATAATGGATTGGTGGGTCAAAGAGGCTGCGGGACGATCGCTAGCCCTGTTGCGGAGCTTTTCCTCTATCACGCTTTCCTGAAATATGTTAAATAAAAGAGTTAGCCCTACCATCCGGGGCTGAATGAGAACCTCACCCTATAATTCAAAGTAATCTCACGATATTTTAAGTACAAACATATTAGGACATAATAACCATGTTATGAAACAAACTTCAACATTTTCAATGTATCATAATCAAGTATTCACACAATAATATTCTCTTTCAATTCGTTTCAGGACGTACTCAGCTTAACCAACATACATGTTTTATCTCATGTTACATATTAAGGTATTCCTTTGTATTTATACATTTGTTGCGGCGTGCAACCCGATCCGATGCATTTACAAATGCACTTATATATTTATTGTGGCGTACAACCCGATCTGATGCATTTACATATTTGTTGCGGCGTGCAACCCGATCCGATTCATTTACAAATGCATTTACATATTTGTTGCGGCGTGCAACCCGATCCGATGCATTTACAAATGCATTTACATATTTTTTGCGGCGTGTAACCCGATCCGATGCATTTACAAATGCATTTACATATTTGTTGCGGCGTGCAACCCGATCCGATGCATTTACAAATGCATTTACATATTTGTTGCGGCGTGCAACCCGATCCGATGCATTTACAAATGCATTTACATATTTGTTGCGGCGTGCAACCCGATCCGATGCATTTATAAATGCATTTATATATTTGTTGCGGCGTGCAATCCGATCCGATGCATTTACAAATGCATTTATTTATTTGTATTTGTATATGTTATATGTTCAAAAGGCTCAATTAATATTTCCTTCTTTCAATATTCCGCCCTTCCCACTTGTATGGGTTACAACTCTCAAACCGTAAGTCGGATTTATGTACGTAAAGTCTCAAACTGTCGAGAACAGAATAACCTAGAACTTTTATTCAACACAAAATATTAAATTCCCCACCGAAACATTCAGTTTTTCAGTTTTAACAATTACATTAAGAACTGTTTCGCCGAATTTATTATCAGAACGATACACAATCTTAAAACAGTCATAACTTTTTATCCGTAAGTCGGATCAAACCCCGTAAATTCTCAAAATGACGATAAAAGACAAATCTAGGACTTTCATTTGAATCAACATTTCATATTCTGTACCAATTGCTACAGTTTTACCATTTTACCCACTGCTTTACGGATTTCAATCAGTCCGGGACATAAACTTTAAAGCGCAATAACTATCAAACCTTAAGTCCGTTTTAATACTTCTTTAGCTATATCTGTCCTTAACATAAATATTTACAACCATGTAAATTTTCATCTAATTTTAATAAGTACAACTCAAGTAAAACAGTTTGTAATTCTGCCTTCCCAGATTTCATCCAAACCTGTGGCAGAAAGTTTAAACTATGATAATTCTTAAACCGTAAGTCCGTTTCATCTGCTCTTTGGTTCGATTTGTTCGTAACGGAGATAGATACAACCATACAAAATTTTATCTAATTCTAGTAAGTATAACTCCGAAAAACAATTCGTAAAATTCATGATTCGAACTAGTTGTTTAAACAATCAAAATTCGTGATTTTTCTTTTAACACCAACATTATATTCTAACATGTACAAAATTTAAAATACAGGATTTCACTAAGAATTTGAGTGAGAAAAACTCACCTTTGTTGCCTCGTAATTGCGAATGAACTTTCAACTCTAAAACTCTTCCCTTCTTGTTCTCTTATAATCCTTCGTGTTCTCTTATAACAATCTCTTTTCTTTTTTTCTTGCTGTGTGTTTTTTTGTGGTTTTCTTTTTCTGAAAATATTTTTGTGAGGTGTGTTTATGGGAAGATTTAATGTGAGAGTTGAGGGGAGTTGAGGGAGGTTGGGGGAGATTGAGGGAAGGGAGTGTTTTGGAGATTGAGGGGAGTTGAATAAGAAAATGGGGAGGGGGAAACTGCAACGTGCAGTTCTCTTCTGTTTTTTTTTTTTAAATTTAATTATTATTATTATTTATTTGTTCATAGTTTATGGGATTTTACACAAAATGATCATTATTCTTAACTAAGCTTAATAGTATAGTAAATGAGTCAGCTAGATTATCATAAGTGGAAACATAGTCTAATTTTATTTTTTCAGTTTCCACCATCTCCCCGAGTATGTGGTATTTCCTTGGTACAAACTTGTTTCTATTTGTTGATCTCGTTTCCATTTGTTGATCTTGTTTCCTTAGCTTGCGCAATCGCACCAGTGTTGTCACAATAAATCGTTATTGGATAAGTGACACTTGGAACAACCCCCAGTTCCTTCAGGAACTCAGATATCACTATAACTTCTTTATCAGCTTCCGATCCAACAATGTACTCGACTTCAATTGTCGAATCAGCAGTTGTTACTTGCTTGGAACCTTTCCAACTCACAACTCCACCATTGAAAATGAAGGTATATCCAGACTGAAACTTGAAGTCAAGATCTGTCTAGAAGCTAGCATCATTGTACCAGTAGCCACTAGCTTCTCTTGTCCACCATAGACTAAGAAATATTCTTTAGTTCGTCTAAGATACTTAAGAATACTCTTGACTGCTTTTCAGTGTTCTTCCCCAAGATTCTGCTAGAATTTGCAAGTCATATTAAGTGTATAGGCCACATCTGGCCTCGTACAGGTTATAGAATACATGATTGATCCTATAGCTGAAACATATGGGATTCTCTTCACGCGTTCAAGTTCTTCAACAGTAGAAGGGCTATCCTTCTTTAATAACTTGATGTGTTGACCCATATGAAGACCTCCTATCTTGGAGTTTTCCATAGAGAATCATCTTAGCACTTTGTCTATGTATATGGACTGTGATAGTCCCAACAATCTATTACGTCTATCTCTATAGATCCTAATTCCAAAAATGTAGCAGACTTCACCCAAGTCATTCATCATGAAGGTTCTGGATAACCATTCCTTGACTGATTGCATGGGAGTCTTATTGTCTCTCATTGTTAATATGTCATCTACATATATAATAATAAAGACAATACTCTATTCCTTGCGCTTACTATAAATGCAAGGATCTTCTTTGCTTCTAACAAAGTCAAACGATTTGACTGCTTTGTCAAAGCAAATATTTCAACTCCTTGAGGCTTGCTTAAGTCTATTAATGGACATATGTAGCTTGCATACTGCTTTGGGTAAGGTATTGGATATAAAACCCTCAGGTTGTATCATAAACACCCCCTCAATTAAGTTACCATTGAGGAAAACAATTTTAACATCCATTTTCCAAATGTCATAATCATAGTATGCGTCTATTGCAAGCAAAATCCGAATGGACTTAATTTTCGCAACAGGTGAAAAAGTTTCATCATAATCGACTTCAGGTCGTTGATTATAACATTTAGCCACCTATCTTGTTTTATAAGTCTGTACCTTGCCATATGCATCAATCTTCTTCTTGAAGACCCATTTGCATCATATTGGTCTAACCTATGTTGGCAAATCAACCAAGTTCCAAACTTGATTGATGTACATCGAGTCCATCTTAGATTTCATGGCTTCTTGTCATCTCTGTGAATTAATATTTAACATAGCTTCGCTATAGGTTATAGGTTCATTGTCATCAATAATATCTATCTCATTGTGTGTTTCAACAAGTAGATTAAGTCTTTCAGACAAACGGTGGTCCTAGTGGTCCTACGGAGTTGATTATTATGTGTTTTAGTGTTTGTTGCATTCTGATTGTGAGAAGATCTTTGTGTGCTGGGTATGCCACATTTGATAAGTCAACCTATTAGAAACACCTAGATGATGCCACTTCAGCTCAATGAGTCATGTTGTCTTCCATGTTAGTGGAACTTCAGAGACAACATGAGAACATGGTCCCTAACGAGATGATCGAACATTTGAAAGGTCTATATGACTCTCGGTCCCAGAATGGAATATGAGATGTTAATAGAGCTCTTCAAATATAAGCTGATTGAAGGGGGTCAAGTGTCTCAGCATGTGTTAAAAATGATAGGGCTGATAGAAAGATTGTTCTCGATCGGTATAAAGCTGCAGAGTAACGTAGCTTCCACCCTCATCCTGAACTCACTCCCTCATTCGTTTGAGAACTTTATTATTAACTACAATATAAATGGAACTAAGGCGAGTCTACTAGAGCTGGACAACATGCTCAAGAACTTTTAATCTTCAACTTCCAAAGGCAAAGTTGTGCTCATAGTGAGCTCTTCTAGTCAGCCCAAGCCGAAAGGCAAGGAATGGCAGAAGAAGGGCAAAGTAGTCCCTGCACCCTCAACTATGAAGCCTAAGGTAGGCGTGAAGAAGAAGAATGTGATTTCGGCCAAGGATGTATGCCTCAACTGTAACAGGAAGGGGCATTGGATTGCACTACACAAGGATGAGGAAAGGCACCAGGTGCTCTTGCCTATGGTGGACAAGGTATGTACGTCATTAAAATAAATATGTCTATAAACAACTCTCATTCATGAGTATTGCATACCACTTGTGGCTCACACATTTGTACAAATGTGTATGGGCTAACTGACAACATGAAGGTTGGACCGAGAGAGGTGGACCTACGCGTTGGAAATGGAGCACGAGTTGATACTGAGCGCGTAGGAACTTATAGATTAAATTTACCTTCTGGTTGTTGTTTAGTGTTGAATGATTGTTATTATGTACCCTCGTTAACGAGGAATATCATTTATATCCCCATTTTGGACAATGAGGGTTTTTCCTCGTATATTTATAATGGCAGTCAAGTACAGTCTTTTGATAATATCATATATGGAACTATGCATCTTGTGGATGGATTATATACACTAAACTGTAATTGAGAAATATTCAATGTATAAAATAAGTGAGCGAAGAAAAGTAATAGAAACTTTACCTACCAATGGCATTATAGACTTGGTCATATCAATGAAACAATGATATGAAGGTTGAGGAAGCTTGACTACCTCGAACCATTTGACTTGGAGTCTTATGGTAACTGTGAATCCTGTTTAAAAGGTAAAATGACCAACAAGCCACTTTCTGGGAAAGGTGTGAGAGCCAATGAGGTGCTTGAGTGGGTACATACTGACGTATTGTGGACCATTCTCGTCTCAATCTAGGGGTGGTTTCCCTTACTTTATTACTTTTACTGACGACTTGACAAGGTATAGATTTGTGTATCTAATGAAACACATATCCGAGGCCTTCGAAAAGTTCAAAGAGTACAAGTCTGAAGTAGAGAAATAACTCGCAACAAGTATCAAGACCCTTCGATCGGATCGAGGATGTGAATACTTGAGCAAGGAGCTTCTAGATTACTTAAAGCTACACCGAGTCCATTTAGAATGGACACCTCTTGAAACACCACAGATGAATGGTGTTGCTGAAAGGAGAAACTGAACCTTATTGGATATGGTTCGATCCATAATGAGCTTTACAGACTACCGACATACCTTTGGGGATATGCTATACAAACCTCAATATATGTTCTGAAAATGGCTCCTTCAAAGTCAATAGAAAAGACACCCTATGAGATATGGTATGGCAAGAAGTCAGCTCTTAAACATATGAGACCCTGGAGGTGCCCTACATATGTTAAGAAGATGCTCACTGACAAGTTGGAATCCAAAAGTGATAAATATTACTTCGTGTGGTATCTAAAGGAAACTAAGGGATACTACTTCTATCTTCCTAGAGAACATAAGGTCATTGTTTTCAGGAACACAACTTTTCTTGAAGAAGAATATGTCTACAAGGAACAGAGTTGCATAGAGATAGAACTTGAAGAAATTCAATAACCACGAGATAACATAAAGGTTGAATTCTTACCGAATGACCAAGGCAAGAATTCAGTGGGAGTGTTTGGCAAAGATTGAGTACTTCGAGTACGCCCTTAGGCCAGTGAGTGTTACGAGGAACAATAAGAAATGCAAGGTCCTCATACATAGCCCTTGGGAGTAGATGCAATGGTTTCACATCCTCCCATTCAGGAAAGATATGAAAATGATATTCCTGAAAGCTCTCGAGTTGGTGGATTAACCAACACACAAGAACTTTCTCACAATCAGAACATATCAAGTATTGAACTGCAAAACAATCAACTCCGTAGGTCCACTAGGACTCATCGTCCTCCTAAAAGACTAAATCTACTTGTGAAAACACACAATGAGATAGATATACCGATAACGATGAGCCTACGACCTATAACAAAGCAATATTAGACATTGATTCGAAGATATGACAAAAAGCCATGAAATTTGAGATGTAATCCATGTACATCAATCAAGTGTGAAACTTGGTTGATTTGCCAGATGGGGTTAAACACATAGGAAGCATATGGGTCTTCAAGAAGAAGATTGATGCATTTGGCAAGGTACAAACTTATAAAGCAAGGTTGGTGGCTAAAGGTTATAATCAACGGTCTGGGATCGATTATGATGAAACCTTTTCATCTGTTACTAAGATTAAGTACATTCGGATTTTGCTTGCAATAGCTGCATATTATGATTATGACATTTGGCAGTTGGACGTCAAAATCGTTTTCCTCAATGGTAATCTAGTTGAGGAAGTGTATATGAAACAACCTAAGGGTTTTTCATTTAAGTACAAGTTAAATGGTGTATGCAAGCTACAAAAGTCCATTTATGGGCTTAAGCAAGCCTCAATGAGTTGGAAAATTTGGTTTGACAAGGCTATCAAGTCATTTGATTTCGTCAGAAGTAAAGAGGATCCTTGTGTTTATAGTAAATGCAAGGATGGTAGTGTTATCTTCATTATTCTATATGCGGATGACATATTGATAATGAGAGACAATAAGACTCTCTTGCAGTCAGTCAAGGAGTGGTTGTCCAGTACCTTCATGATGAAGGATTTAGGTGAAACCTGCTACATTCTGGGAATTAGGATCTATAAAAATAGACCTAATAGATTGTTGGGGCTGTCACAGTCAGTCTACATAGACAAAATGCTTAGACGTTTTTCTATGAAAAATTCCAAGAAAGATGATCTACCTATGGGTCAAGGCATCAAGTTATATAAGAAGAATAGTCATTCTAATGTTGTAGAACTTGAGCGCATGAAGAGGATCCCATATGCTTTGGCTATAGGATCAATCATGTATGCCATGACCTCTACTAGGCCAGATATGGCCTTTGCACTTAGTATGACTTGCAAATTTCAGTAGAATCCTGGGAAGGAACACTGCAAAGAAGTCAAGAGTATTCTTAAATATCTTAGACAAACTAAAGATTACTTCTTGGTTTATGGCGGAGAATACAAGCTAGTTGCTACTGGATACATTGATGCTAGCTTTGTTAAACCCCGTAGTTCTGACCCTACGTATGAGAGCGTACGAAAGAATGTAAGACTTAAAATTTTCAAAGGATAGGTTGACGGATTATTCCGGGCGGGTTTTAGTCAACTTTGAGGCGGGTTATGACCCGATTCATTGAGAGTTCTTAAGTATTTTAAAGGCCTAGGGCGTAGTTCGTTGAGTCTAGATTCCAACGCAACCAACCGTTCGTCGATAGGACGTCGGAATAGAAAGTTATGAGAATTACAAGTTCAGCGCGCAGTCGGGCAGAAATGTGTTTCGGGCAAGGGCGACAGCGCCGCGGCGCCGGAGGCAGGGCCGCGGCGCCTAAAGTACTGTAGGGTCGCTGAAGTTTCAGCGCCGCGCCTGTAAGATCTGAGTCGCTGAAGTTGCAGTGGCCGCGGAAGCGAGGCTGGCCGGAAGATCTGAGTCGAGATTCTGTGCGGCACGGATAGCGTGGCGCGCCAAAGTTCGTAGAGCTGCGGAGGTTTCAGCGCTTGGCCAGGAGGGCCGCGGCGCGGATTTTTGGGCGGAAAAACATAGGTAAGTCTGATTTCTCTTTTAAAAAGGCCATGGGAGGGTGACAAGTGTCCCCATCTGATTTTGCTTGCATGGCTTATATTGACCAAGTCTTGTAGACTTGGTCATCTCTCAAACACTTTCCTCTCTCTAAAAATCAGCTTCTCCTTCTCTCTAAAAACCCAAGAAAAATCTGAATAGTTTAGAACCAAAAAGGAAGCTTGTAGCTAGCTTGTTGGCATTGTTGTGGTGGTGTTCTTGGCAAGGAAGCTAGCAATATTTGGAATAAGTTTTGGCTAAAACTTTAAGGTAACATTTCTTCCTTTAGAATTAGTTCTAGTGTTGCATGCTTAGAAGATAGAACTTGTGGTAGTAAAATAATGCTCTTAGAGTCATTGCATGCTAGAAAATGTGGTTTGGATATGAAGAATGGGTTAAGAAGAGATTATGAGCATGTGGTAGCCTAAAAACTACCTTAGAATTGTTAAGTGTATTGTTGCAAACTTATGGGCAGAATTTTGGGTATGTAATCCCCTTGGAATTGTTGGATTGATTGAACCTTAAATGTGGTGTTTGGATGATAAATTCGGCCTTGAGAAAGGTGGCAAAGTGAGTAGAAACAAAGGAAATGCTGCCCAATTTTCCATAGAATTTAGTGGCCTTGAAATTAGATTGTTCTACTTTGAGATTAGAGGTTAACAAACGTATCGTGATTATTATAGGTTGAAATATTACTTGCGGTAGTTGAGCTTAGCAAGTGGATTGACCAAAGAGGTATGTGAAGTTTTCCTATCTCTTGAGCATGAATAGATGAAGCTATGTAGTACGGTAGACGTACAAGATTTGGTATTCTTACTTGTTTTAAGTATATAATGATTTGTTTCATTTTAAGAATGTATAATTCCCTTAGTTAGGGGAAAAGTATGATTTTACTAATGTGTAGAGTTAATGTAACAACTTTATGGGAAGTTGGTTTATTAGCTTCATAAAAGGTTAATGAGAAGAGATTTACTCTAAATAAGATAAGTATATGGAGAGGCAAATTGATTTTAAGGTATCAATTGCCCAAAGGTTTTTATGTATAAAGAAGAGTCATTTTCAAAAGAGTTGAAGTGTGTAGTACTTGGGTTAAACTCCCGGTGTTCTTTTATTAAAGATATGGTTAAGTGCCTTAAGTAAACTAAAATGAGAGGGTATATGAACAAGACTAATAAGAAGTTATAAGTTTTCTTAACTTATTTATGATTATGATATGATGTGATTTGAGTTAGGGTAAGAGTATATCTGAGGGGTAAGCCCCAAGATCGTTATACCACCTTCTCCAGGGTAAGAGTATGTCTGAGGGGTAAGCCCCAAGATCGTCATACCACCTTCTCCAGTGTAAGAGTATATCGAGGCGGATCCAAGATCGTTATACCATCCGCACGGTGTAAGAGTATATCCGAGGGTAAGCCCAAGATCGTTATACCATCCGCTCAGGTGTAAGAGTATATCGAGGATTCTGACCCCAAGATCGTTATACCATCCGCCTGTGGTAAGAGTATATCCGGGAAAGTCCCAAGATCGTTATACCACCGCTTAGTGGATTTGCTACCCATGACGCGAGGAATACCTCATGCGAGTCCTTAGGGGCTTATGCGGGTGAAATAGTTCCATGCGTGGTGCAGTACACGAGGAAGTACCTGTGCGGGTCCACGGGACCCGTGCGGGTGAAATAGTCCCGAGTAGGATGGTTTTATTGATACCACGGGCGAGGTGCCGTTTTGATCATGAGCCTCCTATTTTATGCGAGATCATATATCATATACTTGTCACTCTCATTGTTAGTAAGGCACAAGATAAAGGTATTTTCTTGACTTCCATGACTCAACTTACTTTCCGGACTTATGATATCATTATTACGATTTTTCCAACTTTACATACTTGGTACATATGTGTCGACCCGCTCCTGGAAATGCGTTCACGCGGTAAGGGTAGCAGATTGAGGATCCTCGTTCTTAGGATCACTACTCCAGTGTCAGAAGCTCCATCCCTCCGGAAGCTTGTCTATTGGTACGGATATTCCCTGATGCTATAGGTATTTTGTACATTCAGGGGTATGGCGGGGCCCTGTCCCGCCACAGTTGTTATCTTTAGAGGCCTGTGGTCACGTATGTGTTTTGGGCTACAAGAACCAGCTGTATTATAAATACTTTGTTTAAGTATTCTTATGGAAGGCAGCCTTATCGGCTGGCCAGAGATGTTTTACCCTTTTTATAAAGTTATGTATGTTCATTGCTATTCTCGACATATACGGCGGGTACCGGTGAGTACCGATCATGGCCCCGGGGCTGGGTCGTGACAAGCTTCTAGAGGGATCTTGATGACTTCAAGTCTCAGTCTGGATACACGTTCATTTTCAATGGTGGAGCAGTGAGCTGGAAAAGTTCCAAACAAGTTACAACTACTGATTCGACAACAGAAGCTGAGTACATTTCTGGATCGAAAGCCGGTAAAGAAGCTGTCGCGATTTCTGAGTTCCTGAAGGAACTAGGAGTAGTTCCGAGTGTCAGTTGTCCAATAACTATTTATTGTGACAACACTGGTGAGATTGCACAGGCTAAGGAACCAAGATCAACAAACAGAAATAAACATGTACCAAGGAAGTATCACATTCTCAAGGAGATGGTGGAGACTAAAGAGATTAGATTAGACTATATTCCAACAGACAATAATCTAGCTGACTCATTCACTAAACCATTGAGCTTAGTTAAGAATAATGATCATATTGAGAATATGGGCATTAGATATGTTGGAGATTGGCTCTAGGCCAAGTGGGAGATTGGAAGTATATTTATGTCCTAGAGACAATCTGTATTAGGACAAATGTACTTTATATACATTCGTATTATTATTAATGGAGATTAATATTTTGACATTTGCAACTATTGGATTATTAGTTGATTGCTTATAATATTCTATAATGTGCATCCCTAGAGGTTACACTGTTATTAATAGTGTGAGATATTAATATTATAACGTAACTCTTAAAGTAGCCTCGACTAACGATCATCGAGAATGGGATATCGATGATATGTGATATGTCGACATGTAGTCTGCATCATATCCGTAGAGGATGCAGTATGTCTCACCTACTACGAGTTATAGATACTCGTGATGGACACATGTATACTTTGAAAGTATTGGTATACCCTGCTGATATACTATTTGTTATACATGTCTAAAGTATGATCAGCGTGTGGGAGATAGAAGTTCTTAGACTTGAGGTCGATACGCATCTTGTCTACATAGTAATGTACTTTGATTCTGTCTTAAGCTCAAATGCCTTATATGTTGAGATACGACTTGTATTGGGTACATTACGAAGTGGATTAAAGGTGGTAGTTGATCCAAGATTAGGATTCATTCCTCGAATGTATATTCGAGAGAGTACTCAGTTTCTCAGTGATATTAGGTTGACTAAGTCGTTGGCCAACACAATAGACATATCTAGGATATGGTCTTATTGTCAACTAATATAGATGAGATAAATGATCAAACCATTTGGATAGACACTTGGCAGATCCTAAACTTGATCTAGTGTGTCGTGAATAAAAAGATTTTATCGTCCCACATAGAGGTTCAGTTTACCAGATTCGTGTAACTATACTTCACATATTGAGTTTATCTTCCGGCGTCGTCTAGGAGTTCTGTGTAGATCCTAATATGAGTAATGTCGATATGTGAAGGCATGTAGGGTAACACTATATCAATTGTTCCTTCGATCTAAGGATGTAATGAGAGAATATAAATGTTCAATTTATGATCGAGACATTTGAATGAATAATTATTATTTAATTAAGTTGAGATTGGATTTTGGATTTAATTAAAATAAAAACGAAACAACGTACCACACTGGACGTCGAGGGCCGCAACTCATGAAATATTGGGTCGCGGTGCCATAGGACTGCGACGCCTAAGACATAGAGTGGCGACTCGCGGGCGCGCGCTATTACTGAGCGCCGCTGTGCCAAAGTCCGACCGACACTACGCCTCATTTTTTGGGCCTGGCCCACGGGAAACCCTAAGCTACATTTTAACCCTAAAACGCAGCTATAAATAGAGGGTTAAATTCATTATTCAATACACTTAATTTTATATCATTCTAAGTCTTAGAGACCTAGAAGTAAAACATTCTCTCGAACCTCTGCCGAATTTCCTAGTTGTTCGAAAGAAGATTACATCGGAGTTCTAGGAACTTGCAGTCGAGGATCAATTGTGTGCGCACTCTCGGAAATTATACTAAAAGTCTCCAGAGATATTCAAACTGTATGTGTTCTTTCGATGCATTACGGTTATACAAACATGTTATGTGAATTGCATGTTTTACATTATTATATAATCATCATACAGTTCGTCGTTTGTTGGGTTTGAAACATAAATTTTTAAATTCCGCTGCGTACACGAACCCGACAAAATCCCTACAGTGGTATCATAGTCTGTGTTGTTTTGTGTGATTATGTAATAATAGTTAATGATAATATGAGTTAGAATTTGTTTAAATCTGAATTTATGTCTTTTAAAGCTTGAAAACCTAATATCTTAAGAACGCATAATTCTTGTCTCCTGAACTGTTAAACAATGATGTAATCGAGGAAGTCATTCCAATCTAACTCTTCTAAGTCAATGTGCGTAACCGGTTCGTTACGAACATGGTGCACTGAAACGAAGAACGATCGAATAACTTGCAAAATTTAGACCATGATCTAATATTTTCTCATAAGATTTTTAGTTTGCTCAAAATAGATCTTTAGATCACGGTCTAAGAAATTCTTAAGTTTCAACAGAAATAAAAAGATGTTCATTTACTAAGCAATTGTCAAGAGACAAAATTTCTGCCAAACTACTCTCGTCAGTGTTTTCACGACAATCATGATCTAGTCACATTTTTGTTTTTTTAAAGAATATCTTCATTGTTTATTTTTACTTTTTTAGATTTAAAAGGTCAACTACTCTTATATTCGATACACACATTGTGATACCGAAATACATTAATTCCAGGCCCAAAGGGATGTGGAAGAACGTGAGATCATTGGTCTGGAAAACATATATAAGATTGCATTCCGAGAACTGGCAAATGTGTTTCGAGTTGAAGAAACGATTTTGTGCTACTTGCAAGAATGCTGAGCAACAACGAGCAATCCTACAAGACTTGCAAAATGAAAATGCTAAATTAAAAGAAGATGTAAACTTTTATTTCCTATTAATTGTCTATGCTGCTCTGATTCTTTATAAATGTTATTGCATTTATGTCGGATCCTCCAAAAATACACTATACTTTTGAAGAATCTGACACACACTTGATAACTTTTTTTAAAACTCGGAGTAACATAGTTAATAATTGCTATTTTTTATATACTATTATCATACGTTCTTCTTTCTCCTTCCCTTTTTAACAGGTTACAATGATATCCAATGTAATTGATCGTTTTAAGGAAGACCCTGAAAGGCACTTGTTCTTACTCCAACAAGATTATCTGCATAACTACAATGATCCAAATGGCCTAGATTTGGAGCTCAGATTGGAATGCTACAATGATCTAAATGGCTCAGATTTGGAGCTCAGATTGGGATGACGTTCTAGCATTTTTTTAAGATCGAATTGGAACTAACTGAAGGCTATTTGATGATGGAAAGTGAATGATTAAAGGGTTAAGTGGCATTCAACTAGTTTTTTTAGTATCCTCTCAAGTACAATCTAGCAACTGTTGTTGAACTTGGGTTTCCAATTATCGTTTTCTTCATGTATTTACTTTATGTTATGTTGGATTTTTCAAGCTCTTACTTTTTAAGTGGTTTTATTGAACCCAAAAGAGAAAAAGAATTACAACTATGGTGGTCTGTGCCTTTTTTGAATATAATTGGTCAATTTGAATTTAAGAACTTTTCCTTTCTAATGATATTGTATAACATAGTTATCTGTAAGGTTGATTTTCTCTTCTTGTCATCATTCTCGTTAAGTTTTCCTAGTACAGGTAAATAAGACGGTTTTAGAAAGTCTCAACACCTTTGGATATATTTAGGGTGTGTTTTGGTTCGGGTAATGAAATCCCCTGATTCCTTTGAAGTTGTTTGTTTGACCTATTTTTCTATTTCCTTTATCCTCTTTTTTTTTTCATTCCCTTACATTGATTCCCCACCCCCCATTCATTATCCGGACCCCGGATCACCCCAGACCCCGTTTTCTTTTCGTTTCTGAAACAGATCCAAACATGTAGAGACAATTAGAGTAATTCTTTTCCTTTCCTTTCCTTTCCATTCCTTTACTAGATTCCATTCCGTTTACCCTACGCGAACCAAACCCACCCTTAATATTTATGCGGTGACAATATATAGATTATCAAACATAATCAGAGTTTAAGTTGTGTGTACTGTAGTGATTATATCTAAAAAAATTGTTTCTATGCTTAAACAAGAAAATGGTAGTCAATTTTCAAAGAAAATAAGAATTTACGGTTATTTAATCCCTAAATGGTTATTTGTTAAGATTTTACATGCAACTTCTTGCGTGTCAATAAATTCAAAACAGAAATAGTATTCTACCCAAATTCTGATATTTTCTTTGTATGTTAAATTTGATTATACCATTTAGATACAAAAAAAATTACGAGAGGTTGGACTTTGACTCCTGTCCTTATATATTAGTGGTGAAAACAAGATATATAGAGCATGGGAGGCTTACCCTCTTATGCACCTACCTATAGAATGAACAAACTCATTCTATTTAACAAACCAAATATTATAGGTATTGAAAGAAATAATATATATACAAGTTATAAGAAATATTTTCTTCCTATTCTATCTAGGAATTTCTATTCTATAAGAATACTAACTTTACAATTATAGTAATATTACACTACTAATTAAGGTACAAACTTAAGTCTAATATTCACCAAATATACAAAGGAAAGAGAAAGGGAAAAGGGTCCCTCTGGGCCGCTGGGCTGCACTACCGAATGGCCCAATATACTTTAACACCCATGATCATGGCGGTCTTCGTCTGTTGAGGTATCTCTAAAATCTTCAAAAGGACGAGGAAGACGCTGTAAAGATGTCTGTCGATATCTTGAAGGAGCATGTGACAGCGTCTTGTCCTTTGACTACCTTCTCGAATAAAGTGAATATCCATCTCTTTGTGTTTAGTCTGCGGTCGAATCTGGATTACCAGAAAGGTAGATGACACTTATATTATCACAATATACCAAGGTAGCCTTCTCAATAGGACAATGAAGCTCTAAAAGTAGATTTTGTAACCAACATGACTCGGAAACCACATTGGCTACCCCTCGATACTCGGCCTCTACACTTGAACGTGAAAGCGTAGATTGACGTTTGACAGACCATAATACCAAGTTATTACCCAAAAACATACAATAGCCAGACGTAGACCGTCTGTCAGGACAACCACCCCAATCAGAATTTGTATATGAGACAAGTGTAGACGTCGACGAAGGGTACAAATGCAAACCATAATCAAGTGTTCCCTGAATGTACCTAAGGATGCGTTTGAGCGTATTCATATGTTCAACTCTGGGATCATGCATAAACAAACACACCTGCTAGACTGCATATGTAATGTCTGGTCGCATGAACGTAAGATACTGAAGGGTGTCTGCAAGACTACGATAGCGGGTTAGATCTTCATATAGAGAGCCAGCTGCAGCACCCAACTTGAGTTTAGTATCAACTGGAGTAGAATTGGACTTACAGGATGACATCCCAGCCCTCTCAATGATCTCTGCTGCATACTTTCTCTGTGCTAAGAACAATCCACCTGTATGACGAGTGACTGCAATTCCCAAAAAATATCTCAAAGGGTCCAAGTCTTTCATGGCAAACTCAGAACTGAGCATTGTCATAATAGACTTTCTCAAAGCATCAGAAGAGGCAGTCAAGATAATATCATCTACATATAACAATATATAAGCCATGGAAGAACCCCAACGATATATGAACAATGAATTATCAGACCTGCTGTGAGAAAAACTCATAGTCAAAACAAAATCAACAAACCTCTTATACCAAGCCCGTGGAGACTGCTTAAGTCCGTATAAGGACTTCTTCAATAGACAAACATGATTAGGATATCTAGTATCTCTAAACCCCAAAGGCTGATACATATACACTGTCTCCTGAAGATCACCATGTAGGAAAACATTCTTCACATCTAGCTGATGAATGGGCCATGATTTTGAAAGAGCCAAGCTGAGCACTGTGCGAATGGTAGCCGGCTTGACCACTGGGCTAAATGTCTCACCACAATCCACACCAACCTACTGAGTCTTACCATCGCCTACAAGTCTAGCCTTATGCCTTGCAAATGAACCATCAGAATTTTCCTTATGAACAAAAATCCACATAGACCGAATAATATTAACACCAGAAGGACGGGGTACCAACTCCCACGTCTTATTATCAATAAGAGCATTATATTCCTCGGTCATGATAATTTTCCAATTAGGGTCATTTAAGGCAGAAATATGATTACGGGGTAAGAGAGATTTAAGAACATTAGAATTCAAATTAAAATATCTCTTTGGTTTAAAAATACTCTGTTGACTGCGAGTGACTGGACCATGACTCTGGGCTGGATTGGGTGAATTTTGGGAATTTTCGAGAATTTATGGAAGTACCTTCGGAGGCGCCGTGGCGCTAACTGTGCAGGGCCGCGGTGCTGACGACATTTTTTCGGACAAATCAGAAAAATGACGGAGAACATAGGGGGAACATCCTCATCCAAAAAATCATAAGTACTAGGCACGGGTGTTTCTACTTTAGAAAAGGAAGATTGAGATTCATCAAAGAGAACATGACGTCTAATGATGATTCATTTAGAGGACAAATCAAAGCATTTATAATCACGGTGATTTGACGAAAAACCCAAAAACACACAAGAAGTAGAACGTGCCTGAAATTTATTGATCGTAGTGGATGGAAATAGTGAATAACATAAGCATCCGAAAACCCTAAGATGAGAATATGACGGAGTCTTATTGTATAACACTTTGAGAGGGGATGAATATGTCAAACCTTTAAAGGGAAGAATATTTAGGAGATCGGTAGCCATTTATAGTGCATGATGCCAAAATAATGGAGGAACGGAAGAATGAACCAATAAAGTGCGGACAATATTATTAATGATACAAAATTTTCGCTCATCTTTCCCATTTTGTGAAGACGTATGAGGACAAGAAAAATGAAAATTTATCCCATTTTGAGCACAAAACTCCCTAAATTCCACATTGTCATACTCTTTGCCATTATCACATTGGATGTTTTTTATTTTCCGTTCGAATTGTGTCCTTATGAAAGCTCTAAATTTTATGAAAATGGAAAAAACTTGAGATTTTTTCGCAATTGGAAAGTCCATAAATATTTAGAATAATCATCTAAGAATAAAACATAATAACGATGACCCATAGAACTGAGAACCGGAGATGTTCATAAATCACTATGAATAATTTCAAATGGCATTGAAGTATTAGAATTTGAAGCTACAAATTGTAATTTAATAATTTTTTCCAAAGCACAGGATTGAAAAAGTGGAGTACTACGCGTACCCTTACAAGAAATAAAATTATGTCTATCTAAAGGAGATAAAATAGATGACCCCGAATGACCTAGACAAACATGCCACAAGAAAGGAGCAAGAGCTGCAAAAGTGGATGACATAGCTTGACGCGAGATGCTGAGACTCGGTGTGATTGGATAAAGATCCCCCCTACTGTCACACCTCATGAGATGACTCCCCGTTTTGAAATCCTTCACAGAAAACCCAAATGGATCAAAATTAACAGAAATCCAATTATCAGTGGTGAATTTACGAACAAACACCAAATTTTTAATCAATTTTGAGGCATGAAGGGTATGTTTCAGGACAAGTGGTGGATGATAAGGGGACAAAGTTTTATTACCATAACCCTTAATTGGAATAGAATTGTCATTACCAACAATTATACCACGATTAGTGCTCAAATTGGAATAAGACGAGCTAGTACCTTGATCGGATGTCATGTGTGTCGTGTCCATGTACCAATTAGGGTCCGGTTGAGCCAAGCCAAGCGTATGCATCGCTGCTTCAATGTCGGTCTGGGTGGGCCCCACTGCGAGTGGACTGATGGGGCGAGGCCCAGTATCTTTGATCGGAAATTTGTCTGTTGTCTGAAACACGGATTCGACACGGAAAGACGTTGGACCGCGGTGCTTGCGCCGGCTGATACTGCGGCGTTGCGGTGCTGTAAGACTGCGCCGCGACGCTGTAAGGGTGAGCCGTGGCTCTGTAAGGTGTTGGGACCCACTGCCCGCTGTCGGGAGCCGCTGGGCTCCAAGATCTTCTTCTTCTGGCGGTTACCGCCACGATTTTTGCCATTATTTTTTCAATTTTGGCCCTTCTTACCACCCCCGTTGTTGTGATTTTGGGTCACGTTGGCTGGATTTGAAGGAGTAAAATTGGAAGATGTCATCATGACGACATAGTTGGCCCCAATCGCCACTTTCTTAGTCAATCTGGCTTCTTCCAAAGTAAGCATAGAACGGGCTTGATAAAATCCTGGCAAGGGGTTACTCTGTCGAATAACTGAAGCAACACCGCTATAGGCCTCTGACAGGCCTGCAACCATCTGAAGAACTAGATGACTATTAGAAATAGGAGAACCCACGTTGCTGAGTTGGTCTGTCAAATCCTTGAGGCGTTTGCAATACGAAGAAACGTTTGGAAAATTCGCCATAGAAACTTGAGAAAAATCCTGCTCAAGGTTAGCAATTCGAGAATGACTGTTATCTTGGAATATTTCTCGCAATCGATCCCACGCTGCCATAACTGTGGAGTTGGGTTCCATAATCGTCTGTAAAAGATCCAAGGAGATAGTGACATAAATCTACTAAAGAACCTTAGCATCAAGCATGACCCATAATTCTGGATCTGCTTCTTTAGTGGGCACAACCGTCGTAGAATTAGACGCCACATCACCCCCCTTTGGAGGAGTTGGAGGAATGATGTGGTTGAGAACTTTATGTGCCAAAGCATGAATCTTAAATAATTCCGCCCACGTCTCATATTGAACGATTTCTAGGTCAAGAACGATATGAAGAACGCTATTGATATTAGAAACTGTGAGGGCAAGGTGAAAAGTGTTCTTATCAGCCATAGGGAATAGAACAATAAGATTCAGAGAAGGAAATTTGTGAGAAAGGATTTTGGAAGAGAAGATACTCGGTTTTTGTGAAAGAGGAAGAACACAAAAAAATCGAGAATTTAGGGCAAAATTTCGAATAGAATAGAGAGGAAATTTTGAAGAGCGGAAGCAAGGTAAAGAGAACCTAGACTCTTGATACCATGAAAGAAATAATCTCTTGATTATTCTTATTAATGAAAGACATATATATACAAGTTACAAGGAAAATCCTCTTCATATTCTACCTAGGAATTCCTATTCTATAAGAATACTAACGTTACAATTATGGTAATATTACACTACTAATTATGGTACAAACCTAAATCTAATATTCACCAAATATACAAAGGAAAGAAAAAAGAAAAAGGGTCCCACAGATGGGCTACACTACCGAATGGCCCAATATACTTTAACAGGTATGTGCCTTTAAAATGATTAAGCTGTGACTTCTTTTGTTAACAGTTCCTTCTTTGTTTTCTTTAGATTTTTTTTTTTAAAATTAAGCCATTACCTCCTGCTAGATGCCTTTGGTATTGGGGGTTTGGCTTGACTAAGATCATATCTATGTTGGAAATTTACTGAATGTGGAATTATGTTTATTTCGTTATTTATGACTCGAATAATTGGAATTCCGTACGTCGGAAACGTCGTTTTCACACACGTATACACGTTGTACCAAAGATCGTAAATTTCCTTAGTGAAAGAGATATTGGTACGTAAATAAAATGTTTGAGACATGAAATAATGGACGGTTATTGGTCAAATGACAAGTATTCCACGTTGGTAAATGAAGGAAGAAGTGTGCGACGTATAAAGATGAAACGAGTCAGAAATCGCCGCGGAGCTGCGAAGGGCTGCGACACAACATCGTCGAAGCCGCGGCGCCTCCAGCCAGAGCCGCGACTCTAATTGGACCGTCACCTACGGGAGACGAAAAGTTTCTGACTTTTGGGCTGGTTTTGGAGCATTTATCCTCCATTACTTGGCACTTGAATTCAGCCATTATTTGACTGAATTATAACTCTTCAATAAGTGTCATTACATGGCTATTGGAAGTCATTACTTGACTAGTTGAGAGGTATTTTCATTACACTATAAATTGAGGCATTTGACACAATTAGAAGAACACACCAAAATTCAGATTTATGATTTACTTCTTCCTCTCTAAGCTTTATTTCACATACTCAAAAAATTCTTCTTTTAGTAAACATTTGAGTTTCCTTTGCTCACTTGTTAGTTGTTGTTTTATCTTGGAGATCAAAAAAAGTTTTACAAGAGAAGAATATGGAGATTCAAGCTCTATGGAATATTAAAGCTACTCTCTCGGTGGCCTTCCCTAATCAAAAGCTTTAGCGACCAGCTATGGAGTTAATTGGTGCAAGCAATAGGTCCGATCAACTATGACTTGGAAATGGACTCTATGATAGTCAATGAAATGCTAAAAAATGGAGGCAACCTCAAACTCAAGAAATTGATTGATGACATTCTCCGACATACGCATGGTGCTAATGTAAATTTTCATCGCTTCTATAGGGGGGCTACCTATGCAGCTGACCTTTTAGCTAAATTGGCGTCTTCGAGTGGAAATAGTATCTTCTATAATTCTTTTAAATCATTTTTGTTGGGTCCGAAGCTACGGATCAGAAAGTAAAAGCAAATTAAATTTAAAATTAAATACTGAAACAGTTTCTAATGTTGCCTACAATGTTGTGACAACATTTCTGGCAACATCTGATAAAAATTGAATAAACCTTTAAAGAGTAATTGCAGCGGAAAAGTAAAAGACACAAAAATTTATATTTTCAAGGGTATATGTTAATATAACCCTTGATGGTCAATGACTGAAGTAATATATATATATTATATATAATTACAAATGATTTTTTTTTACAAGTTTGAGCAATAAAAATGAAAAAGAAATTACAAACAAAAGTGAAGTCGCAGATGACTTCAGCCTAAAGTTAAAAGATCTTAAAAAGATAAATACAACATCTTCGTTACAATTGCTTTTACATTAAGCTTAATCTAGAATAGAGATAACAATTGCAATGTGGGATAGATGTTGTTATACTACTTTAGGCTAAGGTGTTGATCCAGATTTCTGAGGCGAAATCCCGAGAGCTCTCTTGGTATTTTTATATTTTGATTCTGGATGAAAATACTCTGAAGTTCCTCCTATATTTATAGTGTGAAACTTCCTTGAAACTCTCGCTGGTTGGTTGTGAAAGTTGAGAGAAAGAAGGCTGCAGCTTGGACCGATTCTTCCTCCATGAATTTCTCAACAACTTTGACTTAGTATTCAAGTTGCTTCGATTCCAAGCTTGACTCCTTCAATTCCCACGTTTTAAACACAACTCCATATTCAGCTTTCCTAGGACATTTTAACTCACAGTAACAAACACTGTTTTGGCCGGAAGAATAGGAAAAATCGTTTATAGAGATGTTGTCACAACATCGCAGGCAACATCCTTATGCTCATAAGCGATGTTGTCATGGGCGTTCACAGATGTTGTCACAACATCCATCCAACATCAACAATCTCTCCCTTTTTGTCTTTCTTCACAAAACATCATACAAACCTAAAAATGCCTAGAATACGACTAATTATAAATGTTTCCCTTAACATTCCAAATTCAGCAAGATTGTAGTCATGCTCCCCCTCAACCTACAATTTCAAGTTTCAAGTATGTATTGTAATTTGAGTTAGTAAAAACATATGTCTATTAGTCATAACTCACATACAACATAGTTGTAAGTAGTTAAAGACTAATATCCACACATCATCCACAAATAAACATATATACATATATATTTACAGACTAAAAATAGAACTGTCTCATTATCCACACATATCAATATCCAACAGCGTGAAGTGAGGCAAAACCAATTTAGACGAAATGTTGGTCAAAGTGTTGCATAACATTTGTCTCAACATATCTCCATACATGTATGTAGATATGTTATTACTACACAAATTCCAACATTAACAATCTACCCCTTTTTGTCTTTCTTCACAAAACTCACATATTAACCAAACATGAACAGTTCAGGTTCATCGTCATCAATCTCCCCCTTGCTATTTATTTAGCAACATCAACATCAGTCTGAGAAGCAGCACCGTAGTAGCACTCTCCTTTGTATAGTAGAGCTTGTACAACTTCAGCTTCCCCCCCTGCATAGTTAACAACCTTTTCTCTCCCTTTTTGTGGAGAAAACAGTATCATGAAATGGACTCTTGCCTAGAATCAAAGCACTTCTTGCAACATCAACCTCACAATTATGATAGTTGATTTTTGCAATTTAGCCCACAAGCCAGTCTGAAAACAATGTGAACTGTCCTGAGCCAGTGTTGCCTAAATCGTTGATAACATTCTTGGCAACATCGTCATTTCCTGCTTCTTTCTTCCAGATCAAGTCAATGTTTCTATCCTAGAGAAAGACGATTGTCCAGTTTGCTGAGAGGTATTAAGCTTGGGTTCTTCGTATTCGACGGATGACTAATGTTCATGGGGTATTGGATAGAGTGTTATCTGACAGTTGTGTTGACATTAGAGAAGTATTCTATTGGTGAATATGTAGGAGATATTTTGGGAATTAATCAGGATAACAATTATCCATGATTGGAGTGTGAAATGATGATGAGTTCATCAGATAGATAGAACACTACCCGAGGAGATGATTTTTCCTTTTTTTTTTAAAATATAAAAAATATATTTTTTACAGGAAAACTCTTGAAATGACATGAAAAATAACAAATAAGAGCAGCATTATATACAAGACAACATTTCTTTAAACAACTCACAATAATATTTCCTAAAAAGCAGGTAGTGTAGATTAATTAAGATTCTACACCTCAAATTAAGAAATTAACGAGATAAAATTGATTTTTGAATTAAAAAACAAAAACTGTCCAGTATTAAACGGGATTTGAGGTTAATGATTTAAAATTCAAAAATAAACAGGAATAAATAAGGCATGATAAACAACAGAAAAATATTTTTCTGAAAGAACTATCAATATATTGAATTGTGATGTTGTCAGTAATGTTGAGCAACATTGAGCAACACAAGTATTATGACACCACATGAACTTCTAGATTTGACATTAACATTAGACACATTCTGTATATTTTCCCTATAAGTTTGATCCCTGGACCAATGTAATATTCTCTCATCGTGTCCTTAATCAAACTTAGTAGAACATATGCAGAATACTCTATGTCTTTAAAAAATGAAAATAATTTTTGAGGTATTTTCAACCTTCTTTTAAGCACATGATACTCTTATACAAGAGGAACGGTACCAATTTAGAGCTTTGCTCTTTTTTTATTTTATATTTTCAACATTGCCAAATATTTAGTCGAGGCTTTGCCTACTTTTGATACTCTTTTTTTTATGATATATATAATTAATTTATATACACCATCGCAGAGAACAATATCATATTTCAGTTCTTCTTCTTGTAGCATCATACTTGAATTATCAAATGCATGCACAATATTGTAACATCGTCAGAGTATATTGACAAATCAGTAAATGTTGTCCAGAATGTTTTGCAACATTTCAGGCAACATCTACAAAAAACAGCCTTATTTATAGTAAACACAAACCAATTTTTTTTTCAAACTAGAAAATCTCTCATGATCTAGAGTCTTGGTAAAAATGTCGTATATCTAAGTATTTTATACGAGAGTGTTGAACATGATTTTAAAAATATTAATTGCACTCAAATTATCACAGTACAAAATCATAGTGTTGCTTGAAAAATCTATAGTCGTTACAATTTTGTTTACGACTATATCAAATAAATAATATTGTTGCCAAAGTAAACAATAACCTCCACTTGTATTCTTCTTATCATTCACATCTCCAGCCACTCCAAGTTACTAAATCATATTAAGTTAGGATTAGTGTCATTGGAATACCAAAATTCCCAACTCATATGTGCCAACAACATATCGAATAATACGTTTTACGACATTTAAGTGGAATATTTTGGGACAAGCTTGAACATATGCACACACAAATATACTAAACATAATGTTCGACGACTATGGATTGGTACAATGTTGGGTCAACATCTTCGCCAACATCGTCTTTACATACCTTTTCCCGAGAAGTCCATTGGAGTTTTCATATGTTTAGCATTCTCCAATCCAAATCTTCTAACTAGATTCTTGGCGTATTTGGTTTGTGAGATGAAATTTCCATCTTCACATTGCTTTATCTGCAGGCCTAAGAAATACGTTAGCTCCCCAATCATGCTCATCTCAAATGTTGATCACATAGCCTCGACAAAAAGTCTTAAGGTACGACTGTGAGGTTGAGCCAAAAACTATATCATCTACATAAATTTGAGCGATGATAATATCTACACCATGACGTTTTATAAATAAAGTTCTATCAGATTCATCACGGCTAAAACCAAAATCAAGTAGAAGTCTCATCAAACGACCATACCACAACAAAGAGCTTTTTTCAACCTATACAAAGCATTTTTTTTGGGCTTGTATACATAATGTGGGTGGTGAGGATCCTCGAATCTTTTAGGTTGTGTAACATAGACTTCCTTATCAAGAAAAACTATTTAGGAAAGCACTTTTAACATCTATTTGGTGCAAGATAATTTTTAGATAACAATCAATAGCAAGGTTAAGTCTAATTGATTCAATTCTAGCCACAGGTGCAAAGATTTCGTCATAGTCCATACCTTTATCCTGAGTATAGCCTTGAGCCACTAGATGATCTTTATTTTGAACTATAGTTCTCGATTAGTCTGACTTAAAAGTCCATTTAGTTTCAATAACATTTGAATTGTTAAGACATGGAATCATATCTCATACATCATTTCGAGAATGTTGCTCAAGCTCTCTTGCATTGCTTGAATCTAAAAATCATATTTTAGTGCTCCCAAAATATTTTTAGTTCTAAAGTAGATATGAAACAAGAAAGACTAACCTGTTGGTATATGATAAACATACACACATACCTTACCATATCTCGGTAGTTGATTGACTCTTTCTCTCTTGTTATAATTCCTTCAAAAACTCCCCTTATCACCTGGTCTGAGGGATGATTCTTACTAATCCGTGATGGAGGGTCTCTTCTTACTTGATCTTGCATTTCAGTTCTGGACTCCTCATCCACCTTCGACCTTTGTGGTCTCTTCTTGTGGTTCAGATGTTTCCTCTGATGTTGTGACAACATTTGGGACAACATCTGATTCTACAGTTTACTCTTTTTCTACTGTAACCGCAATGCTATTTTCTGATGATTTACCTGTCACATCAGTAAGATCACTAAAAAAATAACATTGATCAACTCTTGTACGGTCTTGGTCCTCGGATTGTATATACGATAAGCATGACTATTTTGTGAATAACCAATAAAACTTAATTTGTCATTATTAGAGTCAAACTTCGCCAAATGATACCTGTCATTAAAGATGTAACCAATACACCCAAAAGAGATATAAAAGTAACTCAAATTAGGTTTCTTATTATTTCAAAGGGTGTCATTTTGGTACTTGGCCTTAGGTAGACTCTATTAGTGATGTGGTGTTTACGGCTTCTGCCAAAAAACTCTTTCACATTTGTTTAGAACTTAACATTACTCTTCCATTTCTTGCAAAGTTTTGTTCGTCCTTTCTGCTACCCCTTTCCACTGAGGAGTTTTGGGAGCATAAAATTCATGAAAAATCCCTTTCTTTTTCCAAACTTTTGCAAAAGAATGGTTTTCAAAATCCTTTCCATGATCGGACCTAATTAAAAAAATAGGAGAACAAACAGATTCCTAATTCTAGAGTGTAAAGTTTTAAACATATCAAAGGTTTATGATTTTTCGTTTAAAGAAATATCTCCATGTGTACCTAGAAAAATCATCAACAATAACAAAAAAATTCCTCATGCCCGTAGGTTGTCTCATTCAATTGGATCCATTAGATCCACATGTAATAAATGAAAATAGAGAGACATACTTGAATGTTGTCCATCGTGTTGGGCAACATTAAGGGCAACATGAGTTTGCTTATCTTTCATACAAACTTCAGAGACTGTTTTACCTTGAGGACATCATCACAAAGCTGACTTATGCTAAGAAGGTTAACAACTAAGCCATCAACATGGTACATTCTTCAAGGCTGGTATATCAGAAACATTCAGCGTTCATTTACCAATAATCTTGATCTTACTCCCACCTCCAAAAGTCATGTGACCTCTATTGAATGACTCTTATTTCTTCATAAAAGTCTTTCGTACTTGTCATGAAGCATGAATGCTCACAATCAAAGTATCAAGAACCTGTAATGTTAGTTCTTTAATGCAGTAATATATATATATATAAGAAGTTAAGTCCATTTGGGAACCCAATCTCTCTTAAAATATTTTCTCCTTTTCTGTTAAAAAATGTAGCTTCGAATGTTGTCTGAAATGTTGAACAACATTTTAGACGACATTTTAGGAAACACCTTGTTCACAGAATTTTAAAGTTTGAAGTAGTATATCATTATATTTCCAAGGAATTTTAAGTAACTACCCACATACTTCAGATTATTTTTTGATTTAGACAAGACAATCTTTCCTTTACAAAAAAGATTTTCTCATTTTTATCAAAGAAACTAGAGTAAACAATTCTGAGAGATTTTTGATACCCAATACCTGCATATGAAGACTTACTGAAGTAAATAATTTCATCTATTTTTAAGATCCCCGTGTTGAGCTTCTGGAAAGTGGTTACGGCAGAATCCAAATTTTACACGAATCTTACCAAATTAGAGATCCTTTTTGGTAAGTGCTACCTCTAACTGGGTAATTGTGTCTTTTAAAACATGATTCTCATGAGTTAAAGATTTGACTTTTGAGTCATGTTGCTCAGATTCAATGGTTAAAGCTTTACAAAGATTTTGTACTTCCTTAATCATGTCATCTTGAGAGTCAACTTGATCCAATCATAGAGCCTCACTAGTTGAAATAAAATCACTAAAGCGATTTACATCTGGATAGTTAAAATATTCATACCTTAGAGATGTTCCCGCATATTTTGTTGCTGATGTTGTCACAGATGTTGTCACAGATGTTGAGATAATATTATCGATGACATCTTCGTTATCGGACAAAAACTATTCGAAAACAGCAGCCAACATTGCTTGTGATTTTAGTTATGGATCTCCTTCTTCATCATCACTAAGAAAAACTCACCGACTCTTACCAAATTTCTAAGAGTGTTTGTACATTTATTAGCATAATGACCCCATCTTGAGCATGCATGTCCGGACTCAAGTTGTTTGAGATCAAATTTGGTATGATCCAAATTGAATTTCCTTAGTTACCTTTTTGTGTATTTGAAAAAAATCTAGTGGACTGATGATTAAAGAGTTGACTTTGGTACTTTTTGGATTTAGACTTAATTCTATCATTGTTAATCTTTCTCACCATCAAACTAAATTTTCGATAGAGCAAGACAACATTAGCACCATCACAAACTTCTTCAATCGCACAAATATTTATATTGAACTTCTCAGAAAGAGAATATAGAGTCTTCTCCACAAGTTGGGTGTTGGTTAAGAAAAAAACCAAACACTTGACATTTATAGAAGGTATGTTGGGCAGAATGTTGTCCAACATTTGTCCCAACATATTCACATACATGAAATATTGTCACAAATGTTACGACATTAGTTCCAACATTATCAATCTAGAAATGCAGTCAACTTTTGAAAATAGAATTTTACGTCTACCGTCTCTTCCATCCTCAAATGTTCATATCGGCTAGTGAGCATGCGAAGCTTCGTACGTTGAATACTCGAACTACCTTTACATTGCATTTGTAAGGTCTTCTAAGTATCCTTAGCCATAAACATTTTATATGAGTTTGACCATATAAAAATAAACTCATCCAAAGATTGCATTTAAGACTTTTTCGTTGTAGCTCGCACTATTGGTTTCTTTCGCCGTCCATTTGGATTTGGGTATAACAAGAATGTCACATTTCTCATCCGGCGGCTACATTGGTATAACATACCTATGGATTATAGATATTAATGCCCTAACATCAATTAATTTGATATGAGAACATAGACGTATCTTTCAATAGACATAATTTGAACCAACGGGAAATCTACCAATTTTTGGATTTGCCAGATCCATAGCTTAGAATAACAGGACCAATCACTTATTGTGTCAAGTGTTGACTCTGATACCATTTTGTTGGGGTCCGAGGCTACGAATCAGAAAGTAAAAGCAAGATTAAATTCAAAATTAAATACTGAAACAATTTCTAATGTTGTGCCAATATTTCTGACAACATCTGATAAAAACTGAATAAACCTTTAAAGAGTAATTGCAGCGGAAAAGTAAAAGACACAAAAATTTATATTTTCAAGGGTATATATTAATATAACCCTTGATGGTCAATGACCGAAGTAATGTATATATTATTTACAATTACAAATGAATTTCTTTTTACAAGTTTGAGCAATAAAAATGAAAAAAAAATTACAAACAAAAGTGAAGTCGCAGATGACTTCAGCCTAAAGTTAAAAGATCTTAAAAAGATAAATACAACATCTTCATTACAATTGCTTTTACATTAAGCTTAATCTAGAATAGAGATAACAATTGCAATGTGGGATAGATGTTGTTATACTACTTTAGGCTAAGGTGTTGATCCAGATTTCTGAGGCGAAATCCCGAGAGCTCTCTTGGTATTTTTATATTTTGATTCTGGATAACAATACTCTGAAGTTCCTCCTATATTTATAGTGTGAAACTTCCTTGAAACTCTCGCTGGTTGGTTGTGAAAGTTGAGAGAAAGAAGGCTGCAGCTTGGACCGATTCTTCCTCCATGAATTTCTCTAACAACTTTGACTTAGTATTCAAGTTGCTTCGATTCCAAGCTTGACTCCTTCAATTCCCACGTTTTAAACATAACTCCATATTCAGCTTTCCTAGGACATTTTTAACTCACAGTAACAAACATTGTTTTGGCCGGAAGAATAGAAAAAATCGTTTACAGTGATGTTGTCACAACATCGCAGACAACATCCTTATGTTCATAAGCGATGTTATCCTGGTCGTTTACAGATGTTGTCACAACATCCATCCAACATCAACAATTTTCCAAATGAATTCATGAAGGGACTATTTCAACTTGACAAATCACAACTCCCAAGTATAAGGATGAGATATATATAACAAAGATTTAGGTAACTAGATGTTATATATGGAGGAGAGCATGTATAGCTTAATCTCTTCCTTTTCAGAGATTGTGTTTTCGATCTTTTTTTTGAGGTAAGGTGTATCATCCCAGATTTTGGGTAATTATTTGAGCACCTTTGTTAGTACCAATCTAGTATCTTCAATGAAATAAGCATAATAATAGAATAATAACTCAATTGTAATTGAAATCAACAACAAAGTATACCACAAACTGGAAATTAAATACTAACTTGATACGATAGAGGCCTGTTGTCGCAGTGTTCTGATGCGCGATTTATGCACACGCTAACGCAAGTGCACATGTCGTGACAAGTAATATAATCTAGGTAAGACCGAATATCGTCCTCAGGGACTGGTTTTCAAGTACCGATTATCTATCCTATGGTATCTATTTGGTTAACGTCAATTGAATTGGAATTCTAAACTAATAATGCAGGAAATAAACTAATTATGAAAATACTTTTATTTAAATCAGTTATGATGGAGAATTAGGGCTTCCAAGATCATCAACTATCCACTCTATTCAATCTTTAATACAATTAGACTAACTTCTTCTTCTACGTTAAGATAGCAGGTTAACTAGACCGTTTTATACTCCTGTTAAGGTAATATAAACACTCAACCCCAATGGAGAACCCTTCTACCTTTCGGTGACAAGATTGACTACAAAGGAGGATTAAGAGCAATAACCTATTAAGCTACACAAGTATCGGGGTACTTTCGTCCACGATTTAACCTATGTTAATTCAACTATAGCATATTCACAATCTCCCCTTTCGGCTTTCGATTAGAAATCATATAAGTGATGATAACTAGTGATCAATTAATTATCAAGCAATCAAAACAACTATTGAATAAATCTTAAATAAGTGAAGAAGAAACCAAACTAATATATTAATTCATGAATATAGTTTCAAGTGAATCACAAGGAAATCCCTAATAAAGTAATTAGCTCCTAGCCATAGTCACGCTAAGAACTAATACAATCTCCATACATGAACTGAAATAATTAAAGCAAAAAGAAATAAAAGAAAATATTCAAGAACGAGTCTCCAAGCCTTCTAGCATCCAAGGATTGTGTTGTGGAATATTTACAAGATGGAATGGAATGAAATGGTGGATGGTGGAATGGGATGGGTGATGGATGGAGAATGGGATGTAGGATGGAGGATGTAGAATGTAGAATGTATGATTCTTCTAATGATGTAGAGAATATTTATAGACCAAGAATCCTTTAGGTAAAGGGTTAGGGATTATGTAGGTAGGAAAGGTTATGGAATCCTTTTAGGTAAAGGTTTTAGGAAAAGTTATGGAAAAGGGTTAAGGAATATGTAAGTAGGAAAAGTTATCCCTTTTGGACTCTGAAAATGTGTCAAATTCGCTTCGAAATCCCGCGTCGGCGCGCGCCACGCAATCGAGCGCCAGTAGCGAAAAACTGCAACTTCGGACTTCGCAGACATTGGGCGCGCGCTAACGCGCCGGTGACGTTTTTTGAAGGATTCCGTTTCGTCATCCTTTTTTCGTCGCCCTCGAGCAAAGATAAAAAATATAATCAAAGATACGAAAGAAAGGAAAATAAAATGACTCAAAGACATTGATCAAATTGCTGCACAATTGTCACTTAGAAAAACATGAAGGTTAGTAGGATAATATGTAGGAACATATAGCATGGATTTTTTAGCATTCTAAACACTCAAGTCAGATATTTCGCAAATTCAATTTAATCATGCTCAATGGAAGTAAGAATACCTAACTATGCATGCAATTTCAAAATCCTATGTCATGTTTACTTGTTATTCTCCACTAATCATGGATACACATATTAGAGATCTTCAGGGCTTTTCAGGGTTGTAGTGTAGGCTTAGGCAGGGGTAGGTAAAAATAGGCATTTAGGCTCAATTTACGTACCATAAGCTCTTTTGCTTTAAATCCTTCCCTTTTCTTTTGATTCTCTTTTTAACCTCATACCTATCTTTCCCCTCTTTTATTTTGAGAGAATGAGGTGTTTGATGAATAGTAAGCACCCCCAAACTTAGGCTTTTGCCTATTTATTATTACTTTTTCATTGGGGTGCATCAAAATTATTCACTCTCTTTTTTCACTTTTTCAACAATTTATATTCCAAACAACTCAATTTTTCCACTTATGGCACAAATATGGAATTTTAGGGTGTCAAAGAAAAAATCTTATTTTTGGCTCAAAGGGGCTGACTAGGGATACAATTTATTATCAGGGATAGGCAAAGAATGGTAATAAAGGGCTAACAAAGAAATGCCTGAATCATCTCCCTAACATGCATATCCTAACTATTTCGCCTCAAATAACAAGCAAGCAGACACATAGGTTTAATCACTAACAATGCATAAATCAAGCAAGATACCACAAATAGTTCGATTTCATGAATTTTTGGCATATCTATCCTAAGTGTTCAGATGGTTGCTTCTAATTCCATTACATTATTCCACTTTACTTCATTTAGACGTTTCAAGTGACTACAGCATGCATGATCTTAAAAAAAAAAGATTCAAAAAGACTCAAAAAACACACAAAACAAATAAAAAAGACTCAAAAACAATAAAACACCCCCCCAAACTTAAATCACACATTGTCCCCAATGTGTGCAAGACTCAAAAAATAAATAGGGACAACTTACTGACACAATGATAGTCATGCGGAGGTCTAGGAGGAAAAATTACGGAATTTGCGGAATATGGCTCTCTGAGTTCGTGGCTGGCGCCCAATCTTGTGGCTCTCGAGTTCGCGCCATGATGCTGATTCTGGCGCCTTGGCCGCAGCGACGATTTTTTCTTTTTTCAGCGTTTTTGCTCCTTTTTCCTCGGTTTTAGCTTTCAGTCCACCTGTCATCCAACAACACATAACAAGAACCCAAGACCGTGAGACTGTTCAAGATAAAATAAAACAAACGGAAGACAGAAATTAAAATAACATAATTAAAAACATTGGGTTGCCTCCCAACAAGCGCTGTCTTTAACGTCTTTTAGCCGGACGCAATTAACCTTTACGAGTGCCATTGGATCCTTCTGCGAACTGCTTGCACTCCGCATAGTTATTGTTGCAGGTCTCACTTTTCCTACAACACTCTTTTCAACTAAGGGCTTCAGATATAAGATTATCCCCCAAGTATACAAGACATGCTTGTCCTCTAAGCTCTCTATAATATAGGGATTAGTGAGATTCCCAACATATCTCAACTCTAGGGGGTGCCCTTGAAGGTATGGACTTTCTATTTGGGGATCAACAGTGATAGCTGATGGTGTTTTTTTTGCAATAGGTATAGGAAAAAGAATTTCCAAAGAATTCAAAAAGGTGAAAAATTGGATCTCAGTAATCTTTTCCTTTTCTACACCAACTATCTCGCCAGATTCCTCAATAGCTGGGTGTGGTTCAAGTTCCTCAATTTGCTTACCACCTCCCATAATGATGTCGCTAGGCAGATTTTCTTGAAGTGTATTGCTCATCCTATCCATTAGTTGCCCTATTTGTGTCTCCAAATTTCTGAGGGACACTCTTGTCTCAGCCATAAACTGAGTCTGGCACTTGGTGAGCCTAAGTATGCCTGCCTGCAACTCATCTAGATCTTCCTCTAGAATCTGTGGGTTAAACCGCTGTTGATGACTCCACTGTCTCTGATAGTAGTAGTCCATGTGTCCTGATTTTTTATTTTTTATTTTGATTTTTTTTGATTTTCTTTTCGAATATAACCTGCAAAATAAGAAAAACAACAAAAGGTGATAAAAATATGCTCGCAGAACAAGTTAGAAACTTGTTCTTGGAGCAACCAAATTAGAAATAAGAATAGATAAATCGATATTGAAAGTACGCCAATCCCCGGCAACGGCGCCAAAAACTTGATGCACGATTTATGCACACACTAACGCAAGTGCACGTGTCGTGACAAGTAATATAGTCTAGGTAAGACCGAATATCATCCTCAGGGACTGGTTTTCAAGTACCGTTTATCTATCATATGGTATCTATTTGGTTAACGTCAATTGAATTGGAATTCTAAACTAATAATGCAGGAAATAAACTAATTATGAAAATACTTTTATTTAAATCAGTTATGATGGAGAATTAGGGCTTCCAAGATCATCAACTATCCACTCTATTCAATCTTTAATACAATTAGACTAACTTCTTCTTCTACGTTAAGATAGCAGGTTAACTAGACCGTTTTATACTCCTGTTAAGGTAATATAAATACTCAACCCCAATGGAGAACCCTTCTACCTTTCGGTGACAAGATTGACTACAAATGAGGATTAATAACAATAACCTATTAAGCTACACAAGTATCGGGGTACTTTCATCCATGATTTAACCTATGTTTATTCAACTATAGCATATTCACAATCTCCCCTTTCGTCTTTCGATTAGAAATCATATAAGTGATGATAACTAGTGATCAATTAATTATCAAGCAATCAAAACAACTATTGAATAAATCTTAAATAAGTGAAGAAGAAACCAAACTAATATATTAATTCATGAATAGAGTTTCAAGTGAATCACAAGGAAATCCCTAATAAAGTAATTAGCTCCTAGCCATAGTCACGCTAAGAACTAATACAATCTCCATACATGAACTGAAATAATTAAAGCAAAAAGAAAGAAAAGAAAATACTCAAGAACGAGTCTCCAAGCCTTCTAGCATCCAAGGATTGTGTTGTGGAATATTTACAAGATGGAATGGAATGGAATAGTGGATGGTGGAATGGGATGGGTGATGGATGGAGAATGGGATGTAGGATGGAGGATGTAGAATGTAGAATGTATGATTCTTCTAATGATGTAGAGAATATTTATAGACCAAGAATTCTTTAGGTAAAGGGTTAGGGATTATGTAGGTAGGAAATGTTATGGAATCCTTTTAGGTAAAGGTTTTAGGAAAAGTTATGAAAAAGGGTTAAGGAATATGTAAGTAGGAAAAGTTATCCCTTTTGGACTCTGAAAATGTGTCAAATTCGGCCCAAAAACTCAGAAATCCCGCGTCGGCGCCGCGGCCCTGCAATCGGGCGCCACGACGCCGAATTACCTGCAACTTTCAGACTTCGCAGCATATTGGGCGCCGCGGCACTGCTGCCAGGCGCCGGTGACGTTTTTCTGGCGGATTCTGTTTCGTCGTCCTTTTTTCGTCCGGACTTCGTCTGATCTCCTCTATAATTCCCGGAACTTCTTAGACTTCATTCATTGGCCCCTTTTAGTGTGCAATTCCATCTCAATTAAGCTCATTTCATCTCCTTTTCGCCATTTCTCCATTTCTGACCGCTGTGACACAAAAGATAGGAAAACGACCCTAATACTATACTAAACATAAATGAAATGAGTAAAATACTAACTAAAAATGACTCAAGAGGTGTATATAAAATACACTGATCATGTTCTAAGACAAAAATTCGTCCCCACTTGTGCTGTATTTCTTGGACGTCTATCTAGAGGATACAACTATCTGGTTCAAGTTCTTGCATAAGAACTTGACCCTGGCGAATTTACTTTATGATTTTCAGAAATAACTTTTCAGAAGAAGGAGAAGAAGTAATGAGATCCATTCATGTATTGATTCATATGTGTTGTATATATATCTTCAACCAAGTGATCAATATGCTTTATATAACAGTATTATATGAATAGATATGATCATTCATTCCAAAGGTTGTAATTGTTCTGAAAAGTTACAACTTCTGATTTGAAAAATTAATCTGTTGAGCCCGGCGCCGCTGCGCCGTGGATCAGCCTCTTAGCGTCGCGACGCTAATCATCCTGCAGAGCTCTCTGAACTTTCGGCGTTGTGGCACTACTTCTCAGCGATGCGGCGCTGAGCACGGGAATGTTTCCCTGTCCGGTGTTGCGGCCTTCTCCCTGGGCGCCGTGGCGTTTCGCCAAAAATTCCAAAGCTTTATTTTTATCACTTGTTTCTTCTTATCTCATACAAGTTTCAACAATACCCCACATTTCATATTCAAACTTCTAACAATATCACACATTTGGATAGAAAATAAGATAATAAGGAACTTATCGTTATTTCGGAAAACCAGGTATGACATGCATCGGAAAAGGTGTCTTTTGGACTTGAACCGTTCGTAGTGAATACTTATCGGATCTACTTTGTGAAATAGTGAATGTATGTCTTGAACTATTCACGTTTTGTAGTAAATCGAAACAATAAATATCACACACATCATACCAACACATTTCAATTCTTACGGTTGTGTTCATTTCTATCTGAACAACTTCTTCTTCGTGAGATTTTGTAGAGAACGTAGCCATATCGGTCAGTGTCTAAAGATCGGGTTATCTCTATGAATCAGGTTATTCACTGGGCTGTTAAGCCCTCATAGATGCGACCCCACATCAATCTCATATAGGTAATACCAAATAAGAATAGTCTGTACTATTCCACCATAATGACTTTTAGTTTTATTAAGAATAACATTCATCCCTTAATCATCAACGGATTAACATACTTAGTTCACCATAGGAATGAGCATATGTGTGTTTTATATGCTCCTTGAGTTTACTCCAACTAGTTATCCTACTGAACCTAGACCATGAAATCTCCAATTTTGCTAGGTTAGGTTTTCGCCAAGTAATGACTCATTGTATTGGCTTTAAGCCCATTCCCCTCAATGTAAATATGACTTGCTCTCTGTTAAGGCCTTTTTTCAAAGGATCCGCTATATTGTCCTTTGATTTTATATAATCAATGGAAATAATTCCATTCTTTAGCAAGCTACATATTGTATTATGACGTCGCCTTATATGCCTCGATTTGTCATTGTATATTTGGTTCTTTTCCCTCGTCAGAGCAGCCATACTATCACAATGTATGCAAATAGTTGTAACAGGCTTTGTCCACAAAGGAATACCTTCCAGGAAGTTTTTGAGCCATTCTGCCTCTTCGACAGCTTTGTTCAAGGCTACAAATTCCGCTTCCATAGTCTAACGTGTATGCACAGTTTGCTTTGATGATTTCCAAGATACTGTCGCTCCACTAAGTGTAAATACATAACCACTTGTGGACTTACTTTTTGAATGGTTGGAAATTCAATTAGCATCACAATATCCTTCTAAACCAGAAGGATATGTTTTATAATACAACTCATAGTTCATTGTATGCTTTAGATATCAGAGTGCCCTAATTAGTGCAAACCAATGATCCTTTCCTGGATTATGTGAGTATAGACTAAGTTGACTCACTGTATATGCTATGTCCGGTCGTGTACAGTTCATTATGCACATCAAGATTTCAAGAACTTGTGTATATTCCAGTTGAGACACACTTTCACCTTGATTCTTCTTAAGGTGACTAGCGGGATCAAATGGTGTAACAATCGGTCGATCGTCATAGTGTCTAAACTTTCTAAGGACATTCTCAATATAATGGGATTGAGTTAGTATGTAACCATCATAATTATTTTGAATTCTAATACCAAGAATGACATCCGCTTTCCCATATCTTTCATATCAAAAGCGACATGCAACATCTTCTTAGTTTGGTTAATTACATCCTTACTTGTTCCCATAATTAGCATATCATCAACATATAAGCATATAATGACACATGAATTATTACATTCTTTAATGTAGACACATTTTTCACATTCATTTATTTGAGAACAATTTGATAATAATGTATTATCAAACTTTTCATGCCACTATTTTGGAGCTTGTTTAAGTCCGTATAAAGACTTAATTAATTTACAAACCTTATTTTCTTGACCTTTAACAACAAACCTTTCGGGTTGTTCCATGTAAATTTCTTCATCTAATTCACCAATCAAGAATGCGGTTTTCACATCCATTTGGTGTATTTCCAAATTGTGAACAACCGCTATAGCAATTAGCGTCCTTATAGAAGTAATTCTAGTTACTGGTGAGTAAGTATCAAAGAAATATACACCTTATTTTTTTCGAAACCCTTTGGCTACTATACAAGCTTTGTATTTTTCTATAGTATCATCAGACCTTAATTTTCGTTTGAAAATCCATGTATGGCCTATTGGTTTTTGTCCCGGAGGAAGATCAACCAATTTCCAAGTATTATTTTGCACAATGGATTCTACCTTACTTTGGATAGCCTCCTTCCAATAAGGTGCTTCGGATGATTCCATAGCAGTCTTATATGTTTGAGGTTCTCCTTCAACGGAAAAGGTCATAAAGTCTGGTTCAAAATTTTTGGCAATTTTTCCACGTTTACTTCTCATTGGTTCAGAATTTTCTTTTTGAACAGATGAAGTATTACTTGTATCATTTTGTGTGTTTTGGTTTGACTCATCTTGAGGCAACGATCTCTTCTTATAATTAGAATCGTCTTTATATTTTTCCTTGTCTTTGTAAGGAAAAATATCCTCAAAAATTCTACTTGAGCAGATTTCATAAGTGTATTTTTGTGAATACCTTCAACATCGGAATGATAAACCAAAAACTTATATGCTGCACTATTATTGACAGGACCAATATATATGCAATCCACCATTTTTGGTCCAAGTTTAGTTCTTTTTGGTAAGGGAACTTGAACTTTCTCTAGGCAACCCTACAGTTTCATCCTTTTAAAAGTAGACAAGCTGTCTTTCCACAATTCATAAGGTGATTGATCACTTTTCTTATGAGGAATTTTATTTAATATTATATTTGCAGTAAGTAACGCCTCTCCCCATAGGCTAAGAGGTGCGCCCGAACTAACCAACATTGAATTTATCATATTCTTCAATGTTCTATTCTTGCGTTTGACAACTCTATTTTGTTTTGGAGTGTATGGTGCAGTGGTTTGATGAACTATACCATGAGTAGAACAAAATTCATTAAAGTCATTAGATTGATATTCACCACCTCTATCAGATCTTAGAATTTTTATTCTTTTCTCAAGTTGGTTCTCCACTTCCGCTTTATATGTTTTAAACATGTTCAGAGCCTCATCTTTGGTATGTATTAAGTATACATAACAATATTTATTGCAATCATCTATGAATGATATATAATAATTCTTTACTCCATGAGATGAGGTTGCTTGGTAATCACACAAATCACTATAAATTAAACCAAACACTTCATTTGATTTCTCTACTGATTTATGAGGATGACTTGCATATTTTGATTCTATGCAAACTTCACACTTAGTCTTTTTGTTCATAGAGCATTTTGGCAACATGCCTAAACTTACCATTCTTTGTAAAGAACGATAATTAACATGGCCTAATCTTGAATGTCATAAGGAAGGGGAATCAACCATGTACATAGAAGCAGTTCTAGTGCCTGCATTTTCATTAATAATTGCAATTGCCTTAGTATGTACAACAGATAGTTTGAAGAGCCCCTCACTGAGGTAACCCTTCCCTACATACATCCCACATTTGGTGAGTACAAATTTGTCTGACTCAAATACAATCTTAAAGCCCTTGTTACTTAGAACAGGACCAGAAATCATATTTTTACAAATTTCAGGCACATGCAACACATTCGTGAGCACAAGATCATTCTCGGAAGTGAGTTTTAGAATCACCTTTCCTTTCCCTTCAACTTTCACAGTAGCAACATTCCCTACGAATAAAGGTTCTCCATCCTTAATGGGCTGGTAGGATGAGAACATGTCCTTTTCAGAACACACATGCATTGAAGAATCCCTATCCATCCACCAGTCAGTTGAATTGGTAACCAGATTTGATTGAGCAGCAACAACACCAATGAATTGGTTTTTAGTTTCAACATGGTTGTTTCGGTTGACATTACCCGAACCTCCAATACCACCTCCTTGATTCTTACGAAGGCGACAATCATTTGCTCTATGCCTAGGTTTAACGCACACCCAACAGACACCAACATGTGATTTCTTGAACACATTGGTCTTTTGTGGGGCGAGTGCATTCCTCCCGACTGCAAAAGATGGCTTTGCACCAACAAACTTGTCCTTGCCTTTATGAAACTTGGCCTTAGATGGATTTCCTTCAACCATGTTTGAATTAGGCTCCAAGGAAATATCATCAGCCTTTTCATTCTTCTGGCTATCCTCTTCAACTCAAAGTTTAAGAACCATTTGGTCAAAGTTCATTTCCTCGGTTAGATGCTTAAGATAAACTTTAAAATCCTTCCAAGAAGGAGGTAATTTCTCAATAACAGCACCAATAAGGAAATTCGGGTTAAGGTTCATACCTTCAACCTCTAACTCATGAACAATGACTTGGAGTTCCTCCACTTGCTTGACAATAGGCTTGGCATCGCTCATCTTAAAGTTCAGAAACGTGCCGATGACGAACTTCTTTGAACAAGCAACCTTAATCTTGTACTGGTTCTCCAATGACTGCCACAACTCCCTTTCCGTTTTGAATGTGGAGTAGATATCATAGAGAGACTCACCCAAGGCATTGAGAATATAGTTTCTACAAAGAAACTCTTTACTCTCCCAAGTCTCAATAACTTTCAGATTTTCAGCCCTCTCTGCATCTGTCGGAGCATTCTCCCCTTCTCCTTCTGACAGTGCCATAGGAGCCTCAACAGTAAACACATTTGCCACGTGAAGTGTTATCAAATAGAACAACATCTTTTTTTGCCAGCGTTTAAAATTAGAACCCTTGAATTTCTCAGGTTTCTCAACATGTTTTTTCACCAACGAAGATCCAGATTGATCCATCTTTGCAAATCAGGAAATGAATTCTCTGAATTTTTTTACAAACTCAACAAAATCAGAAAAATGAATTTTCTGTCTTAGATTGTTAGGACCAATCTAGTATCTTCAATGAAATAAACACAATAATAGAATAAAAACTTAGTTGTAATTGAAATTAACAACAAAGTATACCACAAATTGAAAATTAAATACTAATTTGATACGATAGAGGCCTGTTGTCGCAGTATCCTAAGACAGAAATTCATCCCCACTTGTGTTGTAGTTCTTGGACGTCTATCTAGAGGATACAACTATCTGGTTTAAGTTCTTGCACAAAAACTTGACCCTGGCGAATTTACTTTATGATTTTCAGAAATAACTTTTCGGAAGAAGGAGAAGAAGTAATGAGATCCATTCATGAGATTAATTCATATATTGATTCATATGTGTTGTATATATATCTTCAACCAAGTGATCAATATGCTTTATATAGCAGTAATATATGAACAGATATGATTATCATTCCAAAGGTTGTAATTGTTCTGAAAAGTTACAACTTTTGATTTGAAAAATTAATCTGTTGAGCCCAGCGCCGCGGCTCTTCGCCTTGGCGCCGCTGCGCTGCGGATCAGCCTCTTAGCGTCACGGCGCTAATCATCCTGCAGAGCTCTCTGAACTTTCGGCGCTGCTTCCCAGCGCTGAGCACAAATTTTTTTCCCTGTCCGGCACCGCGAACCTCTCCCGGGGCGCCGCTTCGCCAAAAATCCCAAAGTATTATTTTTATCACTTGTTTCTTCTTATCCCATACATGTTCCAAAAACCTTAATGTAGACAAGTAGATCCGGACCCCGGGAAATTTTTGTTTTAATTATGTATGCTAATAAGGAGATTAATATATAAATGATGCAGTCCCGAAATAATTTTGGACGTAGCAAGTGTGACGACGGGGATCGAAATAATTTTGGTGTGTGCATAATGAGGTTATGGATTAGTGTCATATTACCAGAATTATAACATTGAGGATAAGAGGATTTTACAAGTCATGAAGATTAAGTGCATTGGGATAAAAAATTAATTGTGTGTACAATTGATTAATTATGGGATTATTAATTAATTGAGGGGGACAAGTACAATTGGGATAGGAACGTGTAGCCTTAGGATTAAGTCTCCTAAATGACTATGGGTAACACGGTTTGATGGCAACAAGTAAGGGTATTAATTTGGTGAGTGGGGGGAGGGGGATCGTGATCTATTCTGCATATATTTATGTTGTTGTTTTAGCTCTTTCATTCTTATCACATCATTTTTCCTCATCTCATTTGTCTCTCCGAATTTTATTTGTGAAGATATCATATGTTCTGGAGGATTTTTTTTTTAAAATTATTGGCATCACAACTACTTTATAATATTATGGGATGACCTTATAGCAGAGCACACCTTGAACTTCATCCTCAAGCAATTAGGTGACAGAGCTCTTGCTTCATTTACATTCTCTGGCATTTGATATTATGACACTTGATTGTGTTTATGCCCTTGGTAACTATGTTTCAAAAATGAGTTTAAGAATGGATATTAAAGGTATGTCTAAGACAATTTTTTTTCTTTCCGCATTTCTGAACCGTAATCGTGGTATTATTCCATAAATTATTCTATTCTTAATAGTTAAGGAATATTCATATTATTGATTCTATGTTAAAAGCATGTCTAAATATGTTCCTAAATCCTTATTGAGGCATACATAAAAGATGTTGATATTCATAGTGTTGTCAAAGATACAAAGGTAATATGTCACCCGTAGAGATTGGAATATTGTATTTGTTGACATTCAATTTTGACTCATCGTTTGGTCATTTGTTGCAATTTTAAATATTTTTGGACAATATTGAGTCTATTTTATATACACTTTTGAGTTCTTTTTAGTTAATATTTTACTCTTTTCTTTTGCGTTTAGTATAGTGTTAGGTGTGTTTTTATATCTTTTGAGTCACAGCGGTCATAAAGGAAAAAATAAATCTTTTTCAGGATGAAATTGCACAATAAAAGGCCAAGAAATCAAACTTAAGAAGTCCCGGGAAGCATAGAAGAAATCAGATGAAATCCAGACAAAAAATACACTGTCAACCGCACAGGGTCTATAGGCATAAGCGCCGCGGCGCCAAAATGCAGGATCGCGACGCCAAAAGTCCAGAGAGCCTCTGATTCTTTTGCGTTTAGTATAGTGTTAGGTGTGTTTTCTTTCTTTTGAGTCACATTGTTCATAAAGGAGAAAATAATTCTTTTTCAGGATGAAATTGCACAATAAAAAGCTAAGAAATCAAACCTAAGAAGTCCCAGGAAGCATAGAAGAAATCAGACGAAATCCAGACAAAAAAATACACTATCAACCGCACGAGGTCTACAGGCATAAAGCGCTGCGGCACCAAAAGTCCAGAGTACCTCTGATTCTTTTTCAAATTCTTTTTCTTCCCTTTGTCTTATTTCAGTTTATGTTGGATATTAAATTAGGACTTAGCATGACAATGTCTAGGAGCTAATTTCTTTACTAGGGTTTTCCGTTGAATCGCTTGAAACTCTTTCAAAAGTTAATGCATAATTATTGATTTCTTCTTCAGCTATATTAAGATCTATTCAATATTGTAGTGATTGTTTTATAATTGACTGACCATTAATTGTCATAACTTATATGATTTCGAATCGAGATCTGAAAAGGGAGATTTGAATATGCTATAGTTGTTTAGACATAGGTTAAAATCGTGGACGAAAGTACCCCGATACTTGTGTAGTGTTTAAGGTTATTGTTCTTAATCCTCATGTGTGGTAAAATCTATCATAATAATATAGAAGGTTTCTGCACAAGGTTGAGTTTTTATATGTGCTAACCGAAATATAGAACATATTAGTTCACCTGCTATCTTAATAAGAAGAAAAGTCATTAGTCTTGCATTAACAAGTGAACGAGTGGATAATTGAGGAGATTGGAAACTCTAATTTCCATCATAACTGTCTTAAACCCAAATTATTATCATCTTAGTTTATTTTCTGCAAATTACTGTAGTTAATTCTTAGTTCATAAACCAAACAAAAGAACGTTAATCAAATAGATACCTTAGATTAGATATTCAGTACTTGACAAACCAGTCTATGTGGACGATAACTCGGTCTTACAGACTATATTACTTCAGCGATACGTACACTTGCTTACGCATACAGAAATATCGCAATAAGTTTTTGGCGCCGTTGCTGGGGATCTTCCTTTGTTTTGTTGTTTTGTTTTGAGTCTTTCTGTTGTGTTTTGTTTTGTTAAGTGTTTGTGATTCAATTTTTTTTGGATCATGTATGTTGTAGATGCTAAAGATATTGAGTGGATAAAGTGGGATAATGTAATGAAATTAAAAGCAAAAATATGTGTGCTTAAGTTAGATATGCCAAAAATTCATGAACATCTAATTATTTGGATATTTGTGCTTAGCCTATGTGTTGTCAATTATGGAAAGTAAGGTTGAAAATGTCTAGAAAACCTATTTGCTTGTTATTTGAGGCGAAATAGTAAAGATATACATGTTTAGGGAAAGGATTCAGGCATTCTTTGATAGCCCTTCTGTTACACCTCGTGGTTTTAAGACGATAATTAAGAACGTCATTAAGAATAAAGATTCAAATTTTGGAAATTAAGTATATTCTTACATGTTAATATGGAATAATTTTGGCAACGACGAGTGTGACGTCGAAAATTTTCTTAATAATAGTAGTATATGTATATAAGTTACGATAACGAGAATACGAGGCGTATTGGAATTTTCGGGAATTAAAGGATGCGGGAGTTAAGATTTAAATTAAATGGATTCAAGATTTATCAATTGGGGAACTTGGGGACAAAAGTGTAAATACCCCAAATCAGAATTTTTTTTCTTTAGTAGCCTAAAAGACCCTCATTTGTTCATTCAAACTTCCATGAACCCAAAGAAAGAAAAATTTCTCCCTTCTCCTTCTCTAGACCAGCCGAGAATCCCTACCCCATTGCCTAACATAGTTCAAGGTTTTCTTCTTTTCTTTCTCCTCTTCGTAGGCTACGTTTTCACCACAAATTAGAGGCGAAAATTGGAACCAAAACAGTGCCCAAATCGGGACTGCCTGGACCGAAAGTTGAGCAATTTTTCGTCAAGTTTCGGACAAGTTTTTTTTGAAGAAAAACATGTAAGGATGTTGGTATAACATTGTAGAATGCTTGCATGTTGGATTGGAGTTGAAGAAGTGAAAAATTGGACAAGAATTTGATGGAACTTGGGACAAAAATCGGGATTTTGGGGCAGAATTTTAGTCAACTTTGGATGGATATATCTTCTCGTATATTAGGAGTTTTTGGGTGTTTCAAAAGCCTAAAATGAATTTCGTCGAGTCTAGTTTCCAAATAAACAAACCACTCATCGATAGGACATCGAAGTAGAGAGTTATGGACGTTACAAGTTCAGCTGACGAAGCAGTGACTAAAAATCGGGACTGTTTTGGGGATTTAATTAAGGTATGAAAATTCTTCAATCTATGCTATAATTGAAGTTGCATGTTGTTGTAGTTGAAGTATTGGGTTATGGTCGATAATTGCATGTTGGGAATTGGAAGGAAAGCTTAATGTTAATGCACTTGTGATATGGAATTGTTGATAGAGAAGTTGGATTAAGAAGTAAGAAAAAGAATTAGAGAATTGTAACATGTTAGGGCCAACTTTTATGAAATTGTTGAGCATGATTGTCCCGATTTAAAGGTCGTTCTTGTTAGATTATAATATAAGTTATGAAATTATAAATACGTTGCGATGATCGTCAATACATATCTTAAAAGAGGTTAAAAGTAATATATTGAATACTAGAAGACTTGAGCTCTTGTTACTAATTGTTAGACTTGGTGGATTGCCTTAATGGACTATTTTCTTATTATGAATTAAGAGTTGGTGGAATATGATAGATAGGTGGTTTAATCACCTAAATTGTTGTTGGGATTAAATTCCATAAAGGTGGGAAGAAAGGTTGTATAGATGGTATGTGCCAAGTATATGGGCTATTATGGTCATACTCTTAAGTAATGACTTATTGATTGGTTGGTTGGATTGTTGGCTGAATTGGATTGTTGGTTGGAGTTGAATTGTTGGCTGATTTGGATTGTTGGAAAATTGTGGATACGCACATAAACAAAGGAAATGCTGCCCAAATGTTTATAGAAATAAGGGAGCCGTTATTCTTATAACTTACATTAAAAAATCAAAATTGACGAGCGTGTTATTCCTTATTATAGGTTGAAGTACTAGACGAGGCATACCTTAATATCGAGTTGATTAGTTCGCCTAAGAGGTATGTGAGACTTTTCCTTCTTTCTTTTGGCATGATTTTTATGAAAGTACGGCGGACGTACTTAACTCCTACCAGTTCAGTTTTAAAAATGATTGTTTACTAGTGATTATGATTTCAGTAACAGAGTTTATGGTAATAATTTTATTGAGAGTCACATAATGATTTTAATTGCATACAGTTGCTCATGATATCTACTCGTGCTAAGTGTTACTATTTCACTCCACTGAGTCCCGGGCCAGATCATGTTCGTGCGCAGCCATGCATCATTCATCGAGTTCCTCACTAGAGGGCCGAGACACGTTATATATATATATATGCAGATTACATCGAGTCCCTCCTTAGAGGGCCGAGACACGTTCTGTGCAGTCTGATTCCATCGAGTCCTCCATGTAGGCGAGACATGTTATCTGATTTTATATCTGATACATGAGCATGGTGATTTATGATTCAAAGATACATGATATGATTTTGAGACAAGATTCTCGATTTTATGAAATTTGATGACTCTGTTTTACTTAATACGATTGTTATTCGATTTTACGTATTTTATGTTTTACATACTCGACATTATTTTGCGACCCTTTCCTTTCTGCGTTAAATGCCGCGAGTTCGTGTGTTGAATAGGTGACCCTCCGTCTAGGATTTCATACAACGATTGGAGACTCCTTTGTTCGGGGCAGCTATTTTGGTACAGACCTTTATCTTTCAGACTTATGCATATTTTGGGCACGGCGGGGTCCTGTCCCGTCATATGTCAGTATTACACTCTTAGAGGTCTGTAGACAGTTGTGGGTTGAACGTTTGTACCTTGTTTTGGGTTTTAATGTTATTATCTCGTGGCAGCCTTGCCGGCTTGCTTATTTTGATTATGCCTTTGTGCACGTGATGTTGGTTGGTGGCAGCCTAGTCGGCTAGCCTATTATGACTGTTGTTTTGTTGTTGTTGTGGAAGCCTTGTCGGCTAGCCCATTTTAGGGAAATGTTGTAAAAGCAGCGTTGTGCTGCCAAAATTTCTATAGATCTCTGTATTAGATGGATTAAGAGTGACAGATCAGTAATGACGTCCAATTAGGACGTTAGTCGCGGCCCGCCGGGTTGGGTCGTGACACCTTCTGACCGTTCATTACCTATCCTGACATAAATTGTATCATTAGTCAGCCCCTTTGAGCCTAAATAATATCTTTGTTTGACACCCTATGATTCCCTGGTTGTGCCATAAGTGATAATTGAAAATCCCGGGGATAAGAAAGTGTTGAAGAAAGCAATAAAAAGAGTGAAAATTTGATGCACACCAATAAAAAATATACAAAAACCTAAGTTTGGGGTGCTTGTTGTTGATAATGTGTCTCATTCTCTCAAAAGAAAAGAGGGGAGAAAATAGGTATGAAACTGAAAAGAAAGTCAAAAAGAAGGAAAAAGGAGTTGAACGAAAAATGCTTATGATAAGAAATTGAGCCTAAATGACAACTTTTATCTACCCCTGCCTAAGCCTACATTACAACTCTTGAAAGTCCTGAAGATCCCTAATGTGTATGTCTATGATTATTGAAGAATAGTAAGTAAATAGGTCTATAGAATTTTGGAAAAGATGGAATGAAATTAACATGTATATGTTAGGTGCTTGTATTTCCAGTGATTATGATCTAATTGAATTTGCGAAATATCTACTTGAAATTCTAGATTGCTGAAAATTCATGCTATGTTCCAACATATTATTCTAGTTTTCATCATGATTTTGAGGCAGTATTGCTATGGCTACTTGATCCATTCTTGACTTTATGTAGCAGGGAAAGAAGCTAAAAGCAAAAAGACAGGAGTATGACATGTGTTACTTCAGCGCCGTAGCGGCGTGGATATGAACTTAGACAGCAAGTCAACTAGCTTTCATAGAGACTTTTCTTTGGTTTTGTTTTTGTCTTTGTTTAGTGCTTTACTCGAGGGAGATTAAAGTGTAAGTTTGGGGGTGTTTGTTGAGTCTATTTTATATACACTTTTGAGTCATTTTTAGTTAGTATTTTAATCTTTTCTTTTGCGTTTAGTATAGTCTTAGGTGTCTTTCTTTCTTTTGAGTCACAACGGTCATAAAGGAGAAAAGGATGAAATTGCATAATTAAAGGCCAAGAAATCAAATCTAAGAAGTCCCGGGAAGCATAGAAGAAATCAGACGAAATCCGGAAAAAAATACACTGTCAACCAAATGGGGTCTACGGGCATAAAGCGCAGCGGCGCTAAAAGTCAAAAGAGCCTCTGATTTTTTAACGCCGCGACGCCAACCAATAGGCCGTGTGTGTAGTTACAGGCGAATTTCAAAAGGGTAAAAGGGTCTGAAACACAATTTTTCTCAGATATAAAACCCTGTCTTTTTTCATATCATACTTTTGGAGGCTAGGAAGGAGGCTACAGAGCAAGATTGGAGGCTACTTTTGTTCAAATTCTTTTTCATTCCTTTGTCTTATTTCAGTTTATGTTGGCTATTAAATTAGTTCTTTGCATGACAATGTCTAGGAGCTAATTTCTTTACTAGGGTTTTCCGTTGAATCGCTTGAAACTCTTTCAAAAGTTAATGCATAATTATTGATTTCTTCTTCAGCTATATTAAGATCTATTCAATATTGTAGTGATTGTTTAATAATTGACTGACCATTAATTGTCATAACTTATATGATTTCGAATCGAGATCTGAAAAGGGATATTTGAATATGTTGTAGTTGTTTAGATATAGGTTAAAATCGTGGACGAAAGTACCCCGATACTTGTGTATTATTTAAGGTTATTATTCTTAATCCTCCTGTGTGGTAAAATCTATCATAGAATATAGAAGGTTTCTGCACAAGATTGAGTTTTTATATGTGTTAACCAGAATATAGAACATATTAGTTAATCTGTTATCTTAATAAGAAGAAGAGTCATTCGTCTTGCATTAACAAGTGAAAGAGTGGATAGTTGAGGAGATTGGAAACTATAATTCCCATCATAACTGTCTTAAACCCAAAGTATTATCATCTTAGTTAATTTTCTGCAAATTACTTTAGTTAATTCTTAGTTCATAAACCAAACAAAAGAACGTTAACCAAATAGATACCATAGATTATATATTCGGTACTTGACAAACCAGTCTATATGGATGATAACTCGGTCTTACAGACTATATTACTTGAGCGATACGTACACTTGCGTAAACATACATAAATATCACAATATGTTTTTGGCGCCGTTGCCGGGGATCTTACATTGTTTTGTTGTTTTGTTTTGAGTCTTTCTGTTGTGTTTTGTATTGTTTTATGTGTTTGTGAGTCAATTTTTTTTGGTATCATGTATGTTGTAGATGCTAAAGATATTGAGTGGATAAAGTGGGATAATGTAATGGAATTAAAATCAAATTATGTGTGCTTAAGTTAGATATGCCAAAAATTCGTGAACATCTAATTATTTGGATATTTGTGCTTAGTCTATGTGTTGTCAATTATGGAAAGTAAGGTTGAAAATGTCAAGAAAACTCATTTGCTTGTTATTTGAGGCGAAATAGTTAAGATATACATATTTAGGAAAAGAATTCAGGCATTCTTTGATATCCCTTCTGACCGTTCATTACCTACACTGACATAAATTGTATCATTAGTCAGCCCCTTTGAGCCTAAATAATATATTTGTTTGACACCCTATGATTCCCTGGTTGTTCCATAAGTGTTAATTGAGAATCCTAGGGATAAGAAAGTGTTGAAGAAAGCAATAAAAAGGGAGTGAAAATTTGATGTCCCACAATGAAAAATATGTAAAAATCTATGTTTAGGGGTGCTTGTTATTGATAATGTTTCTCATTCTCACGAAAGAACAGAGGTATGAAACTGAAAAGAAAGTCAAAAAGAAGGAAAATGAGTTGAATGAAAAATGCTTATGGTAAGAAATTGAGCCTAAATGCCAACTTTTATCTACCCCTGCCTAAGCCTACATTACAACACTTGAAAGTCCTGAAGATCCATAATGTGTATGTCTATGATTAGAGGAGAATAACAAGTAAACAGGTCTATAGAATTTTGGGGAAAATGGAATGAAATTGACATGCATATGTTTGGTGCTTGTATTCCCAGTTATTATGATCTAATTGAATTTGCGAAATATCTAACTTGAAATTCTAGATTGCTGAAAATTCATGCTATGTTCTGACATATTATCCTAGTTTTCATCCATGATTTTGAGGCAGCATTGCTATGGCTACTTGATCCATTTCATAGAGACTTTTCTTTGTTTTTGTATTTGTTTAGTTCTTTACTTGAGGGCGAGTAAAGTGTAAGTTTAGGAGTGTTTGTTGAGTCTATTTTGTATACACGTTTGAGTCATTTTTAGTTAGTATTTTACTCTTTTCTTTTGCGTTTAGTATAGTATTAGGTGTGTTTTCTTTTCTTTTGAGTCACAACGGTCATAAACGGGAAAAATACTTCTTTTGAGGATGAAATTGAACAATAAAAGGCCAAGAAATCAAACCTAAGAAGTTCCGGGAAGCATAGAAGAAATCAGACGAAATCCGGACAAAACAATACACTGTCAACCGCACTGGGTCTACACGCATAAAAGCACAGCGGCGACAAAATGCAGGGCCGCTGCGCCAAAAGTCCAGCGAGCCTCTGATTTTTTAGTGTCGCGGCGCCAACTAACAGGGCCGAGGCGCTGACGCGCGTTTTCAGATTTCTGGGCCGAATTTCAAAAGGGTAAAAGGGTCTGAAACACAGTTTTTCTCAGATATAAAACTCTAAAACCCTGTCTTATTTCATATCATACTTTTGGAGGCTAGGAAGGTGGCTACAGAGCATGATTGGAGACTACTTTTGTTCAAATTCTTTTTCTTCCCTTTGTCTTATTTCAGTTTATGTTGGATATTAAATTAGGACTTAGCATGACAATGTCTTGGAGCTAATTTCTTTACTAGGATTTTTCGTTGAATCACTTGAAACTCTTTCAAAAGTTAATGCATAATTATTAATTTCTTTTTCAGCTATATTAAGATCTATTCAATATTGTAGTGATTGTTTTATAATTGTCTGACCATTAATTGTAATAACTTATATGATTTCGAATCGAGATCTGAAAAGGGAGATTTGAATATGCTGTAGTTGTTTAGATATAGGTTAAAATCGTGGACGAAAGTACACCGATACTTGTGTAGTATTTAAGGTTATTGTTCTTAATCCTCCTGTGTGGTAAAATCTATCATAAAAATATAGAAGGTTTCTTCACAAGGTTGAGTTTTTATATGTGCTAACCGAAATATAGAAGAATATTAGTTCACCTGCTATCTTAATAAGAAGAAGAGTCATTAGTCTTGCATTAACAAGTGAAAGAGTGGATAGTTGAGGAGATTGAAAACTCTAATTTCCATCATAACTGTCTTAAACCCAAAGTATTATCATCTTAGTTTATTTTCTGCAAATTACTTTAGTTAATTTTTAGTTCATAAACCAAACAAAAGAACGTTAATCAAATAGATACCATAGATTAGATATTCGGTACTTGACAAACCAGTCTCTGTGGATAATAACTCGGTTTTACAGACTATATTACTTCAGCGATACGTACACTTGCTTACGCATACAGAAATATCGCAATAAGTTTTTGGCGCCGTTGCTGGGGATCTTATTTTGTTTTGTTGTTTTGTTTTGAGTCTTTCTGTTGTGTTTTGTTTTGTTAAGTGTTTGTGATTCAATTTTTTTTGGATCATGTATGTTGTAGATGCTAAAGATATTGAGTGGATAAAGTGGGATAATGTAATGGAATTGAAAGCAAAAATCTGTGTGCTTAAGTTAGATATGCCAAAAATTCATGAACATCTAATTATTTGGATATTTGTGCTTAGCCTATGTGTTGTCAATTATGGAAAGTAAGGTTGAAAATGTCTAGAAAACATGTTTGCTTGTTATTTGAGGCGAAATAGTAAAGATATACATGTTTAGGGAAAGGATTCAGACATTCTTTGATAGCCCTTCTAACCGTTCATTACATATCCTGACATAAATTGTATCATTAGTCAGCCCCTTTGAGCCTAAGTAATATCTTTGTTTGACACCCTATGATTCTCTGGTTGTGTCATAAGTGATAATTGAAAATCCTGGGGATAAGAAAGTGTTGAAGAAAGCAATAAAAAGAGAGTGAAAATTTGATGCACCCCAATGAAAAATATGCAAAAACCTAAGTTTGGGGGGTGCTTGTTGTTGATAATGTGTCTCATTCTCTCAAAAGAAAAGAGGGGAGAAAATAGGTATGAAACTGAAAAGAAAGTCAAAAAGAAGGAAAAAGGAGTTGAACGAAAAATGCTTATGATACGAAATTGAGCCTAAATGACAACTTTTATATACCCTTTGCCTAATCCTACATTACAACCCTTGAAAGTCCTGAAGATCCCTAATGTGTATGTCTATGATTATTGAAGAATAGTAAGTAAATAGGTCTATAGAATTTTGGGAAAGATGGAATGAAATTGACATGCATATGTTAGGTACTTGTATTCACAGTGATTATGATCTAATTGAATTTGCGAAATATCTAACTTGAAATTCTGGATTGCTGAAAATTCACGCTATATTCCAACATATTATTCTAGTTTTCATCCATGATTTTGAGGCAGCATTGCTTTGGCTACTTGATCCATTCTTGACTTTATGTAGCAGGGAAAGGAGCTAAAAGCAAAAAGACAGGAGTATGACATGAGTTACTTCAGCGTCGTAGCGACGTGGATATGAACTTAGACAGCAAGTCAGCTAGCTTTCATAGAGACTTTTCTTTGGTTTTGTTTTTGTCTTTGTTTAGTGCTTTACTCGAGGGAGATTAAAGTGTAAGTTTGGGGGTGTTTGTTGAGTCTATTTTATATACACTTTTGAGTCCTTTTTAGTTAGTATTTTAATCTTTTCTTTTGCGTTTAGTATAGTCTTAGGTGTGTTATCTTTCTTTTGAGTCACAACAGTCATAAAGGAGAAAATACTGCTTTTGAGGATGAAATTGCACAATAAAAGGCCAAGAAATCAAATCTAAGAAGTCACGAGAAGCATAGAAAAAATCAGACGAAATCCGAAAAAAAATACACTGTCAACCAAATGGGGTCTACAGGCATAAAGCGTCGCGGCGCTAAAAGTCCAGAGAGCCTCTGATTTTTTAACGTCGCGGCGCCAACCAGCATGGCGCAGCGCTGACGCGCGTTTTCAGATTTCTGGGCCGAATTTCAAAAGGGTAAAAGGGTCTGAAACACAGTTTTTCTCAGATATAAAACCCTGTCTTATTTCATATCATACTTTTGGAGGCTAGGAAGGAGGCTACAGAGCAATATTGGAGGCTACTTTTGTTCAAATTCTTTTTCATTCCTTTGTCTTATTTCAGTTTATGTTGGATATTAAATTAGTTCTTAGCTTGACAATGTCTAGGAGCTAATTTCTTTACTAGGGTTTTCCGTTGAATCGCTTGAAACTCTTTCAAAAGTTAATGCATAATTATTGATTTCTTCTTCAGCTATATTAAGATCTATTCAATATTGTAGTGATTGTTTTATAATTGACTGACCATTAATTGTCATAACTTATATGATTTCGAATTGAGACCTGAAAAGGGATATTTGAATATGATGTAGTTGTTTAGATATAGGTTAAAATCGTGGACGAAAGTACCCCGATATTTGTGTATTGTTTAAGGTTATTATTCTTAATCCTCCTGTGTGATAAAATCTATCATAGAATATAGAAAGTTTCTGCACAAGATTGAGTTTTTATATGTGTTAACCAGAATATAGAACATATTAGTTAATCTGTTATCTTAATAAGAAGAAGAGTCATTCGTCTTGCATTAACAAGTGAAAGAATGGATAGTTGAGGAGATTGGAAACTATAATTCCCATCATAACTGTCTTAAACCCAAAGTATTATCATCTTAGTTAATTTTCTGCAAATTACTTTAGTTAATTCTTAGTTCATAAACCAAACAAAAGAACGTTAACCAAATAGATACCATATATTATATATTCGGTACTTGACAAACCATTCTATATGGATGATAACTCGGTCTTACAGACTATATTACTTGAGCGATACGTACACTTGCGTAAACATACAGAAATATCACAATATGTTTTTGGCGCCGTTGCCGGGGATCTTACATTGTTTTGTTTTGTTTTGAGTCTTTCTGTTGTGTTTTGTATTGTTTTATGTGTTTGTGAGTCAATTTTTTTTGGTATCATGTATGTTGTAGATGCTAAAGATATTGAGTGGATAAAATGGGATAATGTAATGAAATTAAAATCAAATTATGTGTGCTTAAGTTAGATATGCCAAAAATTCGTGAACATCTAATTATTTGGATATTTGTGCTTAGTCTATGTGTTGTCAATTATGGAAAGTAAGGTTGAAAATGTCTAGAAAACCTGTTTGCTTATTATTTGAGGTGAAATAGTTAAGATATACATGTTTAGGAAAAGGATTCAGACATTCTTTGATAGCCATTCTGATCGTTCATTATCTACCATGACATAAATTGTATCATTTGTCAGCCCCTTTGAGCCTAAATAATATATTTGTTTGACATCCTATGATTCTCTGGTTGTTCCATAAGTGTTAATTGAGAATCCCGGGGATAAGAAAGTGTTGAAGAAAGCAATAAAAAGGGAGTGAAAATTTGATGTACTCCAATGAAAAATTTGTAAAAACTTAAGTTTATGGGTGCTTGTTATTGATAATGTGTCTCATTCTCTCGAAAGAACAGAGGTATGAAACTGAAAAGAAAGTCAAAAAGAAGGAAAAAAGAGTTGAACGAGAAATGCTTATGATACGAAATTGAGCCTAAATGCCAACTTTTATCTACCCCTGCCTAAGCCTACATTACAACACTTGAAAGTCTTGAAGATCCATAATGTGTATGTCTATGATTAGTGGAGAATAACAAGTAAACAATTGTATAGAATTTTGGGAAAGATGGAATGAAATTGACATGCATAGGTTAGGTGTTTGTATTTCCAGTGATTATGATCTAATTGAATTTGCGAAATATCTAACTTGAAATTGTAGATTGCTGAAAATTCATGCTATGTTCTGACATTTATCCTAGTTTTCATCCATGATTTTGAGGCAGCATTGCTATGGCTACTTGATCCATTTCATAGAGACTTTTCTTTGTTTTTATCTTTGTTTAGTGCTTTACTTAAGGGCTAGTAAAGTGTAAGTTTAGGGGTGTTTGTTGAGTCTATTTTATATACACGTTTGAGTCCTTTTTAGTTAGTATTTTACTCTTTTCTTTTGTGTTTCGTATAATATTAGGTGTGTTTTCTTTCTTTTGAGTCACAGCGGTCATAAAGGAGAAAATACTTCTTTTGAGGATGAAATTGCACAATAAAAGACCAAGAAATCAAATCTAAGAAGTCCCATGATGCATAGAAGAAATCGATTTAAATCCGACAAAAATACATCACAATCAAGACGGGTCTACACGCATAAAGCGCAGCGGCGCCAAAAGTCCAGAGAGCCTCTGATCTTTTAGTGCCGCGGCGCTGATGCGCGTTTTCAAATTTTTAGGCCGAATTTCAAAAGGTTAAAAGTGTCCGAAACGCAGTTTTTCTCAAATATAAAACCCTGAAACCCTGTCTTATTTCATATCATACTTTTGGAGGCTAGGAAGGAGGCTACAGAGTAAGATTAGAGACTACTTTTGTTCAAATTCTTTTTCTTCCCTTTGTCTTATTTCAGTTTATGTTGGATAGTACATTAGTTATTAGCATGACAATGTCTAGGAGCTAATTTCTTTACTAGGGTTTTCCGTTGAATCGCTTGAAACTCTTTCAAAAGTTAATGCATAATTATTGATTTCTTCTTCAGCTATATTAAGATCTATTCAATATTGTAGTGATTGTTTTATAATTGACTGGCCATTAATTGTCATAACTTATATGATTTCGAATCGAGATCTGAAAAGGGATATTTGAATATGCTGTAGTTGTTTAGATATAGGTTAAAATCGTGGACGAAAGTATCCCGATACTTGTGTATTGTTTAAGGTTATTGTTCTTAATCCTCCAGTATGGTAAAATCTATCATAGAATATAGAAGGTTTTTGCACAAGATTGAGTTTTTATATGTGTTAACCAGAATATAGAACATATTAGTTAATCTGTTATCTTAATAAGAAGAATACAATAAAAAGAGAGTGAAAATTTGATGCCACCCAATGAAAAATATGCAAAAATCTAAGTTTTGGGGTGCTTGTTATTGATAATGTGTCTCTTTCTCTTAAAATAAAAGCGGGGAGAAAATATGTATGAAACTTAAAAGAAAGTCAAAAAGAAGAAAACAAGAGTTGAATGAAAAATGCTTATGGTACGAAATTGAGACTAAATGCCAACTTTTATCTACCCCTGCCTAAGCCTACATTACAACCCTTGAAAGTCCCGAAGTTCCCTAATGTGTATGTCTATGATTAGTGGAGAATAGCAAGTAAACAAGTCTATAGAATTTTGGGAAAGATGGAATGAAATTGACATGCATAGGTTAGATGCTTGTATTCCCAATGATTATGATCTAATTGAATTTGAGAAATATCTAACTTGAAATTATAGATTGCTGAAAATTCATCCTATGTTCCAACATATTATCCTAGTTTTCATTCATGATTTTGAGGCAGCATTGCTATGACTTCTTGATCCATTTCATAGAGACTTTTCTTTGGTTTTGTTTTTGTCTTTGTTTAGTGCTTTACTCGAGGGTGAGTAAAGTGTAAGTTTGGGGGTGTTTGTTGAGTCTATTTCATATACACTTTTGAGTCATTTTTAGTTAGTATTTTACTCTTTTCTTTTGCGTTTAATGTAGCGTTAGGTGTGTTTTCTTTATTTTGAGTCACAGCGGTCATAAACGAAAAAATACTTCTTTTGAGGATGAAATTGCACAATAAAAGGCCAAGAAATCAAACCTAAGAAGTCCCGGAAAGCATAGAAGAAATCAGACGAAATCCGGACAAAAAAATACACTGTCAATCGCACGGGGTCTACAGGCATAAAGCGCCATGGCTACTTGATAATTGACTGCCCATTAATTGTCATAACTTATATGATTTCAAATCGAGATCTGAAAAGGGAGATTTGAATATGTTGTAGTTGGTTAGACATAGGTTAAAATCGTGGACGAAAGTACTCCGATACTTGTGCAGTGTTTAAGGTTATTGTTCTTAATCCTCCTGTGTGGTAAAATCTATCATAGAAATATAGAAGGTTTCTGCACAAGGTTGAGTTTTTATATGTCCTAACCGGAATATAGAACATATTAGTTAACCTGCTATCTTAATAAGAAGAAGAGTCATTAGTCTTGCATTAACAAGTGAAAGAGTGGATAGTTGAGGAGATTGGAAACTATAATTTCCATCATAAATGTCTTAAACCCAAAGTATTATCATCTTAGTTTATTTCTGCAAATTACTTTAGTTAATTCTTAGTTCATAAACAAAACAAAAGAACGTTAACCAAATAGATACCATAGATTAGATATTCGGTACTTGACAAACCAGTCTCTGTGGATGATAACTCAGTCTTACAGACTATATTACTTGAGCGATACGTACACTTGCGTAAGCATACAGAAATATCGCAACAGACAACGCATTTTTATCATAATTGTTTGCATTTTTTCTTATAATAATCAAATTTTTTACCTAATATTCTATGTTTTATTTTTCACAAAATGACATCGCATCTTTCATGTTTTAAATTAATCATTAGGTCTTTCTAAATATTATTTTATTATTACACCTTCATTTTATTTTAATAATTCTACATCTCTTTAAATAATTTTTCTTTTTAATGATAAACCCTTTTGTGTTTTTACTCAAACCAATTTCATTAAACCAGTCCAATCCGATGCCCAATTCGGATCAGTCCAATCCGTCAAATTCAAGCCCAATTCATACCTTTTTTTTATTTTTTTCCTTTAAAATTCAAACACCCTTTTATTCCCCAAATAAATATCTTTTCATTCCCCAAAACTTAAACCTAAACCTAATTCTACCATATAAATAAAACACTACCCTCTCATTCTAAAAGGGAGGACACTCAGTCGCACAACCCTTTATCACTCCCCTCTTAATTCCCAACCTCTCTACAACACTTCAGCCGCATAACCCCCCCTCCATTTCTTGAAACACACCTCCACTCACTTCACCCCGTACCCCCTACCACACTCAGTCGCAACACCATATATCTCACCCCCTTTCACTTTTCTAAAAGAAATTCTCAATCGACACCCTCACCCCACTCCCCTTTCCCTCGTCGCCCTAGCTGCACCCCATTGCTCTCACGTTGCTCTTGTCGCCGCCACTGCTCCGGCAAGGGGTGTTGAGTGTATTTTAGACACTCTTTTGAGTCCTTTTTAGTTAAGTATTTTTCTCTTTTCGTTTGTGTTTAGTATAGTATTAGGGTTGTTTTTCTTTCTTTTTTGAGTCGCATCGGTTCTAAAGGAGGAAATATAGAATTGAGGATGAAATGAGCTTAATTGAGGTGAAATTGCACAAGCAAAGCCCAAGAAATGAAGCCTAAGAAGTCCAAAGAAGAATAGAAGAAAATCAAACGAATTCTGAAATTTTTCGCTGACAGCGCCATGGCGCTAGTCTGCAGCGCCATGGCGCCAGAATGCAGGGCCATGGCACTGGAAGTTCAGAGATCTGCAGGAATTTTGGCGCCATGGTGCTAGAATGCAGGGCCACGGCCCGACGCGGGATTTTCAGTTTCTGGGCCGAATTTCGAAGGGCAAAAGGGCCCGAAGCGAGGTTTTTCTCAAATATAAAAATCCTAAACCCTATCATACTTTATATCACACTTTGGGAGGCAAGAAATGAGGCTACAAGCTACAATTGGAGACATCGAATTGTTCAAGTTCTTTTCTTTCTTTTATTTTAATTTCAGTTTATGTTTTATTTTGTATTAGTTCTTAGCAAGACAATGTCTAGGAGCTAATCTCTTTAGTAGGGTTTTCCGTCGAATCTTCTTGAAGCTCTTTCATATAGTTAATGCATAGTTATTGATTTCTTCTTCAACATATTAAGATCTATTCAATATTGTATTGATTGCTTGATAATTAACTGGTCCTTAATTGTCATAACTTATATGATTTCGAATCGAGATCCGAGAGGGGAGATTTGAATATGTTGTAGTTGTTTAGACATAGGTTAAAATCGCAGACGAAAGTACCCCGATACTTGTGTAGTGTTTAAGATTATTGTTCTTAATCCTCCTGTGTGGTAAAATCTATCTTAGAAATATAGAAGATTTCTGCACAAGGTTGAGTATTTATAGGTCCTAACCGGAATATAGAACAAATTAGTTAACCTGCTATCGTAATAAGAAGAAGAATCATTAGCATTGCATTGACACGTGAAAGAGTGGATAGTTGAGGAGATTGGAAGCCCTATTTCCTTCATAATTGTTTAAAACCCAAAGTATTATCATTCTTAGTTAATTTCCTGCACTTTACTTAGTTATAATTCTTAGTTTAAAATCTCAAACAAAAGAACGGTTACCAAATAGATATCATAGATTAGATATTCGGTACTTGATAAACCAGTCTCTACTTGATAAACCAGTCTCTGTGGACGATAACTCGGTCTTACATATCTTTATTACTTGAACGATATGTACACTTGCGTAAGCATCTAGAAATATCGCAATATCGCAACAAGTTTTTGGACTTTTCTAAAAGAAACTCTCAACCGACACCCTCACCTCACTCTTATTTCCCTCGTCGCCCTAGCTACACCCCACTGGTCTCACGTTGCTCCTGTCACCGCCACTGCTACGGCGAGGGGCTTCAAGCTTCGATGAACCGGAGCAGTCCCACAGTGAACCACATACTTTCTGTCTGCTCCTCTGTCTCGCCAGCGACCGGCGAAGAACTCCAGCGACACTTGGTGTTTATATTTCTCTTGCGGTTAGCATGTTGTTGTTTGTTTGACTGATTTTCTGATTTTTGCTATATCACCGGGGCTCCGAACTCCGGCGACTGGTTTGGCTCTATCTTTTGGTTATCTATTGTTGGGACTGATTTTCCTATTTTTGGTACCTTGCTAAAACTCTGGCACAAATAGAAAGGCTCGTCCAGTGAGTGATGACACTAGCGAGTAAACTGCAAGCTAAAACTCTGGCGATCTTGTTCTTGACTTTATTTTTTGCTATTTGTTGTCTGTTTTTGCTAATAGACTGATTATCTGACTTTTGGGTAACTGATCGTAGTTCTAAAAAACTTTAGTGATATTCCAAAATTTCCGGCGAAACTATGTTGCGTTTGTTCCAACTGTTTTGCGGATTCACTAGTGTTTATTGTGTTGCTATTACTGTTTTTACTGTTTTCTGTTGTTCGCCAGACTAATTTCGCACTGTTTGGGGTCGCTCTGGCGATGTATTGATTTTTTCAGTGGTAACACCTTTTCGGCGAACCATTTTTGGTCATTTCTGTTAGACTGGGTTTTGGCCATGTTGCAACTGATTTTAGCTATTTTGTTGGACTGATTTTGGCTATGTTGCTACTGATTTTCGGCCATTTTTGCTACTGAGTTTTAGCCATTTTGTTGGATTGATTTTTGGCCATGTTGACACTGATTTTCGGCTATTTTGCTACTGATTTTTGCCATTTATGTCGGGCTGATTTTCGACCTTGTTGCTACTGATTTTGACATATATTTTACTAGTTTTCTGATTTGAACTGAAACTACACTTGTTGGCCGATGAAGGAATCTCCGTCTGATTTCCAAGGTCTCCCCTGTACAAAAGACGAGTTTTATTTTTACTTATTAATTCTTGTCGCTATTTGAGAATTATTTATTTTCTAAATAACACTTTTACTAAGTGTTTATGCAGTTACCCGGAGATACCTTCAGAGTTATATTTGTATTGTTGTATTTAAATTCAGTTCTTCTTATTTCATTATGTATTGTATTTTTATTGTAATTGTCATTATTGAAATATTTAGAATAGTTGGACTTAGAAGTTAGAATTAATAATTAAAAAAATAGATTAAAATAAAAAATCACTAGTTTATTTATTTTTAGGTCCGTCGCAAATACTTTTTTTGCAACTTTCTTTTTTCTTAAATTGTATATTCTAAATACGCATATTTTCTAAAGCCTGATAAATAATTAACCTAGGTTTGATCGGATAACCGCAAGTTAGCGGATCTTAAAGGATGTCTAACCCCTTCCCTTTAGGATAATAAAAAACCCTGATCCAGAGTCTTGTTAATTTCGCGGATCATTAAATGGAGATCAATTGCAGTATTTTTATTGCAATAGTTTAAGTGTCCTAATTCACTTAACTATTAGGTGACGACTCATCAAAACAAGCATTTTCATCAATCCAGGGAACAACGCCAAAAGAGCAACGTTGCAGTTTCGTTCAGACTCCAAGGTCAAAAACGGGTGCGACAGCATGGCGACTCCGCTGGGGAATATCAGGTTCTTAACCATAGCAAACTCAGGTTAATTAATATTGTGCTTTATTTTGCTTTTATTTTGTTGTAAATGCTTTAAATTGTTTGTTTTTTATTTTGTAATTTACTGCTTTAATTGCTACTCTCTTTACTGCTTTTCCTTAAATTGACATTCCGCTCATACTTCCTCCATTTCGGAAAATTGACACTATCACACATTACACGCGAGGTGTGTTTTGCGCACCCACAAATTGCTTTCAATTACCCAATTTTAGGAGAGTTTGCAAAGGCGCGGAGCGGCCGGACCATTCGGTGACCATGTAGCCTTCTCACTCGAGTGTACGCTCGGGAACCTTGTGTTTAGTAAGACAAATCATAGAAAAATTAGGATAGAGCTATACCACCCTTTATTTTAAGTCATGCATGCATACATCTTAGGTGGGTCGGACCTTGGTATCTTCTCCACAATTAGGAAATCCACCAAATTGTCGACCGATTTCACAACCCAATGACCAATAAGCATATATGTGTAGCGTGATAATGATAGACGAATTCAATCCTAATCATGACATGCCAAAATTGGAAAATGTACATTCATATTATTTTCATTTCCAACAAATGCATTAATGTTTAACAACTTGGATCAACCTGTCACGATCTCGCATATTTGACGTTTAGGCCCACCTCTGGCATAAAAGAGGTTCCATGCATATTAGGGCGCGCACTTGATTTGCATGCCTTTTTGTTTTACTAGTGTTTGTCGCTAGCAACTATGTACATATTATTTAAAACAATAATTACATTTTCAACTCTGTACATATTATTTAAAGCAATAATTACTCTTTTAACTCTGTACATACCATGTTATGCGTTCGCTACTCCGGGCACGGGCATTTGCATTTTTGCACTTTTTGTTGTCACACGGCAACCTGGACTTCTACTGGATAAATTGTTCTTGAACATCATGACTTGGACCTTGTGAAGCATCAACCTCCAGTTCGGTCGAACCAGTCAGAGGAGTTTCTGACTATATTGTCACACCTCTATATTTTATTATTTTTGTGACTTTCCTATTCTCACCCATTTCTCGTATTTTTTGCAGGAAGAATATCCTCGCAAATAGTCGGGAACGGTCGTTCTAAAACATTATCCCTGGAGACACTCCAGGAAAGAACAAAGCAGAAGCGTCACCAAAAATGACCAAGAGATATTTTTTACTGAAAGAAGTCAGCCAACACCAGATTCAATGAGGCATCGCTCTGGGTTTTTCTATACTTTTGTATTTTTATACATATTTGTAAATTAATTGATTGGCTTAGCTTTCGTTACATAATTCCTTTGTGTTACACAACATATTTCTCGAACTACGCGTGTCTGATTCTCACCACACGGTGTGATACGTAAGCAACCCATTTTGGGTTCGGCACCACATAAATAAATAAAATATATATATATATATAAATCGGGTTCGACACCACAAAAGGGGAGAACATTTGGCTCATCCATGAATTTCATTCATCCTATCACGGACATTCATTTTTTTATTACATTCAGCCTATCGCGGACATTCATTTTTTATTACACTCATTTTTACTTTGCATTCTCATAGTGGACAGTCATTTATTTTGCACAGCTTTTACTACTGCTATCTTATCATGGATGAATTCTTTTTTAAGCATACATTTTATAACCAATCTGAAAGAATTACGCGCATTTGATTCCTTCGGCGGGATACGTAGGCAGCCCTATTCAGGTTCGATGCCCTTTATTAAAAAAATACAAAAAAAATGTATATATATTTTTCAAGTATCATTTGATACACTTTATTCAATATATATATTAAGTGTCATTGTTTGACTTGGTAGATATCAACACATTTAGGAGTGTGCATAAGAGAGAATAAGTAATAATCAGTATGGACTGACTTCGTGGTAAACCATAGATTCTTTTGGTACCTCTTATTCATAAAATTGTCTTGCATACTTTCAAGATAAAAACGAAACTAACGTCATCGTTTCATGTGCATTGTGTGGTGAGTTTTAGAATAAGTTCAATTACAATGCATTGTGATCTAGAACTTGGCCTGAATGTTTATTTAGGCGAAATCCTGAGTAATGCTCGATATAAGAAATGATCGTAGGTTTTTTTACCCGTTTGAGCCTTTCCAGCCTACCAAATAGAATTATCCGTAGCAATCCTCCTTTGAGCATAAAATCTATTCTTTTGACCACCACATATTAAGCCTATACCCTTTCTGAGTGCATACACACTATCCCTCTCTTGGCCCGACCTCCTTGAGTGCTTTAGAAATGTGCAAGTGACTGACAAAAATTTTAGTTGAAGTTTTCAAAGACAAAAGTTGTCAAAGTCCCAAAAGGGAAAAGAAAAAAAACAACAGAAAGGACGACTTCACAAAAAGAAGAAATCAAAAGCCTGACATTATCAAGAAAAAAAATGAAATGAGAAAATACTCTAAAAAAAGGGGTTCCAAACGAAAGATTCAAAAGAAAGTCAGTACCAAAGAACTGGGACAAAAAAGGAAGCAGGTCGGCATTAAAGTACAAAAATATCAAGCACGGATGTATTTCAACGCTTGAGGAAGGATTAGTCACTTTTTACCCAAATGATATCTATCTCTCCCCCCAAACCTACATTACAAGCCCATGACAAGCCCTACATGATCTCATACTGAGGGTTATCACATTAGTGGATACTTACATGACGGTCAAGCCTATGATATCACAATTGCATGCATTGAATATCTTTTTGAGTATGAGTGTGTTTCTCTAAACGTCCCAAAATTCAAAATATTGTCAGTGGGGGCATTTGAAATATGAGGATGCGTATAGTTTAAAATCTTTGCTTGAAGCAAGTGTCGACACTCATGTATGTCTGAGGTACCATATGAAGTTGTGTGAATTACACTGGAGTCAGTCTAGGTTAGACTGAAACCAAATAAGGAAAATTCTAAGCACAATACTAATTGTTGGTACAAACTGAAGTCAAAACGTGATTCTGTCTTTTCATTTTTTCTTTCAAGATAAACAACAATATATATATATATATATATATATATATATATATATATATATATATATATATATATATATATATATATATATTAAAATTCCTCCTATTTTTGCAACACGAACTACGTCTTGACCTGATTCCTTCTGTGGGATACGTAGGCGGCCACATTGGATTCGGTCCCACATCATTTGAAAATCATAAAAATCCTTATTTTTGCATCATGAACTACGTCTTGACCTGATTCCCTCGGCGGGATACGTAGGCATCCTCATCGGCATCGGTCACATCATTTGAAATCTTTTAGCTCTTATTTTTGCCCATAACAAATAAGCCCATCTGATCACCTTGATAGAGCAGGAAAACTACCTACACAAAACTCAATTTTGTCTAGTGGAGAGTTCAACATCCTCATATACCAGAAACTGGGGCATATCTCGAGGATCACATTTATGTTTGACATCTATACAAAAGCACCATCTTGATCTACAGGGTCCCAACTGCATTATATCAGTACGAGGACGGTATTCCGACTCACAGGGTCATATTCTAATCCTCATCTATTAATTTTACATTACATATATCCATGCATTAACTCTTCATTCAGATTGAGTTTGCAAGAACTTCAACATCATTTCAACCCATGCGGGTCGCAAACGCACAACGTCCATACAACGACACCACATCAGCATTATATCCAAGCAGAGACATCATCAGCAATGCGTCCATGTAATGACGCCTCTATCAGAATCGTCTAAGTAACAATGACATATGCACAACGTCTATGTAACGATGTCATTTTCATTAAGCTTATGCAATGGTTTCATCATGTTCGTCTATACAACGACCATATCTGTACAACGTCTATGCAACGACGTCATTTTCATTAAGCCTATGTAACGGCTTCATCATGTTCGTCTATACAATGACGAACATCTGCATCGCGTCTATGCAACGACGCCAATTCATTTAAGCCTATGCAATGACGCCACTTCATTTAAGCATATGCAATGGCTTCATCAATGTTTCGTCTATGCAACGACGAACATCTATATCGCGTCTATGCAACGACATAATTTCATTTAAGCCTATGCAACGACTTCATCTATGTTTCGTCTATGCAATGACGAACATCTGCATCGTGTCTATGCAACAACGTCATTTCATTTAAGCCTATGTAACAGCTTCATCTATGTTTCGTCTATGCAACGACGAACATCTGCATCGCGTCTATGCAACGATGTTATTTCATTTAAACCTATGCATAGGATTCATCTATGTTTCGTCTATGCAACGACGAACGTCTGTATTGCATCTATAGAACGACACCATTTCATTTAAACTTATGCAACAACTTCATCCATATTTTGTCTATGCAACGACGAACATCTGCATCGCGTCTATGCAACGTCTTCATCTATATTTCGTCTATGCAATGATGAACATATGCATCGCGTCTATACAACGACGTTATTTCATTTAAGCCTATGCAATGACTTTATCTATATTTTTTCTATGCAACGACGAACATCTGCATCACGTCTATGCAACGACGTCATTTCATTTAAGCCTATGCAACGACTTCATCTATATTTTATCTATTTAACGACGAACATCTGCATCACGCCTGAGCAATGACATCATTTCATTTAAGCCTATGAAACGACTTCATATATGTTTCGTCTATGCAACGACGAACATCTGCATCGTGTCTACGCAACGACGCCATTTCATTTAAGCCTATGAAACGACTTCATCTATGTTTCGTCTATGCAACGACGAACATCTGCATCGTGTCTATGCAACGACGTCATTTCATTTAAGCCTATGCAATGACTTAATTTATATTTCGTCTATGTAACGACGAATATCTGCATCGCGTCTATGCAACGACGTCATTTCATTTAAGCCTATGCAACGGCTGCATCTATGTTTCGTCTATGCAACGACGAACATCTGCATCGCGTCTATGAAACGACGTCATTTCATTTATGCCTATGCAATGACTTCATTTATGTTTCGTCTATGCAACGACGAACATTTGCATCGCGTCTATGCAATGACATCATTTCATTTAAGCCTATGCAACAGCTTTATCTATGTTTCGTCTATGCAACGACGAACATCTGCATCGCGTCTATGCAACGACGTCATTTTATTTAAGCCTATGCAACGGCTTTATCTATGTTTCGTCTATGCAACGACGAACATCTGCATCACGTCTACGCAATGACACCATTTCATTTAAGCCTATGCAAACGGCTTCATCTATATTTTGTCTATGCAACGACGAACATCTGCATCACATCTATGCAACGACGTCATTTCATTTAAGTCTATGCAACAACTTCATCTATATTTTTATATATGCAACGACGAACATTTGCATCACGTCTATGCAACAACGTTATTTCATTTAAGCCTATGCAACGACTTCATCTATATTTTATCTATGCAACGACGAACATCTGCATCACGCCTGAGTACCGGCATCATCTGCATCAATACATGAGCACCGACATCATCTAAGTCAACGATTGAGCACCGACGTCATCTAAAGCCAACGCCTAAGCACCGACATCATCTGCATCAACGCCTGAGCACCGGCGTCATCTGAATCACGCCTGAACACCGGTGTCATTTGAATCTTCAGTTAGACGTCCACATTCTAATGCGGGTATTTTAAATTCAGTCAACGCTTGAGCACCAACGTCATTTTCATCATCGTTCAAAAACGACGAATATCAGCATCGCGTCAACACAATGACGCCCTCAGCACGTCAACACAATGACATCATCAACATCCTGATCATGCATCTCAGCATCTGCAAACACCTTTTTCATTTTGACCTCAGGAATCTAGAGACATTTCAGAGAACAAGCACCCTGTCTCTTCCAGCATCCCATCGCACCTATAACCCAGTGTCATCATAATTCGACACTGTGATAAATTTTTGTATCGGCGTCAGCCCGTCTTTTATTTTCTAGCATCGCAGCAACCCAGTGTCATCATAATTCGATATTATGACAAATTTTAAATCTGCGTCAGCATTGTATTTAATTTTGTAGCATCACAACAGCTCAGTGTCATCATAATTCGACACTGGGACAAATTTTGAATCGGCATCAACCCGTTTTGGATTTTCTAGCATTGTAGCAACCCAGTGTCATCATAATTCGATACTAGGACAAAATTTTGAATCTGTATCAACTTTGCTTTCAATTCTTCTTAAAATTCCTTTTGCCCATGCATTTTCTGATTTTTGTTCTAATTCTGACGATGGAGACAAAATTGGCTACAAGTCAACGTCTTTTTTACGAAAATTCTTTCATCGTCTTCAGCCAAAGAGGGACAAGATGTTGACATCCAATTTTGACCCCATCTTTTGGTCATTTATTGCAATTTTAAGTATTTTTGGACAACGTATTTTTATCATAATTTTTTGTATTTTCTTATAATAATCATATTTTTTACCTAATATTCTATGTTTTATTTTTCACAAAATGACATCGCATCTTTCATGTTTTAAATTAAGCATTAGGTCTTTCTTAATATTATTTTATTATTACACCTTCATTTTATTTTAATAATTCTACATCTCTTTAAATAATTTTTCTTTTTAATGATAAATCCTTTTGTATTTTTACTCAAACCAATTTCATTAAACCAGTCCAATCTGAGGCCCAATTCGGATCAGTCCAATCCGTCAAATTCAAGCCCAATTCATACCCTTTTTATTTTATCCCCTAAAATTCAAACACCCTTTTTATCCCCCCTCCCCCCAATAAATATCTTTTCATTTCCCCCTCAAAACCTAAACCTAAACCTAATTCTACCCTATAAATAAAAAACTACCCTCTCATTCTAAAAGGGAGGACACTCAGCCGCACAACCCTTTATCACTCCCCCTCTTTTAATTCTCCCCCAACCTCTCTACAACACTTCACTGCATAACCCCCACACACACACACATTTCGTGAAACACACCCCCACTCTCCTCACTCCTACCCACTACCACACTCAGTCGCAACACCATATATCTCACCCCCCTTCACTTTTCCAAAAGAAACTCTCAACTGACACCCTCATCCCACTCCCTTTTCCCTCTTCGCCCTAGCTGCACCCCACTGCTCTCACGTTGCTCCTGTCGCCACCACTGCTCCGACAAGGGGCTTCAAGCTCCGATGAACCGGAGCAGTCCCACAGTGAACCATGTACTTTCCGTCTGCTCCTTTGTCTCACCAGCGACTGGCGAAGAACTCCAGCGACGCTTGGTAGTTATATTTCTCTTGCGGTTAGCATATTGTTGTTTGTTTGACTGATTTTTTTATTTTTGCTATATCACCGGGGCTCCGAACTCCGGCGACGGGTTTGGCTTTATCTTTTGGTTATCTATTGTTGGGACTGATTTTCCTATTTTTGGTACCCTGCTAAAACTCCGGCGATCTTGTTCTTGACTTTATTTTTTGGTATTTGTTGTCTATTTTGGCTAATAGACCGATTTTCTGACTTTTGGGTAACTGATCGGAGTTCTAAAAAACTCCTGCGATGTTCCAAAATTTTCGGTGAAACTATGTTGCGTTTGTTCCAACTATTTTGCGGATTCACTAGTGTTTGTTGTGTTGCTGTTACTGTTTTCTGTTGTTCGTCAAACTAATTTCGCACTGTTTGGGGTCGCTCCGGCGATGTCTTGATATTTCCAATGGTAACACCTTTCCGGTGAACCATTTTTGGTCATTTCTGTTGGACTGGGTTTTAGCCATATTACTACTGATTTTAGCCATTTTGTTGGACTGATTTTGGCTATGTTGCTACTGATTTTCGACCATTTTTGCTACTGAGTTTTAGCCATTTTGTTGGACTGATTTTTTGTCCTTCCCTTTAGGATAATAAAGAACCCTGATTCAGAATCTTATTAATTTCGCAGACCATTAAATGGAGATCAATTGCAGTATTTTTATTGCAATAATTCAAGTGTCCTAATTCACTTAACTAATTAGGTGGCGACTCCTCAAAACAAACATTTTCATCAATCTAGGGAACAGCGCCAAAAGAGCAACGTTGCAGTTCCGTTCAGACTCCGAGGTCAAAAACGGGTGCGACAGTATTATCATTCATGCATTTTTATTTTTATTGCATTCATATATTATCCTGGACTAGTAGTGTTATGCACACTACTATATGGTAAATATTATATGTATGTAAGGGATATAAGAAAAGAGGAAAAGATGTTATATACGCACACCACCTGCAGCTGGTACAGATTATCACAAAAGAGCCCTAAGAGGCTACATATTGTGCCTGTGTGGCCTAAATGGATGTCTGTGTGGCCAAGACAATATGAATGCTTGTATGGCTAGGTAAGAAAATGCTTGTGTGGCCATAGTATACCGCATTTGCATCATGCGTACATTCATTAACCATTATAAGGTATGACGCCCACAGAGGTTGTTATGAAAATGAAGATGCATGTATGGCCAATATTATACTGATGTTGCATTGTATAATATGTAAGCATGTATTGGGGTCTCAGGGGTATTTACTACTGGTCAGATGTTTCTATTTCATATTATGATATATCTCTACCATATTATTTCTTATATCTGACATACTCGGTACATCAGTCGTACTGACGTTCCTTTTGTCTGAAGACGTTGCGTTTCATGCCCGTAGATTCAAGAGGGTTACTTTTCACGCTAGTAGGTTGCTGGTTTAGCTGATGTTGGAGCACTTATTTGTTTAGAGTTGCGGTTTGGTTGTGATACAATATTTTTGCCTACGCATATGGGTATAGCGAGGTCCTGTCCCGACCTTTTGATGTCATATACTCTTTAAAGACTTGTATATGGTGTCCTATGGGTGTAGTATACTTGTATGACATTGTCAGCCTTGTTATGGGCATGTATATATATGAGTTGATTTTCTGGATACAAATTTTACATAATTTTCTTTCGGCTTAGTCTGTATTCAATTGCGATTAGGTGTTGATAGTGTGATTGGCGGTACCCGGTGGGTGGGGTCCGGGTGCCCGTCGCAGCCCTCCGATTTGTGTCGTGATAAACTTGGTATCAAAGCATGTCTGTCCTAGGGAGTTTACAAGTCGTGTCTAGTAGAGTCTTATTTATGGGCATGTTATGCACCATACATATAAACATAAGGCTATCTGACATTTAGGGATGATTTTCATTCTTTCATCTCATAAATCGTCCAGTAGAGATGAGTCTTAAGAATTCGATTTTACTCGTTTCTTATACCATTTCAGTAATGTTGATTACCGAAAAGACTTCGGTTAATTCATATTTTTATACGGTAAATGAGTGACTTCTACCAGATGATTGATACGTTAGAAGGACAGTATGATGTAAAGAGTTTCGACATTATGAGAAGTTGTCTCACGCATATATGAAAGCAATAATGCAAGTCTGGGAAGAAAAATGCTTGCTTTGGGGAAGGAGTAAAGTAAAAGAGGTACTACGCACCGGAACACGGGAGTTTGTAAGGATTCACCTTGTAGACCTTATCAAGTTTATGATTATAGCAATGCATTCTTTCAGTAAGGTCATAGAAGATTGAAATTGGATTGAGTGTAAATACGAGTGGAATACTCTCTAGTGAGACAAGCCCATCAAAGCATATGAGTAAGTTGCTTCCTCAAGTATCGACGAATCTAGTAGTACCAGGGAAGTTGCGGGAAGCTCATAATTAGGGAGTTTATTAGTCGGGAATCACCAATATTTAAAGGGTTCAAGGATGTCAATATCTCATGGTCGAAGGAAGTTGTAAAGGTCAAAGTGAACAGAAGCATCAGAAGAGAAGAAATTCAGAGAGCAACAGTATATCAAGTATATCCACAAATGTTAGAAGGTGCAACAATTGAGCCATAACAACAAAGAACAAAATGCAGCAGATGCAGTAACAATGGGTTCAAAAAAGTAGCAGCTCGAGGATATTTGAGATTTGAAAATCACCAAGTCATGCAAAGAAAAGAGGGGTGAAAAATGAGTATCACAACTTGCTCAAGTAACAAATGAATTATTATATTAGATAAAGGTCAGAATTTTGAGTTTATTCCATTTGGTGCTGGAAGAAGGATTTGTGTTGGGATTCCATTGGCTCATCGAATATTACACCATTCGGGTTACGTAACGGGGATTAGATATGTCACCCAACATTCGAGGACGCATATTTCTAAGGGGGAGAGGTTGTAACATTTCAGAATTTTGGGTAATGATTTGAGCACCTTAACGTAGGCAAGTAGATCCATACCTCGGATTTTTTTTATTTTATTTACGTATGCTAATAAGGAGATTAGTATATAAAGGATGCAGTCCTGAAATAATTTTAGACGTAGCAAGTGTGCCAACGGGGATCGAAATAATTTTGGTGTGTGCATAAGAAGGTTATGAACTAGTGTCATATTACTAGAATTATGACATTAAGAATGAGATGATTTTATAAGTCCTGAGAATTTAAGTGAATTGAGATAAAAAATTTAATTGTGTGTACAATTAATTAATTATGGAATTATTAATTAATTAAGGAGGACAAGTCTGTAGCCATTAAGTCTCATAAATGACTAAGGTAAAACGGTTTGGTGGCAACAAGTAAGGGTATTAATTTGGTGAGTGGGGGGAGGGGGATCGTGATCTATTATGCATATATTTATGTTGTTGTTTTAGCTCTTTCATTCTTATCACATCATTTTTCCTTTATCTCCTTTGTCTCTGCGGTTTTTATTGTGAAGATATCATATGTTCTGGAGGATCTTTTAAAAATTATTGGCATCACAACTACTTTATAATATTATGGAATGACCTTATAGCAGAGTACACCTTGAACTTCATCCTTAAGTCATTAGGTGACAGAGGTCTTGCTTCATTTACATTCTTTGGAATTTGATAATATGAGACGCTTGATGGTGTTTATGCCCTTGGTAACTATGTTTCAAAAAGGAGTTTATGGATGGATATTAAAGACATGTCAAGACAAATTATTTCTTTCTTTTTGCATGTTCTACGTATGAACTCGTAATTGTGGTATTGTTCCATAAATTATTTTACTCTTAGTAGTTAAAAAATATTCATATTATTGATTCCTATGTTAAAAGCATGTTTAAATATGTTCCTAAGTCCTTATTTAGGCATACATAAAAGATGTTGATATTCACAGTGTTGTCAAAGGTATAAATGTAATATGTCACCCGTAGATATTGGACTATTATATTATTATTCATGCATTTCATTTGCATTGTATTCATATATTACCATGAACTACTGGTGCTATGCACACTACTATATAGTAAATATTATATGTATGTAAGAAATATGAAAAAAGAGGAAAAGACGTTATGTACGCACACCACATGCAGTTGGTACAGATTATCACAAAAGAGCCCTAAGAGGCCACATATTGTGCCTGTGTGTCCTAAATGGATGTCTGTGTGGCCAAGACGATATGAATGCATGTGTGGCCAATATTAAGTCTGGGTGGCTGGGTAAGAAAATGTATGTGTGGCCATAGTATACCACATTTGCATCATGCATACATTCATAACCATTATAAGGTATGATGCCCACAGAGGCTATTATGAAAAGGAAGATGTCTGTGTGACCAATATTATACCGTAGTTGCGTTGTATAACATGTAGACATATGTATTGGGGTCTCAGAGGTATTTACTACTGGTCAGCTGTTTCTGTTTCAGATTATGATATATCTCTACCATATTATTGCTTATGCCTGACATACTCAGTACATCAGTCGTACTGACATCCCTTTTATATGGGGACGTTGCGTTTCATGCCCGCAGATTCAAGAGGGTGACGGTTCATGCTAGTAGGTTGCTGGTTCAATGTTGGAGCACTCTATTTGTTCAGATTAGCAGTCTGGTCGTGATACAATATTTTTGCCTACGCATGTGGGTATAGCGGGGTCCTGTCCCGACCTTTTTATGTCATATACTCTTTAAAGGCTTGTAGATAGTGTCTTGTGGGTGTAGTAGATTTGTATGACCTTGTCGGTCTTGGTATGGGCATGTATATATGAGTTGGTTTTTTGGATACAGATTTCACATAATTTTCTTTCGGCTTAGTCTGTATTCAATTGCGATTAGGTGTTGATAGTGTGATTGACAGTACTCGGCGAGTGGGGTCCGGGTGCCCGTTGCTGCCCTCCGATTTGGAATGTGACATAAGGTCCATGTTTTTCTCTTTTGTACACCTTTATTTGTATGAATAAATATGGTAGTTGTCAAGCCAAACCCCAGTACCAAAGGCATCTAACTGGATGTAATGGCTTAGTTAATAAAATCTAATGCAAACAAAGAAGGAACTATTAACAGACGAAGTTGACAGCTTTACCATTGTAAAGGCACACACCAAGGATATTGTTTTGTTATAATAGAATGAGTTTGTTCATTCTATAGGTAGGTCCATGAGAAGGTAAACCCCTTATTTCATGGATCATATTTTGGCCACCAATATATAAGCCAGGAGTCAAAATCAAAATTTTGGTAATTTATTTAGTATCCGAATGCTAAAATCAAGTTTAACGATAGTACAAACTTTCTGTAACGACCCTCTAGGTCATTTTGAGATTTTGCGCGTATTATCTCAAAATACCCTTTTCGTAGCTTCTAATTTAAGGAGTCAGCATCGGAGGTAAACACGTATTTTTTTAAGTTTCGTCAATTTCATTAGATCTGAAGTGCGATTTTAGATTTAGTTGGGCCTTTGGTTCGGGTACCGCGCATTCGGGTGTGATTTAAGTAGTTGGATGAGAAACTAGTGAATTAGACTATTGTAGTTGACCTCGGTCAATATCGGGTTAAAACAATCTTTTTCGGAAATTTCAAATGCGCGAGCAAGTCCAAAACGTGTTTTATGACTGAAATAAATATTTGATTTGTGTTTGAGAGGTCCCAGATGATTTCGAATGCCAGATCGGAAGATGGAAAGAACAGAAAAGCTATCTGATTTCCTTCTTCGCATTCGCAGAAAGGGTCTCACGATCGTAATGAAGGAAGAGGGGCCGGGTCGCGATCGCGCTGAAGGAAAACCTGGGTCGGGTCAGGTTGCTCTCCGCGATGGTGGCAGGTAGGTCTCGTGATCGCGACGACTTATTTCGTATCTGGAGAGAATTAAAAACTCACATTCTTCCCAAATTATTCTTTGGAGGTAGGGAGCTCGGAATTTATTAATCTTAAGTGCATTCTTCAATATTCAACCTTGGACTAAGATCCTAACCCTAATCTAAGTAATTATCCATGTTTTGATCCATTATTTAGTGATTCCTTCCATGAGTTAGATGTAGAAATAAGGGGTTTTCCATGAATATTGATTTAGGTGAAATGATCAAATTGGAGACTTAATTGGCATTAATTGTCACGACTCAAATTACTAAGTCGTGACATAATCACTTTGAGAATCCATGACTAAGAGAAAAATGAAACAAGAGAAAAAATAAAAATGTGATGAACAAATGAAGGGGGAGAATATATAGAAGAATTCACCTTAGTTTTGGATTTATTGAGTCTTTGGAGTGAAAAAAAGTGTGACAATCTTAGGTTTTTGTGAAAAATTATAAATGAGCTGAGATTACATAATCTAACTAACTACTCATTAATAACTTGGTTTGGAGTCAAAAGCAAACAGTAAATATTTAATTGTCCGCATCAGGTATTCACACTTTAGTAATTAACCTAAAGAGAAAATTGGCCATAAAGGCGAATAATTCATTTAATTATTTAGTTCTTAAAATAAAAATGAAGTGCTTCTGCCTAGTGCAGTTTTTGATGTCGATGTTTCTGTGATTTGTGGGACTTTCATAGTGTTGTTTTTTTTTTTTTTTTCTTTTTCATTTTACTTCCCATAAAATGCAATTGTTAAAGTTCGTTAATAGTTCAATTCAATCATACAAAAAAATTCTAGATTTTATTTGAATTTACAAACAATTAAGAGGGGCACTCATGTGGTTATCCTCATTTTGAAAAGTAGTTATACAATTTCAAATTGTTAATTACTAGTCGGAAAATCGAATTACCTATAATTCAAGATCAAGTGTCCTGATTAGGAGTGTCAATGGTTTTTCAAAAATCGACTTAACCGATCGATCCGTACCGAACCAATTATTAGGTTTCTTTTACTAAAATCGACGGTTTAGTAAAAGATTATAGTCATACCGAATAATTAGGTTGGTTAATTTTATAAAAATAAAACAGAAAAATACTGAACCCGTACCGAATAAATTTATATGTGTAAAATGCATTTTATTTATGAAGTTTATAAATAATGAAACATTAAAATTTTCGCCATGGGTGATAGAAATGATTACAAGTCGGCAACAAATGATTAACTCTAAAACATATTATGCTACTCTTATTGAAACTAGATAGTTCTCGAATCTCGAGTAGTAACTGTTGGGTCCCGGGAGTTATACTATGAAATAATAAAAAAATAAACAGTAAGTAAAATGACTTGTACGCTGAAACAGTTTGCAAATGTTGTTAACAATGTCGTCCGACAGAACTGACGACACTTAGATAAAAACAGGAAAAAAAACCTTGGAAGAGTAAATTGCAGCGAAAATAATAAAGACACAAAAATTTAAATTTTCATAGGTTATATATTAATATATGGTCAATGACCAAAAGTATTGTATATATATATATACATAATTGAATATATTCCTTCTTTTACAATCTTACAAAATAATACAAAAGGAATAAAAAAATTTAAGTCGCAGATGACTTATGCAGAAAAATATAACTAAGTAGATATAGACGACATCTCATTATAATTTCTTCAATAAAGAACTAATCTAGAATCTAAGCAACAACTATAATGTTGGACAAAATGTCGTCGAAAAGCTCAGGCAACACAGTGATTCAGTGTTCAAATCATGATCTTTTGAGAGCTCTCTCTTGATGTTTTCTTTTCAAGTTTTCTGGATATAGATTTCTTGATGTAGCCTCTCTATTTATAGTAGAGAGGTTTCCTTGAAATGCTCAATGAATTGTTGTGGAAGTTGAGCAAAAGGTGGGCAGCTTGATAAGGTTTGTTGGAGACGAATGTGGAGTAAAATCCTCCAACCTCTTGGACTTGTTCCCCAAGTTTAGCAACATCTTGGACTTGGTCTTCCCACGTGTATAATCAGCTCAACAAGTTCCTTGCCAGGTCACTTTACCATCGTGGTAAAAATTCCACGAGATTAGCCAGTCCGTGAAGCAAGGGCAAAACTGTTATCAGAATGTTGGTCCGAATGTCATGACATTTGTTCCAACATTTTCTGATTTTAACTTAGTACTGAAAATGTTATGTTAGGTAAAATGTCATAACATAAAACCCAACATTAACATTCTCCCCCTTTTTGTCTTTCTTCACAAAACAAACTTTTTTAGAGCGAGTGACCTATGGTAAATATTAAAGTTCCCCCTCAACCTGTGTTGCCATGCAAATAACATATACAAGACAACATATGTATGCTATTCATACATAGGATTAAACATACCCAAATGTAGTCAAATAATTACATCCCAAAATAAAATAGTCGTTAGATCATCTTTACAACCCAATTCAAATGTAACCAAATTATGCATTCATCAGTAGCACAGTAGCATCAACAACATTAACAACAACAAACAGTAATCCATCATCCAACACCAACATCACCAGCATATCATTCACCTCTAGCACTGTATCACTGCATCAGTACCAGGTCCATGAGCAGCAGCATTGCTAGTTTCTCCTTTCTCCCCCTGCACATCATATCCCCCTTTTTAGGAAGAAAGCATAAATAAGAGGTGGTCTCGTACCTTAACCAGAGCTTGTCTCATAGTATCAACCTCAGATATCTGCTGATTGATATTAGTGATCTGACATACAATCCATTCAACAGACATTGGCGACTGAAATAACATAGGGTTGCCAGAAATGTTGGGGACAATCCTTTTAACATCAATACTTCTTCTTTTCAGTTTTCAGGGTAGATCAATTACTCTTCCTTTGCTTTTCAGCACTGTTTTGTTGACAGTGTATAACTCTGGATTCTTTCCTAAAACATCTTTCTTTTGAGGTTGAAACCCTTGAGTAGTGAAGACTTTGTATATCAAGGAAGGAAAAGGTAGGATTAAGGTGGAGTCTTTCTGTGCCAAGTTGACAATTTGTTGGAAAATTGTCCTGCCTAGATTAACACTCATCCCTTTACCAACTTTGTATAGGATGAAGGCTTGTTCTGAGGTTACAATTGACTCATTCATAGAAGGAAACCAATTGCATAACACAATTTTGTGCAAAGTAGCAAATAATGTTGTTAGTTTTAAAGCTAGACACTTAGAGACCCATTTTTGCAAAATACCTCCTGTCAGATATATAATAACCTCATCCCTATCATCAACTACAGAATCTGTTTCTCTATCATTTTGATCACGAGTCCCAAACATGATTTATAATTGTGGGTGTGAAGGTATATATTATCTTATAGAGATATACTTTTCCATATTGCTTTGAATTAGTATCCTCTATACTTGTTTCCAGATTTGCATAAAATAGCTTCACAACTTTATCAACATACGGTCCTTTGTTGGTAACGGACCCTAGTAGTTGCCTTTCATTCAAGAATTCTATCAGACTGTATTCTGTGCAGAATACTATATCTACTATCTTTTCAGGCTTAAGAATTATATTCTTGTACCTAATCCAATTCTTAGAGCTAGCTTTAGTCAAGAATTTATCATAATAGGCAGTTACCTCTGTATCAGAATCGTTGCAAGTCTTGCTTGAGGAAGTGGGAGAATCAGCTTCTTCAGGATTTGACTGTTGCTGGAGATGTTGTGACATCTTGGGCAACATTTGGGGCATCATCTGAAATAGTTTCAGCTCTTGTACTTCGGGGAAATCCTCTTGGGCAGTACCTCTAATAGATATCGTCAGGTATTTCTTCATCTGATGACTTTTCAGCAGCTGAAACAGAAGGCTCAAAATGAGATGTAGACGTTGGGGTTGGTTCAGTTTACTTTTCAGCAGAAGTGTTCTTTTCTGTATCATCTTCGGTGGAGAAATCGAAGTCCGAATCATCCCAGTCACTGCTAGAACTGGCAGGGACTTGCTTCTCGATCTTGGACTTCTTTGTCGCAGACTGGAATTCAACATTTCTCTCATAAACTCTCGTTGATCTCCGTGTTGAAAACTTAAAGGTTCTTTCTCTCTTGCCTAAAACAGACACATCTGGAGTTGCGTCTAGGTCGATTGAATTATCATTATCTCCAGGGTAGCTTATAGCTAAGGGTTCTTGGAAAACACTTATTACAATGGCTATGAATAATGGTGGACTTGTGCTCATTGGTGTTGTTTCAGAAATATTGGAAGACATTGGGTTCGACATTGGGCTTCTATCCGTGGGTGAATAGTGTGTAGATGATTCAAGAGTTTTTTGGGGTTTTGAACGATGAAGATAAAGTAGAAGAGTCCATCGGTTTGAAGTAAACCGAGATTGATGTGATGGTTTGCTTTTTTTTTTTTAATTTCTTTTTCTTTTTTCGGAAACAAATAACAGAAGACAAAAAGAAGAACTAAAGAGGAAGATTTTATACTTTTGGCAAACAAAATCTTGGTTTTAGGTGTTTGAGTTGTAATCAAATACTTACACCTAAATTTATGAAAATGATAGACATCAACATTTGATTTTATCAACAAAATAGAAAACAACGACACAAAAAATAGGGAAAAATTACAGAATTTTCAAAAAATCAGTTACAAACAGTATTGTCACGACCCGACCCCGGGCCCGCGACTGGTGCCCTACCTGAGCACCCCTTACAGGTATACATCAGAGAATAGTAGCGGAACATACATACAACTCAAAAAGTACAAGTCATGAAATATCAACAGGCTAGCCGATAAGGCCACCTTCCAAAAAAAAATATATACATAACCCAAAAAAAAACACTCACATCCTTTTTTTTCTTTACAACCCAATCCACAAGATATGACTACAGACCTCTAAGAATTTTTACATAACAACTGTGACGGGACAGGCCCCGCCATACCCCTGAATGTACATAAATCTACAACATCAGGGAAACCGTACCAAAGAACAAGCCTCCGGAGAAATGGAGTCTTCTGACAACTGATCAGTGATCCTAAGAGTGAGGATCCACAACCTGCTTACCCCTACCTGCGGCATGAACGCAGCCCCGAGGAAGGGGGTTGATCGGTGTATTTTATATACACTTTTTGAGTCATTTTTAGTTAGTATTTTACTCATTTCATTTATGTTTAGTATAGTATTAGGGTCGTTTTCCTTTCTTTTGTGTCACAGCGGTCAGAAATGGAGAAATGGCGAAAAGGAGATGAAATGAGCATAAATGAGATGGAATTGCACACTAAAAGGGCCAAGAAATGAAGTCTAAGAAGTTTCGGAAATTATAGAGGAAATCAGACGAAGTCCGGACGAGAAAAAGACGACGAAACGGAAATTCGCCAGGAAAATGTCACCGGCCGGCTACCGCGCAGTAGCCGCGCGCCGCTATGTGGTCGCGGCGCCGACGCGGGATTTATGAAGTCTGGGCCGAATTTGACATGTTTTCAGAGCCCTAAAGGGATTACTTTTCCTACCTAAAGGGATAACTTTTCCTACCTAAAGGGATAACTTTTCCTACCTTGAAACCCTTACCTAAAAGGATTCTAATAACTTTTCCTACTTACAAATCCTTAACCCTTTACCTAAAGGATTCTTGGTCTATAAATAGTCTCTACATCATTAGAAGAATTCATCCATCAATTCTCCATTCTACCATTCACCATTCTACATCCATCCATCCACCAATCCATCTTGTAAATATTCCACAACACAATCCTTGGATGCTAGAAGGCTTGGAGACTCGTTCTTAAGTATTTTTTTTTCTTTCTTTTTGCTTTATTTATTTCAGTTCATGCATGGAGATTGTATTAGTTCTTAGTGTGACTATGGCTAGGAGCTAATTACTTTATTAGAGATTTTCTTGTGATTCACTTGAAACTCTAGTCATGAATTAATATATTAGTTGATTTCTTCTTCACTTATTTAAGATTTATCCAATAGTTGCTTTGCATGCTTGGTAATTAATTGATCACTAATTATCATTATTTATATGATTTCTAATCAAACTTCGAAAGGAGGAGGTTGTGACTATGCTGTAAGTTGGGTAGACATAGGTCGGATTGGGGATGAAAATACCTCAATTACTTGTGTAGCGTTAATAGGGGTTTAAATACCTAATTTCACGCATGGTGCGTGACGATTAACAGGGTTTTTGTTCTTAATCCTCCTATAGAGTCATCCTTATCACCGAAAGGTAGAAAGGAGAGCTACTGGGGTTGAGTGTTTATATAGCCTTAACGGGAGTATAAAACGGATTAGTAAACCTGCTATCTTAACGTAGAAGAAGAAGTCAGTCTAATTGTATTAAGAATTGAATATAGTGGATAGTTGATGATCTTGGAAGCCCTATTTCCATCACTACTGAAGTAAACACATAGTTAATTAGTATTTATAATTGTTAGTATAATCAACAAACTCAAATATCGGTTACCAAATAGATAACAAAAGATAGATAATTGGTACTTGAACACTAATCCTTGAGGACGATATTCGGTCTTACCTAGACTATATTACTTGTTACGATAACGTGCACTTGCGTTAAAGTGTGCGCATTAAATCGCGCATCAGGGGTCAGTACAACAGATGTACCAAGTATGTAAAACTGAAAGTACTGAAATGAAATCATATAGTCTAAAAATAAAAACTAGAGACATGTATGATAACTCAAATAACAGTACATTGTGCCTTACTAATAATGAGAGTAAACAAGAGTATACCTTACTGCATAAAAATAGGAAGCTTATGATCAAAGTAGGGCCATCCGCCCGTAGTATCATTAAGCAATCCTACTCCTGAGACTATTTCACCCGCATAGGTCATGTGGACCCGTAATGGAGCAATTTGCTCCGCATGGGACTATTTCACCCGCATAGGACTATTTCACCTGCATAGGCCCGGTGGACCCGCAATGAGTACAAACGCCGCACTCGCATCATGGGTAGCAAATCCATAGAATAAGTAGTAACCCGGGGTTTACCCCGCAAGAATAACATAACACTAGCACAGCCGGCTAACATACATAACATGAGCAAGTTAAGAAATCCCTTAACTTCTTATTAACCTTAATTATCATGCACTCTCATTTTATTTAACTTAAGGCACTAACATGTCATGAAAAATCCGGGAATTAACCCAAAGTACTACGTACCTTTATCCTTTTTAAACATGACTCTTTCTCGTATAAAATCCCCAAGATACTAACACCCGTAGTATCAAGGCTTATCTAATTTTCAAAACAAGTCACACCTTTAGAAATACATTTTTAGGCTTCTAAACCAAGTGACCCTTACTTTAAAACTTTAAGCAATGGATACCTTTAAATCAAATTGTCATTCTTTATTTCAAGTCATTTATCTTTGTTTACTTTACTAGAATAAACCATTCTTTTAACTTCCCATAAAGTTGTTATAACCAACTTCCCATAAAGCCGTTATACTAACTTTATGCTTTAGAAACTAAGACATCTTTAACCTTTAAAACAAGTGAGTTAATTCTCTAACTCAACCAACTTGGACATTCTTAAAACAAGTCAAGGATATCAAATGAAACTAAATTCATTTAAATCTCGTGACGCTCATCGCATCATACATTTATAACTACTCATGCTCAAGAGATAAGAAAAGTTTCACATACCTCTTCGGTTCAATCCACTTGCTAAGTCCAATATGTCGTACGTAGTATGTCAACCTATAATGACCATAATACGTCTATTAACTTCTAGCTTCAAACGTAGAATATTCTAAGTGTAAAGTCACTTATTCTACGGAAAATTGGACATCACTTCCACCTTTTTCAAGGCCCGAAATCAATAACCAACATGCCACATTTAAGGCTCAACACATCAACCAATCAAAGGGGATTACACGCCTTACAGGACGTGTAAAATTCTGCTCCACAATTTATACCAAGTAGTTCCATAGACAATGCCATTCTCGGCTAACAATGTACAACAACACAAAGTCTTTTCCAAACCTTTTCAATACAAGTTGTTAAGTCTAACATGTTATATAGTCGTAAACAACTTTAACAACTATAATTCCTTATTTATATAACATGCGACGACTAAACTAATAACCAAATTGAATTTACATCACAAAGGCCAAACATGCTAGTTTCGGATTAGTGGTTCCAATATCCATAACACTTATCAATCTTCATAATATATATCTCATGCTTGTTTATATCCATAACTACAACAATAAGTAATCTTTAATTACTTAAGAGGACAAGATTGTTACCTTGGCAAGCCCTAATGTAACTTCAAGATCCAAAGTCGCTCCTTAGCAACTTAGCTCCTTTCCTTCACGCTCCAATCCGCCATTTGAAGCCCTTAGAAGTTCATAAACAACTTTCCTTCAATTTCCAATCAAAACTTATGAAGACAACTTAGGTTTTCACCTTGCGACTAATGTAAAAATGTAGTTTTTCCGGGATCTTTCTATTGAGATAACCTTACAATACCTCTAGGAACCTTGGTTCAAAGTATTGTGAATTATGAACCACAAACGAAATTTTTTCTCTTCCAATTGATGCCTAACCTGAGAGCTCCTCTTCAAGTCTCAAAGTTTTCTATTTTTTCTAAGTGTTAGAGACTTGTCTTGCTACATGGATGAATATATAATTAAATGGAGGGTTAATATTAAGACACTTGTAGGGATAGGATGAAGGAGATTTAAATATCTAGCCAAGTGGGCTCATTGGCTTGGTCAACAATGTCAAGCCTTGGCTTTCAAGACTTGATCATCTTTGCCTTGGTCATTTGACCTCTTTACCCTTGGTCCATTTCGACCAAGACCAATGCAAGAGGGTGACACGTGTCACCTCCCATTCGTCGTAATATTTCATTTCCCGATATTTTCATAATTCCGATAAATTCTACAAGTCTCAAATCTTAACGTCCTGATCTCTTACGTACGTTCTTATATACATGTCCTGGAATTTCGGGATGTAACATTCTTCCCACCTTAGAAACATTCGTCCCCGAATGTTCTTTCGGAGTCAATCTAATAGATAGCGACATAGTCTCTTTTTACAACCCCTACATACCAATTATGTCACATTTGGCCACATAACAACACTTAAACAAATACTTCAATTAAAACTGACAAGTAAGGGAAATGAATTACCTGAAGGTGTAGGGAATAAGTGAGGATACTTATTCATCATGTCCTCCTCTACTTCCCAAGTCATCTTCTCTCTATTATCATTCCGCCACAAGACTTTGACGGAAGCCACATCCTTGGTCCGCAGTCGCATGACCTGGCGATCGAGTATCGCTATGGGAATCTCCTCATACGATAATCCCTCCGTCACCTGGACATCACTAGCTGGGAAAACTCTCGATGGATCTCTGATACACTTCCGCAACATAGACACATGGAAGACCGGATGTACTGCCTCCAAGGCCCAATGTACCTTGGGCTAAGTTTCTCCTTCTTTACGAACCTCATCACACCATTCATGGGTGATACCTTCAAGAAGACCCAATCGTCAACCTGAAACTCCAAGTGTCGACGCCGATTATCTACATAAGACTTCTGCTGACTCTGAGCTGCTAACAATCTCTCCTGGATAAGCTTCACTTTATCCACAGCCTGCTGAATCAAGTCTGGGCCGACTAACTGAACCTCGTCCACGTCGAACCAACCAATCGACGACCTACACTTCCGCCCATATAAAGCCTCATATGGCGCCATCTGAATACTAGAATGGTAGTTGTTGTTATATGCAAACTCAACAAGAGGCAAATGATCCTCCCAGCTACCCCTGAAATCAATAACACAGGCCCGCAACATATCCTCAAGTGTATGGATAGTACGCTCTGCCTGCCCGTCGGTCTTAGGATGAAACGCGGTACTGAGACTCACTTGTGTCCCTAACCCCTTCTTTAAAGACCTTCAGAAGTTAGCCGTAAATCGACTCTCATGCGATATAATAGATATAGAACTTCGTGCGCCTCACAATCTCCCGATATCTGATCAGCATAATCCTCAGCCGAATACGTAGTCCTGACTGGAAGAAAGTGGGCTGATTTCGTCAGCCTGTCAACAATAACCCAGATGGAATCACACTTCCTCTGAGTACGAGGTAACCCTGTAACAAAATCCATGTTGATCACTTCCCACTTCCATGTCGGAATATCAATCGCCTGCAATAGCTCACCGGGCTTCTGGTGCTCAACCTTGACCTGCTGATAATTCGGACACTGAGCAACAAACTCTGCTACGTCCCTCTTCAAGCCATCCCACCAATATATACATATGAGGTCATGGTACATCTTAGTCGACCCCGGATGAATAGAGTAACGGGAACTGTGTGCCTCCCCTAGAACCTGCTGACGAAGTCCTGCAACATCGGGAACACACAATCTGCCCTCGTATCTTAGCACCCCATCAGGCGCTACCTCAAATAAACTCTTCTCTTCTTGAAGAGTCGTATCTCGATATCGTATCCGAATTGGATCCTCATATTGTCGCCTCTTCACCCCCTCAACGATGGAAGACTCGGCAACCTCTCGAACCCGTACCCCACTATATGTTACACCCCATAATTCAGGTCATGCTTATGAGAACGTATGAAAGGAAATAAGATTTAAATTTTTGAAAGATAGGTTGACAGAATGTTTCGGACGGGTTTTTAGTCAACTTTGAGGCAGTTTATGTCCAGTTGCATTAGGAGTTCCTAGGTGTTTCAAAGGCCTAGTATGTAGTTCGTTGAGTCTAGTTCCCAACGCAATAAACCGTTCGTCGATAGGACATCGGAGTAGGAAGTTATGGAAGTTACAATTTCAGTACGCAGTCGGACAGAAAAGTATTTCGGTCAGGTGACACAGCGCCGCGGCGCCGGATGCAGGGCCGCGGCGCCAGATATGCCGAAAATTCTCTGAAGTTGCAGCGTCGCGGCGCCGGAATGCAGGGCCGCGGCGCCGGAAGTGCTGAAAGTTTGCAGTTAGAGAGGCAGATATCCCAAAGACTACATTCAGGACCCGGTATGGGCACTATGAGTTCAGGGTGATGTCTTTCGGGTTGACCAACGCCCCAGCAGTATTCATGGATTTGATGAACCGGGTGTTCAAGCCATTCTTGGACATGTTCGTGATAGTATTCATTGATGATATCCTGGTTTATTCGCGCACAGAGCAGGAACATGCAGATAATTTGAGGGCGGTATTGGGAGTCCTCCGGGACCGGCAGTTGTATGCCAAGTTTTTGAAATTGGAGTTTTGGTTGGCTTCAGTGGCTTTCTTAGGACATGTTATCGGGGCCGATGGTATTCAGGTTGATACAGCAAAGACAGTCAAGACTTGGCCTAGACTCACTACACCGACGGAGGTGCGCAGCTTTTTGGGCCTTGCGGGCTATTATCGGAGATTTGTGGAGATGTTTGCTTCCATTTCAGCACCTTTGACTAGGCTGACCCAGAAAACAGCTATGTTCCGGTGGATGAATGCTTGTGAGGAGAGCTTCGCCATCGAAAGAGAAATTGACGATCGCCCGCTTCTTACTCTTCCGCAGGGTTTAGACGATATGTGGTTTATTGTGATGTTTCGGTGTCGGGCTTGGAGTGCGTCGACGCAAAGACGGCAAGAAACTTATAGCTTACGATCTCCACATTTCGTGAAGCATGAGAAGAACTATCCCACACATGACTTAGAGTTGGCAGCAGTGATTCATGCCTTGAAGATCTGGAGACATTATTTATATGTAGTGCATGTGGATATTTACACAGACCACAAGAGTCTCAGGTATATCTTCAGCCAGAGGGAGCTGAACTTGCGGCAGAGACGGTGGTTAGAGCTACTTAAGGACTATGATGTCGATATCCTATACCACCCAGGGAAGGCCAATGTAGTTGCAGATGCCTTTAGTCGGAGATCGATGGGTAGTCTGTCAGGTGTGCAGCCAGAGAATAGGGGCATGGTCCGCGAGTTACATCAGCTAGCGAGCCTTGGGGTTAATTTGGTTGGTTCTGATAGTAATGTAGTTCGGGTTCGAGAGGTTGCCGAGTCTTCCATCGTCGAGGAGGTGAAGAGACGATAGTATGAGGATCCGATTATGGTACGGTATCGAGATACGGCTCTTTGGGAGGAGAAGAGTCTATTTGAGGTAGCACCTAATGGGGTGCTAAGATTTGAGGGCAGGTTATGTGTACCCGATGTAGCAGGTCTTCGTCAGCAGATTCTGGGAGAAGCACACAGTGCTCATTACTCTATTCATCCGGGATCGACTAAGATGTACCATGATCTCAGGTGTATATATTGGTGGGATGGCCTGAAGAGGGACGTTGCGGAGTTTGTGGCGCAGTGTCTGAATTGTCAGCAGGTCAAGGTGGAGTACCAGAATCCTGGTGGGTTGTTGCAGATGATAGAGATTCCGACATGGAAGTGGGAGGTGGTCAATATGGACTTGATTACATGGTTACCTCACACTCAGAGGAAGCATGATTCCATTTGGGTTATTGTCGACAGGCTGACGAAATCAGCCCACTTTCTTCCAGTCATGACGACTTTTTCGGCCGAGGATTATGCTAGATTGTATATCCGAGAGATTGTGAGACTGCACAGAGTTCCTATATCGATTATTTCAGACAGAGGAGCCCAGTTCACGGCTAACTTCTGGAGGTCTTTTCAGGAGGGATTAGGGACACAGGTGAGTCTCAGTACTGCATTTCATCCTCAGACCGACGGACAGGCCGAACGTACTATCCAGACACTTGAGGATATGTTGCGGGCCTGTGTTATTGAATTCAGGGGTAGCTGGGAGGATCATTTACCTCTTGTGGAGTTTTCATATAACAACAGCTACCATTCTAGTATCCATATGGCGCCTTATGAGGCCTTATACGGGAGGAAGTGCAGGTCACCGATAGGCTGGTTTGAGGTGGGAGTAGTTCAGTTAGTCAGGCCAGACTTGATTCAGCAGGCAGTGGATAAGGTGAAGCTTATCCAGGAGCGGTTATTATCACCGTGAGTCCATGTAAGTCGATGCAGATCATCGGCGTCGACACTTGGAGTTTGAGGTGGATGATTGGGTCTTCCTGAAGGTATCACCCATGAAGGGCGTGATGAGATTCGGGAAGAAGGGGAAACTTAGCCCAAGGTACATTGGGCCTTACCAGATTGTTCGTAGGGTAGGCAAGGTGGCCTATGAGTTGGATCTGTCGTCCGATCTGGAGGCAGTACATCCAGTTTTTCATGTGTCTATATTTCGAAAGTGTATTGGAGATCCATCTAGAGTGCACCCGATTTGTGATGTCCAGGTGACAGAGGGGTTATCATATGAGGAGAGTCTCATAGCGATACTCGATCGTCAGGTTAGGCGACTATGGACAAAGGATGTGACTTCCATCAAAGTCTTATGGCGGAACGAGAACAGGGAAGAAATGACATGGGAAGCGGAAGAGGACATGATGAAGAGGTATCCTCACTTGTTCCCTACACCTCCAGGTAACCCACTTTCCTGCTAGTTAGTTCTTAATTTGGCAATTATGCTTAAGTATTGTTGTGGCCGTGTAGAGCGTTCTTTTTGCAAGAAGAATAGTTAAGAGGGTCTATGTCGATATTGTGATTTGAGTAAGCATAGAAGGAACATTCAGGACGAATGTTTCTAAGGGGGGGAGAATGTTACACCCCGTAATTCAGGTCATGCTTATGAGAACGTACGAAAGGAAATAAGATTTAATTTTTTGAAAGATAGGTTGACAGAATGTTTCGGACGGGTTTTTAGTCAACTTTGAGGCAGTTTATGTCCAGTTGCATTAGGAGTTCCTAGGTGTTTTAAAGGCCTAGTATGTAGTTTGTTGAGTCTAGTTCCCAACTCAACAAACCGTTCGTCGATAGGACATCGGAGTAGGAAGTTATGGAAGTTACAAGTTCAGTACGCAATGACGTAAAAGTATTTCTGCCAGTGACACAGCGCATGGCCGGACGCAGGTCGCAGCACGGATATGCCGAAAATTCTCTGAAGTTGCAGCGCCGCGGCGCCGGAATGGAGGGCCGCGGCGCCGGAAGTGCTGAAAGTTTGCAGAGGTTTCAGCGCCGCGGCGCCGGCTGCAGGGTCGCGGCGCCGAGGCGGGATTTTTGCGAAATCTGGGGGGGAAATCAGATATTTTCTTTTTAAAAGGCCATGGGAGGGTGACAAGTGTCCCTCCCATCTGAGTTAGTGGAAATGTTATTTATTTGACCAAGTCTTGAAGACTTGGTCATTCTTCCAAAAAAAACCTTCTTCTCACTACAAAAAATTTCCTCTTCCTTCTCTCTAAAAATCCCTCTCCCTTCTCTCTAGAAATTCAAGAAGAAACCAAGGCCTAGAGAAAATCCAAAAAGGTGACAAGAAGGAAACTTGTTGACAAGCTTGTAGGTGGTTTGTGGAGGTGATTGTGGAAAGAAGACAAGTGAAATTTGTTGGACTAATTTGGGTAAGCTCTAAGGTAACAATCCTTTCTCGTTTTGCTAGTAAATTGTGTTGCATGTGTGGAAGAAAGGACTTGTAGTTTTCAATATTGCTCTTAGATATATTGCATGTAGGATCCAATGATTGAATAAGGATGACATGTGAACATGTTGTAGCCAAGATAATACCTTAAACTTATTGGATTGTGTATTTTGTATTGTGGGACAGAATTTTACACGTCCAAGTTAGGCGTGTAATCCCCTTGTATTGCTGAATTGTTGGGCCTTAAATGTGGCGTTTAGTAGTTGATATCGGACCTTGAAAAGGTGGAAAAGTATGTAGAAACAAAGGAGGTGCTGTCCAATTTTCCGTAGAATAAGGGGCTTTTCAATTAGAATGTTCTACGTTGAAGCTAGAAGCTAATGATAGTATTATGGTCATTATAGGTTAACATACTACGTGCGGTATATTGGACTTGCGAGTGGATTGACCCGGAGAGGTATGTGGAACTTTCCTATCTCTTGAGCATGAATAGTTGCACTTATATAGTACGGTAGACGTACAAGACTTTGATATCCCTTACTTGTTTTAAGAATGGCCAAGTTGGGTGAGTAAGGGGATTAACTCACTTCTTTAAAAGTATTAATGATGTCTTAAGTTTTCAAAGTTAAGGGACTTGAAGTGTTTTAAGTATATGATACTTGTTTCGTTTTAAAAGTATAAGTCCCTTGGATATAGGGAAATGTATTTGACTAATGTATAAAGTTAATATAACGACTTTATGGGAAGTTGGTTATATTAGCTTTATGGAAGGTTAACAAAAGAAAGATTTACTCTAAGTAAAATAAGTAAGGATAAATGATTTGAATTTATGAAAGGAAAATTGATTTTAAGGCATCAATTGCCTAAGGTTTTAAAAGAAAAGAAGTCACTTGATTTAGAAGCCTATTATATTTCTAAAAGGAAATGTGACTTGTCTTGAAAAATAGTCGTGACTTGATACTACGGTTATTAGTATCTTGGAAGTTTTATATAAAAATGAGTCATTCCTAAAAGGTTAGAGGTACGTGGTACTTGGGTTGAGTTCCCGGATTTTCTCTTAAATGACATGTTAGTGCCTTAAGTAAACTAAAATGAGAGGATATATTAATAATGTTAATAAGAAGTTAGGGGATTTCTTAACTTGCTTATATTATGATAAGCCGCTAGCGCTTATGTTATGTATGATAGCTGGTTGTGCTAGGTTAAGTATTCTTATGGGGTAGACCACGGGTTACTACTTATTCCATGGATTTGCTACCCATGATGCGAGTGTGGCGTTTCATCATGGCCCACCGCCCATGCGGTGAAATAGTCTCACGCGGTGAAATAGTCCCACGCGAGGCGGATGACCTCACGCGGGTCCACAGACTCCATGCGGTGAAATAGTCCCGCGAGTAGGATTGCTTAATGATACTACGCGGGCGACTGCTTTGATCACGAGCCTCCTATTTTTACGCAAAGAAAGTTTATACTTGTTACTCTCATCGTTAGTAAGGCACAGGTAATCGTAATTTGATTATCATCCATGACTCCACTTTATTTAGACTTATGATATTATTACGATTTTCCGCTTTACATACTTGGTACATATTGGCATCGACCTCTTCCTGGCCGCGCTCACGCCGCAGAAAGTGGTAAGCGGTGGATCCTCCTTCTTAGGATCGTTGATCAGGTGTCAGAAGCTCCATTTCTTCGGAGGCTTGTCTGTTGGTACGGTTCTCCTGGATGTTGTTGATATTATGTACATTCAGGTACGACGGCCCCGCCCGTCATAGTTGTTACAAACCCTTAGAGGCATGTAGTCCTGTTATAAATTGGGTTGTAAAGGATGTAACTGTTCAGTTTTTGTTATATTTATATTTACGGAAAGGTAGCCATTTTGGGTTAGCATGTTTCATATTTTATAGTGTTTCTGGTTTATGAGTTTACTTCCGCTGGTTTTCTCTGATGTTGTATCACAAGGGGGCCCGGGGTAAGGCACTAGTCACGGGCCCGAGGTCGGGTCGTGACAAAAGTGGTATCAGAGCAGTTAATCCTCGGAAAGTGTCTACAGGCCGTATCTAGTAGAGTCTTGATTATCGGTATGTTGTGCACCACATCTATAATTAGGAGGCTACAGGATATTTAGGATTGGTTTCCATTCTTTCACTTTAAGATCGTGCAATAGAGCTGTGTTATAGGTTGAACTCCCTCTGACATATTTTTATGTATCAGTTATGCCTCCACGCAAGGCAACCGCGCCCGTGGCGGCAAGGCACCGGCGGAGCCGCAAGTAGACGCAGAGGTTACGAGGCACAGGACCGCCTTTACCGAGGTGATGTTTCTGACGGCGAGTTCCACGACGCCGCCAAATTTCAAGAGTTCGGGCAGCGGCCATCGAGACCGCGGTACTGAGCCTCCGATTACACCGGAGCAGAGGATATGGGCTACGCGAGATGACCCGCTTATTAGCCGTGATCGTGGCAAGCGCGGAGGAGACGGGAGACACGGTTACGGTTGTACCGTAGTTCACCCTGTGTCCGATAGCTGAGACTTCGGACTTTTGAGTTGAAGCCCACCAGAGTTCTATGGGTAGAGGACTGAGGATGATCCTCAGGAGTTTATCCGACAGCGATTCTGGATCGCGAGTGATCAAGGCCTCGAGACGAGTCGGTAGTATTGGGTTCACATCGGCCGCGTGATACGCAGCTGATTGGTCGTTTGATTCACGGAAGCTGTCGGCGGAGCACGCGCTCAGCTGTTGGGACGAAGTTCTCGAGGCGCTTAGTCATTTCTTGCCTCCGCAGATGAGGAGAGCTCGGGCCGATAGATTTCTGACATTGAGACAGAGCGGGCGGTCGGTCCGGGAGTACAACGTAGAGTTTGACTCATTGGCTCGGTACGTCCCCGCTTTAGTGGCAGACATGGAGGACAGAGTGCACCGCTATGTCACAAGACTCGATGATTACTTAGCAGAGGGTTGCACAGGAGTAGCTCTTTAGCCGGGCATGGACATTGCCCGCATGCAGGCTTATGCACTTGGGTGTGAGGAACGTAGGGGCCGACGGATCGATAGATATCGCAGAAGCCGGGCCAGACAGCAGGTCCTCCGGTAGTTTTAGGCGACGACCAAGAACAGACCGGGTTTGCACCTCAGCTGGTTCAGTGCGTTCCTCCACCGTCTTCCGGACGCCCGGTATTCGAGGCGTGACAGTGGCTGTGGCGGGTTCCCGCAGGAACGAGTTCGATTAGACGAGGCCATCTATGCCTCGGTGTGGTCGATGTGGTGATTACCATCAGGGGGGTGTCGTGTTCCTCCAGGGGCTTGTTACTCTTGTACGCAGGCCATTTGAAGAGATATTGTCCACCGCAGGCGCGGAGTGTTATTGTTCACCGAAGTCGGTTGCTAGATCTTCGTCTTCGTTGGTCAGGCGCCCCGGAGGGCAGGGTGTTCACGGACCAGCAGGCCGCGGCAAGGGTCGTGGTAGGGGTCCGATTCAGCGGTCCTCGTAACCGCATTTATGCTATGTCCAACCGCCGTGACTGAGGCGCCACGGATGTCGCCACAGTACATTGTTGGTTTCATGTTGTGATGTATATGCTTTGATAGATCCAGGTTCTACCTTGTCCTATATATCTCCTCATATTGCTGGTAGAATAGGTATAGAGCCCGAGTCCATAAAACCTTTTGAGTGGCTACGCCGCAGGTGATTCGGTGGTAGGCGGGTATATAAAGATTGCCCTGACTATTTACGTCGCCGACCCAGCCGACTTGATAGAGTTGGATATGACGGACTTTGATGTGATTATGGGTATGGATTGGCTAGCGTCTTGCTATGCCAATGTGGACTGTAGAGAGAGATTGGTACGCGGTTCCGCTTTCTGGAGAGCCGTTATCGAGTGGAAGGGAATATCGCGTCGCCGGCGGGTAGGTTTATTTCTTACCTCAAGGCTGGAAGATGGTGCGGCGGGTATATCTACCATATGGTTCGGTATTCGACATCGAGGTCGAGATACCGCACCTTCACCGATTCGGATGTTAGAGAGTTTCCAGACGTGTTCCCAGACGATCTCCCGGGTATCCCTCCTGAGAGGGAGATTGAGTTTTGCATTGATATGTCGCCAGACACTCGACCTATATCTATTCCACCATACAGGATGGCACCTGCTGAGTTGAGGGAATTGAAAGACCAGCTGAAAGATTTGCGGGAAAAAGGCTTTATTAGGCCTAGTGTTTCTCCCTGGGGATCGCCAGTTTTATTTGTAAAGAAGAAGGATGGGACGCTGCGTATGTGTGTTGATTACAGGCAGCTGAATAAGGTAACTATCAAGAACAGATACCCCCTCCCCAGGATTGATAATTTGTTTGACCAGTTGCAGGGTGCGAGGTGTTTCTCCAAGATAGACTTGTGGTCTGGTTATCATCAGGTGCGAGTTAGAGAGGCAGATATCCCAAAGACTGCATTCAGGACCCGGTATGGGCACTATGAGTTCAGGGTGATGTCTTTCGGGTTGACCAACACCCCAGCAGTATTCATGGATTTGATGAACCGGGTGTTCAAGCCATTCTTGGACATGTTCGTGATAGTATTCATTGATGATATCCTGGTTTATTCGCGCACAGCGCAGGAACATGCAGATCATTTGAGGGCGGTATTGGGAGTCCTCCGGGACCGGCAGTTGTATGCCAAGTTTTCGAAATGTGAGTTTTGGTTGGCTTCAGTGGCTTTCTTAGGGCATGTTATCGGGGCCGATGGTATTCAGGTTGATACAACAAAGATTGAGGCAGTCAAGACTTAGCCTAGACCCACTACACCGACGGAGGTGCGCAACTTTTTGGGCCTTGCGGGCTATTATCGGAGATTTGTGGAGAAGTTTGTTTCCATTTCAGCACCTTTGACTAGTCGACCTAAAACAGCTATGTTCGGTGGACGGATGCTTGTAAGGAGAGCTTCCGCCATCAAGGAGAAATTGACGACCGCCTCAGCCTTACTCTTCCGCAGGTTTAGACGGATATGTGGTTTATTGTGATCGTCAGTGTCGGGCTTGGGTGCGTCCGATGCCGCACGGCAAAGTTATAGCTTACGATCTCGATTTCAGAAGCATGAGAAAAACTATCCCACACATGACTTAGAGTCAAGCAGATGATTCATGCCTCAAGATCCGGAGACATTATTTATATGTAGTGCGTGGATATTTACACGCACCACAAGAGTCTCAAGATATCTTCACCAGAGGAGCCGAACTTGCGCAGACGGTGGTTAGAGCTACTTGGACTATGATGTCGATATCCTATACCACCCGGGAAGGCCAATGTAGTTGTAGATGCCTTTAATGGAGATCGATGGGTAGTCCGTCAAAGCGCATGCAGAAGAGGGCACGGTCCGCGAGTTACATCACTAGCGAGCCTCGGGGTTCGTTTGGTTGGTTCCGTAGTAATGGAGTTCGGTTCGAGAGGTTGCCGCCTCTTCCATCGCCGGCGAGGTGAAGAGGCGACAGTATGAAGATCTGATTATGGTACGGTATCGAGATACGGCTCTTCGGGAGGAGAAGAGTCTATTTGAGGTAGCACCTGATGTGGTGCTAAGATTTGAGGGCAGGTTATGTGTACCCGATGTAGCAGGTCTTCGTCAGCAGATTCTGGGGGAAGCACACAGTGCTCGTTACTCTATTCATCCGGGATCGACTAAGATGTACCATGACCTCAGGTGTATATATTGCGGACGGCTCGAAGAGGACGTTGCGAGTTTGTGGCGCAGTTGTCCGAATTGTCGCCAGGTCAGTGGAGCACCGTGCTCGGTGGGTTGTTGCAGATGATAGAGATTCCGACATGGAAGTGGGAGGTGATCAATATGGACTTGATTACAGGGTTACCTCACACTCAGAGAAAGCATTCCATCTGGGTTATTGTCGACAGGCTGACGAAATCAGCCCACTTTCTTCCAGTCAGGACGACTTTTTCGGCCGAGGATTATGCTAGATTGTATATCCGAGAGATTGTAAGACTGCATGGAGTTCCTATATCGATTATTTCAGACAGAGGAGCCCAGTTCACGGCTAACTTTTGGAGGTCTTTCCAGGAGGGATTAGGGACACAGGTGAGTCTCGATCGCATTTCATCCTCGTATCGACGACAGCCGAGCGCACTATCCGCACACTCGAGGATATCGCGGGCCCGTGTTATTGATTTCAGGGTAGCCGAGGATCATTTACCTCTTGTGGAGTTTGCATATAACAACAGCTACCATTCTAGTATCCAGATGGCGCCTTATGAGGCCTTATACGGGAGGAAGTGCAGGTCACCGATAGGCTGGTTTGAGGTGGGAGAAGTTCAGTTAGTCGGGCCAGACTTGATTCAGCAGGTAGTGGATAAGGTGAATCTTATCCAGGAGCGGTTATTGTCAGCTCAGAGTCAACAGAAGTCGTATGCAGATCATCGGCGTCGACACTTGGAGTTTGAGGTGGATGATTGGGTCTTCCTGAAGGTATCACCCATGAAGGGCGTGATGAGATTCGGGAAGAAGGGGAAACTTAGCCCAATGTACATTAGGCCTTACCAGATTGTTCGTAGGGTAGGCAAGGTGGCCTATGAGTTGGATCTGTCGTCCGATCTGGAGAGGGTTATTGGTGCTGTATTAAACCCGACTATTAAAGTAGAGGGTTGTAAAAGTCTTATTGAAAATATTTATAACTGTATGGAAGTACTACCACCTCCAACTCCCAAAAATTTAAATGTTGAGCCACCTATTGAACAAACGCTAGAAGAAGTGTTGAATAGCGTAGAAGATGAATGCAAAAAAGTATATCGGCATTACCAGCAAGGAAGTGCTAGTAACCAACCTTGCCAGACCATCTTCTTCTTCAACACACCTAAAAAAGACATGTTGTTTCGCGCTAGTATTGATTCTATGAAAGCCTCGTAAATGTAATGTGCGGTAGTGAAGCTAACCAAATTAGCGAGTTCGATGTTTTTGTTTTGCAGGGTAATTTACCTTACCAAGCATTTATCAATGAAGAAGTAAAGGAATACTTGCTGAAATATTGGATGCAGAATGAGAAGACATTTCCGACACTTTCAATGATGGCCCGAGATATTTTGAACATTCTGCGCCATCAATCGCTCGAAAGCGCTTTTTCTCGCAGCAGATTTCAAATAGAGAGCACAGACACTCATTAGCCTGAGACAACTTGGAGATGGCGCATTTATTCAGAGATTGGATACGAGCGAGCGGCGAGGCGCACAACCGCAGATTAACGAAGAAGATTTAAAACTACAACGACATTTTATCTCAAGGCATGAGTAGCGACGTGGAACAATTTGACCAAGATATACCAATTCCAACCAAGAACCACACGAAATTATAAAGAAACTAGAAAAATATTTTCAAATTGGTAATTTATTTCATTGCAATTTTTAATTTTTCTATGTCTTTTGCAATTTTTTCAACAACAAGACACTACAATGTTGTAATTGAATCTTGTATATTTCAATAAAATAATTAATAATATAAGAGGCTACAAAACAAATTTCTGGGATGTTTTTTTACACTCTTCTTCTCTTTGTTTAATTATTTAGTTTATACTTTATACTTTATAAATATATTATATATATGAGTATAATTATAATACTATAATATTATAATAGTATAATATGAGTCTATGACTATCACTATATGACTATATGTTAATGTTACTTTGTTAGTAATTTAGTATTTTTAATTTAGTGAAAAAATTTTAAAAAAATCCGTCTGGCCCCGACTCGCCTAACGGACCGGACGGGACACAATATCGTCCCGCTAGTCCCGGTCCCGCCTGGCCCGCCCCAGCCCGACCCCGCCCCTCCTCTCCACCCCGACCCCGTCCCGATCCCGGTGGGCCCGGCCCACTGGCCAGCCCTACTTTATACTATAGGAAAGAGTAAGTGGACTTTTGATTGAAGCCTTGATTTTGGTGCTCTTTGGATTTAAATTTATTTTTATCATTGTTGAACTTCCTTACCATCGAATTGAATTTTCGAGTAAGGAGGGCAATATTTGCACCATCACCAATTTCTTCAAGATTTTCATCCTCATCATCGACGTGACTCTCTAAGGATTTTGCTTGAAGTGTTATATCTTTGCTTTTATACAATATCCTTTGATTCTCCATATTCATCTCATAAGTTTTGAGAATACTCATTAAAGTATGAAGGTCCATTATAGCAAGATTGTGAGTTTCTTCAATCGCACATATCTTTATATTGAACTTTTCAGGAAGAGAACGAAGTGCTTTTTCCACAAGTTAATTGTTGGTTAACGGAGAACCAAGAACTTGACATTCATTAGAGATGTCAATCAACTTTTCAAAATATGTTTTAATGTCCTCCGTCTCTTCCATCCTTAAACATTCATATTTACTCATGAGCATCTGAAGCTTCGTTCGACGAACACTAGAGCTACCTTCACAATGGGTTTGCAAAGTATCCCAAGCATCCTTGCCCATAGAGCAATTTTGTATGAGCTTGAACATGTGGAGATCAACCCATGCAAAAATAGCATTTAAGGCTTTTTCATTGAAGCTTGCATTGTTGGTTTCTTCCACACTCCATTCGGATTCAGGCTTAGCAAGAATGTCGTCTTCCTCATCCGGTGGTAGCATTGAAACAATATATCCATTGGTAATAAATCTCCATGCTCTAATATCAATGGATTTGATATGAGAGCGTAGGTAATTTTCTAATAGGCATAGTTTGATCCATCTAAAATAGGAAGTCTACCAATTGTTGAATTAGCCGGACCATAGTTTATATAACAGGACCAAACACTTATTATGTCAAGTGTATGCTCTGATGTCACTTGTTGGGTCCCGGGGGTTATACTATGGAATAATAAAAAAAACAGTAAGTAAAATCGCTTGTACGCTGAAACAGTTTGCAAATGTCGTTAACAATGTCGTCCGACAGAACTGACGACACTTGGATTAAAACAGAAAAAAAACCTTTGAAGAGTAAATTACAGCGAAAATAATAAAGACACAAAGGTTTAAATTTTCTTAGGTTATATTAATGGTCAATGACCAAAAGTATTGTATATATATATATATATATATATATATATACATATATAATTGAATATATTCCTTCTTTTACAATCTTACAAAACAATACAAAAGGAATAAAAAGGTTTAAGTCACAGATGACTTATGCCTGAAAAATCTAACTAAGTAGATATAGATGACATCTCATTATAATTGCTTCAATAAAGGACTAATCTAGAATCTAGGCAGCAACTATAATGTTGGACAGAATGTCGTCGAAAAGCTCAGGCAACACAGTGATCCAGTGTTCAAATCGTGATCTTTTTAGAGCTCTCTCTTGATGTTTTCTTTTCATGTTTTTTGGATATCGATTCCCTGATGTAGCCTCTCTATTTATAGTAGAAAGTCTTCCTTGAAATGCTAAATGAATCGTTGTGGAAGTTGAGCAAAGGGTGAGAAGCTTGATAAGGTTTGTTGAAGATGAATGTGGAGCAAAATCCTCCAACCTCTTGGACTTAGTCTTTCCACGTGTATAATCAGCTCAACAAGTTCCTTGTCAGGTCATTTTACCATCCTGGTAAAAATCCCACGAGATTAGTCAGTCCATGAAGCAAAGGCAAAACTGTTATCAGAATGTTGGTCCGAATGTCATGACATTTGTTCCAACATTTTATGATTTTAACTTAGTACTGAAAATGTTATGTTAGGTAAAATATCATAACATAAAATCCAACATTAACAGTAACCATTAAGCTACAATGTATTCTAACGATCTGGAGTCGCAGACTACAAAATATTAGATATTTTTCTCTCATATGATTCAAATTTCTTTGATTGGATACATAATCTTAATAAACCCAATTCTTGGGTCCCTTCTTGATTGATTTCTTCTCCCTCGTGTGATCTGATTTTTTTTACCTTTAGTTAACATTATTTCACACTACCGTAAAATAGTGGGATGGATCACTATTTTTGTCGTATTTCATGTTTTCTTGATTCATCACATTTTAAACAATAAACTCATCTAAAGATTTTTTGCCAAAGTCCTATAAAAGTATGGATGATATGGTGTTCTAACTTCTACTTGTAACTTTTAAATGACGTTTTTTTCAAAAAAAAATAAAAATTAATTAAACCATATCGATACCAAAGAGAAACCGAGATGATAGGACAGTTTTAAAAAGTCTTATTTTAATTATATAAAATAAAATAATCGAAAATTGATATGATATAAATTTTAGAAAATAACCGTCTGAACCGTGTCATTGACACCACTAGTCCTGATCATCGCCTCATTAAGACTTTCAAACTCAAATTATCTCAAAAAAAAAAGGGGAAAAGCTCTTTAAATAGATTGTTCTCATAATGTTCTTACCAAATATAATATTCAATGTTCATATTATTGTAATCGGGAGTTAATGAGATTTTCATATGTTAGAAAATGGTAATTTTTTTATTTTATTGCTAATTTCATGAGATTTTTTTGAGTTTGAACCATTCCTAATGAGGCGATGATCTGCACGGTTGATCTTGAATTATAGGTAATTAGATTTTTCTAACTAGTAATTAACAATTTGAAAATTTATAACTACTTTTCAAAATGGGCGTAACCATATATGAGTGCCCCTTTTAATGGCTTGTAAATTTAAATAAGATTTAGACATTTCTTCTATGATTGAATTGGAATATTAAAAGAATAGTTTATGCTACCTTGTTGTTTTTAATGTTATTGGCGTTGTCATTATCATCATTACTTAATAGTATTAGTACTATTTATGCAGTTTTCTCGATGTTAATAATGTTATTGTTATTGTTTTCGTTGTCGATGCTGTGCGATCGTATTTACAACATTGAGCTATGATATGTTCGTAACTGATAAATTGGTAAATATCAACTTATCTCTTCTTTAATCTGAAAATTTTGTTATGTTTGATTGTAAATATAGTGCATTTATTATGGTTTACTTCAATATTATAGGTTTATATAATTGAGAAGTGATCGGAAAAAAATCAAGTGAAAAACAAGTAAAAAAGAAGTTAAATTGAAGAAATTGAGAAAAGTGATTAGAAGCGCAAAAGTCGTTAAAACACAGATCTGAAAATCTGAAATCTTAAGGCCATTTTGTCATTTTTATGGGGAAAATTGAGAATCTACGAAAACAAAACTTGGGGGAAATTCCTTACATTTTTTGCAAACACACATGTCTTGAAGAGTTAGGGTTCATCAACTACATCGGAGAGGAGAAGATTGGAGCACTTTAATGAGAAATTTCTTAACCCTTTCTTTAATTCTTTTTTTTATATTGAAATATTTAAGTGTTTAGTATTTCATTTCTTTACTTGAATTTTGTTTATAAAAATATTCATTATTAAAGTTTAGTTTGAAATTCTTATTTTGCTTATGTATTATTGAATGATTTTTATTTCTAATGAAGTGGATCTTTGTTTCTTTAATTAATCTTATTCTTTAATATTTATTAAGAGATTAGCTAACCCTAGGACTCGTCCATTTACTTCGATTTGAACTCGAAAGAGAAAAATTGAGGTTGAAAAAAATTAATTAACAAAGATTTGGGGCTTTAAACTTCATCTAATAACCTGGGCTAGGAATAGAAAAGTTAACTTGAGATTCAATTGATTGTGCTTAATATCACACTCTAAGGCTTGAAAAAATTTAGAGTGAAATTCATTGATTTGGTTGGAAGACTTTCAATGAGATTTTAGAAATCGTTATCTATTGAGCAAGATTTTAGACCTCTTGCATACAATTATCGAACTCGATGTCACGGCAATGGAAGCTTGGAATAGGTTGCGTGATATATTCCAAGATAACAAAAACTCTCGTGCTATAACCCTTGAGCAAGAATTCTCTCACACAACTATGGAGGATTTTCTGAATGCCTCTGTATATTGTCAAAGGCTCAAGGAATTGTCAAATCAACTCAAGAACATCGGCGCGCTGGTCACAAATGATCGTCTCATTCTTCAGATGGTTGCGGGCCTCTCCCAGACGTATAACGGGATTGGAACTCTTCTTTGCCAAAGCAATCTTATCTCACATTTCTACCAAACATGTTCCATGCTTACCCTAGAAGAAGCAGAATTGGCTAAAAAGACCACAACCGGAGCAAATTATGCCATGATGATGGCCACATCCTGAGACACCGATGACTCTCAATCATTCTCTAAAAAATAAGTCAAAACTGTAATAACGGTGGTAGCAAAAAGGGTCAAAACCATAACAAAAAGTGTCAAAACCGTGGCGGTGGCAAATGTGGTGGCTACGATGGCGGCGATGGTGGCAGTGGCAGCCAGCAGGGGTCCGAGCCACAACACCGTTGGTAGTAGCTCAGGCGATGGCGATGGCGAGGCTTGCCTTGGGCCAGCGGGCGTGGGCCCACCGCCTGCGTTTATCCCACACAAAATTGGGCCAGGCCAGCGGTAGACAACAACAACAGCCAACCTATGTTGGGCCTCGCCAGCAATATAGCCTCGCCTGCTTTAGGCCTCGGCCACAACAAGCCTTCGCTGTTTCAGGTCCAATAGTCTCCCCGATCCACACAGATATCAAGGCAGCAATGCATACACTTGGGCTAAATCCTCCGGATGTGAATTGGTACATAAACACTGGTGTTACTTCTCATATGACATTCGGGCAAGGTAATCTCTAGTCTTATTTTAATTTGAGCAAAAATCATGGCATAATTATTGGTAATGGTTATTCAATTCCAATTCGTGGTTATGGACCTTATGGTCACACAAATTTGTATTCCCCAAATCCGCTTTTAGCCTTGAAAAGTATCCTTTATGCTCCTCAATTAATTAAAAAATTGGTAGTTTGGAAATTTACAACTGATAACTCAGTTTCTGTTGAATTTGATCCATTTAGATTTTCTGTGAATGATTTCTGGACGGGGATACATCTAATGAGATGTGATAGTCGGGGAGAGCTCTATCCCATTACGACCACCATCACCACAAAACAAGACATACCGTCAACGTTTGCCGCTTTAGCGCCTTCCTTATGACATGCACGGTTGGGTCATCCGAGAGCGTCTGCTTTTTGTCTCCCTTAAAAAATAATAAATTTATTGAGTGTAATAACACTCGTAGTGCTATTGTTTGTCCTTCTTGTGCTAATATCACTTTATCTCATCTATATTAGGTGACAACTAGATCATATCTCAAATATGTCTCTTGCATTGGTCAATGACTTGGTCGACCTAATATCACTGAGAAACTGAGTGTTCTCTCGAATATCTAATCGAGGATTGAATCCTATTCTTGGCTCAACTACCACCTTAGTCTGTATCGCAATGTACCCAATACAAGTCATGTCTTATCCTATAAGGAATTTAAGTTTAGGACAGGATCAAAGTGCATTACTCTACAAACCAGGTGTGTATTGACCTCAAGTCAAAAGATTTTTATCTCCCACATGCTGATAATACTCTACATGTATAACAAATAGTTTATCAGCAGGGTATGCCAATAACCTCTAAGAGTATCCATGTGTCCATCACCAACAACTATTACTAGTAGTAAGTGAGACATACTACATTCTTTAAGAATGTGATGCAGACCACATGTCGACTTATAATATATCATTGATATTCCTTTCTCAATGATCATCAGTCGAGGCTACTTTAAGAACTACGTTATTTCATTAATATTTCACTCTATCAATGACAACATAAGCTTAAGGGATGCATAGCAACTATCACCACTGACACCCCTAGTTTATACCAAATCAATAGATATCTAACATGTATTTGGACATAGCAACTATCACTTTACCACGGTGCGACTAATGTTTTTTACTAGAAAGGAAACTAGGAAAGGAAACACAAAAAGCACGAAATTATTTTGGTTCTTGATGATTAATTGAATCTTCTTTGCTAATTAATCATGTTCATCATGATATTCTTACTTATAAAAGGAAATATACTCGCCCACGCATGAACTGGACTTCTATTGATATAATAATTTAACCTCTTCGTTATTAGTAATACACAAGTTAAAATTAATTCAAACCTCTATATATTTTAGGCTTTAAGTTTCATTCCCTGAAAATTTCTTATACTATCAATATGCTTTTGACCTACTATAGAAGATTCTTTTCCATTTTTCTAATGTTACCGATTAATGTTAGCACAAAGCATTACCTGCCGACTACAGTTGTCTTAATTTTAAGTGAGAAATGTCCTTATATTAGCAAGTATATTTTGACCTATTGAATGTTTTCCATTTTTCCAAGGTACCAATTAATATTGAATTATGTGCAGTTACCTAAGTGACGTGATAAAAATTATAAATTTCAACACCCTGGCTTTTAAGGGCTCGATTAGTTGATGGTTAGAGTTATGCATTAATTAGTAATGCAAGGATTTAATTATTCATGTATTAGTTATTTTATCTTCTATCCTGCATAAAATTATACATAAATTCACTCTTAACTTATACATGTATTAGTTATGTGCGATTCTGAATTGCTAAACGGACACCTTATTTGGTGTATTGAATTTTATATATGCAAAAAAAATTATTCCTGTAAAAATGGATCTTGGGTCTAACTCAACCCTAAAAGCTAGCTTGTAGGGTGAGGATTGTTCAAGTCCATATAATGAATTCATGTCTCATTCCATATATCCGATGTGGGACTCCTAACACTCCCCGCATGCCCAGACCTTGTTAACTGGAGCGTGATAATATAATTTGGGGGGCCAACATCGGTGAACAAAGAATTGGAATGAGTCTGACTTTGATATCATGGAAGAATGGATCTTGGGCTAACCCCAAAAGCTAACTTGTAGGGTGAGGATTGTCCAAGTCCATATAAGGAGTTCATATTCTCATTTCATACCCGATGTGGACTCTTAACAATGACAATGATGATACAAGTTATTATGCATGATTTAATACACGAATAAATCACCTCCTAACTAGCAACCAAACGACCCGAAGAGTTATGTACCTAAGTCCTTATTTGCAGATTCACTGTGAAGAATACAAATTCTCAGATAAGAATTGACAATGAAGAGCTTTTTCATGGTTTATGTGATTTTCTTGCTTGTTGTTTCATTCTCTAGTGTATTTGCTCTTTTCTTTCCTTCTCCCTTTCATTGTGCTCTTCTTCTTTTTAAAACAAAAATAATCGTGGTATTCGGGTCAATTTACATGCACTTCAAGTAATTTTACGTGCTATCTCTCACCACACCAACACGAATATTTGATAATTTTGTCCATCAAAACTTGGAAAGTAATAAGAAATTACCTACTGTGTGTATGTAATTGCATTTTTGCCGGAAATGAAAAGTAAATTATTGTCATGCATGTACCATATTTCCTCCGTCTCAATTTATGTGTCTTGATTGAAATTTTGAGAATAAACAAAGTTTTTCTTTGACCAAAATTCAATTATAATATGCCTTTTAAATTTTTTATGTTGTTAATTATTGTGATTATAGTACTTTTTACGTAGTTTCTAAATATATAAATTTTGTTTCAAAAAACTTAAAGCTTCGATGTCCAAATTTGAAGCCAAAAGGTAGAAGTTTGAATCTCAAAATTTCAATTGTGTCACATAAATTAGGACGGAAGGAGTAGCATATATAGCTTCTAGTAGGACTTATTTCGACTTTTTTTTGTGTGTGTAAATTTCCCCTTTAGGAATTGACTCCAATTACTCTTTAACTATATCTTGAATGTTGATTAAAATCTTGAAGAAAGTTTTATTATTAATATACTTTGATGGTACTAAATGCAGTGATGCAAACTAATCATGCATTTGAGACTAGCTAAGGAAGGTCGTGCTATTCAAGAAAGTCATGGTGAGCAAATTGGACTCCTATGAAATGAGGGAGAAGACTTTCTCAAAATTTAGAGCAGACATTGAGTCATCGTTGAAGGGTCTCAATTCTCATCCATCATGTGTCTTAGCTTCTGTTTTCTTGGCCATACTTTGTCAAGAGAAAGTCTTTTAGGTCCCCAACATAGCATGTGAGATTGTATTTGGCCCCCTTTCAATGTCTTGATCAGTTCCCATTAATATGGCCACCCAAACTTTCCAGACTCACAATATGTCAAATGATCAGAAAATGACACCAAAGAAATCGTAAGTTGTGAATTAATATACATGGAGACATTGTGGCCTTTTGCGTTATATAAAAACCCAACAAATTAAATTCACAACAAACTTACAAAAGATAACTTTAATTTCTATTTTTTATAATATAATATGTATATAATTACTATACATACATTATATACTAATCATAAACATAGTATACACTGGCGATAACTATAGATTATTATGATTAGGAGGATGTAGGCTGACAAAAAAAATTAAGATTCCTCTTTTTCCCCTTTTCTACAGAGGACGTGAGTGTCTTAACTTTTTCAGGAAATTAAACATATCATAGCAGATCTTCCCAATCAAATATTGAAATATATACACATATATATATGGTCCATACTACTGACTTCAAACTAAATTATTGTATAATGGAATCAAATGTTCATTGATTCCTTATAATATTGGTAATTAGAGGCAGGCTCATGATTTTAAGAGGACGCGGACACCATCAAAGGAAGATGTACGTTAATTGAAGCATCGATTTTAAATTTTGGGTCCGTCTCTAATCACAATGTCATGCAACACCGCATCATTTGAAAATTTTATTAAACACCTATAAAACCGATGTAAAATAAATATAAATGAAATGACATAATTGTTTAGAGCTCACTTGCTAGCCTGGTGGTTTGGTCTCAAGTTAACACGTTAAATTCGTTTATCAAAACCTTCTTGCAACATGTTTTGTTCATTTTTTTAACTGTCAACTTAAACAAAATATTGTAGTCCAGACTCAAACTTGGATCGCGCGCTTACGCTCAAGGAGCTAAGGGACACACGGATCAACTGATCCACTTCAATAAATTTGTTTGAGAGGTCCTCTTAAAATATATTGTAGTTCTTTAAGGTCTATTAATAATGTATAAATATTCGGCAAGATCATAATTCTTTTACTGTTAGTAATGATATTGCTATGTGAAGTTGAATATGTTAAAAAGGTGACCGAAAAAAGGTTATTAGATCGGACCTTATAAAACGATTGATTTGGCGAACACACCTTTTATTGAGAGATGTTACCTTTGAGTATTGACTTCTTCCCAAAAAAAATGTGGGAATAAAGTGTAGAAACAAAAAAATGAAAATGTAACAACAATAACAATTATGTAAGAAATCTGGAAATAAACAAATAAGAGATTTGCTGAGTCGACTGAATTCTCAATCTATCTTTAAGATAATATTGTCACGTATATCCTTTCAACGGTGTAATGACAAATTATCTCTCAAGATAAAACAACAATCAAACAAATGAGCAAAGGGAACTCAAGTGTTCGTTTAGGAAGAAAGATCTTTGAGTGTTTTGTGATTGCAAGATAGGAAGACAATTTCAGAGAATTGTTAAGTGTCAATTGTGTTTCCAAATGAGCTCAATGCTCCATTTTATAGTGTACAGAAGATGATCTTCCACATAGCCAAGTAATGGCCAATAAAGACCATATAATGGCCATGAATGTGGAGTAATAATTCAGTCAAATAATGGTTGAATTCATGAGCCAAATAATGAAGAATTAATGCTCCAAAGTCACTAAAAACGCTGCTCATCTTCCAATGCCTATAACGTCCGTAGCGCCGTGGACTGCGGTGGCGCCACGCGAAAACTTCGAGATCCGGTCGTGGTCTGCGTGGCGCCAAACTTCGAGAGTTTTGACCGCAGCCGCGTGGCCTCGCAGGAGGCGCCATGGCGCTCTGACGCCACGACATTTTCAGACTCGTTTCCTCTTTTACACTTTATACACGTCTTCCCTTCGTTTACCAATGTGAAATCATTGTCATTTGGTCAATAACCGTCTATTCTCTTACGTCTCAAACAATTCATATACGTACCAATATCTCTTTCATTTAAGGAAATTGTGATCATTGGCACTTTATGTGCACGTGTGTGGAAACCATGTTTCCGACGTGCGGAGCCCCAATTGTTCGAGTCATAATTAATAGGATTAATTTTATTTCACGTTTAGTAAATTTTCAACAATCCCCTCTTGGAAGAGATTTTGGCGCACACACATGGTGTCTTTCGAGCAATCACTCGGCAGATCGATGTTGCATCTGGAGAGGTAGCCGTAACTTTGAACCTTCCATAGTAGAATACCATCAGACATATTTACTGCGCGGTGAACGTGATGTCTTGAACCGTCAGTGTTTAGTATATGTCAAGACAATGGTATCAACACAATACCTTTCCTACTCAACCCTTCTTATGTTTTTGTCCATCGTCGGCCGTGGACACACTTGGATTATTAAGTGCGTTCATTGACGTCCTGTCCTCACACTTAAATAGGTGGTCTCCTGTAAAGTCCGGGAAAAAATAATAATATATAGTTGTTGGTTGGTTTAATAAAAATATATATTTCATAATCTTTTTATAAGGACTACATGGCATGTTAGATTAGTGTTACAATAACAATAAACATTATTGTGCCTATGTGATTATGTTATGACTTTATTGACATTCGAGGAAGAATGTTGCTTAAGGAGGAAATAATGTAAAGTCCGGGAAAAAATAATAATATATAGTTGTTGGTTGGTTTAATAAAAATATATATTTCATAATCTTTTTATAAGGACTACATGGCATGTTAGAAATCTATTAGTTGGCAAAATATATAATTCATAACCTTTTTATAAGGACTACATGGCATGTTAGAAGTCTATTAGTTGACAAAATATATAATTCAAGCCTTAAAGACTTCAAGAATTAACCACATTAAAAAAAAATCTGCATACACATTTCTTTGGTAAGGGAACAACCTACTTCTCTTCCTCTCCTTTAACTCCTCCACTCTTGGCTTTCCTCCCATAAGTTATACAAACACCCTTACTTATACATTATACTTGGCACAAACAAAGGACTAGCACAAAGAATACAAAATCAGAAAAAAAAAAAGTGAACAAGAAGAGGAAAAATCTGAAAAACATCAAGAGAGGAAGGAGAACAAAAATAGGAATACTAGGGAGCAAGGATCACTTGTAGCAACAGAACAACAATCCTTTTCACGCTTACAAGGTGAGTTTTCTCACTCAAAAATTCTTGGTAACATCCTTTATTTTTAGTTCAATACATGTTAGAATAAGAATTGAGTGTTGAAAAGAAATATTGAACTTTTGATTGTTTAGACAACTAGTTGCGTCATGAACTTTACGAACTGTTCTCACTGAGTTATAATTGTTAGAATTTGATGAAATTCGGAGGAATTGTACACCTCTCTAATATGATCATATAGAACCAAAAATGAGGTAAAATGGACGTACGGTTTGAAAGTTATCATAGTTCAAAGTTCCTGCCTTAGATTTGGTCGAAATTCGGAAAGGCATAATTACGGACTGTTTTTATTGAGTTTTACTTATTAGAATTATATGAAAATTTACATGGTTGTAAATATCTCTGTTACAGACAGATATATATAAAGATTTATTAAAACGGACTTACGATTTGAGAGTTATTGTAGTTTGAAGTTGCTGCCTCGGATTCGTCGGAATCCAGAAGGGCAGGACGTTGAAACGTAAAACTGTACTAATCTGTGGGGAATATGAGAATTGTTGCTAAATGAAAGTTCTAGATCTCTTTGTTGTGGACATTTTGAGACCTTACGGGGGTCTATCCGACTTACAGATTGAGAGTTATCGCTGTTTAAAGTTTCTGCCTCGGATCTATCGATATCCAGGAAGGGCAGCGAATAAAAGTGTAAAACTGTACCAAATGGTACAGAATATGAAAGAATGGTTCACATGGAGACGTGTAGCTCTCTGTTCTCGTCGTTTTGAGAATTTATGGGGATTGAACGGGTTTACAGATTAGGAGTTATGACTATTATAAGATTGGGTGTTGTTTAATAAAAATTCTGCCGAAACAAATTTCATGTGGCTGTTTTGAGGATAAATTTGTGTTAGTTACCCAAAGTAGTTTTAAATGAAATTTGGTACAGTGAAAGATCCCGTCTTACCTTAGTTTCCGCTGAGAAACACCTTAGTTGGAGTTATGGTTAAAAGTTATAATCGTTACAAGTATGAATGACAGAATGTTAGAAAAGAGAATAGTATTTATTCGATCTTAAAAATATGAAAAGTGAATACGTGTTCACATAAATATATAAATATATAATGGATCGGGTTGCACGCCGCAACAAAACGTAAAGTGAATACGCGTTCACAAATACGTAAACATAATGGATCGGGTTGCACGCCGCAACAAAACGTAAAGTGAATATATGTTCACAAATACGTAAATATAATGGATCGGGTTGCACGCCGCAACAAAACGTAAAGTGAATACACATTCACAAATACGTAAACATAATGGATCGGGTTGCACGCCGCAACAAAACGTAAAGTGAATACGTGTTCACAAATACGTAAATATAATGGATCGGGTTGCACGCCGCAACAAATATGAAAGATGAATACATGTTTACCTATATATAAATATGAAAAGTGAATACGCGTTCACAAATATATTGTCACGCCCCAAATTTTCCTAAGTCTTTACTTAGGGCGTGATGGCACCTGGACAATTATTTTCCACCAGGAGCACCATTTAATTCTCTTTATTTAGAAATTTGAACTTATATTCAAATACGGAGCGATTAATAAAAATAACAATAGAGAAATATGTTTATGACTTTATATGAAAAAACATAACGCGAGCCCATGCTCGTGCAAATATTGTTTCTACATAGACATACTGACAAAGATTATTCTAAGTTGGAAGGGAGATTATTCCACACGGGCATATCCCGAGACATTGAACCGACATTACGAACTCGACGAGTACCAAGCCCGAAACAATGGACTTGGTATGAAAAGAGGTTGCGGGACGATCGCTAGCCTTGACGTGGAGCCTTTCCTCTATCACCCTTTCCTGAAACATGTTAAATAAAGAGTCAGCCCTACCATCTGGGGCTGAGTGAGAACCTTACCCTGCAATTCAAAGTAACACCACAATATTCCAAGTGCAATCACATTATACCGTAATAAGCATATTGCAAAAACATATCGAGTTACAACATCTTTAAATATGCAACAACTCCTCATAGAAATTCTTGGTTTAACTAACACTTCATTTTATCTCAGATTATACGTTAAGACATTCCCTGCATTTTCACATGTTTATTACATTTATATATTTGTGAACGCGTATTCACTTTTCATATTTATATATAGGTGAACATGTGTTCATCTTTCATATTTGTTGCGGCGTGCAACCCGATCCATTATATTTACGTATTTGTGAACACGTATTCACTTTACGTTTTGTTGCGTGCAACCCGATCCATTATGTTTACGTATTTGTGAATGTGTATTCACTTTACGTTTTGTTGCGCGCAACCCGATCCATTATATTTACGTATTTGTGAACATATATTCACTTTACGTTTTGTTGGCGTGCAACCCGATCCATTATGTTTACGTATTTGTGAACACGTATTCACTTTACGTTTTGTTGCGTGCAACCCGATCCATTATATATTTATATATTTATGTGAACACGTATTCACTTTTCATATTTTTCAGAAGATCAAACAAATACTATTCTCTTTTCTAACATTCTGTCATTCATACTTGTAACGATTATAACTTTTTAACCATAACTCCAACTAAGGTGTTTCTCAAGCGGAAACTAAGGTAAGACGGGGATCTTTCACTGTACCAAATTTCATTTAAAACTACTTTGGGTAACTAACACAAATTTATCCTCAAAACAGCCACATGAAATTTATTTCGGCAGAATTTTTATTAAACAACACCCAATCTTATAATAGTCATAACTCCTAATCTGTAAACCCGTTCAATCCCCATAAATTCTCAAAACGACGAGAACAGAGAGCTACACGTCTCCATGTGAACCATTCTTTCATATTCTGTACCATTTGGTACAGTTTTACACTTTTATTCGCTGCCCTTCCTGGATCTCGATAGACCCGAGGCAGAAACTTTAAACAGCGATAACTTTCAATCTGTAAGTCGGATAGACCCCCTTAAGGTCTCAAAATGTCCACAACAAAGAGATCTAGAACTTTCATTTAGCAACAATTTTCATATTCCCCACAGATTAGTACAGTTTTACGTTTCAACGTCCTGCCCTTCTGGATTCCGACGAATCCGAGGCAGCAACTTCAAACTACAATAACTCTCAACTCGTAAGTCCGTTTTAATAAATCTTTATCTATATCTGTCCGTAACAGAGAGATTTACAACCATGTAAATTTTCATATAATTCTAATAAGTAAAACTCAATAAAAACAGTCCGTAATTATGCCTTTCCGAATTTCGACCAAATCTAAAGCAGGAACTTTGAACTATGATAACTTTCAAACCGTACGTTCATTTTACCTCATTTTTGGTTCTATATGATCATATTATAGAGGTGTACAATTCCTCCGAATTTCATCAAATTCTAACAATTATAACTCAGTGAGAACAGTTCGTAAAGTTCATGACGCAACTAGTTGTCTAAACAATCAAAAGTTCAATATATCTTTTCAACACTCAATTCTTATTCTAACATGTATTGAACTAAAAATAAAGGATGTTACCAAGAATTTCTGAGTGAGAAAACTCACCTTGTAAGTGTGAAGATTATTGTTGTGTGGTTGCTAAAATTATCCTTACTCTTTAGTATTTTGCTCCTTGTTCTTCTTGCCCTCTTGGTATTTTTCCTCTTCTTTTCACTTGTTTTTTCTGATTTTCTAACCTTTATGTTATGTACTTTGTTTGTGTGTAAATACAATGTATAAGTGGAGAGTTTTCTATAACCTATGGGAGGTAAAACCAAAAGATTGAAGGAAATGAAAAGGGGAAGGGTAAAGGAGGGAAGGAATGCGTGCATGTCTTGATGCAGATTTTTTTTTTTTTTTTTTTTTGTTTTTTTGTTTTCTTATTTTCATTTTATCTATCTATTTATCCAACTTTAACACAACTCTATCTCATGCAATTTATTATTTGTTTTCTTATATATATATATATATATATATATATATATTTATTAACTCAACCACAACTATATATTATTATTATTTTTTTTCCGGATTTTACATTCTCTCCTCCTTAAGCAACATTCGTCCTCGAATGTGAATAAGGTCGTAACATAATCACATAGACACAATAATGTTTATTGTTATTGTAACAAATTTGGGGCTTCACATTCTCCCTTCCTTAAGAAGCATTCGTCCTCGAATGAGAATAAGGTTGTAACACATGCATAAAGACACGCAAATGACACACATATGAAGTACTATGTAATGCATTTTTTTTATTACCTTAGTCAAATAGGAATGAATATTTGACTTTCATCGCATCTTCAGCTTCCCAGGTGGCTTCCTCTGTGGAGTGATTCCTCCATAGGACCTTCACGGAAGCAATATCTTTATTTCTAAGGCGTTTAACCTTCCTATCAAGTATTTCCACCGGAACTTCTTCATATTGAAGCTCCTCATTAAGAATTATCTCCTGGGGAAGGATGACGTGACTTGGATCGTGCAAGTATTTTCGTAACATTGACACATGGAATACGGATGACCGCTTCCATTTCTTGTGGAAGTGCTAATTCGTAAGCCACATTCCCACTCTTGCAAGATCTCATATGGCCCGATAAACCTTGGGCTCAATTTTCCTTTCTTACCAAAACGCATAACTCCCTTCATTGGGGACACTTTTATAAATACTTTCTCCTCTTGAAATTCAAGATCTCTTTCCGATGATCGCATAGGACTTATGGCGACTATGAGCTGTTTTGATCCTCTCGAATCATCGTACCTTACCATTTGTTTCTGAATGACTTGGTCGAACGATTGCGTCCTCACCCACTCGAACCATCAGTGGAGACCTACATTTTCTTCCATATAATGATTCAAACGGGCCATTTGTATGCTAGAGTGAAAACTATTGTTGTAGGCGAACTCAATTAGACATAGATGGTCCAACCGGCTCCCGAAAATCTAACACACAAGATCGCAACATGCCCTCGAGTGTTTGAATTGTTCGCCACTTGCCCATCGCTTTGCGGGTGGAAAGTCGTGCTTAACTTAACTTTTGTCGAGACCCTGCTGGAAACTTTGCCAAAAGTGTGAGGTGAACTGGGAACCCCTATCTGAAATAATTTGTAAAGGAATCCCGTGTAACCGCACAATCTCCTTCAAATAAATCTGTGCGTACTGTGGTGCGCGATACATAGTCTTGACCGTAAGAAATGGGTGACTTTGTAAGTCGATCAACAATCACCCAAATAGAATCATACCCTTCTCGAGTTTTGGTAGACGATTCTGAAATCCATATGAATCGCCTCCCACTTCCACATGGGGACTCGAATGTCTGAAGTAATCCGCGAGTTTTGATGTTCGACTTTCACCTGACATATAAGACACCTCGACAAACTCATGACGTCTTTCTTCATCCGTCCCACCTAATTTGCCTTGAGGTCTGATACATTTTTGTTGACCACGGATGAATGGAATATCTTGTGTTGTGACCTCATCTAAGATCTTCCTCCTTAGATCTTTTACCTTAGGAACACATAACCTACCCTTATCTGGAGGTTCCGTCATTATCTCCCAATGTAAAGCGTGAAGGTCTTCCTGTTGGATCTTCTCTCGAAATCCAACAAACTCCGTATCCTCAATGACTTTCTTTTATTTACGAAGCTAAGCGCATGCGAGGTATCATGTACCACCCTACCTTCACCGATCTCGGTTAAGCTAACCCGAGGTTTCCCAATCTTTGTACCTCACGAACAATACCTCTTTTGTATTGCCAAATGGGCGGCTGCCCGTTGATCTCCTATCGAGTGCATCGCCACCACGTTGGCTTTTCGAGATGGTAAAGAATACTAAGGTCATAATCCTTAAGCAACTCTAACCATCTTCTTTGCCGAGATTCAGATCATACGTGGTTATATCGCAAACTCTTATGATCTGTAAATATGTCCACATGCACACCATACAAATAATGTCTCCATATTCGTAAGGCAAACACCACCGCAGACTAATTCCAAGTCATGAGTTGGATAATTCTTCTCATGTATCTTCAATGTATAGATGCATACGCATAACCTTTCCAAAGCGCATCAAGACACATCCTAACCCAACTGGAGGCATCGCGATAGGTATGAACCCTTCTTGTCCCGATGGTAAGGTTAGGTGATGCGAGAGTCAACAATTCCTTGAGTACGAAAACTTGCTTCACATGCTTGACCACTGGTACTTAACCGCTTTTGAGTCAATCGGGTCAAAGGAGCGTGAAGACTAGAAAAACCTTTACGAATCTTCTATAATACCCGGCCAAACCAGAAACTTCTAACCTGCCGGAGTGGTCGGTTTGGCGATTCTTTCTTCTTCTATCTTACGAGGGTCTACCATAATTCCATCCCTTGACCTGACATGGCCCAAAAAGACTACCTTTTCCAACCAAAATTCACACTTTGAAAATTTAGCATATAGTTTCTCTGTTTCAAGACTTGAAGCACTACGCTCGGATGCTCTTCATGTTCTTCACACTCTTCTTTGTAAATTAGGATATCATCTATGAACACAATCACGAACAAATCTAGGAATGGTTTGAAGATTCTGTTCATTAAATCCATAAAGGCTGGGGCATTGGTTAACCCAAAGACATGACCAAGAACTCATAATGGCGTATCGGGTTCTAAAGGCATTTTGGATATATCATCGGATTTATTTTCAATTTGGTGATATCGACGGAGATCAATCTTGGAAAAATAACTAGCTCACGAAGTTGGTCAAAAGATCATCGATTCTTGGTAATGGGTATCGGTTCTTGATCGTGACCTTATTGAGTGCCGATAATCGATGCACGTTCGGAGCGATCCGTCTTTCTTTTCACAAACAGGGTGAGTGCGCTGAGGGGAAACACTAGGCCTTATAAAGCCTTTATCCGAAGATCCTTGATTGTTCTTTTAACTCCTCAATTCATTTGGGGCCATTCGATATGGAGGAATAGAAATGGGTCTTGTACCGGAATTAACTCTATAGCAAACTCACTTCTCTATCAGGAGGAAGGCTGGAAGATCTTGGGAAAAACCTCAGGAAAATTTGAACAATAGGAACATCATTCACGTGAGGATTCTTTTTGGGTATCCACTATATTAGCGGATATCATACTCCACTCTGTGACTTCTCAATAACTTTGAGCCCCAGGAAATAAAGCGACTGAGGATATTCCAACCTACCGGTATAACAACTTACGGTTCTCGGGAAAAGTTAATCTCACTATCTTTCGTCGACAATCTAACATGGCATAACATGCGACAACCATCCATACCCAAAATGACGTGAAGTCTACCATATCAAGTAGTACTAGGTTCACTTGTTCCTGCCATTCACTTACAGTGGAAAATTATTTACCACCCGAGAGGCCCAAATTGAGGCCCTGCGGTGTCATAACCTCAACAGTTCACTTAAATAAGAAGGTTCTACATGTAAATTCTTAGCAAAGCTCATTGACACATATGAAAATGTAGGCGGGATCGTATAATACAAATGCATGAATACTCGAGACTAGCAAAATACATGACCACCGCGTTAGATGCTTACGCCTCATTCCTGCAGGGCAAAGCGTGAGCCGATTAAATTGTTGGGTTGTTGACCTCACGACTCTGGCGGGGTTGGTTTCTGATTTCCCACAGCGGTATGTGGTTGCCGACCTCCCGACTATATTGAGTTTGGGTCCTCTTCTGCAATCCACGGCATAGTGGCACGACTCTCGCGATTATAACATGTCTTCGTTAGATGACATTCTCGGTGTGTTTTCTTTGACAAATCTTACAAATCGGTTTGTCGCCTCGCGTGTTAGGGTTGGTGGCCTTGTCCTTGCTACCTTGGTAATTAGACCAGTGCCCTTAGGCTTGAAATAAAGTGACCGCGATTGGTTCGGTCTGAAGATCCCTTACTAAACTCCTTACGATTTTGACTCAGTTAAGCGATCACGGCGTCAGAAATCTCTTCTGCGAATATTCTCTTTTTGCTTTAGCGAAACCTTCTACCCTCAAGCCATATCGACAATCGAAGATAAGTTCGATCGTTGGCTAACGCCACCTTCTCTCTGTATGTTGGGTTTAAACCCTCTACAAATCGCTTGACTCTATCCATTTCGTAGGCGACATGTGTGTTGTATCACGATAACCTCACGAATCGTGTGTCATATTCTGTACCGCTGCGGTCACCTTGCTTCAATTGTTCAAACTCCGTCGAGCGCATCCTTGCGCGTATTAGGCATAAATTTCTCAATGAATGCGCTCGAACCCTCCCAAGTCATTGGTGGTGACATCGGGGGCGATTTTTCCTAAAATTTCTCCACCACCTGCATCATCCACTAGTCGTGCGCCTACAAGTTGGCGCCTGCGTCTCCACGCGTCAATGTGAACATTAAGTCTTCAACTTCATCGAGGAATACCATCGGTCGGCCTTGGGGTCGCCCCGAAGTCTGATGGTTCTCTTCTCCTCATAAAATTTGCCCATAGCCTATCAGTGCGCTGGATTCTACACTCCCGATGCGTGGTTGATCATGGCCGGTCCTGGGCCGTCTGGTTCTGATTCGGGGCTATGACAGAGACACTAGGTGCGGGCGGAACCATGTGTGGAACTGCAGCTGTCATTAACTCTATGAGTCTATCTAGTTTTTGTCCCACCGTTTCTTGGGCCATTTGACTCTCGTTCTCTCAACATTTTCTCCGACATTCTCTCGCTCCTTGGACACCACTACGTCAAGGAGGTACATGAGCTTCGTGATGAACCTCCTCTTGAGCCCGGGATTTGTGAATTCACCATTTTACGTGAAGACAAATACACTCATATTTTAGAAGACGGAATGTCTACTCTAGCTCTTAAAATTTTCTTATAGTTCATAAGCATGCAACACCACAATATGCCAACAAGAAAAAAAAAATTTAATAAAACATATCCTTTCTTTCTTGTATTCATAGCACTTCATTCACCAAAATTTAAAACAACAATGTCATGACTACAATACATCACATCAGGTCAACTCTGCCACTGTGCAACCCGCTATAGCCCTTGTACTGGAACAGACCCCTACTATCACGCGTTCTAAAGGGCTTAACCGCATGATTCGTCTATTCTGCAGGTTGGCATTCAACTCCTTGTGAACCTTCCTTTTTGCTTCTCTTTCCATATAGTTCATTCTATGCCTTACTCCTCTTACCTGATGCAGAAATTGGTGCAATGAATTTTCTGTAATATCTTCTCTTAGCATCCTTGCCTTTCTGAATGCGGAATGAAACTTTTCTGGGACGGAATTGACTATTATCTGTAGTATGGCTCCAATTGGAAGGTTGAAGAAGGTAGGGTCGTATGAACGCCTTTTCCTTCTAGTCCTAAGCAAATATGTACATAGTACGATTGTGTCATCAATGTAATCATCAAAATCACCACGAGTCCATCTACGACGCATGAACTCCTCGAGCTCTCATTTCCTTTGCACTGTTCCATGAGTACTTCCCTTTTTGTTGGAACTCACCTTATAATCGCCATCTACACAAATCATATTAGTCAGTATAACGTTGTACAATCCCCTTTTCTAACCCGTGTGAAGGAGGTAGTACGAGAAATAAATCTTTGAAAAGACTGCAGATAGGCGAGAAGAGTATGAAAGAAGTTAAACTTTAGGATGTTATTCCGTTTATTTATTACTAAGGTGGCGCGCACCGTCGCAATAAGTAACCGTTCAAACACCCAACTCGAAGAAACCTCTAGAATCTCCTAACTTTGGTTTAGCTTTGATACCAACTTGTCACGCCCCAAATTTTCCTAAGTCTTTACTTAGGGCGTGATGGCACTGGACAATTATTTTCCACGGGAGCACCATTTAATTCTCTTTATTTAGAAATTTGAACTTATATTCAAATACGGGCGATTAATAAAAATAACAATAGAGAAATATGTTTATGACTTTATATGAAAAACATAACGCGAGCCCGTGCTCGTGCAAATATTGTTTCTACATAGACATCTTGACAAAGATTATTCTAAGTTGGAAGGAGATCATTCCACACGGGCATATCGAGACATTGGGCCGACATTACGAACTTTGCCAGTACCAAGCGAAACAATGGACTTGGTATGAAAAGAGGTCGGGACGATCGCTAGCCTTGACGTGGAGCCTTTCCTCTATCACCCTTTCTGAAACATGTTAAATAAAGTCACCCTACCATCCAATTTGGTGAGAAACTACCTGCAATTCAAAGTAACACCACAATATTCCAAGTGCAATCACATTATACCGTAATAAGCATATTGCAAAAACATATCGATTACAACATCTTTAAATATGCAACAACTCCTCATAGGAAATTCTTGGTTTAACTAACACTTCATTTTATCTCGTATTATACGTTAAGACATTCCCCTGCATTTCCACATGTTTATTACATTTATATATTTGTGAACGCGTATTCACTTTTCATATTTATATATAGGTGAACATGTGTTCATCTTTCATATTTGTTGCGGCGTGCAACCCGATCCATTATATTTACGTATTTGTGAACACGTATTCACTTTACGTTTTGTTGCGGCGTGCAACCCGATCCATTATGTTTACGTATTTGTGAATGTGTATTCACTTTACGTTTTGTTGCGGCGTGCAACCCGATCCATTATATTTACGTATTTGTGAACATATATTCACTTTACGTTTTGTTGCGGCGTGCAACCCGATCCATTATGTTTACGTATTTGTGAAAGCGTATTCACTTTACGTTTTGTTGCGGCGTGCAACCCGATCCATTATATATTTATATATTTATGTGAACACGTATTCACTTTTCATATTTTTCAGAAGATCAAACAAATATTATTCTCTTTTCTAACATTCTGTCATTCATACTTGTAATGATTATAACTTTTTAACCATAACTCCAACTAAGGTGTTTCTCAAGCGGAAACTAAGGTAAGACGGGGATCTTTCACTGTACCAAATTTCATTTAAAACTACTTTGGGTAACTAACACAAATTTATCCTCAAAACAGCCACATGAAATTTATTTCGGCAGAATATTTATTAAACAACACCCAATCTTAGAATAGTCATAACTCCTAATCTGTAAACCCGTTCAAGCCCCATAAAATCTCAAAACAGCGAGAACAGAGAGATACACGTCTCCATGTGAACCATCCTTTCATATTCTGTACCATTTGGTACAGTTTTACACTTTTATTCGCTGCCCTTCCTGGATCTCGATAGACCCGAGGCAGAAACTTTAAACAGCGATAACTTTCAATCTGTAAGTCGGATAGACCCCCGTAAGGTCTCAAAATGTCCACAACAAAGATATCTAGAACTTTCATTTAGCAACAATTTTCATATTCCCCACAGATTAGTACAGTTTTACGTTTCAACGTCCTGCCCTTCTGGATTCCGACGAATCCGAGGCAGCAACTTCAAACTACAATAACTCTCAACTCGTAAGTCCGTTTTAATAAATCTTTATATATATCTGTCCGTAACAGAGATTTACAACCATGTAAATTTTCATATAATTCTAATAAGTAAAACTCAATAAAAACAGTCCGTAATTATGCCTTTCCGAATTTCGACCAAATCTAAGGCAGGAACTTTGAACTATGATAACTTTCAAACCGTACGTTCATTTTACCTCATTTTGGTTCTATATGATCATATTATATAGGTGTACAATTCCTCGAATTTCATCAAATTCTAACAATTATAACTCAGTGAGAACAGTTCGTAAAGTTCATGGCGCAACTAGTTGTCTAAACAATCAAAAGTTCAATATATCTTTTCAACACTCAATTCTTATTCTAACATGTATTGAACTAAAAATAAAGGATGTTACCAAGAATTTCTGAGTGAAAACTCACCTTGTAAGTGTGAAGATTATTGTTGTGTGGTTGCTAAAATTATCCTTACTCTTTAGTATTTTGCTCCTTGTTCTTCTTGCCCTCTTGGTATTTTTTCTTCTTTTCACTTGTTTTTTCTGATTTTCTAACCTTTATGTTATGTAGTTTGTTTGTGTGTAAATACAATGTATAAGTGGAGAGTTTTCTATAACCTATGGGAGGTGAAAAACCAAAAGATTGAAGGGAAATGAAAAGGGGGGGAAGGGTAAAGGAGGGAAGGGTACGTGCATGTCTTGATGCAGATTTTTTTTTGTTTTTGTTTTTTTGTTTCTTATTTTCATTTTATCTATCTATTTATCCAACTTTAACACAACTCTATCTCATGCAATTTATTATTTGTTTTCTTATATATATATATATATATATATATATATATTTATTAACTCAACCACAACTATATATTATTATTATTTTTTTTCCGGATTTTACATTCTCTCCTCCTTAAGCAACATTCGTCCTCGAATGTGAATAAGGTCGTAACATAATCACATAGACACAATAATGTTTATTGTTATTGTAACAAATTTGGGGCTTCACATATATAAATGTAATAAACATGTGGAAATGCAGGGGAATGTCTTAACGTATAATACGAGATAAAATGAAGTGTTAGTTAAACCAAGAATTTCCTATGAGGAGTTGTTGCATATTTAAAGACGTTGTAACCTGATATGTTTTTGCAATATGCTTATTACGTTATAATGTGATTGCACTTGGAATATTGTGGTGTTACTTTGAATTGCAGGGTAAGGTTCTCACTCAGCCCCAGATGGTAGGGCTGACTCTTTATTTAACATGTTTCAGGAAAGGGTGATAGAGGAAAGGCTCCACGTCAAGGCTAGCGATCGTCCATGACCTCTTTTCATACCAAGTCCATTGTTTCGGGCTTGGTACTCGTCAGGTTCAGAATGTCAGTTCCAATGTCTCGGGATATGCCCGTGTGGAATGATCTCTCTTCCAACTTAGAATAATATTTGTCAGTATGTCTATGTAGAAATAATATTTGCACGAGTATGGGCTCGCGTTATATTTTCAATAAAGTCATAAACAAATTTCTTTATTGTTATTTTTATTAATAGCTCCGTATTTGAATATAAGTTTAAATTTCTAAATAAAGAGAATTAAATGGTGCTCCTGGTGGAAAATAATTGTCCAGGTGCCATCACGCCCTAAGTAAAGACTTAGGAAAATTTGGGGCGTGACAAGTTGGTATCAAAGCTAAACCAGGTTAAGAGATTCTAGGAAGTTTTCTTCGAGTTGGGTGTTTGAACGGTTACTTATTGCGACGGTGTGCGCGCCACCTTAGTAATAAGTGAACGGAATAACATCCTAAAGTTTCCCTTCTTTCGTACTCTTCTCGTGCCTACCTTGAGTCTTTTCAAAGACTTGATTTCTCGTACTACCTCATTCACACGGGTTAGAAAAGGGGATTGTACAACGTTATACTGACTAATATGATTTGTGTAGATGGCGATTATAAGGCGAGTTCCAACAAAAAGGGAAGTACTCATGGAACAGGCAAAGGAAATGAGAGCTCAGAGGGAGTTCATGCGTCGCAAGATGGACTCAGAAGGTGATTTTGATGAGTACATTGATGACACAATCGTACTATGTACATATTTGCTTAGGACTAGAAGGAAAAGGCGTTCATACGACCCGACCTTCTTCAACTTTCCAATTGGAGTCATACTACAGATAATAGTCAATTTCGTCCCAGAAAAGTTTCATTCCGCATTCAGAAAGGCAAGGATGCTAAGAGAAGATATTACAGAAAATTCATTGCACCAATTTCTGCATCATGTAAGAGGAGTAAGGTATAAAATGAACTATATGGAAAGAGAAGCAAAAAGGAAGGTTCACAGGGAGTTGAATGTCAACCTGCAGAATAGACGAATCATGCGGTTAAGCCCTTTGGAACGCGTGATAGTAGGTGTCTGTTCGATCTGAGGGCTATAGCGGGTTGCACAATGGCAGAGTTGACCTGATGTGATGTATTGTAGTCATGACATTGTTATTTTAAAATATGATGAATGAAGTGCTATGAATACAAGAAAGAAAGGATATGTTTTATTAAATTATTTTCCTTGTTGGCATATTGTGGTGTTGCATGCTTATGAACTATAAGAAAATTTAGGAGCTAGAATAGACATTCCGTCTTCTAAAATATGAGTGTGTTTGTCTTCACAGAAAATGGTGAATTCACAAATCCCGGGGGCTCAAGAGGAGGTTCATCACGAAGCTCATGTACCTCCAGTTGACGTAGTGGTGTGCGAAGGAGGCGGAGAAAATGTCGGAGAAAATGTTGGAAAACGAGAGTCAAATGGCCCAAGCGGTGGGACAAAAACTAGATAGACTCATAGAGTTAATGGCAGTGCGATTCCACACATGGTTCGCCCGCACCTAGTGTCTGTCATAGCCAGAACGAGAACGACGGCCCGGGGACCAGGTGCGGTGAACCACAGACCGGGAGTGTAGAATCCCAAGCAGTACCTGATAGGCTATGGGCAAATTTTATGAGGAGAAGAGAACCACTGTACTCAGGGAAGGACCCCAGCCGGCCGATGGTATTCTCGATGAAGTTGAAGACTTAATGTTCACATTGGGATGCGTGGAGGCGCGGGCGTCAACAGTGGCGCGACTAGTGGATGATGCGGTGTGGTGGAGGAATTTTAGGAAAAATCGTCCCGATGTCACCACCAATGACTTGGGGAGGTTGAGCGGCATTCGTTGAGAAGTTTATGCCTGTACGCGCGAGATGCGCTCGGACGGGAGTTTGAACAATTGAAGCAAGGTGACGCGGTGTACAAGAATATGATACGGTTCGTGAGGTTATCGGCATCTGACACACATGTCGTCCTACGAGAAATGGATAGAGTCAGCGATTTGTAGAGGTTTAAACCGAATATAGCGAAGAAGGTGGTGGCGTTAGCCAACGATCGAACTTATCTTGATTGTCGATATGGCTTTGAGGTAGAAGGTTTCGCTAAAGCAAAAAGAGAATATTCGCGAGAAGAGATTTGGACGTCGAGGATCATTTAACGAGTCAAAATCGAGCGGGAGTTTAGTAAGGGATCTTGAGGACCGAACCAATCGTGGTCGATCTTATTTCAAGCCTAAAGGGCACGATTGGTCTAATTACCAAGGTAGCAAGGACAAGGCCACCAACCCTAACACGGGAGGCGACAAACCGATTTGTAAGATTTGTCAAAGAAAACCTTTGGAGAATGTCGGCTCTTACGAAGACATGTTATAAGCGTGAAGTCGGGCCACTATGCGAGGATTGCGAAGAGGACCCAAACTCAATATATTCGGGAGGTCGAAGCAACCACGCCGCCTCTGGGGAAATCGAAACCAACCCGCCAGAGTCGTGGAGGTCAACAACCCAACAATTCTCGGCTCTACGCTTTGCCCCAGAGGAATGAGGCAGAAGCATCTAATGCGGTGGTCACAGGTATTTTGCTAGTCTCGAGTATTCCTGCATTTGTATTATACGATCCCGGCTCTACATTTTCATATGTGTCAATGAGCTTTGCTAAGAATTTACATGTAGAACCTTCTTATTTAAGTGAACCTGTTGAGGTTATGACACCAGTAGGGGCCTCAATTTGGGCCTCTCGGGTGGTAAATAATTTTCCATTAGAAGTGAATGGCAGGGGAACAATGGTGAACCTAGTACTACTTGATATGGTAGACTTCGACGTCATTTTGGGTATGGATTGGTTGTCGGCATGTTATGCCATGTTGGATTGTCGACGAAAGATAGTGAGATTAACTTTTCCCGGAGAACCAGAAGTTGTTATAAGGGGTAGGGTTGGAATATCCTCAGGTCAGTTTATTTCCTACCTTGGGGCTCAAAAGTTATTGAGAAGTCACAGAGTGGAGTATGCATATCTGGCTAATATAGTGGATACCCAAAAAGAATCCTCAGCGGTGAATGATGTTCCTATTGTTGAAATTTTAGGAGGTTTTCTGAAGATCTTTCAGGCCTTCTCCGGATAGAAGTGGAGTTTGCTATAGAGTTAATTCGGGTACAAGACCCATTTCTATTCCTCCATATCGAATGGCCCAATTGAATTGAAGGAGTTAAAGAACAATTGAAGGATCTTACGGATAAAGGCTTTATAAGGCCTAGTGTTTCCCTTGGTGCACGATCTGTTTGTGAAAAAGAAAGACGGATCGCTCGAATGTGCATCGATTATCGGCGACTCAATAAGGTCACGATCAAGAACCGATACCCATTACCAAGAATCGATGATCTTTTGACCAACTTGGAGCTAGCTATTTTTCCAAGATTGATCTCCGTTCGATATCACGGTGAAAATAAATCCGGATGATATATCCAAGCGACGCTTTAGAACCCGTCGGCCATTATGAATTCTTGGTCATGTCTTTTGGGTTAACTAATGCCCCAGCAGCTTTTATGGATTTAATGAACAGAATCTTCAAACCATTTCTAGATTTGTTCGTGATTGTGTTCATAGATGATATCCTAATCTACAGTAAGAGTGTTGAGGAACATGAAGAGCATCTGAGGGTAGTGCTTCAAGTCTTGAAACAGGAGAAACTATATGCTAAATTTTCAAAGTGTGAATTTTGGTTGGAAAAGGTAGCCTTTTTGGGCCATGTTGTGTCAAGGGATGGAATTATGGTAGACCCCCAGAAGATAGAAGTAGTGAAGAACTGGCCAAAAACCGACCACTCCGACAGAGGTTAGAAGTTTCTTGGGTTTGGCTGGGTATTATAGAAGATTCGTAAAAGGTTTTTCTAGTCTTGCTGCTCCTTTGACCAGTTGACTCAAAAGCGGTTAAGTACCGATGGTCGGGAGCATGTGAAGCAAGTTTTGAAACTAAAGGAATTGTTGACTCTGCGCGATCCTAACCTTACCATCGGGACAAGAAGGGTTCTGATCTATTGCGATGCCTCGAGTTGGGTTAGGATGTGTCTTGATGCAGTTTGGAAAGGTTATTGCGTATGCATCTAGACAATTGAAGATACATGAGAAGAATTACCCAACTCATGACTTGGAATTAGTTGCGGTGGTGTTTGCCTTACGAATATGGAGACATTATTTGTATGGTGTGCATGTGGACATATTTACATATCATAAGAGTTTGCGATACATAACCACGAAGGATTTGAATCTCAGACAAAGAAGATGGTTAGAGTTGCTTAAGGATTATGACCTTTGTATTCTTTACCATCTGGAAAGCTAACGTGGTGGTACGACTCGATGAGAGATCAATGGCAGCTTGGCCCATATGGTAATACAAAATATTGGTATTGTTCGGGAGGTACAAAGATTGGGAAACCTCGGGGTTAGCTTAACTGAGATCGGTGAAGGTAGGGTGGTGGTACATGATACCTCGCAGTCTGCCTTAGCTTCAGAAATAAAAGAAAGTCAGTTTGAGGATACGGAGTTTGTTGGATTTCGGGAGGATCCAACAGGAAAACCTTCACGGTTTACATTGGGAGATAATGGCGGAACCGCCGGTATAAGGGTAGGTTATGTGTTCCTAAGGTAAAGGATCTAAGGAGGAAGATCTTAGATGAGGGTCACAACACAAGATATTCCATTCATCCAGGGTCAACAAAAATGTATCAGGACCTCAAGGCAAATTACTGGTGGGACGGGATGAAGAAAGACGTTGCGGAGTTTGTCGGGAGGTGTCTTATATGTCAGCAGGTGAAAGCTGAACATCAAAAACCTGGCGGATTACTTCAGGACATTGGAGTCCCCATGTGGAAGTGGGAGGCGATTCATATGGATTTCGTAACTGGTCTACCGAAAACTCGAGAAGGGTATGATTCTATTTGGGTGATTGTTGATCGACTTACAAAGTCAACCCATTTCTTACCGGTCAAGACTACGTATCGCGCACCACAGTACACACAGATTTATTTGAAGGAGATTGTGCGGTTACACGGGATTCCCTTACAAATTATTTCAGATAGGGGTTCCCAGTTCACCTCACACTTTTGGCAAAGTTTCCAGCAGGGTCTCGGGACAAAAGTTAAGTTAAGCACGACTTTCCACCCGCAAACAGATGGGCAAGTTGAGCGAACAATTCAAACACTTGAGGGCGTATTTGCGATCTTGTGTTAGATTTTCAGGGAAGCTGGTTGGACCATCTATGTCTAATTGAGTTCGCCTACAACAATAGTTTTTCACTCTAGCATACAAATGGCTCCGTTTGAAGCATTATATGGACGAAAATGTAGGTATCCACTTGGATGGTTCGAGGTGGGTGAGACGCAACTGTTCGGACCTGAAGTCATTCAAGAAACAAATGATAAGGTACAAATGATTCGGGAGAGGATCAAAACAGCTCATAGTCGTCATAAGTCCTATGCGGATCATCGGAAAAGAGATCTTGAATTCCAAGAGGGGGAGAAAGTATTTTTAAAAGTGTCCCCAATGAAGGGAGTGATGCGCTTTGGTAAGAAAGGGAAATTGAGCCCAAGGTTTATTGAGTCATATGAGATCTTGCGAAGAGTGGGGAATGTGGCTTATGAATTAGCACTTCCACAAGAGGAAGGCGGTGCATCCGGTGTTTCATGTGTCAATGTTCTGAAAATACTTGCACGATCCAAGTCACGTCGTCCTTCCCGGAGATAGTTCTTAATGAAGAGCTTGATATGAAGAGGTTAGGTGGAAATACTTGATAGGAAGGTTAAGCGCCTTAGGAGTAAAGATATTGCTTCCGTGAAGGTCCTATGGAGGAATCACTCCACAGAGGAAGCCACCTGGGAAGCTGAAGAGGCGATGAAAGTCAAATATCTATTCCTATTTGACTAAGGTAAAAAAAAAAATGTGTTACATAGTACTTCATATGTGTGCCATTTGAGTGTCTATATGCATGTGTTACAACTTTATTCACATTCGGGCGAATGTTTCTTAAGGAAGGGAGAATGTGAAGCCCCAATTAGTGTTACAATAACAATAAACATTATTGTGTCTATGTGATTATGTTATGACCTTATTCACATTCGAGGGCGAATGTTGCTTAAGGAGGAAAGAATGTAAAGTCAGGAAAAATAATAATATATAGTTGTTGGTTGGTTTAATAAAAATATATATTTCATAATCTTTTTATAAGGACTACATGGCATGTTAGATTAGTGTTACAATAACAATAAACATTATTGTGCCTATGTGATTATGTTATGACCTTATTGACATTCGAGGACGAATGTTGCTTAAGGAGGAAAGAATGTAAAGTCCGGGAAAAAATAATAATATATAGTTGTTGGTTGGTTTAATAAAAATATATATTTCATAATCTTTTTATAAGGACTACATGGCATGTTAGAAATCTATTAGTTGGCAAAATATATAATTCATAACCTTTTTATAAGGACTACATGACATGTTAGAAGTCTATTAGTTGACAAAATATATAATTCAAGCCTTAAAGACTTCAAGAATTAACCACATTAAAAAAAATCTGCATACACATTTCTTTGGTAAGGGAACAACCTACTTCTCTTCCTCTCCCCTTAACTCCTCCACTCTTGGCTTTCCCCATCCCATAAGTTATACAAACACCCTTACTTATACATTATACTTGGCACAAACAAAGGACTAGCACAAAGAATACAAAATCAGAAAAAAAACAAGTGAACAAGAAGAGGAAAAATCTGAAAAACATCAAGAGAGGAAGGAGAACAAAAATAGGAATACTAGGGAGCAAGGATCACTTGTAGCAACAGAACAACAATCCTTTTCACGCTTACAAGGTGAGTTTTTTCACTCAAAAATTCTTGGTAACATCCTTTATTTTTAGTTCAATACATGTTAGAATAAGAATTGAGTGTTGAAAAGAAATATTGAACTTTTGATTGTTTAGACAACTAGTTGCGTCATGAACTTTACGAATTGTTCTCACTGAGTTATAATTGTTAGAATTTGATGAAATTCGGAGGAATTGTACACCTCTCTAATATGATCATATAGAACCAAAAATGAGGTAAAATGGACGTACGGTTTGAAAGTTATCATAGTTCAAAGTTCCTGCCTTAGATTTGGTCGAAATTCGGAAAGGCATAATTACGGACTGTTTTTATTGAGTTTTACTTATTAGAATTATATGAAAATTTACATGGTTGTAAATATCTCTGTTACAGACAGATATATATAAAGATTTATTAAAACGGACTTACGAGTTGAGAGTTATTGTAGTTTGAAGTTGCTGCCTCGGATTCGTCGGAATCCAGAAGGGCAGGACGTTGAAACGTAAAACTGTACTAATCTGTGGGGAATATGAGAATTATTGCTAAATGAAAGTTCTAGATCTCTTTGTTGTGGACATTTTGAGACCTTACGGGGGTCTATCCGACTTACGGATTGAGAGTTATCTCTGTTTAAAGTTTCTGCCTCGGATCTATCGATATCCAGGAAGGGCAGCGAATAAAAGTGTAAAACTGTACCAAATGGTACAGAATATGAAAGAATGGTTCACATGGAGACGTGTAGCTCTCTGTTCTTGTCGTTTGAGAATTTATGGGGATTGAGCGGGTTTCTGATTAGGAGTTATGACTATTATAAGATTGGGTGTTGTTTAATAAAAATTCTGCCGAAACAAATTTCATGTGGCTGTTTTGAGGATAAATTTGTGTTAGTTACCCAAAGTAGTTTTAAATGAAATTTGGTACAGTGAAAGATCCCGTCTTACCTTAGTTTCCGCTTGAGAAACACCTTAGTTGGAGTTATGGTTAAAAAGTTATAATCGTTACAAGTATGAATGACAGAATGTTAGAAAAGAGAATAGTATTTATTTGATCTTCTGAAAAATATGAAAAGTGAATACGTGTTCACATAAATATATAAATATATAATGGATCGGGTTGCACGCCGCAACAAATCGTAAAGTGAATACGCGTTCACAAATACGTAAACATAATGGATCGGGTTGCGCCGCAACAAAGCGTAAAGTGAATATATGTTCACAAATACGTAAATATAATGGATCGGGTTGCACGCCGCAACAAAGCGTAAAGTGAATACACATTCACAAATACGTAAACATAATGGATCGGGTTGCGCGCAACAAAGCGTAAAGTGAATATGTGTTCACAAATACGTAAATATAATGGATCGGGTTGCGCACGCAACAAATATGAAAGATGAATACATGTTTACCTATATATAAATATGAAAAGTGAATACGCGTTCACAAATATATAAATGTAATAAACATGTGGAAATGCAGGGGAATGTCTTAACGTATAATACGAGATAAAATGAAGTGTTAGTTAAACCAAGAATTTCCTATGAGGAGTTGTTGCATATTTAAAGACGTTGTAACCTGATATGTTTTTGCAATATGCTTATGACGTTATAATGTGATTGCACTTGGAATATTGTGGTGTTACTTTGAATTGCAGGGTAAGGTTCTCACTCAGCCCCAGATGGTAGGGCTGACTCTTTATTTAACATGTTTCAGGAAAGGGTGATAGAGGAAAGGCTCCACGTCAAGGCTAGCGATCATCCCGCAGCCTCTTTTCATACCAAGTCCATTGTTTCGGGCTTGGTACTCGTCAGGTTCAGAATGTCAGTTCCAATGTCTCGGGATATGCCCGTGTGGAATGATCTCTCTTCCAACTTAGAATAATATTTGTCAGTATGTCTATGTAGAAATAATATTTGCACGAGTATGGGCTCGCGTTATATTTTCAATAAAGTCATAAACAAATTTCTTTATTGTTATTTTTATTAATAGCTCCGTATTTGAATATAAGTTTAAATTTCTAAATAAAGAGAATTAAATGGTGCTCCTGGTGGAAAATAATTGTCCAGGTGCCATCACGCCCTAAGTAAAGACTTAGGAAAATTTGGGGCGTGACATCTCCTACAAGGTATCATGCAATACCCCGCTACACAAGCGTTAGGAACCATTAAAAATTTCTCCAACCTAACCTCAAGTATTGAGGATCCTTAAAAGTTTGGAAACTTATCCTTTACCCCCTCTTACAGGTAGAACTTTATGTCTATCACGAGAACGGCCTTGGATTATGTTTTTTAAGAAGAAAACATTATCCGAAGTGCTCCTGCTTCCACCGAAGTGCTCACGGAACCTTTATAATTTAGTTTTCTCGTTGAACCTTATTCCTGGGATCTCCAGTCTGTAAGGTTTGGTGTCCACTGTATTAGTTCTTATTGTTTGGGTTTTAAGCTCATTCCCCTAGACAGGTAGAACATATGATCTTTGGGTATTCCCTTCGTCAAGGGATCCCTAAGATGACATCTGCAATGCCCATATCTTTCATGTTAAAACATTGTTTTAACATGTTCTTAGTCTCTAGGATTATTCTAGGACTGCTTTCAGTGATCAACAAGTCATCTACATAAAGGCATATCATGACGAAGGATTCGACATTTCCTTTCATGTTGACACATTTGTCACCTCCATTAATGGCGAACCTTTTTGATAGTAGAGTACTATCAAACTTCACGTTCCATTGTTTAGGGGCATGTTTCAGCCCGTACAACGATTTAACAAGCCAACACACTTTTGTCTCTTGTCCTGGAACCACATACCCCTCGGGTTGGTCCATATATATTTTTTCTTCCAAATCACCATTTAGGAAGGTTGTATTAACATCCATTTGATGTATTTCAAGATCCAGCAAGGCGGTGATAGCTATAAACATATGTATGGATGTCATTCTAGACACCGGAGTGTAGGTTTCGAAATAATCAAGGCCCTCCTTTTGGCGATAGCCTTTGACTACCAACATATCCTTGTACTTGTTGATAGATCCATCTGCCTTTAACTTACGTTTAAGGATCCGCTTATAACCCAAAGGTTTGTGTCCCGGGGGAAGTTTAGCCAACTCCCAGGTGTGATTATGCAGGATATATTCTATCTCACTTTCTAAAGCTTCCTTCTAGAGCGGTGCTTCTGAAGTTGACAATGCTTCGGCGATTGTTTGTGGTTCATCCTGAACCAAATAAGCTTCAAAGTCTGGACCGAATGACTTGTCCTTCCGGGCCCTTTTGCTTCTCATTGGTTCGATTTCTGAATCTTCCAAGTCCTGAGAATTAGGAATACTGGATTCCGGATAATCAACTACTTTAGAATTCACTAGATCTGAACCGTTCGGATCTATGTAGTCATCGACCCCTTGATCCTCAGAGATTTGATCATAACTTCGTTTGCAAGAGGTTATGTTGTTTCCTTATACGAAAATGTATCTTCAAAGAAACTCGCGTTCCTTGATTCCATGATCGTACCTACATGAATGTCCGGTACATCCGACTTATGCACTAGGAAGCGATAAGCACTAATGTTATTGGTATATCCGATGAATATGCAATCCATAGTCTTAGGTCCAACTCCATACCTTGGTCAGACAACCCCATACCTTCAAATATTTGTAGGTAGGTTTCTTTCATTTTCATAGCTCGTATGGAGTCTTGTTTTTACCCTTGTGTGGAACTCTGTTAAGAATCCTATTCATGGTAAGGACAGTTTTTCCCCACGAAGGAGGCCCGAATTGATGAGTAAAATATTCATCATTTCCTTTAGTGTTCGGTTCTTGCGTTCAGCAACACCGTTTGATTGAAGTGAGTAAGGAGCCGTTGTTTGATGAATTATACCCGATTGGGTACAGAATTCTTCAAAAGGTGCTACATATTCTCCCTCACTATCACTACGGATTGTTTTAATCAGTCCGTTTCGTTGGTTCTCAACTTTTGCTTTGTAGCGTTTGAATGCTTCAAAGGCTTCATCTTTACTTTTTAGTAAATAAAGGTAACAAAACCTTGTGCCATCATCTATGAAAGTCACAAAATACTTGATCCCGCCTCTAGTTTGAGCGAACTTCAAATCACATATATCAGTGCGTATGAGTTCTAGAGGAGCGGTTTCCCTTTCGACGGATCTAAAGGGACTCTTGGAAAATTTTCTCTCTACGCACACCTCACACTTACGTTGAGGGTTTATGTCAATAGACGACAATAATTCCAGCTTTACCAAACTTTGGATAGATTGATAGTTAACATGTCCTAATCTATGATGTCATAAATTAGATGACTCAATCAAGTAGGTAGAAGGCTCAATTTTATTGATAGTTGAAACAGAAGGCATTATTACAGTTGCAACATTAAACTTAAAGAGGCCTTCACAGACGAAGCCCCTTCCTACAAAGGTTTCATTTTTAGTGATTACAAACTTGTTAGTCTCTAACACTAGCCTAAAACCAGCATTTACTAACAAAGGTCCAGAAATTAAATTTCTTCGAATTTTGGGACATGCATCACTTCCTTCAGAATCAGCTCCTTCCCGGACGTCATATTTAGGGTCACTTTTCCTACCCCCAGCATATCTTAAGAAGAATTGTTGCCCATGAACAATTTCTTATCTGTGACTGGTGTATATGTGGAGAAGGCATCTTTATTGGAACAAATGTGACGGGTAGCACCCGTGTCTAGCCACCATTGTACCAGATTCTCAACGAGGTTATCTTCAAGAACCACCGTTGAGAACTCCTCGATCATATCATCGACGAGCGTGTCTTCGACGATATTAGCCGTGGCCTTGCCTTTGGCCTTATTCTCACGTTTGAACCTGCAGCAGTCTTTGACCATGTGACCAATTATACCACAGTTGTTACACTTTCCCTTAAACTTTTCAGTTGTTTGGGGCTTGTCTTCCTTCTAGAACTTTCTCTTCTTGCTTGAGTTTCCTTTGACTTCCGTCAGGTTCGCCTTAGCCTCATCGGGTTGTTTCTGTTACACCTCGTAAGTTTAAGGCGATAATTAAGAACGTCATTAAGAATAAAGATTCGAATTTTGGAAATTAAGTATATTCTTACATGTTAATACGAAATAATTTTGGCAACGACGAGTCTGACGTCGGAAATTTCTTTAATAATAGTAGTATATGTATATACATATTCCGTTATGGATTAGTAATGTATATAAGTTACGACGACGAGAATACGAGGCGTATTGGAATTCTCGGGAATTAAAGGGCGTGGGAGTTAAGAAATAAAAGAAGTGGGTTTAAGGATTTATTACTTGGGGAATTAATTTAGTTAAGTTAATAATTGGAGGATCATAGTGTAATTGCAAGGGAGACCAAAGTGTATTATTAAAAATTTGAAAATATTTAATTTAGTCCTAAAACATTTCATTCTTCCACTTAAATCAAAAAACCTATTTTCTCCTCCTCCCCCTTGGCCAATTTCACCCCCCTTCCCTAGCAAGAAAATTTAGTTTTTACTCCATCCTATTAGACTAATTATCCAACACATTTCAGCCAAGAATTAGAGCAATTTTAATCACCCAAACAGTGGGTATTCTCGGCTTCTCTGGCCGAGATATGTAGGGGGTTTTCCTTCAAGTTTTGGACAAGATTTTGGAAGGAAAACATGTATAAGTGATGGGTTGACATTATGGAATGATTGCATGTTGAATTGGAGTGTAAGAAGTGAAAAATTGGGCAAAACGAGGGGCAAACAAATGGACTGAAAATCGCTGGTTGCTGACAGATTTTTAGTCAACTTTGGAGGGGTATATATCCTATTATATTAGGAGTTGTTGGTGTTTCAAAAGCCTAAAATGAAGTTCGTCGAGTCTAGTTTTCAATGCAATAAACCTCTCATCGATAGGACACCGGAGCAGATAGTTATGGATGTTACAAGTTCAGCCGACAAAGCAGTGGCTAAAAATCGGGACTGTTTTGGGGATTAAATTAAGGTATGAAAATTCTTCTTTCTATGATATAATTGAAGTTGCATATTGTTGTAGTTGAAGTAATGGACTTGTGTTAGGAAAAAATCTTGAATTTAGACAATGCATGTGTCAATTTTGGGTGTGAGCCGAATTGAGTTGTTTCGGGCATATGTTGGATTCGTGTGTTGTGTTGTAAATTTCATCACTAATTGCGTATTAAAAATGGATGAAATTGTGAAGATTAAAGATGGATTCGTTATATGGGATTGTTGGAAAGATAAGTTGGTTTAATAGTTAAGAAAAGAGTTAAAATGGTTGCATGTTAATGACCTAAAATTCATGGATAATTCTCGGACATTGTGTGACCTTTACTGGCTGTTTTGGTGCAAGATTAATTGTTATTATTATTATTATTATTATTATTATTATTATTATTATTATCATCGTTAATTGTATGTTAAGATTGAAAGAAACATTGGTACTTTGTATTGTAATTAGTTATATAAGGTGACGCGAGATGAATTGGAATTTAAGGAACTAAGAAAAGAGTTTTGGAATCTCAGACATTGTTGTAACATTTTAAGGATTGAATGAACATGGTAAATAGGTGTGATAGTCACTTTGATGGTTGAAATTGATTCCTTTCATAAATAAGGGAAAGGAGAATGTATGATGGTGTATATGCAGTATATGGAGTCTAATTAGATTACATATTGAAACGGTTGTGATAGTTGGTTTGATTTGGACTGTTGGTTAATTGTGGATACGCACATAAACAGAGGAAATGCTGCCCAAATTTTTATAGAAATATGAAGACGTTATTCAATATAACTTATGTTAGAAGCCCTAGAATTAATGATCGTATTATTATTATAGCCTGACATACTAGACGAGGCGTATCCTAGTATTGCATTGATTGCGCGACTAAGAGGTATGTGAACTATTCTTTCTTTCTTTGGCATGATTTTGTGAAAATCTTTCTTCTTTCTTTTGGTATGATTTTAATGAAAGTACGGCGGACGTACGTGATTCCTTCAAAGTCTAGTTTTACTAAAATAATGATTCATGATATGATAAGTGTTTTGACTTTCCAAAGGATGTTTTAAAATGATATATGATACGATAAGCGCCTTGATTTTCCAAAAGATGATTTAAAGGATATATGATATGATAATGCCTTTTTCTTATTCCATTGAGAGTCAAATGATAATTTAAGTTATATATGGTTGCTCATGATATTTTGCTCGTGCCAAGTGTTATTACTCATTTCACTGAGTCCCTCACTAGAGGGCCGGGACACGTTATATGTACATATAAGATGATGATGATTCCATCGAGTCCCTCACTAGAGGGCCGAGACATGTTATACATATATGATTTCACCGAGTCCCTCACTACAGGGCCGAGACATGTTATATTGATAATTCCATCGAGTCCCTCACTACAGGGCCGAGACATGTTATATTGATAATTGCATCGAGTCCCTCACTAGAGTGCCGAGACATATTATATACATACATATGGACATGATGACTTTATGGGTAAGCATTCAGGATTACTGATATTGATTCTTTATTTCACATGGCACAGTTATGATTTCATTTTCAGTATTTCATGTTTTCATACTCAGTACATTATTTCAGACCGACTTCCATTTTCTGGGTGCGTCATGCCCGCAGTACAGATATTGATTCGACGATCCTCGGCCAGGATTCTGCCATTGTTTTCTTGGGAGCTCCACTGTCCGGAGTTAGCCATTTTGGTACAGATTCACTATTCTAGACTTATGTATATTTAGGGGCACGACGGAGCCCTGTCCCGTCATATTATGTTATCCTTCTCTTAGAGGTCTACAGTTGTGGGTGATAGATGTGCTTTGGACTTATGTAGAACATTTATGCGGTAGAGCTAGCTGTATTATTGCATTTGTTTTGGGATGTTCCCGTATATAGTGGCAGCCTTGCCGACTTGCCTATTTTGATTGTTCCTTTGTTTATGTGATGCTATTTGGTGGCAGCCTAGTCGGCTAGCCTGTTGTGATTGTTGGTTACTTGTGTAAGGCAGCCTTGTCGGCTCGCCTATTTTGGGTATATGCTATAGATACATCGTTGTTCTGCCGAATTTTCTATTACCCTTAAGTGTCAGTTGATTACGTGACAGGTTAGTGTAATGGCGTCCAATTAGGGCGTCGGGTCGGGTCGTGACAGTTTCCCCTTTGGCATGACCTTCTTATCGTCCTTCTGAATCTGGAGTTTTGACAATAAGTTCGTCTAAGGTCATCTCCTTCGTTTTGAGTTTTAGATAATTCATAAACTTAGTCCACGAGGGAGGCAGTTTCTCGATCAACGCCTCAATCAAGAATTGTTCGTTGGGCTTTAATCCTTCTAAATCCAGGTGATGTAGAATCATTTGAAATTCCTGGACTTGAGATGACACACTTTTGTTGTCCACCATTTGAAATTTCAGGAATTTTCCAATGATGAACTTTTTGCTACCCGCATCTTGGGTGTTATATTTCTTCTGAAGTTTGTCTCATAACTGCTTGGCAGTTTCAATGGTGCATTACACCGTGTAGAGAGGATCGGACAAACTGTTTAGAATATAGTTCCTACACATGAAATCGCTATGTTTCCATGCTTCGCGAACCATCCTCATGTCGTCAGCGACATGGTTACCTTGGCCCCCTCCCGCCAAGTCATTTGGCTGAGGGTCCACGTCTTCCCCAACTAGTGGAGGGTCATCGGTTAGGAAACGTGACATTCCCATAACCATTAGGAAAAACAGCATATTTTGCTGCCATCTCTTAAAATGAGCACCCATGAACTTTTCAGGATACTCATGGTGAAAACCAACGGGTGTAGGAGCAGTGACACTCCACTTGAGCAGTTGCAAAGGTGTTGGAAACACCTCTAACAAGAGCATAGGTGTTGTTGACACCTTGGGCAGTGACATAGGCACTATAAGTGCCCGGAGCAGCAGTGGATCATAAGTTGTGCCAAAAGCAGTGGTGGCACTAAAAGTGCCAAAAACAGTGGTTTGGAAGGCATTAGGAATGCCATGATCAGTGGAGACACTTGAAGTGTCAAAAGCAGTAGAGTTGAAGGCAGTGGTAGTGCCTTGAGCAGTGGGATTGATGGCAGTGGGATTGCCTTGAGCATCGGTGGAATGTTCAGTGTTGAATTGATCTTGTCCAGTCATGTTGTTGTTGAAACGGCGAATATTATCTTAAGCTCGTGGGAACAAAGTGTAGAAACAATGGGAATGTAACAACAACAACAACAACAACAACAACAAGTATGTAAGAAATATGAATATAAACAAATAAGAGGCTTGTTGAGTCGACTAAATTCTCAATCTATCCTTAAGATAATATTGTCCCGTATATCCTTTCAACGGTGTAATGACAACTTATCTCTCAAGATAAAACAACAATCAAACAAATGAGCAAAGGGAACTCAAGTGTTCGCTTAGGAAGAAAGATCTTTGAGTGTTTTGTGATTGCATAGGAAGACAATTTCAGAGAATTGTTAAGTGTCAATTGTGTTTTCAAATGAGCCCAAGGCTCCATTTTATAGTGTAGAGAAGATGATCTTCCGCATAGCCAAGTAATGGCCATGAATGTGGAGTAATAATTCAGTCAAATAATGGTTGAATTCATGAGCCAAATAATGAAGAATTAATGCTCCAAAGTCAGCCCAAAAAACAGTTTTCGTTCATCTTCCAACGGTCTATAACGTCTGTAGCGTCGTGGCCCTGGAGGCTGGCTCCACGCCACAAACTTCGAGAGTCTGGCGTGGTCTGCAGGACGGCGCCAAACTTCGAGAGTTTCAGCTCGCATGTCGTGGCCCTGCAGGGAGGCACCATGGCGCTCTGGCGCCACGACATTTTCAGATTCGTTTCATCTTTTACACTTTATACACGTCTTCTCTTCGTCTACCAACGTGAAACCATTGTCATTTGGCCAATAACCGTCTGTTCTCTTACGTCTCAAACAATTCGTATACATACTAATATCTCTTCCATTTAAGGAAATTGCGATCCTTGGCACTTTATGTGCACGTGTGTGGAAACCATATTTCCGACGTGTGGGACCCCAATTGTTCGAGTCATAATTAATAGGATTAATTTTATTTCACGTTTAGTAAATTTCCAACATAAAATACGTATATATGTATTTAACTGATATTTTTTCTAAAAAAATATTAGTATGTATAGATTATATGTGGAAACGTTTTAAAATAAGATAAAGTAAATATCAATAAACTATCGGTCCCAACACTTACAAGAAGAATAGTGATAATAGTTCGACGCTTATACAATATATATGTTAATGTGAACATGGTGGGTAGTACTTGGAGAGTATATTCTTTCCCATGGTTACGCTTGGTATCACTACAAACAAAATATAGGTGAGGATTTCTTTGCTAATAAGTAATATGTCAGTTAAATAGTTCATAAATCACACTAAAAAAGAAAGCCTACAACGGTTAAATGAAAGGTGTTTTGTGACGATTTTTCTAAATGTCACAGTAGGTACTGTCACAAATTCGTGACGGCTTTTTGTGACGGTTATAAACCGTTGTGATGTTTGACTTTGACTATTTCCTCCTTTTTTTAAATTTTCCCGCGAAATTTATTAATTAAATAATATATTTTTTGCGGAAAATTTTAAATAAAATTAATTTAAATTGGCAGAATTTTTTTAATAAATTTGATTTAAATTGGTGGGAAAATTAGTTTTTGATATTTTAATTTTAATTTATTAAATAAAAATAAATTAAAATTGTAAATATATTATAACTAAAATGTTACCCCCATAATGAAATTGTCCCAATACATTAAATCGAAACATTACAAATTGTTTTTTAAAACATCTAATGTTATCATCAAATACAACAAAAAAAACATAATATTGTTTTAACTTCAAAAAGTATAAATATTGTCTAAATCATCATAAAAATGACACAACTATGCAGCACGGAGAATCTTTGAAACATGTTGCGCCCACTCGATCCGAACTTCATCAAGGTCGAAAAACATTTTTTGTCATTGTACTGTAACACACAATAGAGATCAGATAAATTTTCTAATCATAAATAAGTCATTATAAACAAATACACTGTGTTGCAAGACCACCCTACCACCAATTTGCGGGAAAAGAGAATCAAAGAAAATTGTTCAAAGATGCAATTGAAGATTTTACCACTAAAGGAACAACCATAAAAAAAGAAATCAGTAAAAGGTACAAACAAGCTGAAACATATTTGTAAGACTATACCACTGTGCATCGAGTGGAGTATTTAGCTAGAAGGAAGAAGAGATACTTTGAAGAGAAAAACAACATTTATATGTAGTTAAATCTAGAAGTGGCGATGGCGGCCGGCCGACCCGTCCGTCCGCCCGACCCGACCCCACGACACGACACCGATATTAAAAAAAAAAAGCGGATCGGGGCTCGAACCGGCGGGGCAGTATGGTCCCGCCAGGCCCGACCCCGCCAGGCCCCGATCCCGCCCCGACCCCGCCCCGACCCCGCCCCGACCCCGCCCCAAATCCCGCCCCAGCTCGACCCTTTGCACAAAATAGCCGTTGTCCAACGGCCATTTTACATTTTGTCAGTTGGACAACGGCCATCTTAGGCCTCCCCCCTCCCCCACCCCCCCCGACCCCCATGATATGTATTTTGAACCCCTATACATACCTCCTTCCTCTTCTTCTTATTTTCACAAATCTGTCTACTCTCTAATCTCTCAATCAATCTCTAATTCTCTATACAACATTGTCTACATATTCAATCTATTTATTAATTTGAGAATTGGGTGAGTTGTTAGCAACTAACGAGGATTATCTATCGAGCAAAGTTTCAATTTTCAACCTCTCGACACGTCGACTTACGTCGGCGGTTGGTACCTTCGTTCTCTCATTAAATTATTATTTTGACTTTATTGCCTTTAGCACATGTAATTTCATTATCTTTAACTATTTATTAGCATAATTAAAATGAAAGGACTAAGAATTGGGTAAGTGGTCGTCGCTTCTTCTAGTAGGGTGGTAACAAGGGCAAGGGTACTTCTTCTAGTATTCTGTTCGATTATTCCTAGACAAGATGATTTTATAGATCCTGAAATGTTTCCTGAAATACCATATGATCTTGACACAAATGATTATCCTGAAATTGAAGAAGATTTTAATTTAGATGACACTCTAGTTGATGATACACCCATTAATGAAGATGATGATACACCCACTAGTGAAATGCCTCCTATCCCCTACTATGAGACGAGAGGTCCCAAAACGACCATTAAAATCGGTTGTATGGAAATATTTTGACAGTGGACGTAGCTAATCAAGTAGTCAGATGTAAAACTTGTAAAAATGTTTATTCTTTTAAACCGACAAGGTCATGGTGGGACGGGGGTTTAGGAAGACACCATTGCAAAAACACAAAGCCTTGCATGCCCAATACATGATTGAAAAAGCTGGTGAGCAACGTCCTCTCAATCGACAAGGTTCACATACTATTGTCCCGGAGAAAGTACAGTGGTCAAATTAACCCTATGACGGGGAGTCAGAGGCCCTAAATATGATAAACATAAAGATAGGAAGCACTAGCAAAATTAGTTCTTTGTGGAGGGTTTGCCTTTTTCATTTCTGAATCTCTGGTTTTATTCATTATATTAGAGATATGTATAATCTCGCTTATAAAGGTTTTCCTAGATCAATGTTAAAAGAGATGTATTTAAATTTGCATGAATATCAACAGATTTACGTTATGCATTATATCATTTAAATTGCAAAGTTGTTTTAACTTCGATATAGGTCGTAGTACTAACGACCATGATTATTTAACAGAACTTTGTCATTGGATAGATTATAAATGGTCTATGCAAAAACGTATTTTAGCATATAGATATATAGATAGTAGGCAATTTGGTGAGTTTATTTGAGAAAATATTTATTCAATACGATTATTACGGAATAACCGATAAAGTTATGAGTATTACATTAGATAATGCATCTTCTAACAATTACGCTATTAGTATTTTAAGAAATGTTTTAACTCCGTCTTTTCCAAAACATTTTCATATCAAATGTCGTGCCATATTTATAACTTAGTTGTAAAGGATGGTCTTTCACTTTTCAAGATATTCTTGAAAAATACAATTTGTTATACACTTTATTTTTAAAAATAATAGAATTCAACAAAGAAAAGAATATAAAAAAACTTGCCACGATTGTGGACTATCTTCTGAAAAATTCAGAAGAAGTACCAACTAGGTGGAATTCTTTATATGACCAACTAGTTGTTGCTTATGACTATAGAAAACCTATTACTTTATTTTTAACGCCCATAATCAAAATCCAAATGATATGATTGTGGATACCGATTGGGAGAAAATTAGAGAACTTATTGTATTTTTAGAAAATTTTCAACGAGCAACAAAAGAATTTTCTACTTTATATTATCCTACTATTTCAACTATGTTGTTTTATATAGCTATAATATTTTTACTTCTTAAAGAATATATGGAAAAACTCGCTTATATCGCACTATTAAAAAAATGTTTATGAAATTAAAAATATTTTATTCCTATTCCCTATTTATATTATTGGTGTTGTATTAAACCCGACTATTAAAGTAGAGGTTGTAAAAGTCTTATTGAAAATATATATAATCAGATGGACGCATTACCACCTCCAACTCCCAAAAATTTAAATGTTGAACCACCTATTGAACTAACGCTAGAAGAAGTGTTGAATAGCGTAGAAGATGAATGCAAAAAGTATATCGGCATTACCAAAGAAGAAAGTGCTAGTAACCAACCGACTTTTGTATCATCTTCTTCTTCAACACAACCTAAAAAAGACAAGGTTTTACGTGGCTAGGCCTAATATTAATTCTATTGAAAGCCTCGAAATAAAATGTGCGTGGTAGCAAGCTAACCAAATTAGTGAGTTCGATGTTTTTGTTTTGCGGTAATTTACCTTACCAAGCGATTATCAATGAAGAAAAGAAGACTTCGAAGTATTGGAGCGAATGAGAAGACATTTCCGACACTTTCAATGATGGCGAGATATTTTGAACATCTGCGTCATCACGCTTCGAAGCGCTTTTACGCAGCAGATTTCAAATAGAGAGCATGACACTCATTAGCGGAGCGGCTGAGATGGCGGTACTATTCAGAGATTGATACGGCGAGCGAAGAGGCGCGATCAACCAGAGATTAACGAAGAAGATGGCGACAACTACAACGACATTTTATCTCAAGGCATGAGTAGCGACGTGGAACAATTTGATCAAGATATACCAATTCCAACCAAGAACCACAAGAAATTATAAAGAAATTAGAAAAATATTTTCAAATTGGTAATTTATTTCATTACAATTTTTAAATTTTTCTATGTCTTTCACTCTTTTGCAATTTTTTCAACAACAAGACACTACAATGTAATTTTGAATCTTGTATATTTGATATTTCAATGAAATTAATAATATAAAAGACAAAACAAATTTGGATGTTTTTTACACTATTCTTGTCTTTGTTTAATTATTTAGTTTATAACTTTATACTTTATACTTTATAGTTTATAGTTTATACTTTATAAATATATTATATATATGAGTATAATACTATAATACTATAATTATAAATTATAATACTATAAGTCTATAATATTATAGTATATGTATATGACATTATGACTATATGACAAGTATATGTTAATGTTACTTTGTTAGTACTTAGTAATTTATTATTTTTAATTTAGTGAAAAAAAAAAAAAAAAACCCGCCAACCCGTCCCGTCCCGACCCGTCCCGACCCCCTACCCAACGGGACCGGGATCGGGACGGGACATGGTATGGTCCCGCCCGACCCGACCCCTCCAGGCCCGCCCCAGCTCGACCCCGCCCCTTTTCTCCGCCCCGACCCCGCCCCGACCCCGCCAAACCCGACCCCGGTGGGCCCGTCCCGGCCCACTGGCCAGCCTTGGTTAAATCCAATTGTATCCATAGTCTGTTTTCTGGTGCAAGGGGCGTAGGATAGAAAATGTGGAACATCTTTTTGGACACCATGATGTCAAAGATGTAACGAGTTAGGGTAATTTTCTTGTTGTACTGTATTGCAGTACCTTCCTACTACAACAACATACCTTCTTGATACTAGCTTAATAAAATTAAACATACCTTATAAAAGAAAAGGTACTAACACAGAGAAAAATATAGAATCCACTGAATAGTGTTAATTGGCCTTATAGCAGGATCAAATCCAAGCAAGCTCTCAAATCCAAGCAAACTCTCAAATAAAGAGGTTAACTTTGAATAATTAGGTTCTTCATCAAATTTCAAGTTTATTACTATATCGAGAAATTCTCTCAGAGGTGATGGACAGAAGCAACAAAGCATTTTCGGAGACGTTGACATCTTCTTTTTGCAGACCAAAAACGTTTTGTTATCTCCCTAAGATGATCAGAACAAAAACTTGTGATTACATGATGAGCTGGAAGTTGACAGGAACAACTTGCCTCCATTGCATTTCATAAAACTCGAGAAAAGCTAGAATAAATACCTGAAATCCTTGCCATGACAACCTGCCTCGGTGAAGAAAAATAAGTGTATATGCAAGTGATTCCAGATCATCTCTTCTACTGGCACTCCTTCCCATGTGTGCATGAGCACTTGCATACCGAACAGTCCCTCTAGAAGTTCATTCACAAAAGGTTAATAAGCAGAACAAATGGCAGAGATCAAAATTATGGCTAAGGATAACACTACATATAACTGACCTAAACATGTCAGGTCGCTGATCATACACCATATGCGGACCTTTCACAATTTCTCTCCACTTTGTTGCTGTAATTTGGTTGTTAGGAAAACATTAACCGACTACAGAATTTATAATCGCTATGATATTACAGTAAAGTAAATGCTTTTTACCTAGTCCCAAGTCGACAAGGAACAACTTCTTCTCCTTCAGTGTTGATGGCTGACCAAGCAAAAAGTTCTCTGGCTTTACATCTCCATGCACATAACTGAGGTCGAGAACAACAATCGCTAGAAAAGATACTTGGATCGAGCAGTAAAGTTCAAAAGCATTAAAATAAATTAGGAAACCAACAGCTGGACAATTATATTGGACATAATAATAGTAGTAACAAGGAGGGAGCATTTCATACCCGTGCGCATGCATTATGTTTACAATTGTCAGAGACTCAACTGCAATACATGCTACCATTTCTGCAGACATCCTGCAATAGTAGAAAAGCTTAGCGAAGCTCTTAAGTTCTATTGCTTGAAAGTGCAACCAAACAGTAGCAACAAGTAGTAATAAAATAGCAGCCACAAGTAGCAATTTTATCTCAAAACAAATGCCAAAACAGAGGATCTGTCCAGCATATAGTAAGCACACTCGTATCCATAAGGTTGTTGTGGCACCTTAAAACAAAATTAACCAAAACAGCCACCTTGATAAATCCATACAAGCTATTAAATCCATAAATCCATAGACTGCTCCGAAAACTTCTTCCTCTACCTTTCTCAGAGTAAAAGGATTGTACCAAAATAAGAGGTATATCACAATACAAAAGCTATACTAAAGAAAGATTAGTTTCTATGAATATGTGGTTTTTTCGGCACTAAAAATAGTACGGAATTTTCTCCCATAAATGGCTGGAACAATTCCCGGCGTACCAGCAGTTTAAATTATCTCCAAAAATATTAGACTGTTTTATTCACTGGTTTTAAGGTTCTAAAACCATATGCATAGTCCACAGAGACATAGATTGTTATTCACTGATTTTAAGGTTCTAAAATCATATGCTTTCTTTCCAATTTCTTCATTAGTTCCCTGTAAAGCAGAAAAAGCTGAACCACAGATGATAGGAATTTGATCCCCATGAAACTTGTAGAAACTAAGCAGCTCTACAAGAAACGAAATCTCACGTAAGGAAATGAACATAGCAAAGTCGTGATAGCTGCCAGCCAGTTATCAGGACTTCAGGTTCTGCATCAGTAATAATACAATTGAAGCAAGTAGTGGAAAAGCTAGCGCACCCTGAAGCTCCATTTCCACAAGTTCCAGCAGCTCAGGATCATCAACAACATCAACTTTGTTTAAAAATCAGACAAGAGACGGTACACCGACCCGTAAAGTTTAAGAAAAGCAACATTTAGAATCACTAAAAATAGTCTACTGTTATTTCTCTGGTCTATCCATGAGTATCCACCTGGCGGGCAGCTCCAGTGATCATAATCTATATATTAAAACAAGTGATTAGCAATTGAATAAAAAGGAAGTTTAGGAACATTACCATTTTCAGAGCAAACTGGAGTCTGCTATTAGCATTAAGAACCGATGTATATCTTTACTATCTTTTTGGTGCAACATCGCTATTGCAAATGATAAAGACACCATTTCATGGTTTAAAGTAGATACTGATAACTCACACATTACTAACATGCTTTCATTTCATGGTTTAATACAAACACATATGTAGTTAAGAATAAAAAAGAAATGCTGACACAAGTATGCAAATCCACATGATACAGGTATTTAGACTAACAAATCTTAAGGATCATTTTTTACCTAGACTAAGTTCACATTGAGCAAAAATGAGCACATGCTAGGAACTGGGTGAATGAAAACAAACACTTGAGACATATTGCTCAGATACTAAGTTTAAACAATCCTAGTTTTAATTTTAACTCAGTATGACAGGTGAAAAGATGAGCTACAACAAATTTCATATTCATTTGAAACCTAAACTGGTCACATGCCTTGATATGTATGATTCAGAGGCTTAGACTACTTCATTATCTCAAACTGGTGTCGTAAGCCACATTTTAGCCTATGCATATTTTAAACAAACCTTAAATGATATCTGTTGTCACGCCCTTTTCCGACCGCGACATTTATTTAGCAATTCCTGCTTATGCTATAATGTTAGAAAATAAATAATAAAATGCTAAAAATGCTAAAGTGTTAAAGAGGGTGCTAAAGTAGTGCTAAAATGGGCTAGAAATGCTAAAGTGCTAAAAGGGTGCTAAAAGGGTTCGCGGAGTCGCCACCTAATTAATTGGGTGAATTAGAACACCTAAATGTTAACTAGTTTAAAGTAAACATTAACTCCATTTTAATGGTCTGCTAAACTTAATGAGATTCTGGGTAAGGGTTCTTTATTAATCTAGAGGGAAGGGGTTAGGCACCCTCTAAGATCCGCTAACTTGCGGTTATCCTGCCAAACCTAGGGTTAATTATTCATGCTAAGAAAATGTATGTTATGAATATTTAAGTAAAAGATGTTATAAATATCCCTAAGAAAAATACATTTTTTGATAGTAAAAGAAAATCATAATGTTTGTTTTAAAAATATTTGAAGAGAAAGATGATGCAAGTGTTTATAAAAGGGATGCATTTTGATAAAATATTTATAAAGCTAATGCTATAACAATACATGTAAAGTCTAAAGGTATGCGCTTATATTATTTGCAAAAAATGATGCAAAGTTGATTTGTTAACTAAATGCACGTATTTACTTGCTAACTTAATTTCGATTAACATAAGACCTAATTTTGCAATTGAGAGAAATCTATGTCTAAATTTCATGATTAGATATGCAAATTCAATTGTTAGGCAAAAATTTAGATGTGCATGATAGACCTAGGATAAATAATTAGAAATACCTTTCTGATTATAAAACTACCCACCCAATTTATTTTGTTCAAAGGCTAACTGTTCTATGTCTCTTATTAATTACAAATTTAGATAATTTAGGCAACAACTAAATAAATAAGATAAAAGGCGGATATGATCGCGGAGGCTTTCAAGATGTGTGGCGACATCATCTTATCCTATTTTGTCTTAGAAATACTGAAGCGGGAATGCGAATGCGGATGCACGTGGACGCGGGTTGTTATTTGAAGTAGCTCGTGATGAGTCTCGCCGTGAGACTCTTCGTTTTACTCCGATGTATTTCATGTAAAAATAAAGAAAGATAAGAATTAGTACGAGCCCAAATAATTAAATAACAAACAAGCAATTGACACATAGTTTGTATTTGAGCAAGCATGCATGTAAAGACCAGCAGATGACAATATAAGATGGGAATAAGCAGCCAGCAGATGGTAAAAAGAAATAGGACGGGCGGTGCAGACAAAGACAGCATCGACTTCTAATATCATATGCAACACCCAACAGTTCCAAGTGAAGACAATTAAACAGTAGGCTTTGGTGATTCCCTATTCTTGAAGCCATCTCATCAAGCAAACAGACGGGGCAGTACGCAGCAACAAACAAAGGAGAGAAAAAGATAATAGGCAGGTTCAAACACATTTTCACATACACTACGAATCAAATCTGATTACAGATATATATTCATATACTAACAAGAGAAAATAAATAATATATGGCCAATTATGGCATGATTCAACCATTGGCCTCAAGATGTAACAGGCACAACATTTAACCAACTAGCAGGCATGCAAGGACAGGGCAGAAAGGGAACTGATCCATCATTTAAATACAGGAACTATGGCACACGATCAGTCCAATAGATGCATATCAATAGGCACAGGAAACCCAACTCATACACAGATTTGAAAGAAAGGAAAAAATCTAGTTAACAGATAGCCACGCCATATGATGTACATGCGATTTACTGAATACATATGTGATATGCGACCAAGTTCTGGGAAAATAAAAGTATGATATATCTTGCCTATTTTGGATAACAGACCAACTAATCCTAGCACTTAATGGATTAAGATGTCTTTGTAAACTGGGATAAAGGCAAATGACACAATATACTCTTAACATATGTTCCATCATATCAAGGCAATATTATCTTTCAAATATAAGATGCAGCAGGGACTACATGTTCATATGGCATGGGAATGACCCAAGAGATGCTAACACAGGTATGGTTTGACTGTTAGACATAGAAGACATATAGGATTTGCTTGTTTTGTGAGTATACATGGACATTGAGATCAACACACTAATACCAAAAGAGGTCACCCAAATATGCAGAGAATGCTCAGTAGACTGGATGGATACCCACAACTACATCATATTAATCATCTTAACAAGACACAATAAGATCGGATATTATCTGCCATAAATACAAACACGCTACCGATGCTGGTATCAAACTAATCACATTAACAAAACATAATTACGAATACCAATAGCGATTAATTCTGACTAAACAGGTTCGACATAAACAAATACATTAAACACAACTAACAGAACACATCATTCAAACAGATTATAAAGCGTAAATCGCCCAAGAAATCTGAAAGAGAACGGGTTTACCTTCTCCGACAATAACTGGGCGATATCAAGTCATCGATTCACTCGGGGTTGTATTGCTATGCGAATGAAAAGGCAGGGGGCTTTTTGTTGACATCGACTAGTATTAAAGGGGCTTGAACTGCTTCGCTTCAGTCGCTAATTTCGAACGTCTTTGAATCCCTAACTCCCGATGCCTACTGAGGTTGAAGGCTGCTAAATGCATGTGTAAGAATATGTTTCGACTATCTTTGTTTGAAGACGTGAATCGACGCCCATTCCCCTTTGGATACTACTTCCCCTGGATACTTAATGGGGTTCCTCACGCGAAAACGATTGCTACCCGATCGCTTCAACCGAGCTATGCCTCGCTCGCTTTGCATGTTCTTTATATGGCCATGGTTTGGGTTCCAAATTTGGTAAGCTCTTAGGGCTGATTTAGTGCGATTTGTGTATTGATTCTGTCGGATTTCTTGGTGTAAAATCGATTTAGGGTTGGTTAAGGTAAGTTAATATTCTGGAGCGATTTTTGTATTGTTCTTATTATGGTAGGATCTGTTATTGATTCGGTAAGGGAACGATTTGGTTATGCCGGATTCTCAGGCGAGAATCTCACGGCGAGAAAATCTTGGCGATGTAGTGCGTGGTGCGGGGAGGCGCGATCGCTTGCTAGGGTATTAGGGTTTGTGGGGGTTTTTAGGTCTGTGGATTGTGGACGAGAAGGGACTAATAGAGGGGGTTGGGCCCGCGGGTATTGGGCCTGTGTTGGGTCGTGGGCTGCGTTTTATGGGTATTAGTTTAAAGTGTTAGTTTTAGGAATTGGTTTTAGGTATTAGGTATTTAATTAGTGATAAGTTATTTAAATTGTGATTAGATTATTTAGGTGTTTCATTAGTCTGAGTTTTAAAATTATTACAATAATAAATGTGAGTGTGCTATTTAATTAGTGCTTCATATTTATAATGCGATGTCGTTATTGAAACTTATTTATTATGCGTATTCTGCGAAGCTAAATTAAAAATTGAATTATTTAAATGCTACATGCAGATATGACATTTAAGGACTGCTTAAAGTTTTTTTTTCTTATAAATGCGACGATATTAAATGCATGTACTAGATTAAAATTAATTTAAATTATGAAATTGTCTTGCTATTAATAAATGCGCATATTTTATTTAACACGATGTCATTGTCAGATTATTTATTTTATGCATTTATTTATTTTATTATTATTTAAGAATTACGACAGGGCTTTCAAATTAATAAATACGGGCGCGAGACTCTAAGTGCTTAATTTTCTACGTAAGACGCGGCGCCATTATTAAATTTCTTATTCACGCATGTATTAATGTATTATTATTGCATTTTATTATAAAAAATCATAAAAAATTATTTTGTAAAATTAGTGTAATTTTATAGCTAATGACTGGACGAGATGGTCAAAATTGGGTGTCAACAACTTGTCCCTCTTTGTATGGAGATGATGGAAGAATCTTCGGACAAATACGTTGACTTATAGCCAATTTTGTCTCGATCCAAAGAATTGCAAAAAATGTTGGGCAATTAAGACAAGGCTGACGCGGACTCAAAACTGTCCCAGTGTCAAGTTATGACGACGCTGGGTTACCATGGTCGAAACACACATGCGGGCTAACGCGGACTCAAAATTTGTCTCAGTGTAGAGTTATGACGACACTGAGCTATGGTGCTAAAAATAATTAAAAATCAAAATAACTGGATTGAACCTGGGGTGTACCGCTATCGACTTATGATGTTGGGTTTTATGGTGATGTGGAACGAGTGGACCGACGCGTGAGGCCGCTTCTGTCATTCGTTTGGGAAGGTTGATTTCAACAAATTGCCAGGTCATTTGAAGAGAAAATCCACGTTGTGCTCCTGCATGCTAAGACTTAAGCAAACGGTTAGTGCATAACTGTTAAGGCAAAATGATAACGCACGAATTTATAAACAATGTAACTGTGTGAGTAGAAAATGCTATCCTGCAAAAGTGTGATGCTCGCAGAACGCCGTGATTTCGCCGCACGACGTGTTGCGATTGTGAATGCGGATATGTTGTCCTTGCCAGAATCGCCTCGTATACTAAAGCTCAAGAAAAGTTAGTGCATAACCGCCGCATGTAATAATAAAGCATGAATAAGAAATGTAATTTTGAGTGTATAGAAATCGTCCTCGCGTAGATGTGATATGCCGATGATGTCGTTTTGGATGTGGCGTCATTTTCGACATATGGCGCCACGGGCGCTGCGGACTTGTTGCCGATAACGCCGTTCGGAAGTTGTTGCCGCATGGCGTCATTTTCGACTGGCGCCATGGCGCCGCCAACTTGGCGCCGTTTTGGACTTGTTGTGGTGATAACGCCGCGTTCGGACGATTACCGGGCGCCGCTGCACCGGGCGTCGCTTTCGGACTTGGCGCCGTTTTGGACTTGTTGGCCGATAACGCCGTCGTTCGGACGTGTATTCGGCGTCGCTTTCGGACTTGGCATCGCTTTGGACTCGCGCCATTTTGGACTTATCAGGCCGATAACGCCGTTGCTCGGACGTGTTCGCCGGGCGCCGTTGCGCAGACGCACGCCACGACGCCGCGTTCGGACGTATTGCCGCCGCCGCCGCTTTCGGACATACGGCGCCGCTTTAGACTTGTTGCAGGCCGATAACGCCGCCGCTCGACGTTGACGCCGGCATCGCCGCTGGACGCGTGTTGACGCCGACGCCGCGTTCGGACGTGTTGATGCTGACGTCGTTGCCTAGACGTATTGCTGCTGGCGTCGTTGCGTAGACGCAATGTTGATGACGTCGTTACCTGGACGTAATGTTGATAACGTCGTTGCCTGGACGTGTTGCTACTGGCGTCGTTGCGTAGATGCAATGCTTATGACGTTGTTGCCTAGACGTATTGTTGTTGGCGTCATTGCGTAGATGCAATGCTGATGACGTCGTTGCCTGGACGTATTGCTGTTGGCGTCGTTGCGTAGACGCAATGTTGATGACGTCGTTTCCTGGACGTATTGCTGCTGACATCGTTTCCTAGACGTATTGCTGCTGCTCCTGTAGAATAAATGCTCCTGCAAGCTAAGTTTGAGAAAAATTAGTGTATACCTGTTTAAACGAAATGATAAAGACATATGAGAAGTGCAATTCTATGGGTAGAGATGTCGTCCCTAATGTGAATACTGAGATGTTGTCCTAGCATGAACATGTTGCAACTGACGAGTTGTCGTGATGCCTTTGTTGTGTGCGATGTGTGGGTTGCAAATTTGACTTTCTGCCCGAGTTGATGCGCTAGACTTTGTTGCGGAATTTTGAATTTTGACTGCTGATTGTCGATGGCCCTTTCTGTTTCTGCTGCTTGTAGTGCGGACTTTGAACTTTGGATTGTTGTCATATCATCTGCCTCTGCTGCTTCTGCGAAGAAACTTTTTGCCGTATTTTCTGCTTCGGCTGTTGCACTTTCTGCTTCTGTTTATATGAAAAACCTGCGCTCAAAGAAATTTGTGAGTTTTTTCGGGGGTCGATTCAGATTTGACTTCGCGCTTGCCTTGACATCCGTGCGTTCGCCCGCTGGACATGTAACCCCTGTCTGGTTTCCTACCTTGTTCCAGTTTTGAATATGCAAAGGGCGTTTGGCCTAAAGTGGGTCTCAATGGGGTTGTTTATATGTTATGTATATTCTCGCTATTTTCAAAACGAAGGGAAGGTTTCCTAATGGTGTGACCGAAGCCGATTTAGGCCGCCTACGTATCCCCATGAGGGAATCAGGTCATGACGTAGTTCATCACAAGCGAAATTGGGTAAAATTAAAAGGTGGGACCGAAGCCGATATGGCCGCCTACGTATCCCCACGAGGGAATCAGGTCACACGTAGTTCCGATTACAAGGAAAACTTAAGCAAAACATTATGAAAACTTAAATATGAGTCTTAAATTATTCTGCTAAACTAAATTGCTCTTTCTTATCCGGGCTCAGCGGACTGCAACAAGCGGTGCAAATCCAATCTACCAATATGCCTTCGCTTGCATCATGGCCGGGTTGGGTCTTCATGCTCGCTATCGTGATCTCCTTTTTGACTTCGCGCGGTGCATGCTCGATAATCGATCGATTCATGTGGGGCGGGTTCTGACCAGGGAACACCTCTCTTCCTTTGGGGTTCATTGTACTCATTGGGGAGGTATCCTCCACCTGAATGACTCCCTCTTTGATCAGCTCCCTTACTTTGTCTCTGAGCGTGTAACACCTTCCCATGTCGTGTCCGATGGCTCCAGAATGGTATGCACAACTTTTTTTCTCATCATGAGCTTTGGACTTGGGATTGGGCACATTCTTTGGAATTGGTGAGTATCCTCGCAACTCTCAACCTCTCGTATAATCGCGACAAAGGCTCGCTAACGGGCGATATTCGTTGGCCTTTCGTGGTATTCAAAGTGTGAAGATGTTTAGTGGACGGGCTTTTGGTCGTGGCGTATACACGGGCGGGTATCGCTAGGGGTTGTCGTATGTATTGCGAAAGTAGGTTTGTGGTGACCTTTTATCTTGGTTTGTGCTTGAATGGGGTATGGCAGGCATTTGGTTTTGTGTGGGATATATGGGTGCATTGTATATTGGCTGAATGGGATATGTAGTAAGAGGGTACTAGTAATAATTTGGAGGATTTTGATTGTTTTGGTTATTTGCAGTGACGAGTGCTCTAGTGAGGTTTCGGAGCCTTTTGATCTCGCCGCAGGTTGCCATTTGTCGTGGTAATCGGGCGAGGTGTCGATCGGATCTACGCTATTTTTCTTTCTCGAGACCTCGCTTGCCTATAGGGACCAAGACGGGTTCGACTGCTCGCCTAAACGCGCTTGAATCAGTCATGTCGCTGGACCGTGCCTTTGATCTTGTGAAATATCGATGCTCTGTCATTGCTTAGTCAAATACAAATCGACCTTTGGAGAAGATGATAAATCCTTTTAGACAAAATGTAGCAAACTGCGTTAGTGTAAAACACGTGATTTTGCAAAAGTATAAATAACATTTAGCAAGTACATGTTGCACATAAATTGTCACATTGCAAGCGAGTCCTAATATGCTTGGGGACCCCTTTGTGCCAGAGGTAGGCCTAAACGTCACATATGCGAGGTTATGATGGATTTGTCCAAGCCGTCCAACTGTAATGCTTTTGTTGGAAATGGCGACCAAATGACGGTGCACTTTTTCCAATTTCTGCATGTCAAGTTTAGGCTTGGATTTGTCTATCATCGTCGCGCTACACATAATATGTTGGTTGGTCGTTGGGTTGAGAAACCCATCGACAAGTTGGTGTTTTCCTAATTGTGGCGTCGCTACCAAGGACCGACCCACCTAAGGTAAATGCATGCATGCCTTAAAAATAAATGGTGGTATAGCTCTATCTTAAGTTTCTAAGATTTGGCTTTTCTAGACACAAGGTTCCCGAGCGGACAACTCGAGTGAGAAGGCTACGCGGCCACCGGTTAGACCAGATACTCCACGTATATTACCAACTCTCCTAAATTTGGGTTTTGAAGAAAGAATTTTGCTGATGCACCAAGCACACCTCGCATGTAGTGTGTGATTGTGTGAATTTTTCAGAGTGGAAGAAATATGAGCGGAATGTCAGTTTAAGGAAAGTAGAAAAGCAGGTAGCAAAAAATAAAAAAAAAAAATACAGCACAAAAGTTAAATGCAAAAATAATGGCCAAATAATAACCCTAGGTCTGTTGTGGTTAAGAACCTAAAATCCCCAGTGGAGTCGTCATTTCTGTCACGCCCTTTTCCGACCGCGACATTTATTTAGCGATTCCTGCTTATGCTATAATGTTAGAAAGTAAATAATAAAATGCTAAAAATGCTAAAGTGTTAAAGAGGGTGCTAAAGTGCTAAAGTAGTGCTAAAATGGGCTAGAAATGCTAAAGTGCTAAAAGGGTGCTAAAAGGGTTCGCGGAGTCGCCACCTAATTAATTGGGTGAATTAGGACACCTAAATGTTAACTAGTTTAAAGTAAACATTAACTCCATTTTAATGGTCTACTAAACTTAATGAGATTCTGGGTAAGAGTTCTTTATTAATCTAGAGGGAAGGGGTTAGACACCCTCTAAGATTCGTTAACTTGCGGTTATCCTGCCAAACCTAGGGTTAATTATTCATGCTAAGAAAAATGTATGTTAAGAATATCTAAGTAAAAGATGTTATAAATATCCCTAAGAAAAATACATTTTTTGATAGTAAAAGAAAATCATAATGTTTGTTTTAAAAATATTTGAAGAGAAAGATGATGCAAGTGTTTATAAAAGGGATGCATTTTAATAAAATATTTATAAAGCTAATGCTATAACAATACATGTAAAGTCTAAAGGTATGCCCTTATATTATTTGCAAAAAATGATGCAAAGTTGATTTGTTAACTAAATGCACGTATTTACTTGCTAACTTAATTTCGATTAACATAAGACCTAATTTTGCAATTGAGAGAAATCTATGTCTAAATTTCATGATTAGATATGCAAATTCAATTGTTAGGCAAAAGTTTAGATGTGCATAATAGACCTAGGATAAATAATTAGAAATACCTTTCTGATTATAAAACTACCCACCCAATTTATTTTGTTCAAAGGCTAACTGTTCTATGTCTCTTATTAATTACAAAGTTAGATAATTTAGGCAACAACTAAATAAATAAGATAAAAGGTGGATATGATCGCGGAGGCTTTCAAGATGTGTGGCGACATCATCTTATCCTATTTTGTCTTAGGAATACTGAAGCGGGAATGCAAATGCGGATGCACGTGGACGCGGGTTGTCATTTGAAGTAGCTCGTGATGAGTCTCGCCGTGAGACTCTTCGTTTTACTCCGATGCATTTCATGTAAAAATAAAGAAAGATAAGAATTAGTACGAGCCCAAATAATTAAATAACAAACAAGCAATTGACACATAGTTTGTATTTGAGCAAACATGCATGTAAAGACCAGCAGATGACAATATAAGATGGGAATAAGCAGCCAACAAATGGTAAAAAGAAATAGGGATGGGCAGGTATGCAGACAGCACAGACCGGCTTCTAATATCATATGCAACACCCAACAGTTCCAAGTGAAGACAAGTAAACAGTAGGCTTTGGTGATTCCCTATTCTTGAAGCCATCTCATCAAGCAAACAGACGGGGCAGTACGCAACAACAAACAGAGGAGAGAAAAAGATAATAGGCAGGTCCAAACACATGTTCACATACACTACGAATCAGATCTGGTCTATAGATATAGATTCATATACTAACAAGAGAAAAGAAACAATATATGGCCAATTATGGCATGATTCAACCATTGGCCTCAAGATGTAACAGGCACAACATTTAACCAACTAGCAGGCATGCAAGGACAGGGCAGAAAGGGAACTGATCCGTTATTTAAATACAAGAACTATGGCACACGATCAGTCCAATAGATGCATATCAATAGGCACAGGAAACCCAACTCATACACAGATTTGAAAGAAAGGAAAAAATCTAGTTAACAGATAGCCACACCATATGATGTACATGCGATTTACTGAATACATATGTGATATGCGATCAAGTTCTGGGAAAATAAAAGTATGATATATCTTGCCTATTTTGGATAACAGACCAACTAATCCTAGCACTTAACGGATTAAGATGTCTTTGTAAACTGGGATAAAGGCAAATGACACAATATACTCTTAACATATGTTCCATCATATCAAGGCAATACTATCTTTCAAATATAAGATGCAGCAGGGACTACATGTTCATATGGCATGGGAATGACCCAAGAGATGCTAACACAGGTATGGCTCGATCGTAGACATGTACATATATAGGATTTGCTTGTTTTGTGAGTATACATGGACATTGAGATCAACACACTAATACCAAAAGAGGTCACCCAAATATGCAGAGAATGCTCAGTAGACTGGATGGATACCCCACAACTATATCATATTAATCATCTTAACAAGACACAATAAGATCGGATATTATCTGCCATAAATACAAACACGCTACCGATGCTGGTATCAAACTAATCACATTAACAAAACATAATTACGAATACCAATAGCGATTAATTCTGACTAAACAGGTTCGACATAAACAAATACACTTCAAATCATACGCAAATGGTATTAAACACAACTAACAGAACACATCATTCAAACAGATTATAAAGCGTAAATCGCACAAGAAATCTGAAAGAGAACGGGTTTACCTTCTCCGGACAGCGAATCTAGGCCGCATATCAAGTCATCGATTCACTCGGGGTTGTATTGCTATGCGAATTAAAAGCGCGGGCTTTTTGGCCGATTCGACTAGTATTAAAAGTGGGCTTCAACTGCTTCTTGCTTCAGTCGCTAATTTCAACGCCGAATCCCTAACTCCCGATGCCTACTGAGGTTGAAGGCTGCTAAATGCATGTGTAAGAATACGTTTCGACTATCGTTGTTTGAAGACACGAATCGACGCCCATTCCCTTTGGATACTACTTCTCGGATACTTAATGGGTTCCTCCGCTGGAAAACGATTGCTACTGATCGCTTCCCAACCGAACTCGCCTCGCTCGCTTTGCATGTTCTTTATATGGCCATGGTTTGGGTTCCAAATTTGGTAAGCTCTAGGGTGATTTAGTGCGATTTGTGTATCGATTCTGGCGATTTCTTGGTGTAAAATCGATTGAGGATCGTTAAGGTAAGTTAATATTCGAGCGATTTTTGTATTGTTTTATTATGGTAGGATCTGTATTGATTCGGTAAGGGAACGATTTGGTTATGCCGATTCTCGGCGAGAATCTCGGCGGCGAAGGCGCGCGATGGAGCGTGGAGGCGCGCGATCGCTTGCTGTGGTATTAGGGTTTGCGGGTTTTTAGGTCCGTGGATTGTGACGAGGCGGACTAATAGAGGGTCAGTCCGCGGGTATTGGGCTCGCCAAGGTCGTAATGCGCTTTTATGGGTATTAGTTTAAAGTGTTAGTTTTAGGAATTAGTTTTAGGTATTAGGTATTTAATTAGTGGTAAGTTATTTAAATTGTGATTAAATTATTTAGGTGCTTCATTAGTCTGAGTTTTAAAATTATTACAATAATAAATGCGAGTGTGCTATTTAATTAGTGCTTGATATTTATAATGCGATGTCGTTATTGAAACTTATTTATTATGTGTATTCTGCGAAGCTAAATTAAAAATTGAATTATTTAAATGCTACATGCAGATATGACATTTAAGGACTGCTTAAAATTTGTTTTTCTTATAAATGCGACGCTATTAAATGCATGTACTAGATTAAAATTAATTTAAATTATGAAATTGTCTTGTTATTAATAAATGCGCATATTTTATTTATCACGACGTCATTGTCATATTATTTATTTTATGCATTTATTTATTTTATTATCATTTAAGAATTACGACAGGACTTTCAAATTAATAAATACGGACGCGAGACTCTAAGTGCTTAATTTTCTACATAAGACGCGGCGCCATTATTAAATTGCTTATTTACGTATGTATTAATGTATTATTGTTGCATTTTATTATAAAAAATCATAAAAAATTATTTTGCAAAATTAGTGTAATTTTATAGCTAATGACTGAATGAAATGGTCAAAATTGGAGGTAAACATCTGCATATTTTAAACAAACCTTAAATGATATCTGCATATTCGAAGCAGCTCAACCTATATAAATCATTTAGCCATCCTAGTGTCTACGTGTTGTTCCTAAAATTATTTTTAGAACAGATTCATAGCCTTACCAAAAAATATCAAACCAAACCATCACTTAACTACAAAAGAAGCAAAGCAAACAGACATATTTCACTTTCTTAACACCTAGATCATTAGACATACAATACAAATAGAGATAATCATTGTATACCTATGTTAGTATTAAACTTCCTAAATCAGTAATGATAGCATTCAGACTAAGCAGATTCATTATTCAACTAAAATAGATTTATGTATCCACAAAGCATAGTAATCTAAGCTCATTCTTAAACTAAACTAACCTAAATAAGTCAATGAAAACACATATCTCATAGAATCAACTAAGTAGGTTCATCATTACATAGATACATACAAAAACTATCTTATGCCATTTTAGACTTAGTTAATTGTCATATCAACTACAATAGGCATGAATTCATCTAAAACAGGTTCATAAACACACAAATATGTACATAATTATGCTGAAATTAAAAGAGTTAAAGGAGAAGTAAATACCTTTTGTGGAGGCAGTCTAGGATCGAAGAGGGGCTTGAATCTTCACTCCCGCACCTCAATCACTCGCACACACATAAATGAAAAGGTTTTAGAATTGTGAAGATCAATTAAATCTAGTTAGGGTTTGGATTACAAAAAAGCTCGAATGAGTCAGATGTTAGTTTGAAAATGGCTGTTAACAAAAGCAAGAGATTCAAACTACGGGCCTCTGAAAATGAGGGAATGTGGTACAATTTATATATAAAAAACTAGAAATTGAGGCTTCGAATCGGTGTTGGATAATGAAATAGGAGGGGAAAATCCCTCCAAAATCAATGAAAATCCAGGAATTGAAATAGTAATGAGAAAAAAACAATTAAAGGATCGCAGAAAATCAAAGAAGGGAGGGGTAACCTCACCTATGGGGGATGGTGGTGCATCAACGGTGTGCAGGCAAGAGCAATTTTAGATGAGAAATACTGAAGCAAAAGCAACGTACACTGACCGGTTGCCATTTTTGGCGTGAAGACGAAGGTCCAAGAGAGAAAGTTAGGGTTCGTCGCACAAATGAGAAGGAAAAATGGGTATTAGGGCTGTTTTACGCGTATTGAAGGGGATTTGGGTCGGGTCGCATTCTATTTGGGTCGGATCTGTTCGTTTTAAAAAGAAATAAGAGGCCCATCTTGTGTTTTAATTAAAATAAAATTAATAATAGGTCGGGTCGGGTATAAATTATTATTATTTTAAAAGAAAATTAAATTCGTATTTTAAAAACCGTCACAAAAACATGTGACGGTTGAAATAACCGTCACACAACTGTCACAAAGCTGTGACGGTTAATAAAACCGTCACACATCTGTCACGTAAGCCCATTGACCAGAAAGTCAATGCTAAAACCGTCATAACGTGTGACAGTTTTTAAAGTCGTCATACCCAAATTGTCACGATAGGTCCTTTATTTGTAGTGTGTACTAATATAATTTTTTTGTATAATTAACTTGTTGCAACATAGGATCAACGACAAACTTTTATTGTTTAGCGACGAAACTTATCCGTCTAATATCGTTTTATTGTAGTGCATTTCTAGGAGTTGAAGTTGTAGGAAATGATTCCTTGAGTGATCTTATTCCAAAGATACAAATATGTACAATATTCCTAGGCTTGAATCATGGAAGACTAATCTTCCTTACCTAATATAAGAGATACTAATTAATTACAATATATTACAAATCTATTATAATAAATATATACAATATCTCTAAGTGTCCCCCGCAGTCTTAGCTGGAGGTTCGCGGATGCTGAGACTATCCCTAAAATCATCAAAAAGTACGCGCGGAAGACCTTTGGTGAAGATGTCAGCTATCTGATAACGGGAAGGGACGTGGAGAACGCGGACTTGACCGCGGGCAACTTTTTCTCGGACAAATAAGATATCCATTTCAATGTGTTTTGTGCGTTGATGCTAAACAGGATTGCCAGACAAGAATATCGCACTCACATTGTCACAATAAACCACGGTTGTCTTTTTAATCGGACATTGTAGCTCCAGTAGCAGATTACGAAGTCAACAGGATTTAGCAACAGCATTGGCCACCCCTCGATATTCTGTTTCTGCACTCGATCGAGATAGTGTGGACTGACGTTTGGATGACCAAGAGACAAGATTACCACCCAAGAATACACAATAGCCGGAAGTGGAACGACGTGTATCCGGCCAGCCGCCCCAATCTGCATCAGTGTAGGCAGAAAGACTTGAGATAGAGGACTTATACAGATGAAGTCTGAAATGAAGAGTACCCTTAACATACCGCAGAATTCTCTTGAGAGCCCACATATGTTCTTCCTTCGGATCATGCATGTGTAAAAAAACTTGCTGGACCGCATAGGAAATATCAGGCCTCGTAAATATGAGATACTGCAATGCTCCATCCAGGCTGCGGTAATGTGTGGGGTCACTATATGGAGTATCTGAAGTGTTACTCAACTTTGCCTTCGTATCAACCAGGGTATGAGAAGGTTTGCATGAAGACATCCTTGCTTTGTCAATTATCTCTTCTGCATACTTCTTTTGACTGAGAAATAGACACCTGCATAGTGAGTTACAGCAATGCCAAGAAAATAATTCAACGGGCCTAAATCTTTCATTGCAAATTCTGCTGCAAAAAGAGACATAATAGACTAACGGACTGAAGTTGAGGATGCAGTGAGGATAATGTCATCAACATACAAGAGTATATAAGTTATATCAGTGCCCTTTCGATAAATAAAAAGGGACTGATCAGACTTGCTGTGAGAGAATCCCAATTTGGAAACAAAATCGACAAACCTGTTATACTATACCCGAGTGGCTTGTTTCAGACCATATAAATATTTCCTCAATAGGCACACGTGATCTGGACGGGCAAGATCATGAAATCCCAATGGCTGATGCATGTATACCATTTCTTGCAAGTGGTCATGTAAAATATATTCTTGACATCCAACTGATGAATGGATCATGATTTAGATAGTGCCAGGCTAAGAACAGTCCTGATAGTTGCAGGCTTTACCACCGGACTGAATGTTTTCTCGCAATCGACTCCTACCTGTTGAGACCTGCCATCACCAAAAAGACGAGCTTTGTATCTCACAAAAAGAATCATCAGAATTCTTTTAATGGCAAAAAACCCACATAGAGCGAATTATGTTCACATGGTACTAAATCTCACGTCTTATTTTGAATAAGAGCAGTAAATTCATCTAACATGGCAGCCTTCCAATTCGGGTCTGATAAGGCAGTTTGGGGTTTTTTGGAATTGGTGAGGGTTGGACTGAGGTGGTGAGGTTAAATTGGTATTTAGGTCGAAAAATACCATGCATAGCACGGGTTTCCATGGTCCGTTGAGAAGTGTTGGATGATTGGGTAGTGTTGGGATTTTGGGCCGAAGCAATGGGCAGGGAAATTTTGGTATTTTGGGCTGAAAGAGTGTGTTTGGTACCGGACTGGAACAAAGTAGTAGGAGGAGGGGGTGGGGTGATAGGTGTAGGGTTCAGTGAGGGTCCTACAATATTATTTTGAGAGTTGAGATGATACCTCAAAATAGGATGAATTTCGTCGTCCGAAAAATCATATGAAGGTGGGGATGCCGCTCGAGATGTTGCAAACGGAAAAGTGAATTCGTCAAATATGACATGACGAGAAATAATAATTTTTTCTGTTGACATATCAAAGCATTTATATCCCCTATGATTCTGTGGATACCCCAAAAATACGCAAGGAGTAGACCGATTTTGGAGTTTATGAATGGTGGTGGACGAAAACAATGGATAACACAAACACCCAAAAGCTCGTAAATGTGTAACTGAAGGGATGCGGTTGTACAATACCTGAGCAGGTGACACATTCGAGATTAGTTTACTAGGAAGAATATTTAAGAGATATGTAGTCATTTGGAGAGCATGGTGCCAAATATTTGGTGATGTGGACGAGTGCAAAAGGATAAAGCGAGTCATATTATTGATTGTTCGAATCTTTCTTTCAGCTTTCCCATTTTGAGAGGATGTATGTGGACAGGAAATACGGACAGACACCCCATTTTGGATACAAAAATTCTGAAACTGGGCATTTATAAATTCCCCCATTATCACATTGAAAACATTTAATGATTTTGCCAAACTGAGTGGTGATAAACACACTAAATTGTTTTAAAAGGTTATAGGTTTGTGATTTCTGTCCCAAGGGAAAGGTCCACAAAAAATTCAAAAAATCATCAAGAATGAGTAAATAGTACTTATGACCTGCATCACTTAAAACGGGTGATGTCCACAAATCACAATGAAAAATATCAAATGGCATGATAATAGTAGTAGTAGATGCAGAAAATGGAAGTTTAACATGTTTACCAAACACACAAGTCTAGCAAATCGAAGAGTCTAAAAGTCTATTACATGAAATTAAATTATTCTTCCTAAATTAATTAAAAATGGGTGTCCCTGGATGTCCCAACCTATTGTGCCATATACTAGGAGATATGGCCGCAAATGTGGATGGTGTGACTACAATTGGTGGAAATAGAGGTGATGGGATATAAGTCCCCCGTGCTATTACATCTCATAAGCGGTATCCCTATCTGAAAATTCTTCACAGAAAAATCAAACGAATTAAAATTCACAGAAACACTATTGTCAGTGGTAAAACGTCTAACAGAGATCAAGTTTTTAATCAATTTTGGTGCATGTAAGACATTTTTTAAAGTGTAAGGGTGGATGGGGAGATAGTAGTTTTATCTGACCAACACCACGAATTGGAATCTCCTGCCCACTGCCGACAATGATATTTTTATTACCGCTCATATTAAAATAAGACAAAAGATTACCTTGAGATGTCGTCATGTGTGACGTCGCTCCAGTATCCATATACCACGATTCATCCAGAATATTTAGATTCATGTGACTCATGGCTTGTTCAATATCCGTAGGTGCATATCCGACAGAGGATGGTGTCTGAGCTACAAATGCATGTTGTGGAAATTGTCCACTGCCGACACCCCGCCACTGCCCAGGCTAGCTATTCCCGCCGGCGGGTTGGCCCCCTCCCCGTCCTCGTCCATTTCCATCATTATTTTTCTTTTATTATTGCGATTTGAACCCTGTTTTTTACCATATTAGAACAATTACTATTTCCCCCTGAACCATAATTTTGAGATTCCAAATCATTAGGAGATGAGGGTGGTTCCTGCTGTGGTTGCTCCCGAGGATGTCTGCTTCACTTTTCTTGTTTCCTCAAGAATTAATTGTGAACGAGCCTCATAAAAGGGAGGTAAGGGATTGCTTTGCTGAATAAACATTGCAACACCATCATAGTGTTCATTCAACCCCGCAATCAATTGAAGAATTTGGTTCGTCACGGGCGAACCAACGTTGGAAAGTTGGTCCGCAACTACTTTCAATTCTTGACAATAGGCTGAGATATTGGAAAAATCATTCAATTTAATATTCGTAAATTGGTGTTCAAGATAAATGGCCCTAGACATTTTGTTATCTTGAAAAATATTTTTTAATCTTTCTCACGCCTTTTGAGCCGTAGAATAGGGTTGTAATATGGTATGAAGAAGATCATTCGAAATAGTGTCATAAATCCATTGAAGGACAATAGCGTCTAATCGAGACCATAGTTTTGTATCCACCGTAGTGGAATCCGATTGTGACTCGGACGGAAGAATATGATTAATCACCTCATAAGCGCGACAGTGAATTTTGAATAGTTCTGCCCATGAGGTATACTGCCCTTTCTCCATTTCAAGAGTTATGAAGATGAAGTTATTGACGTTATTAACGGCAAGAGCGGGATGAAATATTTGTTTTTCGGCCATAGGTTCCACTTAGAATCAAAGGAAGAGGGGAAGGAAGTGATGTTTTGATGAAAGTGGATGAAAGTAGTCTCTAAACTTGTTAAAGTCTAGCCAAGGGAGGATGAAAATTTCGGCTAGGATTTTAGTTGTAAGTTTAGGTTTAGGTTTTTGGTGACTAAACCTAAAGTGATGGCCGAAAATATCCACTTGAAGGAAAGAGAATTTTCTGATAGGATAGAAGAGAGGAGAGAATTTTAGGGCAAAGGATCTTTGGCTATTGATACCATGTAGGAAATGATTCCTTGAGTGATCTTATTCCAAATGTACAAATATATACAATATTCCTAGGCTTGAATCATGGAAAACTAATCCTCCTTACCTAATACAAGAGATACTAATTAATTACAATATATTACAAATCTATTATAATAAATATATACCATATCTCTAAGCGAAGTGCCTAAATTAGGTGGTTTATCACTTGTGTCACTTAAAAAGTATTGATATACCATATCGTACATTAATACATGACAACCTAGTATAGTATAGGTTAAAGTAGATGTATGATTTATATTTGATGGGTTAAATATTTATATTCTTACAACTGAAATTATTGAATTCTTACAAGTATAATATTTATTAAAATTTAATAATTTTTACATATATATTTATAATCGGTATAAAGTCAAGTTTTGGAGCCATTTTTCGACTAACTCGCGAATTCCAACAAAATCCTCGTCGAAGATGGTCCACACAGATAACAATATTGTCTAGGGATATGGCATGAGTTTCACTAGAGGCATGTTCAAAGGAAGCAGTACGTAGTAGGTGTTAGTCCTAAAAGGATTGAAAGGAAATGTTTGATGAGTTCATGTCCCCTTTAAATCCTAAGTTCATCACGTGAAGTCATGAGTCATGACAAGGGTAGTTAGCCATATATTTTTGAAACTCCGGAACATGACACCTCTAAGTCATTGAATTTTCATACATGGCTGTCTTCTACTTCAACTACGTACTACATGCACGCTTAATTCACGACTTATCAATATATTTTGGGGGGTGGAGGGGGAGGGGCCGGTAGGAAAGGGGGATTCAAAGCGTTTACAAAAGCATATAAATTATAAAAATATGATCAATCATGAAATTTAAAAAGGTTACTGATAGAATTGATAGAATATATGTAAATATATTTAGTGATTTGGTAAAGATTGTTAGTGATTTGTATTAATTAGGTGTATGATTAATTTCCATAATTGTAGCCTAGATCACTATTGTATATCTTGTATATAAGCTAATTAGCTAATGAAAATAATCAAGAGATTATTCTCTTTCATGTATCAGAAGTCTAGGGTAAATCATCATCTCCTCCCTCCTCACTCACTCACATGCCCTAATTTTTATCTCTTACCTCTGCCGCCTATCTCCTCTCCCGTCAGCATTGTCTGACATAAAAAATACATTTCATCCTGCTCTTGCAGTCTCCAACATCATGAACAATATCCCTATCGTCCTTGACATGGAGAACGTCCAATATGAAACATGGAAAGAGCTTTTTAAAATTCACGCAGTGTATTATAAAGTCCTTCATTACATCGTCAAACCGGAGAACGGCAAGGCAAAGGTTCCATCCACCGATGATGACATGGAGTTATGGGCAACCTTTGATGCTACGGTACTCCAGTGGATTTATTTCACCATCTCTATGGACCTCTTGCAAACAATTATCGAACCTGATACAAAAGCGATGGAAGCTTGGAATTGGTTGCGTGATATATTTCAACATAACAAAAATTCTCATGCGGTAACAGTTGAGCAAGAATTCTCTCACACAAACTATGGAGGATTTCCCGAATGCCTCCGCATATTGTCAAAGTCTTAAGAACTTTTCGGATCAACTCAAGAACGTGATCGTCTCGTTCTTCAAATGATTTTGGGCCTCACCGAAGCTTATAATGGGGTTGGAACTCTTTTTCGCCAAAGCAATCATATCACTCCTTTCTACTAAGCATGTTTCATGCTCACTCTTGAAGAGACGGGGTTGGTTAAAAAGGCCGCAACCAGAGCACATTCCGTCATAGTGGCTGCCACATCCCGAGAAACCGATGACTCTCTATCATTCTCGAATAATTATAATCAAAATCGTAACGATAGTGGTGGAAAAAAGGGATAAAACCGCAATCACGATGGAAAACCATGGCGGCGGCCACGGTGTTGGTAAGGGCAGTGGTAGTGGTGGAGGCAGTGGCAGACGTAGTAGCAACCGATGAGGTTCGCCACAACACGATCGGCGACCTTGGGCGGTGGGCGATGGTCTTGAGAACGGCTCGCCCATCCTCACCTGCAGACCGGGTGAGGTGAGATGTGGCTCCCGAGTTCATGTACCAAGTATTGTCCGATGGGCCGCAAGTTTAGCTTGAAGGCCCTCTCAAATCGATGGGAACGTCTTTGGAGCGTCATCTTTGGAACTGGACTTGCATAAAGTGGGTTTGCTGCTGGTATTGGGCTGGCCGAGGAACTGGAGATGGGCCCAACAACCTTTGTTGAGCACACGGGTTCAAGGGCTGCTGCTGGTATTATTGAGGCGTGCGGCGCTCACTTGCATCGCTGAGGCGCCGCGCCCAACCAAAGGGGCTGGGCGGTGGATGTTGTTCTTTGGTTCTGGCGGCGTGACCACGCGACCTCATCTGCTACTACGACCCTGCCGCGGTTGGGAATTTTCCGGTGAGGTTTGGCCGGCGGGAATTTGACTTTGGGGTTGACAGCCAACGCCTTCTGATTGTGCTCATCCTGTTTAGCATGACGGGTTTCCTCCAATAGTAATTGTGAGTGGGCTTTGTTAAAACAGAGAAGAGGGTCAGCTTGTTGAATCATCGTGGCTAGGGTGTCGTATTCCCCTTTAGGAAGGCCTTCAATCGATTGCAACACCATCTTTGTTTCGGACACTGGCGTACCAACATTGGCAATTGGTCTGTCACTAGTTTCAGTTGTCGACAATATTCAGACATATTGGAATGATTCTCCAGACGTGTGTTGTTGAATTGCTCCTCCAAATACACTGCGAGTGTGTTTGTTGTCTTGGAAATTTTTTCCCAATCTTGTCCATAACTCGCGGGCAGAAGCCCCCGTTTTCATGATGGTGAGAAGTATGTCTTTGGATATAGTATCATATATCTACTGCTTAACCACGACATCAATACGACGCCATGTTGTGTCATCAATCTCCGGGGGGCGAGTAACAAAATCGTCGATGTGATCAAGGACATGGTAAACGCATGCATGAATTTTAAAGAGTTCGACCACGACTAGTATTCTCCATCTTCCTGATCAAGAATGAGAGGGATGAAATCTTGATGTTTGTAATGGCGAGCGCCAGATGGAAGATGGTGATGGGAGTTGTGGAAGCGGAAGCATCAGAAAGTGTGGGAGAGGCAAGATGATCCATTTAGATAAGTGAGGAATGGAGAAGAAGAAACCAAGAATTTTTTAGAAGGAGAGTCGCGGCGGATCCCGAGGGGGGGTGCCGTCGGCTGAGAGAAAAAAAAATCTAGGGTTCTAGGGTTTTGGCTCTTGATACCATGTAAGATGATATTAATCTCCATTGGCGAGTCCTTTTCATTAATATCAGTATATATATATTGTACAATATACATCCCTTACACAATAGAAATCCTAGTCCTATTTACAAGAGAAATCCTAATTTACCATAATTATATATCACTAAATATTTACACAATATATGGAATATATTCTAATTATGGTTATGGAATATTATACACGTTTACAAAAGCCTTATCCAAAACCAACATACATAAAAATAAAAATAAAAACCTAATCGTTGAAAAAATTAAGACCTAACCAATTTACAAAATTCAAGAAATGCTAAATTTAAAGAACCCCACACTAAATTTGCTAAAGCTCTTACAGCTGGCTAAAGCCTAATCCAAAATATCAACATATATATAAACGAAAAAACATCAAAAAAATCTCATATTTACGCAAATTAAGACTAAACAATTTACAAAATTCAAGAAATGCTAAATTTAAAAAATCCTACACTAAATTTGCTAAGGGTATGTTTGGCCAAGCTTCTGGAAAGGTGTTTCTGTTTCTCAGAAGTAGTTCTGCAGAAACTGTTTCTGGAGAATCAGTTAGGTTGTTTGGCCAAAAATTATAGAAGTGCTTCTGAGAAACATAAACAGTTTTCTGTTTTGCCAACATTTATGCAAATTTACTATAATATTATTTTTATTAGATTTAAAACTATTTAAAATATTTTTTTCTATCATATGTTTCTAAAAATTAGTATATTTTTACAATTTAATTAAAAAGTTAAAATTATTTAATTGCAACATTTAATCAAAAAATAATATTATATTGTACATAAGAAATGTAACGACAATATGATAGTTAATGACTCAAATATGTCTAAACCTACCCCCCGCCCTACCGTCACCTACCCCCACCCCATCCTCAAATTTCTATGTCATATTTTTTTTACTTTTATAAAAAATATGAATTTTTTTCTTCTCCCCCCTTACCCCGCCGCCCTACCCCCAACCCCCCCTCATTGCCCTACCCATCCTCAAATTTTTATTTCATATTTTTTGTTACTTTTATAAAAATTGATTGAAAATATGAAATTTTTTCCTACCCCCCACCCCATTGCCCTACCCCATCCTCAAATTTCTATTTCATATTTTTTGTTACTTTTATAAAAAAAAAATGATTTTTTTCTTACCCCCCCCCCCGCCCTACCCTTACCCCCCCCCCACCCCATTGCCCTACCCATCCTCAAATTTTTATTTCATATTTTTGTTACTTTTATTAAAAAAATATGAATTTTTTCTTATCTCCCCTCCCGCCCTACCCCCACCCCATTTTTGTTACTTTTATAAAAAAATGATTGAAAATATGAAATTTTTAGTCCCCCCCCTACCCCTATCCCACACCCCATTGCCCTACCCCATTCTCAAATTTTTATTTCATATTTTTTGTTACTTTTATAAAAAAAATTATTAAAAATATGAATTTTTTCTTACCCCCTCCCCAACCCCATTGCCCTACCCATCTTCAAATTTCTATTTCATATTTTTTGTTACTTTTATAAAAAAAAATATATGAATTTTTTTCTTACCCCCCACTCCACCCCATTGTCTAACCCATCCTCAAATTTCTATTTCATATTTTTTGTTACTTTAATAAAAAAATATATATTACCCCCCGCCGTACCCCCTACCCCCACCCAACCCATATTTTTAAATTTTTATTTTATATGAGATTAAAATGAATTTTGTGAAAAGAAAATGGTAAATGAGTCCAAAAAAAAATTCAATGAATGAGCAAAAAAGACTTCTCCAGAAGTACTTCTCCAGAAACACCAAATTAGTGTTTCTGCTTCTCTTCCCATCTAGAAACACTTTTTGGCTTCTCGAAAAAGTGTTTCTACTTCTGGAAAGAGGATGTTTGGCCAAAGAAGTGTTTCTGAGAAACAGAAACACTTTTAGAAGTTTGGTCAAACACCACCTAAAGCTCTTACAGCTATCTAACGCCTAATCCAAAATCAACATATATTTAAAAAATCATCAAAAATCTAATCTTTACAAAAAAATTAAGACTTAACCAATCTACAAAATTCAAGAAATGCTAAATTAAAAGAACCCCACACTAAATTTGCTAAAGAAACAAATTTTTATCAACAAAATTCAAGAAAGGGCTAATCTTTACCTATAAAACAACATTCTAGAAACAATTATTTCCAAGACTTTGCAATCCAAGTATTATTCAATAATTTTTTGAACTATGTTTCTCTGATACCATAAAGTTTCTAAATTTACAATCTTTTATTGCAAATATAAAACCAGCAATACTAAGTAGAGTAGCAGCAACTGAAACTTGAACATCACGAGTAGACTAGTAATCCAACGGGACTTAAATCCAAACCCATGTTTGAATTTGTGTATAAAGGAATAAGAGTCTATATTTTCATGAGTTTTAATTGCTATAATATTAGTAGTGTCAATTTCAACAACTTAGAACTTAGAATTCAAAGAGCAGAAAGAAAACCATTAACCCCACAAGTAGGGATGGCAAATGGGGCAGATGAGGGCGGGGTAGGACAGGTCAAACGTTAAACGGGGAAGGGCAAAGCAATGATTAAAACAGGACAGGGCAGGGGTCAAAACATATTTTTAGAAAATTTTAAATAGGGTAGGGCAGTTAATTGGACAAAGCTTTCTTTGTGCAAATTTAAAGATATAATCTGTTACGATGGGTTGTACTTGTTAGAATTAGATAAAAATTTACAGAGTTGTACATCTTTCTGTTAAGGTCATATTGAGACTTTACGGGGATTAATCCGACTTACGGTTTGAAAGTTATCATTGTTTAACGTTTCTACCTCGGATCAACCAAAATCTGGAAGGGCAGAACGTAAAAACTGTACAAATCGATAAATAATATGAAAGTTTGTATTGAATAAAAGTTCTATATTACTCCGTTATCGATAGTTTGAGACTTTACGGGGATAAATCCGACTTACGGTTTGAAAGTTATCACTGTTTAAAATTTCTATCTCGGATCAATCGAAATCTGGAAGGACAGAATGTATAACGTAAAAATTGTACAAATAGGTAAAGAATTTGAAAGTTTGTGATGAATAAAAGTTTTAATTTTCTCTGTTCTCGACAGTTTTATACTTTATAGGGATTAATTCAACTTACGGATAAGAAGTTATGACTGTTTTAAAAGTGTGTCTTGTTTCATAAAAATTATAGCGAGACAGTTTTTATAGGGTTGTTCTTGCGTGAATTTGTACTAGTTGTAGGATTTTTTGGGTCTAAAATACACAAGTAAGGTACAGCGGAAGTTTATAATTTTTGTTAACTTACTTGCCCCAACAAAGTCGTCTGATTTGATCATGTTACAATTGAAACTTGTAAAGACATGAAATATAAATTTACAGTTGATATTTTGAATCTCTACTAAAGGGTGCGCACGCGATTGTCTCCTCAGGTACAAGCCTTCGCTACGGTATACTCCTCTGTCAGAAAAGCCGGAAATCTTGGTAGAGGTTTGAGAGTATTTTAATCCTTGAACTCTAAGTTCAGATAATAGGAATTGAGTAACAATTTATGCAAATTCAACAACCTAGAATTATGGGTTAAGTGCTAAATATATAGGGAAGGGGGTAAAACCAAATCAGACTTGGAGCAGGTTTAAAACTGATCCAAAATCCAAAATTCGATGGCCCGATCGAGGCCCGGGCAGCCGCCAGCATGCCGGCTCCTAGCGGTGCCTCCTTATTTTCTCGACGCGTTTTAATTTTGATTAAATCTAAAATCCAATTTTGATTAAATAATTTCCATCAAATGGAATTTATCCCATAATTTATTATTGGTTAAAATATCTCGATTCTAAATCGAATATTTTATACTCTCTCAATATACCCTTAGACCGCAAAGACAATCGATTTAGTGTGACTCTTTAGGCCTTCACACATCGACACTTAATTAAATTAAGGTTCATACATAACTCCTAGATTGCGTCATATGACGTACTCAATATGTGAAGTACGTTTACAAGACTCTTAGTAAACACAACCTCTATGCGGGATGATAAATTCATTTCATTCTCAACACACTCGATCAAGCTTAGGATTTGTCAAGTGTCTATCCAAATGGCTTGATCACTTTATCTCATTTATATTAGCCGACAACTAGATCATATCTCAAATATATCTCTTGCATTGGTCAATGACTTGGTCGACCTAATATCACTGAGAAACTGAGTGTTCTCTCGAATATCTAATCGAGGAATGAATCTTATTCTTGGCTCAACTACCACCTTAGTTTGTATCGCAGTGTACCCAATTCAAGCAATGTCTTATCCTATAAGGAATTTAAGCTTAGGACATGATCAACGTACATTACTCTACAAACCAGGTGCGTATTGACCTCAAGTCAAAGGACATCTATCTCTCACATGCTGATAATACTCCAGACATTTATAACAAATAGTTTATCAGCAGGGCATACCAATACCCTCCAAGAGTATCCATGTGTCCATCACTAGCAACTATTACTAGTAGTAAGTGAGACATATTACATTCTCTAAGAATGTGATGCAGACCACATGTCGACTTATAATATATCATTGATATCTCATTCTCAATGATCATCAGTCGAGGCTACTTTAAGAACTACGCTCTATCATTAATATTTCACACTATCAATGATAACGTTTTAGTTCAAGGGATGCACATTAATGAATAATACAAACAATCAAATAATAATTCAGTAATTGCAAAAGCCAAAAATATATTAATCTTATTAATAATACGAATGTATTCAAGTATATATGTCCTTAAATGATTGTTTCTAGGACATATATACTTTCAATCTCCCACTTGGCCTAGAGCCAATCTCCAACGTATCTAATGCCCATGTTTTCGAAATGACCATTATGCTTGACTAAGCTTAATGGCTTAGTAAATGGTTATGCTAAATTTTAATCTGTGGGAACATAGTCTTACTTTATTTCTTCAGTCTCCACCATCTCTAAGTATGTGGTATTTCCTTGGTACATGCTTATTTTTGTTCGTTGATCTTGGTTCCTTAGCTTGCGCAATCGCATCAGTGTTATCACAATAAATCGTTATTGGACAAGTGGCACTTGGAACAACCCTTAGTTCTTTTAAGAACTCAGATATCGCGACAGCTTTCTTACCAGCTTCCGATCCAGCAATGTACTCGGCTTCAGTTGTTGAATCAACAGTTGTAGCTTGTTTGAAACTTTTCACACTCACTATTCCACTATTTAAAATGAAGGCATAACCAGACTGAGACTTGAAGTCATCAAGATCTGTCTGAAAGCTAGCATCAGTGTACCCAGTATCTACTAGTTTTTCTTGTCCACCATAGACTAATAAATATTCTTTAGTTCGTCTAAGATACTTAAGAATACTCTTGACTGATTTCCAGTGGTCCTCCCCAGGATTCTGCTGGAATTTGCAAGTCATACTAAGTGCATAGGCCACATCTGGCCTTGTACAGGTAATGACATACATGATTGATCCTATAGTTGAAGCATATGGGATCATCTTCATGCGTTCAAGTTCTGCAACAATAGAAAGACTATCCTTCTTTGATAACTTGATGTCTTGACCTATAGGAAGATTTCCTTTCTTGGAATTCTCTATAGAAAAATGTTTTAGAACTTTGTCTATGTATACAGACTGTGACAGCCCCAACAATCTATTAGGTCTATCTCTATAGATCCTAATTCCAAGAATGTAGCAGGTTTCACCCAAGTCCTTCATCATGAAGGTGCTGGATAACCATTCCTTGACTGATTGCATGAGAGTCTTATTATCTCTCATTATCAATATGACATCTACATATATGACAATGAAGACAATACTATCATCTGTGAGTTTACTAGAAACACATGGGTCTTCTTTGCTTCTAACAAAGTCAAACGATTTGACTGCTTTGTCAAATCAAATGTTCTAACTCTTTGAGGCTTGCTTAAGTCCATAAATGGATTTCTGTAGCTTGCATACTGTTTTGGGTTGGGTCTTGGATGTAAAACACTCTGGTTGTATCATATACACCTCCTCAATTAGATTAACATTGAGGAAGACAGTTTTAACATCCATAAAAATATCATAATCATAGTATGCATCTATTGAGAGAAAAATTTGAATGGACTTAATCTTTGCAATCATGTGAAAAGGTTTCGTCATAATCGACCCCATGTCGTTGATTATAACCTTTAGCCGCTAATTTTGCCTTATAAGTCTGTACTTTACCATATGCATCAATATTCTTCTTGAAGACCCATTTGCATCTTATGGGTCTAACCCCTGTTGGCAAATCAACCAAGTTCCATACTTGATTTATGTACATGGATTCCATTTCGGATTCCATGGCTTCTTGCCATCTCTATGAATCAATGTCTAACATTGCTTCGTTGTAGGTAGTAGGCTCATCATCATTAGAAATATCTATCTCATTGTGTGTTTCAACAAGGAGGTTAAGTCTTCAGGTACACGATGAGTCCTAGTGGTCCTACGAAGTTAAATATTTTGTGTTTCAGTGTTTGTTGTATTTTGATTGTGAGAAGGTGTTTGTGTGTTGGACAATCCAGCACCATGAGAACTTTCAGGAATATCATTTTGAATAAGATGTTGCACAACCATTGTGTCATCCTCCATTGGTTGTGTATGAGGGTCTTGCATTTCTCCATTATCCCTCACATCACTCCCACTGGATGAAGGGCATACTCTAAGTACCCAATCATCATCAAATGCTCCCACTGAATCTTTTCCTAGGTCATTTGACAAGGGTTCATTCTCTATATTATTTTGTACTTCTTGAATTTCTTCAAGTTCTATCTTTTTGTAACTCTGTTCCTTGTAGACATAGTCTTCTTCAAGGAAAATTGCATTTCTGGAAACAATAATCTTATGTTCGCCATGAAGATAGAAGTAATATCCACTTGTTTCCTTAGGATACCCCCACAAAATAATACTTCTCACTTTTAGATTCCAATTTGTCAGTAAGTAACTTCTTTACATATGCAGGGCACCCCCAGGGTCGCATGTGTCTAAGTGTTGGCTTCTTATCGTTCCATATCTCATATGGAGTTTTCTCTACTGACTTTGAAGGAACTCTATTCAAAATATAGATTGAGCTTTTCAATGCATATCCCCATAGGTATATTGGTAGAGCTGAGAAGCTCATCATGGATCTAATCATATCTAATAAGGTCTGATTTCTCCTCTCAACAACACCATTCATCTGCGGCGTTCCGGGAGGTGTTCATTGTGATTGAACTCCATGAAGCTTCAAGTAATCTAGAAATTGTTTACTTAAGTATTCACTTCATCGATCTGATCGAAGAGTCTTAATACTTGTTTCAAGTTGCTTCTCTACTTCTGACTTGTACTATATGAATTTCTCAAAAGCTTCGGACTTATACTTCATAAGATACACATACCCAAACCTTGAGAAATCGTCTGTACAAGTAATGAAATAAAGAAAGTCTCCCTTAGCTTGAGTTGAAAACGACCCACATACATCGGTATGGACTAACTCAAGCACCTCTTTGGCACGTACCCCTTTCCCAAAAAGTGATTTGGTTGTCATCTTTTGTCACACCCCGAACCCCGGGCCCGTGACTGGTGCCCTACATGGGCACCCTTCTACCTTAACAACTAAGTACATTGCGGAAATTAGTAACAGCTCATTTTTTTTTCTTTAAAATAAACGTACGTGCAAGGGCAAAGCCGACAAGGCTGCCATATATACATAAACAACAGACACAACACTGTACAAGAGTCCAATCCCACATATGAATACAGACCTCTAAGAGTTAAACTGAACTATGACGGGACAAGGCCCCGCCGTACCCAAAACTGTACAAAGCCTGTACTGAAGGATATATACCAAAAAGATAAACTCACGAGCAGAGGAGCTATCCAAAACCTCGAGCAGGATCTCTACGCCGCCGATCACCGAACAGATACCTAAACTGCGGCGTAACGCACGGCCGAAGGAGGTCGATGCGAAGAATGTACCAAGTATGTGAGCAGAAAATCGTAATAAAATCATAACGATCTAAACAAAGCAGGAGACATGTATGATAGCCAACCTACGATACATAATACATAAGCGATCCATCAAGTCGTGACGCAGCCCTCGAGTCATTACCCAAATATAACCACGGGTCTCACGCCCATAACATCAATCATGCGTGGAATCTTTCCTCACCGCCGATCCATGATATAGTACAACACCAATAGGCATACATGAGCACCAAGTCCCGGTGGTATAGCATCTTGGGGTTTACCCTCACTTATACTCTTACCGGAGAAGGTGGTAAGCGGTGGTATAGCGTCTTGGGGGTGTACTTCACATATACTCTACCACCGAGAAGGTGGTAAACAGTGGTATAGCATCTTGGGGTGTACTTCACATATACTCTACCCTGGAGAAGGTGGTAAAACAGGTGGTATAGCATCTTGGGGGTGTACCCCTCACATATACTCTACCCTGGAGAAGGTGGTAAAACAGGTGGTATAGCATCTTGGGGGTTTACCCCTCACATATACTCTACCCCATCTCGACCGACCATCAAACAAGACATAAGCACTACCATGTCTTCTATAAAAATCCGGGAATTTAACCCAAGTACTACAAGTAACGGAAGCATACCCGTGGAATCCCACATCACTGTCGGTACGTCCCAGTAACTTACAACAAGACAGCCGACCCTTCAACCGAGAGTCGCGGCAACTTAATAAAACATAATACTTGCACTCAAAGGCTATTACCAGCACATATAGGCAAGTTCTCAATTAACCAAGCCAAAGTACTTATCAGGGCACAAATAGAATAAATTCTCATTTAACAAGCCAAAGTACTTATCCGGGCACAAATAGAATAAATTCTCATTTAACAAGCCAAAGTACTTATCCGGGCACAAATAGAATAAATTCTCATTTAACAAGCCAAAGTACTTATCCGGGCACAAATAGAATAAATTCTCATTTAACAAGCCAAAGTACTAATCCGGGCACAAATAGAATAAATTCTCATTTAACAAGCCAAAGTACTAATCCGGGCACAAATAGAATAAATTCTCATTTAACAAGTCAAAGTACTAATCAAGGCATACATAGAATAATTCTCTTTTAACTAGTCAAAGTACTTATCAAGGCACACTTTAGACAAATTCTCAATTTATCAAGCCAAAGTACTACATACGTACATTCTTTTATAAAAGACTCCTTTCTATGTAAAGCCCCAAGATACTAACACCCGTAGTATCAAGGCGTGTCTATTTTTCAAAGTAAGTTACTACACTTTTAGAAAACTCATTTCAAAGCTTGAAATCAAGTAACTCCAAATTTTCACAATCTAGGCAACTTATGCCGATTTAATCAAAATAGACAACTCCCTAAACCTTCCATAAAGCCGTTATAACCAACTTCCCATAAAGCCGTTATAACCCTTTATGGTTTTAGACGTATCCATTCCTTCAATAACCAAGAGACTTATACTATTAAAACCAAGTATCACATACTTACAAATCAAGTTCTTAACTTTCAAAATACTTCAAGTCTCTTACTAGTTAGAAAACAAGTTTTCTTCTACTTTTTAAACCTCAAGTAACTTCACCCTTAACGAGTTACTTCTCTTAAATCTTGTCATTTCTCCTCTTTTAAATCAAATAAGTAAATCACTCCTTTGACTCCTAAAGTCATTATAATGACCTTTAGGTTTTAGAACAAGGCAGCCAAAAGATTTGGAAATCACTTCCTTTTCAAGTTTCTATGTACTTTAAGAAAAATACCTTCACTTTTAAGAATCCAAACTTCCTAAGGAAATGGATTATACTACTTACAATTTAAACATCAAAGTACACTCAAAGTACATAGAACAAATTCTATTTTAGGCAATCCAAATACAAGCAAGGAATGGATCATTCAGGAGTAGAACTTACTTTCTTTATTCTAAGGAATCATGCTAGAAGAGGAGATAGTTCACATACCTTTTCGGCTAAATCCACAAGCTAAGCCGAATACACCGTACGTAGAAGTGTCAACCTATAATGGTCACAACAAGGCTATCAACTTCTAGTCTCTATGTAGAATAATACTAAGTATTTAGTCTCTAATTCTACGGAAAATCGGCAAAGACTTCCTTTGTTTCTACTCACTTTGCCACCTTTTTCAAGGCGAATACAATAACCAACAAGCCACATTTAAGGCTCCAAACAACAACCAAACAAAAGGGGACTACACGCCTTACAATACGTGTAAAATTCCGCCCCACAATTCATACGAAGTAGTTCGATACTTACTAGTCATTCTCGGCCAACAATGACTCAACACAAGCCTTTTCAATCCTTCTTAAAATTCCAAGTTCTAAGGTCTAACATGTTATATAGTCTAAACAACTTCAACAACTGCAATTTCCTTCTTTATACAACATGCGACGCTTAGACTAATAATCGACTAGAATTGAAATCTTAAAGTTAAACATGCTAGATTTCGGATTAGGGTTCCAATAGCCAATATCCTTATCAATACTCATACTATATATCTCATGATTGCTAATAACCATAGCTACAATCATAAGTAAGCCTTAACTATTAAAACGACAAAATTTATACCTTTCAAAGCCCTTAAAATTTCCAAGATCCAAAGTCGCGCCTTAGCAATTCTTAGCTCCTTTCCTTAAGTTCCAATCCGCTCCAAGCACTCCTTAGAGGCCTACGAAGAACCCATCTTCAAGTTCCAACTTCAAAGTTGAAGAACTCACTTAGTTTCCGCCTTGCGACTAACGTAAAAATACATTTTTTCCGAAATCTTTCTATTGAGATTACCTTACAATACCCTAAGGACCATTGGGTTAAAGTCTTGTGGCTAATGGATCAAAATCACAAATTTTTTGTGTGTGTGGGAGGAGCAACCCGAGAGCACAATTGGCTAAGCTCAAAGTTTCTTGAAAATTTTTCTAAGTATAGAATGCTCAAGTCTTGCTACTAGTAGTATACTTATAACACAATGGAGGGCTTGGATAAAAACACTTGTTAAAATTGGAGGGAAGAGATCAAGCCAATGGCTCTTGACAGTCAACTTTGTCAAGCTCTAGCAAGACTAATCTTACATAGGTCAAATGACCATAACACCCTTGCAATTTTCGTCCAACACCACGTGTGGGAGTGCCACGTGTCGCCTCTCATTCGTCCATAAAATTCAGAACCTCGTGGGCCACAAAATGTAAAATTCCTCGAGTGGGCCCCACGTGACCAAATCCGTAAAATAAATTTCCATAGTGTTAATAAGTTCTATACTTTACAAATAATACATTTTGAGAATCCATTCTCAACAACGAACATTTTTCCTTTCCGACGTCAGAAGACTTTCCGTCGGAAAAACAATCCTTCCTTTCGCACTAATTTCCAAGTCTTGTGTTCCTTACGCATTCACTTACACATGTCCTGAACTTACAGGGTGTAACATTCTTCCCCCCTTAGAAACATTCGTCCCCGAATGTTCTTAGTCGGTTGTCACTCTATACAAACTCCGGCATAATCTCTATACTATGCCTAACAATCAAAATCACAAGACCAACGATGCCACACACGGCCATCACCTAACATATGTAAACATAATAATGGACCTTCCGTCGCGACCCTTCTCACAAAACTCGAAGGTTCTGATCTTCCCAAAACACGGGATCCTTAGAGGTTCCTTTCTTTCCTTACTTATCATACTTTCTCATCTTCCAAACTCATATAGTACACGTCAAAATCTCAAATTTTGTTTCTATTCTCCAATCTGGAGTTACTATCCAAACTTGGCCATATTGTTACTTACACCCGTTAAGGCTCTTACCGGTCCTTACGACCTAGTTCCGGTGGAACGATCCACGAACTCGTATAACGATTAACTCAACTTGGGCTGGCATCCCGGGACCTATCACATAACGGGACCATTTCTATCTGACATTCACCCGATTCCATACTATCGGTTGACCCGAAATGAGTCTATAACCCGACTCATCGTCACACTTAACTTCTTGTTCTTAGCCTGAAATAAATCTCTCTCTTATCTCAAGGTACTTCTTACCCTATCCCTAATTACTGAGGTTCGTCACATAGGTCGAAGTATTTCTACCGCACAATCTTCCCTATTGGTCTTACTCTGTCAGGGGGCAATTACTACGTGTGAACTCTACACAACTATAGCCTCAGTTCACTTACCATTCTTGTCAACATTCTTAACTCCACACCTTAGTAATCAAAGTATTCCTACCTCTGGGGAACTATCACTTATAACTGCTAGCAACACAAGGAAAACATATATGCTAGGGCAAAATCTGAATCTATCAAAGCACGTATGATTCAAAAGAGTGAAATATACTGTACCCCGTGCGATGTCGCCTCCCGATCCTGTCCGAAGAGTCACGTCATCTATGCGGTTCGAAGGACGCGAACTATAAACTCCCTCGACCTCTACCACGGTGGCCGACATCCGAACATCTCCGCTGGGGACGACATGCGGAGGAAGGAACCAACTCGGCCTCAGGTGAGCCACCTCTGCGCTCCTTCTAACCGGCATTCCACTTCTTGTGGCGGGACGGCCCACAATAGTAACAACCATCGTGTCATAACGGCATTTCCCGAATGATGCTTACCACATCCGATACATCGAGGAATAGGTGGCCTCGGCCAGAAGGTCCTGCTTCCTCTGAGAACCTCGACCCGGGAGCTTGGACCGGCTCTAAATACCTTGTGGGTCAAATCTCCCACCGTGAGCTGCGGGGTATGTCTGGGTAGGTGGACGAATACCTCACTCTTTGAGGCGACTCGCCCAAAAACTCAGGGATAACCAACCGGTCTAGCCTCTTCTGATCTCCGTGGCCTCTTCCTCTGTACACACCTGCCTGCTTG